>CP099636.1:1381982-2763964 GCA_024072835.1 Epichloe amarillans
CGGTAGCCTGGCCGTGCGAACCCCCCTTTCCACAGCTCGTCGGTAGCAAAGCCCCTTCTCGCGGTTCTTGTCAACCAGCCCGCCGATGACGTAGCTCGTGTTGGGCTCCAGCCGCTCGAGCGTATACGGCGACTCGGACGTGAGATACACCACGTCCCCGTACTGGTCGTCCAGCTCGGGCAACGGCCCGGCAAGGGGGAACGGCTCCTTGTCGCGCCTCCGCCGCGCCTCCGCCTCCGCGTCGCCTCCGGCGCTCCTCCTGAGCGAATCGACCATTTCGCCCCCCTTGTCCGACCTCATCGCCCCGCGGGCCCTGACCGCCGCAGCCAAGAAGTCGCCCTCCTCGAAGCCGACGCCCTTCCAATGCGTATGCTGGCTCTCCATGGCCGTCTCGAACCTCTCCTTCATCCTGCCGCCCCACCCGCTGATCCAGAAGTGCGCCTTGTACCTGTGGTTGCGGTTCTCGGAATAGCACCTCGTCACCTGGCCTGACATGGACACCCTCTCCTTATCAGTCATGTACTCGTCAAAGTCGCAGTCCAGGATGATCGAGACGGGCACGAGCTGCGCGGGCGCCCTCGGCTTCTTGGCGGCGAGCAGCGCGTTTGCCGGGTCGGCGGCGCGCTCTCCCCTCCGGCGGGCCTTGGTAGCCGTGCGCTTCTCCCGACGCCGTCTCTTGCGGTCCTCTCTCCCGTCCTCCCATTCTTGCATGCGCCTGAGGCGCTTGAGTGCGTTCTTGGACATGGTGGGTGCCTCTGCCCCTGCCTCGCCTGCGTTGGGTCCCGTGGCCGTGGCCGTGGCCGTGGTTCCTGCTGCGTCTGTTGGGGGCTGTGATGCCTCGGCCTCGGCCTCGTTTGCCGAGATGGCGAGCGCGTGGTCTGCCGCTGTTGAGCTCATGTTGCTGGTCACGAACTGCTGATAGCGTTGTCGATGGGGGTTGAGTGGGCTTGTTGCGGCCCGGCGGAGAGAAAAAAAAAAAAAAAAAACTCATCCAGGTTGTTGTTTGTTGTAGGAACCCTGAACGAGAACTCGGAAAACTGTGTGAGAGAGCTTTTGCAAGCTTTTGATTTGGAAGAATGGGATAGTATCTGCCCCCCCCTTTTTTTTTATATATTGATAAAGTTTCATTCCATTCGCATGGACTTGTGTATCGCGAACTCGACTTGTCGCCTCCAGCACTCTTTTTTCTTTCTTTCAAACATGTTTATTATCATGTCAAAAGTACGGAGTACAAGTGGGGTGTACATAAAAGTGCGTGCAGTTAAAGCTCTCCCTCGGTCAGCCAATCCGCGGCGCTCATTTGCTCACGAATCACGTGAGACGTCAACCTCCCCCCCCCCCCCCCGTCCCATGAATTATCGATGAAGATGGCTCTCCAGCAAGCCAAGAAAAAAAAAAAAGAACTCTCTCCCCTTCCTGCGTCTTCGTCAACTCCAGTTGTCGTCAAATTCCGGTCGCCATGGGTCACGAGCCGACACCGAGCCGCCAGCCTCCCCCGGAATACCCAGGGGAGGAGCCCTACTCCCCCCACGATGTTCTCGACGAGACGCTCAAGACGGCGGCTGTAGGTCTGGGAGGTGGTTTGTTCCTCGCGTCCATCCGAAACGCCATGTCGAAGCGCAACGTAGGCGCCTTTGGTGTCTTCACCCGCGGTGCCCCCATCATTGGAATATGCGGTACGACTTGCCCCCCCCATCTTTTACCCCCCCCCCTCTCAGCCGATCCCATCGTTCCAATTGAGCCGCGAAATGGATTGTCAGGAACGAGGACTTACTAATTGGGGCTTCTGCCTTTCTTCTAATTCATAGCCGCCGGACCTGCTGCATATGCCTTCTTCTCCCGAACTACGATGAACCTGCGCGAAAAAGAGGATGCTTGGGCCGCCGCCTTTGGTGGTTTCATGTGCGGAGGCGTTCTCGGTCTCCCGTGTGAGTTTTTTTTTCCTCTCCGATAGAACTCGCTTCGATTGTGAAAAAAAAAAAGTTCATCATAGCTGAACCCCCTTTTGTGCGACGGCAGCTCGACGGATGCCCGTCGTCATGGGTCTCGGCGCCGGAGTTGGTCTCGTTCAGGGCACCCTCTACTTCCTCGGCGGCCGCATCGACTCCTTCAAAAAGGAATCCGACGAATTCGAGCGCAAAGAGAGACTGAGACGGACGACTCGTTTGCCTGTTGAGCAAACTGTGGCTGAGATTGGTGAGGGACGAGGTACGTTATATCTCTTTTTCTTTTTCCCCCACCCTAATGCCCTGGTTTTGAGTGGAAGACCCAAGGCGCTACCATGCAGCGATGACGTCTCTTTTTTTTTTTTTTTTTTTTTTTTATTAGGCTGACTTATTGGCTTTGCAAATAGGCATCACGCCTCCTGGATACGAGGAGCGACGACGTGAGCGCATCCAGGAAAAGTACGGGTTTGAGATTAACCCTGTCAACGCGACGGTCGACGGCAGCCAATAAAGGGGTATGATAGGGAATATGCTACGGATCAAGAGCTACCCGTCAGAGACATGTATATACCTCTTCCGGGGCGGGAGGAAGAGATGTCACTACTAGAAATTGGAGTTTCCTTGTTTTCTTCTTCTTCTAATGCGCCCCTCTTCTACATTCCAAGATGCGTAGTCCTGGCGCTTTTTTTTTTTGGCCTAAATATCTCATGCGATGGAGTGTTGAATGGAGATTCGGAATGGGGCAAAGAGAAGGCCAACAAGCCCTTTGCTTCGAGCCCTTGAACTAGCATGCATACCCGAAGTCCCATGTTTCCTGTGTTTTCTACAAACCTGGAATCTGTGACCAATGCTCCTTCCACAATAACGCCGTTTCACCAGCATGCCTACCACTCAAGTATCTAAAAAGAATGTGTGGAAGAAGAAGAAACCTACAATGTCCAAATGCGCTGTTAGGCATCTAGCGCAGAGCACCACTATATTCATAGTATATATCGTCCTCCCATGTCCCAAGAAAGGATACACAATACAATCCACAATCCAGTATTACCAACGCCAAGATCCGCAACGTCCAAGTATTGCACATGCTGTGATCAAAGCCCAAAGACGATGCCCGAGAATCCATTACAAGGCTTTGACAGATTGGAAAAAAGGGTTGGCCAGCAACTTTGCGTCAGCGGCCACCAGCTCCTTGAGCTTGGCGACTTTTTCTTCCTGGCTCATCTCCTCTCCGGTGCTGACTTGCTCTTTCCACTGTTTCAGCAGTTGCTTCAGCATTGAGCTGCCCTCCTCCACGTCTTCCTTGCTGTAGGACAGTGCGTTGTCCTCGTGTTTGGTGGTGAAGTCCTCCAGCTCATCGGCTTTGCGCTTGGCCATGCGCACAACCTTGTCTGGGAATCGGACCAACTCGGCGACGTGAATGCCAAAACTTTGATCGCAGATGCCTGGTTTGACCTTGTACAATAATGTCACCTCGCGTATGCTGTTGTCCGACCCGGAACCGCTGATATGCGCTGTGACGTGGAGGTTGTGGACTTGTGGATATTGCTCTGCCAGGGCAGTCAGCTCATGGAAATGGGTCGCAAACATGGCAAAGCAGCCGATTTCCTTGATGATGTGCTCGGAAATGGCCCAGGCCAGCCCGAACCCGTCATAAGTAGACGTGCCGCGGCCAAGTTCATCAATGATGATCAGTGACTCTCTGGTGGCAGACTTGAGAATATTGGCCGTTTCCAACATCTCGGCCATGAACGTAGAGACTCCTTTCAGCTGCGAGTCACTGGCACCGACACGGGCAAGAATGGAGTCAAAAATGGTAAGCTCGGCTTCAGAGCAAGGAACGAAGCAACCAACTTGTGCCATGAGAGCTATGACACCCGCTTGGCGGATGTAGGTAGACTTGCCGCCCATATTCGGCCCAGTAATGATGAGGAACGATGACTTGTCCCTTGTGAATTCGACATCGTTGGTGATGAATTGCACATCGTCCTGAAGCTCCATGCATGGATGCCGGGCCCCAATCAATCTCGTCTGGCCTTCTCCCCGCGCATGGATTTTGGGCCGAACGTAGGCTTCGGGTGCATGAATTGAGCAGTGAGCCATTGAGACGATGACATCCAGGTGGGCAAGTACGCCAGCGAGTCGTTCTAATACGGGGCAGTATGATGATGCAACGTGTACAACCTCGTTCACCAGACTGCTTTGCGTCCTATTGTAGTTCTGCGATAGTTGGTCATACTCTCGTCGGTAAGACTGCATCTTTTTGGTGGTGAAGTATACGCCATTCTTCTGCGTAGAGCATTCCTGATATCTCGAGTTGTTTCGAATGCAACCTGCTTCTTGTCTGGTCAATCGCATGCAGACCCCGTGGACTTTGTGGCTGGTTTCCAGGAAGATCTTCTTGTCCGCTTCCTGGCCAAGATCCTGGGCAGCTTCTTGGAACTCTGCTCTGATGTCACGATCGAGCTGATCGAGCTTCTTGCGAATAATGCGCAGGCCCTGGTCGTACTCGGACTTGATGACGTACTCATGTCTGTCAAGTGCATCCAGATCGACAGTCTGCTCTACCATGTCCTGCAACTTGCCGAGATTATCGGAGAAATCTCTCAGTTTGGCGGTGTAAGCAACGTCCAGTGGGTCGCGATATGCCTCATCCATTACGCCTTCGAATGTGCCGATGAATCCGGGCAATCGGATGACAACTTGGTATGCACGGACAACGTCTTCCAGGTTAGCCTTGCCGCGCTGGAATCGTTTCGATAATCGATATAGATCGGGCACAGAACGAAGATGCTCTTCCTGCATCGTTTGTCGCAGTTCAGTATCAGAGAAGAATGCCTCCACCAGCTGCTGACGTTTCTCAATCTCTTCCTTGTCCATCAGGGGTTGTTTGAGCCACTGTGCCAGCAGCCGACTTCCCACAGGCGTCTTGCAATGATTTAGCATACCGAAAATGCTCATCGTCTTGGAACCGTCTCGGGGGCCAGGCATCAGATTGAGAGCTTTCAATGCTGCCGCATCTAACTTCATGAATTGCGCCAAGTCGTGCTGGTAGAGTTGATACTGGCCAAAGTTTGAAGGATCTTGCAGCACACCGAGATACTTGATCAATGAGGCAGCAGAGCCCATAGCCAGCTTGAGGTCAGACTGCGGGAGGAGATTAATGGACTTGTCGTCCTTCAACAGGCGCGCCAAATCCTGTTCAATATCTCGAGTGCCAAAGTCACCAGCAGGTCGCTCAGCGACAGCGACTCCACAATTGTCCATGATCTGTCTCAGCTTGGCCAACTCGGGATCTTTTTCCTTTTCGCCCTTGTCAAATTGAATGACACACTCCCGAATACCGAGTTGGATGAGTAGCGATTCAAAGTTGGAGTATAAATCGTTGTCCAAAAATTCACTTACGCCTAGCTCCCGAACACTGGCATCCGCAAAGCAGACGCCTACATTTCGCGCTTCAGAAGCTCTGGCGGAGATTTTGACTGCCATAATCATCGGTGCCGATTCTATTTGACCGCCAAGATCTTCTTCGACATCTTGGAGATTGCCCGGCGAAGCCTGCTTCACGCACTTCCAATTCATCCGTCCGCTGGCACTTTCCCAGATTTCGACCCGCTTGCCCAACTTAAACAAAGCCTCGCGGAGAAACTGGCGAAACACGGTCATGGTCATTGTCACTGATGGAAGTCCACTGTGATCGTTTCGGCCGAGTTGTCGGACGACTGACGTGGTTTTGTACACCTGGCTCAAAGTGTTAGAACTGATAGGGTGCGCGGCGGGCCCAATTGGAAAAGTACCGTTTTTGCAATGAAGAAAGCATCACCGCCGTGTGCTGTGTACCAATCGCCTCGATCGAAAATCCGGACTGTGTCCTCTCCCACATCTGGAAGTGACTTGAAGAAACGGATGAAACCGCCTTCATCGTCAAGCTGTGCAATTCCGTTAGAAAGAAGCGAACACCCTGCAGAAGGGGGCAAGTTGTGTTGGCGGGGTCGCCCACTGACTTTCAATTCTGGTCGGGAAGCCATGATGAGTTACTCTGCTTGTCATGGACCAGTCCAGAGGCCAGTCAGTTAATGAGTGTTATGTGAAGGTCATTTCAGGAGAGTGTCACAGTCACACAGCACGGCTCGAAAGTTCCTGCAGATCCGAGTCGCGTCCCCAACCCACCTGACCCCCCGGGGAGACGCGTTTTTTGGCGGCAGATCAATTTAAGTGCCGAGCCGTGGCCCACTGATCTGGCGAATAATCAATCGGTTTTCCGTAATCGGCCTAGCTGCTGGCGGCTGGCTGGCGGCTGTCTGCAGCTGGCGGCAACTTGTCACCTCTCTCCCCAGCAACCACTTCTAAAGGAAGCGCACAGCAAGAAGAAAACGATTTCCCTTTCTGTCAGACTTTGGTTCCTTCCTTCCTTCCGAATACAAAACCTCAATATTTTCGGAAATCGGACTTATGAGGCAGGCTCACCTGTGTGGAGCGCGGCTTGGGCGCAGAGAGAGCAGAAAGACGATCGACTGCGGAGTACGCATGATGTGAAGCCGGTAAGCTGTTCAGTGATCAGACAAGACACGTTGGGGTCTTTCTTCAGTTTCATCCGTTTGCAAGACGGCCTTTAACTGTTGAATCTTCAGATGAGGTGGTGCGCCGTGTCTCAGGCAGCACTTGCCAGCTTGGGAAGCAAAGCTGAAAGCCTACCATGATGTGCACGGAATACTTGACAGGGCGAATAACGTCACGCTTTGCCGGGGCCTTTCATGTTCCAACGGGTTTTCCAACGGGTTTTCCGACGGCCAAAAATGTCCGACTGGACCGACAGATCGTCTTTTATTGGGTCAGGACCAACTGTCATGTTTGATGACACTAGATAAACACGAAAATCTCGTCCATACCCCCCGCACGAGCCTTTCTAATAAACGCAACCAAGCGGATATTCATGATACGCGATGTTGAGAAAGGGACTCCTCTTGCATTCTTTTCGACGCCGGTCGGACAAACCGATAGCGGATGGACTTATCCCTCTGGTGGGCTAGTCAACTGTTTCTACCTGGTATGAGACTGAGACCCGTATGCCCTGTGGAAGCGCAAGATCTACTCAAGCTTCGTCCAAGATTTAATGGACAACTTTGATGGTTCAATCTGGTCTTGACCAACGAATCAACGACACCAACGACATCCTGTGGCGTTCACTCCGTCCTGACTCCCGGATCTCCATTCCCTTCTTGGGGGCGTCGGTAAGAGACCGGGCTGACATCCATGGGTAAGCCTCGAGCAAGCCTCGAGCAAGCCTCGAGAAGTGACAATGGTGACAATACGGAGTACTGACCATCACTGACCGTCACTTTACTCCGTACACCTGGCTTGGCAACAAGGATATGATACCTGTGCCAGGCCCCATCAGGGTGCCGGCCCACTCTCTGCCGTCTTGTCCATCAAGGTTCACCATCACCAACAGCTGACCCAGTCCCAACACAAGGCTTCTTCCTGTCCTCTTTTTTTCGCCGATTGGGTTTTCGCGCATTGCGGGCTGCAGTGTGCATGGACCACGCTACCAACGATTGAGATGGCTTGGCCAGAGAGAGGAGGGGCGTCAGCAAATATGTATTACTGATGAGTGAGTGGGAAACGCGAAAATTTGCTTCATCAAGGTCTTGGCAGATTTGCAATCTGTAGGTGTATAATTGACCTCGATTTTCTCGCTTTCCTTTCTGGTTCTTTCTGGGCGTGGCTTGCAGGTTCGAGTGATTTGTTGGACGTACATCTGTGATCGCAAAGCCGAATACACATCCATCCCGACGTGCCTTTGAAGCTAAAACGACAAGCTTAAACGGCAAGCTTAAACGACAAAGCTTAAATCAGATCGCCGTCTATATAATACGCCCGCGTCAACCCAATCGGCCGAACGACACTATTTTATTCTTGCACGACAACAAGCGGCATAGATTTCACGAGTTCCAGTTGACGACGGCGGTGTTGTGATCGCAACCATGTATTTGCCACCATTGGCGTCGTTCGCCCTCGTTGGTGTCGCAGCCGCGCAGTTGTTCGCCAGACAGACGCCTGCTCCTACGACGACCGCACCAGCACCGGCAGTCACGGCAGTCACGGGATGCCATCTTCATGGTTCTCAAGTGTATGTTTTCAAATACACCCCCAAAAAAACAGCATCTGCCATCACGACGTGTCATCATCGAACTGACTCAAGATCCATCAGGTACTGCATGGGGCCCGGAGAGACTGAATATCTAGTCCAGACGACGCCAACCCAGACCACAGATCTACCAGCCTCGTACACAGGCTGCCACAGCCATGGCTCCGAACTGTGAGTCCACAAAATCATCCCATTCGTCCCACTCGCATTCGAAGTCATCGCACTGACACCTCATCCACCCAGGTTCTGCATCGCCCCGGACGGTGACGATGTGGAAATCCACCTGCCCAACTCCGGAGGCAACAAGGGGGGCCACACGGGAGGAAACACCGGCGGCAACACCGGCGGCAACACTGGCAGCAACACTGGCAGCAAGGAAAGTGGAAGCGGACACAAGCACTGCCATTTCCACGCTGGAGTCGAGTAAGTCCACGCGAATCCGAACAAGGTCCTCTTTTCCCCTCGCTCTTCATTTCAAACACCCCCCTCCCCCAACCATGCGCAAACTAACATCTCATAGACACTGCGTTGGCGAAGGAGAGAGCGAGGGCGGAGGAAGCAGCCAACCCAAATGCGGCATAGCCACGAGGGATTACAACATCGGTCTTCGAGTCGGTCTCCTCTTCGTCATCATGGCTACCAGCGCGCTAGGTACGTGACGACCGAACCACCTTGGAGGATACATCGAGCAGCCGATGGAAAACCTCGTACTGACCTAGATATCTGGACTTAGGCGTTTTCGGCCCCATTTTCCTCCACAACATTCTCCCCAAGAAGCTTTCTCTCATCTTTACTATTCTCAAACAATTCGGCACGGGGATCATCATCTCCACGGCCTTTGTCCACGTAAGTTGGCCGCTAGATCTACTCCAAGTGATGGGATGAGAGAAAAGTCTCTAAACAGCTGTGGCTAAATCCTCTGTACATAGCTCTTCGTCCACGCGACCCTCATGTTCGGAAACAAATGTCTAGGCGACCTTGGCTACGAGGGCACGACCGCCGCCATTTTGATGGCCGGTATCTTCCTGTCCTTCCTCATCGAATACATCGGTCAGCGCATCGTGCTTGCCAGGACCAAAGCCACATCACATCTGAGTCGTGAGCAACAAGCCCGGGCCTTGCTCTCCAACGAGGTCGTGAGCATCCTGGTCATGGAAGCTGGAATCTTGTTCCACTCTCTTCGTAAGTCGTTGTCCTCAATGGTATAGAGGCGAGCCATTTCATCAAAAGAAGGAGACGAAGGATTCTTGTCTACTTGACTTTTTGCTAACTAGTGTGTGCCTCAAGTCATTGGTCTCACGTTGGTCGTTGCAGGCGACTCATTCTTCATTACTTTATTCGTCGTCATCCTGTTCCACCAGATCTTCGAGGGTCTGGCTCTGGGTACTCGGATTGCCACCATTGGCACCAGCGCCGACGTACATCTCTTGCCGCCCGTCACTCACCAATCCAGCAGCGAGGGTGGGAGTGACGCCGACAAATCCGTCATTTCACCATCCGAGGAGGCTACCGACGGAACAATCCAGCTTAAGCAACTCCTCACCTTGTCCATGAAGAAGAAGCTGGGTCTGGCGGCTTTGTTTGCTTTTGTTACGCCCATTGGCATGGCCATCGGTATCGGCGTTCTGAACAAGTTCAACGGCAACGACAAGTCCACCATCATCGCTATTGGAACGCTAGACGCTCTGTCGGCAGGTATCCTGGTCTGGACCGGCGTAGTAGAGATGTGGGCGGCCGATTGGATGGTGGGTTCTCATGGCCACAAGGCAGAGCTTGCGGACGCGGATACGCTCACCGTTGTGCTGGGTGGCGCAGCCTTGATGACTGGTATGGCGGTTATGAGTCTCCTCGGTAAATGGGCTTAGACGCAATGATGGTACAGGTTTAGGAATGCGAAGGCATGACGGGCAACATGCAATGACATGATATCAGGACTATCCGCAGTTTTGCATCTTACGACAGAGTGCGTCTGCATTTAAGTGAGTATCAGAATTTCAATCAATACAAAACCTTGCGGGCATACGCCCATTGAATGATGAAATCAGCTTGAAATCAGCGAGCTCGTGATTACAGTACAGATGGGTTTGACTAGAAAATTTGTAATGTCTCTCTCTCTGCGCCATGTTCAACGTTCCAACATCTGTTCCGGTTTTCTCCTTGCTATCCACCTAATCCTTGGCCAAGACATATGTAGCGTTGGTTCCATTACCTGGCAAAATTTGTATGCTATGTCCATCCAGATCCATGATATCCCAGTGGTCAGATATTCGGGGTTCTCCGTACGGCCTCAAAGCTGCGATCCGCATGCTATGCGTTCAAGTTAGTCAAAGGAAACTGGGGAATGGTTTGATAACACAAGAGTTGTAGTAACCTGTAGTTCCCAGGTGCTATCTTCGTTCCATTTGATAGCTTCCCAAACCACCAGAATCGTTGATGTCCTCGTGAGACTCTTGTTAAAGGAAAAGATATGGTATCGTTGATGTCCACCAACGAGCTATCAAACCACAGAAACTTATCAGCATCACGAACTGAAGTAGCTGAGCCGATATATCCCCCTTTTCCAATCACAAGAGGGTATTGCCACTCTAATTCGGTCCAATCTCGCTCAAATATCTGGAACAGTGTCAGTATATGTGCTTGGTACAGGGACTGTCATTTAGAACACCAACATCCCATCGCAGATGAACACAAGGATAGCTGAGCCGAAGACTTAGATCCGCGAAATCCGTTGGCCGTCGCTCGGGGTCGAAAGACCAGCTACCATGAGACATTAGCGTTGGTGAATCGCGCCCCCCAAAAAAAACCTCGGGTGCCTCACTTGGCTCCTTCGTGCCATCCATTAATAATCGGTTTGCCATCAAACATGGTGTCGAAGGCTTTCTCTGTGTCATATGCCGCACCTGAACTCGAAATGTTAGTTCGCGGAAAACATCACAATCTGACAAGGCTCAATAACTTCCCTCCATACGGAATGCAAAGCTTTTCGCCGTAATCACTTTTGATGTGGATTTTGCCGCTATACAAAGGGAGCAGATTGTCGTCAACATCTTGAGGGAGTTTGAACGTGACACTGTCCCCCACGATAGTCAGCGTATGCCATGCCAAGTCATCATAGTCAAATATTACTTGAACGTCTTTGTTTGACCAGCCTCGATCCTCAAAGCTGGTGGAAGAGAAACGACGGCTGATATGTTGCGTGGTCGCAATTTAGCCAACAGCTTAATTGCACCATTTCCATCATATATTTCCACCCCAGGCAAAGGCTCGTGCTGGAAAGTGTAAAGAACCGTCCGATTTACAAGATTTGTTACCTTGATGTCCCAGCCCGGCCTGAATAGTTCAGTATCTAAAAGTGAAATAGAGTCGAATGAAAGCTGGGTCTTGTATAATAGAACTTTGCGAGCGTCAACAAGGCCAGCTCCCACCTGAAAAGGTGGTGCTGACTCGTTGAAGTTGATCTCGCCGGTACTCCAAGCGACGTTTCGTCCGCTAGCAATTATTCTACTTGCGAGGTCTATTGCGGAATTGGAACCATGTAGTTCCCGACCACCATGTTCTGAAATATGCAAAGCTGCAATTCCAGCTATGTAAGGTGCAGCCATAGACGAGCCACTATCCGTTTCAAATCCATGATCGAGGTAAGTACTAATGATATCGTAGCCAGGGGCGCCGATGTCCGGTTTCAATATCAGCTCATTGGTTGGTCCCCACGAAGTAAAGTAGGCCGCGACAGGCTTCGATGCTGACCCAACTTTGTGCAATCCGGGGTCGCCTGTAGTATTAATGGCTGCCACTGATACAACATGCCGTCCATTCGAGCCGACTCCAGAGTAAAAAGGACCGATTTCACCATCGTTACCTGCAGCTATGGAAACAAAGACTCCTTTCTGGGCTATACGGCTCGCGACAAGGGCCCATGGACTATCGACAAAGCCTCCTGGTCGATTTATGCTGGCAGTGATGACGTCTGCCTGTACCGGATGTTAGCAAGATACTCGTGCTTGTGTCAGATTGAAACTTACTCCAGCACTATAAGCGTCACAAAACGCTTGTATCAGGACGTCTTCAGTGGTGTCCGACTGTTCAGGCTCCTAGCGCAACGTATAAGTATGAGACGTTGTATGTCAGCTGCTCAACATACATCGGAGAACACTTTGTATACGAAAAGCTCCGCCTCAGGTGCAACTCCAGAGAACCTTTTGACGATTTTGTTAGTGAACTGTAACTAACCACTGCCCAGAGAGCGGAGAGGACAATCTTGCCATTCATTCTCGCCTGCGATGATGCCTGCAACATGTGTACCGTGTCCCTTGTAATCCATGGGATCATTATCGGGCTGCTTTGGATGAACTCTTTCAGAACGAGAGTCCCCTTCAAAGCGAGCAGTAAGTGGAAAGCCCTGCAGTGCATGCTTCTTTGTATCACAAACGTACATTTCGGCCCAACAAGATCATAGCCCCCGGCAATTTTGCAGCCCGTGCCGAAGCAACCACCAAGCTGCAGATGAAAGTTCAGCTTTCGGTTCTGTAGATAATCTTGGCTAGCTTACAGCTTGATGGGAGTAATCAACTCCTGTGTCAACAATTGCAACTTTTGTGCCTTTGCCCTTGAACCCTAATTCATGAAGCTCGTGCACCCCTGTCCACTGATGAACCGAGATGTTCCTGCCTTCAGCATTGATGGAGCCTTTTCGGAGGGGAATTGACCGCGGAATCGACATCGTTTGAACAGGCCATACCCTCGCTATGCCTGAAATCTGTTGCAGAGAATCGACGTTCTCCAAGGACGTCTCAACTACAGCACCAGTGAAGATGTCGTGACAGTCGAATTTTTCCCGAGTTCCGGTATGAAGACGGTCAAATGACTGAGTAACAAAGTCAATGGATGATTCCTTAGGAATATCGTTAACCAGATGTCTACCACTACTAGCATGACCGAAAATTACCGACTTCAGATATTTCGATGATGTACTTTTGCGTAATTCCAATACCTGCTGAGGAATCTGTCTTCGGATAAGAATCGGCCGACGAGTAGTTTTTCATGAAAGCTTGAGCGGCTAAAGTGAAAAGAAGAACGACGGCGCAGTTCGACATCTTGATGGGTGAGAGTGTGTAGGCTGGGCTAAGACCGGTTGTTAGGAGAGTTGGTCATAAAAGATTATTGGAGGAGCTCGAAATATTATGGCAGAACCGCGCAAATATTAACGAGAGGGGTTAAATTAGATTCCCATAGGTACGCGCGTCGTGTTGATCAGATTGGTGAGACGTCACAAACAAGTGCTGGGCCTTTGAAGGGACGACCTGGTCGATTGCTGCAAATTTCGCCACTCTTTGCAGAGTTCCAGGACTGAGGTTGGCCAGAATATCTCCAATCCTTGAACGGCAGACAACGTTTGCTGCATTCACTTTTGCCTAGGACGAGAATCTGGTTGAGCACGAGGGGGGGTGATTGCAAGCTCCAAGGAAGGAGCTTCCGTATGTTACCGCCTCGAACAGGCTGGGCAGGAACGAAGGGCTCATCTGTGTTCATCAGGAGCCATGTTACGCAGGCATCAACAGCAGTTATCAAAGCTCCTACGATGTTGATTTTACTGCTAAGGCTGCGCAACGTCTTGACCTGAATCAACGTGACAAAATTTGCAGGCTCTGGGGTTCTGTTGTTCACTATTCGGGATCGTAGAACGAGGCCAGCTTCTTGGTGTGCTCGGCCAACAGCGACAACAGCGACGGCACTTTCATACATCATCACACTCAGTCCAATAGAGAATGATGGCAAAAAGCGTGCGACCAGACATCATTCGGCAAAACGTTCACTCATTGTGCGACAACATTGGACTACCCTTGTGGCACCCATTCATTCGACCGGGACGAGGGACTGTCCGATACCAGAAAGGAATGCTCAGATTCAATGTTGCGTCGTTTTTATGGTACGACGAAGTACGTCAGGGATTGGGTTATCCTGTTGCGAAAGCGAATGATGCGTTATTATAGAGCAGTAATTCTAGTAATTCTTAAAATCAAAGCCACCTTCTTATAGCTCGCTATTGAGGGTTCTCTAGTTGTATATGGAGGTCTTCGTTAACAACAGCCGTTGAAAAAAAAAAATTGAGGAATGCCGAGTCGACTTCATAAAGGGCTTGGCTGACATGTGGTCAGCTGCATAGACTGCGTGAAGAAGAAATAGTAAGGTGTCCCGGTTCCTTCTCGCACAAAGTATTTGGAGTGGAAATAGCTACTCCGAACTCCGTACACACGGGGTGGCATTTGAACCGTTGCCACTGATATGAGGATAAGCCCCGCCAAAGAAGCGAGATCTGTACATTTGCAAAAAGTTTCAGCATTGGCGCCAATATTATTATCGAGAATCGCTTGTTTGTCCGCATCAACTCCACACTCCTCGCCGGGGCGCTCACGAGCACTGCCCGCGCCAGCAGTTCAGGGACAATGGACGGCAAAGTAAATTGAAGCGCCATGTTTTCGTGATGGGACGACGACGAGCCCAACTTGCAAAGTCAAGATAAAATTGCAGGGCACAACGGAACGACTGGGGGCGTTGTTGGGCATCCCCTTCTTTCCACGTCTCGTTTTAATTTCTCTCACGGCCGCGCCTTGAAGCGATTCGAATAAATCGACTAAATAGAACGTGTCTGTCTGTCTTCTTCCAGTCTCTCCTCTCCCCAGGAGCCCGTCCGTCGCGCCTGCCGCGCCTGCCGCGCGAACCGTGTGGCCTGGCCACCAAACCACCAAACGCTCAACCGGACCTGACTGATTTGAGCTCCGTGGCAGGTCGGCTTTCTTCGTCGACTACAGGATCGACTACAGGATTGATTTTTGATTTGTCTGGATGGCGGGATTGAGGCCAGCCGCCGGGGCACCGCTTTTCCATCAACCCGTCCGCCCATCGATTAATCAATCAATCCATCCTCGATCCTCGACCATGGGGGCCTCGACCCCTGCCCGACCCCCTGAGTCCTGCTGACCCCCGCCGCTCCCAGATGCAGCAGCATTGGGAACCCCCCAACCAATGTCCACCAATGTCCACCATCCGTTGTTCCCCAGTCACTTCAGAGTCAGTCAGTCAGTCGCCATCCACACACCATCTGCTTCGTTGTCTGCTCCCCAGTGGCTTTCTTCTCCTCTTCCACCCGCATGGTCCGTTTGTTCCTCCTTTATCACTCCTACTATCCCCTGGCACCTCGTTGCGATTGTGCTGCCGTTCTTTTCATCCTAGACTACAGGAGAAATTGAAAGTTTATTCGGCGTTCTGTGGGATACTTACTCCTGGCGATTCCCAGTCTCACATTTTTGACTTAATTACATTCATTTCACTAATAAAACGGCACGTCGGAAAGCACGACTATTATTGGTCTATCTGACCGTCTTTGCTGCACATCCCGTCAATCCACCGACGACGACGTTGTATCCTTGGCCTCAAGCTCAAGCTTAGCTTGTGGACTTTACTCGTTTCGATCGTTCATTTGTCATTGCTTGCTTCAAAGCTGCTAGCTGGCTCTCATCGTCTCTCTTTCTCCTTCCCTATCTTCTCCTGTCCTCTGATTACATCCTCACAATCTCATCCTCTTTGCCAATCATGGGCCAAAGCATCTTCGACCGAATCCAGGCGAAACTGGAGCTCTTTCGCCTGGAACAACGATATACTCGCCGCCGCAATCGCCGATCAACCTTCCAGTCCAATGCCATCTATGTCGATGGAGAGTACGTCTTCCAGACCCCCAACAGTACCGGTTCTTCCGCAGAGTCCAGCAATGTACGCATCGACGCTCTCCACGGCGACATGGTCTCACCAGCCAAAACCACACCCGTCACCACGTTCTCGCCCGACGTTCGTCGCGATGTTGCAACGCCTCAACGCAAGCGACTGAACCGCTTCAGCTCCATTGCCAGCCTGGGTGGCACATTTGCATCCAAAGAAAGACCGCATTGGTAGAGCGACGCACCAGCACGATCAGCTGATGACATTCGATCCCTTCGAAACAAATGCAACCAGAAATAAACCATCACAGCCACGAGATGTACTTTGGGGATGAGACCCCACGACCGTGTTTCTCACTGCATACAGGAGCGCGGTATAGCTTGCATCTATATACGTCCAAGACACGGGGCAACGGTGCTCAGGCTCTGGCCCCGCGAGGGAAGAGGTGAGTTTTATGTGACGTATCTTCAGGTCGCGCGCTGAGCAGACCGCACGACGCTTTCACGAAACCACCCGGTTGTATATGGATTCCGGGTGTTGGAAAATATTTATCATTTTGGGTTATGCGTTACGTTACGGCTGTCAGGGCATTGGATAACTTTGTTACGACATGCCTGCAAAAAGCAGTTTTGGGGGGGGGGGGGGGGGAGGCAAATGGTGTTCCGGCATTCCATGTACTTTTTTTTTTTGTTTTTTGACTTTCCTTCTGTGGTTTTACTTTCTTTTTTCGTTTCTCGGAGAGCATTGTCGCGCAGTAGCACTTAAGTAATCACTTGATTCTTTGTACATAGATGCCTCGAATGCCACAATCACGAACCCTTCCAAGACAGCCCAGCAGCAGTTGATGCTCCAGCATCGAACACGTGAGGAAGCATGAATCTGGGCCAGTCGAGTGTTGAAGCATATTGAATGGAGGATATACAGCGGTTCCGGTTCCAGTTCCTGTCTCGCCATGCGGCACCCACCATTCCTGAAATTGCCAAGTCTCGTCCATTTTGCAACAACCAAAGCCACTCACCGTCCGCACAGCCCATCAAGTAGCATCCCCCCCCGGGCGGTGAAACAGGCTATCACTCTGAAACAGTGGGGAACACGATCTCGACTTTTCTTTCCTATTAATGCATCATCTTTCTGGTGTGGGGGGGTAGTATCGGCCGTGGCGGACCAATGCTTGGTTTTTTAACAAAAAAAAATGGGTTGGCATGTGTGGATTTGTCATCGTGCGTGAATTGGTTGGATGGGAGGGTCGGGGTCGTTGCCGTGGTTGCTCGCTTGGATTCACGGGCAGCATTCGAGGGTGCGGCGGGAGTGATGCTACCTGACAATAACTGGTGTTCTTTACTTCAAGGGATCAAACTACCGAGTAGGCTTTTTGCAAAGCTGTACGGAGTATTTGTTAGATTTGCCTCAGCTGGCTGAGTGGCATTCACACAAACTTCACTGACACCATGCAGGGTAGCGAGGCACGAGATGACGCACTGAACTCGCGGGATTTCAACGCAGTCAAATGACTCTTTAGAATATTATGTGTCTCTCCATTACAGATATGCAAATACGCCTTGAAATCATGGGCCTTCTCGCCTTTCCCAACTCCAACACGTCACGTTTCACGCCACAACGCCTGATCTGGCTTCACAGGCAAGCCTATGCAAAAACACTACCTACCACTCTGCTCTACAAAAATATGACACGAATAAAACGCCTTCACATTATTCGACAAAGAAAAAAAAAAAAAAGAAGGAAAGGAATAAAAGAGCCATGGCACTCCGTCAATAGCCTACAAGCCCTCGTGATGCAGCAAAATCACGAGCACCGAGCGCTGTCGTCGTCTCATTAGCGTCGTCGTACACTTGCAGCAATCTAGCCATTGGCTTGGACCTTGACTTTCGAGGCTGGATTCGTATGGTTTGATCGTCAAGCAGTTCTTCTTCAACATCTGCGTCGTCCTGATCCGAACCAGCACGTTCGAAGTGGCTGGTAGGACGAGGGCGCCTTATCCTCCTCTCATGCCGCAGAGGACTTTTCATAGGACTGCGCATGACGGAGGAGGAGTGTTCACTGGAAACCCCCAACCGGTTGCGCAGGCGCTGAATCTTCCCAATCAGCTTTGCTTGTCCGGGAAAGTACGGGAGCGCCAATTCATATGCTCGGAGCGCCGACGCATCGTCGCCCTTTTCTTTGTGTTGCCTTGCAGCCAAAAGGTACCGCAGACCATCGGATTTGGAATCTTCGCGCCTCTCTTCGCTTTCTATGCGCCTCTCCAGGGCCTCAAGCCGCCTCTGCATCGCCTCGCCAATCCCAGGTTGCGCAGGCGACTGTTCCTGTTGGATGGTGTTCTCGGCGGCCGAGCGCAGCGCCAGAATCTCACCGACCTTCTTCTCCACCATGGCTTCGATTTGGGAGGCCGTCACTGTGATGGAAGGTTCTTCTGTCATGGGGCGGGCCATCTTGCTGGGCCGCGCAATGCCCGAGTCCTGATCCGAACGCCGTTTGTGAGCTGCACTTGGCCGAGGAACTAAGCTCACACTGACCACGGGCCGAGGAAGCGCGGTCGACATGGTCATGGTCTTTGCTGGAGATTGCCTTGCTTTGTCTGTGTAAACACTAAACGATTTGATAGGCCGCGCCACGTCGACGGTCGCCTTGGCAGCCACGTTGCCATTATGCACGTTGTGTGCGCTGAGAGCGTTAGCCAGCGGCCGGAGGGGTTGTCGCTGGACGGTATTGGAGCTGAACGATCTGGGGAATTGCTTGAAGACGACTTCGTTTTCAATCTCACGAACTTCTATCCGCTTGGCTCGGGAGCTGACGTTGAGGCTGCTGAGAGTATCGAGGTGGTAACTTCGAAGGGGGGCAAGATTCAAGATCATGACAGTGATGCCGTTGTTCTGACCAAGGGACAGAATGCGGGTCATCTTGGATTCTCTGTACGGAATTCGCTTGTCGCCTCTGGAGATAGCATCGATGCATTGGCTGAGGACGAACAGACTCTTGTTGATGGCCGCCGATTCGACCAGCCGCTCCTTGCCATTGTCGGTGCGGCGATTGTCTTCCGAGCCTGCCAGGTCAATGGCAGACACAGTGCTCTCCTTGATCATTTCCTCAGACATTTGCGTCACCTTGACGCGTAAGATGGCATGGCTTCTACTGCTGTGAGCATTCAGCTTGGTGGACGCGGTGACGCGGTTGTTGTTCGCCTCGATGTACATCTTCTCAAAGTCCCGCAGATCCTCACATGCTCGTTCTGACAAGCCAGCAACAACAGTTCTACCATTGGCCTCTGCTCGAAGGGGTAGCCCCGAGGGAGTCCTCTTGTCTGGCGACTCGAGAAGATCGAACACCTTGTCGTTGTAGATCTCGTAGTACGACAAGCTGACTTTTACCGTCGTGCCCCCCTCGGTATCCTTGGTGATCTTCTTTCCTCGGCGGAACACACCAGAAAGAAGCCTAGGAATGACTCCCCTGTCGGCAAGTTTGAGGCCACCACGCATCGTGTGCGTTTTGCCTGTGCCCGTCACACCGTACGCGAAGATCGTGACATCGTACCCTTGAAACAATGATTTGAGATGCGGTTGTACTGCCCAAGGTTTTAGCCATGCCAATTGTGAAGAGACACGCGTGCCCGATGCACGTTTTGATTTTGAGGAGGGATGCGTGGCCATTCGGCGCCACTCTGGGCTCACACCGTACCTTCGGAAGTAAACAGCGTCTCCTGCGATGTTGATTGATCGTACACAGCGTTGAACGCGAACGAGAACTCTTCGGCCCCGTTCTTGGGACTAGGGATCTTGATGACTGTGTTTGGCTTGCCGGGCTCTGCAGAATCAGGACGGACAATGATGTCCTTGTCCAGCTCCTTCTCCAAGAGCGGACGTATCCTGGCAACGACGCGGACAGACATGGCGGACCACGAGGAACGAATGCATGCAAGGCAAGCACAAAATACAACAGAAACGCGATCAGGAAGGAATACCAACGAAGGGAACGACAGACCGCTGCTCCGCACCACAGGGCTGCGTGATAACTCGTGCTGATCAAGGCTCGCTGGCAGTAGTTGGGTCTATTGGTTTGTTGGCGCTAAGCGCCAATATTACGGAGCACAAAGCGAAGATTGGCCGTCGGGTTGCCCGGGCAACGCCGGGTCTGGCCAATCCCGGCCATATTGGTTCGGGGATCGGAAAAAGCCGCTCTGCGAGCCCAGCCTGACGAAAAGGGCGTGTCGACGTCAATTAAGATCAAGCCTCTTGTTGTCGCGACGAGACGGCGTCTTCCTGAACGAGCACAGGCATGATGATGCGAGGCTCATCGTCGCTGGTGAGATCCTCTACCCATGGCTTCCGAGTCCAGAGGTCGGCGGCTTTCGTGTGCTGGCGGCAATGCCGCACCATTCAAATCAGCGCCGCACCAAGCACCGACTCGCCGCGAGTGACGAGCGATGCTTTCGGAGCCTCCTTTGACAGCTCGAGAGACATGGCAGGTGAGCTTGCTCTCCTCTACAGAGCCAGAGCGCGAGACGACCTCAGCCCGTTGCTGACGTGTGGTATTCTTATCTCGAAGATGCTCGATTCGAAGTTCTTGGATCACCATACTCGATGCTCTCCGTGACACTCTCAGCTTCCCAGAAGCTCTACACAAGGCGGGGCACTCTTGTTGCCGTGGCGGGCAAGCCAGATAATGTACGGATGACAACCGAATCAATCACGTTCGGCGAGAGCTGGTTCTTTCACTTTTTGGACGAAACGGTACTTCTTGTCACTGACACATTGTGCACCAGGCTCAATCTACCTTGTCGCTGTTGAACCCCCTCCCCCGAGCAGCATTTGGAGTTCCGTTCCTCTACCAACGCATATCTTCGACCACACCCATCACGGCACTCATATCTTCCAAATCACCGACGACGACATTCTCGGTACTGCATCTCGATGGAACGACTGATTGGATAGTATCGCAGCGGAATGCTCTGCTCGCATGGACCGGGCACACCCTGACGCCGTCGTCGCGAATCCAGCGCAAGCTCGCCCTGGCGCAATGGGGCAGCACTCACCTGACCGGCAGAGGATTGGCTGCTCTGTCTGCCCCAGGGCAGGTTTACCAACTGACGTTGAGCGAGGGAGAGGAGTTTGTCGCCCACCCTGGAAGTGTCGTAGCCTACGCAGTTTCGAGAACTGCGCCGCAGCCATTTCGGTTGAAAAGCACGAGCCTGCGTCTTCAAATCCCTTCGTTGACTCGGTGGCTACCGGAAATCGAGTTCATGAAGACTGTGCGCAGTTCAGGAGTCTACAAGTTCCTCGCGACATCCTTGTACAACGTCAGGACCATGGCACGTCGCACAGTTTGGGGAGATCGTCTGTTCCTTCGATTCAAAGGACCCACCACGATTCTCATGTCAAGTCGGGGTGTCAGAGTTGCCGATGTCTTGTCCGGCGATCAAATCAACGAGATTGCTGACGCTCCTGCCGGCGCTCTTCCTGCCGCCATGGAGCAGGCAGGCAAGCCGGGAGTTTTGCTAGAGAAGGAGGCTGAGTCGGAAGCAGAGGTTGCCGCCAGCAACCTGCATGTCGCATCGGTACAGACGGATGGCAAGGTAGTTTTTGAGGAAGGAAAGCAGCTGAAGGATTCTCTGCGGTAAAGCCATCTTAGCCGGCAGTCAGAACGTGTATCGATGTTAGCATTTCATGTCCATGAGCAACTCACTCTAGGACCCGTATTCGCATTCGGGATCCGCCGCGACTATACCTGCAATTAATTGTTGTTTTGTAACACGGCATGTGGCGAAGGGACAAAAATGTAACTTCTCGCATTCTGCACCCCAGGAGACGTAGCGTCTGCAATCTTGCATGGTGTATACAATAGCCCACGAGCTGTTACACCCTCTGCTCAGAATCCTCGAACCCCATTAAGCCAAAGCTGCAGACTTCCCTGACGGGACCAGTTGCATCTTCATCAGCTAGAGCCTCCAGCCACACGGCTTGCCAGCTCCAACCAGTCTGTCAACACAGTGCCGCCTTGGCAGTTCCGTGTAGGTCGCTTGGCGCAACGTCGACCAGACAGACATTTCTTCATCTTCACTCAACCCGCATTCCAAAACATCGGAGCTTGATATCCTTGCAGAATGACTCACGTTACAGACCGTACTCAATAATGGATGAGCATCAAGTGCTTAGGGTTCTCAAATTGACAGTCATATATGCTTATTTACTCCATCAAGTACAGGTCGACTTCTCGCACGACTTCAACGTACTCGGAAACACTTGGAAACATCCACAGGCTACCCATCTCTTGTACAAGAAACCACGCCCGCGACGTTTATTTGGTGTGCAAGCTAATCGTCTCGGCCGCCTTTTTCCACAAGCCATTACGCTGCCAGGTCCACTTGGTCAAAGCTGGGGGATCCATACCAGACTCGAAGGCCATGTTTCGCGCGGCGATTTGCTCATTCTGTAGTGTCTGCCGGGCCGAGGCACCTCGGTTACGCAGCGCGGGTATGCGGTCGATGGCATCCATGGCGAGGCTGAATCGGTCAGTCTGGTTGCGAATAGCCAGCTCAAGCGGCGTGTCAATGTTGCCCTTCTCCCGGTAGCCGCGGACGTGTATATTCTTGCTTCCCGGTCTCTTGTAAGTGAGTCTGTGGATCATCCATGGATAGCTGTGGAAGTTGAAAATAATGGGTGTGTTGTCAGTAAAAAGGCTCACCCACTCGTGGTCAGTTAGACCGTGGGGATGGTCCGACGGGTGAATCAACTTGAAGAGGTCAACGCAGTTGACGAATCGGATCTTGAGGTCAGCGAATTGGGTTAGCAACAGATCGGTGGCGGCGAGAGACTCCTGTGTGCTGATGTCGCCACAAGAGGCCATGATGACATCGGGCTCGCATCCCGCATCGGTGCTGAATCGCTGCCAGATACCGATGCCCTTGGTGCAGTGCTGAATGGCGCTTTCCATATCCAAATACTGGAGATGGTCCTGCTTGTCTGCCACCATGACGTTGACGTAATTGCTGGACTGCAAGCAGTGGTCCATGACTATTGTGTTTTCTCTTGGTCAGTGGTTGATCTCTTCGATGTTTCATCCTTGGGGTTTACAATGGCTTACCGGACAACAAGCAATTACCATCCGGTGGCAAGTAGATCCGTACAACTTCGGGACTCTTATTGGCAACTATATCAAGAAAACCAGGGTCTTGATGGGTGAATCCGTTGTGATCTTGCCTCCAGACGAGTGCAGTAAGAAGGATGTTCAGCGAAGCCGCCTTGACACGCCATTCTACTTCGAGACACTTTTCAATCCATTTGCAATGCTTCACCAATGAGTTGGTCAAACTGCACGCCTTGCTGAAAGGGGGTGTTGTTCTTGTTCTCTTACCTGATTGACCATGGAGTCGATGATATGAATGAACGGCTCATAGCTATTGAGCAAGCCATGTCGACCGCTGAGAATATAGCCTTCGAGCCAACCTTCACATGTATGCTCAGAGAGCATCTCCATGACTCGGCCGTCCATGGCGAGGTTGCCACCATTTTCGTCCTCCTCGAAATAGTCACCCATCCAGACCTTCTTACCGGCTTCATATACGCGGGCCAATTTATTGGATTCGGTCTCATCCGGTCCAAAGAGTCGGAAGTTGTGCATGTTCCGCGCCATGATATCTCTCAAGAACACAGACATGTTGGTCATGCTGCCAAACATGGTAGCACCCGGCTTGTCAACCTTGATGGCATAGTCTCTGAAGTTGGGCATCTTCAGTGGCTTCTTGAGTAGGCCTCCGTTGGCGACGAGATTGGCACTCATGCGGCGGTTTCCCTCAGGGCAGAGAGTTCGCAGGGCCGCGATGGGGCCACCATCCTTGTCAAATAATCTTTCGGGCTCGTAGCCTCGCATCCAGTTCTCAAGAACCTTGAGATGATCAGCGTTGGTATTCACATCAGTAATGGGTACCTGGTGGGCTCTCCAGAACCCTCCAAGATAGTTGTCGTCGACTTTTCGGGGAGCAGTCCATCCCTTGGGTGTTCTCAGAACAATCATGGGCCACCGGGGGCGGAATGCTTTGCCGCTATCGCGGGCTTGCTTCTGATACTTCTTAATTTGACTGACACAATGCTCCAGTGTGGCAGCCATGGCTTGGTGCATGCTCTCGAGCTCATCGCCTTCAACAAAGAACGGCTCCCAACCATAGCCAATAAACAAGTTTTTCAGTTCATCGTGGGAAATGCGAGCAAGAATCGTTGGATTGTTGATCTTGTATCCATTGAGATGAAGCACGGGCAAGACGGCACCGTCCGTGATTGGGTTGAGAAACTTGTTCGAGTGCCAGGATGTAGCGAGAGGACCGGTCTCAGCTTCGCCATCGCCCACCATGGTGAGTGCAATTAAGTCTGGGTGGTCGAACACTGATCCAAACGCGTGTGAAATTGAGTAGCCCAGTTCACCTCCTTCATGAATGGAACCGGGAGTTTCGGGCGTGGCGTGAGATCCAACGCCCCCTGGAAAGGAGAAGTACTTGAAAAACTTTTGAAGTCCTTGGATGTCCAGAGACTTTTCCGGGTATACTTCAGAGTAAACACCTTCCAGATAGGACTGAGAGAGCACAGCGGGGGCACCATGGCCCGGGCCGGAGACAAAATAAGCATCCAAGTCATATTTCTTGATAAGGCGATTGAAATGCATATAAGTGAAGATCTGACCGGGAGCAGATCCAAAGTGGCCGAGAAGACGAAGCTTCAGGTGCTCTTTCTGAAGTGGTTCGCGAAGAAGAGGATTTTCTCGCAAATAGATCATACCAAGTGCTAAGTAGCAACTGGCCTTGAAGTAGTCGTTGTAGAGATCAATGTCAGATACACTTAAAGGGTTTCCCTTGACGGTAGAGCGAGCAGGCCCGAACGCCCGGATGGACAGTTCGTCTCCCATTGCAGATGAAGCGAACGGGAGAAAGCTCGGAATGATAAGTTGAAAGCTTGTATGGTTTGAGTTTGAAGCTCAAAGAACGATGAAAAAGATGAAAAAGTCGCAATGCATATGAGGAGCCCACTACGTAGTCGTGGAATTGGAGAGAAGAGATCAGGTACCTCGGAGTACATGGAACGGAAAAGTAGCTCCATATGCAATAACCGTGACGGGCGTGCCCTTATGACAGGTCATGACGTGACGGGCAGACAATACTCCGAGTAGTTATGGATACAGGCAGTTGCCGGGCGTCCGCCTATAATTGCCGATCTGCAGACAGGTAGCGGCAAGAGGAAGAGACCAGACCACTCCGTACATATATTTGGGTTTGGATGATGCGAAGGTTGTGCCATGGTGGCATGTTGACAGATCCATACTAGCTGGGTGGCAACAAACGAACGTTTGTGGTTGAGGGGTTGAAGGTCCCCACGTCGGAGACAAGAGTCAATTCGTCGAGAGGATGCGGATTGGCCGGATGTCGAGGGAGGTATATTAATGTCGCATTGCTTCGTTCCTTTTGGATCCGTGACTGTGGTTCGAAAGTGGTGTTGGATAAGGGACGGACGACAACCTGGAAGGAGAAATCATGACATAATTGATCAGGTAAACTGGAGCAATGGCAGGTGCCCCGCCACCAGAACGGGTAAGAACGAATGTCAAAGATACACGTCACAATCAATCTGGTGGGCTGCTGCCAAGATTCTCTTTGGGCACATTTCCTTCATCGAAATGCTCAACGCATTAACTCGCATTACTTCGCAAATTGTAACTCTTCGTGAACACGCCACCAGAAGACGCAGCAACACGGGTCTAGAATGATCGTCCCACCAAGTAAGTAATATGTACAGCCCGAGGATCAAAGGACCGACACCAGAATTGTCGGACGACGTCTGTATGCGTGGTAATACGTAATAGCCCTTGGAAAGAACATGCAACAAAATCCTTCGTTTGACTATCGTGGCCTGATGTCAATGTCCAGTCCCTGACTCGTCCAATGCGATTGTTTGGTGGCATGAGACATTCGCCCCGCTGGACCTGTGCAATAAGCAAGCTCGTCACCATTTCGCAATGGGCTCGGCCCTATTCCTCCGTCCGTCGTCCGTACTTGGTTCCCGACGGTTCAGTCAATATTAGGGCGGTTCCTCGACTTCCGCTTAAACATACGACAAACTCCTCAGCCGAGCCTCCCGATCCCGATCCCGCTGGAGCCGGATCCGGAGACAAGCGATGATGTCGGCACAACTGACTTTTGAACAACAATGCCCAATTGATTGAGACAGCGGCTCTCTCCCACCAGAGGCCATCGCCTTCGCTGGTCGTTTGTATGACGCAGCCAGAGCTGGTGATCTACCAGTATCAGATCCAATTGTAGATAATCCAGAAGGCCGGGCACCGCTTTATGTGAAGCTGCATTCTCAATCTTTACTGATATCTTTCTCCCCATAAAAGAAAACACACAGGGAATTTAGATACAAAAGTTCTAATTTTACCTTTTACACGGCATAACTAGCTAGGTAAATCTGGGTTAGCAAACAAACAAAAAAATTATCTTGACCTTTTATGAATCTTGATGCAAGACTCTTCTTTGTAGAGAAAATAATATAAACAAAACCTTCATTGTCATCACTATTGAACACCATTTGTCGTCCAACATGTGTCTGCAGTTCTACTTCTGAGAATCACTTCGACATCGGCGGGGCCAAACACTCAACGGCAAGTTTCGCAGTTTCTCGCCGCCACACATCCTTGTGACCCCCCCCCCGTCCCCCTCCTCACGTCACCAATTTTCTTGTGTGCACCAAGATGCCATCGATGGTGCCTCCCACGACTACCGCGGTAGCGATAGTGCCCATCCAGCCTTTTCGACCAGATCTGCACGAGCGAGCCTGGGCCTCGATACCTCACCCGACTCTTCCTCTGATCGCAACCGCCCACGCCAAGGCCGTCACCGTCTTCTCGCTCTCGACGCTCTCCTCCCACAGCACTTTGACCGGCGGCCACACCCGATCTGTCCGAACCGCAGCCTGGAAGCCCAACCTACCGCCTCACAAGCTATGTCTCGTATCCGGCAGCTTCGATGCCACGGCCGGGCTGTGGCGCTGGGATGGGGACCCCCCGGCCCCCGATCCTGCGGCCGTCGAGACGACGACGGACGCGCTCGAAACCGAAATCACGGCGAAACCGAAACCGGATCCGACGAGGGAAGGAGCCGGCGACGACGACGACGACGACGACGATAGCGACGCCAGCCAAGCGACGGGCGACAGAGACTGGGAGTTCACGCTGGTGCTGGAGGGCCACGACTCGGAAATAAAAAGCTGCGCGTTCGCGCCCTCGGGCGCATACCTCGCCACCTGCTCGCGAGACAAATCCGTCTGGATCTGGGAGGACATAGGCGCGTCGGAGGCGGACGACGAGTGGGAGACGATTGCCGTGCTCAACGAGCACGAGGGCGACGTCAAGGCCGTCGCCTGGTGCCCCGACGTGCCCGGGAGGAATGCCCGTCGCCGGCAGTACAGCTCCGATGTTCTCGCCAGCGCCAGCTACGACAACACGGTCCGGATCTGGAGAGAGGACGGCGACGGCGAATGGGTTTGCGTTGCCGTCCTGGAGGGCCACACGGGGACCGTATGGGGCGTCGAGTGGGAGCCTCGACCGAGAAACGACCGATTCCCTCGACTGCTGAGCTGTTCTGCCGACGGTACCATGCGCGTGTGGGAACTGCAGCAGCAGGAGGAGGGAGAAGAGGACGAGGACGGGGACGAGGCAGGTTCTGGCGGCGGCGCCGGTCAGAACCCCCTGGGGCATCCCCAACACGATGAGGACGTCCTTACGCGACGAGTGGACATGTACTTCCGCCTTGCCGGCGGCACATGACCGTGACGTTTATTCCGTGTCGTGGAGCAAGGAGACAGGGTTGGTTGCCAGCACCGGACGCGATGGCAAGATTGCTTTATACAGAGAAAACGACGGCGGGTCAGATGCGTCAGATGCGTCAGATGCGTCAAAATCAACTGACTGGGACGAGGTTGGGGCCGCAGAACCACTGGATCAAGTCATGTCCAACGGCACGAATGGCCAGCCGGCCGCGTCGACGACGGCGTCGTCGTCAAAGACATGGAATCTATTGACAATAATGCCTAATGCCCACGGACCATTTGAAGTGAATCACATCACTTGGTGCCGGCGTTATGACGCCGCTGCTGAGAGGCGAGGGGAAGAGGAGATGCTGGTGACGACGGGTGACGACGGTGTAGTGAGATCGTGGCAGGTCAAGATTGACAATGAAAAGGGGGGGAGACGCGGGGCAAATCACATAAAACATTAAATTTCCCCCCGTGTTGAGGGTAGATGGAAAAGAAATAGGACGTTCATTGACTCGTAAGTGAGTTTCAGTACATTGCCAGTACATCGCCAGGATGTTGCCAAAGTGAATGTTGTTTTGGATTTGTCATTGTCGTCGCAGGTGCGCACACCCAGGTGAAGCAAAGAAAAGGAAAGAAAAAAGAAACACCAAAGTATGCTATTTTCTGCCGTACCGAAGCCACGCTATGGTACAGACACAACAGATTTCCCTCAAAAGAGGGATTTTAATGGTACAGTTACTACACAAAGGAGCCACCTCTCTTTTTCGTTCTTCACGCCGTCCAGCATGCGAAATGTAGTCCACATCTCAGATATTCAAGGTGAACGACGACGTCTTGTTGAGTGCCGCCTCGTCTTCCATCTCGCGACTCTTGATAATGAAAATTCAAGAAGGCGTCTTATCTTACTCGCCCTTGAGCTTGTCCTGCTTCACTGTGAAGGCGTCTTCCAACAAATCCTGCTCTTCCTTCTTGTGCACGTGTTTCAGACCAGTGGCTACGGAGGCACTGGGGTTGCGACCAGCGTACATGACGTGTTTTCTGTCATGGTGCTTGGTCTGGTTGAGGAGAGTCTCAATACGAGGCTGGGTAAAGCTCCAAGCACCGGCGTTGAGAGGCTCTTCCTGTGCCCACACAATGGTCTTGGCGTTGGGGTACATGTCGAGATTCTCCTTGAGCTGTTGCCATGGGAAGGGGTTCAGCTGCTCGATACGGGTGAAGGCAACGTTGTCGATCTTGTTGTCAGCGCGGTACTTGTGCAAGGTGGCCCAGACCTGACCCGTGCAGAGAATGACGCGGTCAATCTCCTCGGGAGACTTGATGTTGCCGGTCTGGTGCTCTGGGTCGGGAATGATCCACTGGAAGCCAGCATTCTCGCCATTAAATTCATCCATGTTTGAGCGAGCAAGAGGGTGACGCAGCAAAGACTTGGAGAAGAAGATGATGAGAGCTGAGAAACGTGTTAGTGCGTGCTGCTGCGTGAAAAAGGGGCTTCTTTTTGGGCACTTACGCTTTCGGAACTGTCGGTGCATTTGTCGTCGCAAGACATGGAACAAGTTGGCCGGGGTGGTCATGTATGCAATCTGCATGTTGCAGTCCTGGTGCTGTCTGGCAAGCTTCTCTTCGTTCGGGAAGATACGAGGGTCTTCGTTGGTCAATTGCAAGTATCTCTCCAGGCGACCAGACGAATGTTCGGGACCTTGGCCATCATACCCGTGCGGCAGGGACATGACCAGTCCAGTTCGCTGCATCCACTTGACCTCGCCAGAGGCGATGAATTGGTCGATGATGCACTGAGCGTTGTTGGCAAAGTCACCAAACTGAGCTTCCCACATGACCAAGGCATTTGGCGACTGCAGCGAGTAACCATATTCGAAACCAAGGGCACCAAACTCACTCAAGGATGAGTTGGAAATGACAAACTTTCCCTGATCTTTGCTGATATGTTGCAGAGGGGTGTACGTCTTCTCGTTCTCCTGGTCGTGGAAGACGGCATGACGCTGAGAGAAGGTACCTCGCTCGACATCTTGGCCAGACACACGAACGTGGTAGCCTTCGGTAACGAGGGTGCCGAAAGCAAGGGCCTCGGCCGTTGGGAAGTCGATGTTCTTGCCTTCAACCACTGACTTGGTTCGGTTGGTAAGAATGCGCTTCAGGTTACGGTGAATGTGGAAATCTTCCGGGGCTGAACCAATGACTTCGCCAACATGGTCCAAAGTGGTCTTGTCAACCGCAGTATCGTTGTGAGGCAGAACCTCGGTAGCCAACTCCTTGGGAGACTTGAAGCCGTTCCATGCCGAAGTCGTCCACTCCTTGGATGTTGGGGTATAGTCCTTGGACTTGTTGAAGCTCTCTTCGAGCATACCCCAGACCCATTGCTTGTGCTCCTCGATGTCCTCCTTGGTAAAGGTACCTTCTTCCAGCAGCTTGTTGACGTAGACGTCGATTTGAGGCTCCTTTTGCTGTATTTTCTTGTACATGAGCGGCTGCGTGAATGAAGGCTGATCGGTTTCGTTGTGGCCGTACTTTCGGTAGCAGATCAAGTCAATGACGACATCATGTTGGAACTCGGCTCGCCAATCGGCAGCCAGCTGACAGACGAAGTTGACGGCCTCAACATCATCGGCATTGACGTGGAAGACGGGAGCATCGATAGCCTTGGCAATGTCGGTACAGTAAGCAGTGGATCGGGCGAATCGTGGATCGGTAGTGAAACCGATCTGGTTGTTGACAACGAGATGGATCGTGCCACCCGTGGAAAAGGCGGGTAGAGAGTGGAAACCAAGACACTCGTAGACAATTCCCTGTGCAGCCAACGCAGCATCACCGTGCAGCAGGACACCCATGGCAGTTCTGTGCGTCTTCTCGTCGTTGTTGTAGTGCTGAATGGCGCGAGTCTTGCCCAAGACAACGGGGTCTTCGGCTTCCAAGTGAGATGGGTTGGCGACAAGTGAAAGCTGAACGCGCTTTCCAGAGGGAGTAGGACGCTCAAAATTCATTCCCAAATGGTACTTGACATCACCAGAGCCTTCATCCTCGGCGCCAAGAGTACCAGCAAACTCAGAAAAGATGGATTCATTGGGCTTTCTTACAACGTTGCTGAGCACGTTGAGACGGCCACGATGGGGCATACCGATAACAATATCTTTGACGCCATAGTCCACACTGCGATCGATCAGGGCCTTCATACCAGGGACGAGGGTTTCACAGCCTTCAAGACCGAAACGCTTATCGTTGGGGTATTTGGTAGCAAGGAACGATTCAAAGCTAGAGCTCCAAATGAGTCGGTCAAGGACACGTCTCTTCTCATCAATCGAGTACTTGAAAGGTTGAGGGACCTCGAGACGCTCACGCAACCAGTCGCACTTTTCACGATCGGGAATGTGAATGAACTCAACACCCCAGGATCCGGCGTAGATTCTTTCGCAAGCAGCGATGATTTCTCGAAGGGTCATCTTGTCACGGCCCTCGCGCTTGAATCTAGGCAAGATGCCAGGTCCCAGGGTGTATTCGGTATCGAGGTCGGTTTCGCCAAATCCGTAGTGTTCGAGGTTAAGCTCCTTGGGCTTGATGTTGCCGAAGCCTTCAGCCGTGTTCCTGATGCCAAGGGGGTCGATATTGGCCTTGTGGTGACCACGGGCCTGATAAGCTCGGACGAGCAGCTGAACCTTCAGGTGGTTTGTTACATCAGACCCGTCTTCGAGAGACAGGCTGCCAGCAAGACGAGGCACTCCTCCAGTCATGTTGGGAACCAGGTTGGGTGGCGGTTGGAAAGCTTGAGAAATGGGCATGTCACCACTCTCCATGTTTTTGAAGTAGACCTGCCAAGAGACGTGAACGCTCTTGGGGTCTTGTTTCCACTGCATGTACATCTCATCGATGTAGTTCGCAGCACCGCCGGACAGGAAGTTGTCGCTAGGATCCGGTGGCGACTGAGTCGCATCGGTTGCGTATGACCGCGCAGCCGTGGCGGCCAGGGAGGACCGGGTGGCAGCGATTTTCCATGACGAAGTTCGAGCTGAGATTGTCGAGACGGAGCTTTTCGACAGAGCAGCGGAGCATCGAGCACCGCGCAGCAGCCGTGAGCTAGCTCTACAGAGCGGATTCCTCAACATGGCGAGGCTGATGACGTGTAAGGAGCTTCAGGAGAACTGGATGCAACGAAACAGTGAGGGTCAGAATTAAAGCTCAATCAAAGGACGCATTCCCTGTTCTCTATCGATCGTGAATGAACCAAAAGAAAAAGAGCAGCGGGACGAGTCGCAGGCCGGACGTCAGAGCTGGTGAATGAACTGAGGGATTAGGAGGCAAGGTAGGCGAGGTTGCAAGCTGCCATACTAGGAGTCACTGGGAGTCACTTACGGGAAAATCTACACTGGTGAGCCAGAGACAGACCAACTTGGTTTCGGGCGCGCCGGGTGCATCCCATCCGGAGGGGGGAAAAGGTGAATCCACAGGGGCATTCCCAGCCACTCACAGCATCGATATCCGCCTATATTGGTGCCACAGCCAGGGCCAAGTTGTAGTTTTCCGGCCACCCTCCGGCGCCGTGTTATTAGCTGCAAGAGTGGTGCCTGCACTGCCTGCACTGCCTGCACTGCCTGCCCGGGCTAATATCGGGACGACGCCGGCCAAATGTGCAGCTTTATAATCCGTACCGACGCCACCTTGAGACAGCTCAACAAGCCACATGCAACATGTCACCAGCCTCACTTGACACTGACCCAGCTTCTTGGCGCGTATCAGCCGCCTAGCCTTGTTATGACAGCTTCTCGCATCAAGTCATCGATTTCTGGGACTGCAATACACCACGGGCCCTGGTCCACGCAGCTACGGTGAACAGCCGGTCGAGGCTTAGGCTTGACATCAGTCGAAACCATCCTTGCATGGGAAACTTCATGCAAAGCCTGGACCCGCGCAGCTTTGAATGCCAGTACATGATCGTGAATCAGGGACTGTTCGAAGCAAGACTGAGAACGGGAGCATGAGGGCGGCTCGAGCTGCTGAGTTGAGGCGAAGAAAAGGATAGAAGCATTTTCGGCGATATAGCTTTAGAGAACCATGGCTATCCCAGTCGGTCGCACACTGTTCAAAAAGAAGGATGGTATCCTGACGCTAACCAGTGACCGCCAAACTGTCACTTGGACGCCGAATTCTGGTGGGCCGCCAACGGTGTCATTACCGGTGTCAAACATCACTAGTAAGGAAGCAAGCTCTTAAGACTCCCTCTCCATCTCCGGGCCTCTGACTAATTCAAGCATCGTCCCCTGTCAGATCTTCAACAGACGCCAGAGACTGCTGCAAAGGTCATGCTCAAGGTCTTTGAGAAATCCGACAACGGCAACGAACCTGCTACCTACCTCTTCCATTTTCACACTTCCGAGGCCAAACTAGAGGCAAAAGCCGTCAAAGATGTCTTGTCCGAAATACTGGCTAATCTAAGAAGTAATGACTCCAGCGTACCTCGACCCAATGGAGGAACATCCATCGCAGGGGCTCCCGGTGGTGGGAGTGTATCGTCATCCATGGCCTTCGCTAATGCAGTGAATTCTCAGTCTGGTTCGTCACAAAGGTGGTTCGACGACAGCCAGCTGAAGAATGATATCGAACTGCAGCAATCACTCATGAAGAAGGACAAGAGCTTGCACCAAACATACGTGGAAGCCATGTCTACCAAACCCGAGTCAATATCCGGGCCAGCTTTCAACACGCAGTTTTGGTCGACGCGTACCAATATACTGAGAGCTCACGCCATCGAGATCAACCAGAAAAAGGGGCCCTACAATGTCCTGTCGACTGTCAAGCCTCGAACCGTCGACGGTGAATTAAAACTAAACATCAGCGTTGAGCAAGTCCAGATGATCTTCGCCCAACACCCGCTCATCAAGCGGGTTTACAACGAAAACGTACCAAAGGTTTCTGAAGCAGAATTCTGGTCCAGATTCTTTCTCAGCCGGCTGTCAAAGAAACTCAGAGGAGAGCGAGTGACGGAAAATGACACTCAGGATCTTCTGTTCGACAAGTACGATGCCAGCGAGAACACCCAGGGTGTGCAGAGCAAGATCATGGCCCAAAGCGTTCCGCACATGATCGATTTGGAAGCAAATGAGGAGAACCAGGGAGGCTTCAAAAGCGGCAACGCAAAGGACGTCGAGATGCGGCCACGAGCCAACATACCCATCGTCAAGACTCTGAATAGCCTCAGCGAAAAGATCATGGCCAACGTGTCTCCATCCGATAACTATGAAAACGACGCCAATCGAGACGATTTCAGCGAGCTAGCACTCCGCGACTTGCGGGGCGATGCGGCAGACCACCGCATCATGCTCAATGTCAAGGAGCAAAACAAGTTCTTCTCCAAGCAAGATAAAGCCCCATCCAAGAATGCCCGGATATTTGCGACCCAAAAGCCAGATGAGGTACTCTCCAAGGTGGGCAGCACCCTAACAAGTTTTGCGAAAGACTCCGCAGAGGGAGCCAGCCTCCAAGCCGCAATCGCTTTCGCAGACGACACCGATAGTGATGACGAGGGCCAGAAGTCGACGCAAGTTGGGTCCCGGGGCGCCATCAAAGCCGCCGAGCAGGAAGTCATGGATGGGGTCCTTCAGCAAAGGGCACAGAAGTACGGCCACTCCAGCGATGCTACCACCCCCATGGGACTGCCCCAGTCCATTGCTGAAAAATGCGCTCTCACCCACGCAACTACCGTCGAGTTCCTTCACCAGTTCTGGACAGCCTTCCTGTCGGGCGACGCAGATCGCGCAGCCGAGCTCCAGTACCTAGCGGAGTCGCTGAGAAGATCGGCGGCCCGTATCTCAGCCGTGGCGGATGAGGCAGACGTTGAGAGGGAGAAGGTCATCCGTAAACGCAAACAGGAGATTCGTGACCACTTTGAAAGGACGGGCAAGAAGATCAGGTGGAAGTCTGACATGGTTGGTGGGGGCAGAGATGCGGTGCTGAAACTGATGCAGCCGGTGCTAGACGCCCTGCAGAAAGGACAAGACGATTACTCCAGGGCCTTGGCTGCAGAGGGGATTCAAGTCTCGACCGAAGGTTGAGCGAGCACGATGCTGAGATGGGTCCGGCACGGGACATGTTCCAACAACCTCCATTTATTCTTGCCGTCGTCGTACCTGGGTATCAACAGGCCCTGCGGATTGGCATATTGTTCGCGGGCGGGTCTCTTCCATCACATCATGTACAGATGTAGTTTTTTTTTTTTTTTTTTTTTTTTTTTACAATGCACTGCCAAATGACGTCATCGCAGCACAAACCATCGCGTGCCAGCCGGCCCGCCTGGCGCCGATCACGACCGTCCCTGTAGATTCTTATTTTAATTTTTCTTCCCCCCCCCATCCTAAATGCAATACATCAACCATCCTCATTGCCAAGTCTATGGGCGAATTCTCGCTTCGCTCATATTGGCTTTGGCTTTGTCCCCCACGATGCCGAACCCCATGGAGCTCTTCTTTCTCGAGCCCCGTCGTCCATTGCCGTACTCTTCATCGAACTTGCGTATTTGTTTCAGCGACGCCATGTCTTCACTGATGCTTGCTGGAATCTGCCTCAGGGCGCTTTCAAAGTGGTCGCCCCGCAGCACACGGCGGGCCGGGTACTGGTAAGGCTCGGGGCTTTGGTGCCTGGAAGCGATTTCGTTCTCCTCCTCCACGGCGGCCATGGCAGCTGCGACACACAGGTTTTTCAGATCCGAGCCAGAGTAAAAGGGAGTCCGTTTCGAGAGGTCCTCGAGTGATGCTGTGCCGTCCATGGACTCGTCTTTGAGGAGTAGCCGCAGGATTTCCGCGCGATCATTCTCAAGTGGCAGATCCACCAAGATTTTCCGAGGCAGTCTTCGCAGCACTGCGTCATCCAGGTCGAACGGGCGGTTCGTGGCGACCATGATGAAGGCGTTTGTTTGCTCCAATCCATCCCACTCCTTGAGGAACTGGTTGATATGCTCACGGTGCGAGGCGCGATTGCTAAACATGCCACGGTTCGCAAGTAGTGAGTCGGCTTCGTCGATGAAGACAACGCATGGCTCCAGGCGTTTGGCTAGGGTGAAGACTGCGCGGATGAGTTTCTCACTCTCACCGACCCATTTGTCGTTGATGGTGGCGCCACTGATTTCGAGCATGTTGGCGCCGCTTTCCTTGGCGACAGCCTTGGCAAGCATCGTCTTGCCGGTGCCAGGAGGTCCGTAGAGCAGGCAGCCGGGAATTCTGTCTTGCGACAGAACTCCGTACGCAAACGCGTCAGGACGCACCAGAGCCAGGGAGGTGAGCAGTTTGAGGGCAGATATGGTCTCTTGCGGGGCGTGGACATCTGCAAAGGTCGTTCGCAGATTCTCACGGTTGATCTGGCCCGACGAGATTCTCTTTTCGTACTCGTTCAGCTTGGTTGAACCTCGAAAGTCGGCTTTTACATCTTCATGACTCGGATGGCGCTCGCCAGCCTCGCCGTGATTCCCCCCCATTGCTTCATCATTAATGCGCTGTCCGGGCTTTTGTTGCAGGGGTCCCATTGAGCAGCGTTCTGATAAAACCGTGGCGACCGTCCCTGCTTGATGATCCTCTTCAAGAGCCGTGAAAGCGCAAGCCAAGTGGTACACTTCAGGCGCTGGTAGGATGGAGTCCCGGAAGATGGAAAACTTGTGGTCTGTGGACCGCAAGCAAGATTTTACACCCTCACTGGAGAGATCTAAAACTCGCGGAGAGTCGTCAGGACTTAATGCTCTGATCATTCGGTTGATGTTACGGATATTTTCTGAAAAATAGTCCGCATTTTGAAGGGTGAGCCGATTTCTGGTAGATTGTGTCTTCCCCATTGCCCTCCTGTCCACCTGATCCGGTTCAAGGTGGCGAGTGATGACCCAATCCGTAGCTGCAAATTGCTTGACTGCATCTTGATACTCGTCGGAGGGGTTCTCACAAGATGAACTTCCAATGATGGCAATCCGCGTTCCTTGCTTCCACGCAGCATCGACCAATGCTCTCAGACGACCGATCAATAAAGATCCCTCCAGGGTCATGCTTAGCTCGATAATGTCGTGAAGGTGAATGAGAACTGGGGTCTGTCTTGAAACAATCGATGCCTTGAGCTCCGAAGCACGTATAATGTGATCCAATATCTTGTCAATTTTCAGATTTTCCCATTTGCTGAAGCAATCGTACTCGCCTTGTCGAATTTTCTGCAACTCGTCCTCGAAGGAGCCAGCGGATGCCCGAAGTCCAAGTATACCGGTCTCGGTGTCATGATCGTCCTCATCGTTGGGCAGAGATGGAAGCCCAGCGTCTCGTGCGAGTTTCCCGTTTAACTCGGCTGCGCGAAATCCCATCATGGATACAGCACCACGGGCGTATGCCCAGTTCAGACCCAAATAATCGCCAATCAGCGTAGACAGATCTTGCGCATCCAATTGAATCAGGTCTGCCTGGTTCCAGAATGCCACATGCTGTCCTACAGCCTCAGAAATAGCCTTCCCTCCATAGCCAGACGTTGAGAGGATCGTAATCGGTCGCTTGCAGGTTTGAGGGTCGAAGTTCGGGGACGGCCTGGCTTGGAGTTCGCGGTCCAAAGTCTTCTGGATCCCCATTAAAGTGTCCGCGGGTAAGTCTGCGACAGCTTGAGCCAGGGGATAGACGAGCGATTCGGCGCGACGTAGTTGCTCCTTCAGAGTCGCAGGGAGGGTGGGCAATTGGTCTCCTGACTTGAGCGCTCCGAAGTCGAGATCCTTGTACACGTTCCACCACCAAAATGGCCGTATCTTGTATGAGTATTCGGCTTGCCTGGCAGGATAAATGGAATCGACAAGATGCCATGCTGAGTCTAAAATCATGTCGCAAAGTCGACTGAACCTCTCTATCTGATCAACTCCATTCCATTCGAGGTTCTCGTCGGCATGATAAGACCGATCAAAATCGCTTGTGAGCTCGCAACTCCTTTCCAGCAGCAATGCCACAGCAGCATCGAAGAATGACCCGATTGCTTGATGAGAGCGCAGTGAAAGAGGTGCCTGGTTCAGCAGAAGCCGCGACGTCTTCGTGTGCATCGTATCTTCCACGAGAGCATCGGGCAGACGCGGTTGCTGTCCTGGGGTATATATCGAGACATTCTCGCAGATAAAACTCGGGGGTAGCTTGACAGGAGGGAGAGCCGATGCGGTCCGTCGTCGAGCCTGGCGACTTCTCAAGGCTCCCGAGGAAAGACCTCTGGTGCGACCACCTGTTGTTTCAGCAACGGCTGAAGGTTCGGATTCGTTCTCATGTTCCGTTATTGAAGTGTCGATTGGCTTCCCACCTGAGCCGGCGCCATTCGAATTATGTCGGTAGGGTATCGAATGAAAGGCTCGCCGAGAAGTCGTCAGGGACGCCGATACCGTCAAAGAACCGGGGTGTAGCGATCGTGGAAATAATGTCGGCATCCGGGCGGGTGGGCAACAGACGCGCAAATATTGCAACGACTGCGCGGAGGAAATGAACAGTTTGACTTTGAATAGTCAGGGCCCAACCAAGATGCCGCTGTCAAAATGTCTAGGCTGCATGGTTGATAGCGTGTGCAGTTTTTGAAGCATAAAAGGGAAGATGGAAGATACGGTGTGACAGTCAGTCGGTCCACAATTAATCAATTTTAATCAATTCGGCCTGGCTAGGTAGGGGGGGGTGGGTGCTGGTGCTGGGTGCTGGTGCTGGGTATTTATTACGTGAATGCCCGCCCCCCCCTGCGATGGAATCCCATTTTGAATGAGAGACAGGAATCCTATATTCTCCATGATTGATTTCCATATTCATCCAAATAAGAATCGTTCCACTAGGAGGTAGAAGGTACCACACAAGATCACCATGACCCGGCTAGCGTAAGCCTCGCTGCCAAAGTGCTGAATGAAGCCGGCCGTTCGATGAGCATCAAAGCATCAAAGGGATAAGGGATCGCGATCCCTTTGATGCTCATGGGCCATGCACGGCAGCCCGCGAAACCGCTGCTGCTGTACGCAACGTATAATTGATGCCCACGAAACGACTTTCCTGTCATGGGACGCCTCGCCAGTCGCGACTCGCTACCTCTCACGCGGAAACGCAATCTGAATGAATTACTGGCCATCTCCAATCAAGATTGTTGACATTGACATTGATGGCCCCGCGACTCTTCAAAGTGAGCTACAGGGTTTAGTTGATACCTATTCCGGAGCTACTTGAGACGTGGCAACTTGTCGTCTGTATCGTGGACGTACGTCTCGGTCAAGCTCATCTGACGCCTCACATGGCGACGCAGCAACACGTCTGATGATTTGCCGGTGTTGGCTGCCTGGTCATGCTCTTGGCCATGATGCTGCCCTTAAAATTGGCAAGCTTCCTGCGAAAGTCTTGAGGAAGGCAAGTCATTGAACCCGCAAAGTTGGCAGGTGCTGATCATATCACACCCATCCAAAACGTTGCGCGTTCCTACGATTTTATTAACGTCTCCTCATTGACGCCATCGACTCTCCTCTGCTACAATTACTCATTCATTCATATCAAACGAGCGACATCATTATGGTTGTATGACCTGATCCATCTATAAACGAGATATTCTTATGCCCATGTCTTTGTCCGTCCTGCAAAACCGAACTGTATTTGCATATTCGACACGATCAAAGAGCCTCAAGACATTTCACATCTCAGGACAACTGGCGATCAATCACATTCAGTGACTTTGCTTCAGATCATTTCTTCTACTCCTGAGAAGACACTTGAAGGCGAAATGGACCAACTGTCAAGGCCCGAGGACGACTCTGGCCCTTGTCAAGATAAGCCATTTCACCCCAAACGCCGGCACAAAAAATCTCGCATGGGCTGTCAGAATTGCAAAGCTCGCAAAGTCAAATGTGATGAGAATCGTCCATCCTGTCAAACGTGTATACTGCGAAAGGAACAATGCGCCTATGTCATCCCGTTCAGACACAAACCGTCACCAAAGTCATTATGGGCGGCCAAGAGGCGCTCACGGGCAGCGTCCGACAAAACCCACGGCCTCGTTCCAGTCACTGTCGTATACGAGCCCGTTGCTTCACTACCTGGGTGTGATCCAATTGACATGAAGATAATTTGGCACTTCATGGCGAACACATGCTCTTCATTTTCTATTGACAATGGTAGTTCGCAAAATGTAATGCGAGTACATGTCATGAAGCACGCCTTCGACGTCAGATTTCTCTTCCGATCTGTCTTGGCTTTATCATGTCTTCATGCCACGAATTGTACCGGCGAAGACATGGGCGATCCCTCAAGACACCTTTTGTATCAGAACGAGTCGTTGCATGAGTACCGGCAAGCCATTGAAGCTGCAGAACCGAGAACTTTTGGCGCACTATTAGCCAACTCTTTGCTCATCACGGCCACATCAGCTCAAACTTTTCGGGATCCACATGCACCAGATCTTTATATCCTTCAATGGCTTCTAGTATGGCGCGGCATTCGGGCGATCTTCCAGCAAATCCAAAGAACTGCTTTGTCAAGCACAGGGCTAGCACAGCTTTTCCATCGGCCCTCTATGAATCTCAAAGAAGCAGCCAAACACATACCACAAAATCTGATCAGCTTAATCATGTCTATTCCTCCGCAGGATCCTGAAATTTTATGCCAAGAAGCTTACTTCCACGGATTGAAGTATCTCGGTTCCTTGTACCAAAATTTGCGGGAGAGCGGTCTAGGGCCCGTGATGAGACTGCGCATCATCACATGGTTTACGTTCTTGCCCTCTCCTTTGGTCGAGTTATTCCGCAAGAGGCGAGAGCGTGCTCTGGTCATCCTGGCACATTATGCCGTGTTCCTCAAATTGACCGCTGGCGTTTGGTGGCTTGTTGGAGTTGGTAATAGGTCTCTTCGGGACATATGCAAACACCTTGGCCCGGCATGGCATTTTGCCCTCGATGTTCCATTGCGGGCGATTAGCATAGAAGACACAACTGAGCTGGCGAGGCTTGTTCTTGGCGACCCCTTCTGGGATTCTCGCAGATCGCCCGTTGGTACGGAGGATGCGGACCAAGAGCGAGAGACCAAGCAACTCGGCCTGGTTGATGACGAGGGCAGACCCATTCGTTTATCGGAAGACGCGGGAACCATTGTGCTCGCGGAGCCAAGCGAGCCGGGTGAAGAGCCAGTTTGGCACATAGATGAATAGCTCTGCGTTCTTCCGCAACGCTCATGGCCTTTGTGGAGTGTCAATGATCGGCACATGCCACAAGTGGACTGCACATAGGAGACTATTGGAACTTTCCCAGCGGGCCGGCGGGATGACCAGACATTTTGTCCGTCTCCGAGTGGTTGCGTTGGATGAAAATGTCTGCAGAAGAGCGGCCAACACAGCGGAGATTCACAGCGACTTTGCATAGCTCGCTGCATATTCAAATAGGCGGGTTCGTAAGACAATACAAACTATTATACTCCAAACATACACATTGCAACGTGTGCCATGTCTGCCTTGGAGCTGGATGCTCCTGTTGTCGACTGAAGATTGCCTTCTAAAGGGGTCTTGAGATTCAAGAAATAAGTGCAAGGCAACATTTTCTAATTCTTTCGTTCGCGATGAATGCCCGAATGCGAGACAGTCCATGTCCATGTGGACAAGACTTGGATCAAAGGGAAGTAGATCAATCAGTCTACGGGGTACGCAAGGGTTCGATGATGGGACGAGACGCCTTGGCTGTCAAAGTCGCATGAGGCAACGCAGGTCGACCAAATATTGACCCTTTCGAGCCAGACCAAGCACTTTGCAATATATTCCATGGTGTCACGACAGGTGTTACAACAGCCGCCACAACAGCCGCCGCCAACGCCGGGAGCTGAGCCCTCGGCCCATCACGGATTGTGCACATCATCGCATGTAAAGAAGCAGTTTTTATCATTGGTACACAGCCCACAAAAGAGACTAAATCGATGGAGCTAAAGAGGAAACCTCCCACAGCCCCCGGTTTCTCTGTTCTATACACAGGCTCCTTCCCCACGTCCCCAGGTATTATGTAGCCAAGACAGCCTAGTTCTTCTCCAGATCCGAGAGAATCTTGGCACCCTTCTCCTTGGCGGACGCCAGGTCGCCAACCATGTAGAAAGCACCCTCAGGGAGGTTATCACCCTCACCGTTCAAGATGGCCTTGAATGAGGCAATAGTATCCTTGAGATCAACCAGTTTGCCCTCGATACCAGTGAAAACCTGGGCGACAGTGAAAGGCTGGCTCAGGAAACGCTGGATCTTACGGGCACGCTCGACAGTAAGCTTATCGGCCTCAGACAACTCATCCATACCCAGAATGGCAATGATATCCTGGAGAGACTTGTACTCCTGGAGGATCTGTTGAACACGAGTGGCGGTGTTGTAGTGCTCGTCACCGATGATACGGGGGTCAAGAATACGAGAGGTTGAGTCAAGAGGATCGACAGCGGGGTAGATACCCAACTCGGAGATACCACGGGACAAGACAGTGGTGGCGTCCAAATGAGCGAAGGTGGTGGCAGGGGCAGGATCCGTTAAATCGTCAGCAGGGACGTAGACGGCCTGGACGGAGGTAATAGACCCCTTCTTGGTGGTGGTAATACGCTCCTGCATACCACCCATATCGACGGCAAGGGTGGGCTGGTAACCGACGGCAGAGGGAATACGACCGAGCAGGGCAGACACTTCAGAACCAGCCTGGGTAAATCGGAAAATGTTATCAATGAAGAGCAACACTGCAACATGGTTAGTCTTGTCGAGGTGCCATCACAGAGCGCAGATTCACTCACCATCCTGGCCTTCCTGGTCACGGAAATATTCAGCAACGGTCAAACCAGTCAGAGCGACACGGGCACGGGCACCAGGGGGCTCGTTCATCTGACCGAACACTAAGGCGACCTTGGACTCGCCATCAAGCTGGATGACGGAGGTCTCCTGCATTTCGTGGTACAGATCGTTACCCTCACGGGTACGCTCGCCGACACCAGTGAAGACGGAGTAACCACCGTGAGCCTTGGCGATGTTGTTGATGAGCTCCTGAATGAACACAGTCTTGCCGACACCGGCGCCACCAAAAAGACCGATCTTTCCACCACGAGCGTAAGGAGCGAGCAAATCGACGACCTTGATACCAGTGACCAGAATCTCGGCAGAGGTGGACTGGTCAACGAACTCCGGAGGCTCGGCGTGAATGGGAAGGAACTTGTCAGTCTTGATGGGACCACGCTCGTCGATGGGGTCACCAGTGACGTTCATGATGCGGCCCAAAGTGGCGGGACCGACAGGAATGGTAATAGGAGCACCAGTGTCGGTAACCTTGCGGCCTCGGACAAGACCCTCAGTACCTAAAAGCAGGACCATTTAGGATAATTCCGCATCTCGGGGTTACTGGGGTTGTGATAACCTACCGTCCATGGCAATGCATCGAACTACGTTCTCACCAAGATGTTGCTGTATTATAGTTAGTTTAAGCACTCGAGATATCAATCATTGACATTTGGAGATGTAACATACGGAGACTTCGAGGACGAGCTTGTTGCCATTGTTGTCGGTCTCGAGGGAGTTCAGAATGGCAGGCAGCTTGATAGTGTCGAATTTGACTATACAACAGTCAGTAACAGATTGATCATGTCGTGGCAGGCTTCAAGAGCCTGATTAAAGAACAAAATCGGCGTACCATCGACGACGGCACCAATGACCTGAGGATAGTTAGTCTTGAAATGGCCTCCTGTTTCGGTACTGGCGGAAGTCTCCTTACCTGGTGAATTTTGCCGTCGCCAACACTGGTAGAGCTGGCGAATCTGCTGTTCAGGGGGAATCGAAGAGCGGCAGGCTTGATGGCGCGTCGCGAGGCGGCGGCCGAGAAGGTTGGGCGAGCCGCCCGAGCGAAGGAGGAAATGCCGCTGCGGACACAGGTCAGCTCAATTGACGAAATCGACCTCAATTGGCGCATTCGGTGCCCCAAAAACATCACAATGTACACCCAGAAGTCGAAACTTACCTCTTGAACATCTTGCCAGATGACAGAGAGCGATCAGATGTGGGAGTGGAGTGAGGTTGGTTGGAACTGGGGAGAATTTGCAGAGAGAACAGCAGTTCTGCTCGGGAGCGGACAACTTCGTCAGTTAGAGCTTTCTCGCTAATCACGTGATGTGCCACCCAGAAATTATGTCTACGGAGTACGGCGGTCGGGTTTTGCAGGAACGCTGACAGTGTTACTCTGTGATCCACACTTTACTAGGTACCTACGATTTCATAGAACTCAAGCTAGCACGTCGGACACATTTTCCAAGGTTTCAGCAAAGAACATCTTGCAATGAAACATAGTCGGCGTAGGAAGTCATGACAATTGCGTGTCTCACACAGAGAATAACCCCGACGATCGATCATTAGTTCTGAGGCTCATGGGGGAAGTGTTGCCAGACAGAATGTAGTACTAGCCACACTCACAGCATCGCCAAGTCGTACACAGTGTGATCAAGCGGCCCCCTTGTCACCCCGGCCAACTGTAGTCTCTCGATTCTCTTTCTCTTGTTCAGAAACATCACACAGCCGAAGTCCACATGCACACATGACTGCCAATGCCGGGCAAGCGACAACTTTCGTGTGGAAAAAGAAATGGTTTATTGCTTGACTGGCGGTTCTTTGTGCTAGGCGATTGCTTCTTCTAAACGCGGGGTTGAATTCGACACCCCTGGCGGCAGCATTTTCGCCGTCAACTCCAAGAGAGGCATCAAGTACCAGGGCGATAGTTGCAATGAACGCGGTCCGAAGCACCATATTCATTCTCTGCCGGAACAAGAAAAGGGCTAGGTTTTCTTTCAGCTGATTTTCTACAGATATGATGATGCGAGCAGACTCCAGGCACATTTCTCTCGAATATGCAAATGGTGTTTCGACTGTCCCTCGTGATATGTGAGACTCTTCTCATTATTAGAGTCCGCGGGGATTGGCATTGCCCAAAGTACGGAGCAGGACCAATTAGATATCGTTTTCCCCATCTTGATGTGGAGTTTCACTCTACAGACTGCATCTTGTTCGTATAGATGTATTCTTATCTACCAAGGTTTATTTCCGGCATGGCACAGTTGCGCTGCAACACCCCAGGGGGGCAAATTGATATTTGCGGCTTCTCAGTGTAGTCTTTGCGGAGGTAAAATATGCGCAGGCAAGCCTTTGCGTGATACTGAGCCCACGTTGGTGCGAAACGAAACGAATACCAACTAACACACGAGATGATCGAACACGCGTGAAATATACTGGCTTCTCGTTTCCATTTCGCTTGAGTCAAGGCAAGGAAGAACCATCGGAAGCTCTGCTGGCGCAGATTCGCACTGCCGAGCCCGAGAATTTATAACTTGTGCTTAGTGGTTGTAGGAACTTGAGCTAGTCGGGATCGACATGAAGCAATTGTGCACTGCTCCACTTCACAGTAATATGTATTAAGAAAATGCATTATCGCAATGTGCTCATTTGACAGTGCGCCTTGAGCGTCAAGTCTCGGATACAAATTTAGTAAATTAAGACTGGCGATTTGTCTTGCGATGAGAATAAGCACTGGGAAGAGGAAATGTAACAACGACAAATCCACCAACAGTGATTGGTCTGACCCACGTGATCTTCACTATCCTCGGGTGCTTAGTCACCCAAACCTGAGCTTTCTTTCGCAGGGGGTCAATGGAGGAAATCCATTACACGACTGATTCCGAAGCCGAGACGCCTCGATATTCCCTCCACCCGCCGAAAACTGCGCCAATTGACATTTTCACACCTCGAAGTTGAGATCTGTAAAAAATGCTGCGCACCCCGGCGTATAGTCTGTTGCGCAAGGGCCTGGTGCGCAGTGTCCCTGCTGCCGCCTCCCGAGCATCTTCCACCCAGGCACTTTCAAACCCTACCCTCAAGAACATTGAGAAGCGATGGGAGGGCATGCCCCTTCAGGAGCAGGCTGACCTATGGATGGCCCTTCGTGACCGTATGAAGGGTAGCTGGAGCGAGTTGACTCTGCAGGAGAAGAAGGCCGGTAGGTTGACCTTTTCCCTGTTCCAAAGGGGTTTTTTTTCTTTCCCGTCGAAAATACTTCCCGGATAGCCGACCCGTCCATGCACCACGACTCTCTCGCAACGCGGCGTAGACAGCCACAATACCACCAGCTTGCACTTAGGAGTCGTCGTCCTTAGGGAGACTCAGAAATAGCTCTTCTCTGCAACGTTACCCCGTGCAATCTACTCGCTCCGGCCTCGATTGGGTTGGGTGGCTTGCATATACACCCTCATATCCCATGATCACATGGCCTCACGATAGACACACATCAACTAATTCGACTGTTCTGCAGCATACTGGATTGCCTTCGGTCCTCATGGTCCTCGTGCTGTCGACCCTCCTGGCACCAACGCCCGCATTGCCTGGGGCGTCGCCGTCGGCATTGCTACCAGTTTCGCCATCTTCGCCGTCATCCGATCATTCGCCAAACCCGAACCCTCTACCATGTCTAAGGAATACCAGGAGGCTTCCAATGAGCTTCTCATTGTAAGTTTTGCGCCATGGATTCGAAGTCATTCCGTCGTGGATGGAAAATGTCTAATTACCTCTTCTACAGCAACAAAAAGCCGATCCCCTTACCGGTATTACCTCTGAGAATTACAGTGGGAAGGGCTTGGTTCAATCTCCTCCCAAGGGTCACTAAACACTCTCTACAAATTTCATGTAATTTCTTTTGTGTTAGAAGTATAGGTGAACCCATGGAGGTCTTCCACCATGTGTAATATTGTCCTAGCGCGCCGTGGAATCGAGATGCAAGGCTGCAAGATGGAGGAGGCGGATTCATTAGAGGGTGTAAATACTGTACGACGCCGGAGGGATGCAACAAAAAAAGAAATCAATTGTCCCACTGCTCATTAAGCCTACGCTACTTTGCTATGCATGTCTTGTGTCATTCAAATGGAGCTTTGATGCTGAGCACCTATTCCCATAATTGAGTCCTGACTACATTGTGCGCCTTGTTCGACGACTGTTTCTCCACCATTGAAGACTGGATTGATCTACCCCCCGCTCTGCCCAACCTCTCTCGAACGCTCAAAACTGACTTGAGGCAGTGGAGATGGACGATCCATCGCCTCCTCTTGCAATCGCCGATCGACCTCGAATCGACCTTCCTTACCCCAATAGAGAACCTGTTCCGACCCATTGACACAAGCTTCGTGTATGAGGACGTAAGGCATTGGTGCGTCAAAAATGGGCTCGGCTAGGACGCGTTCCATTTCCATCTTCAAAGCTCTTGCTCCAGTTCCAAAAGTGGCTGCTCTCTCCGCTATGGCATACAACGCCTTTTCAGTGAAGAACAGCCGGGACGGGTATGTTTCAAAAAGAGCCGTATATTGAGCAACTAGACAATTTCTCGGCTCTGTAAGAACTCGTAGCAAGTCTTCAGAGGATAAGGGGCTGAGAGCACAAATGTTATGTAAACGACCTATGAGCTCAGGAATGAAACCAAAGTTTTGAAGGTCGGCAGGTGTTGCTAGGTCTAGAGGAGTTAAAGAAGAGATTTGCATAGAGTCACGATGTGCGACGTGGGTGAATAGGCTTGGTGGGAGAATCTGCTTCTTGTTGCCTGAAAGTGATGATTGGCTTCTCAACTCACCACCAAAACCCATAGATGGCTTGGCTACTCTTTGCAGTATTGCCTTATCGAGACCGACAAAAGCACCACAAAATACAAACAGTATGTTGCTTGTATCAATGATGTACTGGTCAACCTTGCCCCCTGGAGGCGTTGTTTGTGTCGCGGAAGAACCCGAACCAGCAGAGTCGTAGTTGGTGGTAATTGGAGGACTCGAGCGCGATGACCGATTGTCTTTCACGTTTATGGTGACTTTTGTGCCCTCGACTAGCTTGAGTAGAGCCTGTTGCACACCTTCTCCCCCAACATCACGACCGGTAGGTGACTCCCTTCTGGCAAGTTTGTCAAACTCATCCAAGACGACAATACCATACTCCGTAGCTTTGATGTCATAGTTGGATTCTATAAGAAGGCGCTCGATACAAGTTTCTACATCTTGCCCGATGTAGCCAGCTTGAGTCAAAGAATTGCAATCGCATATTGAGAAGGGAACATGAATTTGTTTGCTGAGGGTTCTGTTGCAAGTCAGCGATAAACATCGACGCAGGAGACGAGAAGGTGATCATACTCTAGTATGTAGGTCTTGCCGACTCCGGTTGGACCAATCAGAAGAAGATTGCTTTTGTCGATTTTCACATGATTTGGCACGGAAGGATCCTCAGGGATATACAGATGACCAAGAGGATCATCTTCATATTCGTTCGCTTCGCGGAGAGGTCGAACAGACTCATTATGCCCCGGAAACTCATCTAGATTCAAGCAGATATCCAGTTAGTTTCAATGTGCTGCGAACAGGAATACATTTAAAATTTCAAATAGCCGCAGACCTTCAACACGGTGTGGCTCCTTTCGCTTCTGATGCTGCTCCCTATCGCGAGCAAAGCGCTGACGCATCACTTTATTCTGCAGATTTCGACGCTCATGCTCATGTTGATGCCATCGTCTGAGCTTCTGGTAATGGTTGAACAGTGTTGAACAGATAGTCCTCTTCGCTCTTTCTTGACCGACAACATATTCATCGACTCGCTTCTTCAAGTCTCTCGGATAGAATTGTGGGACGCCAAACTTGGCTTTATCGAACATTGGGCCCCGTCCAGATTCAACCGTAGGATCATAACTCCTTGTAAACCCCGAGTTCAGGTCCGGAGATCGGCTTGATACTCCTCGAGAGGATGTTGTCGAAACTCGCCGCACATGACGTCTACTATTCGAGCTACAAAATCGCGGCGTTTGGAACCTGGACACCTGCACACGGCGAAGCAATGCCCAAGATTGCACAAGCATCCTGACCTGCGAAACGACTATGCATAGCTCATTCTTTCATTCGTAGCGTCATTCGTAGGAGAATGGGTCGTAGGAGCAGTGGGGCTGGGTGCTTCGTCTGCCTTTGATCTGTGCGCCGGTTCAAATCAAACATCCAGAAGACGGAATGTCTCTGTGAGGGTTACCAAGCCAAAGAGAGCCCAAAGGAGTCTTGAATGGTTGCGTACGCTTTCACCGAAAGCATGGGCTTGTTGCGTTCGAGTGCTTGACTCCTCATGTACCAGAACAATAAGTACAAGTACTTGCCCAGTGCTTGCATAAGCGGGACTGGGGTAATCGAAACGGGGAAAGCACGATGGGTGGGCTAGGCCGGCACGGTACAGACACGTACACCCACTGTACGGAGTAGGTAATGTAATTAGGTACCTTGGGAGTGTTCACTGCTGGCACTTTCGCGCATTGAGACACCTCTGCCCGCTTGTTGGCGCTACTTCGACGTCATATTCAGGGCCTCCGCATAGCGCTCGCCATTACGGAGTACATACATGTACATGTAGTTTAGTTCCTCGGAACCTTGTCAATTATTACAAGCAATGCTCAGACCCACACTGATAGCTGCGATAAAGCTCATTATCAGTATCGATTGCTTCCCAGAACAGGCATTGGACCATTGGCACGGCAGCCATCAAGATGTCGCTCTCAGCATACCTCCCTACTCACGGACTACAATTGCCACACCTATAGTATTGATTAATCTCTCGCAGCGGGTTTGGAAGCGTACTCAATTCTAGACCCTTCACCACCTCGATCGTCCTCAATTTCATATTTCCCCTCGAATTTCGTTTGAGTGACGCTGCTATTACGTCGATTACCCCACCCCCTCAGCTCCCTCGCCCAAGCTTCTCAATCTTTGGACTAAACACACTACACCTAAAAACTGGAAAAAAACCACGCAATAGGGGTAAAGGGTTTCTCGACACCATGACGGATATTATTGAGAAAGCAATTGAAGCCCACGGGTTGTCCGGCCTGAAAGCGGAAGATCTACCTCAAGATGGCACAGGTGGGTAGCTTGTCTTGATAGCAAACACTCACAGTGTTGACCAAGCTGACTGAGGTTGCAGGTGTGGTCAAACTCGACCCATGGCTAGAGCCTTTCAGCGAGCCCCTCAGACGACGATACGCCAAAGCAAACGAGTGGATTAGCGCAATTGAAGCCAACGAAGGTGGATTGGAAAAGTTCACTCGCGTAAGATAATCGAAGCTGATTTCCACCTGAGAAGGTCATTTTCATCTGACCATTATGTAGGGCTTCGAGAAGTTTGGTCTGAATGTGAATTCTGACAACAGTATCACCTACCGAGAATGGGCTCCCAACGCTATAACAGCTTCTATTATCGGCGAGTTCAGTGCGTTCTTACCGTCAATTACACTACACGACTGATCAAAGACTCACTGATGTAAACTTCAGATGATTGGGACCGAAAGTCTCACCTAATGAAAAAAAATGACTTCGGTGTTTTCGAGATCGTTATTCCTGCGAAAGATGGCCATCCCGCCATAGCACACAACTCAAAGATCAAGGTCAGCCTACGTGACGGTCTCCTTCCAGGCATTGACTAATGCAGTGTTGTCACACCAGGTTTCTCTTGAACTACCCACGGGAGAATTTGTCGATCGTCTCCCGGCCTGGATCAAATATGTCACTCAGGATTTGAGTATCTCTCCAGCCTATGAGGCGCGATTCTGGAACCCAAGCGCAACAGAAAAATATATCTTCAAGCACCCGAGACCTGCCAAGCCCGCGAACACTCGAGTTTACGAGGCTCACGTCGGTATATCCACTCCAGAGCAAAGGGTAGCGACTTACAAGGAATTCACAACGAACATGCTGCCACGAATCAAGGATCTTGGCTATAACGTTATACAACTCATGGCCATCATGGAGCATGCGTACTACGCGTCGTTTGGTTATCAAATCAATAGCTTCTTCGCTGCCAGTAGCAGATACGGCCCGCCGGAAGATCTAAAGGAGCTAGTTGATACAGCTCACAGCATGGGGATAACGGTGCTTTTGGATGTGGTTCACAGCCATGCTTCAAAAAATGTGCTGGACGGACTGAATGAATTCGATGGTACGGACCATCAGTACTTTCATGGCGGCAGCAAAGGTCGCCATGATCAATGGGACAGCAGACTGTTCAACTATGGTCATCACGAAGTCATGCGTTTTCTTCTAAGCAATCTTAGATTCTGGATGGACGAGTATCATTTCGATGGATTCAGATTCGATGGTGTAACCAGCATGCTTTATGTGCATCACGGCGTCGGAGCGTAAGTTGTCCCTGCGGAAAGCTATCTTACCATCGACTGACACGTGTGTAGAGGCTTCTCCGGTGGCTACCATGAATATTTCGGCTCCGATGTTGACGAAGAAGCCGTTGTTTATCTCATGATCGCTAACAAAATGTTGCACTCTCTATATCCCGAGGTTATAACTATAGCAGAAGATGTCTCAGGCATGCCGGCTCTATGCCTGCCCGTTGCTCTCGGTGGTGTTGGCTTCGACTATCGCCTAGCCATGGCAGTACCTGATATGTGGATCAAGATTCTGAAAGAGCTGCAGGATGAAGAATGGGATATAGGAAACATCTGTTTTACATTGACAAATCGACGGCATGGAGAGAAGACTATTGCATACTGCGAAAGCCATGACCAAGCGTAAGTTGATTAATTCCTCAACAACGGAAACGCGATACTAACAAGGAAAAGTCTCGTGGGCGATAAAACACTCATGATGCATCTCTGCGATGCAGAAATGTACACGAACATGTCGAATCTGTCTCCACTGACCCCCGTTATCGAAAGAGGCATGTCACTTCACAAAATGATTCGACTTATAACACACGCACTCGGAGGCGAAGGCTACCTCAACTTTGAGGGTAATGAATTTGGTCACCCAGAATGGCTCGACTTTCCTCGAGAAGGCAATAACAATTCCTTTTGGTATGCCCGCCGCCAGCTGAATCTTACAGACGACCCTCTGCTTCGATATCAGTATCTCAACAATTTCGACAGAGCTATGAATCAATCTGAAGCCAAGTACCACTGGCTGAGCGCTCCTCAGGCCTACATTTCTCTCAAACATGAGGGAGACAAAGTCATAGTCTTTGAGAGAGCAGGCTTGGTTTTCATTTTCAATTTTCACCACTCCTCGAGCTTCACTGATTACCGGGTCGGCGTTGAGGTTGCAGGTACGTACCGTATCGTCTTGAACACGGACGCCAAGGACGTCGGCGGATTCAACAGAATAGATGAGAGCACCCGTTTCTTCACAACTCCCATGGAGTGGAACGGGCGAAAGAATTGGGCACAGGTGTACATACCGTGCCGAACAGCATTGGTGAGCAGATTCGTGACCAAGTGATTCAAGTAAAAAATCATTCACTGACAGTATCGAACAGGTCCTAGCACTCGAGGAGCCAGGCTCGGGGCATTGATGGATTTATCATGGCTGCTTTTAACTTTAGTCCTTCCTAGAGTGTGAGAGAATGAATTGCGGTCTCAGTTAAGTGTCAATGGTTCCGGAAACTTGCCGGGCGATAACTTGTGTTCAAACGCAAAAACAACCGGTGATGCGAAGGTACATGTTGCTCAATTATGTAGCGTCAATAATGACATCATAGTTCGTTGCGTACAGTCTTTGTTGAAATATTACACGGAACAAAGTTCCATTTCGATAGATCGTACTGACTCAAGTTGTATAATGCGAAACTTGGGTCAGTTTTATCCTGTGACGAATTTGAGATTTATGAGGACTTCTGTTTTTATATGCCGAAATGAAATTCTATACGATTTGGGACAATAAATTTTGGTGCCTGCGGTGAACAGACCATCAAACCTACTCATCCATTCGAAGTATCATAGCACCACAGTGAACCATATGAGAAAGCAATGAGAAAGCTGTACTGAAACCGTGCATCATCACTTTGCATCCCTTGTACCCCCATCGTCCTGTTTTAGACTCCTCAAGCCAGAGGGGTCGGGTGTGGCGACGGGTGATCTGCTTTCATTTGTCAATCAGGCATTAAGTTTCCTATTTACTCTCCTGGACTACCTACAGAGACTCTGTGGCATTGTTATGCAAGTTTTTGTCCTGTACCAGAGCTGGCTGGAAGGTGTAGTACCCTGTTAAAGCTGTGAGCAATTGAAGATGTAGACCTTGTAAGAAATAAAAATGGATGGATGAAATTGAGATTTGGTGGACTACCTCCTAGCACACCGGTGAACACTGCTAGTGCAACCGGAAGCGCTCTCTGAAACCCGCTCATATCTATCTGTTATTGAAGTCAGTAGGTTAGGGTTGTCTGTTTATCGTAGAGAATATTGTTTCGGTAGTCGTTGAATGCGGTGCGCATGTGGCCCGCATGTGGCCTGGCGGCAGCACTACTCTAGTCCACCTAAACTAAATAACGTGCTCCCGCAAAACTCTCTCCACTTAGCGCGTGAAGCTGCCGGAACGCGTCTGCCGCAAGCTAATCGCGTTGACATCCCAGCTTTAGAACCTCCGGATTTGACATTCTCGGACGAAAGATACAACGAACAGGAAGAATTGCCCAGCCAGCAAGTATCACGACTCTTTCTGTCAGAGCACGACTCTAGCCGCCAAACTCGAAGCCTGGAAGAAGTACCGTGTCTACTTTGCAGTTATGCATTGCAAGCAGTTGCTGCAATAGAGATCATGTCGAGTTCTCGTCATGGTTAATTGGAAAGAGTTGGGTGAAATCCCAGATTCGGAAGACGAGGCAGGATTCGAGAGCCAGCAGTCTGGATCTCAGTTGGTCGAGACAAGTCATGCAATATCTTCAGAAACCGACCTGCAGCGAGACATTTGGGATTTTCCCGATTCCGTGCATGATGAGAACACTCCCACTTCTCACATTTTCCCTGTCAAAGACTTGACTTTCGACTCTGCATCTTCGTCACCACTGTCATCGGTGCCTAGCGAGGGAAGTTTTGGAAACGTTGCAGGGGCATTTGACGACCTGAGTGATGGATTCTCAGCACCTACTCAACGACCGAACCTGCCTGCCACCGCTCCCTCGTCTCCAAGCCGAAGTCTACTCCATCCAGACTCGCCTATCGAATCCACATCTCAAACGAAGCCCAATGTCGCCCACGGAGATGTGTCTATTTTTGAGGATCCAAAAACGGGTCGGGATGCAAATAGTGAAGCACTTCGGGTTGCAGGTCGCTATGAGCGGTCTCTTCGTCCACGAAAACCGATACAAGAACATCCCTATTTGCTGGAAAGTGCACAGTTTAGTAGCACTTGGAAAATGCATGGTTTGAAGCCCATGAGAATGGCCTCAGAACTCGAGAGAACAAAGGGCGATGAACTGTCAAGAATTTTCCAGGATAGAGGCTTCGAAGAGGATAGTCAGGAGTCCCCCCAACTGCCTCCTTCAACATCTTTATCTCCTAGCAAAGACGTCATCCGACCTGTGCCTGCCGGTTTGGGTGTGTCATCTTCAGCACCATTGCGCAATTCACCAACATCGGGCCATATCAACACCAGTAGCCCGCCGAGCTCCCAAGCGGAAACAGACATCACTAGCCTTTTTGACCAGGATTTGCCTGCCTTGGATGACTTGCTGTTGAAACCACCGAGACTGTTCAAATCAAAAACTGAGAAACGATATGCAACTTCCCCAAAATCCTCCACCAGGAAGCGAAGGAGACGAACCATTATCGACAGCGATCCCATTGACTCAGATTCATTTCTTGCTATGTCGACTCGTCTCTCCCCAAATTCGCCACCTCCAGACAGCCCTTCACTATCACGCACTTTACATCCTGGTGCTGGTGAGAAGTTGGTCTTGCCTAGTCTTCATGAAGAACCCGAGCTTTCCAGAGCCAGAGAATTTGTGGAGCAGCATAATGTTCATGAAATCTCCGACGAGGACGACATAACTATGGCGATAGCCTTAGATGATCACCATCCTGAGCTATCTGACTCAGCGACCATTTCTGAAAGCGGAGGGGAAGCTGTTACTGCTATGAGTCGTCGAATACGAGGCGTTCTTCCTGCATCATGGTTGCGGCTGGATCAACAGACTGGACGCGAGAAGGCGGAAAAGACTGTCAGAAATAATCACCGCCCACGTGGAGCTTCTATGAAAGAGGGCAGACGTGGAGTTGCACAGTCACGACACGCAGTACCTGGTAGCACCGCCATACCAGACCTTTTTGAGTATTCAGATAACGAGAGCAGTAGTCTGCCCCTCTCAACTCACGAGGACCATGTTGATGTCTCAATGAAATCAGCTCTCCATGCTGGGGAGAGTCTAACTTCTTCGAATACCACGACTATACTGACTGTTGACGAAGATGATGACGGTGACTCCGTGATCGAGGACAATCGTGTCGACTTCATGGCACCGCCAAAAGTATCCAAAAAGCGTCGATCAAAGTCATCTGTCACCACGAATAGTAAGAAAAGTAATGCATCATTCAGAGGGGTCCCTACCCCTAGTCGTCGGCTTGCTAAGTCGTGGCAAACAAAGATCACTTCCCATCTGACCGAGCCTGGAGATTACGATGCAGGGGCATGGTCGTCCGCAAAGCGGAAAAAGACCATTTCTAGGGCAGACCAAGGACGAGCTCCTCGGAAAACCAAGCCAAAGCAGGTCAAGCGACGGCCGCCAAAACTTGGCATTTTGGATATAATCCAGCCGGACGCACCCCATTTCCTCAAGATTGCCGCTCGAACAGCAAGAAGTCGAACCAGTCAAGGCCGTTCTTGCCCTCGGACAAAGACAATACAGCTTGCTACTCGACAAGATCAAATCGATGCGGTATCTGTTCTGAACCAGTGGCGATCAGGATCGCTCAAGCAGCGTAGTTCAGTCACTGAGGTGGCAAAGTCCCTTCGTGGGATCAAGAAGAGCCGCACTGCACTTGAAGAATCGTCAGGAAACCAGGCTCGCCAAGTTGCAACTCCGCCGGCGGAAATCGTCGCGTCTCGAAAATTTGTCAAACATGTTAGCGCTGGGGGCTCAATCAGATACTTCACAGGCCATAGCCAGTCGGGAAGATCATCCGTCAAGCATGTTCGGCGAAGGAACGATGCGCAAGACTCGACGGCACTTAAAGCCACGACACGCCCGGCACAATTAGAAACAGATGGGCCCTATCGTATGACAAAATCTGGGTTTCACTCGAGGAAAAAGTTTCTCGACAATCTATATCAACATGGCATATCCACGCCGTCGCTGAAGGAGCCCAAAACCAGATATCCCTCTGATGCCGAAGCCGTCTCATTTCCATTCCCTGTACAGTCAGGTATCTTTTCAGGCCCCCGACCCGAACAATTCAGAAGGGACAAAATTGGGCCAAGGTGCCGTAAACGGACTTTACCCCGAAAAATTGATATCAGCGCACCGCAATACAGTCATGCCAACGACCCAGTGCCTCACGGATACTCTGCCGAGATTCCACCCGCCACAAATCTTGCTGCCGGCAAATTGCATGGCTTAGGCCCTTACGGTACTCAATACACCCACCACTTCGAAATATTCCCACTTCAGCCGGGCGTGTTCTTTCATGAGTCCACACTTATTGGAGGTGGGCACTTGCAAGCCTGCGCCGCCCTTAGCTTTCCAATAGACTGGACAGAATCACGGCCTCGTGTTTCCCTGATCCTGAATACTCATGTCCTCAGATGGGGCCCATGGAACGCCCAGGTATCGTCGGAATTCGGTGTGGTACTAGATTTCGTCGCAGATCAGCTAGAAAGCCAACTGGCGGACCCGCACAAAGCACGTCATAATGATCCGACTCCAGTTCAAGCTATGGACTTGTTGTTGAACTATGTCAAAGGTTCCCTAAGCTTTGTGGAAGAAAGTCACAAATTGTCATTCGTGTCCCGAACTCGCGAATGCATACATTGTTTCAACGACCGCATCGGCTCTGCCGTTCAAACCGCTTTCTGGGATGATGATCAAAACATTGGAGTTATATCGCAGTTGTACGACAGACTTCTTTTGACATCCTTGGTCGTCCTCAAAATTTGCCGCATGGACCCAAATCTGGTTGCAGAGTCTTTTGCTCTCGAAGATCTACTTAAAAGCATCGCAAATGTTTCAATGTCGATACTTACGAAGCTTGGATTCGAAAATCTTCAATCATTATATATCGAACTGGGCAACCCGGACATAAGGGATGTTGGAATTCGCGATGAGACTTCAGCGGTTCACTCTTGGGTTATGAATATGAGAGTATTGGAGTTGGCTCAGATACCCAGGTGCTCGTTTTGGGATTTGCTGCAACAACATATCGGCCCTAAGAGGGACGCACTAAGCAACAATGCACAAGATCACGAGCGTATCTGGCAGAATATGTTCATGTTGCTTCCTCTCGTCGAGTTCAGTCACTCAGGCGTTCTGTTGGCGGGCAAGCGACATGAGGCGACATGTGATGGTTGGGCAATTCCGCAAGGGTTGATAAAGAAGGTTTTCGAACTGTACAATGCCAACTCGCGTCAAGGTGCTAGTTTCAACAGCTACTGCAGGGCTCTTGTAGGACGGTGTCATTTTCTTGTCCAGGAGTGGGGGTGGCGAAAGTGCGTCAGTGTGATCGGGATGATCTTCGACTTCTTTGGTGCTCATCAGCTTGCCCATCTTCGCAATGAAGAGGTATACAAATCTCCATCATTCCTCGAGAACCTGGCTGGCCGACCTACATTACATATTGAACCAGAAGATCGGTGCTTTCATGTTTTCCTGAAACTCATTGCAGTTGCTATACGAAAGTCGCGGGATGCTGGGTGTCTAAAGGATGTCGGTAATCTAGTAGCAAGAACAGTACCCAATCACATCCGACAACATAACAAAGATGAAAAAGTTCACGAACGCGACCTGGCAGCACTGAGGAATCACCATGATCTGCTATGCACCTTGTTTTGGGCGGCGCCCCTGGAGTATCGCCCGTCTCCGGCTCTCATCCAGCATCTTGTGGTTCCTGCAACGTCCCACAAAGAAGCTTGCCTAATCAACCTGCGCGCTTGGAACCAACTTTCTCGATACGTAATTGCGTCCGGAGAAGCTGGGACGTTGTGGAAACCGTTTCATACTTGGAGGAACGCGTTTTTTGATCAAGTCCTGCAGCAATACAATTCAGTGGCCTCCGATGTTGCTCTGCAACTTGCAACCCTGGGAAAAGAAGCCAGCAACTCTATCAGCAAGGAAATGGTGCGAGCGACGATTTTTGCCAACAAGGCTGCTTTGATGGATATTCTCTACGCATCTGCAAGTGCTTCTCTCGATGTGGTGAGACATGCTACCGATTTAGCTTCTGCGACATTCGCTATGAACAGAGTTCAGATGCGGACCATCTTCACTCATTTTTCAGCCTCACCGCCTGACCTGGATTGGGGAATACTGCGAACATCTTTGGCGACTCTAGAAATCATGTTGACAAAAATTGACGACTTCAAAGCAAGCGAAGGAAGCCAGCAAAGCGAAAGTCAACTGCTGAATTCAGCCGTGGCAGACGACGCACTTTTGGCGCTAGACCAGGAGTTGTCGCAGAGTTTTTTCAGCATGGCAAGATGTGTGCTTTCGACACGTGGCAAAGCCAACTCATCTTTGACTGCCAAAACCGGCCATGATGATTGCATGGAGCATGTCGTGATAGTCGCAGCTAGAATCAGCATGAGATTTGTCAATGGAGGCTTGATACGGCTGTACGAACTCTTCAACAAAAGCAAATATCAGCTGTTCAACGCATTACCCCATCAGCTGGACCTGGATCACCGAAGACACCTCACACTTTTCATTTCCACCCTGTTGCAATATGATATTGACGATTTCGATAATGCAGGGTTTGATCTTACTGAACTCTGGGTCTCATGCCTTGCAAAGCCTCGCATGTCTTTGCGCTACGAAATACAGCTTGGCCAAGAACTTTGTCGCCATGGCGTGGCGTTAGTGCCGGATACAATAGCTGGTTTGTGCACATTGCCTGATTACAACGTGACTCGGGAATTGTTCGAGTACTCAATTTCATATATGCGCAAATCGTTGCGAGATGCAGGACCAACGCTGCACAAAACATTATCAGCAGAGTATTCATCGGCTTTGAAAATGGCCATGGAACAGATGAAAAGCGACCTCAGGACAACGAGCCAGATGCCTACGGAACACACCAGCTATGTGATGTTTGCTCAGAACATTATTTCATTGATCAAGACGCATGCTTCTGAAATTTGCGCAGTGGACAATTACTTTTATCAGATCAGTAAGGAATACTCACCTCCTGCGCAAGATCCGCAACTACAGGTGGCCAGCCTTGTGTCGTATGGCCTAAGGTTGCAGGATGGCGATGGTCGCATCAGCCAATCTCTGTTCTATCTCCTCTTCAACAACGCGAAACTCTCAATTGTCAACAACAAGGTCGACGAGCAGATCGAGATGTTGCTGAAGGGCGCGCGCAACGGGAATATCAAGAACTTCATTTTGCGCAAAATGCTGCCCTCCATCATAAACGTGGCCTTTGCGGAGCCCGATGCATCGCCACTGCTGGACATATACCTGGAGGCCCTGCGGCGATGCTTCGCGGCTAAAGTGGTCTCACGCGAGCTTCTCCACGAAGACACAGCGGCAATTTGTATCCTGTTGCGTACAGTGTGGAACGTGATGGGAGATATTCGGACAACGACGGAGACCCTGACACTACGACAGCTCTACTTGATCAGACAAATGCTTGCACTCCAAAATCTGTTTTGGCCGTCGATCCACGTACTCTCAGCGTCGAAGCCAACGCCAGAAAGCTGGACGAGCTTGAGGGAAATGCTGGAAAGTCTATGGGGCGTGTTCCGCATCACTGAGGGCTGCTTGAAGGAGATGGGCGCAGATGAATGGGATAACAATGAAGAGATACCCGCTAGCAGGCTCCTTGCAGAGCCGGAGAGTTTGGGAGTGAAAAGTGATGGATTCGATCCAGACATACAGACGTTCACGGAGAACATGATCCAAGATGTGAGAAAGAGTTGGAGGGTGACGACTGAAGCCATTTGGATCAATGTACAGGGGTCGAGGAAGGGAGGGTCTGACGGACTGGCCCTTGCGCAATGGGGATTCAAGGAGCTCATGAATGATATGTATGACCGAACGAGAGAGTGGTGTTGGTGGTGGCGCAGATTGAATGGAACGACGTGTCCAAACCATGGTGTAGTAAGCGATGTTTTTTGAAAGCATTGGCAGGCGTTTTTTTTTTTTTCTGGTTGGATTTCCTGAAGCATTAGAAGCAGGCGTTTGTGTTGAGGGGAAGGAAAACAAATTCTATAATTATTCAATACAGTATCGTAAATAGGCTGACAGGCTAGGTGGGTCTCGCGAACTACAGTGGGAGAGTGACAGGTGTACGGAGTAGTTGACGGCACTCAACGCGGACCCGATCTGGCAGACGATCTGGCAGACGATCTGGCAGACGATCCAGCAGACGCGTCTCACCAGATTCGACCATCTTCCCGATCCCGTCCATTTGATTTATTTGTTTCTCACCCCTTCCACGCCTTGCGGGTGAAACTGGAAAACCTGTCTGTCTGTTGGGAGCTCAGCTCCGCGAGCATGGGTTCACTTTTCCGTCTGCCGGATGATGAGCTTCTTGCCCCGTTGTTGACGAGCTTCCCAGGCCGGGAGCACCAAATCCGATCACTCGCAACACTTGTACATGTGAGAGCAAGCACCATGTGGAAAATGGCCGTGATTCCTGCGGAACAAGGGCTGGCCTGGTACTAATTTACTTGTTCACTCTTCACAGCCCGACGGCGCGCAATGCCGAAACATTGTCCTTCACGGCACCGAAGCCACGGGAAAGTCGAGCATAACAGAGCAACTACTCGTGCGGCTGGCTGGCTCCATCAAGACGGCGTCGCAAAGCGGAAGATACAAACATGTTACTGTGAACGCCGCGCAATGCATCACAGGTCGACATTTATTCGAGCGCATCGTGGGTTCAGTAGCCGATGCCCTGCTATCAGACGGAGATTTGGATGAATCGTCTTGGACGCTGCGCAGGCACAGACGATGCGAGACCTTGGCGCAGTTGTGTGTCGCCATGAGCACGATGCTCAAAGACCCAACAAGGGATCCGAAATGGAGGCTGGTCCTGGTCTTGGACGCGATTGATAGGCAAAGAGATGCGCCGCCAACGTTGCTGCCGGGACTCGCTCGGTTATCAGAAATTGTACGTCTCTTCCCCCCCTCCTCCCTTTTTCTTTCCTGTATATTACTGTATATTACTCTGACACTCCGTGTTCGTAGATGCCTTGCCTCACATGTATCTTCATCGTGACAGCCCCGCCAGCCGGGTTTCTTCGAACGCCCGCTTCCGCGCATCTTCACTTCCCTCCATACACGAAGCCCGAATTCGTCCGCATACTCTCCCTCTCACCACCAGCACCGATATCCAGCTTGACGCAGCAAGAAGCAAACGACCTGTGGACGCGTTTCTGCGCAGCTGTCCACGACGCCTTTGTGCGCTCTGCATCTCGTACCTTGCCATCGTTTCGACACAGTTGTCAGGCCCTGTGGCCGCGGTTCATCGCGCCCGTGCTGGCCGGGACAAACTCACACAAGGAGTTCTCCAAGCTCCTCGTAGCCGTGCGAGTTCACTTCCAGGACGAGTCATTGCTGAACCCGAGCATCGTTGCCGTTCGCCCCGATGCCGCCTCTGCATCAACACCGGGCGATGCGACGGGCAAAGACGGCCGCAACACTCGCCCCAACCCCACGACACCGACGTCTCTCGCCGCCGCAGATCTCACGGCCTTGCTGCCCATCGCGGCGCGCCTCCTCCTCCTGGCAGCCTATCTTGCGTCCCACAATGGTGCCAAACACGATCTCACCCTGTTCTCAACGTATCATCATGGTAGGAAGCGCCGACGAGGCGGCGGCTTCGTCGCCAACAGGGGCACGCCCCGAAGCAAGCACCGCAAAATAGCAAGGAAACTACTCGGCGCACACGCCTTTGTCCTAGAGCGCATGATGGCCATATTCGAGGCCGTCCGGGGCGAATGGGCCCCCGACGGGAGCGCCGTCGGTGCAAGCGGTCTCGACGGCGACATGGGCATGGCCATCGCCACGCTCGCAAGTCTACGCTTACTAGTCCGCGTCGGCACAGGAGACTTGATGGACAGGGCGGGCAAATGGCGCATCAACGTCGGTTGGGAGGCCATCAGGGGCATGGGCAGAAGCATTGGTGTCGAAGTCGAAGAGTGGCTCATCGAGTGATGTGATGCGCAGCCTAGACATATTACGATATGTAATGACACGACCCCCCGGGAGATTTGACGGCCAGGGCAGGGGGCCAACGACAGACATCAAAGAGAATGCCAAGTCTATAATCCGTAAATGGCGATGAGATAATCATGACCCGGCTCCTTGCTCTCGCACACGGACAAAATGGCCTGAAGTAGAAATACATATATACATGTGCAGACATGATTGCACGCCCTTTCTCGGCACAGAAACAACCATGTTGATATGATTCTTCGTCTAGACTTCTCAATACGCCCGCCAGAATATCGCAAAAAAAATCCCCAAGACATGCCATGCCATACATCCATCATGCGTGAGAGCGACCGTACAATCAATGTGGGTCTCGTCTTTTTTCCTTTTCTCTATGCCCGAGGGAATCTAAATGGCCCCGCTGTGATGTCTTTTTTTTTTTTTTTTTTTTTTTGCAAATGCAGTACCTGGCCGTGGTCGTGGCACAAAAAGTCGAAGCTGAGAGATGATATAGGTTCTACCAGCTTCTTGCCCTCAGAAAAGATCGAGAATGAATCATCTGTTCGAGATTCAAATCTGTATTTGCTCATAACAAAAGAGGCTGGCCCTGCCCGCCTGTTGTTCATGCCGAAGAAGAAAGAAACTAATCAAACGATTTCTTGGAACCGTGGCCCCCTGCGAGAGAGCTGAGGTATCCTCCGCTGTGGGCACGAGCGGCAGGCGCTTCCAGTGCGTGGGTTGGTGACCTATCCGGAGTTTCTTCCAAGGGCAGTAACGGGGTTCCCGTGCGGGATTCCGTCATGAGACGTGCCTTCCTGTCGGCTTTGTTGCTCTCGCTCGTACGGTCGTACAGATACAACCCGAGAAAGGTCAATGCAATGCCCACGGCCTGTACGGGTGTTGTGGGACTGCGGAACCAGAGAATGGCCAGAACGATGACAAAGACTCTCTTGATCAAACTGGCCACAGAGTAGGTGACTGGGGAAACCATGGATAAAAGTACAAATGCCAACATGCACTGAGCAAAATGAAAGACGCCATTGAAGATGAACTCAATGGTTAGACGGCCGTGATCCATGGCGTCCTTCTTGTTGCTCAAGTCGAGAGAGCCGTCGTGCACAAAGTCTTTGAGGAGTGTGATGCCTTCACTCCAGAACCAGATGGGCAGCGTGACGATGAACGCCATTCCGGATGAGTAGCAAAGCAGATTGAGTTTGTCGAGTTTCTTAGACGGGATACCGGGGCCCTCCGCTTCCGCTTTAGCAGCCTCGTTGAATATCTTCTTGGATACGATATTCTGCATGACGAAGATGAGTGTTGCCAACAAGGCTTGGATGACTCCAATCATCTGTCCGCCATAGCTGGTTTTGCCAGAGCAGGCTAACATGACCCCGATTGTCAAGGGAATCAGTGACCAATAGGTTGCTTGGGGGTATCGAATGTCGTAAAATATCCTGTAAGCCAGAACGGTGAACAAAGGCGATAGGCCTTTGACGGTGTGAACCAGAGAGACCGGGATCCTGGCAGTCGCAGTCGAACTGAGTAAATGGCCGCCTATTTGAAAGGCGGCGAGTGGGAGGGTTGTCATGATTATGTCTCGAGATGGTTGGCGAATGGGATGTTTCAGGGCTGAGACTTTTTGGCGAAGAACGGGAAATATAGAGGCCAGCCATGCCGCGACGACACAAAGAGATGACACGAAGGCGAATTGGACCAGTGTCAATGTTGCCGGCTTATCGAAGGCATTGAGGATGGATTTCGAGGATGTACTGGTTAAGGCGGAAGATGCGTACCACATTACGCACAGTATCTAGACCCGAGGACTCCATCAGCAACTGGGCGACCTTCTAGGCATTGCGCCAATGAGGATATATATATGAGAGAGAGAAAGAGAGAGGCGACAACAGGTAACTGTTACATACGACGAGCTTTGGGGAGACTGGAGCCCGCAGTGCATCAGCAAGTTCATGGGCATTCTGGCTGACACTTCCTTTTCTTGTGCGAATAGTTCGAATGGCATCACCCAAGCTCTTCTGACGACCATGGCCACGCGCTGACCCGCCGGATGATGACCATGGAGAGAGCCCTTGATGTTGGCCATTTGCAGCGTTGCCATTCTGGACCTTGGTTAAAGGCACCGGTCGTCGATCTGAACGGATCATGTTGCTTCCATTGGGGAGGCCATAACCCGAAGCAGGCTTCAGGGGACTTGGTGACCGGGACATGCCATTAGCCATACGTGGCGCGTCTATGTGATCTGGAAACTTTTCCATCGCAGCATGCAGCGAGGAGCTGGCGTAGTCGATGGAGAGAGTATAGACAGAACCACAGGTGTGATGTTCGAGTTAATGTTCGAGATACGTCAAGTCAGTACGGCTATTGCGATCGCGATAACGATGACTTCTCGGCACGGGCTGTCGGAGACGCAGGCTGGCGTATAAAGATGGAAAAAAAGCAGAAAGAAAAAAAAGGCACCGGGAAACGAAGGACAGGAAGCGAAGACAGAGTTGCTTCTGAGACGTTCTATCACGACTGGTAAACACGATCGACTTGACCATGTCTGCTTGTTGGCTGCTCGTTAGCTGCTTGCTGCTTGTTGGCTGCTTGTTGGCTGCTTGTTGGGGCCACCCAGGGGACGAATGACGGGTTCAGGCATGCGTGATGGGGTGATGGGGGGGTTCAAAGGCCACATTGTAGCGCCCTGTAGCGCCCTGTGGCGCCCCGTAGCTCCCTGTAGCGTCCAGCGTGCTGGCCATTCATTACCCGGCAATCTCCCGACTCGACGCCAACGAGACACAAAGTTCAAGATTTATCGCGAAGCCAACCAAGTTCCAGGGTGTGCCTTCTCTCGTGTCCGAATCCTCTTCGCGCGCCGCTTCGCACTTCGCAATTTCGACCAACTCGTATCGAGCCGTCCAACGTGGCTGAAACTTTTTAAACCACCTCTGTGCGTGTATGCAACAGCCATCTTTCTCCAACTGAAAGCGACAGTGGCCGTCGCAGACCAGCCGGCACATTCATGATCAAGCTGGACTTGGCGCTGCCTCGTCGAAATTGCCCCCTATCATCTTATCATCGACCTGACAGGCTATGAGACGAGACCCGAAGCAGTATATACTTGCTGTCACGGGTCTCTCGCAATTTTCGCGCTCCTGACCCAGGCGTCCAACCCGTCATACTTTTCCGAGTACCGAGGCGGCGCGTCGTCGCAAACACCATTGTCGTCATGGCCGCCCCCAAAATGACCAAGAACCAAATGCGAAGGGCAAAAAAGAAGGAACAGAAGAAGGTACAGCAAGACCAGGTATGTTTGAACAGAGCCAGTCGGAATTCTCCCTGCTTCATGGCTGGAACGATGCAAAGTTGTAAGACGTGGGCTAGATCAAAAGCTGACTTGCGAATAGACTACCAACGGTCAAGAGCAAGATCAAGTGCAAGATCAAGACAGAGTCGAATCCGTCGCCGATCCAAAAGACACCACCAACACTACGAACAGCAGTACTGATGTCGCTGAACCTGCTGTCGTTACTGACACAACGGGTCTTGATGACGATTCGCTAGAGGATGATCCGGCTTTCGCCGTCTACAAAGACATTTTCAGCAAGTTTGGCGCCTCATTAAACGAAGACGAAGTAGCAAAGGAAGCGAATGCCGGAAATCAAGGGGTTGTCATGACCGGTGACGACGACGCCATCCCGGACGAGGAGGACGAGGATAAGCCGAAGCTGTCCAAGAAGAAACGAAAGGAGTTGAACAAGCTGTCCGTCGCAGAGCTCAAGGCGTTGGTATCTATTCCAGAAGTCGTCGACTGGCACGATGTATCCTCATCGGATCCCAGAGTGCTTGTTCAGATCAAGACCCAAAGAAATGTCGTCCCGGTTCCGTCGCATTGGTCTTTGAAAAGGGAGTACTTGTCGTCCAAAAGGGGTGTCGAGAAGGCCGCTTTTCGCTTACCTCAGTTCATTGCCGATACGGGAATCACGGAGATGCGCGATGCTGTGCTGGAAAAACAAGCGGAGCAAACCCTCAAGCAGAAACAAAGGGAGCGAGTCGCGCCAAAGATGGGCAGGCTGGATATCGACTATCAGAAACTATACGATGCGTTCTTCCGCTTCCAAACCAAGCCCGTGCTCACTCGATTCGGCGAGGTGTACTACGAGGGCAAGGAGGCAGAAGTTGATTTCCAACACTTTCGGCCAGGTGAGCTCAGTGAAGCCACCAAGGAAGCTCTTGGAATGCCCGCTGGGGCGCCGCCTCCGTGGCTGATCAACCAACAGCGTTATGGGCCACCTCCGTCGTATCCAACGTTGAAGATACCTGGTCTCAACGCACCTCCCCCCCCAGGAGGCTCGTGGGGATTCCACCCCGGTGGCTGGGGCAAACCGCCTGTGGACGAGAGCAACCGGCCTTTATATGGCGGTGACGTCTTTGGCCTCGCCCAGAATGGAGCGCAATCGCAAGCCCAAGCCCAATTGCAGCAACTGGGCGAGTCCATTGACCGGACCCTATGGGGCGAGTTGCAGCCCCGCGAAGAAGAGTCCGAGGAAGAAGAATCCGAGGAAGAGGACGAGGACGAGAACGAGGACGAGGACGCCAATACCGCAGGACTCGAAACCCCCAGCGGCCTAGAAACACCCGGTGGCTACTCGAGCACCCTGCACGAATACGGTAGCGGCGTCGAGACGTCCATCGGCGGGGAAATGGATCTACGAAAAGAACGCCGAGGCTACGATACCGAAGAGTCGTCCGCCCCCCGCTCAGCATACACAGTCCTACCCGAAAGACAAGTCCGCGCAGAAGGCTTCTTTGGCAGCGATCGCGTCTATGATCTCAAGGCCGCACAGCGAGCAGGCGTGCCGGTCCTCGGCTCAGAGGATGACTCTCGCAAGCGAAAGAAGCCCGGTGATGTTGACGTCGCCCTCGACGTGGACTCGCTGAACCAGCACGACGGCATCAACAAGGACTCCCTCAAAAAGAAGTTCGAAGAAACGAACAGGCAAGAGGGGATTGGTGCAAAGTGGGCTCACGACGACGACCTGACTGATCTCATTGCCGAGGAGAGTCGCAAGCGGCAAAAGACTGAGAAGGAGCAGCGAGAAAAGAAGAAGGAGAGTCGGCATAGATTCTGAGGGCAGTCTTTTGGCATACCCCGTCACAACAGCAGCTGAGAATGCATCACACACGTCAGGGGTAGTGTAAAGCACGCACGAATAGGGGAAATGCCCCTGGCCGGAAAGATTGTACGGGACGGAGTCTATAAGAACGGATGTCTTTTCCGTTATTCCGACCAATTCGAAACATGCCGTGGCGTCGGAGAAAAAATTGGTCCTTGGGTGCAACTCGGACATGTAATATATTCACTTTTCTTTTCATCGCACCACGATGGAGAGGGACGTGCTCATTGGGACCACACGTTGTCGGACTGTCACTGCTGTTGCGCCCCAAGACGGGCTGGCCTCGATGTACCAAAGTAGAATAAAAAACCAGCATCATCGATGAGTCTTGGTGCAGGCCAACCCCTCGTGGCCTTCAAATTTGCCTCAACTGCGCTGAGGCAAAGTTTTCATGTTGTAGCAAGCTATGTACGTGTTTATTTATGATACAACAAGTCATTGCTTCTCAGCTTGAAGAATGACATTTGCGCTTCTTCAGCTAGTCTTGGATTACTGCGTCATGAGACCCTCATGTGTAATGAGCTAGTGGATCTTTGAGAGCATCTGGGCTTCTAGTCAGATGCTTTGCTGCTAGCGCAATCATTGCACAGCCACTCTGGGCTCTTCACAGGCATTGCAGCATACATTGCGATGCAATCGGCATGATACAGTCGCTTTGAACAAGCCTATAGATGAAGTTGTGTTAGTATTTAAATGTGGACTGGGTGTGACGGACTGAAGAAGGAAGGGTTTTCCCCCCAAAGTTAAAAAAGGTAAACGAGAAATAGGAGACTCACCGTATTGGAGCATAATAGAATTCGCGAGCTCAGAACTGGGAGCTGGCATATTTGGCACCCATTGGCACACTTGCGGATTTGCGAGGCTCGCGGAGACTGTTTTGCTAATTCATCCTTTGCTGACGGGCTTGTGTCTTCAGAAATCTGTTGATTCGCGGCTTGTGAGCGTTTTGCTCGTGCTTCGTTTATGAATTTAAATGCCTGTTGCATGTCATCGTCATCGAGCGCGTTCCTGGCTAGGAGCACGCTGGAGTGCTTTGCGAACTCGAGCATGCGTTGCCCTGCGCTTGCAAGCCAGGAGGCCTTGCCTTGGACAAAACTCAACCAAGCGCGAGGGAAGTACGCGGCGGACATGACGTTCTGACGCAGAATGAAACCATCCCATTCCCATATATATTCTTTTTCTGCTGGTGTCACATCAGAGAAGTCGCCTATGCTCTCTCGGTGCTTTTGGATAAGCCAAGTATTGTCCGGAGCGTTCTGGGGCACGTCCTGGCCAGGCTTTAGCCTTGCCTTGCTAATGGGATGGAAGAGAGGCTGTGGGATATCCGGAACCACAGCCTTGACGGGCTTCGGCTTTTCCGGTCGCCGTGGTACGATCTTCTGTGCTTTTGAAATTGGCGAGGCAGTTCTCATCCGGCCCAAAGCATTCTTGGTGGGCGATTTTAGAGATTCGTCCATGTCGGGCCCAAAGCGTGACACGAGCCAAGTCTGGTCTCCTGAGATCATTGTTCGGATGTGGAACGGCTTGATGTTGCGCCCAAGGTGATAAGTCTTTTGCGGTGACATTGTCGATTCTCGAAGGGCGGACACCCGAAAAAGCGGTCCGTCGTTTGAATCTTCTAGCATATACTCATAGGTTGGGTGTGACAGTTGGAGATGTAGCTGCAGTTGGTCCATAGACTCGTGATACGCGCCACAGTTGATGCAACGATAATAGTCCAACGACACCGGCTGATACAACGGCAGCACGTATTGTATTCGACCTTCGTTTGAAGAAACGTTGAGATTGCGAGCAGGTTGTTTTCGTTCTCTTCCCAGCTGTTGGTCGCTTAGCACCTTCAGATTGTATATCTTGTTCTTCTCTCGCGCTCTGAGGGACCGAGACGGAGTCTGGTCACCTCCAAAGTCGTCTTCTTGGTCGTTGGGTGTGGGTGATTCGGTCGTGACGGTGTGACTATGTATCCCATTTACTGGCGGGACACCGGGGCTCAATGCTTCATCACTGTAGACAGCATCAGGGTCGATGGCAGTAATGCAGTTCTTCGAACCCTTGTCGAGCCTCCTCAAGGCCTTGAAGCCCGCGGTCCATCGAAGATCGACATCCATCATATAGTTGGTCTGATGGCTGGACTGGTTGGAGGGATACCTAGCTGACAGGTTCAGAGGGTTCTTGAGACGTCCAAATACCTTGTCAAACTTGCTAGATAAAATCCAGTGTTGAGTCGACCCCCATGGCGGATACAAGCTTTCGGTCGGTATCCCCAAGTCCTGCGGATTCAAAGGCGGCCAGTGAAGAGCATTTGCTGCTTCTATTTCTATGAGTAACTGGTATGAATCTGATAAATCGAAACTTCCATCATCTGGTCGATTTATAAGAATGCTATCGTGGGGGACGAAAAAAGGTCGAGGCAAATTAACGCGCGCGACATGATGAGGCCCAGCGGGATTCTCGAACGTGATGAGATCGCACATTTGGCTTTGACAGTGCAATACTTGTGGCGGTCCTGAACTGGTGTCGAAGATTGTAACTTTGCAGCGTGCCTTGGTAGTAAGTACATCACGGGGAGCTGTTGCTTGGTATGACTTGACCTTTTTAGAGTCCTTGTGAAGTATTTTGAGAACTTCAATGCGCAGTGTTGAGCCCGACTCAGACATGCGCGGCGAAGCGATGAGATGATCAATGTCGAACGAGTCGTGCGATGAGATGCGACAACGCTTGGCGGGTCTGGTGTCGTCGCCATCGGCATCAGAGGACAGCTTCTGCATCATGGGAGTAGAGATGATGTTGCCCATGACTGACGCGTTCTGCAGGGCTTTGACATTCTTGAGCCAGTTGCGCTGGAGAAAGGGGGCTGTCCGCTTGCAAGGGCTTTGCGCCGTCATGATTGAAGCCCATTCATGAAACGGCAACAGTCGGGAAGCGAACCGAGGTGGCTAGTATGCAAGAACGTGTCGGGAGCATGAGAAAAGCTGAGGCATTGTCCCTGCGCGCGCTGGGGGCGGGAGGCGGTGGTACCCGAGGTTGTGATGTTTACCAGACCAGACTTTGACCACGCAGGATCGATCAGCCAGTCGGTGCGGTGCGGTGCGGTGCGGTGCGAGAGACAGTCGAAACGGGTTGTCGTATCTAGTGCGACAAAACAGACGGCTGGCTGGCGGGCCGGAGGCTTGGGGCCTCTGCGAGCTCTGCGAGGTTCAATGCTGCCCGCACAAAACACACAAAGATGGGAAGCAGTATCGAGGCTTCTGTCTATGGGAGAATTGAGGCTCACGGAGAATAGAACCTGAGACGCGTGAGGGTTGCAGGGTTGCAGGGTTGCAGGGGGTGTCGTCGTCGTCTGCCGCGGCGCCCAAGAAGGCTTAGTGCGGCCAGGCTAGGCCAGACGTGAGTGGCGGCACAGACGCACCAGACGCACCAGACGCACCTCGCAGTGTGGACACATGCAGGTGAACGGACGGAAGGCAAGTGCGAACAAGGGCTACTGTGCTGATGGCGGCAAGAAGGAAGAAGGAATCCGCCTGCTTCCTTCCTTTTGCCTTCAATGTTGACTGCCCAGATTGCCCAGACATTGAAATCGGAATCGAAATCGAAATCGAAATCGAAATCGGAATCCGCAAACCAATTGCATTCACGCCCCCAGATCAGACCCCCCCCTCCCCCCTGCTCTAAATTTGACGCCACCAGTTGTGGAATGTCAAGGCCAGCTGCCAACTGCCAACTTGCCAATTGCCAGTCACCAGCCGCCAGTCATCAATGCAACTTCTGTTTTCATGCCCCACCAACCCACCAACCAACCTTGGCGCATCCAGCTTCACCATCTCTCGTCAGTCGCAACGCAACAGCTTCGTCGAACTATAATCTCCCGCGCTCTCTCAAGGGGCAATATGAATGGCGCCAGGCCAATATGTAGCCTGGTCGACGTCTCTATTCTTCCATCATCTTGCTGATCATCCCAGCCTGTTGGAGCGGACCCGGTTGCGTCAATTTGTGTGAATATTTACTTTCGGTGTGCAGTGAGTGCATCTCTCATCAGCAAAAAAGGCACGTCAATCGGCCATCGTCCCACTCTTCCAAACAGAAGCCTTTCTTCTCGCTTAAACTCATACAAATCTTGTCGTATTATACACCGACACCGAGCTATGGCTGTCACACGCAAGTCAGGAACGCAGCAACGCGGCCAGCCCAGCAATCGTCGCAGTTCGAACCGCGCCTCCCGAGGAAGCGTTTCTCGTCCGAAAAGGCGTGAAAGGCCCAACTATGCTGAAGATTCATCAGATGCAGACGAATTTTCCTATGCACACTCGATTTCCTCCCTTGAAAACAGCCCTGTGAGCGAGATCGTACCTTCTTCAACACGTTCAACCCGATCAACCCGATCAACCCGCATAGCGAAAGAATCCGCAGCGGACTCGCGGTCTATCGGAAATTCTTCGACGCTTGCGATCAGAGAGTCAAAGAATGTCAGACAAGGGTGCAGAAACACCGTTAAACAGAAACTCCAAAATGGACAGAAACGAAAGCGTACTTCACGGCCGCAACTTGGCAAACGCCGCAAACTTGGAGCGTCAACTGCTCCCGAATTGGAACACAACCCAAATGCCATTATCCCTGACTGGACAGACCCTAGGATACCGTTCGGTTGTTGGGTAGATATTTTTCTGTATGCTGCTCGAGAAGGATCAACCGAGGCGCTTTCCACAGGTTGGCTCATACATGCAGCTACTACATGCAAAGCCTTCACAGAGCCTGCATTGACCGCCATCTATCGCTGCCCTGCCATAAAAAGTGCAGCCAAGGCAAAGCGTCTGGCCGCCCTGCTCGATCGACCTGTTTCAGAGATGCTCTTCAATTACCGCGCCAAGATTGATACCCTACACATCAACATTCATATCGTTCAACCTGGGATACTGTTTCAATTAATACACCCACTTACTCGCCTCCAGGAACTCATCATCTACACCCAGTTAGATCAGCCTCCGTACCGTGAACTTGATAAAACAATGCGCTGGCACTACCCTGAAGATGTATTCGATGCTTTGGAAGCCAGTAAAGCCACGTCAACAACCAGTGGCTTCAAGCCCTTTGCGACGAGCTTGAAAAGCTGGGAGTGGAGTGGCAGGTTCATTGGTGGGTGTGTTGCGAATCTTGATGCAATGACCTCGGTCCATCAAACAGCGTCATTTTCACAACTCACCAGGTTGAGTATGACCAATTTCCAGGTACCTTCGCTGAAGAATTTGCGAATCACCTCTGAAGAAAAGGAGCTGCAGACCTACCATGAGGACGGCACTGTCATCCAATCTGTAGCAAATGCTATCTCGCAGCTGGGTGCATTGAAGCACCTCGTTTTTGAAGCCTCGACCGTGATGAACGATCGCCTTCTGCCACTTTTGCCCAAGAATCTGGTACACTTTGAGCTCATTAACTGCTGGGAGGTCAAATCGGAGGATCTTGCCGCCTTCCTTCGTACTCATGGTAGCGAAATGCGAACGCTGAGTCTGTTGCATAATCAGTCTCTCGACCTGGCATTCTTGACCGATTTGAATGAAACATGTCCGAAGTTGAGAGAGCTCAACATGAACTTGTCGTATTATCGCCATCATGATTGCGTGAACGACGCGGACCCCATGTATGATCAAGCATTACTCCCTAGCCAAGTCCCAAGATGGCCATCAAGCCTCAGGGTCCTCAACATCGAGCACATTCGAGAGTGGTCGGTGGAGACTGCAGAGATGTTTTTTCAATCCATCATTGACAGTGCGGCAGATCTACCAGATTTAAGGTACTTGGCAATAAAAACCATGCTCGACATTCCCTGGCAAGCGCGAGCCACTTTGCGCCGCAAGTGGCGTGACAAGATGGAAAACGTCTTCCTTCGGCCTTATGTGCCACCTGCTTGTTTCACAACACTACGGCCCCCATCTAATCGAGAGGCGCCGGCGTTGAAGAAGAAGAAGCAATCGCTCGAATTGGCAGTTTCGCCATCTCGGCGTAGCAGCAGGCTTGCGTCCAATAGCGAACTGTCCGAGTCCCACGCAGGGTCCCCCATCAGATCCACACGTCAGCAACATCACAACAAGCCGTCATACAAGGAGCCAGATACTGATGAAGATGAGTTTAACTCGGATGAAGATGAAGAAGGAGAAGAAGAAGAAGGGCCAGGCGAGAAGATGAATGAGAGGAAAGATGGTCATAACATTACCACCCGTCATCAGTCGCCCAATGCCAATGAAGCGACTCCTACATTCATACATGGCAAATGTACGACCGTCAACATTTTGTTCGACAATCAAAAAGTACGAGAGTTGCAATACAGCATGGAGGACTTTGGCTCAGACGAATCCGACTCGGAGGAGGAATGGGTGGGTGACTACGAAGATGTAGGAAGCTTTGTCGTCTTCTAGAATGCCAGCAGCCGCCTTTCACCGGAGGCTTCTGAAGCGTGAATCTGCATGACATGAAACGACTGGCTGTAAATATCCCTCCCTGCCTTTGCCGCAACTGTAATTAAATTAATTGCTCGACTGCGTGTTTCATGGCTTTGACGCACTTTGTCGGCTGCACTTTGCTCCCTACCCTGGACGAGCATTCGGGTTTTGAATGATGCGACCAGAACATGAAATGATGTCCCGGTTTACCAAGGTCGTCGAGGAACTGGACAAAGAAGTGAACGGTGCGGAGTAAACAGACAGCACCGGGTGAACCAAGTCACCCAGTACAGTGCTCGCTCTCCCCCCCCCCTACTTTATTTCTATCAGCGGGCACTCACGGACATGCCGGCCCGAGAAGCAAGAACCTGTCACCATCTCACTAGTGTCATGTTACGATATCGCACACCTGATTGTCATTGTTCCTCGAGGCTGGGTGTAACAACGAACCACGTTTGGACCCAGCGTGTTGATAATCATGTTTGCTAGAGAAAGGGCATAAAAATGAATAAAACGGAATGACAAGAGCAAAAATGGAGAAGAATCCGGATTCTTTTTTTTTTTTTTTTCTTCAAGAGATGGGTCCCCCTTTGGAATCGCCCCGAAACACCAAAACACCAACTGAATGCTAGGATGCTACACGATTGAGAAGATTTATTGTGCCGCCGCTAGAACGCAGCACCTCCTATGCCCTCCCCGGCAAGATTCTTCATGCTCCTGTCGCTCAAGTCACTTCGAAGCTCCCACGCGCGAGACTCTCGCTCTAGCCGATCCCACATGTACAAGGACTTCCGGAGACGTTCTTGCCTGGAGCGGAGTTCGTCACGCACTTTTTCTTCCTCGTCGCGCAGTTTGCGGTAGTGAGGCTCCAGCTCGCGGGTTACCCCGAGTGTGACGGGGGTCATGGAGGGATCGAGCTTTCCGCCGGGGACGATGGCAGGCATCGTTGCTAGCAGGCTTTGGGCGAGGGTCTGCCTTGGGCCGCTGCCATGTTGTGACGCGGGACCCGTGGGCGGATTAAACGGCCGAGGCTGTGTGGGTGTAGATGATCCGCCGGCGTTGGACTGCGCACCGCGAGGCCCGGTCGGGATGGCAGTAGATCCGCCTGGGGTAGTGGGCGACGGAGACAGTCCTGACATTTGTCGAGACGGCGGTTGACTCCATCCTGGCCGACCACCCATTCGATGGGGAAAGCCGCCCCTCGATGACGGCGGGACGTAGCCTCGTGGACCGGATGGAGGGTTAGTAGGACTGGGCACATCAGTGCGACTTGGGGTGGGCGGATGCCTGGCGCTAGTAGGTAATGGAGATGAAATAGACGAGGACAAGCCTCGACTTGCAGGAGGTGCTGGAGGCACTGTGAGGGCGGCTGGGCCGCGAGGTGGCGATATGGACGCAGAAGGAGCATCAAGAGCGCCAGAGCGAGGCGTATCTCTGACCGATCCGGTGCCAGAGGCTATCGTGCGAAGAGGAGACTGTTCTCGCGAGGGCAGCGGTGAACGTGCTCTTATGGAACTGGGTCGCGGGGATGCTTTCTCAGAAGCGGGCCGGGATGTAATGGCTGACGAAATTCCCGACTCTCGAACCGGCGACGCTCGTCTGAATGGCAGGTATCTCTCCCTCATTCGATTTCGGCTCGGTGATCTAGAACTTGGCCGATATGATCCCCCGCGAGGCGCCATGAGCGGTGATTTGATAAGAGGACTTCTATCGCGTCTTTCTCGGCCATGGGGTGAACGGGACCTCCGCCTAAGGTCAATGTCGTTAGCCTCAAGATGTACCTTCGAAAAGCAAGCACTATACAAGGTGTACCAACCTATCGTCACGTCTGTCGAAACCACGATCTCTGTCCCTCATGCGGTCTCGATCCCAGTCGCGCTCTCTATCGCGTTCTTGCTCCCGATCGCGTTCCCAGTCCCTACGAGGTGAGCGAGGCCGCTCAAATCTCACATCTCGAATGGGCGACCCTCGTCTTGACAAGCTGCGTCGCGGAGGCCCAGGCGACCGCCTCATGGGCGGCGATCGTGTACGCTCTCGTCTTCGTGGCGGACTTGCTCTTTCACGAGATCGCTCTCTTCGCGCGAATCTATCACCGCCGCTTCTTGACCGTCGTCGGGGTGGATATCGACCTGGGACGTAGCTATCGGAAACTGAGATGACGGGGCTTCGCGGACGAGGACTTCGTACTCTGGGGGTTCGTGGCCTATCTCGAATGGGGCTTCTTGGTCTGTCTCGAATAGGACTTCGCGGTCTGTCTCGAATAGGACTTCTCAGTCTGTCTCGAATAAGACTTCTCGGCCTGTCTCGAAGAGGACTTCTCGGTCTGTCTCTGATGGGGCTCCTTGGCCTGTCCCGAATAGGACTTCTCGGTCTCTCTCGAATAGGACTTCTCGGTCTCTCTCGAACAGGGCTCCTGGGCCTATCTCTCACGGGACTCCTCGGTCTTCGAGGGGACCGATCCCCAGGAGGACCGCCTCGCGGAGTAGGTCTCCACGATTCCCCTGCGCCGTATCTGACGACCTCGCCATCATCATACCTGGGTTGCGAATTAGAATCAACAGCGAGGGAGGGAGAACCAGTGTACCACGAACCTTCTTCCTCGCGCATCTCGATCGCGCTCCATCTCGATATAGAGGCTTTCGCGACGCGGCGTGGACGTGCTTTTTGCGACTAGGACTAGGTAGTAGGTAGTTGCAACGTTAAAATGGGGGTTTCGAAGTGAAGTGAATGGCTGCACGCCGAGAAAATCCAGGCGGCAAAACTTTGGGCCGAATGCCGGGCCTGGGGACAGTGCGTAGTACGCACATGCTTCTTTATTGACACTGTACGTTTCGCCCCCTTCACTTGAACACTCAAATGACTCCGTGTATGAAGAGCAAAGGGCAAGCACGTATAATTATTAGAAGTGACAAGCTGTTCAAATTTGGAAACAAGACAATACTCTACTTCTTCACTCATGGTATAAGTATAATAGAAACGTGAAAGCAGAAAGCAGGAAGCAGAAAAAAAAAAAAGGCAACAAAAAGGGGTGCCTGAAACCAATTAGCAAGGCCAAGAATCCCTTTTGGCCTTGCTCGAGCTACACAATCCTAAACACCATTGTCCAAATGCAGATCCGACTACGAATGTAGGGGGTCCAGAAAAGAAACATCGAGAGAAAGGTGGCCAGCCCATACGACTCAATTGCTCTTCGAGCCGCCTAGATGCTCAATATCCTCCTCATCATCCTCTGTGGTGTCGCCTTGGCTTGAAGCCGAACTTCGCGAGAGAATCCATTGTTGCGCCTCTACCGCATGTTCTTGCATCATCTCGTTGAGGCCGAGTTTGGGGCTGCGCACAACAGTACCAAATCTCCGTTTCTGCACTTTCTTAGTAAGATCATGGTCAGACCAGCACGCATGATCGCCGGCGACGTAGACTCTTGAATTTTCCTTGTACCATGAGGAAAGGTCCGGGTCAATATCTGACTTGACGGGTCGCAAATTCCCTGTTACGTAATTGATGACGCCCGCAATCTTCGATTTGCAGTCTGCTGCGCAAAAACATTAGTCATTTGAGCCTCCAAGAGATGAGCTCTTGTTCTCGTACCTCGGTTGATCAACAAGACCTTGACTCCCAGGTAGGCATTGCCTACTCCCATAAGAAATATCTCGTCGGTATCGTATAACTGTAGAAAGTTGTCCCACAGATAACACACCAGCTGCTGGATCTGCTCTTGAAGAGCCCTTTCTTTGTACCCTGGTATATATGCGTCGGCGTCCTGAAACAACGGTCAGAATTGCGTGCGAATTGAACCATTGCAAAAAAGGAGAAGGAAAGATACTACCATACCGCTTCATTGGTGACATAAGCCGGAACATTGACATCCATGACTCCAAACATTTGGCTAATTGCCCAATCAATGTATTGAGTCACGCCATCGACCTGTTTTCACACTTTTAGCTTAGGATGGCAGATCACTGAACGGCTTCGATGGACTTACAACCCATGCATTGTGAGGCTCTAGCGAGGAATCAATGGCATCCGACTGTGCCAGCAACTGAGGCCTGCAGGCAATGTTAGCTAACACCTCCACTCCTCTTTTTTTTTTTTTTTTCATATTACGTGTTGTCCCCCCTCCGCAGTGTTATAATGAATTAGTACTCACGGGTCGTGAAGGATGACGAGCAGTCTCCTTGAATTGTGTAACAAGGGTGTCACGAGAATTTGGTTCTCAAACGACTTGTATAGCTGCTCCCGTTGGACATACAATGGAATCATGCTGTGTTTTTCCTGGAGCACTTGTCGCTGAGCGTTACGAATAACGTCATGCAAACGGCTAGCTTGGAGGGATTGCATCGAGGGAATGTCGACAATGCCAGGTCTCATACATTCCCAATGGGGAGCTTGAAATGCTTGAACCTTTGCGATGGCCCGGGCAGCTTCCTTGTTGAGCTTGGGAATTGCCATCTTTGGAGGCGGTTCACCCATGAGGGTTCTTGCCACGGCAACAGCCGAGTTTGAAATTGCGGAAAGGTTGTAACCACCTTCGAGACACACAGCTACCTTGCCATCTGCCAGGGACATGAGCATATGCGTCATGTGCGCATAGCAGGGCGGTGTTACGAAACAGCCGCCCAATTCGTCACCATCTGCAGCATCAAACCCCGCAGATATGACGACCAAGTCGGGGTTGAACTCCTTGGCAATGGGCATGACAATCTTTTGGAAAGCTGCCATGTATTCACCGTCACCCATGCCCTGATCATGCCAACCAATGTTGATATTCTTACCTAACCCGACGCCTGCACCGCAGTTTTCGATGCCTCCATCCGGGGTCTCTGGGTTTGGAGGCTTCCCGGGGTAGAAATGTCCATTTTGGTAGACATGGATGGATATGTAGAGAACATTTGGATCATCATAGAATATGTTTTGAATGCCGTTTCCATGATGGACATCCCAGTCGAGGATAAGGACCTTGCGACAGATATCAGGGTAGTCTTGCTGGCAGACACGAACGGCGACTGGTACGTTGTTGAAGAAACAGAAACCCATGGGTGCATCAAACTCAGCGTGGTGCCCCGGAGGTCTAATAACAGCGAATGCGTTCTTGACCTGGCCTACCACGACGTTCTTGCAGGTATCTATGGTACCACCCGCGGACAAAAGCGCTGCAGGGTACGACATACTTCCAACGTACAGGGACTCGCGGCCCTGATCGAACCGCTTTGTCAGTTCACGAAGCTCTGCCGTGCTCAGTGTTTCCAGATGCTCAACCCAGGCCATGTGCTCTGAGGAGTGCGCCAGGCAAATTTCCTCGCGAGTTGCTGGACGTGCAGGTATCCTCCACATGTATCGTGTCGGGCACTCCTTGAGGATCTTTGGTAGCTCCGCTTCTGGACCCGTGTACACGAGACCGACTCTTTTGAAAGCCTTGAAAATTTCATGGATACGTCGTGGATCCTCCGGGTGATGCGTGTTTGGGCTGAAGTCGGCATTCATATGGAGCTTCATGCGATCATCGTAGCAACAGCCGGTGGGGAGAAGTCCGCGCCTCCGTAATTGTTCCAGGGCCAGATCCTGGGGATCAGGGTCGCTGCCATCATCGTACATGGCATCCTCAGAAGCTGTGTCGTCATCGTGCTCAGCTCGAGGGCTGGTGCCTTGAAGGACGCCGTTTGTCACATCGGCATCTTGCATCCGATGATCTTCTATATCCATTTCTGAGCGATGATACATACTATCCGATTGCTTGGCTATAAGAACATCGGACCATCAATACGTGAAAATAAAAAGGTGGACCAAGCAAAGGCGCCAGATGTGAGCGCAAGGGGATCTTGAGCAACTTGGTGGACGTTCAGAGAGACTCCCTTATTTGCCAGTTGACCAACCCGTGGACCACAGGCAGGGTAAAACCTAGACTAAGAGCCATCAGCAACGAGAACTCGATCAGTAGGAGACTTTGTTCGCGTCCACTATGAAGTCATGTCAAAAAAAATCCGAACTGGGGTTTTGTGTTGAAGTTGAGACATCTACTGCTAATGGCCATCTTCGTAACAAGGCCACGACTCCAGGAAACACAGAACGAAACGAAAGACTGCAAAACAAGAAGGGCTCGCGTTGTGTCCCGAGAAGTAGGAGGACCATGCACTAAAATGCACTAAATTCCAACTTACCCGGAAAACGTCGAGCAATTGGGCAGAGCAGTCTGGTGCTTACTTGGCCCTCTGCACCAGCCGGGCTGGATGTTGATTTTTTTTTTGTAACTGGAAGCCGCGCAGCACATGGGCATGCATACAAGAAACCGGTGAGTACCAGCTGAAAAGACTACGGGCAGGTGAGCGAGCGAGAAACCTGCAACCTGCGTGAGTTCTGGTGCGATGTGGTGCGATGTTGGTGCGATGTGGTGGTGCGTTTGGCGGGTTGGCGGGTTGGCGGTTTGGCGGTTTGGCCGTGGACCTCCCCATCCACCCACCCACCATTGGGCGCGCTGCACTGGACCGTGGCACTGCGCGCTGCTGTGCTGTAGCCTGTGCGAGCTGGGCCGCCACTAAATATTACGGTCCTGACCGGCAGACACCAGATCGTTGTGTCAACCAATCAATCAGTCAATCAGTCAGTCGCATTCGGCAAGTCACCACGAGGTTTGATTGCTCCTGTCCTGCTCTAAGCTCATCTATAAATACGACCAATCGCTGAGCCTCCCCTCCTCACCCAGGGTAGCTTGAATCACAAAGACCAATGTCTGTCTCGCGCATGCGTACATACTCAGAAATATAAACACCACCTTCCGTCGTCAAGTCAGGGTTTCCAAAGCAACAGGTGTAGAGACTCGGGAGTCAAAGTCTGACACGCGCAGGCAATCGTCCAAAAATGACCCATCATCGCCCCTCGGAGAATACCGCGAGTGTGAGGCAAGAAATCTTGACCCATTCGGCAGTCGGCCGTCAGGACTAGCATCACTTTGTAGCCTGAGACGGTCTTCATCGCGTTCATCATCAAAATCGATAATGCCTCCAACTCCGTGCTCTGCTAAATTGACCTTTTTGTCCATCCAGTTTCGTTCGTCTAGTGCACACCGCAAAGCAATTTGTATCGACTCTTGATCAAAGGTGAAGCTGGGATGTCCTAGATGGACTTCAGTAATGAGACGTTTTCGCGGGTAGCTGTAAATATTGTTGAAATAATACAGCAGCTCCTCTGGGCCCAATTTTGCATATGTTTTGATGATGCGACCCCAGTGGCTTTGGTCGTTCCAGCTTGTAGCCAGGGAATGACCTCTGCTGACATTTTCAACCAACGTGAACTGCGTAGAATATGAGCACTCATGATTGGCTTGATGGGGAGGGGCTTGGGCTTGACTAGCGATGAACTCACCTGTTGCGGAGTTGGGTCTAAGCGAGGACAGATGTAATACAATATCACGTCCTTGATGGTTTCAAGCAAATCCATCAATTCCAGTAGCTCGGCTGTTGAGTGGTATCGCATTTGACTTGTGCGTATGTCGTCTACGTAGGGTTCCGGATGACCGACTTGTGGTCTGGGAAAATCGCCGTGGAACTGAACACCATACATCCACCAGCGGTAGAGCGCTCTTCGAAAACGTAGTTGCTCATGGGCCCGAAGAAGTCGACAGTCTTCAGGCTGGTGGAACCATCGCATTTGAGGAAACAGCTCCTCCCATTCACGAACAAGCCGGCAATGTTTAAGCAAGCCGGGGACATCCCTTTCGGTCAGGAAGACGGTAGTGGCTAGAGCTCGAGAGACCTTTGGCCTCTTGTGAACTTTGCTGACCTGCAAAAATCTGCTCTCAGATCCGTTGTCAGATGCCGCAACATTTTGACCTTCCCCACTCAGAACCAGCCCTGCATCGCCAACAAATCGTTTGAATGCAATCTTTCGTGGTTTATATTGCCCGCTATTGACAATATCACCAGCGGACGCTGTGTATGCTTGTAGAAACTCGTCGAATGGGCTAAAGTCCCGCTGCAGAACGGGGAGCAAAATGTCAATCTTGCGCCGCTGAAAGAACTGGAAGAATTCTGTGTTCGCGATGGAAAGTTTCAAAATAGCTTGCAAGTCCAACTGCTGGTAAATTTCGAGGAGAATTTCGACCGGCAAGCCTGCAAGGCATGCGTAAAGTCTGTGCGATGCTGCCATTTGGAGAGTGATTGGCTCGTGGCACTAGCCGGGCTGGCGTAGTCCTTGATTAGTTTCGAGTTGTATAGAAGCGAAATGGGCTTCCTTTCTGTAGTAATTTATTCACTTCCTCTCTCTCCTGATTTGCGTCCGTATCTTTCCCTAATTTTTTGCTTTTGTTTTGCTTTAAATTGTGTCCTGGCAGTAGATTGTGATATTCCCTTGGGAATGAATGGTCGAATGTCAGACTCTTCTGTGCTTATTGGGCAAAAAGAAACGCCAACCGAAGCTGTAATGAAGATCAATCTCGAGACGCCGAAATATTGAGATAATCTGAAAACTGTTAAAATTAACGCCAACTACTCCAAAACACATGAACCCACTTGATCTGATAAGCATGGTATATAAGTATTCACCTCAGGGCCCCACCATGTGGCGTTGATGTTGATGTTGCTGTTGCTTGCTGTTGCTGTATGATGGGGGCTAAGTCGCTACTCTTGTGTGGTGTTCCGGAAAATAGCTTTCGGATGCCTCCTCAAAGCTACCCCAGTGAAAAGATAGAGCTTGAGCTTTGATATGACGGCAAGCTTTAGCACGCCAGATGGGACAATTCTGGAGCTTCTACACTCCCTGATGGCTTCGTGATACTCGACAAGTAACAGAAGCGAGTAATGAGTGGTCTATTGTTGTGCAACCCCGGCGTTGGGGCTGGAACGAGGGCAGACAAAGCCTAAAGGAGTTGATGTTAGAGTTGCGCGGGTTGCGCGGCGAAGAGGCTCCATCGTAATGAATGAGTCTCTCACAACCAGTGAAGCCATGGTTGTGGAAGTTGTAACTTGATGCTGATGAGTGTTGCGGGAAAAAGAAAGGGGGTGGAAGAAGGGGGACAAGGAAGAGAGTGCTGGCGCGTCCGATTATCCGGCGTACGGATTATTCCGTACACATTACCTCAAATCCTGCTGCGACCCCATAAGGTCAGCAACCAATGACACCATCGACCCCAGATTTGGCCATAACATGTTAGCAGCGATTACTTGGACCACTACGGAGCACTCTGTCTGCATGGTTTATATTATTTGATTTCAAAAGCGTGTTCTTGTTGACTTGCTCACAATTTTTTCCTCACTCAATAACAGAATCAATATTGATTAGAGTCTGACCACACCAACTTTTGCGCTCTGCTATGCGCTGAGATGTGTGCCATGCTTTGGATCGCACACTTCCAGAGTGACCAACCCATTAAACACCTGGTACCGAAGTTGGAAAAATACCGCTTTTTTTTTAGTTTGATATCTAGTACATGTCACACTTTCCACGAGTAAGTCTGAAATGTTAAACAATGATCAAAAACTCCAGCGTCGCGTTTGGTCCATCTACAAGTTGCGAATCTCTATCCCTCGTCGCTCTCTATGCAAAGACCGATTTCTTATCCAACTCATTCTTGACAGGCCGGTCGCCGGCACTGGAGCGTAATCCCAGTTCTCCTTTCCTCGACCATCTTTCAACACTCTGTTCCACTCTGGCGTTGTGTCTGGAGGCCTTTGCCTTTCGAAGGTCGGAACGGATTTGGTTGGGTGAAATGAATTCGCGATTTTCATAGATGATAGGACCGCCGAAGGAGCCTTCCTGTATAACTATAGGCGTCAAGACAAACCGGGGCCCGATCTCAATCAATTTGATTTCCGTATTTGCGCCGGCTTTGGCGGATGCACCCTTGGACTTCTTGCTGCCTTCTTCGCCATCACCTGACTGGAGGAGCGAGGCTTCTTCTTCGTTGATCTGATAATTTCGCACCCAAATTTTCTCATCAGCTACGCTGAAACCCATAACATGGTCGATAAAGGGCTTAGACTTGCGGGCACCTTGAGGTACTCCGAAGGTGTGTAGGAAGACTTCTTTAATGAGTCGCAAATGCGGTTGTTCGTCGAATGCAGCATCAAATGATAAAATCGGACGAGAGCCCTTTAAGCAGTTTCCAGTGAAATGCAGCTCTTCCATAGTATGCACTGCGCAGGAAACCATTAGTTGTGCTGCGAATTGGCAAATGTGTTCTTGTATTCCTTACAGTTTTGGAGGTGCATCTTGATGGTCGGGCCGTTGGGAACCTTGCTTAGCCATATGTAGAGATCTTTTCCTTTCCTGGCCTCAAAAAAGAGCACGTTGTTACAGTTGTATAACTCGGCAAGTTCGTTGAGTTCGTTGAGTTTAGATTTGGAATCAAACTTGACGTCTTTGCGACCATGAGGCAACATAGAAGCAAGGTCATTTAGCAAATGCCGGTGTCTACATACGGACAGAGTGGTTAGTATTCAAGAGTTAAGATTTGAAATATCCGAGGCGATTACAAACCTGTAGGTCACGCCGCGAGATGAGAGGATCAAAACTCGTTGCTTGTTTTTCTTGATGCCATTGCTAGCCGCTGTGGGCTTTTGTTGCGCATCACTTTTCGACAACGACTTGTAGACGGATGCCATTTTCACTCTATCTCTAAAGAAGCAGTTGACAAAGTGAAGGCTGTTAAAATTGACAAAAATTGTTGGCAGTGGTGAGCTAAAGACAAATTCTGGATGGAGCAGCTACAGTTCCTAGAAAAAAAATTGGCACACGAAGGGTAGCGGCTCTTATCGATAAGACATGGCCCCTCCTCCGGTGCCAAGCATCGTGCGCCCCACTGCGAACGACGACTTAATCTAAACAGCTTGTCTACAATGCCCCCTGAATTATTTTACAGATCTTCATGCCCCATTTATTCGTTTATCTCTAACAGCTGTGATCAGCTGTAAATGTGGTATAGCCCCTGTATTGTTTTAGAGAGCTACAAGGAAAATACGCAGGGTATAAAGCGCCACAAAAGGGTACATCTGTTTCTATGTAGATTACTAGTAATAAGATGTACTAGCCCCTGTCTCCTTCATTTCCTTGCTAATATCTAATTGGCTTCATTACCCCTGTCATGTAGATTTTGTAAAATAATTCAGGGGGTGTATTGTATTAGTTCTGAATGATACCAGCACACCGAACATGCCTTTCCGCGTTGCTTGTTTTGTAGTGCAACAAGTCATTCTCTTTAGAAGTAACAATGGAGTTCTGTTGACACTTGAGCGGAGGAATATGTTCTGGCGGCTGAACTATTGCACGCGAAGCTTTCAGTAATATCGATGTATTCTCACGAGCTATATACTACAAGCACTTGATCCTAAATTTCTGACCATACAAGAAACGACAAAAAAAAAGGTTATAACCAGTCCTTCGTTCCACTGAGGATCAGACCAGGCACAACCCTGAGATCTGAGACTAGGGCCAATCTGGGAACACAAGGAAGAAAGCAGGATCATTGAAGTTCATTCAACTGCCATACGTTTAGATAGAGGAACATTGCCTCCCGTAGCGACTGCCCAAAACATTAGGCCCGATCACCGTCGTGACAAACAAGGAACAAAAAAGAAAGTAAAAGCGTCACCGCCTTCTAAGTTTTGACAAAGACGTATCACCATTCCTCATGTCCTCCATTCTGCGCCAAAAGATTATTTCCATACGATACATCCGCTCCTGAGGTCGATTGAAACACAAAGTATCATTTCCACATCAGCAGACTGCGGCGCTCTGTTGCGGCATCGTTTAACAGCACTTGCCACCCTTGGAAGAGTCGTCATCGGCCGGCTTGCTCAGAGAGATGTTGGTGCCGGCGCCGATAGTGGCCTGAGCACCGTCGCCGCTGTCGAGAGCCTTGCTAGATACGATTCGGTAGATCTCTATAGTGGTCAAATGTCGTCAGATACCGCATCACTTCGCGCACACAAATCATATTCGGTCGGAGAGACAGCCACATACCGGTCAGAATGTTTTGGAAGGCGAGCTCGACGTTAGTGGCATCCAAAGCTGACGTCTCGATGAAAGACAAGTGATTCTCACCTGAGGCCCCAGGTGTTAGCAAGCTTCTCGTGACATCTTGTTTATACTCCACCACCCATTGCGTCAGCACATACTCGCAAAAGCCTTTGCTTCTTCCGTGGGAACAGCTCGGAGGTGCCTTAAATCGCTCTTGTTTCCGACGAGCATGATGACGATGTTGGCGTCAGCATGATCACGTAGCTCCTTCAGCCACCGGGTCACATTCTCGTAGGTCTGGTGTTTGCTGATATCGTAGACAAGTAGGGCTCCGACGGCCCCGCGATAGTAGGCAGAAGTGATGGCGCGATAGCGTTCCTGTCCAGCAGTATCCCAAATCTGCGCCTTGATGGTCTTAGAATCGACCTGAATGGATCTCGTAGCAAATTCGACGCCGATGGTAGACTTGGAGTCTAGGTTGAACTCGTTTCGCGTAAATCGACTGAGAAGATTGGATTTTCCGACACCAGAATCTCCAATCAAAACGACTTGTTGAACGAAGTGTTAGTTTGATTTCGCCCATGTGAACTAGTTAATGTGCTCTAATGCTGTCTGTGTGAGGAGCAATACCTTTGAAGAGAAACTGTCGGGGAGTGACGGAAATCCCTATCGTTAGCGGTCGCGAGACTAGTCCGAGGGGTTAAGAGAGGGGCATAACATACATCGTAGTCGTCGTTGGCCATGGCGGCGATGTTGGAGCTTTATGATGACTCGACAGACTGGGAATGTTAGAAGCTCGGCCGAAGAGGAATCACAAGGTGGTTAAAAGAGACGGTATTATGCGTCGGCCGTGAGGTGGATGTGGTGGATGTGGGTGCAGTTGTAGAGGGGAAGAGATACTGTGTGGTCTGTGGTTTGTGGTCTGTGGTCACTGCCAGTGGTGTGCGTGTGTGTGGTTTTGGTCGAACCTGTCGTCCGCCCACCTCAAGCATGGAACCTGAGGAGAAGAGGGAGAGAAGAGGGAAATGGCGTCGGCTGATTGGCAAGCTCTTGGTGCAAGGGGGGCGCGAGCACAACCGAAACACTGGAGCATGGCAACCCTGTCAGTTAGTGAGGGAGGTGAGGACGGAGTCCTCGTGCTTGAATTGACTACATGTAATCCGTAAAACCAGACAACTTCAAAGGTACTTGTCAGTGCGCTCGAACATTTTGACCGAGCGTTAAAAGAGAGGCCGGTGACGTTGATGAATTCTCAAGTCCCCGGCCCACCCGAACAGCGACGGCCTCTTAGTCTAGTACAAGTGACTCATGCGTTAAAGGTAAAAACAACATCCATCACCTCACTGGCAGAGGTTTTGACGAAATCGTGAAACAAGGGGAACCTCTGCCGTTCCCAGCCCTTCGCACGAGAGCTGATGCAGCAGACAAACTATTGACGGAGTACGAAGTGGTAGCTCGCAACTCAGAACAATGACTGCGCCTTCTTTTCTTCTTCATTTTCGTAAAAGTAGATGCTTAAGGAGAAGAAGGTAGCACTGAGCATTTATTCAGATTTTGTTTTGCAGACTCTGGTGCCAAAACTGTACGTGGTAGGATCAAGGCTGGTGCGGATGATCTGGGTGACCAGGAGGAGATATGAAGCGTCTGGTCGATGCAAAATCGATGCAAAATCCAGTCGAGCGCAGAGAAATGAATGAATTATCGTGCCTGCCCATTCCGCACCGGTCTGTGGAAAGTTGATGAGTCAGTGAGCGGGAGGTTGGCCCAACCGTGCATGCGCCCCTCGCACTGTACACTTTCCTTTAAAACCACGCGACCGGTTTGCTACTGATTGTGACATATACAGCCTTCGACGACGTGTCTCACAGACGCACCAGCTCTGCCATACCAGATATATATGTATGCAGCACAGCACCCTGCGACCAACCATGCATCTCAGCACCCAGTCTGTTTACGATTGAACTGTCACCTGTCACCGAGTGCACGCTGCCACAATCTTGTCCGAAATCACTCTTAGCTCAATGAATCAGGTCTCTCAAATCTCATCTGTCGTCACAGATGATTCGGCCGATGACAGCGACAGCTCGGTCCTATCACCTACGTCGGAAGATGCGAACTTGGAAGATGAGTGGGCCGTGACAAGAATACTAGCGGAGGCCAAAATTGATGGCCAAGAGAAATATCTTATCGAATGGTCAGGGTTTGAACTCTGCGATGCCACCTGGGAACCAGCTGAGCATTTAAGCCAAGAGCTGCTGACCGACTGGAAGGCAGCGGTGGAACGGACTGGTAGGACCACAGTCCCTGGATTTAAAATCAACGACTGGAGGAAGGCCGTGAACGCCGATATCCGTTCACAATACGCCAAACATGAGGCCCGGAACCGGAAGCGAGCACTTGCCGGGCTGAGTATAAGGCGTCTTCCATTTAGCCTGCAGGAGTGGCTAGACAGTGTACAAGGTCCATCCGAAGATGAAATTTGTGACAAACATGAGCGAGATGATCAAACCCTTGCTGAATTGAAGACAGCTCGAAGGGAGAAGGCTGTTGACACAAGTTCAGCTGGAACACCAACCTCTCAACATCCCTCAGAGACTCATCAGGAAGAGCCACAGCTTTCAAGAAGACCCAAGAGATTCAAGAGTCCCCAAGGAGAAGATGCTTCTTTAACCAAGAAGAGGCGTCTTCCTGAGAAGAGTCCCACATCACCAAAAGAGGCAAGCAGCAGTCGTACAGCCTCTTTGTCAAACCTTGCCGGTAAATTCGGTTCCCGGAAAGATTCAGCCGCTCTGCCATCGAAAGATGAAGCGGGGAAAACCCCGTTGAAAGCATTAACCAGAAACAACTCAGAGAGCACGGGATGTAGCTCAACATCCAACGTGTTTGTTGGTGGTAAGAAACCGAAACCCCGTCGCAACCTTTTGGATGCTGTATCTAGCCATAGTCGCAAATCCAAACTCTTCAATTATCGCAAAATATGGATGGTGGAGAAGGCACGGAGGGATAAAGAAGGCATTACACCTCCAACACAAGCAGCTGCATCACTTCCTTTAATCCCAATTCGCGCTGGGACAACTTTGAATGCAGACAAGGCTTCACAAGGGACTGGAAAAAATGACGAGGTACTCCAGCAAAGCGACCATTCTCATCTGCCAGAATACAATGGGCAGAAGAAGAAAAAGGTCCGCTGGGCGGATGATTTAGAAGGAGAGCAAGAACAATCTCTTGACCATTTTGAGAGTCTGTTTGTGTCAGAAGGCGAAGAGGAGTTTGAGAAATTGAAAGGGGTTAACCCCAGTGCATTAAACCGGGACGAAGAGGTACCGCTCGCTATCCATTCATCTCCTGATAATTCTATCGAAACCCCTTTGACGGATTTCAAAAACATGTTCAAAGTCTGTCAATTTGGGCCCAACCCCGAAGTCGCCGTCAGGCTTGAATTCTCAGGATGGACTACAGACGACAAATCTCCCTGGTCCTGTCACCTAAGAAGTCGGCCCCAGTTACATTTCTCTCATCTGTGTTCCATGCATGATCTCAGATCACAAACGGAACACGGGGCACTCGAAGAGGTTACTGTCTGTCAAGGTAATATTGAAGCAAACGATGAAGGCAAAATCTTGTTTGAATCTATAGTCAAGAGACTACAGGTAGGACAACTTGCTGCCACATGCCTCCTGGATGGCATCTCGATTGCCATCCATGTTCCTGAGGCTTTGTCCGCAGCAAATCTTCTCAGCAACAACGGTCATTCTCGAGAAGGGCTCGTGAAACTTCGCTATTTGATCTTCCTCCCACAGCCCCCAGTCTCGCGATTGATGCTAGCACCCTTACCTCCAGTTGCCCATCAAGAAAGAGACCTGAATGCATACGAATTCTTCCTCGGCGGCACGTACGAAAGATTGTTCAAGAATAGCGCATCCGAAGGCCTAACGCAGAACTTCTTCCTAGTGTTTCCTCAAGCAGCCTACCACGAAGCAGTCATGGTTTCTCAATGGCTCCGAGAGTCAGACAGCGGTTGCACAATTAAAACCAGCCTCTTATCTGGGCAATGGTCAGAATTCACACTTCTCGATAGAGGAAACGTGATACTTCACGAGGACGCTATCTGGGCAATCCGATCGATGCCACACCTTGCGTCAATCTTACATGGCTACCAGGGGAAGAAGATCAGTTTTTGGTGCTTTTCTCGCTATCACTTGTCTTCAAAAGGAAACGATCTTACTCCTGGTCCGAGTGACTATCACTTGCGTCAAATATTCAGCTTGGGGATAGTTATCTTAGTCACGCCGAGCTTTCTGGTATCGCAGCCAGAGCAGGCCTATAATTTTGTTAAATTTTTTTGGCAGAATTACACTCATCACAGCTCAAAATATCGCCTGGGAAAATTGGCTGTCGCGCATGACGTATCTCATTGGCTATTAGACCTGGCCATGGAAAGAGCTGATTCGTCGTCACGATTCGCGGCTTCTAACACCAGCCAAAAGAAACGAGCCAAGGCCAGTGAGGAGGCTCTCTTCAAGTGTTTCAATCTAGTGCGACAGCTGATTGACGAAACGGGAGATTGGGAGGACTCCCCTTTCATATACGCCCCTGATATCCTAGATGGAAATGATGAGCAAAGCTTGGTGAACTGGTTCGGTTCATGGACAGTATCCCATAACCATTCATTTAGGAAATTTTTCGTCCTTGGGTCTAGTCATCAGTCCCAAACACGGCTTTCACGAAAGTTACAACCAGTTCAATTTGTACCAACTGCGAATATGTCGAGCCAAGGCCGCATGGACTCTTCACCGCAACTACAGAGCAAACTGGACGTGGATGCCATGAGAATTCGGGACTCACTGATAGACATTGAACAACATTATAAGTCTAGGGAATTTTGCCCCATGGTTCTTTACAGATATGCTGTCATGGGCAAGTTTCCAGACACTCCTCAGCACACAGAGTCAGATACAGGCTTGATAAACTTTACAAGGTGGTTCAGCTACTTTGCTGAGCCCCTTTTTGGGAGAATCCATCATATCAGAAAAAAGGTGCTTTTTCCCGCATATAAGAATACCTTTGTTGGATTGTTTTATACTACAATTCACGATCAACCACCGAACCCTGATTTGGGTCCGCATCAGATTAAGTGGTCACCATGGATTGCTATTTATCGACCTAGCAACATCTTTACTAGGCCGTGGGAAAAGATGGATTTGCTTATATGGGATCCCAATCTGGCGGCAAGGGTCGCAGAACCAGAGGACTTATATGATGAGGATTTGATGAGGCCTCAGCGACAGCTCATTGACCTGATTGAAAAGAAAACTCGAGACCAAGAAAGCGCTCTCCCACTCGATCGAGTCTGGCTCGGACCGTTTGGCGATTTTCAAGATGAAAATAAGGGATATGTGGATGACATTGATCGTGCATTATCCTGGATCAAGGAGCTTCCCTACTCGATCAAACATAAGCTTCCAGTCGCCAGCAATTCTCTTCCAACCCGAGGATGGAAACGTCTTAACCCAGGCTCTCGGCCTGCCAGCAAAGCGGCAGCGAATTCACCCTCGCCGGTGAGCCTGGATCCACGTCACTCACAGTCACTCCCGGTAAGAGCAATCTTAGAGCCGCCCCCGGGTGCAACCGCGGATTCGCAGGCCGCACCGTGCCGAAATTATTTCCGGGATGCCATCTTGGGCCACCGAGGACCAGGTCGCATACCGTTCACGTTCCAGCCGACCTTGAAGTGGTACACAACACAACTCGAAGCGGGAATGGGATTCCAACACATTATCGTGTCACCATGGCAATCGCTGTTTACTCGTTACGGGATACACGACCCTGAAAAAGAATGACGTATGCCGTCAAGAACTGCCATGGAGAGATGGAAGACTTGAACATGATATCACCCGGCCACTCTTATCGTAGTGATACCATGAGTGCCATGGCGATCTGAAGCAGGAATGAGGGTATACTTTGCTATGTGTTCACCTGCAAGTGGGAAATTGGGTGGATAGATGCAGATGTTAGTCATGAGGGACATTCAAATGTACATTGATGTAAAATATGACTCCTCTCAAGGAGTGAACCCATTTTCCCCATGGCCACCGACCGCAAGTCATCATCTAGTACAGGCAGGAAAGTTTCTGGTGCTCAACAGGACACCCTTGACGCGCCGGATGCTATCTCTGACTTTGCGAATCTCATCCTCGGGCTCGTGCTTCTTGGACGTTCCATACACGTCGTAACCGCCAAAGAGGTCAGTGGCCCCACCATAAGTCATGCCGTCAAGGTCGTCCCGGAAGACATCCAGTAACGTCTTGACGTCCTCGAAGCCTTCACTCTGTGCTCTGAACTGATCCTTGAGCACAGACAATGTTTTGGTCAAAGCCGCCAAGTTATCAGCGTGACCTTTGGACGCGGTCTCTACCGACTTGGCTGCTGGCGCGGGAGCGTTGTCAATTAAAGAAGTTTGCGTGCCGACATCCCGATGAAACATCTCCGTAGGATCCTCGGCATCAATACTGTCTTTCTCATCATATCCTGTAGAATGGGCATAGGCGGACGGGATGACTGACACCGTTCTCTCCAGTTGCGCCACCAAGTGGTCCAGTTTCTTGGCTGCGACATGATGCAGCTCGGTTCGCGCCTCCGTCAAGTTCTCGACCATTGGGGCGATGAGGTACTTGCTCGTGGCGTACAGTATGGTTGATAGGCCGGCAAAGGCGTACAAGGTATTTATGAGACCATGTCTGGTCACCAATGGAGGTGGTCGTTCTGGCTTAACGAGGAACTCGGGGTATGTGACGATGGGCGGTCGGTCGTTGGTTCCGTTCGAAGGTGGGAATCGGCTTGTGGATGTAGGAGTTTGTGTGGTGGTAGTCTCTAACTCGAGGCTCTGCTCTTGCTGCTCGAGGTCAGGCCTGGTCATGGAAAGAATTGAACGGTGATTTGGGGGGGGGGGTGGGGGGCGACGAACTTGTGATGCTGCTGAGTTGGACTCCTCCGCCTGACCCAAGAGCCTCTCAATGTCGCTTTCATTGAGGCCCTTTGCTTTGAGAAACTCAATCTTCCTGTCGCGGGATGAGGCTTTTACGTGCTCCTCGCCAAGGAATCTGCGAGCGACTTCTAGTTGGTCGGGTTGGGTGTCTTGCTGGTCGGGCTTTTCCTGCTCGGCGGCAGCGGCGGCGCCAGGCTTTTCGTCTGTGTCGCTCATGGTTGGGACAGTGCGTGGTTTGCTGTTATTACGACTGTCGATAGGTCGCAGGACTTGGGGAGAAGACGTTGGAAGACGCTGGAAGACGTTGCAGAGACTACGTGAGCTAGGCAAGGCAATGTGAGTATGGTTGCTCGAGAATTCGTTCCGACATGGTCAGGTGCCTCGGCACAGCGGCTGCCCAAATATAAAAGAAAATCTGGGGAACTTTGTCGAGCAATTACGTACATACGGATTACGGATTACCTGTACAGACTAATCCGTACGGACTAGAGAGTCACAGGAAAAGAAAAAAAAAGGGCCAATGGCCTGCCAGCAGAGGATGAAAAACGGGTCCCGGCCTGACCCACCCACAAGCCAACCCACAAGCCATGGCACTGAGCCGCGTCGTGCAGGTCCTTCTTTTTTGAAGGCATTATTATTTATTATCCGAAGGGAGCGGTATCTGGATCTTATTTCCATTGTAGAGCTCTACGCGACGCATTCGATTGTGCCTTCTGTCCACGACTGACTACGGCATCACGTACCCACGAGAATCCCTGGACCTACAACGTCGTCTCACTGCGTCGAAGGTATCGATATATGATACAGCCTTGATCTCCTGATCAAGGTACCAACAAGGATTCTCGAGATTGAGAATTGCCTGAATTCCTCCCCATTTCCAGGCAGCTTCTGGTTCTGGGACATCTCCCGGCATAATACCGGATTTCCCACGCAGGACAGGACAGGGCAGGGCAGGGCAGGGCAGGATTGGCTCAGTCGACAGGTGGCCAGGAGCAGGAAATCGCGGCATCCTTGATCGATCAATCAACCTGTCAACGACTTCTCTCGACCAAGTCCGCCGACCGGCTGTCCGCTGTCCAAAGGACGAGGCTGAGGTTGTTTGAGGCTCGTCCGCCGCGAACTTGTGTTGTCTGTCCCTTGACCTACTAGATACGGGGAAGGAAGGAGTACGGAGTAGGAGGAGTTTGGCATTGCCGCTTCATTGACGAATTCGCGATAGACCATCGTGCCTATTCAGGTAAGCCATTGAGTCTCTTCTTTGTGTTTTGTTCCTGCCATTGTCACGAAACGTTCGCTGCTGCGCAAAACACCTCACCTGGATGCATCCCATCCCATCCCATCCGACCCCATCTTGCGCGCGCCCAACGCCCAACGCAGACAGAATCCTTCTTCATTGGTGGCTCTTTGGACACCTGGCATCGCTGTCTGCGGCATTCATTGCATCAGCCCCGTCTTGGTCCCCCGTCTTGGTCCCCCCGTCTTGGTCCGCGCAACATCGAGGCTGTCACCGTGGGCAGCCACTTGTCACGTCTGGGTGAGAAAGCTCAGTCGCCGTGTCGTTTGTCAGTCCAAATTTGTGACTCCGTGCTACTCGAGGCACACGTGCCTGTCTGTCTGTGGCCGCCTTTTGCCTTTTTGGTGGCACAGCTGGCCAATGGTTTTTGGGGGTTTGGTGTTTGGTTTTGCATTCACTTCATCCTGTCGAACATGTGCACTGTCCTTTGCTGCTTTTTGCATTGGTTGATGCCTGGTCGAGTTCAACAAAGTTCAATTGTCAAATTTCCCCGTCTTCTTTGCACGTCACCTCAAAATATTCTCCTTGACATTTGACATCATGTTGCCATACTGCAATATTGCCATCTAGACGGAGCTTGCGAATATAGTTGAACCCCCCCCCCTCGGCCATCACCCGCACCAACTCTCCCTTTTGCCCTCATTTTTTTTTTCATTCATCCCTCGCAAGAACGGCCTGGACTGCTCTAAGCTCAACTGTCGTGTCTGCATTCCTGTATTCCTGCATTTGTATCTCTGTGTCTACAACGCACACTCCCCCCTGCAGAGGGCTAGGCTTCCTTCGCCGTAGGGCCCTCGAGACATCACGACAAAAGACCGCTATGGCCACGCGACCGCGGCGGTCTGCTGCTACAAGAGCAAATGAGTCGATCTCTGTACATGCAAGATGGGCTGACGCAAGTGATAGAGCCGATAGAAGCCCAATGTCATCTCGTAGATCCGGTCGCACATCTGGTGCGGGTACCGCTCGAGACATGCCCTCATCATCTCCTGACGAAAGTGTCACGGTCCAGACTTCCAGGTCAACACGAGGCGCTAATCGACGGAATGAACGCTCCGACGCAGCTGGAATTGTTCATGGTACCAGAAACCGAGGCGGTAGGAAGAATTATGTCATCGATTCTAGCCCGGATGACGATGATGACGAAGACTCCGAAGCTGATGGGGTAGGAGAAGCAGATGAAGATGCAGAGGGCGATGAAATGGAAGTCGACGCCGAAGGAGAGGAACTCGATGCCGAAGGGGAAGAAGACGCCGAAGGAGATGTTGACATGGATGCTTCCATCACCTCTGGCGCAGGTCATACAATCCGGGTTTCACAACCCGCCCCCAGGTCTGCTGCCAAGGCTGCTGCGGCCAAGATAGCCGTTGACGAGGAAGACGAGGATGACGAGGACGATGAGGACGATTTAAGTGATCCTGCGGACAGTGACGATGGGGAACAAACTATAGGATTCGGCGATGAGACGATGGCTGACGAGGACGCTGAAGGCGAAGAAATTGAAGTGGCAGGAGAGGAAGATGAGGAAGATGAAGAAGAAGACGAAGAGGAGGACGACGATGTCGATGCCGATGCCGATGCCGATGCCGACGCTGATGCCGACGTAGAGGGCGGGGGCGAGGTGGGAATTGGCGGTGCCGCTGCTCGAGTTGATGGCGATGAAGGCAGCCAAGAAGAGTATCCAGACCTCACCAAGATGACGAAGCGTCAAAGGGCTAGATTCGAGGACGAGCCTCAGGAGTACATGAAGCTGTCTGATGGTAAGCGCAAGAGCATGCTCCTAACGCGCCGTAGCCGCATGCAGAGCTGACGATGGGCTCCATAGAGGTGCAAGTGAAGAAGCACTTTACAGCTGAAGAGCTGTCCATGCGACGACAGGAAATGGCCCGACGTCGTCGTAATCTCAGTGAGAAGCGCACTGAAGAAGTCAAGGTAAGATGATGGGCATTTCTGTCGCGCACTTTGTCGCGCGAGGCGAGCTGTGACTAACCCTAGGGTCACAGATGGAAACGATCAATAAATTATTGAAGAAGCAGGCGCCAAAAGTAAATCGAAAGGCAGCCGCCGCAGCTGCCCGAGGTGAGAGCCCCGACGAAGGGGAACATAAATCCAACTCGACTTTGATACGGTGGATCAACAACAAGAACGGAAGCAACGTATCGGTGCCCGAGGACATTCTGTCCGGCCCAGCTGGCCGAGTGTTCTCGAGGAGCGGCGGGCTATCCTCTGGCAAGATGGTGGAAGAGGTTTCTTAGTGTCGTACAGAAAGCACACGCCAGCGCGCAACCGGGGCGGATTTTGAGGTACGAGATTGTGTGAATTGAAAATTTGGCGTTGAAAGGGAGGATGGCAAATGCCCTCGGATCTGTGAACAAGTCAAGAGTCATCAGGAGTTCGGCGTCAAGGGCTGGGTTCAGTGATGTAGTGGTGCCTGGACAAGATTGCATGCCATGGGAATTGAGGGTTTATCACTGTGCTTCACGATATGCGGCAACTTTGATCACACGGCGTTGGCAAATAGCACCATTGAGGATGATTCTGTGATGGACTCGACTCGTCCCAGTGGATGATTGACTCCATTTACTTACATGACTGTACTTTGTACCAAGGCAAAGAAAAAGCAACATGTAGATGGACCCTGCGTTGGTTTGGTGGCTCCCGCACCCACCCAGACGCTCGCTGTTGTTTGTTTGTTGATGCCTTGAATCACTCACTCACTTACTGAAAGAAGTGACTTTTGGCCCTGATAAAGATTCCGCATCTTGGTCAGAGCTCATTGAGCTCGTTGCTCGACCGAATGTTGTTGCTTGCCTGCCGCCCCCCCTTTGGCCACACAAGTCCAGCACCTTGGGTACCTGACTAGTCAGACTGACTTTGTTCTCACTTTGTTATCAACCCTTTTGTGTCCACGTCACAACAACAATCCACACTTTTTCACCTCTGTCGAAAGAAAAGTGATCAAAGGCCTGATGACTGATGAGTGAGCCGTTGTGACCTTTAAACCCATTGCCAGCCTTCCAATTACTGACTTTTCATTCCGCCCTCCTCTCCCCTTCTCGGGGGTTTGCTTCTTTCCCTCTCAACACATCCCCCAACTTTGTCACGACATCTGTTGCGCACCAGTCAGATTTACCACGCTGGGCTTCCAACGCTGGGATTACTCTTTTTTGAAACTAAGCCTCCTAGCCCGTTTGTCTTGTTATAACCCGTTGCCGGCTCGGTCCTTGGATAAGAGAAGAGAAGCGGGATTCGGGAGACAGCCGCGATGACGCCTCGGGGCAGAAATGACGAAGGGGTGCAGAGCAACCAGTTTTCGGATCATGGCAGCACGCAGTTGCCGTCCGTTTCCTCGGGGGACAGATCGCTCGTACCTGGGCCGCAGAGCATGATGAGGAATTGGGGTGCACCGCGATACCATGCCGATGCCATGATGGCAGGTTCACGGCCCTTCGCTCCGCAGCAGATGGTGAGAAATAAAGTACTCTCACACACCTGGGGAGAGAAAGAGATCCGAGCTGACTTGTTCTCGATAAAAACAAAAATAAAAGCAGTATCCGGGTTTGAATACTGGAACCCATGTCCAACAGCCTATTTTTCATCAGGGACAGACTGATTCGGGTTCGTTTGCTTCTCAGTTTTCCGGATCGACCGTGTTTCCTCAACAGACCCTTCTCAACTACGGTGACAGCATGGGTGGCGACTACAATTATCTTTCGGACCCGGCAATGTCTCTTCAAACTACTGGAATCTCAGATCCCCGCGTCCCTGGCTCATTTGAGGCGCTATCCGGGCAAGCGGGAGGTGGTGCGCCGTATGCGTTCATGACGGGGGTTCATTCCGATGATGCCCGTGCAATGTCGACGAGTCAAGGCACTCGTATGTCGTCGCTTCATACTTCGAGCTTATCACAAACGACCGGTTCTCAGATCTATAATCATCCCGAGACTTCCCAGGGAAGCTTCCCTTCTCCCATGACGTCCCTGCTTTCATCATACGACCAGTATGAACAGGTATCGAGTCACAATTACAGACACCCGGTAGGCCAGCCTGTGATTTACAACCCGAATGAGAGCCATGCTCCGCAACAGCCGGTGCAGCTTGATAAACCTGGACGAGCTTCTAGACACGGTACACAGGTTTCCGGCGATGCAACCACGTGCAGTAACCAGGGTATGCCATCTATCCTAAGCGCTCAACCACGTCGTACACCGCTAATACCGAGAGCAGGATATCAACGACAGCCTACCCCGGCTGGAACACGTCTCGGCAATAATCCAAAAGCCACGCGGGATATGAACCAGCCCCAAGCGCAAGCGCCGAAGCGGACATTTTCAAACGAGGAGTGGCAAGGTGATGGTCGCGCAGCGCAACCAAGGTCGAGGGAGATTCCCGGACCACTCCACAAACTTAGTCAAGAGCAGACCGCCTTGATAAGCGAGGTCATAGAACGAGGGTTGAGAAATGCATTCGCGGCGGGATGTAGAAAGGCCCATGCCAAGATCAACACGTTTCTTCAGCAAGAGCTCCACGAAAACAAGACAGTTGCCGGCATCGACGTCATCCTACAGAATGACTGCATCACCACGGGTATGGCCAAGAGCATCGAGAGGCGAATGACGCAGTGCTACAAGAGGGTGAACGAGAACATGCTCGAGGACGAAAAACTGGACGAGATTCGAAAAGAGATTCGAGACAACATGCGCAAGGTGAGTTGGAGCGACTTGCATCGTTAGCAGCGACGGCAAGACACTGAACCAGCCGAGCACACGGGATCGCAGAATCACGAGACCGTCGCAACAAGGGAGGTGGTATTACCTGAAGTGCAGGCTGCCAAGCGGCGCGGGAAGCCTCGTCCGCGTGGCGGCAACGTGGCCAGAGGGGTCGCATACAACAACGACAGCGACACCGCCAATGGCATCCGATCGAGAACAAGGACATACAGCCATGGAGGAATCGAGTTCACCTCTCAGTTGTGTGACGACGGTGTCTGGCGCATAGAGAAGGTGCGAAAGGAGAGCGAGACGACGCGTGGGCCGGCGACAGAGACAGAGGCTGCTGGGAGTAATAGCAACGATGAGATATCTGATACGGTGGCCGGGGCTCAGGATACGCCGTCTTCGATCCGGAAGAGGAAGGCTTCACGGGCGCCTTTGCACGGTTCGATGCCCAAGAAAGCCAAAGACAGGAGGACCTCTCGGGCACATTCGACAGAGACGGCTGGGATGATGATAGGGGAGGAGGCCGAGGAAGTCGGGGCATCCGGGGCGCCTATTGGCTCGATGTCGATGACGAGTCAGGTTGGGGAAATCGAACGGAGCACTTCCTTCACGCATCATGTAATATTCCCGGACGTCGACCGCTATGATGGCACGTTCAACGCTGCGGCCTCGCAAGTCGACCCCGACACCGGAGAATACAACAAACATGATGAGATCAGCGGCACATTGCCGTCAACCGGGTTCCCCGCTGAGCCAGCCGGCAAGGAGCCTCCGATGACGAACAGCACTCGAGGGTCATTGCATGCGCCCCCGAGTCAGAACGGTGTCGAAACGGATCCAGAGAGGGCAGGCGGGGTAGCAGAAGAGGAAGAGGAAGAGGAAACAGGACATGTTCAGCAGATTCCGGCAGACGGAGTAGCTACGGGAGAGTTAGAGCAGCCCGACGATCCGTCCAGGCAACGAGTCAAGGAACTGATTCGCCTCGACAACGGCATGCCGCACAGCCTGATACGTGACTTTATGAATCCAAGAGCAGAGAGCATATATAGTGCCGTGCGCGAAGCAGTAGACAGGATGGACCTCGCTGACCAGTCCCACCTGCTCTTCGACCTGGACTGCCGCAGGGTCGCCATGAAGGAGTACGACTGCCATTCACGACAGCAATTCCAGATCACTCCAGAGGATCACCCGGAGTGGAACCCAGTGGTGCGGAACGCGGAGAAACGGGCGCGGAAGAAGCTGAGGCGGCTTGAGGAGCGAAAAGCAGAGGAGGAGCGAGTTCAGGTCGGAGGTCAAACGGGGACGGCGCTACGAGGAGAGACTGACACGACTGCTTTTGGTGAAGCTACGGATGGACAGGCTGCTGAAACCACGACGAGCAAGTCGGATAGGAGATGGGCGTCTCTGGAAGGAGACATGTCCGTGGGTGGTGATGAGCATGTTCGCCAACAGGACGGCCGGATCGGCACGTTACCCGGGAGCGATAGAATCGACGTCGTCGACGTCGACGACTGTGATCGGCAGACGCGAGAGGATGAGTTCTTTCAGAGCCTTCAACGGGGGTGGGATGGGGGGAATCGTCCGTTGTGAATATCGACAGGACGGATTGCGACATGATTGCGAGCGAAGAATCGTATTGCGTCGTCTATATCGTTGGGTAGCGGTGAATCTTTAGTTTGGAAGGGTGAATTGATCAGGTGGCCCAGCAACGTCAATCAGACTAGTAATAACTTTTGCTTGGAAAGAGTCCAAGAACGAGCCCCTGCAAGGAGCTTCGATAAATCAAATCATTTGGAGAAATAATTCTCGCTGTGCAGCACGGAGTGAAGCGGTGCAGGATTGATGAAACAATATCCCGTATTTTCCTCTCGCCAAACATGTTATTTTTGCCTGCACGCAGATTGACAATGACGACAACAATCAACTGGCTGGTTTGCTGTCTTGTCAGAAGTCTGAGACCGTCCGGTACATTTGATATTTGATGCAGAGAAGGGAGTCAGTCCATCAGTGAAACCCGGTTCCTGCAATGAGGCCCTGGATACAACAATTAGTCGGTGTGTGTTCAAACTTGCTTGTTAGCCAACAAGCCGGCATAATCCATACGATGGGGGGGTGGTCAATGCCGGGGACTTTGAGTGCGGGGAATGACGACAGGATCGTCGTTTCTTCTTGGGACGGACAGACGGTGAGAAGCGCTTCCCACCGGGATAAAACAACTGCTTTGCAAGACACGCCGGATGAGTTCACGGACGTTTACAGTTTGGACGCAGGAGCACACGGATGATGACCGAATCTGGGGGCGTTTACGGATCCGTACATGTTGTACAACAGCGTCGGGTCACATCGACAAACTACGAGTGCAACAGATGCAGAGATGGATGTAACAAACGCATCAACACTCCAGCATCACTGCCACTGGCACTGCGGCTCCAGTTCCACAGGCCACCGGTGACCATTCGACTCGATGTTGCATTTGAGGCTTTGTTCCTGCTCTGTAACGCTGCGGTGCAGCCTGCAGTGCCATGCCAGCACAGACAGTGAGACAACGAAGCACGTTCTGTGTACTCCGTCAAGTGGGGGTACGAGAAACCCTTGTCGGTCCAGTGTTTAAAATTGTATTTATGTGTACCGATGATCGAGTGGATGCAGGAAAGACATGCCAGGGGGGGGGGTCGTTGATGTCGCGCGATATTTTCTTGTCGTCCGTCTCCGTCTCGTTCTCTTCTCTGGCCCCTTTTTTGGTGAGACTGTTCCTCCGTGTTCCATGTTGGTCTTCATGTCAGGAGGCTGTGCCGTAATACATTGTACATTGGATCCTGATGGCACTCGTTTAGGAAATTGGGGTAGCACTCCTATTCTGGACACGCATGCAGCTGCTGCCGCCGTCTGATATCACAACGTCTGGTCTGGCCTGGTTTTTCCTTGTCGCAATGTCACGTACCCAACCGTTATACATGTACATGTATGGCTGGGTGGCTTTCGTGCTCACTTTTTTGCGACAGCCTGGCTGGTTGGATCGGCCAGTCGGCATCCGCCATTAACCATCCATCCACCCATCTCGTCTTTTTCCAAACCCCAGATCGGCCATTCATCGAGTTTGCTGCAGCCACCTCCCTGTCGTGTATTCGACACATCAAGCCCTGAGCTTTGTTGAAATCGAGCTTGAGACGTGGTCCATGTGAAGACCAGGCAGAGGGGTAGCCAAGACAGACGCGCCAGTGCGGCCGAGTCACAAGACCCAGCCTATTCGACAAATCGTGGCATTTCAGATAAGCAAAGCCCAACAACAAGCAAGCAGGACCTCGCAATCAGCAAATCTGGTCTGGTCGGTCAAGTGGCAATGCAGCGAAAGTGTGCGTCCGAGGCGTGCCATTACCATTGCCATTGCCGTAACGTGGTGTGGTGTCATGTCCACTTCGATCGTTGATCGTTGATCGTTCATTTCTTTGTCTCTAATTGCTTGGATGTCAGCTGCCTATCTATCATCGTTCCATATCTTCCATCCTCCGGAAAGCGAGGCGTTTTCACCTAGCATCGTGGCTTCCTCGTTCTTCCCCGCAGACGCAGACGCGTCCACTAAGCACGGACCCGCCCAGCAAACCCGACGCTTGTGCTTGTCAACTTGCGCCCCCTGCTTTTGTACAACTCGGCAGCCGACAACGGAGTACAAACGTACTGTCTGTGTCTCGTGTGGTTGGGTTAATAATAAGTGTCTCTTGCGTGGGGTTTGGCACCTGCTGGCGTCGATAGTACTGAAATGCGTGAAGCAACTGCTTTCTTCTTGATTCGCCGGGCCGACGTCGCAGTGGTGGGAATGGGAAAGCGGCGAGTAAAATTCTGCCCTAGGTCGAATTGGCAGATTCGAAAAACGCGCACAAACATATGATACGCATCCTGCTACGGAGTACGTCCGTAGTCCTATCCTACTAGATTGAATCCTAGATCCTAGATTGAACGACGGCCCGTCTCGTTTATCGCCCTTTCTGCTTTGTGCCATCCACTCACCCTTCCCTGCCCTGCAGTTTCCCACTTCCTCTGCTCTCCCTCGGCCGTCTCTTCTCGTGGCTGGTATTAGTCCGTACCTCCTTCCTCCTTCCAACTTCTAACATTGAATTTTCGAAAGGAAGGAGCCGCCCACCCACCATGATCGCGACAGGTGATTGCGACGGAACCATCGGCCGCCACTCACGCACCAACAACCACCACCTCCAGCTCAAGTCAGAGCCAGAACCGAAGGCCGGCGCCGCCATGGTCCAGAACGCGTCACCACGTAAGTTTAGTCGGATCATGATTGCGACGCATTTCGTTTCTTGTCATGCCTTGTTCTGTTACCGGGGGAAATCACTTTCCTTGCGTTCTTCATCTACTCGGTCCAGGAACATCTAATTCCTCATCCCTCCATCCCCTCTTCTCCCCTCTTCTTACATTGTACCATCAAGTCGGAAACGGAAGACAGTGCCGTCATTTATTACACAACCCTCGTTCATCCATCAATTGATCCCTGCCCACTCGCAGACTGCCAGCATTCCTCTCTCTGCCGCCAGGTCACCTGCTCCCACATCAACTCATCGCCGAGTTGAGCCCGGTCCGTCGGTGTCTTGTGCGCAGCGTGCTACCATTGATTGCTCACGCAACACCAACTGCATCGAGCTTTTTTCTTTCGCTTCGCCTTTTCATTTTTCGGTTGCCATTCTCCTACCTCGTCCGATTGTTCGTTCTTCTCTCTACAAATTATCTGCGAATTAATCTCGCATCAACGACCATCCTCGGCCTGTCTCGCCCTGTTATCTGCTTATCGTTGGCCAATTGACTTGCTCGTGGTGGACCTCAGGCGTTGCACAATTGGATCTTGTCCTTTGTTGTCTCAAGGTCCGCGACCAGTAGAACACCTTTACGGATTAGACGAACAGTTATATATAGTCTTCGCCGGATCACAGGCGAAGGACATGACTGAAGTGTCTCTCGCCTAGGCTCCTGAGGCAAACAAGAGCGTTTCTTGCTGTCATATCTTCCCATCTTTCCGCATTTGGCTGGGCGTGTGAACCTTCATCGGCACATTCGTCCTAAGATAACCCCCCCCCCTCTTCACCCTCCCCTTGCCCTTCCTGTTCACATTACTTTCAAAATTTCGGGCTTCCTTGCAATCCTGGGGTTTTTGTTCATTTTCATTTTCCCCTACTTTGGTGTTCGAATTTTCCTTTCTTTTCTTGGCTCTGGGATCGTACATGAAATTATACGCTTCAGCCAAGCGTCGTCGTGGGTTACGCTGATCTAACACACTACAAGAAGAACACGAGACGGTTGGATCTCTGTCTGCGTCGCCTCAAGCCATAGCAACACAACCAGGCCTATTAGAACCAAAACTCGGTTCCATAACACAACAGTCGACCATCCCTTCAACCATGATCTTCTCAGACTTCTACAGGAGTCCTCGGTCGCCTCTATCGAAACTCCGCACGAACCACCCTCAATTGCCAGCTCATCTTCTCACTTCAACGCCAGGATGGGTCTCAGATGAATATACAGACCTCTTGAGCCGGGACAAAGCGAAGCAAAAAGATGCTGTGAGACGATATTTGTCGGACAAGGTCCGCAACGACTGGACCTTCACCTGGCCGCCGGCGATACCTGGAGAGAAACCAGCCTCAGCCACGAGCCAACAATTTACAACCGTCGAAATTGCAAACAGTGATGCTACCGCCAAGTTGGACGGGGCAAATCAAACTCGTCCACTGAGAGGAGACGGGTGCCAGAGGGAAGAAGGTACTGAGCTGGAAAAAACTGATTCTGATACGGATGAGGGTGACATAGATGATGACGATGCGGAATCGGTGTATAGTGTTGTTTCCGAGGATGCGGCGCACTTTAGACCACGAACTGAATGGACCTCAGATTTGTCAGACGTTGACGATGACGAGGTGTCTATTAAATGCTCACCCTTCCGTCTTGATAACCCCGACGCTCTGCAGTCAACCGTGCAAGAAATCACTGAGGCTAGGAAGGCTGCAAGACGACGTGCTCTTCGGGAAGAGATGTCTTGGAATGACGGCCTCGCATGTTTCGAGGCACGCCGCAACGCTTGGACTGGCGCAAAAACTGTTCGTCTTCGCAGCAAGCCTGTCGTGACACCACCAGCATCACCCCGGTCACCAAGGCGGTTTTTCTTCCGTCGTTCAATGTCGGGCTCACCACCAGGAGGTCCAACAGGACCAACTTTTGCGATTCTCTCTCATCGCGGCGATAGTACAGCAGCACTCTCCGATACCTCATCGGTGAGCAAAGGCTCAACTAAGGATTTGAAAAAGCATCCAAGTGTCGACTCATCGGCTTCCGAGTCCTCTCACGGACAGCTTTATCCCGTGGAGACATTGTTGCCTATTGGACAGCCGATTTTGCCACCGAGCAACCCGCTACGAGCATCCATCTCCCCGACAGTCTACCTGAGCCTTTTTGACAAGGTCATTCTGCACAACCTTCAGCCGGCCTGCCCTGTGAACCTCTCGGACATGCTCCGCTCCTGTGTTGCTGGATGGAAGCGGGACGGCGAGTGGCCTCCTCGCCCGTCTGCTCCAGAGCCAATGGCTGCAGCCCGCAGGAAGAAGAGGGCCACGAGTTCCACGAATGAACAAGCCGGCAACGTTGCCAGACGTATGAGTTTTGGCTTACTCGGCCGCGACAATCACGACGAGTCTGGTACCGGCAAAGCCATTCGACGCAGCTTGCAGCGAGCGCTTGGTATTGGCGCTGTAGGTGTGATGGACGGCTGAGAGCGCCCATGGACTCGCAGACACTGGCGTGATGCGCACACGCAACGCATGGTGATGATAATGAGAGACCCATATCAGGGCACGAGCCTTTCGGCAACCAAGTCGTCAAGTTGTTTCCTGTTGTGAACTGGACGTATATTTGTTTCATGATTGGAGCATACTTCCAAGACAAATCGGCGCAGGAGTGCATACGTGTTGATTCGCATATACCCCGGGCATGGAGATTCTGTTTTTTTGAGCGGCGATTGGTGGCGTGGTCAATCATTTAACGCGTTTCGAATAGTTGAATAATATTCACTTCTCTCGCATTGAGACTCGGACTGTGACATGGAATTATAAACCTCGGGATGAGCGATGGACATATTTGGACGAGACCGGCTAGCCAATTCGTGTGGTTCGGCTAGTCATCATATCGCCCAGTGTTGACAGGATTGTTTTTTTTTTTAAAAAAAAAAGGAACGTATAAACCACATGTCTAATATGGGGAAAAAAAAAAAACTAAGCTAACCATCAATAGGCAGAGCAGTGCAGAAAACGAAGTAACAAGTCCTAGGATCATCTACCTACCCGAGGACCAAAATCCTGGAGGCGATGCTGTGCTAATTCCATCCAACTCTGTATCTACCTACAGTCACGAACCCCAAATCATATTGTTGCCGTCTATAGAGGCTCATATTTCCCATGCTAGGAACGGCTCTGCTGGCGGATAGACGGGTTCCAAGGGACTACTCGCCGTTGCAAATGGATGTATCAATCAATATAAGCGACCATTGATGAGCTTAACGAGGCAATGGTTCGACTAACTCATGCTGGCGAGGGAGAATAGACGAGAATCTGTATGTTTGATGCGTATGTATTGACGAGACTCTTGAGCCGTTCGAGATGATGCCGAGATCTGGCCTGTCGGCGACATTGCCTGGCACTTTGGAAAGATCAGTCTGTAGAGGGGTCGATTGTGACGTGCGACTCTTTACGCAGACTTGCACGGCCATTCCGTTGCTATCGACGACATGCATGGTTTCCGTCGCTTATTTATCATACTTGAAGCACATGCCACACAGGGCAATAAATGGGATGCGCGCGGTACGGTATTCTTCTGCGTTGAAAGCAACTTCCATTCTCAAGGGCCTGGGCAATCTCTCAAGAACATACAAGTGCCATGCCAACATGACACCCCTCGCCGTTCGGAGCCGTTGTCTGGCTTGAGAATGAATTTGTTGGGTCCCAAGGGGGGGTCCCCAGGGGGGGGTCGTTGACGCACAGACGAGGTCTCAGTCGCCACGATTTAGCCGAGAGCTTGTTGAAGAGACTGATTGATAAAGAACAAACGGGGCGGGGCGTTATTACCGGGGGGACGAGAATCTTTGTCCCAAGTACAGGTACATATGCACATGTCTCGAAGCGCTAATTATCCAGCTTCCAGTGTTTCTTATCCACTGCGTGTGGGCTGGGTTCCACCTCTGGGCTTGCAGGCGGATCAGATAACAGGGGGAGGGGGAGGAAGCAAGGGCGGCATGGGATAGAATTTTTTTCTCAAGGGCGGGCGGGCTTGATCACGACGATGCCCACCAACAACACCAACAAGTGGAACTTGAACCGGTGCCTGACAAGTTGACAATTAGGCGGCAGAAAGAGAGATGCCGAGGCGCGGAGTCGAATGCGCTTCGTTGGATGTACGCCATCTTATCTGATGATCAGATTAGATGCGCGGCCCATGCATGATTCCCATCCCATGATTCCTATCCCACCTCGGCATTAATCGGACCATACTTCAAAGTTCTCGGCGATTCGAAACGGGCTCTCCACTCTGGACTTTTGGGTTGCAAGCTGAGAAGCCAAGAATGCGACCTGCCCACGGTCCACGGATCTGGGTCGAGTTATATACGTGTTCGCATCGATCATCCCCTGTGGAGGGTACCCGCCGGCAGGCCACCATGACATGGACCATGAAAGCTAGTCCAGACGATTTTGCAAATGAAGGCCAAGAAGGCTGTGGCGGACGGACCCTCTTGACCACTTTTCTGGAATAGGTGAGTGATGAAAAAAAAAAAAAACACACACACAAGAGTAGACTAGACGTAAGTAGTCCTCGCCTATTGTCGTTGGATTGTATCTTATTGAGACACGCAACGGTGCGAGACCAATTCGCAGCATCGCCAAGTATGTCGACGCACACAACATTGACGGAGTCGCGTCCGCGTACGCAACCAGCTACCCAAAAGCTGTCTGTTCTTCAAGGCCCCGTTGAGCCTCCGCTCGTGGACCTCACGCTCGGCGAGCTGCTCGAGCTGCAAACCTACCAGCACGGGACCAGAGAATGTATAGTCATCCCGTGGACAGGCGCACGATGGACGTACAGCGAGCTGAACCAGCAGAGCTCGTCGCTCGCAAAGGCACTGCTCGACATGGGCATTGGGGTCGGAGACCGCGTCGGCATCATGGCCGGCAACTGCGAGCAGTACGCGGCCGTCTTCTTCGCAGTCGCCAAGATCGGGGCCATTCTGGTCATCCTCAACAATACGTACACGCCCACCGAGGCCATGTATGGAATCAAGTTCTCGGATTGCAAGGTCTTGTTCACGACACAGACTATCGGCAGGCTGGACAATCGCAAGTTGCTCGGCGACTTGAAGGCAGAGACTGACGGCCCGCGAGTCTTCATCCTGCGAGGCGATGCAGGCGGCGACTACCAGACCTACGATGACCTGATCAAGTCGGGCAGTCGATCGGGCAGTCGATCGGGCAGTCGGAAGAGCCAGGATGGACTACACAGGGCCATGCGACGAGTCCTTCCGCACCAGGTCGTCAACTTGCAGTTTACGAGCGGCACCACGGGCTTGCCAAAGGCTGCCATGCTCACTCACCAGTAAGCAATTACAGACGTCGCTTGCCTGTGAAAGGAAGACATCGAGAAGAGCTGAAGACAAAGACTGAGAGACTAACTGCCACAAAAACAGCAACCTGGTCAACAATTCTCGATTCATCGGCGACAGGATGAGACTCACAGCCGACGACGTTCTGTGCTGCCCCCCGCCTCTGTTCCACTGCTTCGGCCTCGTCCTCGGCCTCCTCGCCATCGTCACCCACGGCGGGAAGATTGTCTATCCAGCAGAGGTCTTCGACATCCCTTCCACTCTGCAGGCCATCTCGGAGGAGGCCTGCACGGCCGTCCACGGCGTCCCCGCCATGTTTGATTCCCTCTTCCAGGCCGAGTTCCCGCCCAACTTCAACTGCGACAAGCTCCGCACCGGCATCATCGCCGGAGCACCCGTGCCACGGTATCTGATGGAGCTCCTGGTGAAGAGGTTCGGCATGACCGAGTTCACCAGCAGCTACGGTCTGACCGAGGCGTCGCCCACGTGCTTCAACGCCTTCACCGACGACGCGATGAGCAGGAGGCTGACGACCGTGGGCACCCTGATGCCGCACGCTCATGCCAAGATCGTGGATCGCGACGGCAACATTGTGCCTGTCGGTGCCAGGGGGGAGCTGTGCATCGCGGGATACCAGCTGCAGGCCGGGTATTGGAACAACTCGGACAAGACGAACGAGACCATGGTGCGAGATGCGGCGGGGGTGTTGTGGCTGCACACGGGCGATGAAGCTGTTTTTGATCATGACGGCTACTGCTCCATTACCGGACGTTTCAAAGACATCATCATCCGAGGTGAGTTTGCGTGCTTGTCTCTGTCGTCCTTTTTCCCCCCCTCTTTCCCCCAAAATATAGTTCCCTGTTATATATGATGAAAACAATGCGCTAATCAATCCAATCAATCGCACCAATGTTCCCTCCCCCCCCCCCCTCCCACACAGGCGGAGAGAACATCTACCCCCTCGAGGTAGAAGAGCGCCTCATGGCCCATCCATCCGTGTCGCGCGCCATCGTCGTCGGCCTCAAGGACGAGCACTACGGCGAAGTGGTGGGCGCGTTTGTCGAGAGATCCGACAACCATCCCAAGCCGGCGGATGCAGAGCTGCGCGACTGGGTTCGCAACACGCTGGGCAAGCACAAGTCGCCCGACCATGTATTCTGGCTGGGCGAGAATGGGGTTCCTGCCGACGTGCCGTTGACGGGCAGCGGCAAGGTGAGGAAGTTTGAGATGGCGAATTTGGGGAACGGCATTCTGGCGAGGAGAATTGCGGCTAAGCTGTGAGACGCAGACTGGTAATATATATCTATATGCACGGGGGGGGGGGGGAGAGTATTACGATTATTATTTTAGAGCTGGAGAAAGAAAAGAGCCCCGTTCGCGTCTCGTGACGTAGAGAAGGAAAAAAAAAAAGGTTGATGAAAATTCTAGTCTTGCAGGAAAAGCTAAACATGGGAATTGTTCTCTTCTGTTGCCCAGATTGCTGGGGTCAAACGGCCTTTTTAACCCGCGAGATTACCATCTACATATATAGTCCTTTTGCGCAACAACCTTTTTTTTCACAGCTTCGGCACCAGCCCGATCCGCAGACCACCCACCACCTTTTCGCTTTCGGCCAGCGGACAGAGCTGGAAGAAGCGCCCTCGCGGACACCGGACACAGGCGCTCCTCTTGTGAGGCAGGTCGACAAAGTGCTCGACGCCGAAGCCGTGCATCAAGTCGTACATGATGACGGTCGAGTTGGTGCTCTTCGGCTCGCCCACGACATCCATGGTGCGCGGGTCGTCGAGGAAGAGATAATGCACGAGGCTGCTCCACCAGGCTGTGACGCGGTGAGGTCCGCGGAATCGAACATCGCCGACGAGAGAGTGGCGGCCGCGGTCAAAGTCGCCGGCGTTGTAGTAGCCGCCCAGGCGATCTTCCTGTAGAGTACGTGCCCAAAAGGAGCACATTGTTAGGTTTTTTTTTTTTTTTTTTTTTTTTTTCCCACCTGCCAGACTAGTTGAAATTCCAGGGGGATCGTTCGTACGTACCTTGGCCCAGTACACCTCAAAATACGCAAAAAAGGTGTCGTCCCATTTGGCCAGGATTGCGACTTGGTGAGGATCGTCGTGGATGTTGCGCAGATACTCCCGATGCTGGTCGAGTGTGCCGGTCTCGTTCCAGCCCTGAGAGACGCGAGGATCATTCTGCCACTCGTGGAACAGCCCCAGATGCTCGTCGTCTTCGTAGTCGAGAGACACCATGGAGAAGGTCTCGTTGAGATGCGGGATCCATCGGCTGTAGACTGTGGCGCCGGGCGCGGGCTTGGCGGGTCGGATTGGATGGAAGGCCTGCTGCGTTCGCTCGGGGTCGCGAGGATCGCCAGCTGAGAGGATGGTCATCTTGTGCTCGACGGGCGTGAGAGGATAGGAAGCCAACGGGGACGGGGTGGCCGCTCCAGACAGGAGGGAAGCGGGCGATTCGGCCGGACACCACGCCGGCCGAGGACCAAAAGGCGAGCCGGCGCCTTGCCAGAACGTGCTTCGCAACGCTACCACGACGACGTGCTCATCCGGACTCGCGGCCTCGCTGTGCTTCTGTCGAGGAGGCAAGGGATGATCGATGGCGAGCACCACGTCTCTCAGCTGAGCTCCAACCGTCGCGGCGTTTGCGCCAGCGAGCTCCAAGCGCAACGACTCCATCCCGGGACGGACAGTGAACAGGGTGTACAGCAGCAGCCAGGCTTGCGCCAACGAAGGAGATGCGCCGCTCTCCCATGCCAGGGTAGAGCAAGGTGATCTCCTGGCTCTCGCCCAGGCGCTGTTGTCAGAGTCCGGAGGAAGCTCGCTGGACTTCAGATCAGCCGGCTCGGAGAAGACGAGCCTGTCATTGTGCAAGGCGCTCGGGAGTTGCTGCTTGGACGAGTCACGGCGCTCGCGCAGCTGATAAAAGGGGACATTGGCAGCGGTTGCCTGGTTCCCCGACGGCGCATCGGTTTTCTGGACGGCGTATTCGGTGAGGTATGGATGGGGGAGCTTCAGAACGGTCTCGTCCGCGGACAGAGATGAGAGCTGGACCACCGACGAGGAGGACATTTTTTTTTTTTTGCTGCGACAACTCGCTTCAGAAGACTGCGTGCACTATGCGTCTGTACTGCGTTTATTTCAAAGATGATATGCCAATCGACAATGCGAAGCGTTCAATGTGAGAAGAATAAGAGAGGAGATAAAACATTCACAAGCGCCAGTACATGGACGAGGTATGAGGATGACCGAGTCCAGGGGTTCACAAGCAACTTTAATGGGCTGGCCAGCTTCAAAAAAGAAAAAAAAGATGAAGAAAAGACGTTCCACGGCCGGTCGAGGCACAACGACGTAGAAGGGTTTTCTTCTTCTTTTTTCCCTGATCCTTGTTGGCTTCCTTCCTACTCGGAGCATGATTCCTACCCGGACTACTCGGACCATGATTCCTACCCGGACTACTTGGACCATGATTCCTACTCGCACCATGAAGCCAAGCCAAGCCGGGCCGAGTCTCGCTTTGCGGCGTGCGAGGCGCTAATTCAGGATTGGCTCGTGGGATCATGGATTGGCTTGTGGGATCACGGATGGACCATCGTGAATTTTTCATTTACGCCCCAGGCGCCACCAGAAAACCTGCAAGTACCGGTACATGGCCCAAATAAGAAAGGAAGGGCGTTATGGGGCGACCACGTGACTCGGGCGGTCGATTGTGCGACGTTTCCCGTTTCCCGCCCCCTGCCCAGAACTAGAAGGACGGGGGGGGGGGGGCGGATCTGATAACTTTATTGGGCCAACCGGGCGCGCCATGGCATCACCAGACGCCTCCATCTCCTCCGTCTCCTCCATCTCCTCCCGTTCTCCTCCGTCTCCTTCTAACATTGGCCCGTTTTTTGCTGTAACCTGTCGCTGGCTCTCCTCTCCTGCAGCTGCACTCCGTAACAGGCAGTTGTTTACCGCCCGCCACTGCACATGCGTTGCGTGGGCGGGCATCATTCAAAGTTGGGAAGCAATTGGCGGATCAAAGCAACCACGACTTGCATCAGCTCGGAATTATCGCTATACGATTCGGCTGGAGCCTCTTTCTTTCCCCGAGGTACTGCCAGGCCTTGCCTGGTCGGCCCCCCCCCCCCCCCCCCATCCCATGTTCTTCACCTCCTCATCTTTGACCTGATCGCCAAGCATTTTCCTCCGCCAGCGACTTTTAGAGAGCTAGACACGAGTAAGACCAGCATCTTGGAGAAGATGCCGCGGCAGCCACGACAAGCTTCTGTCACGGAGACGGGCACCGAAACTGGATATGCCACTGCGGGCACATTGAACAGTTGCAATGGTTCAGATCGGCACGGGGTACAAGATGAGGGAAGCGGCGAACAATGTCGACTCCTGGGTGGCGATTTCCAGGAAGGGGTTCAGGAGATCGAAGCCATCACTTCTGTGTGGACCAAAACAGCACTCGTCGTAGCCTACATGATGATTTGGGCCATTTACTTTGTCGACTCGCTTCAGCAGGCCACAACGGGCAACTTGACACCATATGTCACTTCTGCCTTCAAGCAGCATTCGCTGACTCCGACGGTCAGCATCATGAGCAACATCCTTGGCGGAGTCTTCAAGCTCACGCTCGCCAAGGTTCTCGATGTCTTTGGCCGGCCACACGGATATCTTCTTTCCATCATTCTGACAACCCTCGGGCTCGTCATGATGGCTTTGTGTCGAGACGTCGAGACTTTCGCTGCCGCACAAGTCTTTTACTGGGTTGGCTTCAACAGCTTGGGCTACTGTCTGAGCATTTTCGTGGCGGATACATCGTCTCTGCAAAACCGAGGCCTCATGTTCGCCTTCACCACATCCCCATATGTCATCACAACCTGGTTATCGGGTCCCCTCGCGCAGCGGCTTCTGGAAGGCCTCGGGTTCCGCTGGGGTTTTGCCATCTTTGCCGTCATCACTCCTTGCATCACCTTGCCGCTCTATGTACTGTTCATGCTGAATTACTACAAGGCCAAGAAGCAGGGTCTGATTGCCTCACGAAAGAGCAATCTCACCATGTGGCAGTCCGCAGTTCATTACGCCCGAGAGTTCGACATGGTTGGTCTCCTGCTCATCTCAGCAGGTCTTGCTCTGTTCCTGTTGCCGTTCAACATTTACACCCGCCAAGCAGACGGTTGGCGCTCTCCGCTAATCATTTCTTTGCTGGTCATTGGTTTGCTGCTTCTCATTGCGTTCGCCGTCTGGGAGAAGAATTTCGCTCCCGTCAGGTTCCTCCCCTATGAGCTTCTCACGGACCGTACCGTGGTTGGAGCCTGCGCACTCGCCGCCGTATCATTCATCGGCTTCTACATCTGGAATTCCTACTTTCGATCTTTCCTCCAAGTCGTGAACGGACTCTCCGTCGCGCAAGCCAGCTACGTCGGCAGCATTTACAGCATCGGATCCTGCTTCTCGGCCGTACTCGTCGGTATCTTGATTCGACAGACTGGGCGATGTAAGCGAATCTCGCTGTACTTTGGCGCCCCGGTGATTGTTCTCGGCGTCGGGTTGATGTTGAACTCGCTCCAACCGGATGCCCATGTCGGCCACATCATCTTGTGTCAAATACTAATTGCTTGCGCCGGCGGCACCCTTGTCATCGCGCAGCAAACGGCCGCCATGGCCGCAGCTTCACACCAGTTTCTCGCCGTGGTTCTGGCCGTTGACTCGCTGTTCTCGGCCATCGGTGCCGCCATTGGCCTGACCGTGTCGGCGACCATTTGGCAATCTGTTTTCCCGCAGAAACTGAGGGAGTATCTTCCCGAGTCTGCCCTGAAGAACTTGACGGAGATATACGGGCAACTGGATGTGCAGCTCTCGTACCCCACTGGCACTCCGACCCGGATGGCGATCCAAAGGGCATACGGTGACGGCCAACGAGCCATGTTGGTAAGTGGTACGGCTGTGTTGGTGCTCTCTTTTGTCGCGGTCGCACTCTGGCGCGACGTCAACATTAAGAATGTCAAGCAGATTAGAGGAAATGTCATTTAGGCTACTTTTCCTGCTTTGCTGGGGGTTTTTTTTTTTTTTTTTTTTTGCATGAAGCATGATTGCATAGAGAGGAGCGCGACGGGAAAGCACGCTCCCATGCAGGCATGAAGGGCGTTTGTATCTATCATGACAAGATTACGAATACATGTTAAACTTGTTTGCTCGAAGGGCCCGCCGATCCTCCCTTACTCGTCCTCCATTTTCCTTTGTTGTTACCCTCATTTTCTTTCTCGGGGTCCCTATAGCAATGCATGCAATCTTCCTTTATCCAAAGACATCCATTCCAACAGAAGCTTGAAAACACGTCTTGAGCACGTACTCGGCCAAAAAAAAAAAAAAAAAAATTGCCACCAACGCCATCCCTCTGAAACCCGGAAACAAACCCTGACCATGGTCGCATTCGGCTCATGCATTTACTATCAAATGCCCATGTCTCTCAAGCAGCGGGTTCCTCCTTCCTTCGCCCCGCAAGGCCCATCCAGTCCCAGCAAACTTGAGTTGTCCCAGTCAGCAAGGTAAAACAGAGCATGTGTCGAGTATTCCAAAAAAAAAAAAAAACCTTACTGGTGAAGCCAAGGTCATGCTTAAAGTATGCCTTCAATACGTCCTCGCCAAAGACTGTGCCCTCGGGCCCAGAAGCAACGGCCTTGTTGCCTACAGCCAGGCCAATCATGGGGGCGACGTGGTCGAACTCCATGAACTTGGGCTCCCGGCTTGTATACCTTTGCACGACGGCCTTGTGGATGTTCTGAGCGACGAAGTGGCCGCTGTGCATGGCCCAGCCGCAGCGCTTGATGCCAGACCATTTTGTGAGGTCGCCCGCGCAGAAATGGTTCTCGGCGTTGGGGCTGCCGGGGGAGAACATGGCGCTGTGGTGGTTACCCTTTTTGTTAGTGGCTGATTTTTTGAAAAAATTTTCCTTTCTCTGATTCTTTTTTATTATTTGATGACGAACGATGAGGCGGGAAGAGAGGGGAGAGATTGAATACGGACTTGGGGCGGATGTGGACGAAGCCCTCCTCGTCCAACGCGGACGGGGGCAGGTAGGTTGCGGTTGATGTGCTCTTTGACACGGCCATGATGACGACGCTCGCTGTCATTCCATGTCCGTTGGCAAACTCAATCTCGTACTTGGACGATCCGTCAGTCGTGTCAGCCGTCTTGGTGGTGGCCAGTCGATGGTTCATCAGCACGTCGACGCCCGCTTCCCTCAACAGCTCGAGTGACCTGTCCTTGCACTCGTCGGACAGGTCCTCCGAGGACAAGAGCCTGTCTCGCGAGTGCACGAGCGTGACCTTGACGCCGGGCTTGGCCATCTTGAGCTCGGCGGCCATCTCGATGCCGACGGCGCCTCCGCCGACGACGACGACGCCGTGCTGGGCGTTGGCAACGGCGTGGACGTGCTCCTCTGCCTCGAGCACGTACTGCTTCCTGGTCAGGGACTGGGGCACGACGGGCCAGGCCCTCCGGAGGCCGGTGGCGGCGACAAAGTAGTCGTAGTGGTGCGTGGTTGCGACTCTGGTCGTCTTGTCCACCGTCGTGGCCGTCTTGGCTTCACAGTCGACGCGGCTGACGGAGCCGTGGACGAACTTGATCTGGGGGTTGTCCAGGCCTGGTAGGTCCCGGAACTTGATCCACGTCTTCTTGGCGTACTCTGTGTCTGCCAGGGCGAGAGGTGAGCCGATCAAGTGGTCTGGACAACAGGGGCATTGTTAGAAACTGTTGTATTGTACTTTTTTTTTTTTTTTTTTTTTTTTTTGTTCTTTGGCCCCCCGAGAGGTGCGGGGGCTTTCTCTTACAGAATCCATCTCTCTCGTCGGCAATGGTAATGTCCCAGTCGACCTGTGCCAATTCGGGATGGTGCTCATATTTCTTCTGGGACATGCGCGGTGACAGGCCCAGTCCCAGATCGAGCAGATTTACAGCCGTGGACAAGCCAGCATACGAGCCGCCGGCAATAAAGACCCGGACGGTTGGGGCGGCATCACCCCGTGTGTTTGGAGACGCCAATGAGCCCATTTTATTACGCGTGCGAGAGAGCAGAGATGATGATTGTGCTCGAGGGGCGACGGAAACCGGACCGGTCGTCCTTGTTGAGTTGCAGATGGACGAGGTTGTTGAAGGGATCAGGTAATATGAAGTCGGAGGAGTCTTGGCGGGTCCAAGAGAGGGGGGGGGTCTATGTAAGAGATTGATTAGGTATTGTGTTGGTGGATGGGACATCCGTATGAGAGGAAACAACCGGGCCAAGGAAGAGCTGGAGCCGCTGCTGAGCGGCGTGACCAGATCAACCCTGCATGAGAACGGGCCGCTTGGAAAGGCAAAGGTACATAGAGTGTCATTTTTATCTGATGCGGCGGTTGCCGAGATCTGATTGATAACGCGCAGAGGAATGTATGTCTGTTCTGACCCCTCCTCCGACGTCGGGCGCAATTGGTCATCGGCCCACGCTTTTGGAGGCGGCAATTATTACGAGCACACCAAGTGTACCAGACGATAGTCATACTCTCGTGAATAGAAGACCACCTGGGGTTTTATGATGACTTTTGCGTGAAACTGCGTGAGACTAGCTTGTTGACTTTGGCTTATCAGATCTCGCTAGCCAGCGTGGTTGGCTGATGGGGGAAAAAAAAAAAAAAAAGATGGGAGGGGCAGCCACTCACTCACCAGTGTAAAAAATCACTGCCCGTCGCCTTGATGATGCCTGATGATGTGGCAGATTCACAGCCCTTTTTCCCTGCCCCGTGGCGCGCAGGACATGGACAACACCCAGGGTCTTTGGTCGAACCAAAATATGCATGACTTTTGCAAATTATCTGACCCGAGGTGCCCCACTCGTCTGAGGTTGACCTCGGAACCTCGGGAGACAGAACCAGACAGAACGTGTATCAACCGCATTGGCCCGCAGGCCCGCAGGCCCGCAGGCTTTCGCAAGTGGTTGCCGCACCCAGCCAGCATGCATTGACTTCAGGGCTACCGGCCAATCACCGTCACCTTGAAGTTGTCATGCAGACGAATCAACGATGGTGGATTTGCCCATTCCATTGAAGCGACGCCGCCATCAAGCGAAAAGCCCTGAAAAGGCCACCTCGTATGTACGTGTACGCATCAATTTAGCAGCATCATTTGCATTACCGCTGGGCGGTACGGAGAAGGTTACTTACTAATGGTGCCTGGTCGCGCAAGTCGTTGCCAACGCTCTGTCGCTCTGTCGCTTTTTAGTTATTACTACGAGTATTACGGACCCTCCTCGACCACACGAACCAGAGACGCTCCATAACAACCTCCATGTCGTGACCGCTGCTCCGGCCCGGCTTCCACAATTTCGTCTCTCTCTCATCCCGAAAATCCCTCCTCTGCTGCTGGTGCTGGCATCACTACTCAGAGCACCGACAACTCTTCCATCTCGACCGGTCATCGCGAAGGAGGAGGGAGTGTTTACACTGACTCGGGCAGCCTCGTCATCGTGCCACACCGCAGCGGGAGTGATACCTTCGAGCTCGCTGATTACGGTCAAGTACAAGCCCGGAAAGACGCCGCCGACCTAGAGAATCGACGACAGGAGAAGCGAAACCGCAAGCTCGAGTGGCTTGAATCACGAGACGAGATGAAGTTCTCCCATAGCATTCAGTTCAATGCTGTTCCGGACTGGAGCAGCCATTATATTGCCTACAGTAATCTGAAAAAGCTGTACGTAACTTCCGCCAATTGTCAAACTGCCCTCTGGCATCGGGTAACGCAACACTTCTAGGGCTCACCTCGCGCTAACGCATACCCGCCTGTCGTAGTATCTACCAGCTTGAAAAGACTGCACACCAGGCTCGAGCCGGCGATTCAGAATCCCGACCACTCATCATCTCTCGTGAAGACCCAACAGAGGCTTTCAGCAGAGCGCTCGACGTGGAACTGGAGAAAATATGTTCATTCTATGTTGCCAAGGAAGGTGAACTTCTCGATGAGGTCAATCAGCTCGTCCGGGATGTCCGGGAGCGGCCATCGCTAGACGGAACCGATTTACGGCGCATGTCATCGGGTGACGCACGTCGTGTACCTATGCGACCAACTAGCTCTTTCGGTCCAGGCTCGGACGACGAAGTCGAAGACAGTGCTAGCGATGACGACGAGACGACCGGTTTGAACAGGTCCAGGAGCAACGGTGGTCGAAGGAGGACGGTTGCCAGCATGGGCCAGCACATGGCTGACTTGGCCGCCGAATCCGAATTAGGTCGCTCTGCACGCCGGCACAGCGCATTTGATGACTATGGCGATCAGTCTGTCATTTTCTCATCGGGCCTCTTCTCATCTGGCATCATGCTGAAGAAACGCATCATCAGCCTCTATGTCCAGCTTTGCGAGCTCAAGTCCTATGCCCAGCTCAACAAGACGGGTTTCAGCAAGGTCCTGAAAAAGTTCGACAAGATATTGGATAAAGAGCTCAAGAGCCTTTATATGAAAGCCCACGTCGACACTGCTTACCCCTTCAAAGATGAGACGAAGGAGGTCATTGAAGACAACATTGCCAAGATGGAAAATGCTTACGCAGATGTGGTTACCGGAGGCGATCGGGAACTGGCCAAGAAGGACCTGCGATCTCACCTCAGAGAGCATGTCGTTTGGGAGCGCAACACTGTATGGAGAGATCTTATTGGCATTGAGCGGCGTGCTGAAGCCGCTCGGCTCGGTCAGTCATTTCTTGGACAGAGTCAGACTGTCGTGCCAAAGCGACTGCAAGGTGACGATGACGAAGCCGCAACCAAAACGCTGTTGGGGCGACTGTCACTGCCCAGTTGGATGGCCGGTACATCTATGCTGACTCTTCTGGGTTCTGTCGCTGTCTTCTGTGCACTCCTCGCCGCTCCTATAATGGACAAGCCCGAAGAGCAAAACTGCCTGGCGCTGCTGGTCTTTGTCAGTCTGCTCTGGGCAACTGAGGTATAACTCCCCTGCTCCCGCTTGCCCGCCTCGTCCGGACATCAATCAACTGCTGACAGTTTTACTTTTTATTTCTTTCTTTTCAATGCAGACCATTCCCTTGTTTGTGACATCCCTTCTAATTCCCTTCCTGTCTGTGGTGCTGCGAGTAGTCTGTGACGAGGACAGTCCCAAACACGGGCGTCTTGATGCCAAGGGAGCTACAAATGCCATATTCGCAGCCATGTGGAGTCCCGTCATCATGCTACTACTCGGTGGCTTCACACTGGCAGCCGCTCTCTCAAAGTGCAAGATCGATAAACGCCTCGCAACCCTCGTCCTGAGCAAAGCCGGCACACGGCCAAGGACTGTTCTGGTGGCCAACATGTTTGTCGCCGCATTCGCATCCATGTTGATAAGCAACGTTGCCGCCCCCGTTCTGTGTTATTCCATCATCGAAGTATGTCCACATACCCACGGTGCAATACTCTGAATAATGAAATGACTGGCTAACTGTCTTCTGCAGCCAATGCTTCGAACTCTACCCTCGGACTCGAACATGTCGAAAGCGGTAATTATTGGCATCGCTCTGGCCTCCAATATAGGTGGTATGCTTTCACCAATCGCCTCCCCCCAGAACGTGGTGGCTATGGGAGTTATGAAGCCAGAGCCGACCTGGTTGCAATGGTTCTTTATTGTCATCCCTGTAGGAGCTGTTTCCATGCTTGCAATCTGGATGTTGCTGCTGGCCACTTTCCAGCCTGGTAAAGGGACAGTCATTGCACCGATTCGCCCACTCAAAGAACGCTTTACGGGGGTGCAGTGGTTTGTGGCCGTCGTGACGATCGTCACAATCGGACTGTGGTGTGCCAGTCATCAGATGGAGCACATCTTTGGAGATATGGGCGTGATTGCAATCATACCCATTGTCCTCTTCTTTGGCATCGGCATATTGACCAAGGAAGACTTCAACAACTTCCCATGGACCATCATCATCCTGGCTGCTGGAGGACTATCCCTCGGCAAGGCCGTCCGATCCTCAGGTCTTCTGCATGAAGTCGCCGAGATTGTCTCCAAGAATGTCGAGGGCATGAGTCTTTACGTCGTGTTGGTCGTTTTCTCGACCCTGATCTTGGTCATTGCGACTTTCATCAGTCACACCGTTGCTGCACTCATCTTCCTACCCCTCGTTTTTGATGTAGGCATGTCAATGGACCAGCCGCACCCGAACCTTTTGGTCATGGGTGGCGTCTTGATGTGCAGTGCTGCCATGGGTCTCCCTACCAGTGGCTTCCCCAACATGAGTGAGTTTATTCGAAGCCACGAAAGCCGAGCTGTCAAAACACGTGCTAACAAAGATGCAGCTGCCATCATGAAGGAAGATGCCACCGGTCAGCGATATCTCCGAGTCAAACATTTCATTACTCGCGGCATTCCGAGCAGTATGCTTACTCTCATCGTAGTCATCACTCTCGGTTACGGTATCATGCAGGTCGCTGGGTTAGATTAGAGCAGCATTTATTCAAATTGTCGTAGATGACGTGTGAGGAGGATTTGCGTATCAGCATATGAATTTGCTGCGGCATCATCGCTACAGCGTTTGCATATTGCGAATGTCTCGGGATCATGACCTTACCTACCTGCCTACGTTAGCTAGAATATCTGACCCACCCCCCCCCCCTCCCCCCGGGGGGTGATTACTTGGATAGTGCGCGCGCCCCAAGATACACTGTGCATGTGCGCCATTTGGACCTGTGCTGACAGATAGCAATTCTACCCCGTACAGTATCTGGACTGTGTTTTAGCTTGATCCGGTCTGGGCATTGACGTCGACAGCAACCAGGCCATCATCCATCATCGCCTTCACCTGGCTGGCAGAGCTCCGACCATCCGCCCCAAAACTGTCCCCAAAACTGTGCTATTCGCGCGCAAAATCCTACTTTGGGACTTGCAGCTCATACATCAACTCTTGTATGCTCTGATGCTTCTCAGTTCATCATAGCTTGGCAAGCTCCGGGCTGGTCCACTGGCCCTGTGGCGCCATGCTCTCCGCGTTCACTGCTCGCCCCATTATCGAGTTCCGACAAAGAGACAAGTCCAGGATCGAAAGCATCTTAGCGTATGGTGCGTAAATAGCGCCCGCAGAATCATGCCAAGCATCTTTATTTATTCATTAACTTGCGGAAACTGCAGGCGATCGCATTCTCGTCGGACTCAACAGTGGCGCCTTGCGCGTTTACAGATTAAATGAGCTACCTGCTCATCAACCGGATGAAACGCTCCCACTCGCCGATGCAGAACCTCAAAGCAAATCCTCGGTACCGAACAGCGACCTTCCATTTTCCCAATCCTCCCCAGCAAAGCCGACAGACCTCCTTCGAGAAGTTGAAAAGTTCTCGACGCGAGCCATCGATCAGCTTGCGATAATCAAAGAGGCCAATGTTATCATATCCCTCTCGAATTACCACATTTCTCTATATGATCTCCAAAATTACGAGCACATAGAGACGCTCAATAGAACAAAGAATGCCTCTTGCTTTGCGGTGACTTCCAATATCGTCAAAGACCCGGACACTGGCATTCCCGAGATCATTAGTCGGCTAGCGGTCGCGGTGAAAAGACGACTTTTATTATGGAAATGGCATGAAAGCGAACTCCATCACGAAGTTACCGAGGTTGTGCTGTCCGACTCGATCCGATCTACCACATGGGCCAATGCCACTAGAGTAGTCTGTGGAATGAACAGTGGCTACGTGGTTGTTGATGTGCTTACTCAAGAAGTTGTCGACGTTGTTGGGCCAGGTACTGTCGGTGCTAACGGGTCCGGGAGCAGGTTCGGTGCTGTCAGCACAGCTGGCATGGGCTACATGGGTCTGGGAGGATACACGCCAAAGCCGTTGGCAGCAAAGCTCTCCGATGGCCAGATGCTGCTAGCAAGAGACATCAATACCTTGTTCGTTGATGACGAGGGCAAACCGATGGAGAAGCGACAGATTCCATGGTCCTCGGCCCCAGAGTCTATTGACTATTCGTATCCATACATTCTGGCACTTCAGCCACCGGCCAAGGGCCTCCTCGAAGTTCGAAACCCGGACACTTTGTCTCTGATGCAAAGCATTTCGCTTCCAGGTGCAGCTCAACTTCACATTCCGCCACCGACCTACAGTCTAGCCCATGCTGGAAAAGGCTTTCACATTTCTAGTGATCGGTGTATCTGGAAGATGGGTGCCACAGATTACGATTCTCAAGTCGAGGAACTGATTCAGACTGAGAACTTCGATGAGGCAATCAGTATCTTAAACATGCTGGAGGATGCTTTGCTGAAAAGCAAGACGGAGACACTGCGGGAGGTGAAGATGCTCAAGGCTGAAATGCTGTTCAAGAAGAAAAAATTTCGCCAGGCAATGGATCTGATGAACGAGGACTCTGTCCACGCCCCCCCGGAACGGGTTTTGCGATTGTTCCCTCCTAGGATCTCCGGTAGCTTGTCGCAATCCGCAGAACCGTCGCAAAACGAGCACAGCGAGCACAGCGATGTGGAAACTTCCAAACCTCAAAAAGATGAGAGGCCAGGGAACCGAGACACCGGAAGCCCTGGAGGGGACGCTTCAAGTATGTCCAACAAGGGAGGTGGACTTGCCAAGTTATTCCTGGGCGGTCATAAGAAGGCTGCATTAGATGCTGCAACCACGGCACCAAAAAAAAACGGTGCCGAAGCGGACGAAGCGCAGAGCAATAAAGAGGCTCATGATGGCGAAGGCAGGCCTCTGGAGGGTAAGGACCTCAAGAATGCCGTTTTGGAACTAAATAGTTACCTTGCTGGTACGAGAGCTCGGCTTCAACGATACATTGACCCAGCCACTGGAAAGTTGAAGGACCAGGAAGACAAACGGGCATCCATTGAAGAGGCTGCGGAGCGCTTTTTGCGAAAAAGTCAGACTGAATCAGAGCAGAAGCTCGAAGAAGAACTGCGGAATACCTTCCGCTTGGTCGATACCACGCTCTTCCGTGCTTACATGTTCTCTCAACCATCTCTGGCCGGCTCCCTCTTCCGTATTCCCAACTTTTGCGACCCAGATGTCGTGAATGACGCCTTGCTGGAGCACAATAGATACACGGAGCTGATCGATTTCTTCTACGGCAAAAAACTTCACAAGCAGGCTCTGGGTTTGCTCCATAGGTTCGGGTCACCCGCAAGACCTGATGAGGCAGCACCGAGCTTGCACGGGCCCGATCGCGCCATACAATATCTGCAAAACTTGCCGCCTTCAGAGATCGATCTTATTTTTGAATATGCGGGCTGGACGTTGAAGAGCAACCCAACCTATGCAATAGAGATCTTCACTGGGGATACGGAGAATGCAGAAACTCTGCCGCGTGACAGAGTAGTTGCATTCCTGCGTAGTATAGATGCCAAGTTTGAAAGACTTTACCTGGAACACATAATTCACGAGCTGGATGACATGACCCGCGAGTTCCACAACCGTCTAGTGGAGTTATATGTCCAAGAGCTCAAGCGGATGGACAATGGTGACGAATGGAACGAAACGATGTCCAAGTTTATTACATTTCTTCGCGATTCTCGTCAAGTTTACAGTTTAACGAAGGGCTTGGAAATGATATCAAAAGACGGTAAGAAGATGGACGGCCCCCCAAAGTGCAGAGACAAGGTTGATGACTGACATGGAGTTTTCGCAAAGATGCAAGGTTTTTTGAGGCGCAGGCTATCATACTTAGTAACATGGGCCAACACAGAAAAGCATTGGAGATTTATGTGTTCAAAATGCAAGATTATGGCAAAGCCGAGGAGTATGTTTGTCAAGCTGGAGATGTGATACACTGTGGTTTTCCTTGACTGACTTTCCCAGATACTGTAACCGAGTGCACAAGACGCAAGACACAACGCTTTCGTCGCCTCTGAATTCCAAAGACAGCGCAACCATTGACACTGATGATCCTGCGCAATCGATCTATCACACTCTCCTGTCACTCTATTTGAAACCTCCTGTTCCTCACGAGGTGCAGTTAGAGCCAGCCCTGAATCTTTTATCGAAACACGGCTCTCGGTTGCCAGCAACATCAACTTTGAGTTTGATTCCAGATGATCTTGCCGTGGAATCCTTGGAAGGATACTTTCGTGGTCGCATTCGTTCAGCAAATAGCCTGGTCAACGAATCTCGGGTCGTCGCGGGGTTGCGCAAGGCAGAGCAGATTGCCATCGCCGCTCGCTTGAACATTGGCGACAGTGTTGTGAATGGTCAAATAGGTCGGAACCGGCACGTCACCATCACGGATGAGCGCCATTGCTTCGTGTGCCACAAGAAACTGGGCGGAGGAATGCGCATTGGCGGTAGCGTTGTTGCCGTCCTGCCCGATAATACCGCAGTGCATTATGGCTGCCTGAATAGAGCTTTGAGCCAGAAGGCGGAAAACGGGAAAGCTGCAGGCTGGATCAAAGATTCGACCTAGTAAAGGTGATGGGTTGTGAGGATTCTTCCGTGAACGGACGTCGGTTTCTGAAGGGGGCGGCCATATGACTCGATTGCATTGGCTGACGACGATACATGTTGGTTCGTTACTGCTATTACATGCCACCCCTCGTAGTTGCAACGCTCTGATGTCTGACGACGAGGCATCGCTGTACGAACAATAGCTTAGTCCTCTTCCTGTACCTCTTCGCCATAATTTTCTTCCTCTTTATCCTCGTCCACCCCCAGTGTGGCGGACAGTCCAGCGCCTGAGCCCCGGATCTTCTTGTCTTCTTCCATTCGTGACGTCAACTCTCGGTTGATCTGCTCTTGGGTCTCCGTCACTGCCTTGCGAACGGCTCCCAGGTACGCGGCCTTGTCTTGACCCGAAGCCGATGGTGGGGTGTCGAGAGATCTCGTCACGGTGAAATCTTCATTGTCGGGTGATGTGTATGCCGCCGTGAGACAAGTCTGTTTTTTCTCCGCAGTCATTTTTACGTGGTATTGTTTGTGGTGGAGGGAGTTTTGCCGTATTCGTCGTGCTGCTTCGCGCCGTCGGGAAGAGACTCCCGTTCGACGGATCAATTTTTACACGATGTTCCTTCGGGGGAGCGGGGGTTTTGCAGTCAGTCAGTTGTGTTGGTGTGCGGGGTCGGACAGAAGAAAAGAACCTGACATCAGCCCCCATCAGCCCCCGTCCACCTTAATTTTAGGGTCCAAGTCCAGGTTTAATTCGTCCATTCGCGGCCTCTTCGTCATCCCATTATCCATCCGCCGGTTTTCCTGACCCGTTCTTTCCTTCCTCCGTCAAGCCACTTGGATAGATAAACCTGGTGCTGTCTGTCTGTCGCCCGTCATTTCAAGATAGCCCTCCACCCCATCTTGTCATCGAGTAGTTGCTCATTGCAGAGCCATCTGCCTCGTGGTTTCCACCAATAAAACAGACCATCAGGCATCCATCTTCTTTTCCCCAACAAATCCGCAGTCTCGCAGCGCCGATCAACCCATCATTCTTTTTTTTTTTTCGACGCATTGTTTGTTCCTGCCGTTCGTTGATAATAGCTCTGGGTTCGAGTCAAAATGTAACAGACCCACTTGCACACATCTGCGACCGCCGACAATGCACCAAGGACAACCTCCGCCATCATCCGGGCGACCTCAAGCTCGCGCCCGTGGCAGCTTCTCACCACTGCCAGGTGCTGCTTCGATTCCGCCTGTCGACTCTGTGCCAAGGCCATCAGCCTCTACGCGGCCGCCTCCCTTGCGAATCGACTCGTCCGGTAGCGAAGACGGCGTCGAAGACGGCGTCGAAGCACCTCCCGTTAATGTCACCAAGTCGAGACGGCGACCTGAATCCCCTGCGACACCTATCTACAACCAGTTCTCTACTGCGCATGCCAACTCGAGTGGCTCCAACTTGCATCAGAACTTCTCGCGCCCGGGTGGTCCAAGTCGTTTGGCGGCACCTGGACCGTCGCCGCCGCTCCTGAAGAACCATTCGAGGAAGCATTCGGCCACTCAAGGCTTTTTTGACTCATCCCTCCCCTCGACCAATGCGTCGAACCTCTCGCAAGTGAGCATGAATAATACTACCGCCGGTGCTGCCGCAATGGCAGCAGCCGCTGCAGCCGCTTCGTCCAACACATCGCTATCAGCAAGTCACATCGCGGCCCAGGCCGCTGTCATGTCTCATCAAAACGGCTCACATGCTCGGCAGCGGTCGCAAACTGTGCCATTTCCCGGCGAAGGTGCGGATGGCGTTCGCCGCGGGAGCGGACCGAAAATGCCGATGAGCCCGCCGACGTTGAGTCTCACCGAGGCCAGCGCGCCACGAGATAGCGCTTTTGGAGGCGTAGGAGGCCACTATTATGACAGGGCTGCCGGATTGCATTCTTCAGCCGCGACGGCCGCTGCCAATGTCGTCTTTCCCCGGTCGGGTCATAATTCTCCCAGAGAGAAGTCGACATCGCCACAGCCTTTCCCGCCAGTTCCCCCTGTACCCGCCGCTGTCCCAGAGAAGAGCAAAGCAGAAAAATCAAAACACAAGCTATTCTCCCGACCGGGCAAAAGCAGCAACAGCAGCAGTGGCAGCAAGGCTGAACCCAAGGACAAGAATCTGCAAAGCCCTGGCAAGATTGGCAATGCTTTGTCTGTGCTTCAACGAGGAAACTTCAGTACCAGCAGTCTGGTGGACCCGGCCGCGGCGCCATCAATTTACAGCTTGAACAACTCATCGTCTGCCACTATTCGGCCCGTCGATGCATCGACTGAAGAGAGAGTAAAGGAAAAGGAGAAGAAACATCATTTCCTCTCAAGGCAGAAACAAAAGCTCAAGGACGAATATCACTTGCCTTTGTCATCGGCGTCGAGCAACTCTAAGCCCACGGATCCTAACGCGCCGAGCAGTCTGTACAATTTTAACCTTCCCCCGAGCCCTGGTCCTGGGTCGACCTTCTCAAAAGTCAAGAAGGATAAGAAATTGGCCGAGAGGTCAGACAGCCGTCTCGACAACGAGTCGAGCCTCAACTTACCGGGTGAGTGGTCGGGGGCGAGTGGACTACCCAGCCTTTCACAGCAATCGACATTGTTGGACCCTGCAGATCCTGGGAAAATCGTGGCCCAACACAATCTAGCATTGGAAGAAGCATGGCCCTACTTGAAATCGAAGCTACTTGTCGCTTTTGAAGGCGAAGACCTTCGGCTCCCCGTGGAAGATTTCAACCGCATCGTGCAGACTCATATCCAATGGTGCATTCACAAACGATCCCCAAACGCCATGTTGGACGATCTGAGAGATTTGCTGGCGAGCGGGTTTTCCATCTTGGACCGCACTCTACGATTGACGCCGGAAGATCGCTTCATCCCCACATTGGTCGAGCTTTGGCTCTTCACATTTACGACCATTCTCCCATTTATGCAATCTGTATTTCTACCATTAGACTTGGAAGTGTCTGGCTGTGGAGTCATCATGACTCCCGAGCAGGCTCGAGAGTTCTGGGGAGGGATCACTGCCTCGCCATCGCCATCGCCATTGCCATCGACTAAACCGGCGAGAGGAGCGCCAGCTGCAAGCATATTGGACGTTGGGAGGCTTGTACTCACCGCGTACCGCGACATTGTCGTATTGCCTCGTTATGAGACCCTAAAGACCATATTCTCCCGTCTATCTCTCGAGTTCCTACCATCATCGTTCGCAAACATGGCCCTGGCATCTCCGACACTGGAACACACACTGTCTACATCGCCTTCCGAGTCACATTCTTCCATGGCTCGTCCAGGAACAGCCATGTCCGTCGATCCCTCTGTCGGCAGCTACAACTCTACCAGCACCACCCTCTTGGGAGAAGACTCTGAGAGAGGTCGCAGCCGCGCTGTCAGCAATGTTAGCTTTGGCAGCCACGGAAGCGATGGCCCCGGAGTCATTCGTCCCTATACACCATCTTCCGGTTTGCCGGGTCTGAGCAGGGTCCGGGAACAAAACGTCGAAGATTCAAAACAAGTGACCGATATGGTTGGCCGTATGTTGCAATGTATGAGTGTATTATCTAGCGTTGGGGGCCCGGGTGACGTCGACGATGAAGGTTGTAAGAGAATCGAAGAATTGTGTAAAATGCTGAAACTGAATTGGCTTGGCAGGGGGCGGACAGGAAGAAACAGAAGAGGTATCGTGGGCGGGAGAGTGCGACGAGATGAGGCGAGAGAGGAGTTACGCGTTGCTTGAGATACCTGCTTTCTGTTGGGAGCACATATTATGATCCGTTGGTGTCTGGATTTCGCAATTCATCACGAAGCCACGACGCAAGGCGGTTGTTTACTTGGAAACATGGGAGAGTAGTGAAATCTGTGGTATTCCATCAAACTGTGGGGTAATGACCATGGGTTATGATATGAGGTGAGGTGAGGTAAACGAATGGGCCGAAATGGTTCATTTCGTAGAAACCATCTGGCATTGGATTTCAAGTCACTGGTAGTTTAGGCAGAAGGGGGAGCTAATTATAGGGGCTTCTAACTAGGTCTGTTCATGGATCGAGTCAAATACCATGGGTAGGTAGTGCGTGCAATTGCCGAATTGGGGGTTGAAGCATCGTATGGGACGACCGTCTATGATCACGGCGGTTTGGTCTGAAAAGAGACGAGACGAATTAGCATCGGGTCAAGGTAATCTTGTTAAGAAAAGTAGTGTCTCAAGTGTAAAGTAAAAGTCAGACAAGTAATACTGGCAAGTAACAGGCCTTGGGCCCGGAAAAGACTGCATTTCTTCATGGTCGATTCGGTTGGGAAAAGAAGACGTTTCAAACGATGTCATCATTCGAGAAGGGGTTGGCAAATAGACACAGGGGGTGCTGTGTTGCAATTGAGTGAGAGATAAAAAGAGCTTACCTTGGGACAATGAGCTGGGAGAAGCGTGATTTTAGCATGGAGCGATGAGCGATCGATTGGCACGAAGAGGACCACCGTCTCGAGCTTCGCAGTTGCTATCATGTCGGACACCCGAGCAAGAGAGCTTGGTTCAAGCCTCCATCTTCAGTTTGAGACAAGATAAAGATGGCGGTGCAAAACGCAAAAAGGCATGGCAAGAGAGCTGTCGTCGTGGAGCTTAAAAAGAAAAAAAAAACTTCGCGAGCTTGCTTTTCGGCAAGATATTGCTTGACAGTGCGTGCAGAGATTTTAAGCGGCTGCGCACTGTAAGCATACACGTGACATGGGTCCACTTTAATAAACCAGCCTTATTACATAGCGGCGGCAGCCAAAAATAACTCGATAAGGCGATGGGTGTGTTTCAAGATGGCGGTGCGAAATGGCGGATTATATTTATCGTGGCGAGGACAGGGCTTACTAACTAGAGCTTCGTGTGTTTGGTTCTTTGAATTGGCGGTTTTCTTTTTCGGACAAACAAAATCAATGACTTACAGATTGGCCATCGGAAATCGCTATAGCGATTCGTCACCGAATGCGATATGCCGCCCCAATAGAGACCCAATTGGCGTCGCGGCCCAGCCGCCACCACTTTTGCCCCGTGACAAATTTTGACCGCCCTTGATCCGGGAGCATCAGCATGTTCTTTGGGTATTGCATATACCCACCCAGAGTGGACCCGTGCTCCCTGTTTCTTGCATCTATACCCACCTTTCTGGCGGCACCCACAACGAGTGAGAAGATCTCGCCGCTCCCGCCGCTGGGTTTGGACTGCCATATTGCCCGCGTCCCCAAAGGGTCTCTCTGGCGGTGCTGCGAACCCCCCCCGAATATCCCAACTTTGCTGGCCCCCCAGGACTTGCATCCATTCCAACACCAACCCGCGCCATCCTTCACGACTCGAGCCAAGGCAGATTGAGGAAGCGAAAAAAGAAAAAAAAGAGAGAGAGGCCTCTGCTACATCGAAACCTTGCCACGCACGCGCTCTGCACCAACTGCTGCTGGGCACGAGCGGCCCGCGAAACTTGCTTCCCGCAGTCTCAAGCTGGTCTCTGTCGAAGCCTCTTTTGCTGGGACGGCCGAACGACGATCCAATCCCCGTTCTTCTGTTGCGTCCCGACCTCGCTCAACTTGCTCGTGCGCAGATCGCCATCATCGCACCTCGACGTGTCTGCACACACCGACATACCGAATCGGGTAGATCTCGCCGCACAGCCGGCTGTTGCTTCTTTCTGGAGCCAAGTTCATCGGACCTTGGAGTTTTGACTGTTGACTTGCGCTGAGTCCCCTGCCGGCGTGGTTGGCACCATCGCGCACTTTTGCCCAGGCACACTCACCAGCTGTCTCGATTTACTGGGATTCTTTTTTCCGTCTCGCAATCATATCCCACCGTCCTCTTCTCTGCTTGGATTTCTCCTTCGACACGGAGCAGGGAATTGATTTCCTGTCTCATTCGCCCATTCGCCCATCAGCGGTTTCACTAGTCGACACGCGGTTTCCCCGACACATACGCTTCTCGATCTCCCCATTTCCTGACGCATGTGCATACGATAGTGCCATCAAGTCGCTCGTCGATATCCACGTTGTGGATAGCCGACCTCGAATAGCAAAAGGATATGATGGCAACAAGTATGGGTCCCAATTTCACGGGGCATCCTGCTGGGATGGGACATCCTGGCGTCACCGGCCACCCCATGGGCCCAGGCATGCCTCCCAACTCTGCGCAAGGCGCACCTGGTGGTGGGATGCCTCAGCAGTTTGCTGGAGCTCACATGGCCGTAGGCCCAGGAGGACAAGTAAATCCTGCTTTGATGGGCGCAATGCCCCCCGGTGCCAACCCTCATGCTCACGCCTTGCAGCACTTGAGTCCCGCTCAACAGCAAATGTTCCAGCAACAGCAGCAACAGCAGCAACAACAACAACATCAGCAGCAGCTGCAAAATCAATGTTAGTATTGTACACACACTCGTGACCTTTCTCTCTGCCCCTCCTACTTCCTCGTCTTCCCCATGTAAGACTCCTGATCTTGGCTAACTGGGGCCGCTTTCACCCGCATTAGACAACAACCCCAGCGCAGTGGCCGCCATGCGCCAGCAGCATATGCTTCAGCATCAACAACAACAAGCGAGACAGGCTTTCATGGCTCAGCAGGCTATCCAAGCGAAAATGCAGGCTGGGGTGAATGGTATGCCCCTGGGCATGCCTCTGAATCAACTAAACCCTCAGCAGATCCAACAACTTCGACAGGCGGGGAGGATCGGACCTGTATGCAATCCCCCCGTGACATTTTTTCTCTGGGATGATTGAAGATGCGTCTGACTAACATTTCACAAAGGGTCAACATCCAGGGGCACAAGCTCTTATGGCACACCAACTGGCACTCCAGCAGCAGCACCAGCAGCAGCAACAGCACCAGCAGCAACAGCAACAGCACCAGCAGCACCAGCAGCACCAGCAGCACCAGCAACACCAGCAACAACACCACCAGCAGCAACAACTGCAGCAGCAGCAGCAAGCCGCGCAGAATCAGCAAATGTCTGGAAACTCACAGGGCCAAGGACAGCCTATGGGAATGAATGCTCAAGGAATGGCAAACGTACAACAGCAGCAACAGGCCCAGATGGGTGCTTTGGGACAGAACCCGATGGTTCAGCCACAACAAGTTCAACCTGGGCAGGGTCAGCATCAAGCAGGACAGCAGCAACCGCAGCAGCAGGCTCAGCAACAGCAGCCCGGTCAGCAGGCTCAACAACCTCCGCAGCACGGCTCGCAAGCAGGTACTCCGGCACCGAGCGGCCAGCAGACACCAGCTCAAACGCCAGCGCCCCCGACGCCGTCGCAAACGACCCAGCAAGTTGGCCCGAATGCTCAGCAGCAGCACCAACCCCAGTCACAAGGCCCTCAACAACAGCAGCAGCAGCAGCATCAGCAGCCGCCGCACCAGCAACAACAGCAGCAACAACCTGGGCAGGCTGGTGGACCTGGTCCGCAACAGATGAATGCTGCGGCGGCTGCGGCGGCTGCGCAACAAATCGCAATGTCGAACAATCTATTTCAACAGCAGCGAAGGGAGGGCATGAAGGGACAATGTCTTCTGAAGTTGATGCAATTTTCTGAGCACTTGAGCGGATTTCCGGTAAGCCAGTGTTCTGCTCCTACCATCAGTCTCTGAATCATCGCCCCGCGTAAAGAAAACAGAATAACTAATCATTGTCAAGGGTAACAAGGCAAGGGACGATCTTTCATATTGGAACGGTTTCGTCATGAGATTCTTCTCCACCAACGGCATCTTCCGCCACTCTTTACATATCACCGACAATGAAGAAAGCATGGACAAGCAATATGAAATCGCCTATCCTGCTATTGCGCGATATTTCCACACACACTTCGGTAGTGGTGTCAAGAGCATGCAGCTGATCATGGATAAGGGGTTGACCGACAGACCTTTACCTGGAGACTTTCACTGCATTGAGAACCAAAGGGCCAGTCTTGTTTACTGGTTTGAATCCGGATCACACGTACGTCCTGATTTGTTGACTTGTGCTTCCGAACACAAATGAACTAACTGCGATTAGCTGGTTTCAACTGGTACGCTTCGTGTACAGTTCGACAGCGAACAAAAGATTGAATTATTCGAATTTCTCACGACGGGACATGAGGAATACATTTCCAGAAAGCAAGTCATCGACGCTGCCAAACCAGCTCATATGTGGTTGAAGGAGTGGCACAAGGTCAATTCTCAAGACGGCAAGACGTCTCCTGAGATGTCAAAGAAGAGCAAGTCAAAGCAACTCAAATCACCACAGACGCAACCTCCCGAGGTCCTCGTGGATCTTCCCGACTCGGCCGTGAACAGCAAGGGAGTCACAGCCGCCGTCCATCAGTTTCTCGAGGTTTGTGGAATTTATGCTGATCTCCATCCACCGTGCCTTGGTGACGGAAGCTAACCATGACGGTGTAGATCGTTGAAGTCATGGGTCAAATGAACCCCCTGTTTGGCTTCTGTCACGGCAACCCGGGTGTTGGCCCGTATGCGGCTCTCGAGCAGTATGTCTCGACGTACATCAATGGAGCACCTCAAGCAATGAATGGTCAACAAGGACCCCAGGGCGCACCCAGAACGCCCAGCTACAATCAGTTTCCCATGGGGGCCAGCCCAGCAGCTGCGCACATGAATCTCCCTGGATCACCACATGTTGGCAGTCCGGCCACTGGCCAAATGCAAGCACCCGGTATGCAGCTGCAGCCTAGCCAGCAGGGAACCAGTTCCAGTGGTCCAAGTGCCAACACGTCGCCCGCGTCCAACAAGCGAAGACGGCCGTCTGGAGTTAAAACCGAAGACGACGGATCTGGAGCTGGCACACCAGCGAGCGTTCAGGTCAACGGGGTTCAAGGTCGAGGCAAACCCCCGACTCCCCGGATGCCCAAGCGGGTCAAGGGAAACCCATCATGAGAAACAATTTTGTCGTCTTTTGTGCAAAGTTTTCCAGGGTTCACGCAAAAACCTCCAGGATCCTTCATAATGTCTTCATGTAGCATGGCGGCGTCTATCTCGGCACTTGTCTCACATTCTAGCCTAGTCGGTTGATTTGGGTTTCTTGGTTGACACTTTTTATTTATTCTCATATCATCTTCTTGGAAAGCCATTGGGGCGAGGCTGGTTCTAAATGATTTCGTGGTTTGATTTTTTTGTGATGTTCCTCTTTGGTATTTTCTTTGGGAGTTCCAATCAATCAAGCGCGGGGGGGGGAGGCAGGTGTTTATCCTGTTTCTCGTTTTCGGCCATTTGGAAGAAGGGCGTGCCCACCCATCGAGGCAGCTCGGTCGACTGATACCCAACGCGAAGCTATGTTCTAGCGAGCAGCCGCTTTTGTCGAGTCCGAGATGAAGGAGGCCAGATGGAGTCTGGGTTGCAAGCCATCACGCGACGCCACGAGAATGTGGTTGAGTCGTTTGTAATGTTGCTGCGAAGGGCAGAGCGCGAGGCTCAAACTCATTGGGTGCAAAGGGGGCAAGAAAAGACGTTGGCATTCGGTGTATGGTGTTTGTTCACTCGCATGCAACATGGGTTTTGGCAACCACGAGAGAAGGGGAAAACGGTGCAAGGGGAGGTCGATCGAGCCACGATTGTGTTTGTCTGTTTCTGCAAGCAGAGCGCCCGAGTTTGCGTGTTAATGACCGTGCAGGGGTGTGGAGGCTCATAATTTTGGGTTCTGGACAACTTGTTGTTTTCTTCTCCGTTTCTTTTCACTTCCTCCCTTTATCCCCCATCTTGCACCTCCCGCCCGAAAAGCAACAAACCTGTATGATATAAAGTCCCTTTTTTTTTCTCTTCTTTTTTTTTCAAGTTGGGGAAGTCTATGATGGGCATGGACTTTGTTGGTAGTTCTGTTTTGATATGATTTGTGGCAGATTCTTTTTGCGTCCTTGTTGTATTGCAAATCCAATATCAAGTTTTTTGAAGCATTTTGTTGGCATCATAAACATTTACTAATTTACTAAATTTTCACTAAACTTGGTTTATTCTCCCCATGTTTGAATTCGGGGAACCCTTGATTTCCTTGCACCAGATCGGCAGACGTAATACTGAGTAAATAGAGCAAGCCCTCGCACCAATGTTCCAACACACATCTCTTGACCACTCCCGTCAACAAGTCGAAGCCGCCGCTTCCGAAGCCTCTACAGCATTCTCCTCTTGTCCTCCCGCGTCCACCGCGTCCACCGCGTCCACGGTATCCACGGCATCCACGCGCTCGCCGACCGTCCCATGCTCATTCACACTCTCGCCCCCCGCGCCAGATGACTCTCTACATCCGCCGCCCAAGCCGTGCCCGTGCCCGTGCCCGTGCCTCTCCTCATCCATGCATACCATCACGCACAGCACGACCTGGCCCTTGGCCAAACGGCCCAGCACGCCATCCCACTCTCCTTGCGTGACATCCTCTTCGTCCCCGGACCCCCTCGCCCTGGGGTTCCAGAGCTTCAGCACCCGGAGCACATCCTCGTTCGCCACCGGCCCCACCCCAGGGGATATCTTGACGCCCCCTGAGCCAGGATACATGATGAACATGGTCGATTGCCGCCATGCCGACGTCCTCACGCCGGCTCGTGCGGCGAGCCTCGATATATCCTCTGCCAATCTCGCCTTTGTCGGGGCCTCGCCATACGATGCATCTACTGCGCGGCACCAGATCCTCTCGCCGGCGGCATCGCCCTCTCCGTCAACAGAAACGCGGTCGTGGCCATAGTATATGATTTGGATGACGAGTCGTGGGGACGGTAAGTGGGAGCGAGCAGAGCATGCGGCTTGTGCATCGTGGAGACTCACTTTTGCAGGAATGGTATATACCAGTGCCGCGGGGGTTGGTGACGGCGTGTAGACGACCGGCTGGAGGACCGGCTGGAGGACCGGCTGGAGGACCGTGTACGTGGGTACAACCGTGTTCATTTGCATGAGGGGGGGCCGAGGAGGAATTGTCGGGCAGACGACGAATATGGGAGGCTGGAAGTAGAACGACATTGGGGACTGTGTATATAATATAACATGTGGTGCGGAAGTAGGGAGAGCTGCGAGACAGGTGTGTTGAGAGTTGAGAAACGAAGTCGAGATTGCGGCCGTGTCTGGTGGGACGTCAAATCTTTTTGAAGAGACTTTGCTCTCATGAATCAGTTTCCCGTGGAGATGCGGGTGAATTATTATGCATGCTGTGCCATGACAGCAGGACCACTTATCGCCTCCCACTGAATGTAAAAGAGCTGCGTCATGTATTCAGTTGTCGTACATGAATCTTTGCACTACGTCTGTCATGGCATATATAGTACGGTGTACTTTGAGACCATGTACACGTCACTCACAGTCGACAACGCCAACAGCAAGATGCGCACGCAGTCCTTTCCCTTCGCTTGCTACCGCGCGGGCCGCCCCTTTTTTCTTCATGTCTTTGTTACATATCGTTAAATTCGAGTAGAGTCATTATCATCCGTTCGAGTCGTCCAGAGCCAACCTTGATGTCTGTATTCATCGTCATCGAAATATCCAATGATTTCCACTGCAAAGCAGCCGCTGGCTGACCTGACATGGGACTGGTTTCTCCCTGATGCCATCGACTCATGAATTTGCCTGCTGCGGAGCCTCGTATCCCATCTTGCTTTCATTGCTCGTCTACAAGCTTTCTGGCGTTGGGTTTTCGTGTTTTGCCGTGCTGCCCTTGCCACGCCAGGTGCTGACGGCCGGAATGTTTGCTTCATATCGAATTTCTTCGGTTCCATAGGCTCTCGGTGTTAGTTTGATGAGCGTGTGCAACGGGACGTTCATCCAAGGGCTCTTGGCTTGATCCTTCTTCATGAAGTAGGCGTAGATGCATCTCAGGACAGCTTGATGAGTTACTATGAGAATGTCTTCACTTCTTTCCAACTCCATAATGATGGGCTCGAGGCGAATAACCACATCGCGATACGATTCACCTCCTCGGTAGCGGTAATTGTATTTGTCTTCGTCACGTGCAGCAAAGTCGTCCGGAAATCGGTCCTTGATTTCTTGATAGGTCAGTCCGTCGCAGACACCAGAGTCAAGTTCGTCCAAAGCTTTCCACTGTAGTTGATTGTAATGCGGTGGTAAGAAACGGGCAGTAGAAATGGTTCTCTTCAGCGTCGATGTCCAGACGGTCAAGGGACGGTCGTCCTGTACGTTAAATGTCAGAGTTGCCGCGGCAAGCTATACCGGAAGGGATGTCCTGATCGACATCCGGTGACGGAACCTACCCCCACAGACTCTCGCACTAATTCCGGCAGTTTTCTGGCATACTGCTCTCCTCTTGGCGATAGCATTGTGTCTCCACCAATTCTTCCATCCAAATTATACATGGACTCTCCGTGCTGGGAAAAGCAAAGAGTAAGCCAGATGCATCAGAGGTATTCTAGCCATCCAAGGCAGTATTTCGAACCACTTACCCGCGACAGCCAGACTGATCGAGGTCGGATATGCAGATTCATGAGGTAGTATACAATGCGACTCTGCAAATAATCCTGAATGCGATTTATGATGACTTGTTTACCAATGTTCATGATTTTTAGATATGTATACTCGTCTTCATCTCCGTCCTCATCGATGGTCTTATACGTCTTCTCATATTTGCTTATGCGATTGAGAAAGTCCTGAGCAGCGGCCTCGGGGTCCTGGCCGCGATAGTCTGGGCTGGTGGCCTTGACGTCACGAATATTCGCCATGATGATGTCTTGATCATCGCACTTGCTTTCGACAAACAGAACTTCGACGCCATTTTTGACGCAGATTTCGTTGACCCATTTCCGGCGCTCTTTGGTAGAATTGGTCGCATCGAGGATCGCAACGACTCCTCCGGTGCGAAACCAGGTTAACATATCGGCGACAGCAGCTTCTGCGGCGGCGCGGCGTTTCCGCTCGCCCTCGGCATTGTTAGTGTCGAAGAAGTCGGCGGTGGGTTGTGGCGCATCGTTGCGCCGGTAGTTGCCGACGTTGAAAGTCTGCGCGGGGATAGACAACCACTGCAGGTAGCGCTGAGCTACGGCGATTGAGTTAGCTTTTGGGGGGAGGCATAAGAAGAAGGCATGAAATAGGTTCGGTAAATCAACCAAGTGAACTGGACAAAAAGCCAAAACGAGCGGTTTGGTTGATGAAACCAATCGAGGTCGGATGCATTTGAATAGCTTTGCGACGCTTCTCTCTCCCAATCTCTCTTGCAAAGCAAGGACATGGTCTGAGCTAGAAATCCAAATTCTTACCTATTTGCGCAATGTAGCTCTTACCACGAGCTGGGAGTCCAACCATGACAACACATATCTTTGTGTCTTCCACCTGAACTCCGACACCATTGTTAGTCTTGGACGGCATTATCTCGATGACCAAATAGTAAGTTTGCGCAGGCGCACGACAAATGCTGGAGAAGGGAACACAGGCATTCGGGTCCGTATTGGGTGGGACAGTTGTGCAGGCGCAGCCAAACAAAAAATCAAGGACGGCCGGCGGCAGATGGTCAAGCCAGCGCGCAACACGGAAATAATTGCGGGTTTGGTAGCTTTTTTTGAATATGGAGTACGTTAAGAAACAACTCTCTTAATCAAGGACAAGTGACAAGGGAGGAATGGCGAAAGGTGAGCTTCAAGAAAGAAACGAAAACGAAAGTTGTTGAGTTGAAGAAGCGGGACAGGACAGGGAGAGGGAGGAAGAGCCCAGGTTTGTGTGACAGAGGCCGTTGCAGTGACAGTGACAGTGGCAGTGGCAGTGGCAGTGGCAGTGGCAGTGATGGTGACGGTGAAGGTGACGGTGACGGTGACAAGTACCAAAAGCCAGCGACTTATTGATAAATAAACGGCAACAAGTGATGACAACCTTTGCCATCTGATCGCGTGAGGCACTCGTTTTTTTTTGACCCTGCAGGCGGGGGGGGAGGGGTATAACGGGCGATTCAGAGGCCAGAAGCGAACCAGCAAGGTTCAAACGCTTAAAGTGAAGGAAGGCGCGAGGCAGCACCAGCGGTGGACGGCGCTGGGGCTTGGCGGGGAAGGAACCAACTCGGTGCCTGCCTGTCTGCCCGGCACTAGAAGGAAGCCGAGGAGGGCCAACAAGGGGCCAAACAGCGGACTCTTTTCCCGACTTGTCCTCGCAATCTCTGGATACCCGTCTCGAGGACATATTGTGAGGCGAGCAGGACGAGACGAGGCTTCAATTGGAATGGTATGCGTTGTGATGGCGAAACATTCAACTCATGCCAGTCGAAAATGATGTTGAGAGCCATTCCCAGCTTGTACCGGGCCGTACTCCCAAACGACAGGGAAACTTGTCCAGAAAACCAAGAACAGTGTCTCCCCCTGGGACCTGACAGAGAAGCTGGTCGTGGCCTTCTCGCCCCGGGCCTGACAATGATGGATTCTTGAACTCTGAATGAACAAGTCACGGTTCGGGAATGTATTACACGAGACGGGCTCGGTTAGGAGCAGCGATGGAAAACCCAGCAGATCATTGAGACACAGCCTGGGAAAATGTTGACGAATACAACATGCATCCAAAGGACACATACAGTATCGGCATCCCATTGCATCCTGTCGGCACACGGATATCGACGAATTTCGAATTCGCCATCATAAGCACCTTGGTTCATGTGTCTACTTTTTCCAAAGAAAACACAGAGCCAAGACCATGTATTCCTTCCGGCCGCTTGGTGGGTGGGATTCGGATGATGGTGGTCGAAAGACGTGAAGCGCATCGCACACGCTCCACTCGTCAGAATAGTCCCCCGAGTCATCCATCCCGTTACACTTCCTGCAAAAAGTCCAGCCTGGCTGCTACATGCTCAATCCAAACACCGGGGTCTTTCTTGACATGGCCCGTGTTGGCCTCATCAGGAGATTGTCGGTCAAGAGGGAGGTCCAGGTTCGAATGGGTATGGAATGGAATTGGACCCTGCTACCGGTCGCTTGTTTCCGGGTTGGCTGCGTGCAGATAAATCCTTGCTGCAGGAACTGCGGCTTATACTTGCAAGGGTCTGCTTCCGGGACTGTCCGACAGCAAGTATTATCGACAGTACTCCGTACTCTTGTGCCGGCCACGTATAAGTGAGAACAACATGTTGCGAGCATTCGAAAGAACGTTTTCGAAAGTAGAACAGCAATTTGCGTCGTGATTTTTTTTCTTTTTTTTGCTCTCCTGGCACGCCTGCCGGTGATCGGACAGCTGGCAGATCGCCCAGAGCGAATCTTCGAAATATCAACTTGGACCGGCTCAATTAAAAAAATGGTGGAATGAGCTTAACAATCTGAGCAATATAGTGGATCGGCCCCCACGATCAGGCCGATCAGGCCGATCAGGCTCGATCAAGCCAGGCCCTTGGCTACACCGCCCATGACATGGCTCTTTTAGCCATTGTCGGTCGTCACTCACTTGAGAATGCCTTCGTCGCGATCCACAGAATTCAAGAGAGGAGAGAGCTGCACGACGAGGCGACGATTGGCGCCCGGGACCGAGACAGTCTGGACGAAGGAACATGATGTTGTAGAATCAATACAATGGCCCGCTGCTTACCTTGCTGAAGTTCCACGTGTTTGCTCGCGCTCGTCCCGACGGCGAGGCCTTTGTTGGTGTCGGTGGTCCTGCGGCGACTCCCCTCATGATGATGCGGGCTGCGAAGTGGGTGATGAAAGGTCGGTGAACCAAGTCACGAATGAAGGAACGAGAAGAGTGTACCGGCGGGCAACTCTTTGTTGCGTATTGTCGGGTGGTTGCTCAACCCTGAAATCGACAAGACTCGTATGTATGGAGGATAATTTCTTCGAACGAATGGATGGCAGTTGATTGTCAAGGTGAGATGTTGTTTGGTTGTTGTTGTAATAATAACGCGTCAAGGCCCAATCCACGGAGTCAAGGGGCCCGCCGGCCGGCCACTGGAACTAATGAAGTAAGCTCCACGCAGCCACTGGCTGGCCGGTCCCAATATCGCTTGATCTGGATCTTGCACCTGTGAGTGAAACATTTTTTCACCAAGTAGGATATCCTTGCACGTCACACGGTCACATTTCAAACTTGAAAGTCCGGTAACTTGCCGAGTACTCCGTATATGCTCTTTGAATTGATTTCTATGGAGATGATGTATCTGAACTGCGGCGATCCTACATAAGGGGCATCATATTCACTCTAGGTCTTGGCATAGAAGCGCATCTCGGCGCCTCCAACGTCGAACACAGCCACCACGTTCTGAAGAAAGACGTCGCCTAGGATGTAGGGACCCGAACCTCCACTTGCAATTGCAACGGCACAGTAGCCTGTTTTTGGATCGATCAGGTCGCGGTAGATCATGTCTGCAGGATTGATCCAAAATTCAACTCCTGAAATAACCACAGCGAAGCTGGGCGGGATGGAGTCGCAAGGTGCAAAGTATGAGCCCCATTGATACAGATATACCGCACGAGGCTGGAAGGCAGCGGCGATCGCCTCAGCCAGAGCTGATTGGTGTGTCAACAAGCTTTACATTCCCTGTGAAGTTGATATCGGAATGTCAAGATGGCAGTACTTACGAGGAGGAAGGTAATTCATCGTCGTCCCGGTATCAACGATGTACGGGTATTTGGTGTCATCGCTCGTCTGTCCCCATTTGACACCGTCAGGGATGATTGTGTAGAATGAATATTTCCAGGACGTTTCGGCTGAACCGATGAGATTTGCCTAGAGGAAACTTTCTGTCAACCGAAATAGTCTCTTCCAGGCAGCAGAAGTGCTTCTGAATCCGATCCAAGAACACCCCCGACTTACCACAATGAGATCAGTCGCAGCGTATTTATCTGATTGTCCGTGGGTTGGTGGCAACCCACCCCAGCCGATAATGCCGTCAGAAGAGTTCTTCATCAAAGTAACGCTGAAGACGGGATCTATGCTCCCTTGCATAATGGCATTGGTTAGGAAAGGGACATATTGGATAGCATTCCATTTTGCTTCTTGCCCAATCTCGCCATAGTAAGCACTGGTAATAGACGGGTAGGCGAGGCCCAGAATACCGACTGTGAAGTTATTGCCGTGCCAGTAAGTGTAGTTCGCCAGGCCAGCTTGCTGATCCGAGACTTTGACTCCTCCACAAGCAATATCGGTGTAGCCCATGGGTCCGAAGACTTTCTCCCCTGAGCCGTATCTGAGATAGAAGTGAAGGTCATCGATGGGACCTTGACGAAAATCTTTGACATGTGTGTTTCCAAATCCGCAATCAGACTCGCTATGGTCAGCCCCGTGAGCATCATGACACTCGAATCCTTTCTGTACGGCCCAGGTATCGGAGCTGCCGGTGTCGAGAAGGAGCCATACTGGGACACCATCCCATCCACATTGAATTGCATATTGGGTTGAGAAGGTGCCGGCGGTGCTGATGTTCTGGTACGTACGTTGCCCATGAGATGGCGGCGTTCGAAGCATGCTGCTGACCAGGCTGGATACGGCATTATGGCTGCCCGTTTGCCCTTTGATGCTGGAAATCCTGGAGAACTGAGCAGCTTTCTTGTCAGTCGTAGGTTGGGAGAAAGCCTTGACGCGCTCGAATGTGAAACCATTCATTGGCTTGGATAGATCCCAGCTGGCTGGAGCTGTATGATCATTTGGAGCGCCTGGTGACGCTTGGGCGAGGCAAAGTCCCAGTATGGAAAGGAGCACAAGAATAGACCCCATTGTCTCTTCCTCTCGCTGCAGTCTTTCGAGCTTGTACCGAATTTGAACAATTACTCGGGAGGAGGATTTCGGATAAATAGGAAGAGAGATGAACTGGTTCAAGAACCCCGCGAGAGATGACAGACAAAAGGTTTTTAAATAGTCAAGTCATCGTTTTCCGGTACCAGTCCAGTAATGGAGACTCTGGAGTCTGGACGGAAAGCTGACGTTGCCACAGACCACTGAAGTGCGTACAGCTGTTTGTTCCGTATCGGTCTGTCTCTCAGTTCGACCGACACACCAAACATGTCATGACCGGCAGGTGGCAGCTGAGGGAAGGAGGTGATGCGCGACTTCCGTTTCCCGTCCATTGCCAAGCGAGAAAAGTTTGCTGTGCGCCGTGTATGATGGTTCACCTCTAGAAGAAGCACGTCACAGGAATGCTTTTTTTTTTTCCCTTTCCATCCAAGCCCGCAAGCGCAAGTGGACCACCATGGGAATTGGAGGCGAAATGTTGAAACCACCAGACTCCCCAAATCACTCCTCGTCTTTAGCAGAGCTCAGCCGAGTCTAATTCACCCATCGTGTGCAACGGGCCAAGTGTTTGAAGGGGCAGTTTGCCGGCCTCCTCCTACTGTACTGTACGCCCCCCGTCTTTTTGTTTCGACACTGGGAGTTTTTCCCCGGTAAATAAGACATCAGCTATGCTTTTGTCTCTGCGGGGATGGTTGATATCTACAGCCACGCAGCCTGGAAATTTAAAACCGTCAATCTCAGCTTCAGGCGCGGCCACCGGAAGCTCCGTTTCCCATATACCTTTCATAATGGCTCAATTGCGTGCGATACAAGTGCGGATCTCACCCTGGCTGCCCGGTCACACGGCATGCTTGGCTTGCACACCCGTTTTCGCTTGCGAACGCCGACTTGTCACAGTGGTTCGGCATGCAAAACGAATGTCTCGGCCCGGGACGATCAAACTTTGAATCCGAGAACCTAGTCTTACACAGACTTTGCCCTATACTACGCATTCGCCATTTGTGACCTTGACATATTGATGTTTTTGCGCCCATATCCGCGGAGAATCTGATTGGCGACATTACCATGCAGGTCCAGTTCCTTTTACACACGTCATTACCTTGACAATAAAAATGAGCAAGTTCAACAGAGGTCATGAGAAGACAAGGGTCATTGAGTATTCTTAGGCATACATAAAACCATGTCCCAAGAAGATACTATGCTCGAATGCGTACATTTCACAGCCTGGATACGGAAAACGATATATTCTTCGTGTCTGCGGGGAACAAATCGGGAGACTCAAATCCTTGCTATTTTCAAAAGCAAGCCAGGGACCATTGAACGAAGAAGGATCGGAACCCGTCGTGAGCTCCTTGGGGCACTTCGGGTCTACCAATTGGCTGCGAATCCCGCTACTTCTGCGCAGGCAGTTTGTACGAATGGATTGATTGATTTTTATAATTGTTTTGTCGCCATTGGTTGTGGCTAATGCATCTAATTTTAGAAACATGACGATTGCTTGCTAGCAGTACTTGGCTAGTATGATAATCAACATACAAGTAATAGTGACGGCGGTGATAGATGGAACCTGTTATAGGAACGAGCTTCGAGGTTATAATACAGGGGGGGGGCTGCGAGGTGAGAGCCAAGTTGTCGATTAATTCTATATTCAATAGTGCAATCCAACATGTATCAGCAACCAATCATTGCTCTCGTTCGAAAACATGACTCGGGTTGTTCTGACCCTGAATCGATTCTCGAGTATGTAGTATGTGATGAGTATCGGCACGGATCCGGATCTAGTTAGGCATTATGTATATATAATTCCATTTCGCATTGCATGAGACGAGAGTCCCAAAATATGTACATGAGACGCAAGTGTCTGTATGCGCAGAACAAGAATGAGCATATTCTTACGTCGTGGCCAACACCCGATAAGGTCCAAGTTTGACACCATCAAATAGTGAAAACGTCACATGTAAATCGTCTCTGCGATGGTTCTTAGATGCATCCGGAAAGGAGCTGCCTGCTGTCACCCCGGACTTCTCTCTTAGCACGGTGGCTATATGCCCCTTGGCAGCCGGTATAGAATATCGACTGCATAAACCCTCAAACTCCCAACGCCAGCAAACTGACTCATGCCCAACTGCCGTTGCTGACATGTTACCAGCCAAAAAAAAAATATTTAAAAAAATTAAAAAAAAAAGAAGAAGAAAAGATCCAAAACTCCTTAGCCATGCAGAATAAACCGAGTCATGTTGAGATAAAAGGTGTGAATGGTTTCATTTCAAAGTTTTGGTTTCTTCTTTTTTTTTTCATACCAATAAGATGACCGGTGGGGGAGATAGAAGCCGATGAAAGACTCCAGACTTGCTTAGTAGCAACAAGAAAACACGGGGAATTTCGGCTTTGCTTAACCAAATAAGTCATCTGCTGACGTCACTCCATCCAGTCGTTGGGGACATTGCCTGATTCGCAGGGACCTGGTTTTCGGGGTTGGTGTCGTCAGCTGTCTGTCGACGCTCGACGGTTCGAAGTTTCGGTCGGCGTAGGGCGTCAATGGGCTCAGACTCGTTGTTTCTTGCGATGCTCATGGGCTGCGTCGTCTGGGCTGCGTTTCTCCGGCGCTGCATATATTTCTTCGCCAACATCACCGACGCCCTCGTCCTCCTCGGTGCATCTGTCGCACTCTTGGTCAAAGTTGTGTTGCTCGACGAAGATGCCACGTTCGCATTGGCCAAAACTTGCTGCGTTTTTTGATTCCAGGCAAGCCAGTTGCTGTGATAAGTCTTCCCACGTATATGAGTCGCCACATCGGGTGCAGCTTCCTAAAAAGACGACAAGGCGGCACATGTTGTCTCTTATTGGAACAAAATCAGACGCGAGATGAATGGACGAGCCGATCGAGTTTGCGCATTTGATTTATGTCACGCCGTCGGCCGTTGATGTGCTGCCCCGGATAGCCGCGAGGGTTGTATGTGCTTCTAGTGCACAATGAATGATGGGGGCAAGGTCCGATGGAAGAAGGAGGACTTTGGGAAAACACACAGAGGCCAGCGAGAGTGACAAAAGACACAGATGAACGAATGGCAGGAGGGAAGAGGCGAGAGAAGGAGAGGCAAAGTTGGCGTTAAGCCGTTAAGCTATCCAATTAATCGTGTCAGTCAGGCCACCATGGGGAAGAAAGGCCGAAAAAAGACCAGCGCGGATGCAGCCGTGCCGCGCAGCACTAGTAATTAAGACGCATCCACATCACACACAGGAGGGTACCGATGATGCAAACATTGGTGAACTGGAGTTCACAAACCTCCAGCTATGATATGTATCAACGACGGGTCTCTCGAATACAGCCAAGGCCGTGCTGTGTCCGGTACGTGAGCTGCGTGAGCTGCGTGAGCTGCGTGAGCTGCGTGAGCTGCGCGACAGACAGGTTTATGAAAGAATTATGATGATGCGTTGTCCAGGAACGGCCCGTAGCTGCAATGGCGGGTGGGTGGAAGGGCCAAGAAATTATCTTGCCGTCAACGTGTTTCGCTGGTCCAGGTCGCACCGGGGAAGGTAGGGACGAGAAGGGGCGAGGGGGTATTATTAGTCCGTATGTATAATCAATAATCCGCAGGTGAAAACGGAGCACGGAGTACGGATTATTACACACAATGTGACCGGCGGGTGGGGCTGCTTCTGCTTCTGTTGACGGGCTTGCCAGGGAGGAACGAACCAGCTTGGTCTGGACTCTGGACAGACAGTGCCTCTCATCTCATAGGCCTGAACCCCTGTCTCCATCTCCATGATGCTACCTTGCAAGACGAGACAAGACAAGATGGCTTAGCGCCGTGCTGGCAGCATCGTGAAGCCGCGCGGGGAAACACGTTAAATCCTAGTTTCAGCATTTCTCGCTTTCCAAGGTATATACCCATTTGCATGACCTCGGCAACAACAAGCTTAAATCATTCACGCATGTATCACGCATGTATCACGCAAGTGCTGCATATGTGCATATGGATTTCCACCACGTCTTCGAGCTGTTGTGCATAAAAGAAGTATTTTAATCCGTTCCGAGATATAGCCCCGGATCTCGCCATTTGTCTCACATACGTCCGTAATCCGCACATGATAACAGATAATAGCCCAGGGTCTGTTTTCCTCCCAAGTCTCCCCATCACACGCAGGCTGCGCGGCGCGGACGCACCTCATCTTACATCTTACTCGCATCTCGGGCGCTGGCAAGAACGAAGGCACCGTGTCCATCCGTCAGCGCAACCACGACCCTTGGATATCCGCCATTGGCATGCCATTGGCATGCCATTGGCAGGACTGCGTGAGACGCCAATTTCCAATGCAGTCAAGGATCGTTCGTTCCTTGGCAGAATCGTTTTCTCCTTCTTTTGGAAATCAATTGTCATTTCAAGATCCACACCACCCCCCCAAGAATAAGGGGCCCGAGATGGGAAAATATTAACTAGATATTCTTCACAGAACACAGAAGCAGGGACACAACACACCATGATGGCGAGGAATACTCCCGCTGAGGACTCGTTCGCGGTGTGCATATGCATGCCCCTTGGTTTTTTTGAAGAAATCCCATCCTTTTTTTTCTCGACGACTTAAGCAACGGAGAAAGAAGGGACCTTCTTCCAGGAATGAAACCTATGGGGGTTGGAAAGATGAGCAGTAAGGCCATCATCACTCGTCACCCGGCGAACATATTGACGAAAGCAACATCTGTACCCAACTAGTATCGGTCGCGGCTCTTACGTGTCTATTATGCATGCCAATCCTCGCCTCTCCCCAGAAACTCGTCGGCTTTACAAACGTCCTCGATACGATGCAAAGTCCCCATTATTTGGTCTCTTCTGGCGTCGACTCGACTTTCATGATCCACAACAATCCGTCGTTGCTGGTATTCACTGTTCTATAACTAGGAAAAATGACAGAAAAATCCCATATGGATAAGCAGAGGTAGAAGCGCCAAAAGAGAGCTCACGTCAAGTTGTGGGAGTCTGGTGTATCGCAAAAAATGATCCGTTGGCAGCATGTGTCAATGACAGAATGGACGAAACGGTGCACGAATGCCACGGCAAGGAGAATGCATCATCTTGTACGTCCCAGCTTGAGCAGCAATATTTGGCACCTGAAAGTATCACCCTCGCATGCAAGGACAAATTAGTGATAAAGTCAAGCCGACCGATGGATTTCGCAGGACCACCAGAGACTTGATTGATGTAGTTGTCGTTGGCAACAATCGCCATGCTGATCAGGTCAGGTCAAGAGATGCTCCGACACCTGTAATGGGTTGGAAAGTGCCATGTCCAAGGCCACGTGCCGTCGTATACCAAAAACCATTTAGATCAATCAACTTTGCTGAGAGGCCGAGTCTAAAGGCATATATATCATGTCCATGCAGCGCCACATGGGTACTAGGCCCATCTTCAATCGCAACCATTCAAACACGATTAGGGTTGCACGTCTAAAGAGCATCAAAAGTACGTTGAAGCAGCATTGTCCGCGATGACGGAAGTAAAGTGGTGAACAAGAGCAAGAGCAAGCAATGACGAATGAGGCGCAGATAAGACACCGGTCAGATCCGTAGTCCGCCCCAGGACGCTCTGTCAACAACAAGGCAAGCATAACCAAGTCATCAGGAAATGTGTGCATACGTTCATCGAGGGCAAAACAGCATCGTCACCCCCAGCAGCCTCACCCTGCTGAGCGCCTGAGGGGCAAAACGAAAGCAGGTCAGAGAATCAAATGCAACGAGTTATACATGCGCAGACACCATCACAGTTCACGCGCCATATGCGTTTCCAAGTCAGAGAGGTAGTATCAGTCAAGTCAAGGCATCTCAGATGTTTCTCATGCTGTGTCGTCGCACAGCGCAAGGTCGATCAAAGGTCACCCAGTCAAGATGTGCAAATAATCGCCGTCATAACAGGAGGGGCATCGTCACTATGAGCCAGAGCCAGGAGCAGGTGCGCCTGCTGGTGGCCCGTCACCGGTTTGTTGCTGTTGTTGTTGGTACATCAGGGACTGGTACCAAAGAGCGACGTAATTCTGGTATCCACCATCTGCATTACCAGGTCAGCTTTGCCCTTGGGATCCTAGTTATTCAAAGAGAGCCAGATTACTTACATTGGGCGTATGGGTCAGCTCCGTCTCCGGATCCGGATGAAGCTCGGGGTGGGTTAGCAGATGTATCTGGGCCTTGCGAATACGACGGTCTATCAAGATCCTGATGTCCACGACCCCGGGGGGGCCCGCTACGATCGCCGCTCTTTTGTCGCTGTTGCTGCTTTGTCAGCATATATACTTGAGGAGGCCTGTTGAGAATTGGGTGGGAGGGGGCACTGAGGGATCTGCGACATACCACAGCATCAACCTTCTCCTCAATTGCTACTTTGGCTCGTGCAATGCTATCTCGCGAACCGATGAGTGCAATTTCTCGTTGAGTTTCACCAGGCCCAGAGGACTGGGCCACATTGATCTTGCAGCCTGTGGTGTTCTGCATCTCGCGGATGGTCTCGCCACCTTTGCCAATAATCATACCCACCGCATCTGACGGAACATAGACTGCATCATTAATTTTGTCCGGCCCGCCCAAACTTCCTCCCATATCTCTGGACGGAGGTTCCGCGCGAGCTGGAGCAGGCGCGCTCTTCTTGACGGCAGAAGCCCCGTCACCCCTTGTGTCACTATCGACGATTTCCAAGATGAGATCTTTTGCGAGAGCTGCGGATTCCACGGTACCAATGAGGTTGACAGGGCGCAGGCCATTGACACTCTTCGATTCTCCCACAATGTTGATGTGGCATCCAGATCGTTCTTGAAGGTCACGAATGGTCTCACCTCCGCGGCCAATGATCAAACCAACCGTGCGGTCCGGCACCATGATTTGCATATGATCCTCACCTTCTTGCAGGGGAGCAGCTCCACTCTTTTCAGGCTCTTGACTCTTTTCCTGGGGTCGATTCAGAGCTCCCATCCCACTGTCTTCGATGATTCGGTTGATGGCAGTCTTCACATCGGCACGGCGTGGCCGAGGTCCCGTGATCCTGCATTGACGGAATGGGCCACCATCGGTAGCAGCTAAGAACTGCACACGGCAGTTTGTCTCGGATTCGATACGACGCAGGTTCTCACCCAGGCGTCCGATGATAAGCCCTACCAGGCTCGACTCGATTTGAATGGTCTCTGAGTTGTCGTCTGATCCGCCACGAAGAGGTGACCGTTCTCGACCGCTACCGCCGCCGCCTGCACCTCCTCCTCCATGGGGTGAGAAGCGACCTCTAGAAGGCGGCGAGAAGGATCCATCGCGTCCATATTCCCTTCCACGGCCACCGCCGCGGCGGTCGCCTCTGTGGTCACCACGAGGTGGTGAGCGAGATCGCGATCGACGATAATTGCGATCACTATTTCGTGCTTCGGAGCCGTAGACAAGGGGACGATCGTACGAGGTGGCACCTTTCTCAGCAGCATACGCTCGCGCCTTGGACACAATGTCGTCGAAGTTCATCGTGCCAGAGTTTACGGGGCGGATGGCGCTCAAGTCAAGACTTCCACTGGCCGCGGGGGCTGGAAGATGGCCAGATGTAGCATACCCAGGGACACCTCCTTGGGGGCCTGGGTAAGAATGTGGCGGGGCAGATGAAGGAGGAGGAGGATAAGCTTGTCCAGGGGGGCCGGGAGGTGTCTGGGAAGGAGTGCCGGCTGGTGGACGTTGAGCAGCTGCGCTCGTGGTTAGTTTGATGTCAGCATGGCTGGCAGTAACGGCTGAACGAGGAGGGAACGAGGGGGGGAGCGTACCGAGTGCAGCCAGAATGCTCTGGATATCGGGATGCGACTCCGCCATGGCAAGTGACTTGATTGAAGTTAGGGCAGCTGGGGGCGATATTATAGGATCGCCGAGCGACTCAGTTTTGCTGTAGGAATGGCGGTGTCGGAAGTCGCGAGCAGAAGCGACCGAATGGCGGCGCGTTGAATCAAGTGGTTTGACAAACAATGTTCAGAGCCTGCGTCCAACTGGTGCTTTGCAGTCGTTGGTTTGAAGAGTCCTCGAAGGGGACTGCGGCTCACAATGCGGAAGTTGGAAGGGAGATTCGCATCTGACGACCAGAGGGTGATTTTTTCGGTGTTGGCAACTGCTCAAATGCGCGGCGGAAGAACTTGTAGCCGCTGGAACACACGCACAAGGCGGTCTGGTGCGTCTGGTGCCAGCTGATCAATGCACTCGCTCGAGTGGGCTTTAGAATGACCCACCAGACGCTTGTTGGGACAGCAGCGACCCGACCCACGCGGGTGGCAGCGGCAGTAATGCGCAGGGCTCCTCCAGCTTATTATTCCTGTAGTTCTGTATTGAGAAGGATGCCTGCGGTGCCTGCGGAACGTCACGGACTGACACTTCACTTCTTGACGCATGGTTTGCGAAGTGAACGACTTCATGCCCAAGTGTTGTAGGGCTGCTAGGGCACAGGCGTGCATGTCCGTCCTGCAGACAGTGGGGCACTATGAAGTCTCGTTTCATCGAGGCGGACAAGGGCGGGATGAACCCAACATGGGTGCACGACATTGTCCGAAATCCACCCGACGCTCTGTGAGAGCAGATTGATCAATGGCATCGCTCACGCTGATGACGCCGACACATGCTATTTTATGAAGGAAGCCCTTTCAGACGCAGACATGGCATGAGCTAGGAAAAGGAACCGAGGGTGTGCACAGGGATCATGTACGGAGTATGTGCATATGTATAGAGAGCGAAGCGAGCCGGATCCTGATTGACGGACATGACGGACACGACGGACATGACGAACAATGACAGACATGACGCGGCCCAGCCAATAGATGCCGCCTTCGCTAGATAGGTAGCCTAAGGTAGGTAGGTGCGTGGGCATTACTCGGCTGCTTGGGTGAGGTAGGTACGTAGGTACGTAGGTACGTAGATACGTAGATACGTAGATCACCAGGTCCTCCCTCTCGCCTGGCGCCAGAAGCAAGAAAAGATGTGTCCCAAAGGTGAAGAGCTCCCAGCGCCGAGTGATCCGGCTCATGACCATCCGCTCTTCTTTTTCATCTCTTCATCAACCTCAACCTCGACATAGCACTTGAATCCTCCTGCCACTTCTACCTCTACCTTCTTCCTCTTTTAGTTTCGAGCCATCCCTATTGCGACAATATCAACGGTTCTCTCATTACCATCTACAACTCTCGTTGCCTATATCGATTTGCGCATCTGATAACAATCTGGCGATTGCCCATTCAACCAAAGCGATTGATATATTCCAACATTATATTCCGTACCCTGGCTAGTTTTTGACAGCCCACGACTTACGCATGTGCTCTCGGGTCGTCGTAGAGCACCGGTGCAAGCACCAGGTGCTCCGAGGAAGTACTAAGTGTTTCCGGGAAAATTGTCCCGGCAGAAAGGACGATATATCCTTCGACGCAGATGATTGCCCGCAATGCGAGGCCCACAAGGGATTCAAATCCTCAAGATGGTGCTCGGAGGGATGCTGTACCTGCATGTAATGTAAGATACTCCGTACAACCATCGGAATTCCCATCTACTTGGATGACTTTAATAAGTACGAACAGACAGATTTGAGCGCATGTGATGATAAGGGCAGACAGTCGAAGGAGTATCGAAAGGTCGACGTGACTCGTCCGCCAGCGAGACGAACATGACGGGGAATGGGTGGCGTTGTTGGAAAGAGCGACCTGTGTTCCTTTTTACTGTGTGTAGTCCGAAGCGGACAAGGCGTTGTGCTGTAAACTCTATTTGTGAACACTTCAAGCGCTGACGCATGGCTCGAGCGCTGGAGAATTGCATGGGATGGGACTGGGACTGTGGTAATAAATATTTAGGAAGGAACCGACGACCCGTGGGTGGGCCACGCAGGCGTCAGCCGTTGCGACCCCTGCCAAATGCAGCCAATATTTGTCTGTCGTCATCCTAAAAAGAATAATAGCGTCGGACCCCGGATCAGATTGCTCCGCCGAACATTGCGTAATGTTTCATGCATCTACACACACACACACACACGATTTAAAAGAAGCTCAATCTAGGAAGCGAGCCAACTGCGTGCGAGCCGGACTGGGCGTACTTTCGCGCAATGGCCAAGAGGGCGCGTCAAAGAATCAGCTATGGTATGTGACATGCTTCTTCTCTGCTTTCTCGCCGTTGCGTGACATCGCTACCGTCCTCCCGAGACAGTATACGGGCAATTGCCTTCGTTCGGCTGATAAATTTCCCCCATCCATGTCTGTCTGGTGCTAACACCGCTCCCCCTTCTTCTTCACAGTTCTTGAGAACGCAAAGTCGTCTGCGGGTGGCCATCGGCTGGGCGTAAACGGTCTAGCCGTCGATGCAAACAACGGCATTCTGTGAGCTTCTTCTCTCTTGTAACTGACGCACAGCTGTGACCGTGGCCGCGACCGCGTCCATTTTGACCTCGGCCTTCATCATGATGAATTCACACTTACTAATAGGGTTTGGAATTGCAGCTATACTGGTGGCCGAGATGGCATCGTCTGTGCTTGGGACCTCGGCCTCGACCTCCAACAGACCGCCGGTGTCGTCGTCAGCTCCGCAGATGCGAAACAACCGCAGACCAAGTTTCGTGCGCAAGCTCAACCTCACACTCACTGGATAAATGATATCACTCTGGCACAGAATAACACGGCTTTGGTTTCAGCGTCGTCGGACCTCACTGTCAAAGTATGGCGACCATTTTCGGAGGAGGACAGCACTCGTACCGTCGCAATCGGAGAACATGCAGACTACGTCAAGTGTGTTGCCACTCCGCCTGCTCATATGAACGCAAGTTGGGTCGCTTCAGGGGGTCTAGATCGAAAGATCTGCTTGTGGGATCTGAACGGCGCCGGGAAAGCTCTCGATGTCGATGTCAAGGGCGAGGAAATTCTAGAAAAGGGATCTGTTTATGCCCTGGCAGTCAGCCGGGACATTGTGGCGAGTGGCGGCCCAGAGAAAACGATCCGTCTTTACGACCCTCGGACAGGTGACAAAATCTCTAAACTGGTTGGCCACTTGGACAACATTCGGTCCATCCTCATTGACGATTCTGGTGATATCATCTTGAGTGCCAGTGCGGACAAGACTATCAAGATGTGGAGTATCAAGGGTGGTCGATGCATGTATACCTTCACAATGCACGACGAAAGTATCTGGTCATTGTATTCTGACGATCCGAGTCTCGGGGTTTTCTACAGCAGTGACCGCGCTGGTCTCGTGGCCAAGACGGACGTGCGTGGAAGCATGGACGACCTAGACAACGGGCTGAGCTTAGCTGTAGCTCAGGAGCACTGTGGCGTGTCCAAAGTTGTCGCTGCTGGTGGTCATATCTGGACGGCTACCAATCGCTCGTCTGTGAATCGATGGGGAGATGTTGACACAAACTCCAATATCAACCTCCCCGAGGGGTTTCGACACCGAAGGGCGGCTTCAACGGCGTCTGAGCAGACCACAAGCCAAAAGAAAATCCCCTCGGAATCGATTCTCCGTATTTCCAACACCGCTATCTTCCCTTCCCGCACCACTTTCGACGCCGAATCCAAGACTCTTGATGAGACGTTGGCTCGGCGAGGGTCGGAAGTTGTAGTTGAGCATCCGGATCCTGAAGCGAGGCCGGTTCATCAAGCACCTGAAGACACCATTGAAGGACAGTTTGGACTTTTGAAACACAAGATGCTCAATGATAGAAGGAGGGTACTGACTCTAGATACAGCTGGTGACGTATTGCTCTGGGATCTTCTCGAGGTAAGATTCTTCTATTTTATCCATTCCATTACGACGCAGATACGACCAAAAATCTTACCAAGGGCCATGAAATGTAGTGTAAGCCTGTTCAAAGCTTTGGTAAACAGCATTTAGAAGATGTGGAGGCGATCGTCAACACCCGTGAGGCTGTGGCACCATGGTGCTCAGTTGACTTGAGTTCTGGCAACCTCACTGTTGTCTTGGAGCCTTTCAACTGCTTTGACGCCGAGATCTACGCAGATGAGTTGAAATTGGACGAGCCAATAGATTTCCGGGAGGATCAGAGAAGTATGAGAATTCGAGGAAGGAACCTCAAACGAACACTCGGGAGACATCATTTTCACTAACCTGCCACATAGTCAGTCTCGGACGTTGGATTCTGCGTTATCTGTTTGCCAATCTCATCGACGAAGAAATCAAACGCGACCAAAGGTACAGGCAAAAGTTAAATGAAGAGATGGCCAAGCGCCAAACAGCTGGTCGAATGAATGCCCCCACATCAATTGCCCTTTCTCAAACAAATATATCAGAGTGGGAGAAGACAGATCAAGTGACTACTCCTCGGGCTAACGGCTCTCACCTACAGCTGGGGACTCCCGGGTTGGGCATCGGTCTCGCCACTCCAGGTCCCGGTGCCTCATCACTTCCACGTGTTCCAGAGGAAGCTGTATCTAGCACATTGAGCCCCCCTGGGAAAGACAGTACTGGAGACAAGGACGACTACTTTGCCGCAAGGGGTACGGCCATTCCCGGGACACCTCCCGTCGACTCATCAGAGACAAAGACTTCCACGGAGAATGGCAATGATAAGGGCAAGGAAAAAGACAAGGACAAGACCGGCGACACGGCCAAGTCACCGAGTAGCACGTTCGGAAAGAAACTCCGCATGTCGTTCAGCAGCAAGAAGCTCGGACGGTCCATGTCACTGGCGAACCAGGACAAGCCCGTTGTGGTTGATGAGAAGGCGGAAGAGTCGGAAAACTCATCCACGAATGAAAAGGAAGTGGACGATAGCTTTCTGGGAGTCATTCAGAAAATCCGAAACAACTACGACAAGCAGTTCGCAGAAACTCCCGACAAACTGATTGAGACTCGTATCACGCCGAGTCTGCCGAACGAGACGCCAGTATTGAAGCTGCCGCCTGGAACCAAGATCATAATCCAAGAAGAGACCTCTGGTGGCAGCGCCAACGTGTATCAGGGGACAGTTGAGAATGTTGGTCACGACGCTGATGTCATCGAGCAAAAGGCCCCCATGTGGCTAGGGGAAGTACTACTGCAGAACCTTATTCCACTCAAGGACCCCGTAAAGATCTCATTTGTCCTTCACCCGACGGGGGATTTGCCAGCGCTGTCGCCTGCGGATGGAAACAGCCGGCTCAACGCTAACCGAATGCTACGCGTGAAGAAGATTCTGTCGTATGTTGCAGAGAGGATCGAGGAGGTGCCCGAGGAACCTAGTCCAGATGAACTGGCCCCAGAAGAATATCTCGAACTCTATTGCAATGATCAGGTACGTCAGTCACCTTGCATTGGTTGACTTGTCCTGAGTGTGTTTGTAGTGACTGACTGACTGTATGTTTGGTTTGCCAGCTGCTTGGTCCGTTGATGAGTCTTGCAACAATTCGCACCCACGTGTGGAAGAGCGGTAACGACGTCGTGTTGTACTACAAGGCCAATGGACGCAAGGAGATCAAGCCGCCCAAGCCAGCTGCGTCCATGATTCCAGCCGATACACCTGGCGCTCCTGGTCCTGTGGTCGTTTCCCCGGCCTCGGAACCAACAGCGACGACACCCGCTACGTAGACGCGCACACGTACTGGCTCGTGACCAGACCTCATGATGACATGGTCTCCGACAACTTTTCGGACGATTCGAAACGATTTATTGATGATCAATGCCCGCGGTATCTTTCCTCCTTTCACGTCTTTCATGCCCTCACAGCCTTTTATGCCTGCTTTTTTCTGTTCAGAAGCCCGACGATGAAGCTTCCATGTGTAAACGGCAATGGCAATACCCTTTAGCGCTATACCGTACTCTTTTTTTTTTTCTTCCACGTTGTTCATTGCAGGGCAGCCCCCTCATTATTTATCTCTTACTAGACTCAACGCTCACCTAGACCTCCGTGGTCAATAGTCGAGCATATAGTATGACGAAAGATGAAACTGTGTGAGTATTGTTGATTTTTGACTTTCATCATGGAACGTGCTCGCTTGTGCTTTTTGAGTCTTGTTTATCAAAATTGCCCCCTCCCTTGTTCATATGGTACATCGTACAACACCGCTCCTGTTACCTGTTAACATATATATATGATGACGATTGACGCCCACCCAGACACCCAGCCCCCAATCTATGAAATTACCCTCATAGCATTCACCGCCCACTGATAACTTCCCAAGAAGATAGCACCGCCTATTGATATCCACGTCACTCTTGGCACGACGCCGGCGAAGAAGGGCCTCCAGCCTTCCTCCCTGACCATGCTCGAGAAGACGTCGGCCACGGAAACCCTCTCCCGCGACAGCATGACCCTCGTCTTCAGCACGTCCAGCGGTGTCGTCGCCGCGGCAGATACACCGCCCGCTATGCTGCCGTACAAGGCGCTCTCGGCGCCGGACACGTCGGCCTCGTCGCGCCGCCTGCCCCAAGACTTCATGGCCTCCCACAGCGGGAACTGTATGACGGTGAAGGGCACCTCTCTGAAGACGGTGATGCCCCATCCCCTGTACAGCTCCCTCCACACGGCGAGGAAGCCCATGGCGCCCCCGTGGTGCGAGAGAATGGCGCGCAGTGCCGCCCCGGACTTGCCCCCGTGCAAACCCGCCTGCGCCCTCTGCTTGACCACCTCGGTGGGAACGCGTACCGCGCACGCCGCCACCTCGCCCAGGCTGGCGGCGAGCATGTGCGTCACCGGCTCGGGCAGCTTGGACCGGGCCAGCGCCCGCTTCACCGCCTCGTACGTGCAGAAGAAGAAGGCTGCGCCGGGGGCGGATCCGACGACTGCGGAGCCGATGCCTCTGTATATCCCGGAGAAGCCCCCCGACGGGAAGAAGCCGGCCGAGGATTGGAGTCTCGTCTTGAGGGTGTCGAGCGGGAAGAGGGACAGGTCGACGGTCGTGCCGGCGAGAGCGCCTGCCAGGAGGGCTGTCTGGAAAGATGGCGAGGACATTTGTGCGACTGCGACTGCGACTGCGACTGCGGGGGTTGCGGGAGGCGGGACGGAGGCGGAGGGAGAGAACAGGCCGAAGCCTTGATTTCTCGAGCCGGAGTTTTTGGGTTTGTGGGAAAAGGGGGGTTGTTGGTGTTTGGAGCGTTCAATTCATGCTCGGTTTGCGTTTGACCCATTTTGAGAATGAGGAATAGGTGGGACCGGGGAGCTGTCTGGTCGGCGGGATGTTCTTATCGATAAGGAGTGATTGTACGCCTCTACTCAGGCAAAGGTTTGGGTGGAATCCATCATGTTTTCTTGAATGTAATGTTATATACGTGCGTTTCAATCGTGACTTGAAAGAAACAACACAAGAGCCACCAACATCTTGAAAACGCAGTTTCATCATTCAACACCACGGTTCATCATTCCGTCCTCATCCAACAAGCATTTCACACCGTCTATACACTTCCGCCACGGAGCGTAACAAATCCTCCCCCCCCCCCCGGCCCCCCAAATCACCAATATAAATAATAAAAAAATCACAGCCCATCCCTAGCTAGTCCCCCTTATTCGAGTCCCCGGCCGCCGCCTTCGTCCTCTCCCGCAGCGTCGCAACGTCCTCATTCGACCGGTCCGCCCTCACTGCCTCCTCGCTGTCCGAAGCAAGCTCCGGCATCCACTGGCCCGTGCCCCTCCTCTGCTTCTCGAGCGACTCCCTCTTATGCTTGTCGTAGTCGACGTTTGTTTCTGCGGCGCGGGGGGCGGGGGAAGGAAACATGTTAGCGGCCATCCATCATAGATTCCAAAAGGGAACGTACGAGAAAACGACTCCTTCAGTCCGAGTTTCGAGCTCGTTGAAAGAGGGAGCCCGCGCCTCATGACGGGCAGTCTCGTGGCTGCGCGCAGGCCGTGCAGGCTGATTGCGTTTCCGGCCGTGTTCATCGTGGCGGGGGTGGGAACTGTTTGCCTTTTATCCCAGGTGGAAGCAGCTTTCTTGGGTGGGTGGGAACTGTTTGCCTTTTATCCCAGGTGGAAGCAGCTTTCCTTCGGTGAATTGAGTTGAGAACCCAGGTGGAAGCAGCTTTCTTTCGGTGAATTGAGTTGAGAAAATGTTCGGTAGATGTAGATGGGGAGTAAGATGGAAAGGAAAGGAAAGGGGGGACTTGCCTCCCCGTCATCGACGAGGTCGGGATCGAGGGCTTGCTCGAGCGGAGCGTAACCCTGACGTCACTATTGCGATGGCCCTTGCTGCTTGTAGAACGTTGCGCACGGTTGAACGCATCATTGCCTCGCTGGTTGCATAATTTTTATGGCCCCGTCGTCGGTTCACTAGAGAATCGCTACTTACGCAAATTATCACCTAGGTAGGTACGTGCAGACAGACAGGTTCGTCAGTCAGTCGATTATCAGTCACGTTGACTTGGCACATATCCAACCAATCCTTCCGTCGGAACATATCGTATATTGACATCCCAGCTGGCCCGTGTGACCGCGGTATCGCAACCTCAGTACAGAGTAATATGAAACCCCGTTTCCCGCAAATCATGCTCGCAACCCCCCACAAGTGTCCAGATCCCAGCAAATTTGCAACACCAGAGCACGATGGCTCAAGAAATCCCAAATAACCCGACCCGCGACCCAGATCATGTCGTAGCTAAGCGCGCCGCTCAAATCACTACCGTATGCTAAACAAAAAGATTCATGCCCCATCCAGAGAACACAAGATGATCCCACATCTGGCCATCGAGATCGACTCGTTTCCCATGCCAGCGTTACAAGCTTATCGCAGCCAAAGCCCCAAATGCCATACAATGAAATAGAACTTTCCAACAAGTGCTCCGATGTCAGGACGACTGAACAAAAACAGAGACAAAACATCAAACTCATTAAAAGATTTTGAGAATAAAAAGAAAAAAACAGAGCCGAAAACCAACATCCAGAAAGGAAAATGCGCGCAAAAAGGACACATGAGCACCCGCTAAGTCTTTGCCATCCGCTGCTCCTCCAACGGGTATATCTGCATTTGTGACTTGAACAGATGCACAGCCCGTGAATTCCCAAGCGCTTCCATAGAGTGAAAGCCCCATTTCTATGCGCTCATTTGATAATTTTTTTTCCCTCTTGGTGAATTCGTCACCCCACTGCCAATATTGTACGGCAGTACATTTTGGGTAGAATAGGAGAAGCTCGTTCGTCGCACACGCTCCAGTTATTACATGAAGTATGCCGGATATATCGTCATGTAGAAGAAAGATAATGACAACTGCCAACTCCACGGTCGGCTCCTTCGTAGTGATAAGATGAAAATGCAAAACTTCCTCATGCATGAAAAAAAAACGCTTCCGTCTGTGCTCACTAGCCTCGTTTTTGCGAGACGGACACTTGATTCACACGCAACGCTGGTATATCTAATGTTTAATCAAAGGACAAAGCAGCAAAAGAAGAAAAAGTGTGACGTCGCTTTCTCGAGCCGCGCAGATTGGTGGTGGTCATTGCGGACATCTGTCGCATGCAGAAATTGGCGCTTGTATGTCGAATAAAACGTGGTTGTACAGATTGTAGAGTTGAGAGTAAAGTTGTGTTGACAGGCAGCCATCAAGACCAGCCCACAAGAAGCCGCGTTAAACCCGTGTAGCCCGACCAACGCGAATGCGATACCGCTTTTTTTCAGGTTATTAATTTGTCGGTGTGCTCGCCAAGATGACGAGTCGCTCAAAAGAAACAGAAGCCAAACAAACGGGGGTTGGTTTACACCGCATGGAGGCGGACGATAGAGGGTCCGAGCTGACGACAGGTCCGTCAAGAACACGTGACGCGACTCGAGGCCACAATCTACCATCGGCGACCGAGAGTGTGCTGTATTGCGGCGGGAGACAGCGGAGGGGGTGGACTAGACATGCTGGTACCCGTGGCGGGGTTGATGATAGGGATAGCATTGCGTCCGCGAGTGGCGGCGGGTTGATGTAGCTTCAAGCTCGCGTGATGGCTTTGGAAGCTGGGAGGAATGAAGGCGGCGGAAGATGAGCTGAGAGAGAACCCGGAAGCAACAGTTTGAGGTCGTTGTGTGGGAGAGGATTCGGGAGAATTGCTTGCCAGGGAAGAGCGCTCGGAAACACTGGAGATCGATACCAGCTGTACACAAAAGAACGAGCAAGTCAGACACTGCGACAACTCCTAAATGGTATGCACAGCAGACGAAGGAGAAGCTGTTCAGAAGCTGCTTCTGCTACTGGTGTCACTACTTACATCGGACTCTGTCAGGAGATTGGGACAGAACTCCAGGTCATCTTCCAGTTCAAAGGAGCGACCAGCTTCAAATTTCATGCGGAAGGCAGAAAGAGCCGCTGACTCGTTGAGATCCTTCATGCTGCGCGCACCACGAAACTGTCTCTGGGCATTTTGTGACACCGACATGCGGGGAGCTCCTCTGCGACTGCGGTGTCCGCCGTGATTGTGCGAGACGGGCGCCGCATGCGCAACCTGCGCATTGTAATGGTAGTAGGAGGCCATAATATGTTTCGTGAGTTCAAAGCTGAAGTGCTGTGTGTCGTTGGTCCAGTAAGGTTTCTGCAGCCCCAGATCTGGTGCTTCTGATTGGGGGCGCAGTGAATCGAGTGGTAATGCACGTTAGTTTTGTTTTGCAGGGCGGAGCGAGGCGGCGGCGGCGGCGGCGGCAGGATCGAGGCTTGATTGCTGGTGCAGAGTGTGCCAGAGCTGTCGGAGAGGCGAGGGTGAGTTTAAGAGTGATGCAAGTTGGAGATGGGGCAAATAGCAAATGTGCAAGAAGAAGCAGAAGATAGGAGCAGACGGGATGGGATGAGGAGGAAGAGGAAGAGAAGTGGTCCGAGTTTGTGCGTTCCGGCAGAGTGAGAGTGAGAGAGGAAGAGAGAGGAATGGGAAAGCGGGCATTTGGTAAGGCGAGGGACAAGGGAAGGCCAAGACAAGAACGAAGCCAGACACTCTCAGGCGCGCGTTGGTGGAGGGTACCGAGACGTCCGGGCTGAGAGCGCCCGCCAGACAGGTACCTGAGACCACAGTGTGAAGCGGAGGCGGAGGCAGTTGCAGCGTGTGCAACGGCATTTTCGTTGGTTGGGGATGGGAAAGACCGGGGCACTGGGGACAGACGTTTGTGAGAGGCGGCGAATAGGGGGCCGAGAAATGCAGGTGGATTTCGGGTCCACCAAACTCGCCACTAGACAGGGGTTTGGGATGGGCTGGCACACACACGCATACACGCTAGTCCTGTCCTGGCACACAGCATCCTGCAATTGTGGGGGGGGGGGGGGGCAGTCCCTGAGACCGTCGGTTGGACACAGTGTCTCATACAGTTCAGATGCATGCGCTGTGGCAGTCTCCTGTGAGAAACAGAACAGAGGGATCAGGGAACGACGCTATTAGCAGCTAGGTTTCCATCACTAGGCCTGGCACGGGATGGACAAAGCATTCACACTGGGTGCATGGAGCCATCCTCCAGGGTTCTTCAGATCATCCATGCAGTTTGCTCTTGTTTTGGGGCGAGCTGCTGAGCAAGCAGTCTTCAGGGACGCAGTAGCACAGTATGTAGTCCGCCCGCTAGCATCAGGCTCGTCGCTGCCATCAGCCTTTGTCGATGGCGTTTCGGAGGCATGAGGTCTGTGGACAACTCGTCTGCCGCCCAGTGGCAGTCTAGACTGGGCCAGTCTGGTGCGGTCTGGTGCGGTCTGGTCAAGCATTGATTGCACCAGGTCATTGATTGCACCAGGTCCACCTTGACGCTTGACGCTTGACGCTGACGCTGACGCTGACGCTGACGCCTCTTCTCTGCCTGCACTGCCCGGCGGCGCCAATGCCAACGATGCTCTCCTTTCCAGACAGTGTCGCAGCAGAAAGAAGCAACCCGCTGGCTGCGGCCACTGCCAGCTCCCCTTCCAAAAGTTGTTTTTAGCGCTGAGATGGGACCCGTGCGTGCTATCGTGCTATCGTGCTATTCGTGTGACGCAAGTGACGCAACACACCCCAGCGCCATGCCTTGGGAGAGCGGTCGGTAAGGGTAAGATTGGCTTCCATTCCAGCCCTCACCAGCATCACTTGAAGGGGATTTTTTTGGATGGAATCTCGTGACATGTTCTCCCATCAACGGCTCGCATGTTCCAGCCAACGCCGAAAGTACAGTAATTACCCTGCAGCACCTGATACGCGATCGTGAATCAGCATCAATTATCGATACATTTTACATTCGAGGAGAGGAAGCAGACGATGAAGTGACTTGGGGGCACATTGCTCACGGCGCTTTGCGCATTTTATTCCGCGGTATTTTAGTTGATATATTTATTGCGGTCAACGACAGCCATCGTCAACCACAGTATCGTTAGGTCGTTGTTGTTGTTGTTGTTGTTGTTGTTGTTTGTTCCCTCCCTCTGCACCCAGCGCGGGCTGCTACAATAACAGGAGAACCAATGGAAATGCTAGTCTGTCTCTCGGCGGCTGTGTACGGATCCGTAATACATGTATGTACACATCGATGACAACATGTCAACAAGTGTGTGGAGCTGCTGGCTAGCTCCCTTGCAATCCCAACTTGCAAGTTCCCTTTTGCGCCAACGCCAAAGTCAGCTTGAGCTCCCAGCCATCTCCACCTACATACCTGGTCATTTCACTGCATGTAACCGCCCGCGATAACAACAGGGGACAGGGACAGCAAGTCGTGTTATCGAGCACACAGAGTACGGAGTGGCAGCTTCTTCATTGGAGCTGGCGATTGCAGCATGCCTCATCGGGGTATTTCCTGTAATATCTCTCTTCCTTTCGCACGTTTCGTCACTACCCAGTGTGAAAGTGTGAAACCGACGCCGCAAGTCGCTGCCACTCCCCCCCCCCCCACCTTGTGAAACGCATTGAATTTATCCAGCACACACGCAGAAACTGTGGGGAAGCTGCGATGGCAATGGATTTGGAACTTGTTCAATACAAATTACATGTGTATAATATTTGTTGCGCAAAAAAAGGGTCGTTGTGTTCCACCAGTCATATCTCCGGCACAATTCGCACCTGTGATATTGCGTGCACCAGGCTAGCAACGCCGTGGAAAAACGAGGGCAAGCTCAATGACCGAGTAAAGCGAATCAAAAGCAACGAGTTCTTCAAGCCCATCTCATCTGGGGTGAGCTTTATGGCATGCTTGCTCGAGGCAGAGCTGGACGATGCACCCTTTTCTTGTAGTACATGCATACCGGCTGCAGCGCCGAGATTGTGGACAGGGTATTCCCGTCGAGAAGGCTTTGGCAACCACATGGAATGCGTCAAAGGGCGCCAACTAACTTGCCGAGCTCAACGTCTCTAATCGAGATACCACGTCCCGGCGCAAAAGTTGTGTAGTGCCCAGCAGCCCCATTTGCCCACACAGGGCGGAACTAAAACGCCATCTTGTAGATCTTGTACTCCAAGACGTTTTGCCACCGCTAGGCCACCGCTAGCATTGAACTTAATTCTCTGGGGATAGGATATTCGCTCCCGATACGGACGATAGGGGTCGAGGGGGTCCCCTCGTTTTACGGACCGGACGGGACAAGTTTCAGATGGGGGTCGGACCCCCTCGCCCTCGCCATACATTAGCTGCGATAGGGATCGAGAACATGAACTAATACGGAGTAAACTTCTTCATCTTTGGTATTTCGACTACGGATCAGCATGGCACACTGACGAAACCCCGCTCGCACGTCAACTCGCCGGCTTATCACGGGCATACCACTGAGCAGAGGCAAGTTGTTGTTGGTTGGGGCAGATGGAACTTTCCACTGCCAGTTCTGCCACGGCCTGTCCGATGGACCACACACAGTGCGACCACGATGGCGGCGAGAAGAGACATACAACGGAGCGACACTCAATCTGTCAGTGGCGTGGCTGGCTCTCACTGCCACCCAGCTCCCATGCCCTCGTCGATTGCGCTAGAGAAAAGGCTGGTGGTAAATCCAGCTGGGATGGGCAACTAGCATGGGTTTGCAAGATACGGTAAAGTAAAGAAGAAAAGAAAAAAAAAACTCGGATTTTGAACGTGACCTTCACCTCGTGCGGTGCGGTGAGGATACATGTAGAGAACCGGTTTCCATCACGATGCCCAAACTTCACACGCGGTACACGTACACCGCTCTTTGTGCAAAAAAAAAAAAAAGTGTGCATCGGCTTTCGCCTCGGTCGGGGTCGGCAACGGCGATGGAGGGAGAGGGGAGGCCGTAAGGAAGAACACAGATGGCATCTCCAATAACAAATAATATTCCTTCTCTGTTCTGCACGAGTGAATTGCCTTTTTTTCGCCAAGAGAGAGAGAGAAAAGAGGCTGGCGAGGTGATGCGCCTGCCACCGCCGTCGCCAACTCGACCCAACCTCTTCATTCTCTGCAACGGGATGAGAAAGACCAGCTCGTGTGCCATACTCCGGCCGAGGCTTCTTTCTCGAATGCGTGCAAAGATGGGATTGTTGTTGGATAATGGGAGCATGTCGTCACTCCGTGTTGTACGGATTACTTGCTCTCATCTCCCGTCCTGTTTCTCATGGTTTCCCGAAGGAAAGGGAGAAGACGGTTCGTGGTACAGGGTAGGTAGGGTTCAACAAGAGGGGTTGCAAAGCCAACCTCGGCCGACGATGATAAAAGCTGGAGTCATGTGAAATGTTTTTTTGTCGAACCCTTTTTGTATCTTCTTTCTATATATATATATATATATATATATATATAAAAGGCCTTTTAATTATCGAGTTATCCGTTCAGAGCATACGCCGTGAATGTGTCATGATCAATACCACCTTGTGCTTCTCAAGACAGTTCAGATATCCGCATCATGCCCCAACACTACGCGTTCCGCACCCCGCGGACGCTCGACTACGCCCTCGTGGCCGGAGCAGCGTGCCTCTCAATATACTGGTGGTACCTACGCCCTCTGGTTTACCAGGATAGCAGACGGTCACAGAACAGGGTGATTCGATGCAAAGCCCGCGAAGCAGCGAGGTCGGCATTACTCCAAGGGGCAAAGTCGAGGTCGAGTGCGGTTTCGGTTTCGACAGGGACCGCGGAGGAGGAGCCTCCTCGCTTCCCGTACCAGCCCGATGCATTTCCTGGCGCGAGAGACGCAGAGACGGCGTACGGAACCATCAAGGTATTCGAATGGGGGCCCGAGGATGGCGAAAAGGTGCTGCTGCTGCACGGCATCGGAACGCCGTGCGTCGCGTTGGGCGACATGGCCAGGCAGTTTGCCAGGAGGGGGTGCAGGGTGATGCTGTTCGGTAAGTTTTGTCTCTCGTCCCCGACACATCTCTTCGTAACCATCGTACTTCCCGTGGCAAGTTACACAAGCCCGATGCCGTGATATAAATTCTCTTTTTTTTTTTTCGCCACATGGCCCACAGCTCCCGCGGTCGGGATATCTCGAACCTAACCTAACCGCGGATAAAGACCTCTTCGGGAGAGGATACTCCGACGCCCCAGGCGACCTCCTCTACGACGACCGTCTCTACACCACGCAGGTTCTCCTCGTGCTCGCTTCCTCGCCCCTCTCGTGGACCGGCACATCTGCTTTCCACATCGTGGGCTACTCCCTCGGTGGCGCCCTCGCCGCCTCCTTCGCCGCCTACCACGCCAATGTCCTCCGCTCAGCAACCTTCATCTGTCCGGGCGGACTAATCCGTCCATCACACGTCAGCTTCAAAAGCCGCATCTTCTACTCCGAGGGGATTCTCCCATCATGGCTCCTCAGCCGGCTCGCCAAACAGAGGCTCGAGCCGAAGGCGGGCACGCCCAGTGCCGACGTGCCTGATCCAGAGGGAGCGCTGGACCAAGTTGATGGCCGTGAGGCGGACGAGGTCGTCTTTGACCAGGTCCCCGTCCGCGCGGACGATGCCTCGGGACCCAAGGTCGGCGATGTGGTCAAGTGGCAATTGCGGAACAATGCGGGATTCGTCCCCGCGTACGTGAGCTCTATTCGGAACGCCCCCATCTACGGACACCACGACGGTGTGTGGAAGCTGCTGGGTGAGCAGCTCGCTTGGCGGAGGAGGGGAGATGAGAGCAGGCCGGGTCTGCCTGGCGGGAAAATCTGCTTGATATTGGCAGAGAGAGATCCAATCGTCATCAAGGAGGAGTGGATTGCGGACTCGATTGCCGTGCTGGGCGAGGATGCTGTTGATATAAGGATCATCAAGGGCGGACATGAAATTGCGATTTCAAAGGGCAGAGAAGTTGCTGACGTTACCATGGCGAGTTGGCGATAGCCAGAGGATTTAGATGAGATCCATGGGCGTCGTTTGATGAGGTGGATAGACACGGATAGTAAAAAAAAAAAAAAAAAAAAAAGAGTAACATAAGATAGGACAGGGTTTATTTTGCATGCTCTCTGCTGTGTTAAACCCTGAATTAAACGACGACCGCTAATGAGGTGACGCGAGAATTCTCAGAATATAGCCGAGACGACCGTCTAAACAAAGGTCCAATTGACGTGACGCCATAACACCTTCTCGTGCCCCTTCTATCAATGCATTCCTTCATTCGCACTTCCGTCATGAGTCATGCATCATCTCTGCTGGCGATGAATAATAGAAAAAATCACCGACGTCTGGTACCAAACGAGGCGATAATTATATCTCACAATCCGAAACCTGCATTGCGTGGCTGCAGACATGCTTACTTATCCAAGCCACGAGCCTTGACAAAGCGGTTGATTTGCTCTCGAGTTAATTTATCATTGTACTGCTCATAGTAATCATACAATGAAATCATTTCCTGGGTGGCGTCGACCATGGCCGCAATGTCAACGCTGCTCTCTGCCAGCCATGCCGCAAAGTGCTGCACCCTGGATATCCTAGCTTCTTGCTGCTTCTCCTTACCATCAGATCCAGACGAGGCGTGTTCCAAGGCACCGCCGAGGCCACTTCGACTGTGCGCCTGGCTGAGCGCCGCTTGTGCTGCCGCGAGACCAGCAGCGGCTGCTGAGCCCGAGGCCGTCTGACCTGGTGCTGTGGAGTTGGGCCGAAGCACCAAGGCCAAGAGAATAGCCACAAGGGCAATGACGTGTGGCGCGCATATGAGAGGTAGATCGCTATTAAACGAATCGTTGATCACGGACCGCGCGAGCTGTACGTCCTCGTCCAAGAGGGATAGTTCTGCTCGCACAGACGTCAATGTCCGATAGGGCTGGTACACAATGAGCTGGGAGCTCATCTCGCTAATCATGTAAAATTCGCATTCTCCAATCTTGGATGTGTCGAGCCCGATAAAGTCCTGCCACAGCTGTCTTGCTTCGGTAACGATGAGGCGGATGTGCTGCGGCGCCTCTTCAATTTTGCATGCTAGATAAATGGCTGTCGTGATGACGAGGTACGGATTGGTACATCGTATGGGCACCTTGATATAGAATCGCTTGAGGTAGACTTGGGCTGTGGCCATGGCTTGTTGTCGGATACTGAGTCGTTTCGCAAGCCGCAGAAGTTCTGCGACAGGGCCATCGCTAGTTAGCAAGGGATGCTGACTTGGAAAACAAATGAATGAACCAACAAGGAGAACACACTCTGTTCTACGCAATTGGAGCAAAAAATAAATAAATAAAAATAAACGAAAAAGACAAGACCAATGATACTCACGCTGGTTAAAGTATATAGCCAGATGCCGCGGCTGGGGCAAGGGGAACATGCGGACGAGGTCGGCATTGTCATCGTCGAGCTTCTGGCGCATCGAGGCCAGTTCGTCTTTGGAGAACAGCCAATGGCGCCTCTGCGTCGACTCCCAGTAGTTGGCCGACATTTACTGTGGGAAAGGGCCGCAGAGGCACCTTAACTTTCCGTCGGTGATGCGAATGTGTCGTGATCAAGAGTCAAGACGGGGAACTTGGATGAACTTGGATGAACTTGGAGGATGCCGTTTCTGGGCGACCTTGTGGAGGGGAGGGGAATGGCTGCGGATGGCAGATAAGATAAGCGTCTGGCAGGTGCAACTTGTGCCAGACAGCAAGGGCGGTGCCGGATGGATTTCCTGCCCATGGCCCGTGCTCCAGTGCATTAATCCGTAGTGCAGGCGGCAAGATATTATTATTAATACAAGGACCACCGACCACCAACAAACGCCAGCACAGTGAGTCAGTGAGTCAGTGACCACCCACCAGCCGGGGCCACCACCCAGAGCTCAGCTGCTCCTCCGACGTCACTGTGCTTCAAGGCCACCTCTTGGGATCCCTTCAATTGCCGCCGCTTCCCATCTACGCCTCAATCCAACGATGCAGAAGTGCTATCACAGTGCCCACCGAATTCATCACGCGCGAGCGACCGTATCTCTCTTTGCCAGGCTAGCCGCTGCCCGCACCACGCTGCTCGCGTCACCGATGCTGCCGACATGAGTGTCACCAAACTCGTCACCGACGTGGAGCCAAGTTTTGGGGAGTCGCAGAATGAACGCGATGCGAGAGTCGAGCGTCTCTGGTCGAGCTTGGACCCCTCTGGAAAGGGCGAACTAGACCTCAAGGGACTGCAGAAAGGTCTTCGTCGGATTGATCATCGTGAGCAACTGCCTCAAGCTATATATATCATGTCTACTTGTCCTGCCTGTCGGCACCAGCGGAAGCTTCATTGCTGACCACATGGCCTTGTCCCAAGCATCTAGCTTTGAAAAATGCCGACCATCTATTGAAACAAATCATGACGGAAGTCGACACGAACCGCGACGGCAAGATTCAATATCAAGGTAGTTATTTTTTAACCTCTGGGGGGTCGTGTCTCCATCCCGAGAGAGGAACTGCCTTCCAAGGACTCACAGAACATCAAAGTCTAATACATTGTGTGTGTCACTTATAGAGTTTCGTGAATTCGTTGAACAGGCCGAGCGCCAATTGTTTTTCTTATTTCATGCAATTGATAAAGATGGAAACGGCAAACTCGACACCGCCGAATTGCAGACTGCTTTTCGCACAGCTGGTCTAAGCGTTTCAAGCCGCAGGCTTTCCGATTTTTTCCACGACCTGGATGGCAACAACGATGGATACGTGAGCTTTGAAGAATGGAGGTAAGTCGAAGATTTTTCCGTGCTTATGCTTTGGTGCAGTCACTGTCATTCATAACTCGGCCGGGGTGTGGGCAAGCTCGAATTGCCCATCATCTGTCGCCATAAACAAGGTCATGCATGTGGTGCTTGTCGTTGGATGGTGATCACGTCGCAGGCCACATTCAGCACCCGCCTGACAGCCGCTGCGCTTTTAATGTATATGTGCGACTCGAAAAGCCGCAGGCAGCTCGTTTCCTTCGATGCGATTTGTTTCTTTCTTTCTTTGCTTGATAAGACGGGTCGTCACGGTGATGGCTAACTGTTTTACTGCGTAGAAATTTCCTTTTATTCATGCCAGCTGGTAATCACGACTCCCGCCTCAAAGCCGTCCTCTCATATTACGATTCAGTCGTCAGTGTCACTCCAGAGGGAGACTCTCATGTCAGCGACGAAACCCTGGAAGGCCTAGGTACGGACGACTTATCCTCTAGCTCTCTTCTTTACTCCCTCTTTGGCTCTTTAGTAAGAGTTGCTGCCTCTCCTTTACCCCCCCAAGCAACAATACCCGAACCTCGTTCAGGCTCATCCGGAGACACCGATAGCACAAAGATTACCGGAACAGGGCCGGGTACCGCGTCAGCCGCCTCAAAACGCAGAATGGATGCCGTTGGAAACGCAGGTGATGATGGCAGTTGCAGTAGTAATGGGACTGCGCCGACAAAGAGGCGACGTTTAGTCGCGACAGAACCTACACAATCTACACCTCAAGTTGGCGATGGCACCCGAGAAGAACACAAAGAACAGAGACAATCTTCCGCGGGAATTGAGAAGCCCCCAAAGAAGTTCAAACTGACAGATTTTGCTCCTGATCCAGGTTACTTTCTTGCGGGTGCCATCGCCGGCGGAGTGTCTCGAACAGCCACTGCGCCGCTTGATCGATTAAAGGTCTACTTGTTGGTCAACACGAGCAGAAGCTCCGAGACTGCAGTCGCAGCCATCAAACAAGGTCGTCCTGCAGCAGCGGTGAAGAATGCGTTGCGGCCGATCAGTGATGCTGTGAAAGATTTATCCCGCAATGGCGGCGTTCGAAGTTTCTTTGCCGGTAAGTTTTCCTCACCCTGCCGTCTATTGCCCATCGCTACCTTTTTTTCTGCTCTCGCTCTCGATGCGATATCTTATGTGCATGGACAAATGGGTTCTGTATCCTAACATTCGGACGAATATCAGGTAACGGCTTGAACGTGATCAAGATTATGCCCGAGACAGCCATCAAGTTCGGATCGTACGAGGCCGCCAAGCGAGCGCTCGCCAACTTCGAAGGCCATGGCGACCCTAGACAGATTAATTCCTGTTCGAAATTCACCGCAGGCGGTGTTGCGGGAATGATTGCGCAGTAAGTTCTTGGCGAAATGAACAACAAGATGAAGGCCGCTTGCCCGCATTTTCGCTAATCATGATTGCTTGTGTTGCAGATTTTGTGTTTATCCACTCGATACTCTGAAATTTCGTTTACAATGCGAAACCGTGAAAGGAGGCTTGACGGGCAGCGCCCTCGTGCGTCAAACAGCCCTGAAGATGTACGCCGATGGTGGCGTAAGGGCATGCTATCGCGGTGTGACGATGGGTTTGATAGGCATGTTTCCGTACAGTGCCATCGACATGGGCATGTTTGAGCTGCTGAAGAAATCATATCAAAGCTACTATGCGCGATACGCCGGTTGTCACGAGGACGACATCATTCCCGGGAACATAGCCACGGGATTCATTGGTGCGACATCTGGCGCTATCGGTGCAACAGTTGTCTATCCACTCAATGTAGTGCGAACGCGACTGCAGACGCAAGGCACCGTGATGCATCAGGCTACGTATACCGGCATCTGGGATGTGACGCAAAAGACGATCCAAAGAGAAGGATATCGCGGCCTGTACAAAGGCTTGACACCCAATCTGCTCAAGGTTGCTCCAGCCCTGAGTATCACCTGGATTGTGTACGAAAATTCGAAATCCGTCCTCGGGCTGCACTAAATTATGCCAGAGTGATGAGACAAGTGGGGGGGGAGGGAGAGAGAGAGGAAAACGAAGACGACGAAAGCAAGCACACAATCTTACCTTGTGGAACAACATTAGACACTACTTCTGGGTGCTCTGCCACGTTAATTTTGACGGCATCGAGCAGGTTTGTCCCCATGTCCTCATGGAAGCATTGTCATCAGACCCTGACGCATTTGACCCGTCGGAAAAAAGGTCAATTTTCCTTTGCTCGACGTGACCGTGTGACGTGGGGAGCAGAGCTATCTTGTCAACAGAGAGCTAGCTAGCATGCGTGATAAAGGAAGACAATAAGCCCCGAGAGACACCGGGAGGACTAGAGTTACTTTTCGAATGGCGGAACTTGAATCATATAGAACTTGATATCCGTGGAGCATATAGGCATAGTCGCCGTGGCAAATACTCATGCGACGGCAGCACGCAACCATGAAAATTACTAGTCTGAGGTCAATCAGCCTTGAATGATTACCGTCGAGTTCTTCATCTATAAAAAGATTGAGTGCCAATGCACAAAGCGGACACCTTGCGAGGTCAACAAGGGAGATGGACATTCGGGACACCGACCCGGACTAAAGTGGGGTACTTACTACCCAGCTTCCGGAGGCGCGCGTCGCAGCCGACTCGCAGCCGACTCCGGCTCTCGATGAAACGGTCTCCCGGCTGGTGAACAGCCTTATAAGTGATCACAACAGCCAAGCCTGGCATGGCAGGTCAAAAAGAAGACGCCCCCTGAGCAAAAACACCGCTTGTGCGTTCATACAGGCATGATAGGAGACAAAGGATTGAGATGATAAAAGAACGAAAAGAGTCATGGCCGCCAAAGCATGTATAAATGGACCGGTGCCGAGACGACTCTGACAAGGAAGGGACTGGGCCTGTCTCGCACCTTCCTAATAGTCCAACCAACACCACCAAAAGACGCATGCTTTTCTCCCCGCCTAATTGTCGTCAGCCTCGTTCTTCCTCTCTCCATCCCGCAAACCCCACTGCGGCTTTTTCTGTTCCTTTCTGCTGCTTTGCCTTCGCAAGGGTCTCCATTCCATGCACCTAGGTAGCTGACGACGACGACGACGACAACGACGGACTGGCACCGGGACCAGTTGATGGGCCTTTGGGTATGTGCACTTGATGTCCTCCATCTCGGCGTTTTTTTGCTCCTCTTCCTTCCATAGCGCGTAAACGAGTGCCTTCAGACAATATGTACTCCGAAATGGGTCATGACGGGGCCTCCGTCTCGGATGACGACCGCGATGATGCCTTGTCGCCCACTGATGGTTACTTCCACGCGTCCGGGACGTCTGTAGCAGCGTCATCACAGCCCTATATTCCTGGACAAAGCCATCTTCCGCAGCAGCGGCATCAGTGGACGTCGTCAAACGTCCCTGTCGTGCCTGATGTGCTTGTTGAGGACCCAACCCTGCAGACCGACGAAAGTGCGGACAAGGCAAAGGAGGCAAAAGCTGAGCTGGAACGCTCGATGAACAACGGCTCCCGTCACGCCTCATCAACAAGAGCTCCATACTTTATGACACACGCAGAACAAGCTGCATCTGGATCTGGATCTACATCTGCTTCTGCACACGCTTCCTCAGCTGCTAACGTGGGCAATGCGACGTGACGTCACCCACGCCAGCCAGTATGACATTCGTCAGCTCACCCACCCATAATAAATACCGTAGGAGCGTTGAGGAAGAAAGTCCTCTGCTGCTCACCGGACACAGCATCCGGCTCCCTACGTTATAATTCATCCGAAACAACTGCATTAGCAAGATCATCTGCCTCGAACCACGCCGACTCTCAATCGCGGACACATCATCAGAGCCATCTGGACGCGCCATCTGGACGCGCCACCTGCCTACTCACCGTCCCCATCGTCTCCTCCTTCGGGTGTGTGCTTCCAGGGCTATCAGACCTTCGTACCTTCCCATTCTGATAATACAAACGACGACGACGACAACGTCGACCCGGATAGCATGGGTCTTTCCGAAGAGCATCAAGCGCTTCTGCCTCGTCAGCCTCAGTCTATGGGTGGATCGATTAATGGGCTTCCCAAGTCTCGATGGCAAAGAGTTAAAAACGCAGCCCACTCTCTCCAGATGCGAGGCAAGGTCAAAACCCTCCTAGGTATTGCTGTCTTCTTGTCCATCTTCTTTGCAATCCTTGGTAGCGTATCCCTTAGCAGCGGCGCACGCTCCAGACAACCCAAGGTGAGTTAAAAACTTGTCACTTCTTCTTTGACGCGCTACCTCATATGCTGTCCGTGGTACACGGCCATCTCGTACTTCTTCTGTGTTACAAAGACACACCTAGCATTGCCCCTCCAGCTAAAGAAACAACCACATGAGCACACCTCAGAAGCCTTTCTCCACGCAGTGATGTTGTTACTACTGCTCATCTGCGCGGCTTCTAGGGGAATTGATCACATCTTGCTACCATTTTCAGTCATATTCTTCACCAGGTGTCGAATCCTAGCTAACTCACCGGCTCAACAAACTCTCAAGGGCATCATCGATCAGGACCCAGTCAGACAACCAAAGATGGGCGGCCAACGCGATCTAGAATGGCGGCCCAGCGACCAGTGCCGGAACACCCCACACAAATTTGACAAGACTTTATCAGATATCACATTCGACAGCGGCTACACACTGAGCATCGAACAGAGACCTGGAAGGAATAGCCACCGCAAAGGCCGCACACCGAATATTTCTGGACAAGTCCTCATTTGCCCGTCTGGGGAGAATTCGAAGAGGGGCAGTGTTGAGATTGAAATCATCTCTAATGACGAAAAGCTGACCGCCGATATAATCATCGCTATCGAAGATGATGGCAAACAGGCCATCAAGATTATCACACCCCATGTCTTGGATTGGTGGGAATATAATGGCGAAGCACCTTGCATCCAGATGCGTGTGACTGTCCATGTACCCCAAAACAGTTACATTGATAGCCTGGGCCTTGACGTGGTTCATCTTGATGTTGAGCTCGCGGAAGGTCTTGCTATGGGTGCCGTTGACGGACCCATTATTAAAACTGTTGTTGGCAATGTCAACACACCACTCGCTGACATCATTGAAGACGACAACGTTTTCCCATACAGTCTGCAATCCCGACGAATCGTCGTTCAGACTGTCAGTGGCGATGTCAAGGGCTGGTTTCCTCTTTATGACTTGCTCAAGGTGGGGTCTGCATCGGGGAATGTTTATGTAGAGGTTGTGCTTAAATCTGCCGACAAGGAATCCGCCAGACAGGCAATGCTTTCCGTTGACTCGATCTCTGGAAATGTCAGAATAAAGGAGTCATTAGCTTTTGCGGTCGATGGCAAAGAGTCTGGTAAGAAGCTGCCAGATCGAGACTATGTCGTCAAGGTCGAGACTGCATCTGGGAATGTCCATGCAGATGTTGCAATGACCTCACGCGCCGATTTCCAGTCTGCATCCGGTGACTTGACTCTCAAACTTCTGCCATTGCTTACCAAGGGCTCCGAGAGAAGTGACCTCCATACCGAAACAACGAGTGGAACCACCACAGTTACTGTGCTCAGACCATTGGAGATTCAACTTGGTGCCGACGAGGAACCATTCATGACGGATACTGAGGCCCGAAGAACCGCCGACGGGCCTCCCTTGTCAGAGTTGCAAACCAGGCACGGGAGTACCAGCGGCGACATCAAATTGCTTTACCCTAGCAGCTGGACGGGAAGGTTCAAGGCAGAAACCATCTTTGGAGGCATAACTGCCAAGGGTCAAGATGTCAAGATGACGCACTCAAGCCGAGGAATACCGAAGAGGGTGGAAGGCGAGAAGGGCAAGGGCAATTCTTTCGCTCACATGGGCAGCATATCGGGAGATGTCGAGCTATATGTTGGCAAAGAGTAAGCCACGACACACAGCAGAAAGCCTGAATAGAAAGCACAAGAATCTGAACGAGATTGGTAATGATTTCATTAAAAAAAAGAAATTATGGGCTGATAAGTATGTGGCTCGAGCACGTTTGAGAATAAGGAGTATTGTAGCGTTGAAGGCAATGGAAAGGTGGTAAACACTGGAACTAAAATGGACTTGGACTTACTCTTATTTTTATTTTAAACCTTTTTCCCTTTCGCTTCTGTTTACCTAGGTGTCTAAGCTGGCGTCGATGGCGTTGGATTCCAACTCATCTATGTACGGAGTAGATGCTATCACTTGCTCGTCATGTACAGTTCAGACACCCCCATCTCAGTCGGTACCTGCATCTGAATTCCGTCCGAGGCCCAGAATGGTATACAAAACAATCACAATGTCAGTTGAATGATGGCAAGTCCGATTTGTACAAGTTCCACTATTTATTCGTAGGCACGGCCCATCGTACATCGTTACATGGTGACTAACTGGCCTGACAGACAGACAGACAGACAGACAGACAGACAGACAGACTAGACTGCACTTCATTTCGTTTCATAAAGCTCGTTTCATACAAGAACGCGGTAGGGCAACAGGACGATTCTTGCCTGGATAAGAAGAAAAAAAGGAGATCCAGCCTTTGAGGGGGTATCCTGAGATTTGTTTTTTAAAAGAGAAAGAGAAGAAGGAAAAATAGGGACAAAATCATGATTATATAAATGTGCCGATATATTCTCATTGTCATTTCCTGTAGTGTGTGGGTTTCGGAACTTGCTTGGTAGACGAGGATATGCCAGGGGTGCTGGTAATTATTTAGCTGTCGACGGGCCAGGGGAGATCGCGGTTTCCCACTGCGGTGCAAGTGAGGTAGGTGATGCCGTCTGAGGTGCGACTTGAGCCGGCCATGTCGAGCTCGAGACCGCTGCCTAGGAGGGGACGAACGAGATCCCGCGCCATAGCTTTGAGCTCGTCCATGCGCTTCTCGAAGCGGCGGATGTTATCGCGGCTGTAGAGCTCGGGGGTGAGTTTGAGAAACTTTTTGCAGTCGTCGTGGTTGAGAAAGGCGCTCGAGTTGCCGGAACCGAGGGTGCGATAGGCGCGCCCAATCGAGGTGAGGGGCGGGACGGGGGGAGGCAAGGCTGACGGGGGGTGATGGTTGTTGTCATTGTTACTGTGGCTGTGGTTGTTGCTGCCCCTGCTGCTGCTGCCGCCGGTGTTTCGCCCGGGCGGTGGTTGAGGCGAGGTGTTGTCGGCGAGCCATTGTCGGAACAGACTGACTACGAGCCAGTCCAGGTAGTTGTTGCCGGGTGTGACGCGCTCCCCCTTGCTTGTGGTGAGGTTGAGACGAAAAAGCCGGCCTTCGACGCGGCTGACAATCTCCTCCAGCTCGTCTACCTTGTCTTCAATAATGTCAAGGACAATGTCGGGCAAGGCGGCGCGGAGGCTGCGCTCTCCCAGGGGCCATTGCCCCACGACGTGAATCAGAGCTTCCTGGAAGATGACTTTGCTGCGGGCGAGGTAGCCGAGGCGAAGATATGAAATTGGATATTTGGCAATCTGCTTCCACAGCCTTGATTGAAACTGGAGCAGGTGATGGTCGACTCGGGGCCCCACGACGGCCAGGGCGTCGTATTGATCTGCCAAGGCCAGGAGCGACTTGCACTGCACATAGGCGTCTGCGACATTGACGCCGTCCAGCACGGGAGCATAGTTGTAGAAGATGCGGAAGAGATTGTCGTAGTCGCGCAAGAGGTCTTCGTCCGCTTGGGAGAGACTTTGCGTTATGGCGAGGTTCGCAACAGAGCGAGAGAAGGAAACGTGATTTGTTGTTGGCGGACCGTTTTTGGGTCGTGAGCTGGATTTATTAGAATTGGATGCAGGACCACCAGAACCAGGACCAGGACCGAATAAGGATGGAAAAGATGGCCGACAGTTGCCTCCTTGGGCTCCTGTTGGCGAATTGTCCCTCTGAACCAACATGGGGATGTCCCCATCGCCTGCCCCGGCATCCAGTTCATACCTCCATCTCCTTCTTGGAGTCGTCGAACCAGATTTATTCGCACCACCACCGACTGCGAACCTATCCGAATCTGAGACGTCGAGTGCAGAAGAAGGGCCCTCGCCGATACGAGCCAGCTCGTTGCCACCGGCCAGCAGTGGCCGGGCCTTGGACCACTCGGAAGATGTACTCGCTTCAAAGAAACCACTGCATCTGGTCAAGGTGTGTCGGTGCAAGAGATAACTATTCTCGGCACCATCCGCGCCAGCGCCCACACGAATGATGATTTCGACGTCGCCGCTGTGCGCAAAGACGGGAAACTCATTCTGGGGCGCGAAGGAAGCACCGCCAATGTGCGACCGGTTGTAGCGTTTGGTGCGGGAGAGCGAGGGCCGTGAGACGACTGATGCGGAGGAGTATTGATGTTGGTGATTGGAGCGGCGGGATGAGGTGGTGACGTCCAAGGCGGTGGTGGAGGCAGGTGACGGCTGATGGGGTTGGGAAACCATGAGCGGCAGCTGTGCTCGAAGGCGTCAAGCAGCATCAAGTTGGTTGCGACAGAAAGTGATAGGTAGGTAGTAGGCAAGTCGAGTCGAGCCGAGTCGAGCCGAGTCGAGCCGAGTCGAGCCGAGTCGTGGGATGGTGGGAGGCTACAAGCGCAAGCTGATGAGCATGATGGGCATGAGAAGACTGATTACGAAGAGCAAAAGGGCGAAGGAAAGAAAGCATGAAAATGTGGTGAGGTGAAGCAGCAGGTACGGGAAGGAGCAGCGGAGGAGGACGAAGTGGAGGAGAGGACGAAACGAGGACACGAGGAAACGAGGACACGAGGAAACGAGGAAACGAGGAAATGATGAAACGACGAGACGATTGGTTGTGCCTCGTTCCTTGGATGTGCACCAGCACCACGGGATGCACCCACCAGGGGCAAGCACGATACCATGTCTATTACGGAGTACGGAAAGGTAACTAACTGTACGGACGTATCATTATTCCCCCCCGTTGATTGGATGGCAAGGCATTCTAGCATTCTACATGCAGGCTCGAGAGTCCCTAAGTCCCCGATTGGGATAGATGCCGTGGCAAATCTGGAAGGGCAGGAGCGAGCTCATGGGCTAAGGCGGACAGGGCTGCGGGTCTGCTAATGCAGTCCGTGAGGCCTCTCCGGAGTGTGTGGCCTGATGGCCTGACGGCCTGACTCTCGTGCATGGGCAAAGAGCAAGTCGTCTGATAAAGTCGAGCCGAGTCGAGTCATGATGACAGGTTTTTGGTCATGCGGCAGCAACTAGACCCAAAACAGAAGGGGGATTTACTGTCATGAGAGCATCAAACTCCTCGCACCTGACCAGTTGACCACGTCTGGGATGGAATGAGCTTTCCGAATCGCGTCCTTCACCATGGCCCGAAGCCCATCTCCTTGGCCGAGTTTCGGGATGCCGTCGAGTCGGTGTGCCCCCCACGCTTCCAAAATATCCGCTATGCTCGGCCGCGGCGAGTTGGTATGTCGTCTTTCCACAGCCCTCCATGACCCAGAAAACCGTCTCTACAGGGGGAGCGACTAAACAAACCATTGTGTTTAGCCATTGCCGTAAGCGGCGGCGTTGACTCCATGGCTATGGCATATCTACTCTCGACCCTCATCAAGACGCACCGCGGTATCAGAATTGCCGACAACCCCGCCGACAGCGCCTTTGCCATCATCGTCGACCACAAATTGCGCCAGGAGAGCTCTCTCGAAGCTTCAAAAGTCGCCCAGGAACTGAAGAAGTTGGGCCTCAGGGCTGTCATGAAACCTTTGAACTGGAAAGATTTCGTCCAGGATGGGCAAAATCCCGCCAGTCTTCCCAATGTCGAAAGCGTCGCCCGAATTCTGCGTTACCGAATGCTCGGCTCGACTTGCCGATGCTTTAACGCCAATAGCTTGTTCTTCGCCCATCACCGAGATGACCAATACGAGACAGTGCTCATGCGGTACATGAGTGGTCATTCATATCGAGGCTATCAAGGAATACGTGAAGCCAATGCGATACCGGAATGTTACGACTTGCACGGAGTCTACAAGAGCGGGCTTTTGGACGATCAAATGCAGCAACACCCGTATCTCAGCTTCAAGCCGCCAAATAAAGAAATGAAGCGCCTTCGATGGACGATGAAGAGCGATTCCGAAACCGAGCCGCGGGACATAATCAGGTCGCGCCTTGGCATCAATGACATGTCGGCCCACTTCCCCGGGCACATACTGCGAGATGTTGACCCTCGTGTGCCATACTTGACGCCACTCAACTGTGAGGACGGAGGCGTAACAATCTATCGACCATTGCTCCAGTTTGACAAGGACAGGCTCATTGCCACTTGCGAGGCCAATAACATAAAATGGTTTGAGGATCCTACCAATGCAGATGCAACCCTCACACCCAGAAACGCCATTCGCCACATGGACCGTACCACACTACCCGCAAAGTTGCAGAAAGATGCCATTCTCGACGTGTCAAGGGAAGCAAAGAAGCGCATAAGACTTGAAGAAGCAGAGGCGCGACGATGGTTGATACGAGAAGCTGCGATTCTCGATTTCGACCCCAATGCGGGTACTTTGCTTGTTGAGCCCCCTTCCTTTCGACCCGCTCATTCGCAATGGAGAAGACGTCTCTTCGGCGAAGCGAGGTCACGATCTCGTCAACCCCACCAGCGCCTGATCGCTGCCCTCGCGGTTCGCAAACTGATAGAATTCGTTACGCCAGACACCAATGCCCCTCCAGTCACACATTTGAACACTGTCGTCGATAGAATTTTCCCAGAACTTGCAGCGGAATCCAACACAACACAGCCAAAAGCATTCACCATTGCCGGTGTCGCCTTTGATCCCATCATTGGTCCCGCATGTACGAAATGGTTCATGTCCCGGGCTCCATATTCATCCATGAAGCCTCTGCCAGAGCGAAAGCTTCCGGTACACCTCAATTATCGCATCTCTTCTGTAGCTGAGGATGCAGAAGAGCCTACCAGCCGCCATCGTCATTGGCGAACGTGGAAGACAGCCAGGCTTTGGGACGGTAGGTACTGGATCCGCGTGAGTGCGTGCGTGCCCGCCAGGTTTCATATCCTGCCGCTCGTCCCGCAGCATGCGAAGCCATTTCGGAGAGCGCTGCCTCCGAAACAGCGTGCGCGACTGGAACAGATTCTCAAGTACTACGCTCCTGGCAAGATTCGCTATTCCCTCCCTGCTCTCTATAGCGTAGAAGCAAGTCGTGGTGAAGACGCGAACCCTACGTTGACACTCCTTGCGCTCCCTAGCCTAGGGATCCACGTGCCTGGTCTCGAGCGGTGGGTGAAGTATGAGGCGCGCTATAGATGGATTGACGCTGCGCTGCTAGGACTTGGGAGGAGGGGAACGCAAGCGCCTATAGTGGGATATCAACAATCAAGGACGAGTTCAATGAGGGTCCGAAGACAAAGGGCAGCGAGATATTCCATCAGAAAGGCATCACGGGGTCGGTCTCTGTAAATTCCATCATCTCTCCGGTATGTATAGCATTTGTATCATGCAATGTAATGGTCTGCACAGAATGATACCCCCCCTCCTTCAACCCTACTTGCACTCTCGACACCTCCATATCGGGAAACGTTCGAAATGGCCCCAAGAATATCCCATTCTCTTCACACGCAGTATCCGGTGTTGGGGGAATTCTCCGTGGTGCTGGCAAGTGCTGACCGGGAGGGCATCTGCCGCCCTTGGTGGGATCGCAAATCTGGCGCTTCTCCATGGGACCAGCAGCTGCGAGGCCGAGGAACAGGGCGATGGCGAACAACGACGTTGTGAAGAGCATGGTTTCGACTTACTAATTATCGAGTAGATGCTCTGTCCGGTATATTCGTAAAGTTGCCCATGTCAAAACGTAAAAGTCCCCTCCTTCCCTCCTTGATTGTAGAAAGTAGCGCAGTATTTATGCCCTTGATTCCTATAAATACTTCGGGTCCTTCAAGAATGGCAAGCGGGTCTTACGATAGTAATGCACCACCAGGTATGCAGACCCGTCTTCATTGGAGAATAGCATCAGACCAAGTTCCTCTGGCTGGTGTTGAAGTTATGACTTGCTTACGTGAGTGCTAGCCACTGCATGGTTGTGGTTGCCCCGAGGGGCAAATCCATGTCAGACTTTGGAATTCTAGTCTCGTGGCGATCTGGTCTGGCGATCTGGTCTGAATTGCAAGTCGGGCTGGGAAAACAAATGGAAATGGCGAATCGGAAAATTTATAGCCGGTCGGTCTCATGTACGATGCTTAATATGCAGACCGACCGCGCGGCATCAGAAGCTGTCCGGTTCCACATGAACAACAAGTCACGAGTCCTCAATTATTGGCCATGCAGAAAATTCGCATCCTCACAACGAGACAACACGCTGCCGATATGCTGAGGTGTGTAGGGCATGGAACAATCTGGAACATCGTGAGATGCTGATTCCTGAATCACCCCCCTCTCCCCCCGCTCCTTCTCTACTCGGCAGGTGCGCCTGCCCCCATTTCCGCAATCTCGTTGACCGTTTCAATCTGTCCTAGTCTTCGCCTGACTTGTACCATCTCATCGTGTGCATCATCTCTTGAGACCAAACACAGAAAACTACCCAAGGAACCGGTTCTCTGCTTTGTCCACCTTCGTCACGGAGATTCCTTCTGAACGGATGCCATTCTGCGTCATGTCGTCGTGTTTCTCTGGCGAGCAAAATACCCTCCCAAAAGATGTATGGTACGTCCAACCGACGAAAAGAACCCCTCGACCAAGCTAATCAACGTCAGAAACGTCCTCAGTTGGATCAATGGGACTATTTCAACCCAACCGTGAGTTGAGAAATCCTGGCGTGAAAGCTTGCCCGAGTTAGCCAGCCCAACCCGAGCATACTGCCCCGTTCTTTAACTACTCCGATGTTGTGTGGGGGCTTTGCGGTGAACATCATAATTAGCATCCCCAATCACAAAATCGGTTCAACTGAAGAGTCTCATCAACAACTCGATGGCTGCGTCGGGATTTTAGCTTTTGGGTAGTGTGAAAACAAGCCAGGTACCATCATCTCTGTTGGAGTTCGCAGCTCCTCCCATGCCAAACGGCGCTGGCATGCATCCGCACTGTCACGGCCAAGCCACTCACTCAAACATTCCTGGCAACGACAACCAAGACGGCATCGAAAAAAAAAAACGTACAAGTTGACTCGTCGTAAATCATCATGGGGCAAAGAAGCAAGTGATGAAGCAATTTTTTTTTTTCTTTCACTTCACAAACAAAATCCGCAAGAAATAAAGAAGAAGAATAAAAGAGTGCTGCCCTCCTCACCCCAAAAGCCTTGTCGTGTCAATCAGTGCCTATGCCGATGGCTACGATGCCTCTGCGACGAATGAAGGCGGCTATTGCGGCGACTATTTTCAGCATACTGCTGCGAAGCCACTCCCGATGTTTCTGCATCGTCATAGAAGTCATGGGGCATGTGGATAGCTGGAAGCTGTCCTTGGCTTTTTGCCCGTTGGAAAGTATGCTCGTCAATCAGACCGTACCTGTGCAAATGACCGAGAAAGAAAAAGTCTGGCTGAATGTTGGCTGCCGTTTGCCCTTCGAAGAAATGGGCTGCAATATGATACATCCGCTGCCGATATTTCTCCCGTTTCTCTTCTGCTCGCTTCGAACGGCATTTGAAGTCTGCTTCTTCACAAAACCAACAAATGCTGTGGGCAGGAAAGCGTGCTGCCAAATGCTCATCCACCATGTGCTCAATCCACAAGTTTATTTCTTGGAAACGGAAGGACGCACCACAGCCTGTCAGCCTCATGAACTCGCATGGAAGCCAACCTAGACTGTGGTCTGATATCGTTGGCCGCTGAAGTTGTATAGGCTCGGCCCCATCTATCGAAGGTGTACTTGTTGACATGGAGTATTCCGAGGGACCGCCGACGGTATCGAATGCAGCACTATAAGGCGTTGCACTGCTCCCCCATGTTGGGGCGCCTTCTTCGGTTCGTGCGTCTTGCGGGACGATCGGTTCTTCAATATGTAAATCAGGGCAATAATATGTTTCTCTGAAAGAGGTGTATACATCATATGACGATCGCATTTCCTCGGCTCGCTCCACTGTCTGGCGAATATCTTCTGCCGAAACCATGGCTGTGGTCCTGTGAGCTGTTGGAGGTGTCGAGCTGTGGAATGTATCAGTACAGTTGACCACAAAGCCAGCCATTTCAAGACTTTGTGGCTAGTTGGAAACGTATTTCGCCTCGGGTTTGATGTACAAAGGAATGAAATGAGAGCCCGAGTGGTTGGGCTTCGAGAATCAGCAGTGGTGGTGAATATCTTGCGTATGAAGAAGGAACTCCGCCACCTCCTCCTCCTCTGGTCGTCTCACTGTCGTCTAAGTGCCAAAAAGGGGTGATCACTTGTCGTGGTCCTTTTTTTTTTTTTTTTTTTTTCACCGAATCGACTGCGCAGGTTCTCATCGCAATGATTCAAGACTGCCAGCAGATTAAATTTGATTAGCCAAGCGCTTGACTTGACTGATCCTATACGGTACTACCTGGAGCAGTTAGGAAAGGCCCCCAACTGCAAGATGTGGTGGCATGATGGTGGGGGGCTTCACAGCTCTGCTGGCTCCGACGCCGTGGTGGACTGACTAGATGGACTCATGTCTCTGATGTTGAGAACAGTCTGTGAAAGACTACAGATTACATGGAAGAAGTACTGGTCGAAATTACCAGCAAGGTAAGCATCCTCGCTATCCTATCTCACGAGGTTGCCGATCATGGACTACATTGACCTTGCGCTAACACAGGATGTGGCAAACAGATCGTCTCGCATGTTCTCCTGACTCAGGGAACCGCACACTTCTTGATTCCGAAAGTCGGCAGACAGCTCGTTGAGAAGAACATTGCCCAGAGTGGGCACTAAGCTGTTGTGCCTGCTCCAACTGCCCAGCCGAGTAGCGCCAAAGTGATGTCAGTGTGACATTTGATCGGGATCCTCGCGGCAATAGCAAGAGAACAACGAATCCAGGCGCAGGCTTTCACCGAAAACGTCGCTTCTTTGCTATGTGGCGCTGGCGGCACAACGAGTTGAAAAGAGAGGTTCGTTTCCCTTGCAGCAACGACTGAGAATCTGATATAGGGTTTCTGGCGGTTCACGAGAATCAAGCTTGATCGCCTTGACTCGTCAAATTCCAACCTCGAATACTGATATTGGATCAAGGTTGGTGAAAATCATGGTTGTTATCCATTCCCCAAGCTCAATGCAAATTTTACGAGGATAAAGTGTTAGAGGTCCGTGGTGGCCTTATTGGCCTTCTCCAGTAGTGGCTGCTTTGGATCACCCACACCTAACTAGGTACTCGGGGTATTCGGCAAAGATTGTGAAATGCCCTGTGGCCTACAATCTCCCATCAGGTGGTGGGGGAGCTTGGGGGCAACCCAAACCCCCGAAAGTTGAGGCTCAAAATGCGCCCCCCTCAATTGGTGCATCCCTGCTTGGTAGTGCGGCTCGCAGAGGGTCACGACAGCACGCGCTTTGGGGGCGAGTGGCTGTTGGATGAATGCCCTTCAAGGGAAGCGCTAGGCTCATGTTACGATGATGGTCGATTTGTACACCGGCGATTGCACTTCGGGAACTTGGAACATCAAAGCTGTCCGAATTCCCGATTTTCTGACTGATCACACATGACACTATCTTGGCCAAGACGATAATTCTGCGGGACTTATACGTGGACGAGTGAGAATGTCCCATGGTCAAAATCTCTCTTTTTCACCATGGTCACTTTTGATGACTCCCAGCAGACGTGAGGGTGAGGGTGAGGGTGATGGAAGAGTGACAGTCAAGATGACTCAGTGTGTTGCAGGCCATTACTGACACGTTGCTGTGAAGAAGTGTTTTGTGTCAATGTAGCTCAAGACCGGCCGTCACCGATGGACAGTCGAAAGCTACTACCTTTGTTACCTGATGTGGGAAAATAAAAATTTGACAATAAGTTATGGATTGATGCCACATAAGCTTAGCAGGGACGGACTATATACAAAGGCTCTGACCTCCCCCCGCCCTCCTTCTCCCCTAAAGCGACAGAGACTTTGCGCGAACTGCATGTTCTTTCGTATCATGGGATCGGGTAGAGATGCGAGCAGAGTCTTGTGAGTGAAGCAGAATTCTGTGGGAAGCACACCATGTCCGATCTACGGGAGCATGGCTGCCGAGCCAAGTTGACAACTGCACTTGTAGGTGGGATACGCTTCATCTGTCAGCAATTGCATGATCAACACTGCTTACACGGATTATAGGACAAATTCCGTGCACGGATAATGTACATGATCCCACCCGCACGTTGCGTCGCGTGCATTTCGGGATGCACAGCATAGGTTGTGCTTCCACTTGGGCAAGCATCGGAGTCTCGGGGAATAAAGAGCGGGATGAAAGAGCAGCACGGCGCAAAGTGTCTAGATTTGACAAATCGAGTTGAATGGAATGGAATGGAATGGAATGGGATGGGATGGGATGGAACGCCATGCTTGCTTGGGTGATGGCTACATCTCCAGAGAGGCAACGGGTAGGTATAACGTTCGGCACTCGGCATGGTGGAGAGTGGTCTTGCCGACGAGGACGATGCGGCTTCTTACTAATTATTGTTCCTCATCAGCTGCTCACACTCACCCTCACCAGCATGCAGATTGGGCGAAAGCAGCTAGCCGCTTGAATGCTTGAGTGGGCGACCCCCGCATTGTTCCAGTTTCCGTCCGACGCGGGGTGGCTTTTCCGCCACAGATGACAAGTTCCTTGAGCTTGAGACCTTTAGGCAGGATCATGTTTGTGAGGACCTGTGAGGACACCTGCCAGGACTCAGGAGCAGCACGACTGCTGCAGGGAGGGGGGGCGCTTTACGGGATCCGGTCGACGAACTTGATGATTTACTGCAAGGTTGCAGATTATTTGCCAGGGGACCTGGGTACCTGGGTAGCGAGTCTGGATTCAGGAACGAACGAATGTAGGTTGTGAGCTTGTGAGCAGTGTGTTGGTTCCTCCCTCGAAGGACCAGATACGGAAGCACCATCCAAGTAACTCGTGCTCTGTATTGGGAAAAAAAAAAAAAAAAAAAGAAGAAGAAGAAGACGCTTAGCTACTTGGCAGGCAAAAAGTGCAAGAACTTGAAGTTGGGCCGCCATTGAAGAAGTAGATGCTCAAGTCACTTGTGCATCATTCACAGATGCAACGTTGAACGCACCCTCAATGCGAGATGGAACAGAAAAGAGGTTTGTTCCCTCGGGACTCATCTGCCGTGAGTCTGAGTCTGAGTTTCAAAGGCAGAACAGGGCGGCGAATCTCAAACTGCTGCGACATGTGCGCTTCACAGGAAAGCACGACGACCACGTCTGGCAGGAGCGTGTGCGAGGAACACAATACACGTATACCGTGATATCGTGATACCGTGATTGACCACCATGGTTCGGGTGCCCTTGAGAGGCAAAATTCCGCGTGACCCACAGAGACGTGCCAGAACACATACTCATTCATGTCTGATGTGCCGAGTTCTTCTTATTGAAGACGGGGCGGCTTCTGTCTCCTCTCGAATTTGGCATCCTTCCCTCAACCTGAGTCATCTTTTGGAGATGCTGTCGGAGTTTTGTCGAACGGATTTTAAACGGATTACCGAGATGCGACTCGCTGGTACGACTTGTATTCGTGGCCGGAATATAGGGACAGCTTCGTCGACGGGTCTGGATCTTTGAGCCATACCGTACCATGCCATACCGTACCATATCCATCTAGTCTTCACGGCCACACAACACTCTCGCCTTGGAAATCACGTTGCGGAACTGCATCTGTCCCCCATTCTCATCCCCGTGCTTGATCACGCCGGGGAACACCACGCACCGTATGTCCCTACTGGCAAGATCGTCCTCGTCCTCCCCACCAACGTCTTCCATGGTGCCTGGATCAAACAGGACTTGCTGATGGGGCAAGACCTCGGGCATGTGCACTCTCAGGACTGCCTTTTGGGCGACCAGTAGCCGAGCTAGTTCAACAGAGCTGGTGACCAGCGTGCGAAGAGAGGAGTCTCGCGCGTCGGAGCGCGATGAGGCCGACGTAGATGGTGCGCTATCCCGATCCGTGGTAATGGTGTCCAGGATGCGATTTATGCGGGACATGACCTTTTCAATCTGCGTGTTCGTTTCGTCCCGTGGGAGTCTGGGGGCGTCGCGGCGTAGCAGGCCAAGTGTAGAAGCGCGCCATTGATTGATAGATTCTTCCGACAGGACTAGGATATCGCAAGTCAATGGTTTGCTACTCGAATTGGACATCTGAATGACGACAACGGATGGCCCGTGGCGAGTCCGTCCGAGTGCCGACGTCTCGAGGAGCCCGAGCTGTAGGCTGTAGGAACGGCGGAACTGTACGCACCAAGCTGGGAAAGCGTCTTCTCCATCTGTCGGAAATGCTGCGTCTGTTCATCCGACAAGCCCGGGAAGTAGACGCCAAACACCATGTCCACCAGCACCCTCGACACGATGGACTGTAACAAATGAACTTTTGCTCCCTGCGCCAGCTCCTCATACATGGGGACCAGCTCACCAAGCTCGGCGAGCGTCGCCTCATCTACTTTGGCGAAATCGGCTGATGCGCACAAACAGACTCAGCATTTATCCACACCATTTGCGTTACTGCCCGTATTTCTTGATTCCCTGCCGGGCCAGGAGGAACAAGACAGACAGATACAAGAGGCCAGAAATTGATTGCGACGCACAAAGAGAGAGAGAGAGAGAGAGAGAGAGAGAGAGAGAGAGAGTATAACTCACCGAGCTTGGCACGACGAAAATTCGTAATGACCCAATTCTGCAAGCCGTTGCCCAACCTTGCCATGCCGTCCCCAAAAACTTCATCGCTCGTCTGCCCGTCCGTCCTGGTGCTCGTGCTCACAAACTTCTTCATATCGCGCAACTGACTCCCCAGCAGGCGAATCTCGTCGTCTCGCTCCTTGACCTCCCTTCGCAGCGAGTCCCAGGCCTGACGGAGCTCGCTGCGCTCCGCCTCCCTCACCTCCACTTCCGACCTGAGCACGCGGAGCTCCGTATCTGTCCTGAGGAACTGCTGATTGAGCGCGCTGTGCTTCGCTTGCCAGAAGGTGGCTGTTTCGCTCTCGTTCCGACTCAGCTTGTCGAGTTCCCGCGTGAATTCCCGCTCCATCGTGGCCATCTCCTTCTCCAGGTTGGTGATGCGCTCATCCCTCTCTTTCTGCTCCCCCTTGGTGCTGTGCCTGGCGGAGCCGGATCGGGAGGGCACCGTCTCTTTGTCCATGTCGGCGAGCGGCGCGCCACCGGTCGAGGATGAGCCGGCGTTGATGCTTGGTTCGTGGGCGACTTCGGGCCCGGCAGCGTTGTTGTTGCTGCTGCTGCTGCTGCTGCTGCTGCTGCTGTTGTTGTTGTTGATCATGACTGCTCTGGGGGGCAGCGCTGGCATGGAGTTGCTGCCGGCTGAGTTGTGTCGAGTGGCATGGCCAGGACCAGTCCGCAGTACATGGCTGCTGTTGGTGCCGCGGCGCTTCTCGGGAGTATTCATCATGCGATGCGTCCCTCTCTGTCTTTGTCTCTCAAGAGGCCCCTCTTCTTCTATTGCTCATAGATGGTCGGGGGTGGTGGTCGTCAGAATTCGTCAAGGCAAAGGGAGAAGAACATCAGCTGGGTTTCATCCAAGATGTTGACGGAGCCTGCGTCGGCATCGTTGCCAGGTATCGCGACGCGGGGGGGGGGGAAGGAAATGTATCCAGATTCTATGATTATGTCAACAAAGGAAACCCCGTCGCCGAGGTCGGGGTGCCTTGCCGCGGCTGATTGAAAGATGGGGGAAGAGGGTGAAGGTTGCGTCAGGATCAATGAAGCTTGGGGAGGGGAGGGGGGGGGGGGGGGCGGTGAATGTGGGGACGTGGGCGGCGCCCTTGATGCCACTTTTGGAATGAAATATATGAAATATAAGTTTCTCAGGTTTTTGTCATCAGTGAAATTGGTTTCGAGCACGCTTGGCTTGTGGTGCGTGGGAGAAGAGGGGGGGAAAAAAAAAAAAAAAGGCTGGTCTATATCTCAACCTCAGCTTCCACCATACGCCTCGTCGTCGGCCCCGCCACCCTCGTCACCGGCATGTCCCCGACCCAAGCATACGCCGTACCGTACGGACCACCTGCTCAACAGGTCCCTCGTCCCTCGGAGTCCAGCATCACGCCTCCGGCCGCCGCCGCCCCCGACGCGCGCCGTGTTCACGACCGTGGCATGCAGCAGCAGCCGCCTCTCCTCCCCGACGAGCAGCCCTGCTCCTCGCAGAAGCTGCAGAGAAGCCCTTTGACGCGGAACGCGGCGGGGATTATACGAACAACCCATGACCATGGGTCGTGAGGAGCGCTGCCAGAAGGCTTAGGGTTGTTGGTCCTCCGCAGATCGGAAAGGATGCCTCCTCTTGGTCTCCTCTTGGTCTCCTCTTGGTTCGAGGGTGGGGGTCTTGCAACTTGTTGACGGTATTGCTCCGTGTTGTACATATGTATGTACCATGTAATCTGTAAAGACAAAAAAAAAAAAAAAAGGTTGACTGTCAGCAAAAGCCGGGCGTTTGTTTCAATGGGCATGGGCTGCTGCTCCATGGGCTTGCTCCCACGAGCCCACCCGGCCCAGTGGCCACACAAAGGCCTCTGCGCACCCCTTATTTATCGCGGGGTGCGCTACGGGGTGCGCAGATTGACCGCATTTTAATCACGTATCCCTTCGGGTTTCTGGCCGGCGCAATGAATACAACCAACCAATCACCCAGTGGCACCCACACACACGCGCGCGCTCGGTGACGCTCTCCATGCCGTTAAAACGCCCCGTCTTCATGCCATGGAGAGTCGAGCGAGCCCGTCGACCCGGGTACTGCAAGCAGCGAAGCATAATCTGTAGAGTTTTGAAACTCCATTCTTTCATTATGAGCTGACGCCATGCCATGAGCTATGTTATAAAAAAAAATAAAAAAAATAAAAAAAAAGGTCCGGCGTCTCCTCCGCCATCTTCACCTCTTCACATCATCCAATAATCCATCCTTGTAGTGTCAAGACGCGCCGTCACTATCTGAGCCTGCTAGTAATAATCTCTCTAGCCATATAATTCTGCGGGGCCGCTGCTGAGCTTGTTGAGCTTGTTTCTGTTTGGCATCTAGGGCGTGTTTCCTAATCATCATCCTCGTCAGCCTTTTCGTAGTATCCCTTGAGTTTCTTCTCCACGTCCTTGTAGTCTGCCTTCACGTCTTCTAGCGCTTCGATGATGCGTGTCAGACATTTCTCAGAGTCTGGTTCTTTGCTTCCGTCCTCGTTTTCATTCTTGCCGTAGCGCTGGATCTTCTCACATCCATCGCGCACCTTGACCAACCCCAGCGTGGCCGACGAACCCTTGAGGAAGTGACCCAGCTCCGACAGTTGTGCCAAGTCTCTTTCTTCTCTGAGTCGCGTAATCAGATTCCGTCAGTTTGCGTGCTTGTGCCATCGTCACCTTTTTCAACCCATGGCGGGCTTCAGCCCAAGGGACAACTCACATAGCCGTGTCCATTTGTGTGAACGTCTCCTCCGCTTGTGTGAAGAATCCAAACACGATAGAGTGGCTGAATTCGTTATCATCAGGGTCATCCATCTCCAGGATTTGATCAAAAGTATTTGTGTCGATGGAGTCACCGAAAATGATACCTTTATCCTCCTACAGAGCAGCGGGGTTAGCAAAGTCGACATGGCAAAGTGGCAAGAAAACACCAAGCAGATGGAGAATAATCAAGCTAGGTTCCAATCGACGAAAAGTAGGAGATTCAACATACAGCATCCTCTGGCGCCATGACGTCGGTTTAGGGGTTCGGTATGCGGGTGAGGGGTAGGTGGGATAATAATAACTCGAGGGGCTGGTACCGATCAACAACCCGTGCAAGGGAAAGCTTCAGCGACAAAACCCAATGGAAGAATGCAGTAGTGTTTTTTTTAGTTTTTTTTTTAAGAAAAAAGAAAAAGAAAAAGAAAAAGAAAAGAAAAAAAGACGATGCAATTGAGTCGTGGAGTATCCGAAAATGCGCGACCGGTAATTAGGAGGCCCAAGGCTTATGTTTCGCAGTGTTGAGCGTGTAGATTCGTGCGCCTGCGACGAAGGTCTCGGACTCTCTCGATCGGAAGGTATTATCGTCTTTCAGGTCCCGTTGGTATATACCGTACATACAACAGCAAACAAGGAGCGAAAGGAACAAGGGCGTGTCGCAGCAACGATGTTCGAGAATTCGAGGTCGCGCTGGACAAGCGAGGTCGGTTCAGAGCAAGGGGAATCGCAGGTTTGACAGGTCCAGGACGAGTGCCAGTCAGAAGTCTAGTGTCGACGACAGAGGGCAAAGAGGTTGGTTGGGTGACTTGTTGGGTCAGACGTCTGCTTCTGCGAGGAGGATGATCCTCTTCCGTGTGCCCGTGCAGAGATAGGGTTGGTTGGTTGTGGGTGGGTAGGTGGGTAGAAACGGCGTCTCTGCAGAAGACGAGAAGACGTCAGTGGGCAAAACAGCGCCGTCAGTCAACACTCACTCACTCTGGTGCGGTGAACACTCCGTAGTATGTACACATGTACACAGTACATGGGCGTCGGCGGGCCGCTAGTGGGGCAGAGAGGCACCACCCAAGATGGTCCCAAGATGGTCCCAAGATGGTCCCAAGATGGTCGACAGCGGCCGGGCCTATGTACTCAGTGGATGGCACTATTCTGAATTCCGAATGGCGGAGTGGTCAAGGGAATTAATAGGGCAGAAGGTTCTTGATGTGCTCGTGCCGTTGTGCCGTTGTGCCGTTGTGCCGTTGTGCCGTTGTGCCGTTATGTAGGCACTGGGCAGGAGATGACAGGATCTAAGGAATTGAGAACCAAAGACAGAGAGACAAAGACCAAAAAAAAAAAAAAAAGGCTAGACTCTGGAGATGCGCCGAGGATCTCCGCCATCTTGTCTTTGTCCCACGCCGTGTGCCCCGCCGAGGGGTAATGATTGATTCAATGAGCGCGCACTCCTTGACACAGAGCAGACCAGGGCCAGGCCTGTCAAATGCAGGTGGGTGCAGGCGGCGGCGCAGGCAGGGTTTGTTGTGCTTGCCCTGTCCCCCGCCGTGCCTGGTCTGCACCTGCCCTTTTCTGCCTGGATGGTCCGTCCTTCCTGGGTGGTGCTTCCTGGGTGGTGCTTCCTGGGTGGTCCCTTCCTGGGTGGTGCTTCCTGGGTGGTCCCTTCCTGGGTGGTCCCCTTCCTGGGTGGTCGGCCTGAGAGCGTCATCACGACGACCACTGCGAAGACTGCGAAGACTGCGAAGTGCTTGTTGGGCACCAAGATGAGCACCAAGATGAGCTAGCTGTTCACAACAGCCAACGGCGGCCAGTCAGCGTCCCTGCCTGCCGGATAAAGGCCCAAGTACCGCATCCCGCCCGACCCCTACGATAAAAGTCTTCCTCAACATAACAAGGGAAAGATTGTGCGGCCACGAATAAACACGTACCGTATGTGCGGAACAACTCGGGGCCCGCATGGCATGCATGGACTTGGACTTGCTTGGACGACTTGTTGAACCCGAACAACAGAAGTGACACGATGATGTTCATGCGCGGAGTACGGAGTACGGACGTATGCAAGCAATTACTCCGAGCCACTTGAACCTGGTTCCCTCCCCATGCCACGTCGACTTGTGAAGCATGACGTCTTCTGGCGCGATTCTGGACAAGGGTAAATTGTGCTGTGTCACCAAAAAAAAAAAAAAAAAATCATCAACAGCTAAAAGTAGTGGCGAGTTCCCACTTTATATACAATGCGATCCCTGCTTGATCTTTTACAGGGGAGGAAAGGGATATATAAATCGACGCCTAGTAATTGGCGAACTTACGATATAGTCTTACGGGTAATGATGCCACAAGAAGAAAGTGGCGTGTGGGTATTGTGCTGATATCTTGTTGATCCTTGTCTATTAAAGGGGAAGGGCAGTCAGTGACTGAATTACGAGTCACCGTTCAGGGGGTCGCCACCTGTGAGAGTCTCGAAAACACCCCCGCATCAGTCAACAGACTTGATTCACATAGCAATTGTTCTACTGGCGGCATGTTAAGTAGTATGCTCAGTACAGTATTTAATATGGTGTATTCAAGACTATATCAAGTAGCTCATCTAGCCCTATGGCGAATTAATCAGCTGCTTAGTAAGCAAGCCAGTCAGTCTGCGACTCGGTTAGGAAGTTAGGAAGTTAGGCAAATTAATCAGGCGTGCCAGTGAAGAAGCCTGGTATGCATGGGAAAAGAAGGTCCCGCACAGCCTTGCACAGCGAACGGCTCCGCAAGTAAAGGCTGGTAGGGAAGGACGTGAGTACATGGCATGTCTGCGGGTCTGGAAGTTGCTCTGTAGATGTGCGATGTACTATCCGACTTTGTCTCTTTTAGGGGACGAGGTAGGTATGAGCTTCGACTACCGGCTGTGTATGATATGTTGAAAGTTCAGTATTGGCTGTACTGGCGGGTATACATACCAAGTCAGCTCACTAGAAACCGGAATGAATGCTGCGTTATGTGAAGCAACACTTGAGAAAGCTATATTGATATGGAATGTGAAGCGGCACCAACAACTGTGCGTTGCGTTGAAATGTGTATCGGATCGCATGTTCATTGACAGATACACCTCTCAAACCGAGAGAAAGGATGTTTGGGAGAAGATTCTACTTCTCCACTTTCACCAATAATCAATGTTTCCGGCTGGTCCCCTGTCTATGGCTCTCAGAACATGACCTTTGAGGCGACGCTCAACAACCAAGCGACGTCTTTCCAACCACCCTCGTCTGAAGTAGGTGGCGGGAATCGTTCTACGGGCGCATGTAAAACACCTTCAAAGTGTCGGTGGGAACCGGCGCCGCGTCCTGTGCGAGCCAACTCGTCCTCATCCATGTCGTCATCTTCGTCGTCGTCTGACTGCTCTTCATTCTCGTCCACCCTGAACAGGGACCACCCGATAACATTGCTGATCCATGAGCCCCTACCAGCGGTGCCGTGTCGTACAAGTCTCCGCACGGTAGCTTCATCATCCTGCGTCGTGTCACGTTCTAGCTCTTCGAGCTTTTCATCGAGGTTGACAAAGTCGGGGCCTGCGATGCCACCAGCCTCGTGGCTTGGGAAGTACGAGTCTTCTATTGTGCTAGGGCGGTCCAGGGGCGTTCCTACATAGCTGCGACTTTCGGCCATGCTGTGCTTTCGGCTGTTGAGGCGGCTGTTGAGCCTGCTCCCATTGGGGGTGGCATCGTCGTCGGCCATGGCGGAGCTGCCGCGTCGGCTGGCACGATGACTGGCGACTTCTCGCTCGCGAGCAAGCTCCTGTTCGAATGCTTCTTCCTCGGCGTCCCGTAGGCCAGCCAGGCTGGTCGAGCTCTGTCTAGAGATGAGCCATGACTGTCCCTTGGATTCTCTTGCTTCGGAGCTGAGGAGGGCGCCAGCTCTCAGCAGCCAGTCGCTTTCGTTCTCGTTGCCATTCCCCAAAGCTTCGCGCCGCCGCGGTGTCGAAGTACCAGATGCTGACTTTTTTCGGTGACCATGCCCGGATCCGGCGACGCCGAGGTACGCGGACGACTTGCTCTTCGAGAGAGGTCCGCTGGGGGCTGAAGGTGTCCGATGATGAGAGCGCGATCGAGGCGTTACAGATCCTCGTGAGAGCAAGCGCGGCGTGGTCGGTGCGGACTTGCCCTGCAAATAAGTGCCATGGGACTTGGAGGTGGCCGAGTCTGGGATGGCATCGTTGTCATTGATGGGGAGCTTGACGGTCAGCGGCGCAAGCGATAGATGGTTGATGTTGGTGGTCGAGCGGTTATTACGCCGCGCGCGATCGGAGTGCTGATTGTAGGCAACGTCCATGATAAGATGATGCGGTTTGGGCCAAGCAAACGGGAAACCTGGGTATGAGCGACACTCTTTCCACAGACTCGGTCCAGTCTCAATTGTGAGATACTGAAGCAGGAGTATACTTGGCGGTACGACAGTGATGCTGAGCGATGCGGAACCGTAGCGCAGGACGCGATAACTTATAAATAAGATGTTGGATGGGTGAAGAGGAAGAGATGCCAAGCAAGGGGAGGGGATGAAGCAGCTTGGATCGGCCCCAATCGTGTGATTGGCTACTGGCTTGGTGCAGAGTGCAGAGTGCAGAGTGCCTTCCGCGTTTGAAGGGGACACTGTACTCCCCACTGTACTACGTACCACTTATGTAGTGTCTACCAGGCGAGGCCGCTTAGCAGTCCACCACTCACCACTGTATGTAGTATTGTTCCGTACAGAGACGGGATGCAACGGAGCAGTAGCTCGTTGTTCTTGAGACGACAAATTGTCTACCTTTTTTTTTGTCTTTTTGGCGAGTTACAATGTGCGGCAGCGTAACCGTTGGAATGGAATGGTTCCCGCCCAGGGTTTGCTGCCGAGGCCGAGGTTGCTGGGACTCGACAGAAACGATCAGCACTCCGAACCGAAGATCAAATTTGGTCCGCGTCATCAAATCTACTCGCTTTAACTCGCTGATAACAACATGACCATCCGGGCCAGATCAGATGCTCAGGCCAGTTTCGGCACAGGACGGAAGGTGCAATGGCGTGGGCAATCCATCCTTCCCTTCTAATCTCCAAATGCGGAGTTAGGATGCCGCAAGACGCACCCCGAGAGTGTGGGCTTTGTGGATATGTACATAAGTTCCTGCATGGATTTCAATAACATGTTGGTTGTGTGGCAGCTAATTGTCCGTCAAAGTGATAAAAAAGGTCCTCAACTCCCTCTCTGTCGCGTAACATAAGCCTCTACGTTTTCAAATCCCCAATAATCCGTACTGCACCAAATACCGGGAAGTCCTTGGTTATTTTGCCGGATCCCGGAATGCGCAAAATAGTCGAGATCAGCGATCCATCAACCACGCGGTAGAGGGCATCGATGTATGTTTTGACAAAAAGTCGAGAATTAGTAGGGGCGCTGTTGTGCCACTTCTGAAGGGAGGGAGAAGAGGCTCTAGGGTGGGTGTGATCCATGACTTTATTGGGTCAATGCTGTATTGGGTGGTGCCACACCACCCCAGTCCAGCAAACTTGTGCAAGATGCAAGACGTCGCACAAGAACTCAAAAACCCAAAAACCACTCCGCTTAAGCACTAGATTCAGACGTTTCACGTCCCCATCAGCTTTCATGCCTGCATGGCCATCATACCCATAGGGTTGATGCGTTAATTTCGGCCACCGCCTCGCAGTCGGCCATTTGCTGTCCACCATGCGCAATCTTCGAAATGTCCGCCTTGGGCGGTGGAGTCGTGCTGATATCTCCTCAGCTTGCTGGAACCCTGTGACGGACGAGACCATCTGTACCATTGGCCCAACAGCGGAAAGCTCAAGCATTGAGCTAGTTTCGTTTTCCGAAAGTGACGCCTCGTAAGTTGACAAGCAACAATGTGGGGGCCTCACCTTGTTTGAAGGGCTGGTAAATGTTCCAATCGTCTGCAAAAAGACTAACGATTTACTTTAGAGGCTCATGTATAAGAATAGCCTCCTGGGATGCCCCTAGCCCTACCCCGGACTTACCGTTTGACAGAGTAGTCAGTATTCAGTATCTGAGTGGCTCTGCAACGACATGTCTTGTTCTCGAGGGCGGAGATATCATCACCGTCCAGGGTGATGAGTCCTCTGGCCAGGGCCAAATTGAAATCATGGGCTCCATAGATGCTGGAGTATCAGCTGCGAGATGGTCTCCTGACGAGGAACTTATCATCATCACGACGAAAGCAGACACCGCCATCTTCATGAGTGCCGCCTTTGACCCTGTCGCTGAAGTCAGTTTGACAGCCGAGGATCTCAAGGCCTCCAAGCATGTATCTGTGGGATGGGGGAAGAAAGAGACACAGTTCCAAGGGCGCGGTGCGAAAGCACTTCGCGACCCAACCATCCCCGAACATGTGGACGAGGGTTTGCCCAGCATACACGAGGATGGCTCGACAACAATCAGTTGGAGGGGTGATGGCGCTTACGTGGCCATCAACTCATTACAGCAGGGCAGCAGACGAGTAGTTCGTGTCTATTCCCGAGAAGGAGAGCTTGACAGCGCTAGCGAGCCAGTCGATGGCCTCGAAGGGTCGTTGAGCTGGAGGCCTTCGGGTAACTTGATGGCCGGGATTCAACGGCTGCCTGACCGCATCGATGTTGTCTTCTTTGAGAGGAACGGCCTTCGGCATGGACAGTTCACCTTGCGCTCTCCCGGGGGAGCTATTTTGGCCAATGAAAACATTCGTCTCGAATGGAACTCTGACTCGACTGTTTTGGCCGTGGTTTTGAAGGACTCGGTTCAACTTTGGACCACGGGCAACTATCATTGGTACCTTAAACAGGAAATGGCTGTCGCACCGGGGCTTTTCCATCTATCATGGCATCCTGAGAAGGCTCTTCGATTCGTTGCCGTCTCACCATCCGAAATCATGTCCGTTGAGAAAGTGTTCTACACTACTCGAGGATCCTGTCTCCCGCCGTACGATAATGGCGCTGTGGCAGTGATTGATGGCGAGACCGTCAGACTCACAGCATTCAGAACGGCCAACGTGCCACCACCGATGTCTCTGTTCGACATCACGACCCAGTCGCCCGTCGCAGATGTGGCCTTTGGCCGCCATAATGCTTGGTTCGCAGCTCTGCACCGCAAGGCAGTCGATGTTTACGAATGGCCTATGAAAAATGGCCGCTCCATCAAGCCCAGTCTAAAATTCAGTGTGCCGTTCCCGTCATCAGGTCTTCTCGATCCTGACAGACTAGTCCCTCTGAGAATTTGGAGCGTCTCAGACGGTCAATTTCATTGCGTCTGCTCCCATGATAGTCTTGGCTTACGGCAGTTTGCCGTAAACGTAGATGCCGGTGCTATACGAGCGGTTGATAATGACAACAAAGTTATCGTGTCGGACTCAACGTATGAGGATGCGACTTCGCTAGAGGCTTATGGGCAAGATCTACAAGGCCATCTTTGCAAGCTCCCAGCAGCAGTCCCAGAGAAAACGGATCCCTGTGCCTCCGAGAAGCTCGCAGAAGACTTCGGCCTGAAATTTCCTACTCATCTGCCCTGGTTTGAGATCAGCAAAGTAAACGGCAGCACGGTTGCCTTTGGACAGTCAAGAAACGGCCACTTGTATGCCAACTCAAGGCTACTGGCCAAAAATTGCACATCCTTTGTTGTTTCGCCTAGTCATCTTATTTTCACCACTAGCAACCATTTCGTCAAGCATGTACACTTGACGGCAACTGCGGAGGGTATGTTTTGATTCCGGTTCAAATTCAAATTGCTCTCTCTCAATATGTTTATTTCAAAAGACTAACGATTCCTCCCAGATCTTCAAGTTCCAGAGGACGACCCAGAAAAGGACGAGAGATGTCGCAGTGTGGAGCGAGGATCTCGTCTCGTCGTTGCCATCCCCACCAACATGAGCATTGTTCTTCAAATGCCCCGAGGCAATGTTGAAACCATCTTTCCCCGTGCCATGGTAGTTGACGGTATTCGAAGCCTCATCGAGGAGAAGAGCTACGCCCGTGCCTTCTCCTATTGCCGCACACAAAGGGTCGACATGAACATACTGTACGATCACCAGCCCAGCCAGTTTCTGGCCAACGTCGGCCTCTTCTTAGACCAGCTGAATGACGTGACGTACATCGATCTCTTCCTGTCATCTGTCCGGGAAGAAGACGTCACCGAAACCATGTACAAAGACACCAAGCGGCCACGGGCTAAACTCGAGTCCCAAGGGCAAAGCCATGAACACTCCCCCGCCACCGGATCTCCCCCGCCACCCTCCTCTTCATCCAAGATCAACACTGTTTGTGATGCCGTGCTTCAGAAATTGGAAGCCCAGAAAGCCTCCAATCTACACAACATCATCACCGCACACGTCTGCAAGTCTCCACCCGCACTGGACGACGGTCTCACCCTCGTGGCTGAACTCATGCAAGAGGATGAGAAGATGGCAGAAAAGGCCGTCGAGCACATTTGCTTCCTCGTCGACGTGAACCGGCTCTACGAAAACGCCCTGGGCCTGTACAACCTTGATCTAGCGCTCCTGGTAGCCCAGCAATCCCAACGCGATCCCCGGGAATACCTCCCCTTCATCCAAAACCTCCACCTCCTCCCCGAGCTACGCCGCCGATATGCGATCGACGATCACCTCGCGCGTCGATCAAAAGCCCTTGAGCATCTGTACGCCCTAGACGCCTTCGACGAGTTCTGCAGCTATACGACCAAATATGCGCTGTACCAAGACGCCCTCCGCATTCATCGCTACGACCAGGCTCGCCTTCGCGCCATCACAGCCCTCTACGCCGAACACCTCGAGTCCAGGTCCTCGCACCGCGAGGCCGGACTCGCATACGAATCCCTCCGAAACTACGCCAAAGCCACGTCGTGCTACCGCGCCGCCGGCGCGACCTGCTGGCAGGAGTGCCTCTACACAGCGCAGCAGCAATCTCCGCCGCTATCCTCATCGGCCATGACCGACCTGGCGACCAGTCTGGCCGATGCCCTCTGGGAAGCAAAGGACTACTCCTCCGCGGCCACCATCCACCTAGAGCACCTCTCCTCCCTCGAAACTGCAATCAGGTGCCTCTGCAAGGGGTACCTCTTCGCCGATGCCACCCGTCTCGTTGTGCGCCACTCACGCCCCGAGCTGCTCGAATCCGTCGTCGACGTGGGAGTCGCCGAAGCCCTTGGCAGCACGACCGAGTTCCTGGCCGACTGCAAGGCCCAACTGCTCGCCCAAACGCCCCGCATAGCCGAGCTGCGTCGCAAGGCCATCGAGGACCCTTTATCCTTCTACGAAGGCGAGCGACCCGGCGGTCTCGACATGCCCGACGACGTCTCCATCGCGGCGAGTTCGCGCATATCCACCTCGGCCAGTCTCTTCACCCGCTACACCGGCAAAGCAGGCAGTGTCGGCACCGTCGGCACAGGCGTCTCCCGCGCGACAAGCAAGAACCGACGCCGCGAGGAGAAGAAGCGCGCAAGGGGCCGCAAGGGAACCGTCTACGAGGAAGAGTACCTCGTCAACAGCGTACGTCGCCTAGTCGAGCGCGTGGCCGGCGCCAAGGCCGAAGTGGAGCGCCTGGTGTTTGCCCTCGTGAGGAGGGGCATGGCCGAGCGAGCCCGCGCCGCAGAGTCGCTGATGAATGATGTCGTGGAGGCATGTCAGACGGCGATAGCGGACGTGTTTGCCGCGTCTACTACTACTGCTCCGCAGCAGCAGCAGGGACAAGAACAAGCAGTCAATGATGGAGGAGACGACCAATTCACATGGAGGGCCACAGGTGGGGATGCCGTTCTACAAGATTATCTGGTCGATAGGACGAGGCGCCAGGAACCGCCCGTCATTGCAAGCCTCCAGAAGCTTGTTCTTCTGGGGTAAGAGGTGATTTTCGAAACCAGACTAGTTGAAAGGGAGAATATATGAACATGATGCGTAATGAGAACCCCCCCCTTAACCCGCGTGAACAGGGCCAAGAAGAACGTTTTTTTTTTACAAACGCCAACGTCGAATTTACGATACTTCACATATGTAAAAACTCTTAATTCATGCACAATGTCATGTGAACTGTGATAGTATGCCATTTACCCACGTACACTACAAACAGACATGTTCCATCGTGTTCAAATCACACCGACCGTTTCAAACCAATTCGCCTTCCGCTATGGGGAAAAAAAAAAAACCGTCCTAAAGGCACAAGTAACGTAGGAATGAATTCCGAAAAGGGTGAAGAACAAGGAAATTGAAGACGAAAACAGGTACAAGCAAGGGAGGGGGGGGGGGGACATGGCTCTCGAAAACATCGGCTTGCCCGGTTCCAACAAACACACTCCATGTACTGTACTGACACACACATCATCTCTTCCTGGTAGGACGGCAGGCAGTTCAGGTCTTCACGTCGCCATCACTTGGCACGTTTGAGACCTCCTCTTCTACAGGCGTGGGAGCTGCCTCGTGAAGAACCTCGTCCTCGGCACCTTGCTCAGCCTCATCCTCTTCTCCTTCCTGCAGCGCGTCTTCGCCAACGGGCTCTTCGGGAACCATGCCATTTTGGCGTTCCCATACCTCGCGACGGATTCTCTCGTCCTTGGCCTTTCTGGCGCGCTCTACCTCTTCGAAGCCGCCCGATTTTTTCAGTTTGCCGTCTTGCACATAGTTGGCGATTTCTCGTAGCATTTCGTTGCCCCGTCTACCTTCCAATTCTTTTTGTCTGAGCTTTTCAGCGCGTTCTATGGCCTCGAGTCGGTTTTCGTGATTCGGCTCGAGGGCGCGAACTTCGCCGAGCAGGTCCTCTTTGGCGGCGCTCTGGTTGAAGCTGTTGCCTAGACTTGACAACCCCCTGGAGAACTGTCTTGCTGTACCCGCGCTCGCGCCTGTGCCGTTGTCCTTCATCTGCTCCTTGGTCGCCTGCTCAACAAGGGCGAAAGTCTCCGAGGCCTTGCCCAAGTCATCGCGCAAGTCGACAATGAGATCCTCCATAAGACGCAGCTCGTCCCGGCCCTGGCAGACATCCTCAAGCTCCTTCTCCCAGATCTTTGTCCAGATGGGCTTCTCGGAAGACATGTACTCTTCCATCCTCTTGAGTTCTTTGGTGAGGTTGGTGATGTCTTTCGCCACGTCCTCCAGTTGGCGAGGTAGAGGACGCACTCCGCGGTGCACGACGTCCTTGCGCAAATCTTCAATCAGGTCTTGTAAATCGTCCACCTTGCCCACGAGTCGATCAGAATCCGAGTTCAGTTGTTTCCGTCCACTGGTGACATAGGAATACCCAGCATCGCCATCAACATCAACAACACTAGCTTTGGCAGCAACGGCTTTGACATTGGCAGCCTTTTGGCGGATGGCAGACATGGAGTTCTGGACATCTGACTGGAAGTCGGAGTACGTTTGTCGAAGAACAGCGAGATCTCGTCGTAGGCTCTGTATCTCGCCCGCTTGACCGGCATTCAGCTTTCGACCTGCCCCAGGAAGCAGTTTTGCAGCACCGCCTTCCGTTGCAGGAGCTGAGGGTTGAATAGTCGCCAATCTGGCCAGTTCGGCTGCCGCATCCTGTTGTCTGTCAGACACCCTCAGCAGGGTAGTCCCCTGGTCATGCACGTTTTGCCTCATTGACTGCACAATCTTCGTCAGAGCCGAGAGGCCATCATCGAAATGTCGTTTGACCTCGTCAAGCGGTTCCACGTTCAAGACCAAGACCGTTCGATCCTTCACATCCGTCAAATCTTCCAGCTCGTGTCGGACACCTGATACAGGGTCTTGGATATAAATTTCGGGCAAGTCGGTCCCATTTTGCTGAGTGTTCCATGAGAATTTCTCGATAAACGCAAGTTGTAATCGTCCGATGGACAGTTCGTCGCGGCCCTCGGCTAGGACGATCTTTTTGACTTTTGACTTGTATTGGAGGAACAGTGTCAGGTCCTTGTTTGGTGTTGGTGGGGGCGAAACCTGGAAATAGGATTCGCCTGGCTTTGGTTGGTTTGAACGCGGAAGCGCGGGCGGTTCGTCAGGCGTGCCGGGCGGTTCGTTCTGTTCAGGCTCTCGTCGAGTGGCACCTCCGGTGAATGCTGCAGGTTCTTGTAATGGGCCTTTGAGTGTCGCGCTAGGTGCGTATTTCTCATCGGGGCTTTGATTGATGGGGCTATCGCTCAACTCAGCCGGGGCTCTAGGCGGTAAATTAGACGTAGCATCCACCGCCAAAGCAGGCATCTGCGCGGGCGATGATTCCGTCGCCGCCGACTTGGATGGAGTGGGCAAGGTACGGCTATGTCTGACCGATTCTCGTGACTGAACGGCCCTTAACGACTCCCTGGCCTCCTTTCTGCCTCTGTTGGGGATCGGTGTGTTCTGTGACGGGAGGATCGGCACCCCGTTTGCGGCTCCACCCAAGTGCTTCGATATTTGATACTGGGAGTATCTTCGAGATGCTCGGCGTTCCAGATCACCTCCCTTTTGAAGGGCCGCCAAAGCGCTTGATTGCTTATCGGGCGGAGTTGGAGGCGGAGGCGGGAAAGCGTCAATGTTTAGGTCTCCAATGGACGACGATGATGGCATTGCGGAATCGTCAGATGGATATGGCGGTAATGGGGGCATATTCTGCGTCATCGAAGGTTGCTCTGGGGTCGTCGACGGGCGGGCTTGGTCTCTGGGCGCATTCGCGTTATATCGTGGAGTTGGGGAGGTGCTGACATTGGGTTGCTGTGGAGTTTCGCCTCGCCGGGAACCGGGTTGATATCCGTTCTCCAAGCCCTCATCTATGAGATTTGTCAAGCCACTGGCGCCGCTTGCCGTTGTGCTGACGCTCGTTGTTCTCTCAGGCAGGCTCGCCTCGCGGTCTCTCCCTTGCTTCTGCCGCAACCGCTGTTGTTTACGCTTCAAGCCGTGTAAAAGATTAATGATGATGTCACGAATGCGCGGGAGGTATTTTTCTAAACTCTCTGCACTAGCTTCTTGGCTCAGCGTAGCCTCGAGGATACTTCTCAGCAAGTCCGGAACGTTGCCTAGATCCGAGGTATCAACATTGATAGCGGTGAAGGCTCTACAGGCCATGTTGAATTCGTAACCGAGGCGAACGTAGACATCGGACACGCGGGTATCAGAGGCTTGACCCCGTGACCATTGCGTCAAGGTTTCGAGTAACTCTTTTGTGGCAACGAGTAGATGGGTGACACTCTTTTCGATTTGCGATAACGGCATGCTGGATGAGCCGCTAGAGCCGCTGGATCCCTACATGATGGCATCGAAGCTCAGCTGGTTAGGACATGCAGGTCCTGACTGCGGCGCGAGAAGCATGAGCGATACTTACCTCACGCGTTGTTCGTCTTGTGACGCCGCTCTGTACGGAGCGGTTAGATGCAGTTGATGACCGCGGTTGCAAGCTTCCAGTGCCAGGAGAATTGGGTCGCATGCTGGGCGGCGGTCCTGGGTCAGCACCAGGAGAGCGGCGCTGGGCGTGGCCTCGCTGCGACGGATTAGATGAGGCCTGCATGGCCATTTCGGTCTTTTCAGTCCGACTCGATCGTATGTTGGATTGCAAGGTGCCGAAACACGAGTGGAAAGCCGATGTCGCGGAATGGGAAGATGGGTGCTCGATTGACGTGTGGTGACTGTCGGGCGGGTCGTCGGGGATGTGCCGCAGGTTGGTTGGGTAGCAAGATTATGCATCAAGGTGCGAGTGCCGGGGCATAGCAAGGTCAACAACAACAGACGATGATCCCTGACGAGATGCTCAAGACGGAAACGAGAGGTGGCAAAGACGGCAGGACACAGGGAGCAATCATGGACGTGGACGTGGACGTGGACGTGGACAGGATGCATCGAGGTGACGATGGCCAGGACTCCAAGGAGGACGTCCCAAAGTGGTCAAGTCAACACCTGCTGTTGCTGTTAGTGGTGTTGTTAGTGGTGTTGTTAGTGGTGCTGGTGGTGCTATGCGCTATTACCAATTCTTATTAGCGCCACCCGCCCGCTCGTTGCGTGCGTTGCGTGCGTTGCGGTGCCTGGCTGCCTGGCCGGGCGTTCTGCGCCTTTTCCACCACTCCCGGCTCCCGACTTCATCCGCGCGCGCACACACACGTTTTCAAGTTGACCACGTTCACGTTTTCAGTTGATGGCATACAATTATATCGTGAGTTGCCAGTTACTAATTAAAACTCCGGATGCCCTCGCTGCTCGCTGGGCCAAACATTGCTCGCCTCGCCCCTTGCTACCTGTAGGCTTTCAACTACCCACCATTGGGGCCCATAGCACATTGCAGGGTGCACAAGCTCGCATTGCAATTCATTCTTGAAATCAAAAGAAAAGGGAAAGGCGTGTCCAGCGAACAACTGCAGCCGTGCGTGCATGTGCATGAATGACCAGAGTTTGAACCTGGGAAACAAAGGCACCTGCCGTCAGTGAACAGCAGGATGATGCTCATGCCATGAATCCCACCATGATTGACTACTCCGTAGTCTGTACATAGAAAGAAGAAAGAATCGTCTCGAGTAATCCGTAATTTGTAATCCGTCATCCGTAATCCGTAGTCCGTAGTCCGTAGTCCGTAGTCCGTAGTCCGTACAAATAAATAAGCGCCCTGATGAACAAGCGGCTCCCGTCTGCAACCCTGCAACACCCTGCAACACCCTGCGACCCCACCGAGCCCTCTGAAACCGTGCACCAACAGCTGCTGGCCAATCGATCCTGGGCCGCATCATCCCGGCACATGACATCTTGAATGCGCTGGCCCTGGCGTCTGACCCAGATCCTTCATCTTCATCATCAACAAACGTCATCTTGGATTCATTGGCCGTCGAGCGAAGCGCCGTGCACTGACTTATCACGGCCGTTCTATCTTCTGGCCCTACTGATCCGGGGACACAGGCTCAGACGGAATGCTAGCCTGAGCTGTTCAAATTGGCCTCGCCGCTCCCAACACGGTCATTCATCGTGACCCATCACGTCGACCATGAAACACCTCCATCCCCTCCGTCATCGCCGCGCTCTTGGGATATTTTGTGTCCGTTCGTCTTCAGACACTGAGCGATTGGGTCCCGAGACCCTGAAAAATATGCGCTGCTCGCTGTATGTGCCAGACTGGCACTACAGACGACTCCCGTAGACGCCGTGTGAGGTTCGATTGCTCTCGCAACGTGACCCAGCGCCTCCCGTGTTCAAACGGGGCATGGGTGCCATTCGTGGTTTGCTTCCTCGCCTTCGTATGAATGAATGCGGCTCGTGTGTCGCGGCTGTTCACTGCCCGTGACAGGTGTGAGATGATAAAGACCAGTTGCAGCCCAGCAGCCCGAGACTTGTTCTGTTTGCCCACAAGCTTCCTATTATCGACCCCGGCGACAATGGTACATTAAGCACTATCCATAGCTAGCTTCCTCCTCTCTTTTGTCACCTTCGTTGAATCCTCATCACGTATCCACTACTGTTGCCCTCCTCTATATACTTTTTCTTCTTCTGGAGCTGGCTCCTCTAGCAATTCTGCGCCTCCGATCCCTACCGAATCTTCCAGCTAGCCTAGCCATCTTTCTGTTCAAACACCGACGACAAACAAATACTGCGTAAACTCTTATCGTGGGGAGTACGGAATTTTTGAGTGCTTGCAGGACACCAAATTCTCTCCAGAGGGCATGTCATGATCTGTCTCAGAGCTATAGTAACTCCTAGACCAGTTTCTAATCCGCAGCCTCAACAGTGAACCTCACTTCCCGGACCAAACCGCACACCATGATCTGGATGATCCTCCTCAAGCTTTTCAAACCTGCCGCGATCAAGGGCGCTGGCATGGTTATTCTGCAAACACTTCGAGTCTTCTCCATTATTACTCTCCTTGCCATCTCGGCTTCTTGCTGGGTCCTCATCATCAAAGTGAACAAGGACCGGGCGTACTTCGTCTTCGAATGTGCTTCTCTCGTCTTCACATCCATCATGTCTCTCTTCCTCCTCCTCTCGGAGTTACCTGTCAAGGCCATTCAGAAATACTACAGGCGAACGTGGCCAGTATTGTCCGAATACCATGGCCATTCATGGATCGGTCTTGCCATGGTCATGATCGGTTGCAGCATTCTTGGCAGCCTGAATAGGCCTGCCAACGATGATGCTGACAACTTGGATCCTCACTTCTCCAAGCTTGTGCTGGCTTCTGCGATTCTTTCCCTGACCTTTGGCTTGCTGTACATCATTGGCTCTCTCATCTGGCGCGATGGCAACGAAGGCATCAACTCACGCGACATTCGTGACCACGGCTCGCTGGCAAAGAATGGACGGGGAACCCTGCCGGATTACTCTTCCAGCACGAAATCACACTCCTACTCGAATGAAAAGAAAACGAGCAAGCTCTACACCGCGCTCTGGGGAAAGGCCAAGAAGGAAACTGGTGAGAACAAATCCAACCGCCCCACTATCAGCGGTCCGTTCCCAGCTCATCAAGACATTGAGCGCGACGCTGGCCACGATGATCGACGAAGCCCCATCGTGCCCGGGGTCAAGCGCCCTGATACCGCTTTGCACCCGATGAATCATTCTTTTGCCCGGAGCAGCAGGTACTCAGAAGCCGCTCACCTGTCGCGATTCTGAATATCGACATTGGAGCAGGGAGAAATCGATCGAGGCAGCAGTTAGGGGACACGTTGACTTATACAGGCGTTTTCTTGTTTTATTGTTTTATTGTTTTCTTGTTGTTTTTTTTTCATTTATTTATTTTATATGTTTCCAAGTTAGATAATACCCAAATTCTCTGCGGAAGGTAGGATTTTCTTTCCTCTGTTCATCGCAAGGTATGTATATAGCTCGCAACGGAGTTTGAATCATCTCGAAAGAAATAATTCGAATTTTGTGTTCCATAATATAGGGGGCCGCTGAGTGGTGTTGAAGCTTGCCGTGGCAAGATCGGGAAAGACCCCACCTGAAACTCAACCTTGGGGAGGCAGGCTACACGTGACCATCAACCCGCATTATTGCCTGGTTGTCGAGGTCTACGCTCCTTTCATCCTGCCTTCTCAACAACCTGCGCTCCTGATTCAACCCACGACCTCAACTTGATTGCGGCCACAACGACCGACAACATTAGCCATTCATCATAGGCGAAGAACATTTGCGATTCACGGCCTCGTGACTGACTCGGTAGAACAATCCTCCTGCAGGAATACCTTCCAAAGCTCCTCTTTGTCGACCACGCGACCGCGCGACCGCGCCCTCAACTGCCTCTCATCTTTCCGCAATTCATTCACCTTGCAGGCAGGCAAAATCATACATCTTTTTGCCGCTGGGTACACTTGTCACCCATCATAGAGATATTCCACCCAATCTCGCAGTTCCCGAAGCATGACCATTGTGAGCTAGACCATCTCATCTCTGCAACGTCACTCCGGATTAGCAAGGAGGCTCTTCGCCGTCGGCGGGGCGGGAAGCCATTAGGGGGGAGAATCTTGTGACAATATTTACCACATTATACAATTTGCCCTGTGCTTGGTTCTATTGCCTTGTCTTCTTGTTTCTCGTTCCTGGAGCCAAGTTCGTTGCCTTGGTAGAGCCAACTTGGTCCAGGTTTGATAACGACAGTGCCACGTTCCAAACTTCATTCTGCTTCGGCGGATAGAGGGTGAATCATAATTTGGTGATAATCAACGTTCCATACTTTCGTTTAAAAAAAGTTTTAAACCATGGCCTCAGAAGCCGATGAGGTCGCGGAGGACTACCGCCATGCCTTGGAGGATTTGTCTTCGAACATGAGATTTGAAATCAGCAATTTGACGGTGATTGCGCGCGAGAACACAGAACACGCCTTGGCCATTGCCGAAGTTCTCCAGCAACATATTTTGAAGGTATCATGATATTCTACTCTGCGACTCTGGTTTCACATTTGAACAAGACAGTAGCTAATGCCAACTTTAGGCGCCCCCAAGCAAAAAGCTACCGTCCCTCTACGTCCTCGACTCCATCGTGAAGAATGTCGGAACCCCTTATACGTTGTATTTCGGCCGAAATCTGTTCAAGACATTTATGGAATCATATGCCGTCGTAGACAGCAATGTACGAAGGAAGATGGAGGAAATGCTCAGGACATGGAAAGACCCGGTTCCTGGATCCATGGACACGAGGCCGGTCTTCTCGCACGAGCTGGTTCGCCCAATTGAGAATGCTCTGATGAAAGCCAGGGCAGCCACAATGCCGCAGCAGGGTCCGATCCCTGGACGACCTCGACCAGCCATGATGCCACATCGAAATACACCTACACCTCCAGGAATGCGAGGCCCAGGAGGACGACCAGGAGGAGCCTATGCGCAGCTACAGTACCCCTATACTAATGGAGGACGACCAGACGAGCCAGGTCCCTATTCCGGCCAGCCACAGGTAAATAAATCAACGTGTTGCTCAGACTCGTACCCAAGTTGCGACTTATCTGACAGGTGGCCAGTTCCCCCCCGACTCTTTGACTCCTCAACCGTCCGGGTCTATACCGGCTTCCTTCCAACCTCCCCTTGCTGGGCCATATGGGCCTGCTGGGGAAGTGCTGCCGGTCGAAATAAGCGTAGAAACGTTGAGTAATGACGTACAGAACTTGATTGTTGCCATGAAGGCAGAGTTCGCTCAGAACCCACATGATGCTAGTATCCAAAACAGACTAAGAGCCCTGCTCGACCTCCAAGGGATTGTGCAGCGTACGAGTTTGCCTCCAGACCAGCTTGAGCTCATTAAAAACAAAGTAACTGAACTTGCTGCCGTGACGAGGAAGGCTCTTTCGGCCCAGAACTCCATCACAGTTCCGGGATACGTGCCGCCTCACTCTGCATCCGTAACCCCAACTCCAGTTTCAGCAGCGCCTGAGCAGAAGTCTCAAGTGACACTCGACTCCCTTTTGGGTCCCGGAGCAATGGCAGCATTAATGGCAAGACAGGCGGCAGCGCCTCAAGGCGCGACGTCGGCACCTGTGCCGCCCCCCTTCGCAGCTACTCCTTCGATTCGATCATCGCCTCCAGTACATGCTGAGGCGGCCAAACCGGCACCGCAGAACCCACTGTCTTTGTTAGACCAGCTTCGTCAGGCTGGCATGCTTCAATCCGGCACACCAACGAATTCGGGCGTCTCGACAATTGCCCATCCCCCGCCGGTGCGTGGGCCAATCTTGCCACCAAACATATCCAGCATTCTGGCCTCGGCAAAAGCAGCCGCAAGTCACCAGGGTTTCGGAGTTGTGAACCATGGTAGCTTGAATGAGGCGGCGCTGAAGCAACAGTAAGTAATGCTCCCAGCAAGACAAGATGACAACAACAACAACAACAACAAGAACAACAACAACAGTCATAAAACTCACATTAAAATCAGATACCGCCCCGATGCCATTGCAGCACTTCATGACAACCTAGGACCACCTTGCACGCAATGTGGAAGGCGGTTCAAGAACGACGAGGAAGGGAAGAGGAAGAAGATGGCTCATATGGATTGGCATTTCCGTGTTCACCAAAGGACGACTGAGGCAGAGAAACGAGGCACACATCGCAGTTGGTATGTGGACCAACAGGTATGTTTTCCGAACCCATCGCTGTCTCCACTTGGGTTCAAGTTTCCCGACTCACACTCTTCTCAGGATTGGCTTCGATCTCGAGAGGTAGTCGACTCAGATCACGTAGCCACGCCGGAGGATGGCGCCAAACAGGCTTCAGAGGCCGATCGTGGACCCAAATATATTCCAGTTCCCGACCCGGCGAGCGGCATCAACAACGTATGTCCAATCTGCCAAGAGAAGTTCGAGAACAAGTGGCTCGACACGGCCCAAGAATGGGTCTGGCTTGACGCAGTCTCGGTTGGCAACAGGGTCTTCCACGCGTCTTGCCATGCAGAGGCGACCAGGGATCGCGAGGGCACGCCCGGCTTCTCTCGACGTACGCCAGAGCCAGTCTTGGGCAAGAGGAAAGCCGAAAACACCATTTTGTCTCCCAAGGTCCGAACACTCAAGACGCTGGTATAGAAATCGAATCTGTGCAATTTTGAATTATACACATGATAGTGTAGATGAGGTGGGGAATACAGGCCCGGGTTTTCCGTCTCCAAAGACGTCTAGCATTATTTTGGCGCGACTGACGATGCAGCGAATCGTCGAGCGTGTTGACGAGCAGCATATGTTCCGGCGTTTGATTGCAACGGGGGATTGGAGTTTTGGCTGGTCAGGTGTCCGTTGGTCGGGAAGAGGTGCTTGTGAGCGGTCACGCGCACAGGTTTATCGGGTCATGATTGAGGGAGGAGGCATTATCCTAGTATAGATGCAGAAGTTGGAATGAAGCATGGTTTTTTTTTTTTTTTTTTTTAGGGGGGGAAGTTGGTCGTTGCAATAGATGTGCGACTCGTATCATGTTGTCGCGGAGCTTGTCGATGTAACATGTAACACAAGCCATGATTTTTGAAAGCTCCATTGGAGGATGTTGTATCTACTATCTCAGTATCAAAGCCGCGCTTTCTAAACGAATTTTCATTGTAAACGAATAAGATGCATGTACGGGAGCATCAGACCATGAGACCATAGGACCGCAGACAGACCGCAAGACTGACCCACAGACGAACTTGACGATAAAAACCGAACCAGCCGGCCGGACACCCCCCCCCCCCCCCTGCCCTGCCCCGCCACGTGCAGGATTGGCGCGTCATGGCAACTTGATTAGAATTCAAAAGAAAACCCACGACGCGTTTTCCGCAGCCAAAGCTCTGCAAACCACCTACGTCCGTACACTTCATACTTTCACCGTTGGTCTACAACACACAACCCGTTGACCGTTTTGAAAAAAACTCGCCCACGACAAAATTAAAAAAAAAAAAGGGGGAGGGGAGGGGCGCGGCCATGGCGGTCGACTGTCCCATCTGCAACAGAGCTGTGAAACCGTCCGAAATCAACAGCCACATCGACTCAGGGTGCGCGAGCTTCATCGTCGACGCGACCAAGGAGGTTTCGCCGCCGACTTCACAGGCGGCCCAGGCTTCTTCTTCTTCTTCTTCTTCTTCTTCTTCTCAGCCGAAGCGGAGCGCGTCGAGCTTCTTCTCTACGCCTGCGCCGAAACGAGTACAGTCTGATGGCAAGGCGACGTCGACGCCGCTCGTGAATGGGGGGGCGCTCGTCCCGCCTATCATTGGGAAGAAGAGGGGTTTCGAGGAGGGCCCTGGCGCGGAGAAGGAGAAGACGACGAGCTTCTCGAGCGCCAACGCGGAGGAGGAGGAGGGGGAGGAGAATGGCATGGACAAGGGCGGCACAAAGGCCGTGAAGCGGGCCAAGACGCAGAGGAGCGCGCCGCTGGCGGAGAGGATGAGACCCGAGACGCTGGACCAGGTGTGCGGACAGGAGCTGGTCGGACCCAACGGCGTGCTGCGATCGCTGATGGAGTCGGGCCGCGTGCCCTCGCTGATCCTGTGGGGAGCGCCGGGGACGGGCAAGACGACCATCGCGAGGTGCATGGCGCGGATGGTGGGCGGGCGGTTCGTCGAGATCAACGCGACGAGCGCCGGGGTCGGGGACTGCAAGAGGCTGTTCCAGGAGGCGGCGGGCGAGCTGAGGCTGACGGGGCGCAAGACCATCGTCTTCTGCGACGAGATGCACCGCCTCAGCAAGGCCCAGCAGGACGTGTTCCTCAAGCCCGTCGAGGCCGGCACGGTGACGCTGGTGGGCGCGACGACGGAGAACCCTTCCTTCAGGGTGGCGAGCGCGCTGCTGTCGCGGTGCAGGACCTTCACGCTCAAGCCGCTGGCGACGGCGGACGTCGTGGCCATCCTGAGGAGGGCCAGGGACAGGGAGGCCGAGGCCGAGGCCGAGGAGTCGGGGTCGGGGTCGGGGTCGGGGTCGGGGCCGGGGCCGGGGTCGGTCCGCCCGCCCTCGCCGCTGGTCGACGACGACATGATGGCCTACCTGGCGGGCTTCAGCGACGGCGACGCCCGGACGGCGCTGAACCTGCTCGAGCTGGCCCTCTCGCTGGCGACGCGCGAGGGCATCACGAGGGAGGACATCAAGTCGTCGCTGACCAAGACGCTCGTCTACGACCGCGCCGGCGACCAGCACTACGACTCCATCTCGGCCTTCCACAAGTCGGTGCGCGGCAGCGACCCCGACGCCGCGCTGTACTACCTCGCCCGCATGCTGCAGTCGGGCGAGGACCCGCTGTTCGTCGCCCGCCGCATGGTCGTCATCGCCTCCGAGGACGTCGGCCTCGCCGACAACACCCTCCTCCCGCTCGCCACGGCCGCCTACACGGCCGCGCAGCAGATGGGCATGCCCGAGGCCCGCATCCCCCTCGCCCACTGCGCCGTGGCCCTGTGCCTCGCCCCCAAGAGCACGCGCGCCTACCGGGCCCTGAACAATGCCTGCGCCGCCCTGCGGGAGCCCGGCGTCGCCGCCCTCCCTGTCCCGCTGCACCTGCGCAACGCCCCGACCCGTCTGATGCGCGACATGGCCTACGGCGCCGACTACAAGTACCCGCCCAACTACAGGGGCGGCAGGGTGAGACAGACCTACCTCCCGCAGGAGCTTGCCGGACGCAAGTTCCTCGAGGAGAGGCATCTGGGCACCGAGGTTGATCCCGATCTGAACATGGACGAGGCGGAATGATTGATATCCTACTGTGTATGGGAGAAACTGGAAGAGGGATCCCGAGAAGTAGCAGCAGCAGTAATGTGTTGCCGAATGACAATCATCGTGTGTGGCATTATCCCGCTTTCTAAAATTTCCCCCCAAGTCTCATACAAAATCTATTCATTCGTACCTTCATGAAAACCTACGTGAGATCAATTATAGAAACATCACTCCAGCGAAAAGCGCTGCGTGTCCTGCCCCCTCTTCCTGCCGCCGCCAACAGGTCATCACGCTCTTCATCATCCAGATGAACCTCCTCATAGAACCCTGGAGCTGAAGTTCGCGCTCTGAAAAGCTTCTTCCTTGGCGACGACGAGCTTGCGGCGTCAGGCTCCTTGTTCTTCTGATCGTCGTCTCGCGAGACAGAGGTGCCTTTTGGTGAAGCTTCCTTGGCAGACACAGACAGTGCAGGTTGCGTCAGTGATGAGAGTGGTTCCAGGTCAGAATCACCATCTTCATCTTCCAGTCCTTTCTGCTCACGTCTCGTGGGACTAGATGCGGGGTAGGACTTGGATTTTGTCACAAACATCTCCATAGATGACTGCTTTAAAACCTGACGACGATTTTTCTGAAAAGTAGGCTGTAGTAATGTAGACCCTTTGTCCGATTGGGAAAGTACTGGAGCCGCACTCGAGGATGAGGGGATAGGTGCCGCGGGTGGACTAGATGAGATGTAGATCGTTTCTGGCTGCTTCTGTTCCCGGGTTTTGAATGATCTAGGCGTATCTAGTGAGCTGTCGAGCACTTGAACGGCCGACTTTTTCACCCGACTCTTGCTCGCAGGCGACGAGGGTTGCTTACTGGGACTGCGCGCCAAAGGGCGCGTAGGGCTGCCTGGGAGAGGATCCGGACTTGGCTCAGCTGGTGTTTTGGAAAACGGCTGGCTGCTAGATGCTTTTGTAGTTTTGACGTATCTATCGAGAGCTCCACGGGGCATGTCGGGACCCTTGGAAGACTTGGCAGCTCTGGCCTTCTTTGTAGGCGATTTTCGGACAGCCTTTGTGCTTTCCTTGTCTTGCCATTCTTGATATACGCTAGGCGCCGAGGCCTTGACCAGCCCTTCTAGGACCCAGGCCAAGTCGGGTTTGGTAATGTCGAAAACTTTGGGTGCATCATCCACGGCCACGGCCACGGCCCCTGGTGCCTCGGAATCCTCGTCGCTGTTCAGCGCTAGGCCACTGCGCCCCTTTTGTATCACCTCGTCCACTTCGTTCGACATGTCTATTGGGACAACCTCCTCGGGGATGTAGGATATCCGCAGTTCAGGGGTGCTGTCTGTGCTAAAATGTGTTCGTCGCCCAGCAATACGCTTAATATGCTGGGCGTTCGCGTCTGTTCTCTTGGCAATGTTCTGCACGAGCAACGCCTGACCTAGTACACGAACAAACTTGATGGCGCCTATTCTGTAGTCCCAGTCGAATGTCTCTCGAGTAAACTCGCGTAGCGCCTCTAACTGCATGTCGCTTTTATGATCTACCTTCTGCCTGATATCCGGTAGGCTAGATTCAGGGGACACAACGGGATGCGTATAGTACCTTAGAACCTCGAGATTTGGAAAATCCTCTGGTACGCCAAATCTATGCCTTGTCCGGAAGAACCTTTGTTCGTTTGTTTGTAATTCGTGTTTCAGCGTGTCCCGCCATTTCTGAACACCCGCTGTGTTGGAAGCCTTTAAGCGACAGATGGATTTACCAAAGCCAGCTTTAGCTGCTTCGCATGCCACCCTGACGCCGCAGCCAGGTATACCGCCAGGAAGGTAATCACCACCACTCATGAGCGCTACCAGAACCATCCCTTCCCGATCAAGGCCTAGGTCTCCCAGTTTCATATCGTGGATATCGTAGAGAGACACATGGGTTGGCGTTTTGGCGGTTTTGCTTTCCGCTGACCAGTTTCGCAAGGTTTTTGTACATCCAAACATTATAGTATCAACATCTTCGCTTAAGACTGCGTCCACGATTCCATGCCTTTGAAGTAAAGCGCACTCCGCTTCTGCTTCTCCAGGGGCGTCGTGCACCGGGAAGCCAAATAAACGGATAAGGCGCTTTGCCATGGCGATAGCGAAGCCATCACCCCGACCAGATCGTTTATTGCGCTTGAAGACCGGCTTATGAGGGCCATCGAAGACGAAAATAGGTTGTATGGGAGTGGCGAGAAGTCGGACGAGGCGATAGAATAGCGTGCGAATTGCAGGATTTGTTCCACCTAATTCATGTTAGGTAAAAAGTGACAGTTCGGACAGGGGTCGTGTAATAGAACCTCGCGCTGCCTGATTCTGAAATTGCCATATCGCGATATCAACGGCGATTCGATACGGTCGCTTGTTTGACTCGAGACAATCACCTGCCAGCTTAGCCAACGAGATGCGTTTGCAGGGACCGAGCTCCGGATAAATGCTGTACTAGGTTAGCTTGATTAGGTGCTAGGAGAAATAAGAGGTCGGACAAGCGCAAGGCATTACCCTTTGATGCCCATTGCGGGCAGGGAACCGCACGCCAAAACTTGTGCTGTCACGGGGTGGTGACGTGAAGTGTGAAGTTGAGAGAGTTCACGGCGATGCTGAGGGCCCCACGTCACCGAGGTGACAGTCAGCTTTTGTTGACTTTTTGCCGGCGCGTCGGTACGTCGGCGCTCAGACAAGCCGATGCACACTTCAAGCTTGCTTCCATATTTCAGGAGCTCAAGTAATACTGGATACATGCATATTGCGACGGCCAGTGGTGTGTGTGTATGTGATCGGCTGCTCAGGTCATTTCGACATGAGCTTGCACAACGTAGACCACCACATCCTGACAATTGAAAGCCTATCAGTCCAGAGAACTTTGGCTGAGCGGCATGTCCAGCCATGTCTTCTAGTGCAGGCCCCGCGCTTGCTCACAGAAGCGTGGCTAGCATCAGATCGTCAACGTCACAAGCCCCGGCCAGCCCATCGACACCTCACACCCCGCCAAGGACCATCGCACCTTCATTTGGCTCGCCATCGACCATTCGTGCCGATGATGACTTCATAATCTTAGAGCTGGGCTCACGCTTCATCCGTGCTGGCTTTGCCGGAGACTCGTTGCCCAAAGCATGCCTCACCTGTGGACCGGAGCAACAACGACGAGCTGGAGATTTTCGAGCTTGGCAGGAACCAAGATCAGGAACTTGTGGGAAATGGGCCATCGACTACGAACTATGGCGATATGATATACGGGATTTTGATTTGGGCTTGCTCCAGGACAAATTGGACCGAATGTTACGCGACGCTTTCACAAGGTAACATTCCAGCGAATGTCCTCGTCAAGCTCAGCGCCATACTGACGGCAGTTTAGGTTTTTGCTCATCGACTCACGGCCCAGACGAGTTGGGCTTGTGCTGGACTCTGCCTTGCCAGTTCCAATTTTATCAACGGCATTGGACACCCTGTTCACCAACTTCCAAACGCCCATCATCTCGCTCATGTCAGCGCCAACCATGGTGGCCGTGGGAGCTGGTCTTCGTTCCGCATTAGTCATTGACATGGGATGGAGCGAAACAGTCGTGACCAGTGTATATGAATATAGAGAGGTCAGGAGCTCAAGGACAGTGAGGGCTGGTAAGAGTCTTACCGAAGAGCTTTACAAACTTCTTCATGGCTTGATGCCCACCGCTGAAGATGACAACGAGTTTGGTAACAAGGCAGTTTCTTTTGAAGATTGCGAAGATGTTCTGTGCCGGCTTATGTGGTGTCGGCCCTCGGCTTTCAAGTCTTCTCAAAGACAATCAGCACAGCTGGACACTGTTGAGGAGCAAGACGAATATGAAGCAGAGTCTAGCCAACCTAGTGGCATTGCCGAAGTGCCTCTCCGATCTGCAAATCCACCCGCAACCATTCATATTCCTTTCAACAAGCTCGCCGACGCCTGCGATGACGCCTTCTTTGATCCCTCAGCTGCACGGTCTACTTTTGACGACCACGAGTTGCCACTACATTTGCTCCTGTACCACCACTTGCTGCAACTGCCGGTGGACGTACGAGCCATGTGTATGTCTCGCATTGTATTTACTGGGGGATGTTCAGATATTCTGGGCATCAAGGAACGAATCATGGACGAGCTTACCAGCATGGTAGCACAGAGAGGATGGGAGCCTGTGTTTGGCAAAGGCGTGGAGCAACTACGGAATAACCACAGGTTTCGGCGGGAAAATAGTCTCCAGAGATCCAGCATTTCCTCTGTTGCGACTTCTGAATCTGCCGGCGATGAATCGGATGGATTACGGTCCGAGGCTGGGACTGTAGAGTCTCACGAAGACTTTGTCGAAGCCAAGATCGCACGGAACAGACCAGTTGCGCATCAGTTCCAGGGTCAGCTTCGTGCTATGCACTCGTTGGGTGCTTGGGCTGGCGCGAGCTTGCTATGCCAGCTGAAGATTCCCGCAATGGCCACCATAGAGAGGGAAGTCTGGTTGCAGCAGGGTGCCAATGGGGCATCGCGGTCGAGTGAAGTCGATGCCAAGGCTCAGCAACGACAGAGCATGGGTGCAACGGGTCTCATGCGCGGCAGTGGAGGGCATCACGCGAACTGGACTCTCGGCGTTTGGGGCACTTTGTAGGCGGAATCGGGCATGCTCAGGGCATTCAAGGAGATACCATGTTGACTTGGACGCATTGAACACACAATGTAAGGGGGCCCATTGCCCCAATCATGCTCGTTTTTCATTGTCTCTTTCTCTTTTCCTCTTTCCGACTTTGTTCGATTTTCTCGGATACTTTGTGTACGTCAAGTTCACGGCAATCGGTTAATTGCATTAGACCCCTGTACCCCCCCCCAAAAGCTCTCCGTCAGCCTCCAAGCCTCTCACCTTGCATACGTTGCTGAAATTGAAAGCTCGACGTGAACATCATGAGGCATCCGACTTCAAAAGATCAACCACGATGAACCGGTCGCTGACATGCATGCGCTGTCGCACACTTCGGCCGCCGCGGCCGCGGGCCACCCCAGCTCGCAACTTTGCAGCTAACAAGCGACCGTCTGTGGCGCCCAAACCCATCATCGACATCAAAGACATTCGTCAAAACCCAGAGCTCTACGAGTTGACATGCAAAGAGCGCAATTACAAGGCGCAAGCGCAACATCCCGCCAAAATCATTCAACTACATTCCCAGTGGCAGGACCTTCAAAAGCAAGGCCGCTCCCTACGAGAAAGGTCCAATTTACTGCGGAAATTTCTCGCCGATCCCGCCACGAGCAGCGGAGGCGACGACATGATAAGCATTCGCGAAATGAGCAGGGACCAGGTGCAAGAGGAGGCCAGGCAGCTGAAGGGACGACTATCAGTCATCGAAAAAGGCGAGGCAGAGGCCGTGGCGGAGATGGAAGCGCTGGCGCTTGAAATCCCCAACCTGACGAGCGAAAATACGCCTCTGGGCGATGAGCCCCGTCTGCTGAGCTATATCAACGAGGCGCCCGAGCTCGACAAGGCTCATGATTCGCCGTCCTGGCGCTCCCACGTGCACATCGGTTCTGAGCTGGGCCTGTTTGACTTCTCCGGCGCGGCGGCCGCGTCCGGCTGGGGATGGTACTACCTACTTGGCGAAGCGGCGCAACTCGAACAGGCTCTTGTTCAGTATGCCCTCGCCGTGGCTACCAGGCATGGCTGGACGCAGGTCGCCCCGCCGACGATGGTCTACAGCCACATCGGAGCAGCCTGTGGCTTCCAGCCTCGCGATCAGCACGGCGAGCAGCAAGTGTACTCGATTGCGCAGTCCCAGGCCGACGTGGAAAGGGGCGTGCCGGAGATGTGCCTCGCGGGGACGTCGGAGATATCCCTCGCCGGCATGAAGGCCAACACGACCATTGACGCAGGCGATCTGCCGCTGAAGCGCGTCGCCGTATCGAGATGCTACCGCGCCGAGGCTGGTGCTCGCGGCGCCGACACAAAGGGCCTCTACCGCGTGCACGAGTTCACCAAGGTAGAAATGTTTGCGTGGACGGCCCCCGATGAACGCGACGCCGAAGATGTCCACGAAGAGATGCTGGATATCCAGACGGAGATATTGCAGTCCCTTGATCTGTACTGCCGGGTACTGGAGATGCCAGCCACGGACCTGGGCGCCTCCGCCACGCGCAAGGTCGACATCGAAGCGTGGTTTCCCAGCAGGCAGCAGAACAACGGGGGCTGGGGAGAACTCACCTCGTCGAGTACGTGTACTGGCTACCAGACCAGACGGCTAGCCACGCGCACCCGCGTCGACGGCAAGATGACATTCCCGTGGACGTGCAACGGAACCGCACTGGCTGTGCCGCGCGTCATTGCAGCGCTGCTAGAGAACGGGTGGGACGAAGAGACGGGCACAGTGGCGATTCCCAAAGTCCTGCAGCCCTGGATGGACGGCAAAGAGAGGATCGGGCGGATCAGCAAGCAGAGAAACGCGAGGTAGGTGACGTTCCGGGCAAAGGGTGGCTCGGATTATAAGCGTTGCGTGTAAGATTGTACAACAGCACGAGGCATGTATCAGGAGACTATGGTGCGAAGTCTATTTCTTTGCTATAGCCAACTTACACTTCATGCCCGATGCCAAATGCCTTGCCTCATGCCTTGCCTCTTCTAGCCAGTGTCAGGTGCCGGATATTGTAAATTGTGTGCCAGAGACGCGGGCCCCAATACAAGGCACTAATGCGGAGGCACATATTTGCGAAGCGGCGTAATGCAATGTGGCGAGTGTTTGCATAAGTTTAACACCTCGTCCTCGCGCCCAATGGGGCATATCTGCCCTTGGCAATGCTTTCTCATTTTGCCTTTGCCAGCAGTTTCCTCAACAAGGTGCTGAGGGTTGAAACAACTCGGTTGCTGGCAGAGGTGACTAATCTGGTATTCACGTTGATTAGGTTTCCCATGACCAGCCACATATGCGATAATATGTGTAAGAAAGGTTGCATCTTGGCAGTCGACAATGCTCCTTAGCGTGACCTGCTGTTACTTAGAATATGAGGATACGACAAGGGAACAGGAGATCAATGTACTCGACCGTAACCTCTGGAGGCTTTGCCGCCCTGCCATAGAAAACAGTTGCGGCTGTTGGTCTCATATGGTGTGGCAAGAAGAGAGTTGAACGCCTCTGAGCATTTCTCCTGACCGAGGTGCTCTTGGTAGTCTCTTTTGATCTTTTCCGGCATTGCAAAACCAATTTGCGGCTGGTTTGCGCTGTACCTGAAGGGCAAAAGGGGGAGAGTATGGCGTTGTAGTTTTATGGTAGTCTGTAGTATTATATGTAGTTTGGAAAAAAGGCTGTATTATATAGATTACCTGTAGATATACGCATGGAAGTTCACATATATTAGGATGAAACATGCGCTATAATATGTAATAAAGTTCTCTATATAGGAGGATGTACTCCGTAGATAAAACTATGTAAGGGTTTTGGAGGAGTGACCTGACTTGAGGTGTTAACCTAACCTGACCTTAGTGTACTGTGGGTCTTAGTGGCGTGAGTTGGTGTATTCTACGGACGTACTCCGTAATTAGCCTATGTATGAATCCATCCTAATTGGCATATAAATTTCTGTTAGCAAATATGCAAATTACTCCGTAAAAGACCCACAGTGCAGAAGGTAATATGACTTATTAAATCTATTCAAGACTAGGGAAGGGAAAAGAAGCTTTACATATAATTTTAGATGCATTAAAAAAGACTATAATCAAAGAGGTTAATTAACAAATAAAGCGAGGTCTTTAGGTAGATGAATAAACGAAGCGATGCACGGATATAGCACGGATTACGATATCAAAAGCATAAGAGGAAAAGTAATGCCTAAGATGTGAGGCTGCAATATCCAACACGTGCTTACCTCAATCGTATTGGAGCAGAGCAATGACAAGTAGGCCAAGCCGCTCGCAACTTCCATCCAACATCAGTCTGCCACGACCCCAATTGGCAAGATCCCATGCGCCATCCTGTTCGCACCCGTCGAAGATCAGTTTGCATAGTCTGCCGGCACCAATGCACAAGCTGCCGCCTACGATGGACGATCCCGGCAGCAGCACGGCTCGCGCGCCTGGTGACGTGTGCACAGCTACAACTGCCAAGATGGGCTCTGGGCCCGCGAGACATCATCACGGAACTCCAGTACCATCTATAATCGAGGAACACCAAGTTGCCCTGCCCACGTCCCCGTCGCGACCCCCAAGGCTCGTCGTCGTGTTGACATCCTCACCCAGACACCAAACAACACATGTTCAACCTGATGTCCCTGTTCAGAGAACCATTCCTCACATGTGCGAGCTCTCGAGACGCGCCAAGGACGAACTGGTCGCTGCTCCGCCGCCCTCAGAGCCGACAGCTCCCAAGCCAAGCTTCGTGCCCATCCCGATGTCTATATCCGCACCGAAGACCACGTTAACATCACTAGTGTCTAGTGATGGTGAGGGGAGACTAAAGGGATGGGAGTCTGGCATGTCATACTCTGCTATGCGTGGTAATACACCACCACAAACATACAATACGACAGCTTCCCAGCCAAATTTCGCGCCTATCCCAATGTCTACATCCGCGCCAAAGTCCATGTTAACACCAGTGGCGTCTAGCGGTAAGGGGAGACCAAGGGGATGGAAGCCTGGCATGTCATACTCTGCTATGCGTGGTAAAACACCACGAAAAACATACAATACGACAGCTCCCCAGCCAAGCGTCGTGCCTATGCCGATGTCCACATCCGCACCAAAGTCCACGTTAACACCAGCGTCCAGCGGTAAGGGGAGACCAAAGGGATGGAAGCCTGGCATGTCATACTCTGCCATGCGTGGTAAAACACCACAAAGATACAATAAGAAGCCCCGGCAGTTTCGCCAGGCTCGTGCGAACGCCCCACCGCTGGTCTGGGGTCGCAGGGCAGGACGTCGGCCGAAGCCACGGTCTCCGACCCCACGGGAGCTATACCACAAGTCGAATACGCAGTTCATGACGTTTCTGTGTGAGTGGTCTGAATGTAAGGCAGAGCTACATAATGTCGACACGCTCCGAAGGCATGTTCACGTTGTCCATGGCCGACGACATGCCCCTCCCGCCTGTCGCTGGGGACAATGCAAGACGATGGGGTTTACAAACGCACAGGATTGGCATAGTCATTTGGACCAAGCACATTTTACGCCATTTCGATGGCATATGGGTGACGGGCCGCGCAATACGAGCGACGTGCTTGCCGGGCTGCCGGACGGGTCGCAGGATGACCTGCCGGATTATCTAAGGGGATCTGATGGGCAGCAGGTCACGCCGTCTGTAAAGGACCAGCAATTAGAGGACTTTGTGACGTGGAGAGAAAACAGGCGAAAGCTCAAAAAATTGCTGGTCTTGCGAGATAGCAATCTACCGGATCTGTCGTCCGGGTCTTCCGAGGAATCCGACTAGAGCTACACGTACTTGTTGATTGTATGGAGCGGGCGGGAGGCATTGAGGATCACTTGCACAGTGTAGTCCGTAAAGTGAATAGACTACTCGTGGTTGCCTCTAGGGGTCGGCCCTTGGGAAACTTGTTTTCCATGATTGGGTTGTTCCCGATTCGTATTGACAAGAGGATGGAGCCATGCACGCGTTCTGCGCCAGATTGTGTAATGCCGGCGGGTGTTTCTTTCAGGACGTTTGAAACACTTTAATGCGCCACGGCCAGGATCTTCCTGCCGCCTGCAGTTATGAACAAAATTGGTCTTTTCCAGTGAGCATGTGGCACGTCATCGGTACACCCACTGTAGACTTGTTGTTGGAATGGTAAAGACCTGGAGGAAGGCATGGCTACGGACAGTGTCCCGATCCGATTCATGTCTGGGAGCCTGTCCTCTCCTGCATTTGCCGAGGGGGAGGATCCAGGTGAGGGAGGGAAACCGGGAGGGAAACCGGGAGGGAAACCGGGAGGGCATCAGTTTGTTTGAGACTTGTTCTTGAGAGTGCGCGGCCAGCCAGCCCCAGCCAGCCGTCCAGCCCAGCCGTCCAGCCCCAGCCGTCCAGCGGGATCCATCGCGACGAGTTTGGCTTGCGGTTGACCCACGAGGGCCTCATGCTAGTCCCTGAGTGGACAACCAGAGAGACGGCAAGTCAGTGACCCGCTCCTGCCTGCATCAACCACAACCACCACCACCACCAACCATCACCACCACATCTCCCTCGATCAATGCCATCAAACCGTAGCCAAACCCTCTTATCTCGATCCTTTCTCTCAGCCATCCTCCACCGCCTCAATTTCCCAGACGCGCTCGGTCGACCTCCTTCCAGCTTCCAGGCCTCATCTTTTCCATTCGCCGGCGTTTGACAAGAGTACGGACCATGGCCTCGACTGATTGACCGTCTAAAACCGAAACCAACATCACTCACTCATCAACAACCACCCGCCGCCGCTATGCCGTCCTCCAAGTCCAACGGCTCATCGGGTGTGCAGGTGAGCCATCGCCTGCGAAATTTCTTTCGAATGAACAGTGCCGCTAGCAGTGGCAGCGACAAGGACAAGAGCGCCCCCTCACTCAATGCGTCGCCCACCTCTGCCCCCGGCAATGCTGCTGGCTCCGACCCATCAGCGCCGAAGCCCTCCCGCCATACCAAGTTCTTCAGCAATACCGTCGGTAGACTTCGCGCTCATACAGTTGCCAGCGAGGGCAATCAACTCGAAGAAGCAATAAGCCCGACTGCCCACGCCAACCCTTATTTCGCCCATCAAGGCCAGCCGGGCCTTCGACATCACAACGAAGGCTCTGTGCCGCCTAGCCCTCCTGACACTCCCGAATTAAAAATCTGCGGTCCTGATGGTGTGTCTGCCGAGCAGGCTACTAGCGAAACCAAGGAGGAATTGGCTCGTCGTTTGCGAAGGGTTGCTAGTGCCCCCAATGCGCAGGGCTTGTTTTCTAATGACTCGGCCAAATCCGTTCCTGCTTTGCCCAATGCTGAGCGTCCTGCCACTGCTGAGCTCGGCAAAGATCCCCTCGTGCTTCAGAACAATGCAGCTGGAAGTATTGGCCTTTTGGAACCCGGGTCGGTCTCTTTCAAGAAGGGCGGTACTGCTGCTACCAGCGAGGATGTTCTTACTGCCTTGCCAGCCCCTAGTACTTCTTTGGCATTTCGGAGGACATACAGCTCTAATTCCATCAAAGTTCGCAACGTTGAGGTCAGCCCAGCAAGTTTCGACAAGATCAAGCTCATTGGAAAAGGTGACGTCGGTAAGGTGTACCTGGTGAGGGAGAAGAAGAGCAGCAGGCTCTACGCCATGAAGGGTACGTGTCCGGTTTTTTCTATTTTCTGGGTCCTGATCTGCGACATTGCGAGCGATATCGAACAACTGACTCACGACTTGGATAGTGCTGAGCAAGAAGGAGATGATCAAGCGAAATAAGATCAAGCGAGCCCTGGCTGAGCAGGAGATCTTGGCGACCAGCAACCATCCATTCATTGTAACACTTTATCACTCGTTCCAGTCCGAGGACCATTTGTACTTGTGCATGGAGTATTGCAGTGGTGGAGAATTTTTCCGTGCTCTTCAAACTCGCCCTGGCAAGTGCATCCCCGAGGACGATGCTCGATTTTATGCCGCGGAAGTTACCGCAGCCCTGGAATACCTCCATTTGATGGGCTTCATCTATCGCGACTTGAAACCCGAGAGTATGTGCAATCCGATGGCCACCCCCTCTCGCAGGTCTACCTGGAGTCTCATGATGCGACTTACTGATCCCAATCCGTAGATATCCTGTTGCATCAATCAGGTCACATCATGCTTTCAGACTTTGACTTGTCAAAACAGTCTGGCCCTGGCGGCAAGCCCACAATGATTGTTGGCAAGAATGGTGCCAGGACAGACGCATTGCCGACGATTGATACGAGGTCTTGCATCGCTAACTTCCGGACCAACTCCTTTGTCGGCACCGAAGAGTACATCGCCCCCGAAGTTATTAAGGGTAGCGGGCATACCAGCGCTGTCGATTGGTGGACCTTGGGTATTCTCGTTTACGAGATGCTCTACGGCACGACGCCCTTCAAGGGCAAGAACAGAAATGCTACGTTTGCCAACATCCTGAGAGAGGACATCCCATTCCCCGATCACGCCGGAGCACCACCAATTTCCAAGTACGTCATTTGGAAACTTTTGCAATCTAGCTCCCATGATCCTTTTGTTTGCGAATTCACACAAACAAGCGCTAATTTGGCCTGTAGCCTTTGTAAATCACTGATCCGGAAACTGTTGATCAAGGATGAGAACCGCAGGCTAGGGGCTCGAGCCGGTGCCTCCGATATCAAGGTGCATCCTTTCTTCCGCACAACTCAGTGGGCTCTTATCCGTCACATGAAGCCTCCCATCGTCCCCCACCTCACCAAGGGCATCGACACGGTCAACTTCAGAAATGTCAAGGAGAGCGAAAGCGTGGACATTAGTGGATCAAGACTCAAGGGCGTTCCACTAGACAGTGGCCTGGCGACTCCCGGAGCTGAACTTATGGATCCATTCAGCGAGTTCAACAGCGTCACCTTACATCATGATGGTGATGACCATCATCATCACATCGTTCATCCTGTATCCGCCAAGCAAGCCAGTGCTTCATCATAGTGGCAGTGCGGCATTACGCCTACCATTTAGAATCCAAGCGGTGGAGATGTTTGGCTCGGCTAGATGCCTTGCCAAGCTGAGCAGACGAATTGACAAGGAGCGATGCATTTGAAATCTTCTGGGGCGCTTGTTCCTTGGTAATTCAATTTCGCTCTAGTTTCTATTGCTTTCACGTCAGCAATATTGCCGAGTACGTATTGGCATTGCTCATCATTGGCTACTATACTTGCCAACATGCAACACTGGTCAAGAGGCAAATAAAAAGAAAAGAAAGAAACGAGGTGGATCGATTCTGGCGACTTGGACACTTGTCATTCGGCATCAGCCCAGCGGTAGGACTCAATCCGCGGGTGGAACAAAACTCTCGTTAGCTATGATATTCCGGTTTTATTGGTATCTTTTGTCATCATCTTTTTTTTTTTTTTTTTTCACGGAAGAAGCGGCGTTCATATTTATCATTGGTTCCTTGTCAGGCGTTTACGGCAGGGCAAGAGGGCAAAGAGCCAAGTTCAAGTGTATACTGTCACTAGGCCACGAGAGGTAACGTTCAACTAAGCAGACAGATCAATATTCATTATGATTTCTCAACCTTTTTTCTTCCTTTTGACACGAGTTCCTAATATTCTGCCATTCTGTCTATAGGTGAAGCTTTCCATTAGTGAGTCGTTGATTTTCTTCTCCTTGTAGTCCCTCCCTTTTACTATTTTTTATCCTCGACGAGCAACAGACATAGCCTCGGAGGACTCAAGTGTGGTCGATGCTGGTGGTCATCGGTCATCAGACTGCATTTGAGGCCATGCGTGCGTATGACCCGCCTCGACGACAATCTGACCCAGCTTGACCGCTTGTCGCTTGAGCCCGCGCCCACCAACCACAACTGATGACAGGTTCTGAAATATCGCACATGTTGAACTGCAAATAGTCGCGATCTCATGACGGCGCGACATGGGATGCGTGCTTCCCCGTGGTGCTGCGTCTGACAAGGCGTCGCATCTGCCTCTGTACGAGAAGATTTTATAGTCGAGCAGGTTGGGCTCATGATGGCTCTCCTCCCTCTTCTGTTTCTTTGGACCTAGCAAGCTTTAGTTGATACACAAGTGCCCTTGTACGTTCTCATCTAGCTATTGACCGTTCTCGATATAACCTCTTCTCTCCATGTTACACACTACGCGCCCTTCCCTTTGACTTTTTCCTTCCTTCTCTAGGTTGAAAAGATGTATTAAACTTTGAATTAGCGAGGCTTTCTGTTAAGAAGAGGAACTACTTTTCTACTTTCATGCCTTTAACCCCCAGTATAAAGGCACTGTAAATTAAAGCAATGCCGCCGCGGTATCAACACTTGCCAAAGCCACTGGCATCTACAAACCTGGCATGGATCTGCCTTACCCAGGAAATGGACATGTGGCTATACGTGGAGAGATTTTCATTCAAGAATTTTGAGTAATGATGCTAGGCAATGTGTAGACTACTTGTATGTAATACTGCATATTCAAAACATCACAGCCTTGTTTGTTGAGACCGACCCCTCTTGCCGAACAGCCCTGGGGCAATTCGTGTCGTCATTTTTTTTTTCGTATGGGTAATCACTCAAGCTATACTTCTGTTTCTACATCTGGGTGTCTTCCGTCGAGGGAACCCAGATTCTTCACCTTTCTCACCGCAAATTTAGCCTCATCTTTCACGAATTGCGCATTGCGCATTGGTCGCCATTGCATCAAACCCCGATGTTTACGATGGAGGTCGCGACTGCGATCCTTGTAGTCCTTGTATGCCTTGTATGGGTTTTTGCTGCTGGTACCACCACTTTCTGACGCACCGCTGGTGGTGCTGGTGGCTTGTGTGTCGACCGATTTGCGGCCAACTCGACTTTTATCGGTGCCGATGGATCCATCAGTCGCCGCATCTTGAATGCCGAGATCTGGATTCTCGTCGTCGTCGTCGTCGTCGTCGTCGTCTTCGTCGTCGTCGCTGTCGTCATCGCCATCGTCGTCTTGATCCAGGTCGTCATATTCTTCGCCGTCTTCGTCATGGTTGGTCTTGCGAGCCATGAGTTCCTTTGGGTCTTGTCCAAAGGCACCGCTCCAGTCAGTTCCGTCTTTTGCCAGCCACCTCTCCTTCTCCTTCTCATCAGCCTGGGCAAGCACATCTCGGCCATGGGTCAGGGAATCGTCATGCAGCTTCTGCACCAGTGGAGGCACTTCGGCTTGTACTTCCTGCTGTCGGACGCCCTCCGCGTAGCACGCCTCCCAGCTCTCAACGGTTTCACGGGAGTCGTTATCACTGACAAATCGGATATGATCGGTGTCGGTACCTGCAGAGAAACGACCCCTGAACGTTACCCGACCAACCTCTTCGATTTGCGTGTCCGGAATCTCCTTGTAATTCTCCTGAGTGATGTAGTTCTGCGCCAGACGAACACTGTTGTCGCATTTGAAAATCGGAATGTCGAATTCCCTTTCCTCTCCATCCACAAGCTCCAGAAGCCATAGCGAAGCGAAGGCGTCGGCACTTCGGTGACCGGCCATGTGGAACTCAACGAAGATTGGTGAGCTGTAACGATGGCGAACTGGCAGGCGCAGCTTCCTATTATGTTCATCCCCGGAGATATCAAATTTGAGCCCGTCCCCTTCTTGGGTGCAGAACTGTCGCTTGACACTGGCCGAAGATCCTCCTGTTCGTAGTCTCAATTTGACCTTGCGACCCGGGGCGTATCCGGTCGTGGTAATGGAGCTTGACAGAAATTCAAACGTGCCGATATCCCAACCTAATTGCCGAGGTGGCAATCTCAGCTCCACGGAGCGAAACAAGATCGATATTCGGATACGTCCGAAACCAACACCGCCGTCAAGCGGATACCATCGGGTGGACTCGCTGCTTGTCTGCAAGATATCAGAGAGCTTCAGTGGCACAACGCCAATTATTGGGTCATGTTGACGGTTGCGAGAATCTCGCACTGACACTGTCACGATAGAAGATCTCCAATCTCGAATGAACTTCTCGGTTCCAGCGTTGAATATGGGCTGAGATGAGACAACCTTGACACGAGTCTTGTAAACTAAGTCATCATTGACTAGGATGGTACAGTAAGAACTCGGCAGCTTGCGGCTCTGCTCTTCTTTGACCTCACCTGCCTCCGGTCGAGCCGGCTGGTACTCCTTACCCTTGCGAATGCCATCAGAGCCTTTGACATTCGCAAGTTCAAGTCCAACAACCTGATGGACGACAATGCTGAGAATACCAGACGGCCAAAGGGGATCAGGTGGCGTGTGTGCGACGGCATCTTCTTCCTCGGTATTGATTGTTCCTTTTTCATCTTGGAATTCAGCTTTGTTCGCAAGCTCCTTGGGTAAATTGATACCTTGGCCGTGGGTCCGCAGGGCCTTCCGGAACTGCGTCTTTCCAAAGAAGCCGACTTCCCAGTGCAGCTCTCCCGGCATTGTGCTGTCAGCCTTGACACCACGGAGCTTTGAAATCTGAGGAAACATCTTTCCAGGATGTTGTATCAACTTCTGAATACTAAGTTCCACTTTGCCAACAACATCGTCTGCCGATGATCGGTCGCTGTCCCAGAGTTCCATGGACAGTTGCTCGTCCGCTTTGATGAGGTCACTGGTGACCAGCAGACCACAAGTCTCTTCAAAGACAGGGTTCAGGTTGTCTTGAATAACCCGAGTACAGAACTGGGGTTTTCCAAATTTGCTCCAGCTCACAGTGATATAAGGGTCAGACCCGCCGCCCTTGCTGCCTCTCTGGTCTTGCTTGCTGAGTCCAACTGCTTTGTGAATGCGAATAAACATGACACCCATCGCCTGGGTCTCCTTCTTGACATCATCACCCTGCAGCATTTTGCTCATATCAAGCGTCATGCTCTTGGGCGCGACATACATGGAGGCTGCTGCGCTTATAGCCCAGTTCACAAAGTTGGAAATCAAGGGCAAATTTAAAATGTTGACGCCCTTCTCAATCATCGGCGTGCAACCAGCTTGTACTTTGGGTAAGCCCATCAATGTGAATGAAACGGTTTTCAGAAAAGGGGGATCAGGGGTCAATTGACACCGAACTCGAGCAGTGGCTACAAGGCCAACCAACTCAACCCAAATGGGCAGAGGAACGCCGAAAAGACCCTTGATACCAAGATAAAAGACCAGCCGCATTCCCATATTCTTTGCCTTGGATGCCACATCGGCGCCAGAGGGCTTGGCGTGGTATGCAACAGAGACCTCCATGTTGTAGAACTCGCCAGCCTGTTCGACAGCTGCCAGTTCGTCCTTGTCCATTTTTTCCTTGTTTTCCTTGTGAATCTCGTCCTTGATGTCCCTGACATGGCTATCTGGCAGAGCTCTCATGTTGAGGATTCTAACAGGGTTGGATCCTTGCGAAATATCGGCCACACGAACGTGTTCGACAATACCAGGCACAGAAGCTGCCATGACGTCTTCGAGTCTGTTTCGAATCAGTCAAAGTCGATCGCTTCATAATTCTACCAGTCAATTGCGTGTACTCACGTGTCCGCGACCGAAGCAAACATTTCAGGATTGATCAATCCCCACATCAATCCAATCATGGTATTCATCCATTCGACAGACTCTGGGATGAGATTCACCGTGGCGGTTTCGCCGCGCTTTTGTTCGCTGGACCATTCGAGGTCACGGCCTTGTCGAATAAGGTCTTTGATCCACAAGAATACACCAGAAGCGATGCAGAAAGCCAGTGGAGTAAGACCAAGCAGTCTGCCACCAAAGAATTTTCCGACAAGAATGATGGCGATAAAGATGCCACCGCATAAGACAGTGCCCTTCTTCTCCAATATTTCAAACATCGGCTCGTAACTGACAGAAGGGGTTTCAAAAAATAACACCGAGGTTTTTTCACTGCGAATAGGCACGTCAGAAGTGGCACCCTCTTGCACAGGGTCTGGAGGAGCAGTAACGTCTTGCGCATGTCGATATTCCTCGCCGGATTGTTTTGACGAAGTAGCAATTGTTGCCGGCTTGCCTAGATTTTGGTTGGGAATGGACATCTGACTGTGGGTATTAGTTTTCACCGAACAGCTAAAGATGCAATCATTGTTTTGCGCCTCCCTCACCATTGGATTTTCCACCACTTCTTTGAAATCCGTTTTGGCGTCCCGAATCTGCACGTCCCTCCCCGTCACGGGATCTCGAACAGTTCGCAGATCCTTCCGCGCGGGCTTCTCGGCGTTTCTGTGATCCTGAACTTCCTTGCCGTGTTTGTTGTTTGTCAATTCAGAATCAATGGCAGCATCCCTCTCTTTCTTTTCCTGGTCCAACTGGTCCATGAATTGCTGAATGTTAGGCACACGATTCCGGCCGCTGTAGTGTTGGCCCGAAGGCACAACATGGTCGTCAGCGTTCATGATAGCTGCGAGCGTGACGTGACGTCGACTGTGGTTGGCAATAAACTCTCCACCAAGCGACCATGTGGTCTGAATGATGAGGATACGGCGGGTTTAGGTATTTGGCGGATGTGTAAACCTCAGGGCACGCATCCAGGATCCAGCTTCCGAGGTCGAAGTGATGTCCGAAAAGATGAATGGAAGGGGGGAGGAAATCAATCAAAGTGATCTTTATGATGCGGCCGACCTGGCGTAGCCATGTGACTGCTATCGATGACGTAGATCGCCTGTCACGGCCTTGACAGGCGATCTACGGATCCGACCACCCCCCCCCCCCCCACTCACTGTACTTCCGTACTCCGTACACCCTTCCACGAACAAGCTCATGTGGGGCACATCTACGGTCACATCGCCTGCGCCTTGGCCAAGATTCAAGACGGTCAAATTCCAAGTTTTTCCACTTCCCCATCTCCCAGGATTCCCTGCCTAGCTGCGTTGCCAACGATGAACGATGATCAGTGAGAGGCAAGCAGTGGGCAGTGGGCCGTCATCACACCCCGCCCTTGCCGTTGGCAGTGTCTGATGGCAGCTGGAAAAAATGAACGCGTGTGGCGTGTTTTACATCAAAACGGTCGGTTGGTCAATTGATTGTAATTTGTGCTCCATGATGATGCCACACCGCGGATTCTAAGCCAAGCCAAGCTGATCGACAAACGTGGGTGCGCGGGAGGTGCCGGTGTGCAACACGTCGTTCCTAGTTGTGCCCAACCCGGTGAGTTTCTTTGGATTGTCTTGTCAAGCAGATTCACCAGCTTCCGTTCCCAGACAAAGACTTTGGCCGGGCCGACCATGTTGACGCCATCAATCCATCAATCCATCAATCCATCAATCCGCACTTGAGGCAGAACAGTTGTCCCTAGGTCTTGGTGTAGAATTCTTCGTACATCGAGCAGCGAGCCTTGGGGTCATTGTGGAAAGTGACGTCACATCACTCCATCAACCACTTGGCGCAACAACAATGTCAGTTTTCTTTTCGATAACACGAGTAGATGGGAAAACGAACCAATGCTATTTTTTAAATCATCTATCATGTATATAATTGTTTCCAAACGATAAAATACAATCACCATGTACATGTTTATACGTTCTGCCTGACACCATTTTCGCTGTCCTTGGGAGGAGCACTAGCAATGGCAGCATCGTTCTCGTCATACTTCTCCGCCGACTCGCTCATTTCATCGTCGCTTCTCTGCATGGCAGGGGCCGCAAACGTCGGCGCAAAGGCGCTCCTGGTTCGGATCTTGCCGCCATACTTGTAGAAAATGAAGGGCAAGGTAGCCAGCGCGACGGCCACGCAGCCCAGCAGCGTGGCGGCCCACTGGATGCCCATGCCTTGAAACATCTGACGCGCAAATAGGGGGAATCCGGCACCGGCCAGAGATCGCATAAAGGTGTTGCCGGCGATGGCGGAGGCTGCGAACATGAGGTAAGCGTCGACGAGGTAGTTGAGGGCCTGGAGGAAGATGGACATGAGGCCGAAACCGGTGAAAATGCCACTGAGAGCGGGGACGATCCAGTGAACATCTCTGGTGAATCCCGTCCTACAAAAAGAAATGAGGAAATTCATTAGCTTGATTCCTTTGAATTTTTCAATCCAGATGTTTGTCTATTTTTTTTCTTGTGATTTTGTCAATGATTTCTCAATATTATCCTCTTCACCAATGGTTGTGGCTAATGCATCGGGCTTCTACCAAGGCATTCCTATTCATTATTGCTAGCGATGGCCAGAATCTCAATTCTGGAAATCCGATGTGCTGGCCACAACCATTGATGAAGTAGAAATTGGCAAAAATCATTAGGATCCATAGACTCCCAAAATATGACTCGGGATGTGACCCATTGTGGGTGGGACTCAATCTAGATGAACTCATGGAAGGGTCAGTTTCGGGGACAAGGGAGTAACGTACCATCCGAACCAGAAGATGCCAATAGCGAAAGTTATACCACCGGCCATCATACTAGGCAATCGCCACTCCGGCACAGGAATACCATTGTTCCCAGTCAACTTGCGATTGTACCATGGCTGCTGGAAAAGCACAGCGGCACCAGCGAGCAATTGGCCGCAAATCATACCGAAAAAGGTGAGGCCAGACTGGCCGAGGGAGAAGCCGTGGACGCCCACGAAAACCAGCGGATACGCCGTCAAAAACAAGTACAGAATACCGTAGATGAAGCTCATGTAGACGGACAGCAAGAGAATAATGGGCTCCGTGAAGAGCAATCGCATGGGACGCGAAAAGTTCTTCTGGGTAAGTTCGATAAAGTCGACCTCGATTTCTTCCTGCTTCGCGTGAATGCCCCAGTTCTTGGTGCGGCGTCGCAAATCGGCGGCCTTTTGGATAAGAATGACGGGCGGATACGTCTCTTCCAGGAAGAACAGATCGAGGATGAAGGCGACGAAGCCCATGATCGTGGCAAGGTACTCCGTCCAGCGCCAGCCGAGATGCGACGTGACGATGAAGCCGCCGATGAAGGGGGCCAGCAGGGGACCCGTAAAGGTCGCCATGGAGAAGAGCGTCACGGCGATACCACGAGTCTTGTTGTCAAACATATCGGAGAAGACGGCGGCGACGACGGCAATCGGACAGGCGCCGAAGAAGCCTGAGAAGAAGCGGCAGATGAGAATAGTCTGGATATCCTTGCCTGTCGCACAGGCGATGGAGAAGAGGGAGAAGCCAAACATGGAGACGACAATGGGGAAGCGGCGGCCGCGTAGCTCGGACATGGGCGCCCAGAGGGTAGGGCCAAATGCAAATCCTAGAACGTAAAAGGTTGTCCCTAGCAGACCGACTTCGGATGCGACATGGTATTCTTGCGCAATGACATTCGTGGCAGGCGAGAAGATGGACGATGTGAATGCCGACGTCAAAGTGGTGTAGCCTAACATGGCGGCCGTGAGGACCTTTTTCCGCATCGGCCAATTCTGCGAATGCAACGGATCGTGCGGTCCATCAAACTCCACGACATATTCTTCACGATCGGGCAGAGGGGGAGGGTATGGTTTGCCAGCGCCGAACGCGGGTAAAGGTCTCCTGGACGCCTTGCTAGCAGTCCTGCTGCGGAGGCCCCCTCCGACAGTGTTGCTGTGTTGGCTTCGCGCCGTAGCGATTCGGCTCAGCTCTGTAGGATGTCGCTCGAGATCGTTTTGCGTCGACACGCGACTCATGTTGCGGCGGACATGATCGTTGTTGGATGAGGAAGTCGTGGACGCAGATGAGGCGGAGGGCACGCGCTCGATCTCATTGCTGGCTCGGCCTTGGTAGCGCTCTGGTGAGGCTGCTTGCTCTGCGCCGACGAGGTCGCCATCGACCATGTCCATTGGCATGGTGCTTGTTTTTCCTGTTTTTCTTCTCTGTGATAGCGTAGCAGGACTGGACACTATAGCAGCAGCTGACAAAGGGAGATCAAGATACCATATCCCTCCTCACCTATACTATATTAAAGAAAGAAAAGCTATGTGTCGCTGCACCATGCGTCAAGGTATGAAATTGAGTTGTGTGGATGGCAAAAGACGGAGGGGTGAAATGGGCAGACTACATAAAGTGAGGAAGGTGGTCGACCGCCGGCGGACACCTCTGACGATGACGATGGCGTCGGGAATAATAAAATAAGTGGTGCGTAATATGTGTAAAAAATTTAGATGAAAAAAGTGCCACGCCCCACCTTGCCAGGTGAAGGTGGGGTGTGGCACGAGTAATCCGTACGCGGGACACTCAACGCGCATATCGCGTTGGTCCCAAAACGGAAGAGGTGCCTTTCCACCTAATCCCTTGCTAAATATACCAGCTCTTTGTAGAATTCCTTCCTTTCTTTTGATTATCACGAGGCCTCACAACGTAACGCAATAACGCAACGTAATAAGGCATATCGCACATATAGTTATCTCAACTGATGGCAAAAATCAACAGACGCGAGCCACACTAAGATCAGGTGTGGAGACCGTGCTTCTACATTAGGACTAACGCGATATGCGCGTTTAGTGACCCGATTCGTACTGCTCCCGCGCAACTCAATCTGGGCAACAATTCAATGCCCTTTTTGCCTTAGAATTCCCGGCAGGGGCGCTAAGTGTCTAGTGTTTTGAGACAACAGCAACAACAATAATAACAACAAAAACAACAAAAACAACAGTAAAACAGGGCGCTCTGGGAAATGAGACACTGGACTCATTTCTTATGCGTAGCACTCACGCGCTTGACGGACGGAGCGAGGTTCCAAGGCTTCAAGGCTCCAAGGCTCGCGGCACGACGCTACATACGAAGCCCGACAACTAGTGCATATGTACATGTCCCAGACGCTATCATGGAATGTCCTGACGTTGTTCACCCGGTCATGTCCCAACTTCTCTGCCCAGCTTCTAAATCTACACGCCGTACGGAGTACATTGTGATCAAAGCTTACGATACCTGATTACATGACTGGATATCTACTGATGAGAAAGATGAGAATCTTGTACAATATATAGAAAGTATAGAAAGTATAAAGAGTCCTCAAACGCCCCAGCCACGCTCCAACAATGCCGTCGCTTCTTCCAGGCTTAGTCCGGCTGTTTCTGGGTAAATCTTCCAGACCAATCCGTACCCAATGCCGCAAATAAACGCATACAATATGAACGTCCACGGTGGGCTCAAAGTGTCCATCAGAGGCAGAAATGTGAGTCCAACGACGAGATTGGCGCTCCAATTCGTGCCTGTTGCAATGCCGCTCCCAAGAGATCTGACTGACAATGGAAATAGCTCGCTCTGCATCCAGGGCACATTCCCTAAACCAACAGCATATGACGCCACGTACATCATGATGCTGATCAAGATGATGTACGCTGCTTCCGTATCACCATGTTGTAGTGGAGTGTCTAGCTGCGTGTCATTTATAGAAAGAAGTGAAAACCCAAATGCCGTGAAGAGCAGGCCCAATATCATAAAAGGTATCGAATATAACAGAACACGGCGCCTGCCAATTCTGTCAACAAGTCCCAAAGCGACAAGTGTGAATAAGAAATTGGTGACTGCTACTGTGAGAGATGTCAGTGTGGGACTGTCGAATCCAATCACCATAAAAATAGTGGCTGAAAAGTACATCAGCGAATTCTGTAGATGAGATTAGCCACATCTCGATTGCATGAGAATGGTTCACGGATTGCGTACATACAAAGCCGCATAATTGCTGCAAACCTTGCAGCAGGCATGCTATAGCCAGCGCTCGTCGATTCCTGCCTTCACTAACGAGGTCCCTCCATCCGTCGAGCCATTTCCACTTCGACGACTGCTGGTTCCGCAAATGTCGGGCTTCCTCCTCCTCTCGAACTTCCATCTCAATTTCCCGGATCATTGTGCTGGCATCTTGAGTTGCCGTCGCGCCTCCATTGACTCGCCGAATGATGGATTTTGCTTGGCTAGACCTGCCCATTTTGACCAGCCACCGAGGGCTTTCTGGCATAAAAGCAATGACAGCAGCTTGTAGTCCGGCAGGTATGGCGCCAATCCCGACCATCCAGCGCCAACCTGCGTCTTGGGCGCCATACGTCGAAAAAGCCCAGCCGACCACATACGCAACCACCTGGCCTAGCGTGATGAACAGTACATTGGCAGTGACCAATCTGCCACGGTGCGACGCAGGGGAGAGTTCTGCAATATATAGCGGTACTACAAAGCTGGCGGCCCCGACAGCTGCGCCAATGACACAGCGGCCAGCGATCATCAAGGGGACTGAAGAGCATGCCGCCTGGATGACGGCTCCTGCTATGAACAATATGTCTGCATACAAGATGACTCTCTTTCGGCCCAGGCGATCGGCGATTGCGGACGAAAATGGCGAGATGAGAAGAGCGAAGAGCGAAGTCGACGACGTGATGAGAGACTTGTCCATGGACGTGAGTTCTCGGTGAGATAGCGACGTGCCAATCGATACCAAGGTAGCGGAAATAACCCCCGTGTCATCTTTGGCAACTTGTTAGTCAAGACTGTTCATGTTCACGGTTGAGCAAACTGACATCCAAACAAGAGACCACTAATTCCGGCCGCGATTGTGAGAGCTACCACAAAAACCCCTGGGTCTGCGACAGCGCCTTTCGCAAGCCAACCATCATGAGTGTCTCCATCCGCAACATCGTCAGAGTCTTCCCCGATCGGGTGTTCCGCTATGAGCGGGGCTTGAGAGCCCTCCATTTTGACCAGATTGTGGAGAGGGCCATGGGTAATCGCCCTCAAGTTCTGCCGTGGGTAGAAGTTTAATGTAGCTGAAGCTGTGATGCTACATTCGCATATGCGCGAAAATGACTGGCCAGCCGCAGCACCAGCCCCCCCAAGTCAGTCAGCCTACCCTGCACCCTTCCGCCAGCGTATACCTCTACCTCCCACCGATCTGAAGCATTCATGATTGGTGTATTGGCTGTGCTTTTGTTGCAAAAATGTGCTTCTGACCTATCTCAGCACTCAAATCGGCCATGGAATGATTCTGCACGAGTATCGCGCACACAAGAATAATCGTTCTCCATTGGTTGAATCTATCGGAACTTGCCCCAGGCCGCTGCTCTATCTAGAGTAATTGCCTCCAAGCTCGAATCGTCTTCCACACCCAGCTTCATCTTGGTCCATACCTCTGCTACGCAGCTCTTTTTCGTCTGGATGATGGGCATCAATACCAAGTTCTTCAAAAAATGCCAAACCGACTCATTCCGCCATTTGAACTTCTCCACCAGAGACAACGTCTCCTCCGCCACTCCCTGTGCCTTGTCTGGAAACAACATCACCAAGTGCAGAAGAAACGACCACCCCGAGATATCTTGGTGATGAAGACGGCACCACTTGGTCACGATGGGCAGAATGCTGTCCGCCACTGAACTTGCTTGCTGAGTCGGCGAGGCGCACTCCATGGCAATCACATCCCTCGCATACGTCCAGGCGTAGTAGTTTCGAGCATGCCTCTCCGCCGCAACGCAAATGATCTTTTCGAACTCGTGCAGGAGACGGACCGGGGTCTCGCCATCCCGGAGTTGGCGCAACAGCCATCGTTTGTGGTTCCATAGCACGGGTGACTTGGTATGTCGATGTAACCGGCTGCTCAGCAAGCTATTCATAAGGAAAGCCTCTCGCGTGAGATCTTCCCCCCGTCTTTCCCCCGAAGACGTGCCTTTTGTGAGCACTCTTTTCCGTACGTTAGCGGCAGTCAGGTGCTCTGAGTCCATAAGGAGTATGACTGCCGTTGCTCTCATGACTACGTCATCGTCAATGCTCTTGTTGTGAAACAACACACCATTCAGTATTTCGCGAGCGCGTAGGAACGCTTCAACCAGTCGCAGCTTCGGTATGCCAATATATCCTGCATCTTGAAGAAGGCAGGTGTCTTGATCCAAAACGTGGCTGCTGGGGAGAATTTCCAGTTCAAAGTATGTTTCCTGTGAACTGACCAGGACGGCGGATATTCGCTCAAACGATTCTTTGGGATTCCCATTCTGCAGCGCTATTTTCACACTCGGATCCAGAGCTCTCGACATCTGTACGTAAAATGGAGAACAAAACAGGGATGTTGACGCCGTGTTCTGAAAGGAAAGAAATTTCCATCTAGGGTAGCCCAGCGTCCACAAGCGACATAAAGTTGGTGGACGGAGCCTCCTCATTCGGCAAATGCAACCCACCGGAGTTATGACATGTTGCCCACCTGGCCTGGAGCTCTATCAACGTAATTGAAGCTGGCAAGAGCAACACCGACAGCCAGGCCATGATCATTTGCCCCGGCCGCAGCGCAAGACCTGGCACACAAGATCATCGTCGTCACGAAATATTCGCTCGATAATTCGTAGGCCCATTCGGTTGCCTACGCCCTCTTCCCGTTCGAGATGACGAGAGTTCTCTTCATTATATTCGCCGTCGAGCTGGTGGCTCAGTTTATCAATGCTGTTGGTGCGACACAGATCAACGACCTGGTATGTCACAGTCTACAAAATCGACACTCTCGTGCTCGAGTATATCCTTTCAGTTGCTAGAAAATGTCGCTAACGTCGGAATGCAGATCTGGACGCTGATCAACTACCTCCCGATTTCCACGTCCAGAGCTGCTGCCGAGCAGCGCACACTCCAAGCAGAATACCTCAAGATCCGTCGCGAATTGAGCGCCACGAGCAGCCAGGATGAATTTGCGAAATGGGCCAAGTTGCGTCGACAACACGACAAAAAGCTCGAGCAGCTTGACGCAGTCAGTATGTGTCTTCCCGGTCCACGCTTCCCCTGTTATTGCCAGGAGACAAAGTGGAAGAAGAGAAAAATTGCAATCAGGAAAACTACTTTACTTGGGGGACACGAGCTGACATCTTGGTGATTGCCACCTACAGAGAAAGAACTCGAGGCAGCCCGATCCCATTTTGACAGATACCTGACAGCGATCCGGATGCTCGTCACCAAAGTCCCGCAATACTTTTTGCCCTTCTGGTACGGCAAGGAGCCCATGTTCTGGCTTCCGTACGGCTGGTTCCCCTATTATGCCGAATGGATCATTTCCTTTCCTCGCGCGCCGCTGGGCAGCATCAGCGCGCCATCATGGCAACTGGCTTGCTCTGGAGTTCTCACGCTCCTCAGTGAGATCCTCGTCTTCATCGGCAAACAACATTTTGGACAATCTAAAATGAAGGTGCCCATTTCTGCGCAGACGGCTTCCAAAAAGGCGCCCGGATCGTCGGAGAAGCTCGACGTGAAGAAGGACCTGTAGACTTGCATGATGGACACGATGCAGTAATTTTTTTTTTTTTTTTTTTCAAATGATGATTTGCACACAATCCAAATTTTTTGGAATGAGAGCTGACGGGTACTGCACTACGTGTTGGCCATGCATTTGTGACATGTATAAATTACTAGTACGAAAACATGAGGAAAGAAGAAAAATGTATCTCGTTGAAAATTTGACGCAAAGTTCCTCATAATAGCTAAACGCTGAGACTTTGTAACACGACAGAGAATGACCCTTGGCAGAGTACTTTGGGATTGATCTAGGCAACATATTGACTCTGACGACCACGGAGAGATCGCTAAAGCTTCGAAAGTGCCCATTGAAAAGTCATGATATGATGAATGGTGGGACGAATCGCATGCACGCACGCATCGTGGGAGTAGTTCCGTCGAGAAAAAGACTGTGGTATTAAAGTCATATTAGTAGATGCTATTGGAGACATTGGCCACGCTGAGCGCACATGTGGTGCCTGTCCGTGGTGGAATTTCTATCGATGATGTGAGAACGGGATAATGGGGTGAAAGAGAGAGAGCAGAGAGGGAAAATTTTCTGGCGGGCGTAGTTTTAATAACAAAAGACTGGAGGGCTGCCCCACATTTCTTTCTCTGTGGAGATGTGTTTGCTTTGCGTCGGTGACGAGATGTCATAAAGATGACGAAATATGTATAACCTTTTGGTACCTTTCCACGGCCGTTGCCATCTTTCCACGACGTGCGTCTCAAAAACCCCAAGACCACATTGCCTGCCATGGCAGTCTCTTGGGACTCGTACGTTCTCACCAACCTCTCAAGCTACACGGATAAAACACTCGGTCCGCGGCTGGTCGTGAATACACCACCAACCTCGTCCAAGAGCTAGCTAACCAAGTCTCAGCATCCGCTCTCTCCTCATCTTCTTCGGCCCCATCCTCCTCCCCAAAGCCATCTCGTGGTATCGCTCCCTCCGCTCCTCCTCCCACGGCCTCCCCATCCAACCGACCCCCCCGCGCGTCCGGCTCGCCCTCGCCCTCCTCTTCCTACTCTCCTCCATCTATCTCCTCAAGACGACGCTCCCTTTCTTCGCCCCCGAGAACCTCTTCCTCCGCACCCAAAGCCGCCTCCAGATCCCCGTCGACGTCCTCTTCAACCGCGTCTCGGCCTTGCGCCCCGGCAACGCCCTCACACCGAGCGACCAAGCGCTGAGGGCCAAGTTCGTCAACCTCGAGAGCAGGCTGCTCTATCTCCAGTTCGGCCCCTACGTCCTCGCCGAGTGTCCCTTTTGCCACGCCGACGAACCAAAGAGCTACTTCTACTATGCCCTGCCCTCGATGCTGTGGCCCCATCTCGCCAACCTGATTGTCACTGCCGCCGTGACGAGCCCCTCGGTGACGGGCAAGTACGGTTCGCGATGGCGCACGCTCGCCACCATTGCCGCCCTCGCCATCGCCGGGATGGAGGCCTACATTGTCGGGTCGTTCAACTACCAAGCTAACGCGAGGGCATTGCGCCTGCCAGACGTGGACTTTTTCTACTGGTCCATGCGGAATTATCGTCTACTGGCGCTCTGCGCCTTGGACGGCGCGCTAGGATGGGTCTTGTACCTGTCTTCCACGAACCGCGCCTTCGCACAACTGCCCTCGGCGTCGGAGCGCATCGACGAGGTCACGAGTAGATTGTCCACGGCGAGGAGTCGCCTCAGCGCCGTTGGCATCGTGAGAAACACCGCCATGAGGGACGAGGAGCTGCGCAATCGGTGTCAGAACTACTGGGCCCATGAGGTCAGGCTCATGCGCGAGGTTATGGAGGAGAGGGACGTGGTCGAGGGTGTCAATGACGCTTTGAGCAATCGCATCAACATTGATTCCATCAGCAGGGAGGCGGAGACGTATACGGATGGTGTGTTGGATGCTTTTTTTTTCGCAGAGGAAAGAGAAATGATGTAAGATGAGGAGGACTGGTTCGATGGAACTAGGACAGACCGAGAACGTGAATGGTACATGCATGCTGCTGCATACATTTCGATACATGACAACAGGTTCGAGAGTAGTTGCACATGGCACATACAACCGTGACAAAAGATGCTTGCCGCAGGGAGAGGGGGGGAGTACAGCATGTCCACGGGTACACTTCACATCATCTGTCATGTGAGAACTTGTATTCAGTATTGCTCAAGATGGATGATACGAGGCACATGCTCAGTAATTCTCGTTCGGAAAGAGGAAAAAGAAAAAAAGAAAAAAACATATTTCATCGCATCATCGGCTGGAAATGATCATGCCAACGTCTACAGAAAAAGCCCCATCCAGATAAACTCCCTGCCTTCTGTGTAAAACCCTACAGTGATGTATACCAACTACGGACTACTAGGTGGATCATTCAACTGCCATGGCGCAAAAGAGTGTCCCATGCAAGTTCCCCAGCTATCAATGGAAAAAAAATCATGCTTTTGAAACCGTGTGCCCCGCAGCAGTGCTGCTCATGCTGTCCTTGCGAGACGCACTCGCTGGCCCATCAGTCGTGGTGCCCTCCTGGGCACTTCTCTCCAGGAAACTAGCCCATAGCTCGGCAATGGATTCCCTGTCCTTGGCCGGAGTGGGTTCTGAAAAGACGTCTGCGCTCAAAGACGGCGAGCTGGGCGTTCTCTGAAAGGGGCTGGTTGGCAGGCGGAGACTGCCTGCGGAGGCGCCTGGTCGGGAGAGGCCGGCTTGCTCGCGCTGCTCATCCGTCCAGTTGAGGTAGCCGGCCATGATTTGGAGGACCTGGAAGCGTTTGGCGTCGCCGCGGTCGAGGGTGAGGAAGTGGAGGAGGTGGTTGGTGACGACTTGTCTGCCAGGAGGGAGAATGCGTCAGTATCTCTTGCATGATATCGGAAGTTTGAGGGCATATTTGCGCGGGGGAAAGGAACATGAAAGGGGGAATGGGAACAATTGGGCCGAACGTACCTGTCGACATTGTCTTCTGGCTTCGTCTTCTTGAGATATCTCAACGCCTTGGTCAAGTGATCATTCAAAATGATGGCCTCGTGTCTCAATTTGCCGATGAGCAAGTTCTTCTCCTTTACTTCTTTCTCAAAGGGGGCCGTCCGCTCCAGTTCCTTGGCCATCACCTCCTTGGCCTCTTCAGCATCCGTGGCTCGTGCCTCGGCTTGTTGAGCCAATGTCTTTAGCGCTTGAAGCTGCGACTCGGTCGTTTCCACCATGTCCCGCAGCTCCTTCTTTCGAGCGTCCTGGATCTCCCGCAGGGCATTTTGCAAGTTATCCACGAGAGTCGACTGACTGTCGCGGTCTGCGGCGGCAGCCTCGTAGTGTCGCCTGAGCGTAGCCATTTGTTCCTCGAGATCGCTCACTTTGTCCAAAAGGTTCTCCTTGGTGGAGCGCTCCTCCATGGCCAAGACTTCCCACTCGCCCATGGCATTCGCCGTTGTCTCCATCTCCTCCTTGAGATGCTGAACTGTCTGGGTGAGCTCTTCTTTTTCCCTGTGCCAGTTGTGCGCGGACAGGTTGTTACGACTTCGCAGGGTGGATAGCTCCCTCGTCGCATCCTGCAGCTCCTCCTTGAGTTTCTCGACATCTTCGCCCGTGGATTGCGCCGAGCCCTGGAGCTGCTCGTTTTGTGTTTCCAGCTCTTCGATGCGCTCTCTTGCTTCCTCGAGCTCTGCCTTGTCGCGCTTTAGTCTGTCGCTTAGAGATTCCTTGATCTTCTCGACTCGTTCGAGCAGGGTTTGGTACTGCTCTTCCGCATGCTCCTTGGCCGAGTTGCTCTCTTCGAGATCCGTCTTCATGCGGGAGACTTCCTGCTCGTGTGAGGTCTGGATAGATTCGAGCTGTTTCCGAAGCTGTTCCACCTCTGCCCGTAGCGCTTCTCGCTCCTTGCTCATAGCTTCCAGCTTCGCCGTCGGATCTGAATCGCGCGCACCGTCGACATCTGTCTTGACCGGCGCTACGGCGTGGCCACGGCCTCCAGGGGAGTCGGTTTGCTTCATGTCTTCAGTGGGGTCCTTTGGGGAAGGAACTCGGGATCAGCGACTTAATTCGACGCCGTGGTATTTTGCTTGCTTGCAAAACGAATGGAACTTACAGCTGCCGACTCGTCATCATTTTCAGGCTCCTCGTTTTCGTGATTCGCGTTGCCATTGCTCAAAGGGGCAGGATCCTTGTTCTTGTTGGCATTCTTCTTCTTTTTGTTGTTCTTCTTCTTTGACGCTGCACCGACACGCACCCCTCCACAAGAGGTCCGTCCATTAGAACACGATAGCCATTGAGAGACGAGCAAGTGCGCATATTGTACAAACCTGAGTTGGCCGTCTGCGTCGGGCCAGCAGCAGCGTTCGACGACATGGTAGTAGCCAAGGCACGGCAGTGAAGCGGCCTGTATGTGCTTGCTGTCGAGGTTGGCCAGCTTGTGGTGGTGTGGTGACGGAGCAATGTCGAGCATCGGTTGGCAATTCAACATGGGCATTAGCTAGCGGCTGATCTGTATGTACTCTGTACCACACGGATGAATATACCTAGGGTGGGGCGTGGCACGAGTGCAGGTTACATAGCGAACAATAGCGAGTGTGAAATGTGGGATAGCGGGTCGCGGGCACCGTAATCCATCCAGCATCTGCTAGTGCATTGAAGTAGGCTTAGTCAGGCCGAGGCTTTCACCGTGGGGCAGCTCAGCATTTACCTCGCAGCAGCAGGTGGGCTCCTGGCTGCTCTCCTTCTTCCTTCTCCCTTTTCATCTTACAATTAATCTTCGCTCTCGAACTACCCGAGGAAGATCCTGCATGCCATCATCTTGCTCACCACCTTGCGCGAAGTAGAGCGTTTCGCCTTTCATAATCCCATTGCTTGCTCGACTCTCTTTTCATCTCTTTTGAGACGAGAAGGGAACGTCTGTTATGAGTGCTGTGGGTTCGCTTATGTGCGTACATGTTGTTTACGTTGATGTAGTATTTCCTAGTTGACTAAACACCACCTTTTGAGTAATTATGCGATGACTTGGAAAAAAAAAAACGATCTGTACACAGCACTACCTTGTACGCCGTTGCCAATCAATCATTAAGAAGAAACTGTCCACATGAGATTCCGTGCATTCGTAGATCTATTCAAGCCTTCACCTTCTTTCCCTTTCCCTTGACAGCCTTGCCGACCTTCCCCTTGAGAGCGGGTATAGACTCGGGTTTGGCCTCAATCTCCTTGGTTTTCGATTTCTTCGATGCCTTGTTCTCCTTTTCGGCAATGTTTTCCTCTTCCTTGGCGGGAGCAGTCTCAATCGCCTTGACGGGCTCCTCGACGGCACTCTCGTCGGCAGCCTGAGGGGCTGGCACGGCCTTCAGATCCGGTGCCTCAAACTCGTAGCCCATGTCCTTAAACTTGGCGGCTTGCTTGGCCCGCTTATTCTTCTCTTTGGTCACCCTCGTCTTCCAAGTAGACTCACTCAGTGGCTTCTGCAGCTTCAGACCGGCCATCTTGCTCAATGGAATGACCTTGAATCGTGTGTTGGCGCCCTTGAACAGGTCCGCGTGGACCTGCTCCTTGGGGATAGTCTTGCACTTGAGGATATGCCCAAACAGCAAGTAGTTGTCCATGGTCTTGGCAACGATCTCGGCGGTGCTGGACTCCTCAAACTCAACAAAGGCGAAGTGCTTGCTCGCACCAGTCTTCTTGTTTCTCGACAGACGGATTCTTGTGACGGGACCGAATTGGGAAAGGTATTGTCTCATCTCGTGCTCGTAAAAGCCGTGAGGGATTCGGCCAATGTAAACCACTGCAGGCTCTCCAGTAGGCTTCTTTGCGAGCTCCACGAGGTCCTTGGACACGGCTGGGGCCTTGCCTACACTTTGGCCGCGTTTGAAGGACAAGGCCTTGTTGACGGGAGCTTCATCTTCCGAGTCGACCTCGACCGCCAATTTCTTGATATTCTCGTTCTCTTCGCCGTCAGAACCATCCGACTCGTCGTCCACCTGCAATATATCCTCATCTCCCTCATCCCCCTCATCCTCCTTTTGTATCTCCTTCTTGCTAGCCTTCGTGGGCTTGGCGTACTTGGTCGACTTTCCAGCGGGCTTTGGTGCAGTAGTAGCGGCCGCCTGTTTCGCGGGCTTCTGCTTCTTTATTGAGACGGGAGAGGCATGCTCAGCGGCTGCGAGGCAAAGTCAGAATTTGGTTCAACATGTGTTCGGGGTATGTATGACTGGACTCGTCGCATTCTTATGGCGCAACTCTACCTTTTCTCTTGCCCTTGAGCGCGGGCTTCTTAATAATAGCAGCCTTGGTGGCGCCATTGCTCTCCTGAGCTTCGGAAATAGCTGTTCGAGGATAATTTAGCACCGAGAAAATGAACATGCATGTCGGAATCTTTCCAAGCGCACTCACATTTTCTTTTTCTGAGTTCGGGAGCCATTGTGTTGATGTTGGTATGTTTGCTATACCTATCCTTCCGACTTTTGCTCCCAATCGGGAGAGAGAAAAAAAAAACACGATTCTGCCGTGCCAGAGAGCGGTGAAGTTATCATTAGATAGTGGTGGGGTTGATGGGGGGGTCCTGCAGCGACCAGTCAGTAGACGCGACGTGGAGCTGCTGTGGGATGGCTTGAACCGCCCACTTACTGTCGGTGATTGAACATGAGAGCGATGGGTTGAAACCGGAACTCTTCAGATATATTCACTTGCCAACCACACCAAAAATTATTGTTGCTTAGACTGCGACAAGTCAGCCCATTTGATTGAGAGCTACCGCACTTTTGTAAGCCGCGTGCGAAAAAAAAAAAAAACGCCAACGATAAATCACGAGCACATTCTCATCCGTTGGACCAAGAAGGCCATAACAGCGACATCAGCAGACATCAGAAAAATTATGGCCGGCGACCAACCTGATCTCAGCCACGAGGAAGTCTGGGACGACTCGGCCCTGATCGACTCCTGGAACGAAGCCCTAGCAGAGTACAAGGTGAGAATCAAACAAGTCTGCCCGTGACATACGCCCAAGCCAAGGACATGACTAAACCCCAAGAAAGAAATATCACAGCATCTACGTCAAGGGGGGAAGTGTCGGCGATCTACCGTACGTTATCATCACCCATTCATACATCGTCCCTCCCATGAGAACTGACGTACATCATCCAGCCAAGTTCAGGACTCTGCATCAAACAGATCCGCGAGCCCCAAAGCCGTTTCTGCCGGCCCCGAAGATGCTCAACCCGTACGTGTCCTCCCCCCCCCTTCCGGAAAAAAAGAAAAAAAAAGGCCCGCGAGCACAAACTGCGAGAGTCATGGTCGATTCCAATTATTCATCGCCAATTGTTGTAGTACAGTTTCACAGCAAACGTAATCACTGATGGGAAGGTTGCAATCGTAGACCGAGCCAGCGGAACAAGAACCCACAACGGCATCTGCTCCAGTTGCACCGCCCCCTCAAGCCCTTCTCGGTTCAAGTATGCCGAGGTCTCCTCATTCGTTATTTGAGGAAACAAGTAAGAAAAGCTAACAGGCGTATTAGTACGCGATGAGGGACTCAGGAGACTATTAATGTCATGGTACTACGCAGGGTACTACACTGGCCTATTTGAAGGACAACAACAATCAACGCCCCTAAAAAAATAAAAAAAGCCATTTATCTAGAATATACCAGACTCCTGAACCCCCCCCCCCCCCACATTGTCTAAATCATACAACGGACTACTTCAAGGTGGAGATGGACGGGAAAAGTTGCTGCGACACCATCTGTTCCACATGTTGGTGGTGCAACGCGGCGACTGTGGTCAGATCGCCGCAGATGTGAAACCTGGAGCACCGAAAAGATGGGATGAATCGAACCTTTTTTTTCTTTTTTTTCCCCGGTGCACGTTTCCTGATTCTTTCGCTCAATGCTAGTCACAGGTAACCCAGTCATGCACGCCACTTGCGTCTAAAGTTAAACTTCATCTCATCATCACGTGCCCGTATGCATGAATCTCCCGACTGGGCCCTGCGCCCGCCAGAGTGGCGTCACCTACTAATCAAGACGCGGCATGCGTCCCGTTTCATCACCCATCGCTGGCGGTTTGAGGCGCAACCTGGGCTTGACTTGACAAGCACGATTGATTGCGTCACAGAATATGCGCGCCGAAATGGGTCGACAAGGACGGCTTTGATTTCTTCCATCCGTTTTTGGCTTTACTCCGTACACGCTCTGTCATGACGAGTCCGATTCCTGGCAGGGGGGGGGGGGGGGCGGATGTCCTAGGCCCAGCCTCTCCACACCATGTCCAAAGCGTGGTGCACCGTGATACCGTGATTGCTGCACGCTCGAGCGCGCCACGTATAAAGGAACCAGCTGTGAAGACGGACGACTGCTCCGGGCCTAATAGAGCATCGACACTTGGACGAGACGGATCCAAACGTTCGGGCAGATGGGAGCCGGGGGGGGCAGCAGGGGGAATGAGGGCATCCGCGAGAAAGTGCCGCGTCCCGAGATACTGGGCTGCACGACTTCTTTCATCTCAATGCAAACGTGTCTGACAATGGACCCGACTTCAGACTCTGCATTCACAATTCCAAAAAAAAAAATCCTTTTTTTGGGGGGGGGGGGGGGGGGCGTGGGGGGGCGTCTGGGTTTGATGCCTCTATACTCCGTAGTCCAAACCGGTTACCCAAATAGGCAAGACCAGGATGGGACAGAACCAGACGCCTGCTAATCACAAGAGCGCATGTGGGAGCCTCGACGAAATAGAGGGTTTCCAAAACAGCACTCGAGACATATCTGTCACAGGTGTCGCTCCTCTACCCAGTTTACGGGCCAGGGCACAATGCCATCGCCATCGAATGTCGTCTCTAGGCCAATTCCCACCTCTGCCGTTTGATCGGATACGCTGAGCCCCGAGATTGAGATGCTGGGCCGGAGGCGGCGAAGCCCGGCCCCTCCAGTCTCGGCTTACACGCCTCACGACCCCCTACATGTCATGATACTCACGGCTCCCATGCCCACGGGGAGGTATCTCTATTTGTCGCTTCGACTCCTGGTTTACAACTTGGGATGGGAGGGGGGTGGCACGCCAGATATAACATCTCTGAGACTTCCCAAGTTCTACGTGACGGTTCCTATTTCTTCCCTCTTTCTCTCCCACTCCTTTACTTTTACTTTCTTCTCCCCAGAGTTTCGGGTGTTGAACCACGTCTCTCTTTTTGCCCTAGTTTCTTAGTTCCTTTCTCTCCGAGCAGGTCCTCATCCAAGTTTTCTTCTCTTCCTCATCTTGACAGCACACCCCCTTTGACAGGATTCAACTGCGAGACATTTCCCTGACTTGTTCAGACATACACACGGCGAAATAACGACATTAATACCAACTTCTCAAGGAACGAAAATCGAAAAGATGAAGTTCACAACAGCTGTTTGCGTGGCCACGGCCCCTCTCGCAATGGCTCGACGAGTCACCAATATCTTTTCTCCCCAGGTCGTTCCTCGAAATGTCGAAACAGAGCTCGATTCACGCGGCGTCAAGGTTATCAAGGGTATGCAAGGTGCTGGTATCTCGACCAATGCTCGCACCGAGGTCGTCATCGTCTGGGCCAACCCTGGTAACGGCGCTTCCACAACCACCATCAACCAAGCCGTCACCGTCACCAAAACTGTCACCGCTGGCGCTGGCGGCGCAGTGACCGAGGTTCCCGGAGGCGGCCAACGAGAAGGAGCTACAACCACCATCAGGGAAGGTCAAACTGCCACTATTCCCGGCACAGGCGCCAGCCATACCGTCAAGGTTGGTGGCCCTGGTGGTTTGACGTACCAACCCGAGCAGCTCACCAACATCCCCGTTGGCGACACTGTAGTCTTCGAGTTCCTGGCCCAAAACCATACCGTGACCCAGTCCCCTTTCGACACCCCTTGCAAGGCGATGGCGGGCGGCATGGATTCAGGTTTCCTCGGGAACCCCAACAATACCGTCTCGCCCCCGCCTCAGGTCGCCATGCAGGTTATGACGACCAAGCCTCTTTGTAAGTCTCGTCTTGATGACGAAGGCCTCTCTGATCCGAGTGTCGATGAGAATTAACACACGTTCAGGGTTCTACTGCCGGCAAAAGGGCCACTGCGGAAAGGGCATGGTTTTCTCCATCAATCCTACCCCTGAAAAGACGCATGCCATGTTCCAGGGCATGGCCATCAAACAAAACGGCAGCGGAGGAGGTGCTCCCATCACTGGCGGGAAGCAAGGCGGTGCCCCGGTTGCTGAGGCTCCTGGCCAAATTCCCGGTGCTGGCCAAGGCGAACGGGGTGGTCAGCAAAGTCCTGGCGCTACCCCTGGCAAGGGAACCATCGGTGCTGATGGATCTTGCTCCTGTGTCGTTGCATGTAATGCTGGCGGATTTCCAGCCGCTCAAGCACAAGGTGTCGGTGCATTCGGCGGAATGGGTGGTGAGTTTTGAATATTTTCCGCTCCTCCGACACATCCATCCGGTAGAGTCGGCCTTGCTAACAAACACTCTCACCAGGCGCACTTCCCATCGCGGGCTCCATGCAATAGTGTGCTTTAGGAATGCGGGAACCTTATGCTTCAGTTGCTTAATAGGTTTCCTCCTTATGAATAAAACGCAATTTTGGTTTGAGACCACGTTTTTTCTCCGGGCGTTTTTGTTTTTCATATGAAAGGGGGGGGGGGAGTAGCTTTGTGCCCAACGGAATGAGGGAAAAAACTAAAGGAAGGAGTGAGTAGCAAAAGGACAGTTTATTACGCGTCTACCAAAGGAATCCTAGAGCGCCCAAGTCAAAAATCACACACACGCACACACACGGCCTCCGCCATATATTATCCTGAATGGTCCTCATTGGGTGGGGGGGTCGTTATATTTCTTGTCGTCAGTATTCGAGTGCTTGGAGAGCCGAACATGAATTCCTTAACAAGTGTTTATTATTTCTTGCCAGCGGACTCGGCCTTTTTCGCTTCAGCTGTTGATTTTTTTTATTCGAAAAAAAAAGGGACGGTGTCAGTGCCAGAGTTTCTTTTCCTACATTGCTCATTCAAATGACGGGTACACCAGAAGGTAGACAACGCGGGGGGGGGGGTTTAAGTAGAAGTCATCTTCAAGACAAAAAACTTACCCGCCGCCTGCTTCGCTCGCATAATGTCAGCGGCACTTTCCTTGGCACGCTGCATTTCGGTTCCACTCATGTTGCTGCCCTTTTTCTGTCCACCCCAAGAACCTTGTTAGCAGGTGGCCCAGGCAATCAACGTGTTGGGACGCTGTAGAGATGGCCGAGGCCGGATCGGTGCCGCTCGGGTCGTTGTGCACGGGAAAATTCGTACCATGGACGCCAGCTTTTTCTGGTTGGCCTCGCGGGCCTTGTCTCGCTGATTGCCGCGGGCCATGGTATCTTAGTCGAGTAGCGGGTAACGATGCTTGATTCGATAGGAAGGCGTGCGATGGCACGTAAAGGTGGAGGCTGGAAGGGCGAGACGGCTGGGAAGCGAGACGAAGGAGAGCAAAAGTCGGCCGACGAGATGGCGGGGAGGTGAAAGTCGAGGTGGCCAGGTGGCCGATCATGAGGGTTGAGGCACGAATTACGAGCCAATCAGGTGTTACAGTTTGGGACTAGATAGACTGCCTACCACGCCCTGATTTTTTAGTCTAGCAGTGTGAGGATAATAGGTAGCTAGGCAAGAGGTATAGGGGCACTTGTATATTGACTTAGTCTTGTCTTACTAAAACACTCTCTAATAATAATAACTTAGTTAACTTAGTATTATATAGATATACTTTCGCTATCTATAAATTTTATAGTAATTTCTCTAATTCTTATAACTTGTCATGGTCTAGCCCAAAGGGCTAATCGCGGGTGCCTGCGCCACCACGTGGGTTGCCCTAATCCAACTACGCTATGCAAAAGGATACGCATTGTACAAGTCCCTATGACTTGTGCAATTGACACCTATATTACTAGGATCTAGGCAAAGCCTAGACCATCACATAACTTTAGATTAATAATAATAATGATAGAAACTATAGGGATTTAGCAAGTAATAGCAGGGATTAGGTAGAATATAGGTAAGTAAACTACCCTAGTCTAACTAATAATAATAATAAAGATAAAAACTTAACTATAGGGATGCTTTAAGAAGCTCTAATTTACTAGTCTCCTAACGTGGTTATTAGAATATAATAATAACTTAAAGCCTTTAACTAATTAAATTAATCTAAAAAAACGAGGTTCTAATAATAGTTATTCCGTAAAAGCTCCCTAGGCGAAAAATCTGTTAAGTGGGGTTTTTATGTCAGTGGGGACAGGTGCCTCGCACCTTCCCCCCAGTGCGCGGTGGATATGTAAGGGAAAAGGGTTGTGGGTGACCACGTGACATGGGGCCACACTGGTCGCTGCGCGGTCGGGTGGTTAGATTGAAGGTGAAAGGTTAAAAATGAACGCGATCTCTCCATGGCGCAGGAAGCGTGTTGTGGTATTCCGCGTGTTGTAATTTTGATATGACTTATAAGCGGGGTTAAAGGCTTTGTACATAGGGTCCTTGTTATTAGCGAACGAGCAATCCACCAATGCAAAGAGCTTTGCAGTCGCGAGATTAATCGGAACAGATACGAGGCCTTGGGTTGGGTCATTCAATTACCATTGGATTCGGCGATTGAGGCTTCCAATGTTCTACGCCGTTGAGTCTTGATGCTGTGCGACGACGGAGAGATCAAAGCATGCTTCGCTGACTAGCATACTTCTTTTCCACACACGTAGCACGCCGTCCTGTGCGGGTAGCTTTGGCGCGTATCGTCCGTCTCAAAGTTTCTCTTTGTCAAGGTAACAAGGACCTGAAGAATATATGGCGGATCTTCTGGGCTGCAGAGGTATTCTAGGTAGTATACCAGGGCCTTGCCTTTATGCATCGTTTTGAAGGCATAGCCTGCCTGCTCCTTGCCGATATACACCATCCGGCAGTTATTATAGAAGATCAAGAGCTTTGCGTCAAGGACATCGTACTTCTCAGCGCTATATCTAAAGTTTTCCGGGTAGATTTTCGTCAGACAATTACTTGCCTTAAGGTTGGCTTCGCATCAAGTGAGGAAAGTCCTGGCGCTTGTAGTCGAGGGGGAGGAGTCTCTTGGGCGACGGGGAAAGGGGATTCTTGTACTTGCGGGCGGGGAAGGGAAGGTTCCTGTGCTTGAGGAGGGTGCTCTATCGACTGCGTGCGATAGTCTTTATCATTGCGTGATGGAGCGGGTGATCCCTGGTCTAAGGGCTCGTGCTTTGAAGCCTAAGGGATGTATCTGCGGGAGATGTCCTTACGGAAGTTTGGGTTCTCAAGGAGTGCGAAGAAGACCGTGTGCTTGTCTGCAATCTCGCGCCTCTTCGTCAGTCCAAAAGTGGAATGATGTGCATTGTAAGATTTCTTCAAGGGTGTCGATAATAAGCTTGCGGTCCGGGGAGATATAAACGCCATGCCAGAGGAGGTAGTTGCGTAGATACTTGATAACCCTTTGGTCAGCTACCTTAAAGGTCTCTTTCGTCCATGCTTCAACGTCACTGAGATATGTCGACCATAGACCGCGACCTATTGTTCCTTCAGACTCATATGCTGCAATCTGGGTGAAGATATAGGCTGCGGTCGCCTCAGGGGTATTAGCTTTATTTAGGTCAAGCTTCGGTCATGCAGCCGTTAGCAGAGCCAGGACCTTCGGGATTGGTTGCTGAAGAGGGTGTCATGGTATTAGGGGGTCGGGGGGAAAGAGGAGGGGAGAATGTGTAGATTATGAAGAGTCGCGAGCTAATGGCGATTGACTTCGTGCGTGATGGAATGTGGTTGGGTATTGACAGGGCAGACACCGAGTTACAATTGTTCCGAGAGCTTTGTCCTGTAACGGGTATGGACAGGGCAGACTCCGGCGATTTTCCTTAGCACAACAAGGCCGGTTCACAAGGTCTGATCTGCAGGACGAGACAAGTAATACGTGAATACTTGGAAAGTCAACCACTGGTCAGTGTAGGTTACACAAGGCAGTCCTGAATATAGAGACGAGACGTAGAATAGGAATATAAGTGGCAGACAGACAACCCTTTTGGAAAGGGTCTGAAACAGGCAGCAGGAGAGGAGGCATATCGTAAATATCTACATATGCAATATACGGATTACGGATTACGGAGTACGGAGTATTGATGGGGCCTCGTCAATAGTGGGGACCCAGGCATTGGCCAGCATCAGCGCATATTGCAGCTAATGCCCAGCCAGCTATTGACTAATTTAAGTCTCGCAACCCAGCCGCCGCGCCAACTATCACCCCAGGGAATAATCCGTAGGCAGTGCAGTGAGTGGGTGGACAGCCTAGCCCGGCCAACCCGCTGGCATTCCCCTGGCGTCGCTCTCCTCTCCACAAGACCTGCATGCTGGCCAGCTAGGGTCTCCCTGCCAGCGAGGTGGCATCGATCGACCCCCCGAGGAAAAGATTGGCATTCGTCTAATTGAAATGCGACGCAACCTGGGGGGGGGGGGCAGCATCCGCAGCCGACTCCTTTCACCACCTTGGCCAGCCAGATGTGGGCTGGGCGATGCCTTAAACCTTGTTCGAACATCATCCCCGGGCCTCTTTCTCGTCTTTATTTTTCCTACTCTCTGCATCTTGCCGTGCCATCTCGTCAAAGTGCATATCATTCTCTTTCGCCTTCTCTTCCATCTACCATCTTGCACATTTCATTACATTTTGTCCTTTGTTTTGTATTTGGCGTGCATTTCTGGGAAACAGCCAGGCGATCCGAAGCCCCCGTTCACCTGTGACGAACCATCACCACGCCGAACGGGATTCTGTTCATTTAATCATTCCGGATTCTATTCGCAATCATTGTTATTTTCATCTGCTTCTTTTTTTCTCTTTTTTTTTAAAAAAAATTTGAACCGATCGACACATCCTGTCACAGGTATCAATGCTTCGTTTTAAATCTTAATTTGTAAATACGTCATTACCGCAAGCGTTTGCCTACCCAATTCCACCCTATCGCTCAATATCGATTCTCCCCCCGAATATTCTTCCAAGTCCATCTGAACCGAGCCGGCCTCGTACGAAAAATCGTCTCCAATAGCCATATCACGCCGTGCTCTGCTGGCTGCGGCTCATCTTTGGCGACTTTCCGAGGGCATTTAAATGGTGTCTGGTGCGACGCGTAGTAGTACGACAACTACTCCATCATGATCCCAGCTGTTGTTCTGCAGCTAGCATTATGGACCTTTAGCGCCTCTGCCTTCTACCCATACACGCCGGTTTGGCTGAAGGAAAAGGAAGAGCTCACCTTGCTGGCCGAAGCCAAACGAGATGCGGTCACGAATTCCGCCAAGGCTGGCGTAGCATTTGCTATTGAGCAAAGAGCAGTTCAGGTGAATAACCCTCGCTTTGGATCCTCATCCTCCAGGAGCATCTTCTCCCCAACAAGTGTTCGGATGGATGGTAAATTCCCGCTTGCTAACTGTCAGTCGCAGAATGATGACTCCCCGGCTCAGAGAGCCTCCAAGCAAGCTACCTGGCTGAAATCGAAATTCTCACACGCACATGGGGGGAGCTCTGCGGATGTCGACGTCAGCATCGGCAGGAGGTCTGGAAATTCGTACAAGATCCAGGATGCAGCGAAACCAACCCATCCTATGGCTGCCGGGATTCATCAGGACGGCACCGATTATTCGTACTTTGTCAAGGCGCAATTAGGCTCGAACAACAAGGAGCTTTTCCTATTGATCGACACAGGTGCCGGATCAAGTTGGGTTATGGGTTCAACTTGCACGGACAAACCTTGCACAATGCACAATACTTTTGGATCTGGCGATTCGGACACGTTTGTCGACAACCAAAAGTCCTTCTCCATCTCATATGGGTCAGGAACCGTCCAGGGCAGTCTCGTATCTGACACCATTAATGTGGCTGGAATTAGCGTCAAGTATACCTTCGGACTTGCTTCGAAAACTTCCAATGATTTCGCGCGCTTTGCGTTTGATGGCATTCTCGGCATGTCCATGAAACAAGGAGCCAGCGACAACTTCCCCAAGGCACTAGTTGATGGCAAGAAGCTTGAAAAGAACATCTACGGCATCGCTCTTAATCGTGCTGCGGATGGGACCAACAATGGCGAGATCAGATTTGGTGCCACCAACCCCGAGAAGTACACGGGGGACATTAGTTACACGTCTCTTGATTCAAAGGGCGACGACTGGTCCATTCAAATTGACGATATGGCTTATGATGGGAAAAGGGCCGGAAGTGGGGGCGTTCTCGCCTACATTGATACTGGTACCTCGTTTGTTTTCGGGCCTAGTGATAAGGTCAAGAAGCTTCATGCCATCATTCCTGGATCTGCAAGCGGGGATGGGCTGACTTATACTGTTCCTTGCGACAGCAAAGAAGACCTTGCCTTCACCTTCTCTGGGGTTGACTACAAGCTATCTTCCGAGGATTGGATCTCCCCGAAGAACAGTGAAGGGAAATGCACAAGCAACATTTATGGCCACGAAGTTATCCAGGGTGCCTGGCTTCTGGGGGATACTTTTCTCAAGAACGTCTACACTGTGTTTGACAGAGACCAAGGACGAATAGGGTTCGCCGCCGCAGCCGGGTCCCAGGGCAGCACCACCTCTTCAACTCCCAGTGGCGATGGGTCAACGACGAAGACAACCGTTGGCCCAACTACCGGCACTGCGACTACGTCGACCACGTCGACCACAGAAGTCACGTCGCAATCGGGTATCTCGACTCAGTCAAAAGGACTGTCTCTTGGCCTCGGCGGTCACGAGAGCGGTGCCACAAGTGCTACCGAATCTGGCAGTGCGGCGGCCAAGCCCACAGAGTCCGAGTCCAACTCAGCAGCAGCAGATGTACGGCCGAGCCAATACGCCAAGATGGTGGTTGTCATATCATCAATGGCGACGCTGGCTCTGACTGCATAATCATGAGGTAGCATGTCTCGAAGTGGGGAGAATGAACAGATTGTATGCATGAGCGAGAAGACACCAGGTGATGATGAGTCTGTGCAACGCGTATCAACACACACACACACACACACACATATACATATATATATGGGAGATTATTGAAATGGGATGGGCTTGACACGATAGGACGGGGCGCAGGGATGATGTTTTGATACCCACATGGCCCTAAACGGATTGTACACATGTAGCTCTACGGAGTAATCCGTACTCCGTAATTAGTTAATAAGTCACTGGCATCAATGCTCGAGCTGGCTGAAGCGTCACAGCTCGGCCCCTGAAAGGAGGACTGAGCCCCCCCCCAGCTTCTCGCTTCTCAGTTAGAATGCATGCTGGGCCCACTTCTTGATCTCGCTCGTTGTCTCGATGCATGTGTCTGCCCGTCAGTAGCCGTCAATAAGTACCTCATCCTCTGACATTTTGTCTTTGGTCCATCGCGCAACGGCAACCAGCTCGGTCTGGACTCTTTGATCAAATCACAACGACATCAATAGAAGTCATTGCTCATTCTTTCCCCTTTCTCTTACACCATCGTTTTTGCAAAGACTGATCGCAACGCCGACCCTGTTGCCTGTTCCCGGCAGCACTGCTGCCCTCCCCCCCCTCGACTGCCCCCCGTCCCTCCTCGTCGCGCATTCCGATTGCTCCGATTGCTCCGATTGCCCAGAGCATACAAGGCGCAGCGAAGATGTCTCTGGCGAGCTGCCACGATCCCTTGATTTAGAGCAATGACAGAAGCCAAGCGGCATGGCGCGCCGAATGGGCACCAAGAAGAAAATCATTATGGCTTGTCAGCCCACGGCGCCTTTGATGACGACGACGATTTGGTCGTCTACGAAGGCAAGCACGACGAATCACTTCCATCTCAGCGAAAGATACCACGGACGCCCAACCGAGTGCAATTCGACCTGAATCCCGCTGTCTTCGGCGAACCTGGCGGTCGAGCTCTCAATGGGAGGCTCTCCGAGGAGAGCTTCGAATTCGACGACGATGTCCCAGTCCGAGGCCACCACTCGCACCGTGTGCCTCTCCTGACGGACATGGAAGCACCTAGCGTGTCTGTCGCGAATACCCTGGGAGACGACGACGACGGCGACGACGGCGATCGATTGGAGCAGGAGATGCGACGACCAAAGTCGGGGCTGAAATCGGCCTTTATGAACATGGCCAACTCCATCATTGGCGCAGGAATCATCGGGCAACCCTATGCGATTCGACAGGCAGGACTCCTGGCAGGCATCCTGCTGCTCGTGGGGCTGACGGTCGTGGTGGACTGGACAATCTGCCTCATTGTCATCAACAGCAAGCTCAGCGGCACAAGCAGCTTCCAGGGCACCGTGGAGCACTGCTTCGGCCGGCCAGGGCTCATCGCCATCAGCGTTGCGCAGTGGGTGTTCGCCTATGGCGGCATGGTTGCATTTGGTGTCATTGTCGGCGACACCATCCCGCACGTTCTGCTTGCCATCTGGCCGAATTTGGGGGGCGTGCCTGCGATCGGGCTCCTGGCGGATCGGCGAGTCGCCATCGCCTTCTTCGTCATGGGCGTTAGCTTCCCGTTGACTCTGTACCGAGATATCGCCAAACTTGCCAAAGCGAGCACTTTTGCACTGATTGGCATGCTGATTATCGTGTCGACGGTCATGATTCAGGGATTCTTTGTGCCGTCTGAGGCCAAGGGATCGTTTAGTACGCCGCTTCTGACTGTGAACGGAGGCATTTCCCAAGCAATTGGCGTCATCTCATTTGGTACGTTGTTCGTTCCCCCAACACCCAGATGAAAAGAAGAGACAAGTTATATCGATTGGGCTTACGACTTGTTTCCCATAGCATTCGTGTGTCATCACAACTCGCTGTTAATCTACGGCTCACTCAGGACGCCCACAATCGACAACTTCTCCCGCGTCACGCACTACTCCACCAGCATTTCCATGCTTGCGTGTCTGGCCATGGCCCTCGCGGGCTTCCTGACGTTTGGCGACAAGACGCTAGGCAACGTGCTCAACAACTTCCCCGCCGACAACAGCATGGTCAACATTGCCCGGCTGTGCTTTGGGCTCAACATGCTGACGTCGCTGCCCCTCGAGGCGTTTGTCTGCCGTGAAGTCATGCTCACGTACTGGTACCCAGACGAGGACTTCAATCTCCGTCGCCATATCCTCTTCAGCACGGGCCTCGTCGCTTCCGCCACCGTCATCAGCCTGTTAACATGTGATTTGGGCATCGTCTTTGAATTCGTCGGCGCCACGAGCGCCGTGGCCATGGCCTACATTCTGCCGCCCATGTGCTACATCAAGCTTACCACGCGGAGCTGGCGAACGTACATGGCCTACGCGGTAGTCGTGTTTGGCGTTGCCGTCATGGTGATTAGTGTGATGCAGGCCGTTGTTAAAATGATTCATGGTGAGATTTCTTTTCTTTTTTTTTTTTTTTTCATGCAAGCCCTCCAGTCGACAGCCATGCCCCCCTCTTGGCATTGACTAATAATTGTACAGGAAGCGAAGAAGCAGCAAAGTGTGTATGATGCGAAGATACAAAAGGGGATATCCGACTGTAACATTAAAGAATTCATTGCACATGCACGGTGGGTGTTTAGGATAGAATGCATGGAACTTGTCTGCCACTGCGGCCAACAACACACATACACAGCGTGTCGGTTTTCATTTCCCGCCAAGCCCCGGCATTACCTAGTCCGTTTCACTTGACGCAGGCGTCCAGGGAAAGGAGAGCCGCCGTAACCGCGGTCCCACCACCCATACATATAAAAAATCGTGGGCCGTGGCACGAGTACAGACTACCAACACACCCCCCATCAGACGAAGAAGACCCCATGACCCCTCCCCCCCCCCAACCCCGCTTTCCCGTCCATTCGAACTCGCTTGAAATACCAGTTCCTTCCCCGCCCCATCCAACGAACCACCCCACCCGCATTATCAAACAGTTCACCTCACCTCATAAAGTATAAGAAAGGAGATACCAATCATCCAAAAAAAAAAAATGTCTCCCTCTCCCCTCGCAAACCACTCCTCCTGCCCCAAGTGCAGCGCCAACATCGCCAACGATTCCAAGAAATGCACCTCCTGCGGCGCAGTGCGTGCCCATCCCAGACACCCCAAGGGACCTCGTCCACTTTGTTGAAGGCTAACGACGCTCTAGACTTGCCCCAATAAAGGTTGACGCCATGGGTTCATGCGCTGATGAGACGATGAGAGACGAGAAACAGCATGGGACATGACGAACGAGAATGACTTTGACACGAATTGATTGGTGGGCGGGGGTGATGGATTGCATTTTTACAACGGAACGGGGCTTCACCTGGAACCGGGAGCAGGCTTTGTAAAGAATGAACGCAACGCGCTCTTCTAGCAACATCTACTCTCTCTACCACAGTCAAGACCTTCATCAAATTTCTCGCAGTCTTTCGTGAAAATGACTTACATCAGGTCGTCTGACACATGCGCCAGTAATACCATCGTGAGCCTTAAAAGAACCGCGTTTTCACAAACGACTTGCAACACATCATAAAGGCATCTTGAAACACATTGAATATGAAAAACTACAACTTTGCTCTAAGAACAGCAACAACGACGACGACAAAAACGTGTAAAGCAACAAAAGACTCAAGCATGTAGCAGTGGTCGGCGTGTCACGAGTCCGGCACCGCTCAATGTGCGACCAATCCACAAACTACACCCTCCGTCCCCTCTCCTCGCCTCTCATCTCATCTATACACTCCTCAGCCCATCGTCTTCAGACCGCATGACACAAAAATCAAACATGTCCCAAGTTCAGACCTACCTTCTCCCCATAAAGCGACAAATACATATAATAACTAGGCACCCTCCCTCTCGTCTGCTCGTCAGAATTCGACAAACGACCGCGCTCGAAGCACCTCTGATATATATGTATAACCTGCGCAAAAGCCCCGTCCTCCTCGAGCAGCCAGTCAACAGACAGGAACAGAGTGCTGTTTTGCGCAACTTCCGCCAGCGATCCAATTCCTTTTCCGTCCACCATTAAACCATTCGTAGAAAGCCTCGGGAAGCCATACACACAAATACAGGTCGAAATTATGTGGGGTGCGAACGAGAACGAGTCGGTCAAAGAGAGCAAGATGAAGGCAAGGCGAGATATCAAACTCCAATTCCGAAAACCTATGCAGACAGCATGGCCTGCATCACCGTGGGCGACAGTGTCTCCAACCCTGGCCATCCGAACAGCCGTGCCAAAAGTTTGAAAAGTGCGAACTGAAGAGATGATTGCATTACCGAGGCCATCATGCCGGAAAAAAAAATTCAAGTTTGCTTTGTCGGGTGTGGACGAGCTCGTGAAGCTGGCTACTTTACAAAACAAGGCACTTCTTGTGGCTGTTCTTGCGGCTGCTGCGAGACAACAGAGCAGCGCGAGTGGCATGCTCGAAAACTTCGCGGACACCCTCGTTGGTCTTGGCTGAGCATTCGAGGTACTTGTAGGCACCAATCTTCTTGCGGACTTCCTCACCCTGTCATCAAAATAGCAAACATTAGCGTTTGAACATGAATATTTGGAAGATCCCGACTATGTTCGTCAGCTCCAGCCACAAAGTTGCCGCCTGGAGCCGGACGACATTTCAACATTTCCAAATTGATCGGGGGCTCAGATTATATTTACAGCTTCGGGGGTAACGGGCTTCTGGTTGGTCTTTTGCAGCTCGGCGTTGGTCTTCTGGTCATAACGCAAATCCTTCTTGCAGCCAACCAGAATGATGGGCAAACCCTGGCAGAAATGAAGGACCTCGGAGATCCACTAGACACCGAAACGATTAGCATGTCTTCTTTCCTATCGCCCAAACTGGCATGGCAATTCACCACCGTCCGCCGAGAGGTCCGATGGAGAGGAATGAGATTCAAAACATACCTTCTCCTGGACGTTGTCAAGTGAATCAGGTGAGTCGACAGCAAAGCAGATCAAGATAACATGGGAATCGGGGTAGGACAAAGGACGGAGACGGTCATAGTCTTCTTGTCCAGCCGTATCCCACAAGGCCAACTCGACGTGTTTGCCATCAACCTCGACATCGGCGACATAATTTTCGAAGACAGTGGGGACATAGACCTGGGGAACTAAGCGTCAGCAAGGTGCTCTGACAGAATCATCATCGAGACAGGCTGGTTCTAGCTGCAAAGTGGGACGGAGACGTCGGTCAAAAGGTGTATGGGAGCTATCAGCCGCAAAGTGCAGGGGCTGACACGGCAGGTTTCGACGGTATGCAAGAGTGAGAGCACTCGGTCGTAGTGATGATGGTCGCTGAGCGGAAATGTGGTGATGCCAGGCTCTCACAGGAGACACCGACGAGGTCGATGGTTTTTTTTATTCTTACCTCGGGGAAAGTGCCCTTGGAGAAAACGCTGGGAAATGGTCAGCAACGGAGCCGTATTGATAGAGTTTCTGCCATGCAACGACGACGACATGACCGCGAATGCCGTTGCATTCACCCATCTGGACAAGGCAGCGAGGCTAATGTTGGGAGCGCGCGCATGTGCGTGCATGTGTGCGGGTTCAAAGCATGCTGTTGAGCCTACACAAAGGAGAGGGCTGGGAAAGGGAGCTACAACTCACATCAACAAGCACGTTTTACCACAGGCACCATCGCCGACGATGACAAGCTTTCGTCTAATCTCAGCCATGGTTTGTGTGTGCAGATTGGCGATGATGAAGGCGGGAAGCGAAGAAGGCGAAGCTGTTGAGATAGAAGCAGATAAAGGGGAGGCAGTTTGGATGGAGTGGATGAGTTATGGAGCAGGAATGTCGAGGTGAGGAAGAGGAAGAAGAGAGGAAAAGAGGACGGACGTAACGCACGTCAGCAGGCAGAAGGGGAGGCAAAGATGTGACAAGTTGGCCTAGCGGCTGCTGCTGCAACAGCTGCTGGCTGGGGCGCTGGGGGCTGGGGGCTGGGTGCTGGGTTCTGGGTGCTGGGGTCTGGAGCTGCTGGGGTGCTGGTGTCGCCTTGTGTCGCCTTGGAGGGCGGGTTGGTGACTGGACGGGGCAATGGCCAAAGCCTGCCCAGGCAGGGCCGGCAGCACTGCGTACAGTCACTGTATATTTACTGTATCCTGTAGTACAGTGGGGTGTATGTACGGATTACAGTGGAGGCAACCTGCGGTGCAGTGCATCAAGTCTGGCCCCAACCTGGGTAGAGGCAGCTGATGCCCTGGAGATTATGTAGGCCCTCCCTGCCCCCAATCCGCACCTTCTTGTTGGGATTGTGTGGTTCCATGTCTTTGTGACAGAACAGTCAATTCAAGCGACACAAAGCTCCCATCAGGACAAAGAAAGGCGCGTCATATAGTCCCACTCTCCTACTCCGTACACCACGCGATAATCATCATGTCACAAGCCAACTCCGTCTTGCAACGTCTTACAACAACATGCAGGGACAAGTTAGAACAATGAGAACAATAACCACTGGTCCACTGGTGAGCGCATATCGGATCAGGTGAGCTACCCTAGAGCCTGAAATGCCAACTTCAAGACCCCCCCAGCTGGTCTCGGACGGACCGGCTAGTTCCGTGACAGAAGGAGAGAATTTCCCAACTGCACCCGCGACAAGACCACCAAAGTTTCCCAGCACGCGACAGACGACGAAGGAAGCAACAATCTTCGCCGAGGAGAATTCTACTATCTCTGATCAATTCACTGAACCACGGACTCGCAACATATCTTCAGCTCCTGCCTCGTCAATTGACGGCCAACAAACATGCAGAAGCTCGTCAAGCGAGCTGCCCAGGCTCAGCGCCAGGCAAACCGCCGAGCACGACAGCAGATGGAGCAGGAGAACATCGACAACAGAATACGAAATCGCCAAGCCCTAAGGAGTGCCGTATCCGAGGTCAGACAAAACTTGAAAGACGCTCGACAGGCGAGGAAAGAAGACTGGGAGATGGGCCCCCTTGCTCCGAAGCGAGACTTGGGATTCAACAACTACGGAGCGTTCAATGAGACTGTGCGACAGGACTGGACAAATTACGGACTGCATCAAGCCAAACCTCAGCTTATCGAACAAAGATGTGCGTGGGCTGGCGGCGTTCGGCAGCTGAATCTTGCTCCCCAGGATAGAGTCGTCATCATGGATGGCCCCGACAAGGGCAAAATTGATCGCATCAAGGATGTGCAGCCAGAAAGCGGAACTGTTACGTTGGAAACTCACCACAGAGTACGTCTGAGAAACGCTCTTTTACTCGCACCATGAACAAAAAGTCATCGGACCATGCTAACTCCTTGACCAATGTAGGCTCTCTCAGTGGGAATGTTCGACAGCCCTGCTCGATCGCAATCCATGCCAATTTCGATCGGCTCGATCCGTCTGGTGTATCCCGTTACTGATGCTGAATCTGGAGTCACCAAGGACGTCATCGTCAATCAACTCAAGGCTGTGCCGCCTAACATGCAGTCCCCCAACATGTCCCTCGATCGCTGGCAATATGGCAAGAAGTGGGACCGACTTGTCCCCGGACTTAACCTGGTCATTCCGTGGCCGGAGGTGGAAGTCCCCGAGTTCGAAACCATGAAGGCAGACACCATACGCGAGAAAGTCGAAGAACGAACCTTTTACTACAACCTGCTGGCACCTCCCATGCCAGACCATGTGCTCGATGAGCTGCGCAACAAATACTCAAGATTCAGAACTCGCCATGAGCCATGGTTCGTCGAGCACAAGGAGATGGAAGAGGCCGTCAAGAAGGGCCGCACAGAGGCCATCAAGTCTATGCAGACGCCCTTGGAGGAATTCCATGAGAGGCAGAGAGAGCTACGGGATACACAGGGCGAACCGGAGCTCTCGGACGACATGCTGGAGAAAATTGGCGAAATTATGGCGAAGAAGAAGGAGACAGTCTTGAACCGAGCTGGTGTGTCGGAGGTGACGGAGCAATCTACACAGTGAAGTGGGCAGCTGCATCCCTACATAGCAGGTGGGCAGACCGGATACTGAAGGCCAAAGTGTACGAGCGGGATATGTATACGTCCGTGTGGTGAGCGAGACGCCAAGCGGCTCAAAATGTACTTGTAGATGGAAGAAGCTCTCTGTAAATCACGAGGCGCAAAGACGCAGATATCACATATTTTATTCATCCACTCATTCGTCCCAACCCTTCACAAGTAGATGAAACCTCGACATGAGCTCTCGTCACTTTGATGTACGCTTTCGCTCCAGCTTTCATGAACCCCACCATGCAATGCACAGCTCTAGTGTTTGTGTATTTCTGCCTTGAGATAAGCAAAGCTCCGTGCCGCGGGGTAGTTTAAATCAAAGCTACCCCCCCCCCCTTCTTGTTCGATTGGGTGGTTTCCCCAGTTCTTTTGTTTGCCTCGAGGTGTTTCAAACTTTCTCTACCCGATCAACGGAATTTACCATCTTCTTTTGGCACTTTCGTGACCGAAACACCGTGCTTGGTGAAAACAGCCTACTATATAAGTGAGAAACGACAAGCACCAACCACCATGTCCCAGGCCCAGGCCCACTCGCGCGAGGGCGGTGCCTCGCATTCCCACGATGGCTTCTCCGCACAGGAACACGGCCACTCGCATGAGATTTTGGACGGCCCGGGAAGTTACATCGGGCGGGAGATGCCCATTGTCGAAGGGAGGGACTGGAAAGATCGGGCTTTCACCATCGGCATTGGAGGGTGAGTGTGGGTTTTTTTTTTTTTTTTTTTTCGAATTTCCGTGGCCATGATATAGACAAACGGGCCATATTTTGCCTTGCCCCGAACCCCAGAAGGGAACCCCCCCCCCCCTCCAAAGACCATATCGAATCGTCTTTCCTACAGGATTGATCAAACGTGAAAAAAAAAACTTCACAGCTAACAGGAGGGATCTCAAAACTTACACACAGACCCGTCGGCTCAGGCAAAACCGCACTCATGCTCGCCCTCTGTCTCGCCCTCCGTTCGAAATACTCCCTCGCTGCCGTAACAAACGACATCTTCACCCGCGAGGACGCCGAGTTCCTCACCCGCCACGCCGCCCTGCCGCCAGAACGCATCAGGGCCATCGAAACGGGTGGGTGCCCCCACGCCGCTGTCCGAGAGGACATTTCTGCCAACCTCGCCGCTCTGGAGGACCTCCATGCCAAGTTCTCGCCTGACCTGCTGCTCATCGAGTCCGGCGGCGACAACCTCGCGGCGAATTACTCTCGCGAATTGGCCGATTTCATCGTCTACGTGATTGATGTCAGTGGAGGCGACAAGGTGCCCCGCAAGGGAGGGCCTGGCATCACGCAGAGTGATTTACTGGTGGTGAACAAGACGGACTTGGCTGAGGCCGTGGGTGCGGATCTGGGCGTCATGGAGAGGGACGCGAGGAAGATGAGGGAGGGGGGCCCGACCGTGTTTGCGCAGGTCAAGAAGGATGTTGGCGTGGACCACATCGTCAACTTGATCTTGAGTGCGTGGAAGGCCAGTGGTGCGGAGGAGGAGCGGGTGAAGCAGGGTGGTCCGAAACCGACGCCGGGTTTGGAGGCGTTGGAGAAGAACTAAGCAAGCAAGTGATGAAAATGAGCTTTGGGTCGATGGACGGTGTTCCGTGTTGTTCGACATGATGTCAAAATACGGTAAGCACGGCTGAATGGTTGCAAGCGTGGAGTCGATATGAAAGTTAACATAAAAATTGACCTCTCATGTCCATGTAAAGGTGAATTTATATGAATGGCTCTTGTCTCATCTAATGGGTTCATGAGCCGTCCTCCTTTTAAAACCGAAAATCGAAAGCCGGACTGAATCATGCCCCTGCCTTTTATGCTGACAAAAAAAAAAAAAAACCTTCAATTCATCCATCATTCCATCGTCACGTCTTCCGTCTGGCCCTGAGCCTGTCCATCTCCCCCAGCAAGATCCAGGAGCGGTCTCTGCATCGGCGTTGCGTGTCGAGGCCACATGCGCTTATACAAGCTCACGCCCACGGCATCCTGAGGATTGATTCGTTCATCAAAGGTGGCCTTGAAGTAGCCATGTGTACCGAGTGGTTCCTTGATGAAACCAGTCCTGCCTCTTCTCGTCCACAGCGGCAGAGCCTTGAACCACTCTACATCCTCGCGGCTGAAGAACATGTATCGCACTGTGACGATCTTCTTGTGGATGTGGTAAGGATGACCCGTGAGGATGACCCTCTTGGCCACGACTCTGGACATTGATGGCGGCAGAGCCGTTCCTGTGCCGACCAGGCTGAGGCCGATATCCTCTTGACCTTCGACGTTGGTTTGATGCCCGGGGGCAGGCACAGTTCGTTTGAAGAACATGACGGGGACAGCACCCCATGTCACGGGGCCCATGAAGGAGGCAATGGCGCTCTGTCCGGGGTGCAGAAAGCGACAGAATTTATGGACATCGTTGGGCGTGGAGCCCGAATGCGAAAAGATGGGCTTGATGACCATGCGGCGGGGTCCACATTGCACGATGAGCTCCTCTTTGGATTTGATGGACTTCCCATAGTCATTGCTCAGGTTGAAAAGGTAGTTGACCGAGGTCTTCTTGTTCTCGTGGCGAAGAAGGGAGAATAGGGTGATGGGGGAGGAGAACTTATATGAAGCAGCGATGGAGGGGTCGGCGAGACCACGGATGTAGACGTGGACACGGGTGCCGGGCTCAACACCGCCGACAAGTGCTTCCCGGACGGCCCGTGAGCGGGAGGAGTTGTAGTCGTGAATCTTAAGGAGGCGCCTCCATCCTTCGGGCTCGTGGGCGCGGTCCTCGTCCTCTTGCCATGGACTGGTACGGATGCTCTTGAGGCCTCTGTAGCGGGCTAGTCTTTCGCGGGCGAGGACGTTGGGGTGCAGCTCGATTTCGTCGGGGAATTCCTTGTCGTCTTCGGCTTCTTCGCGCTTGCGGGAGCGATAATGGGCGAGTTGCTGGGCGTCCTCGTCCTCGTCAGGAATGTCCATCATTTCGGGTTGAGGGTACTCGGAGGGTCCTCCACCGGCCTCGGTGGGCTCGGGCTGCGCGTAGCCTTCAATGCCGTCTTCAGCACCAATCTCTTCATCTTCGCCCTTGTTTTCTGCTCCGTCCATCTCGATGTCTTCCATATCGGACCCTGAATCGGAGACATCATCAAGGTACCATGCAGATTGATAGTTGGAGGTGCCCTTGGGAAGTTTTCTCTTGATCTTCTTCTCCTCCTCGTCTGCGTCGGAAAAGTAGTGGTGCTCATCAAGCAGGACACCCTTTTTAGGAGCGGGCTCAGCGGCCAGATTGGCTCCGGCTACGGCTTCGTCGTCGGCGTCCATGACCAAATCTTCAGGGGCCAGCTCGTTCAGGTCGTCTTGATCCTCGGAAGGTTCGTCCAGAGTCTTTTCAACACCCCCTTCAACAACAATGTCTTCTCCCGTCTTTGCGTTCTTAGGCAAAGGAGCTTCCACGATCTTCTCAACTTGATACGCTCCCCAATCCCCGATTTGCACCAAGCGATCGGCCTTTAAGCCTCTGCCTCGAACAACACCAGTGATAATGGTGAGCCCGGAATCGTCGGTCCCAAATTTGATATCCTCGGCCAGCATCCAGCTTCTGTCGTCCCTCCAACGTACTCCCTTTGGTGTTGTGTTGCAAAGAGATCGCATGAGGTTGGTGCACTCTTGCCTGCTGTCCAGACTGTACACCTTTTCTTGTTCCGGGTGGAAGTGGGTGATGAACGATTTTAGGGAGCCAACGGTAGAAGTTCTCTGCTTGGCAGGCTCTACCTTGTCTAGACCCTGGACCAGAGTGAAGAGGGTAGACATACCCTGGCTCTCAATGCTTCGCAAGATCAACTCCCCCAACGGGTCTACTTCCTCGTGGGCAGACAGGATAACGACGACAAAGTCGGCGACTCGGGTGGCGTCAAGACAAGCGTTCAGATCTCGCTGAAGGGGAATGTATTGAAGCTTTTGCTTGAATCGATCGACAGAGACTCGGAAATTACCATCTGCGACGACGGCATCAATGTCGAGACTATCGTTCAGTTGCTTAATAGCAACCTTGGCGTCGCCATGTGCGCAAAGTGGCACGACAGCCACAATGCGCGGAGCACCATCCTTTCCTTGAAAAACCAAAGTTTCTTTTAGGTGCTCCTTGTGCTTGGTCAAACGAGCCTGCTTGGCCTGGTTCCGTCTGTCGAATTTGGACATGACTTGCTGGTGTGGCGTTTTTCTCTGGCCTCGTTCGTTGGGAACTCTTCCTATTCGGTCCTGTTGTTAGCATTTGATGAGATAGTATGTGTGAGTCCGGTACTGTGCAAACCAACCTTTGGCGCGATCTCTCAACTCGTGCTTCGACGCCGCCTTAGACTTGAAAGGCTTGTGCGACACCTTTGTGGTGGGGCGATGCGAATGATTCGCAACGGCGACAGGCATCTTGCCGTTGCCCCCGGCTTTGAAGCGAAAAGGTAGAGACTCCAGCTTTGAATTTGGCAGATTATATGAGCAGCAAGGAAGGTGCCAATCTGATAGTCAGAAGCCGGTGATGGCGGGGTCGTGAATTTTTTGTGCGGCAGGATATCGATAAAGCGTTGCGGGCCTGGCGTGTGGCCCGTCATCCAATGACCGCTGGACGATAAGCTCTGATCCAGGTGCGCCAGCGGTGGAAATTTTGGGGTTTTTTTTTGTACATGGGCGCTTCCTCGATCACCACATTACATTTGTCACCTTCTTCTCTCTCCCACGACGAGGGAAGAGCGTTCTTGTCATCATGGAGGTCGACACGATCGACGAACCCATCACCAGGGTGCGTAAGAATGGTGCCCTCGCCGTCGAAAAGACTCGAATGGAGCTCATGCCCAAGCATGAGAAAGAAAAGCTTCGTCGCCTGCGGGAAGCCAACAAGGCGTATGGCCGAGGCAAAGGGATTAATACCAAACAGATCAAGGACAAGAAACTCCGAAGAAATCTGAAGCAGTTGGAGACCAAGTTCCAAGATGCGACAATCAAAGCCAAGGACGCAGAGATCCTGCTTGAAAACACGGGCGGGTTCCTCGAAGCCGAAGGCGATTTGGAAAAGACGTACAAAGTTCGACAACATGCCATTGTATCGGAAGTGGGCGTGGCGACGGCCAAAAAGCGCTTCGACCTGAAACTCGATGCCCTCGGTCCCTACATCTGCGACTTCACGAGAAACGGCCGCGAGCTACTACTTGCTGGGCGGAAAGGCCATGTTGCGACAATGGACTGGCGCGAGGGCAAACTAGGATGCGAGCTCCAGTTGCGAGAGACGATCCGGGATATTAAGTGGTTGCATAATAATCAGTACTTTGCCGTGGCCCAAAAGAAGTACGTTTACATCTACGACAGGAATGGCGTGGAATTGCACAACTTGAGGAAGCATAACGAGGTGACGCATATGGAATTTCTACCATATCATTTCCTGTTGGCGACGATTGTGAGTTTTTCCGCCATCACAAGCACCTGCACACCTCGAAATGGATTTTTCTGCAGAAACTAACACCTTTTGTAAATAGGGAGCCGGTGGCGTTCTCAAATACCAAGACACTTCGACCGGCCAGCTCGTTGCCGAGATGCCCTCTAAGCTCGGACAGCCCATGTCCATGGCACAAAACCCATACAATGGTGTTCTCCACGTGGGCCACCAAAACGGCACCGTCACACTATGGTCACCCAGTTCACAAGAGCCCCTGGTCAAACTCCTCGCACACCGTGGCCCCGTTCGATCACTCGCCATGGACCGTGAGGGCCGATATATGGTTTCCACGGGACAGGATCTCAAGATGGCGGTATGGGATATTCGCATGTTTAGAGAAGTGAACAACTACTACACCCATCAGCCCGCCTCGTCGGTGGCCATCTCAGATACCGGCCTGACAGCCGTCGGATGGGGAACCCAAACGACCATCTGGAAAGGCCTGTTCAACAAGAACAAGGCTGTACAGGAAAAAGTGAAAACCCCATACATGACGTGGGGCGCAGAAGGCAAACGCATGGAGCGAGTCCGATGGTGTCCCTTCGAAGACGTTCTCGGTGTGAGCCACGATCAAGGCTTCTCATCGCTCATCATCCCCGGCGCTGGCGAAGCCAACTTTGACGCTCTGGAGCTCAACCCCTTCGAGACGGCCAAGCAGCGTCAAGAATCCGAAGTCAAGGGTTTGCTGAACAAACTCGCGCCGGACATGATTGCCCTGGACCCCAACTATATCGGAAACCTAGACTTGCGATCGAATGCGCAGAAGAAGGCGGAGAAGGACCTGGATACCCCTGCTACCGACATTGCCGAGGAAATCAGGAATCGAGCCCGTGGCAAGAACGGCGCGCTGAAGAAGTATCTCCGGAAGCAGAGGAAGAAGAACATCATCGATGAGAAGAGAATGCGGGTAGACGAGCTGTGGAACGAGCAGCAGAAGCTCAAGGACAAGAAGCGCAAGGAGGTGGAAGCCGATCTGGGACCTGCTTTGTCACGGTTTGCCAGGTAGGGTCACTAGTTGGCGTAAACCTATGGCATCTGGACAGCTGTACGTAGTACCCGTCGTGGCTAGGGCAAATGCCAAGTCACGATGCATGCATGCAAATCTTTCTTGGCGTATAGAGCATCATTTCAACATTGTCTGCATGACACGACAAACACGTCTATTGTGTATCTCTCTTCCAACGATGACACAAACTCGTAAATGCTAGCAATTATTTCGCGAACCTGATACCAAAATCCTTGACGCCTTTGATTTTTCCCGCTCTTTTTATCGTTAGACCCCTTCCCACCAACCACTTGACTTCCCACTTCTCTTTCTTCTTCCAACCCACATCCCATTCGCGTAGTTCCTTCGCATAGTTTGTTCCACGAGAGAACGACGCAATCCATGCCGAACGAGGAAATGGCACTAAACTAAAGCAACTTCAAATGTCCCGTAACCTTGTCAACCAAGCTCTTGGGACCCGGCCCGACCCCCAGGACCGTCAAGCTCCCCGGATCAATCTGCGTCCTGCCCGCGTCCTCAATCACCTCTGCCGTGAGACCCAAATCGAGCGCCTTCCACCGCAGCTCCGTCATCTCCTTCTCGCTCTTGATCTGCACGGCAACCTTGGCCTGACCACGTTTCTCCCAGCGCTTGAGCACTCTTGCCTGTGGGCTGTCGGGATTGGAGCGCGAAAGAGCCTTGTAGCATGCGAGGGTGGCGTGGGAGCACTGAGCGGCGATTTTGCCTGATGTCGATATGCTTAGTTATTCGCTGTGGCGAGAGTAGTGACTGAGTGAAAGTTTGATGGTGGACAAGAAAAAAGTTTTTTTTTAAAAAAAAAAGAAAAAAAAGAGAGAGAGAGAGAGAGAGAGAGAGAGAGAGACGGTCAAACTAATCGAAATAGAATACATACCCTTTGTCATGCCCAGATCCGTCCTGACCACCAGAACAAGCTTGCACTCCTCATTCGGATCACCGCTGTTGTCCAGAGCAAGAGGCTTCTTCTCCACGAGGCCGCCCACGCGAGCTCTGGCCCTCAAATCCTGCTTCTGGTCCGCATCCTCGCCATTGGCCCAATTGGGCGCGTGGTCGAGAACAGTATCGTCCTCGTCAATGTCGCTCTCTTCGCTTTCGACAGGGTCGTTGAAGTTGCGATGGCGTTCCTCGGCGAGCGCAGGCGAGATGAGGTATCCTCTTGTCGTGTAGAGGCCAAAGAGCCATCCTGTGATGAAGGTTGCGAGGGCCGTGGTCAAAATAACGCCCGTTTGATCCCCTTGATCGACAGCCATGGTGGCTACTTGCACAGGACGTCTGGCGTGGTTGTGTTGGGGTTGGGGTTGGGGTTCGAGATTTGACCAAAGAGGGGTGTGGTTTTATAAAAAAAAAAAAAAAAAAAAAAAAAAAAGGCCAAGGCGCACGGCGATGGGAAGGACTAACTGACTGGAGAGGTGAGACTTGTTTTAGCCAAAATCGGCGTGCGTTGGCGTCAACTTGTTACAACCAACCTCACGTAACCCCCCCCCCTTCCAATCTTCACCCGGAGTTGTTCAACATTCAAATTTCATGTTCCCCCTCACAATGAGTGTCGATAGTCCCAATGCCCTCATCATCGGCATATCCGGCTGCTCCTCCAGCGGCAAAACCACACTCGCCCGCCTCCTCCGCGACATATTCCCAAATACGTTTATCCTCCACCAAGATGACTTTTACAAACCCGAGCCCGAGTGAGTGAGTGTTGGATAATTTTTCAAGAGCACAATCCCTTATTTACCACGCTGACACTTGACAAAATAGGCTGCCGTCCAAAGATGGCCTCCTGGACTGGGACTGCGCCGGCGCATTAAATATCCCCGCCATGGCCGATGCATTATCGTACATCAGGGAACATGCAGCATTTCCGGTATGCACCAAGCTGGACTTCAAATCCCCTTGGAAATCCCGGGGCGAAAAAAAAAAAAAAAGCCAAAAAAACACAACTGACCTCAGCATCACAGCCGACGCTAGACTCAAAGGAAGACCAGAACTCTGTTGGGAAATGTCCCGTCCCAGACACAACTGTCGCTGCGTTAAAGGCCAAAGTCAACCATGTTCTACCGCCTTCCCACTCCTTTCGAAACAAAGGACTGCGCCTTTGTATCCTGGATGGCTTTCTGCTGTACGCCCCTTCCATGGCCGCGATACAACCTCACTTTGACCTCAAGTTATTTGTGAGGACGTCGTATGCTCGTGCCAAGGCGCGACGAGAAGCACGCAATGGCTATGTTACTATTGAAGGTTTCTGGACTGACCCCCCTGGGTATGTGGACAAGATCGTGTGGCCGAATTATGTAGAGGAGCATGCTTGGATGTTTGAGAATGGTGATGTCGAGGGGCCGTACCAGGAAGATGCCTTGATTGAGGAGCGTATCCAGGTGTTCAAGGGGGCCGAAGTGAACTATGATATGGAGCAGGTCCTGGGGTGGATGGTGGACATGGTGATTGAAGAACTTGAACGTCATGAATAGAATAGAGGACCAGAAGAATAGAGTTGCCTTTGCTTCATTGATACATATCTGTGGGATATTCTACGTGCTTTGAGTCAGCGCCCCCCCCCCCGACAATTTCCCTGCTCCGACACGACAGTCCCCTAATTGCACACGCCCTGTTTCTCCTTTTCCATGATCCGTACTGCTTCCTGCGCAGCTTTTATTTTGACCTCCTCCTTACTCACGCCATCAAAAACCTCGGCAACGACTCGTGGCCCGACTGATACACGGCATGTAAACCTTCTCTCGCCTTCTGCCGCGTCTTGCACGCCAATGCTATAAGTGATGGTCTGCGCAACTGCGTACTTGCCCAGAAGCTCTTTGGGATGCTGCACTTGCACTCGGTCTCGGACCAGGCGATCGAGGTACGATAGAACACCGAGCCTTTCCAAAAGGGACTCGCACTCTTCAACAGATCCTGAGTCTACCCACATGGCCCCGAGCAGGGACTCGAACACATCCGAGTAGAATTTCTTGGCTTGCATTCGAGCAAGAAGAGCCCACGGATAATGGTCTCCATCAGCCATGGTCGCCAGGATATCCCTTCTGAGCGTCTCATATCTTTTTCGAACCGCGACTTGCTCGACCCCAATCGGCTCCGAAGAATGCCTCATGAAATTCCACAAGGCCAATGACGCTGTTTCCGTTTCGACTACCTCGAGATCGGCTGTTACAGTCGTTTCGGTCCGCGTTTCATCGTAGTGCAGACACATGAAGGCTAGAAAGTCGCCATTGACCATGGCGGTTTTCAGGGTATGCATCTGGTAATGTGGTAATGGCGGTGTGACTGAGTACAGCTTTCGAACAATGATGTAATCCAGAATTGCATCTCCAATGAATTCCAGGTGCTCGTAGGATCGTGTGTCATGATTGAACAGGCACGAAGGATGTGTCATGGCTTCCAAGAGCAGCGACTTCTTGGAGAAGGTGTAGCCGACTAGCCCTTCGAGCCGCTGCAGCTCTGGCGACAGCACGACTTTGTCCCGAGCCATTTCGTAAAAAACGCCCCGATTCTTCGTCATGTCTTGCCACTGAATTTCCTTGATAAACGTAGATATACATGCCTGTGCTTTTCGAATCCCTCCATCAACGTACGACGCTCCGATGAGAGCCTCAGCCACATCAGCCAAGGTTTTGGTGGACATCTTGCGCGGTAGCCTGGCTTCAGGAACATCTGCTTCGCAATTCGTTAAATACGTTGGCCGCCATTTATGGCCAGTGAAGGTCTTTGTCAGAATGAATCTTGCAAGCCCCATGTCGATGGCTGCTCTGGAGAGCCTCGAGTTGCTTACTATGCTGTCTTTGAAGAACGACAGATAACCTTCCGGCCAATCGGGGTGAATGGCTGAGACTTGAATAGCAGCACAGTATTTCAGTATAGAGTCTCCAAGAAACTCCAGTCGCTCATAGTTGACGGGCTCCACGGCACTCCGAGAGCTGATTGCTTCTCTGACAAGATCCAACTTGGTTATGTTGATACCGCTTAGCAACGTCTTCGATAGCTCCTTGGCGACCAGCATCACCTCTATCTCATGAAAGATGGAGGGTACGAGCATACCGAGCCTAGCATATTTCAGTGAAACGGCATCCACTTTTGCCCAAGGGAGCGGAAGTACACGGGGATATGGCTTTGTGGTCGTCGGAGATGGCGATCCGGAAAGAAGAGGGTGTAGAAAATCAGTTCGTTTCGTCCACTTCTTGACGATCAAGTAAGGTACGTGCTCAGGCGCGACATCATAGTCGAAGAACGCACTTTGAACCTGTTCTGCAGGAGGTTTCCTTTGAACAAGACCCAAGTACTGATAAGGGGTGCATGACTCATCCCGTATCAAGTAGTCTCCTCCCGTGATTGTCTGGTCGCTCGCGTCAAACATCTTACTTCCAATATCCTCCAGGGACATGTTTATATCACTGGCAGATATTTTGATGACATGACTTCTTTCTTCACCAGTCCATCGATGCGCGTAATGAAGTGCCAGCAGGGTTGAGGTGTGATCTGGCAGCCCGACAGTCTCAGCCGCCGATATAGATCGACGTGAGTCACACTCAATGATGCAAGACTCCTCATTGCCGGGGTATGTTTGAATAGGTCGCCACTGATCAAGCTCGCTCGGCAGGACGACTTCAAATTTCGTCTCGCCGAACTTTGCAGTATCATGAAAGGTAAGCGAATACAGCCAAGGCTGGTCATGCTGCTTCCAAGCGTTTGCTACGGCAGGCCATGGATTGTAGAGCGGTTCGACCTCAACTTCAGCAGCCCCGTTCTCTACTCCAGGAATATCCTCGTACTTGAACGGCAGGAGATGCTCATTCACCAACCCAGCATCATAAAGGGAGCAGTAAGCCTGGAATGCCGCATCCTTGGTTGCATTCTTCTCCGACAACCAGTGAAGCTTACTATCGGCAACTCTGAGCTCGGCAGAAATGAAGGATGGAAGGACAACTGTGGCGCTCAAAGTTGGTGGTGTAGATTCCAAATGTCTGTGAATGATGTAATCAGGCCGGCTGTCCACGAACTCTCCCAAGGAAAGCGCCCTACAGAAGTGTTCCAAATGAGACTTGGCGTTGTCGAAGTCAAGTCTTGCCCCTGTAGACTTGACCTCGAAGAACGTGGGACATGTTTCCTCGGACTCCTCGAGCAACTGAAGCTGCAGGATTTCTCTTTGAGTATCCTGATACACGGCCCTCATCTCTTCTTCCAAGGCCTCCCACCTTTCAATGGTTGGTGAAGAATACTCACTAAGCAAGATCAGCATGGAATCTTCCATCCTTGCCCTGCCCCGACGCTGCACAAATGATTTAGGTGTGGTAGGGTGATCAAAGCAGATGACCATATTGCACGCTGGCACGTCAATGCCTTCCTCCAACACGGAAGTAGCAATCAGTATGTTGATTTTGCCGGTCCTGAAGTCTTGAAGCGCAGCCTGGCTCGAGTCACCCAGGGGCTCGTACAGAGCATTTCTTCTGCTTTGATAATTCGACGAACCGACAATTGATCCAATTCGGTGCTTTTCCACGATCCGAGGGCACGAATTGAGCAAGTCACAAAGAAGACTGACCGTGGCCCGTTCTTTGGCAAAAATGATGCAAACTATTGGATCATCTATGAAAGCGAGTTCTTTAATAAGAGCTCCTGCCTTTTCCGAAATCTCGTCTCCGTTCCGGGGTGTCGGATGGGGTTGTTGAGGAGAAACTCGAAGCAGGAATTCTGCCATGTACTGTTTCTCGCTATCATGCCAATTTTCGAAGATCTTGCTCCTGTCCTTGTCCAAGCGCTCGAGAAACGAACTAGCGGCTTTCCAGACATATAGATCGGCCGCCCATGATCCAAGTTGCTCTGCAATCTCGACCGAGCGATTCCGGAGACCCCTGATCTGATTCTGCACGAAAGTGTCGTACTTCTCAATAGCTCTCTCCAGCGCGCGACGGCTTCGATCTGTAGAATCTTCTCGGAGCCTCAGAATATATGGGTCTCGAGTTATGTCGAGGTCTTGGAACTCATACTGTAATCGTCGCATCGAAGCTGTGAACTCGACTCCACCGGGCGCACCATAAAGGATGCTACGTATCTCTGGTCTTTTGACGCATTTGACAAGTTCCTCACGATGCAAGGTTGGTGTAATGCATTGTGCGTCAAGTGTGGCCTCAAGAACGCCGATGTTCTCGATGTCTTCTGTCATGCTGGGTGTTGCGGTAATACCAAGGATGGAAGGAACGGGAAGTCCCATCTCCTTGCGTCGATGGTAGAAGTCCGTCATTATCTTGCTACCCGGGTGCTTTCCAGTGCAGTTGTGCGCTGTTATCAGGTAAGCAATTGGACCATGACTCCGATTCGAACGGCTTTGTTGTTCACAGACCTTCGTCAAAGACGATGAGGGAAATACGATCCATTTTGACAAAGCTGTGGCATAGGGCGTCGAGGAGGACTTGGTATGTGGAAACTACTATTCGCACGTCACGCAGAATGACTTCCCATATACTGGCTGACCAAGTGTCGACATTGTCTTTCCCGGTAAGCAGTTTCATGGACGCCGCGGCTGCCTGGAGTCGGATTACGTCGAATTGTTGGCTGCATAAAGCAACTGTTGGTGCGAGAAACCATATTATCTGCACCCGAGTGTCGTCAATGACGTTTCTAGAATATTCATCGATTTCCTTCGTCGGGTAATACCTTATCGCGAGCGGATCTTTCCAGCTCGGCTTTGATGCGTAACACGGCACTGCATTGATACACTTAGAACATGGTCATTTGAGGAGGGTCGTTACGTAGCCTTTACAAAAAGACGAGCATTTGGTGACTTACATATGCGTTTTGCCACTTCCGGTATCCATCTATGGCACTTTAGAATAGCACTTGAAAACAAAAAGAAACGATGAAAAGTTTCATATATAGTTGAGACCTTACAACAACGACTGCATTTTTGTTCAGACTTTGATCGAGCATCTCCAATTGGTATGCTCGAGAGGACATGACTGCAGTATGGGAGGCTTCCCCAGTCTCATTATCACAAAGCACGTCTAGCTGTGAATTGTGTGAGGGACTTTCATGAGAAGAAGTTTGAAGGGCAGCATCAGAAACAATGTCCGTGGTGTTTCTAGGGGAGCTTGCATGGTGTTGAGGGTATTCACAGCCTCACATCGCAGCCTCAGGCATCAGCCTCGTCATCCGACGATGCAGCCTCCCGTGCCGCGTTTGATATCGCGTTTAATGTTACAATTCATCGCAACCTCTGTTTAGAGGCTTTGTTTAGATATCTAGATTCATTGGATTAGTAGATTCGAAGCTTATAAGCTTCTCTTTTCTCTGCTAGATTCCGAATTCCTAGATAATAATTCTATATTATCTTCCTTCTTCTCTCTTTGCCTTCCCTCCCTCCATAGGTTATAAGCCTAGCGCTTATAATCACGCCCTTTCTTTCATTTTTCTTTTTTATCTAACTATCGCATTATTATGTATAATTACATATGTTTTCCTAATAACTAGTTAAAGCAAAGTTACCTAACTAGTGGGGCGGCATAAAGATCTCCTTTTCCTTACCTAAAACTAATAATAGTAATGTTATATAAGTTAAGGTTAAATTAATCGCAAAATTATCTTACGCGTACTATATAAACCTAAAAATTACATATTAGGGAATTAAATGCATAACCTTTATTATATTATTTCCTATTTTATAATTATAGTAGCCTTATTATAATATTATAAATTTAAAACACTATAAATTCTATAATATACGTAAAAAGTTAATCCCTTCTAGGCAGATCTTAGTGAATAGTAAGCTAGGATAAGACATTCCTTATAGAACTGCCTTAGGCACCTAAAACTAATAATCTAGATCTATAGCTATTTAGGTAAAGTAGGTATTATAGGTATAATAATATAAGGTAAAGCAAGTAAAGTAGGTATAGTAGTTACCCTCTAACTAGGCTAAGGTAAAACTCTAAGGGAGCGTTTAAGAACACTTATTGCTATTAACTTTATAACTCTATGCGTTAGTGGCTATATAGTGATTTAATTAATTAAGAGCTACTACTATAACTCCTGCTTAACTAAACTAATATTAATTAGTATTAAGTTATAGTAATAGAAGTACGCAAATTCTAATATATAACCCTACCCTCTTTTTATTATAAGTAATAACCCTAGGGGTACTTCTAGTACTATTCTAGCTACCTAACCTAACTTAATAAAACTTAATAATATTATAAAAGCATAGTACACTAGAATAGCAGTTATTATGCCTCTTAAGGGAGCGAAGAACTTTAAAGAATAGGAGATTTCTATATAAATATAAGTTTATATTATATAGCTTATATAACATTTAACTAGCGAAATCGCTTAGTTATAGGAAACGGATAAGTACTATGCTATCCTTTCCTTTATTATTTAGCAAAGCCTCTCTTTATAAATCCAAAAGAATTTAACACATATAGGATAGACTAATATAATGCTAGTTACTAAAATAATATAGTTAATTAAAAGCAATTACGGTTTTAAGGCTAATTTAGCTATTATTTAGCTACTTTAATAGTTTTCTAAATTAAGAAGAGCTAATTTCTTAATAACCTAAGCCTAGCTAGATTATCACTAGAACCTTTAGAACTAAATCTACAAGATTAAAAGGATTCCTAACATTATCTAGGTATTACAGATAATTAAAGCTATTAAAGGCTTAATGCCTAAGTGTTGGTTCCGCAGGGATTGATTACGCGTACGCGAAGCCTCAAGAATAGTATCGTTATTAATAATCTATTCTAGGCTTGTTATTCTATATATCCTAAGAAGAGAAAGGAAGCAAAAGAGAGGGCTTTCGCGAGGGATAATAGCTACCTGTTATAGGTTACGTAATGCTAGCCCTGCCTTATTATAGGGCCCGCTTACAAGGCTAAAAGTAAGGCCTACGCGCGCGCGCGCGGACTAACCCTCTTCTAGTCATAATTATGGCTATTAAGCGCGATTAATATTGTGTTATTCTAACACTAAAAACTCTCTCTTTAATATAACTATTAACGCATAATATTAATTAAAAGAAGGAAAAGAAAACAATAATAATATAGCTTATATATTAATATAAATAAGGAAAGGAAAAATAAGGGCTATATATACCTATAGTAGTAAGAAAAGAAGGAAAAGACTAGTTTGCCTCTAATAACCTTTTAAGGGGATAAGCAAGCCTCCCCCTAATCCCTTTTGCCTCTTAATATTATTAATAATATTTATATAGCTACCTTCTAAATTCCTCCCCTCCTCCCCTTATTATTTACTATTATAGTCTTTATACCTCTATGCTCTAGTAACCCCCCCCCCCCCCCTAGTCATTTACTATAACTATTTTCTACCCCCTATAATTCTTCTAGCTCTCTATCCCCCCCCCTATAATCTATCTAGCTCTCTATTGCCCTTCTAGTTATTTACTATAATAGTTTTATACCTCTATGCTCTGTATAGATAACATAGAGGTAATAACTACTATGCAAAGGCAAAGAATAGCTTCTAAGGGCCTTAAGGGCATTATATAGTGTTAGAGGCAATCTTCAGATAACTAGGAGGCTCCTAGTAACTCCTATAAGGCTAAGAGCTACACTAAGGGTAGCTCTTGTAGGAACTACCCTATAGGAGTTACTATTCTACCTCCTTCTTCTGCCTCTTTTTATTACCTAGGGAGACATCCTCCCCTTTCTCCTCCCTAGGTGCACTTTCTCTAGGTTAGTTAGGGCTAAGGACCTTAGCCCTAATACCATCACCCGCGGTAACTATATTCATTACCTATAGTAACTATCCCTATTACCTATAATAACTATCCCTATCACCTGTGGTAACTATCCCTATCACCTGCGCGGGTTACCCACCCCTCTATTTGGATTGTTATCCTATTACTAGAGATAAATTACTCTAGGGCCTTATTTAGCGATGCCTTTGTAAAGGCATTAGCTAGGTTATTAGCTCTATTAATCTATTAGATCTCGCAAAGCTTATAGCGCTTATATAATTATTATAAGGCTATAATGTTAATTATTAGGTGCTTCTCTTTAGTTATACTAAGCTTAATAAGGCATTTATATAGGGAGTATAAGTCTATATAGACTATAACTAGAACTAGGGTTAGAGGGGTATTTAATTAGTTTATAATTAATCCTAGCGTTATAGCAATTGCGTAAGCTATGTTAACGCTAGTGACTATGCCATAGACTTTAGAGGCTAGCACGCTTTATATAACTCTCTTGCTCTTTATTAAGCTAAAGTGTATAATATTACCTATAATTATAAACTCGCTATCCTTATAGTTTTTATTAGCTAGGATTAGTATATAACTAAGCTATAAAGTAAGGTCTTAGTTATTTATAAAGGACCTATCTATAAAGGCATAAAGCTTTGCTTTAGTAAGGTTAATTAGAATAAACGTAAGGCCTCTCTCTAGGTAGTCTATCTGCTACTAAATCTAATAATTAAGGGCTTTAACGTTCTTAACTATTAGTTCTTAGTGTTATATAGTAATAGATAGGTTATAGTAGGCTTCTAGTTAGTAAATTAAGGCAATATAGGTGCCTTAAGCCTATTGCTTAATATACTTCTGCTTTAAGTCTATAAGCGAAATTACTTTAAGTTTACTACTTTACCCCTTTTGCTAAAGGGTAATAGCTATGTTAGCTACTATTATAATAATTCCCTTATTAAAGGTAAGGGGACTGCTCTTAAGAAGGAATTGCTTTAGCTTTGCTATAAAGGCTATAGTAGCTAGCTCCTTTTCTTCCTTCTTAGAGAACTCCTTATCTAATAGCCCTAGCGTGTTATTAGTCTATATGCCTATATATGTAAATTAAGGGCTTTTTTCTATTATTATAAGTAAGCAAGGATTATACGTAAAAGTCTTTATCTAAAGCTTCTCTCTGTAATGCTTATAATACGTCACCTACTAATGCGTTCTAGCCTTTGTAATGCTATAGAGAGGCTTAATAACCCTTATAATTATTCCTTTAGGGTATTAGTTATAGATCTAAACTAGAAGTCTAGCTAAGATAACTCTATTTAATAGCGTTCTTAATTAAATATAGGCTTACGTAATATCGCGAATCTATAGGATAAAGTCTTTCTTTATTAGCAAGGGAGCGATTATAAGGATAAGGCGTTAACTAGCCTATTAGATTATTAGGGCTTGTGTTAAGATATCTTGCTTTGCCTTATTGCTAAAGCCTTAGATTATAAGCCGCGATTTCTTATATAGCTAGCCTATTTTCCCTTTAACCTTATTAATAATATAGGAGTTAAAGATCCTTACGCTACTATGCTCCCTTTTATTAAAGACTATAAATTTAAACACGCCTTAGTTAATTAAGGCATTAATCTTAGCCTTAGTGAAGAGCTTAAAGGGCTCTCCTAGGGTTATAATTATGCCTTCCTTACGTAGTCTAATTATAAGGGCAAGGTTAGCTTCCTCCTTAGCTAAGATAAACACATTAGTCTTATTAATAATTACTAGAGGGTTCTTATGTAGTTTGCCTAGCTATCTCTTTAGGGGAACCTTTAGGGGTCTAGCCACTAGCCTTTCTTAGGCCTCTCTCTCTTCTTTAGCTAGCTAAGTATTAAATATGGGAAGGGAATCTAGCTAGAGGGATAGGAAGACCTCCCTACTAGATTCTAATACGGCGGCTTCTAGATTCACTAGATTATAGCGTATTCTGCAAGATAGAGAGCTTTAATGGTTGAATATAGTTAATTCCTAGCTAGTACGGACGGTCTAACAAGCAATAAGAGGATTTCTAGTCCCCTCATAGACCTACTAACCATATCGAAGGATCTAGGTCGCTAGAGAGGTCTTAGGAGCTACTTTTTATTTTCCGCAAAACTCATTTGTATAGGAAAAATAAAAAATCAACTCATAGCCATACAAACTAGCTGCCTAGGTGGTCTAACTAAGCATTTTTAATAGACAACCCTATTAACAAAATATACCATTAAATCCAGAAAAATTCAAGGATTCGAACAGTATACGTCAGCCTTTTATACGACTACTAGTTGCCTAGTTACAGTCGATTTTAGCTTCCCTATAGGGTAACCTAGTTAGCTTAGTATTGAAAATGGGAAGGGAATCTAGCTAGAGGGATAGGAAGACCTCCCTACTAGATTCTGATGCGGCGGCTTCTAGATTCACTAGATTATAGCGTATTCTGCAAGATATAGAGCTTTAATAGTTAAATATAGTTAATTCCTAGCTAGTACGGACGATCTAATAAGCAATAAGAGGATTTCTAGTCCCCTCATAGACCTACTAACCGTATTAAAGGATCTAGGTTGCTAGAGAGGTCTTAGGAGCTACTTTTTATTTTTCGCAAAACTCATTTGTATAGGAAAAATAAAAAATCGACTTATGGCTATATAAACTAGCTGCCTAGGTAGTCTAACTAAGTATTTTTAATAGATAACCCTATTAACAAAATATACTATTAAATCCAGAAAAATTCAAGGATTTGAACAGTATACGTTAGCCTTTTATACGACTACTAGTTGCCTAGTTACAGTTGATTTTAGCTTCCCTATAGGGTAACCTAGTCGGCTTAGTTATACAAGCCCGCGGGTTAGTTATAGAACAACGCAGGTCACAACAGAATAACGCTACAAGCAACGCTTATAACTAACGTTGCAACAACGCAACAAGGCAACTAGTGGGCCTATAAAATAGTGCTATAAATAGCATTATTTTAACACTCCCTCTAGAAAAGTATAAGGTAACTAATTCGATACCTAGACTTAGCTTTTTAATAGATATCTAAGTTAACTATAAATTTAACAATAAATCTAATAACTTTTAACTAAAAACAGTAACTTTTTAAAATCGATAACTTCTAGGCGTAATTCTAATGTTTTTGTTGATTTTTCGGTTTTTCGACTTTTTAGTTAATTTTGTTAGTTTAGATTAAGCCTTTGTATTCGTAAGGCCTAATAGTTAGATAAATTATTGAAATTTATCATTAGGCAGGGGCTTAGTTAAACTATCTGCAGGCATCTCTTTAGTGTTAATATAGATAACCTTAGCTATACCCTTCTATACCTTTTCTCTAGTATAGTTAAATTTTAGCAGGGTATGCTTTGTTTTACTATAAAGAGCAGGGTTATTAGCGGTTATAATAGCGCCTTAGTTATCACTAAAAATTAGTACTAGAGGTGCTATAGGTAGCTTTATCTCTTTAAAGAGACCGTAAAGCCACTCTAGCTCCCTAATAGCTTTATATAAGGCATTAGATTTAGCCTCTAATATAAATAAAGCTATTATAGTTGCTTTCTTTAATTTCTAGCTAATAAGTCCTTTAGCTAGCTTATAGAGATAAGCATAGGTTAATTTAGAGGACTTATCACCCGTGAAGTCGCTATCATAGAAGCTAATAAGGGTTGCAGAAGCTATAACAGCAGATTTAGACCTTCTATAAGTTATAGAATAACCTATAGAGCCTAAAAGGTACCTAAGTAAATATTTAGAAGCATTAAGATGCTCTATAAATAGCTTAGCTAGCGCTGTGGAAAGCCACTAAACTAGAAAGGCAATATTAGGTCTTGTAAGTAGCATTAGGTATATAATAGTCCCTATAATACTCTAATATAGCTTGTGATTAAGGGGGGAAAGAGGTTTAGTTAGGTGGTCTACCTGTTTTATAATTCCTAGTTATAGAGGAATTTTAATAAGTCTAGTATCTTTTATGTTAAATCTTTCTAGGGCTTTAGAAATGTACTAGGACTAGTGGATAGTTAGGGTCCCTTTCTTTTGATTTTTAGTGATTTAAACGCCTAGGAAAAATTCGGCTAGCCCACAGTCTTCTATAGGATAAGCTTTATAAAGTAGCTTCTTTAGCCTATTAATATAAGCTAGATCCGGTCCTATTAGAAGGCAGTTATCCATATAAGTCGCTATATATGTAGATATAGTTAGGTTAAAGAAGATAGCTAGGTTGGATATAAGGGGTTAAAAGCCTAGCTTCTGAAGAAGGTCCTTTAAAACCTATTGCCACTCTCTAGAGCTCTGTTTTAATCTATATAAAGCTTTTTGTAGGAAGATAACCTGCTTTTAAGAGGGTTTGTAGCCATACTTCTTAAGTAACTTAGCTACTTTAGGTGTAGACTTAGCAAATTCAGTAAATCCATTAGGAATTTGCATATATATAGCTTCCTTTAGTGGACTGTTTAGAAAGGCCCCTATAAAATTAACCTGTTTAACTTCCTAGTTATTATAAGCCGCTAGGGCTAGTAAAATCCGCTAACTAGGGGGAATGCTAGTAGTAGCGTAGGTTTTAATATAATCTTAACCTTCTATCTGCATAAACCCTTTAGCAACGAGTTAGGCCTTGTACTTTAGAGGATTATTTTCTTTATCCTTTTTAAGCTTGTAAATAAGCCTATTCTTTAGAACCCTCTGGCCCTTAGGAATTTAGTCTATCCCTATAAATTTAAAGGTTCTAGCAGCTAGAAGCTATTTAAATTCGTTAAAAGTTGTATCCATCTATTTTTAACTATCCTTGCTTTTTAAAGCTTGTTTCTAGGTCTTAGGGGTATCTAAATCGTTGTTTTTAGTGGATAATTTAGCCCTTTATTATGCCTTAAAGCATATCTCCTTAACGTATAAAGATATATTAAAATTATTAATATCTATAGAATTAGAATTAATTAAAGAATCTAAATCTAAAAACGGTTTTTTAATAGCACCCTTATTAGGGGCGCTAGAGCTAGGGCTCTCTAGGGGTAGCGCTAGAGGCGTTGCAGGCGTTGTAGGGGTTGCAGGCGCTGTGTTAGTCGCCCTAGGGGCTGTTAGTATAGGCGCTGCGGGCGCTGCGGGCGCTAAGCTTTTAGGAGGCTTTAAGTAACTATCCTAAACTTCTAGATTATCTCGTGAGATATTAGCTTCTCCCTCTAAAGGATTAGTCCCTAAAGGCTTAGGGGACCCTACAGAGCCTATATCCTCTATAATTTTAATAAAGCTAGTCTTTATAACTAACCTTTTAGAGGGAATATAAATAAGATAAACAGTAGAACCTAGAGTAGCTAGTAACTAACTAGGAATAGTCCTAGGGGCTAGCTTTTAAAGCTTAGATCTCTGCTCCAGAGGTATTAGGACCTTATAATAAGACCCTATAGCCCTAATTTTTAAGAAATTAGGCTTATAGGAAGTCTTAGGCTCTAAATTAGCTAGAAATAGCTGCTTAGGGGTTAAAGGTTTAGTTATATTAGCTATAATATTAACTAATTCCACTATGGCTAGAAGGATATAAGACTATAGATATAAGGGCAGCTTAGACCACTAAAGTGTAGCCCTAAGCTAGTCTAGGATAACCCTAATAGCCCTCTTAACTAGCCTATTCTGTTTGTGAATATAGGGGCAAGAGGTGCTAAAGCAAATTCCCTTAGAAGATAACTATAACTAAAGTTTATTATTAATTTTAGTACCTCCGTCAAAGTGAAGGTGCCTAGGATACGCGTTATATTGATTTTTTAGGGCTCTAAAGAAGCCCTTAATAGCTAAAGAAAGGGTTAAACCTTCTTTATTAGCTAATAAAAAGCACTATTTATACTAGGATTTTCAAATTAATAAGAATAAGGACTATAGCCTTCTTATTATGCGGTATAGGTTTGATTTTAACTGTATCTCCCTCTAGAATATCTAAAACTCTAGGGGGGTCCTAAATAGGTTGTTTAGTTAGTCTTCTAATAGCTTTAGATTGCATATAGGCTATGTAGTTAAAATCCTTTTCTTTAATGGCGGAAAAATCAGGGATCCCTTTAGCTAATTTTGATAATTTCTTTAGTAAAGGGAGGCCTATATGGCCTAATCGGATGTGCTAAAGAAGGGCTAGATCTAGTAACTTCTTATAACTAGGATCTAGGTTAGATTTAGGGCTATTATCCCCTAGCTCCCTCTGTTGCTAGGCCTCTTAAGAATCACAGGCCTCTAGGGGCAGTAGACGGCCACTATTGTTACCTAAGTCATTAGGGTATGGACCTTCTAAACCCCCTATAGAAGATGCCTAACTAGGAGGAGCTTTGGTGGGATATAGGGCTAAATTATTGTCTTCTAGCTCTTTGATTTGTTAATATTCCTTGGGATTAAAAGCCTGTTGCGGAATTTGAACCTCTATAGGGTAGGAGAACCCTAATTTAGTCTTATAAGCTCTTGGTTGTTGTTGTTAGTTACAATACTAAGAGCCTATAAAGGAGAGGTAGGTTAAATGCTTATAGATTGTAGGAGTAGGTTGCCCCTTAATCTATAGGAAAAAGCCGTGTTTAGCAGGTTCTAGTAACCTATAGGGGCTTTTATTAGCTAGGAATAGCTAGTCTTTAGCTAGATAACCTCCTTTTAGATAGTAAGATAACCCACTAACTAGGTTAGTATCTATGCCCAGGAAATATAGAGCATCTAGCAAAGCTAAGGGCCTATATTCTAGTGGATTTTTCTTAACTAGAACGTTGAAAATAGCTATGCCTCTTCCTTTAGGAAAAATAGGTCCTCCTGCTATAATTATAGCGCTAGTTTCACCTTTCTTTAGAGGTTTAAAGTCCCTAAAAGAAGCCCTATTATTACAAATGTGACAGGAAGAACCTGTATTATACAAAAGGGAGTTTTTAACTATATCGTTAGAGTAGCTAAAAGTAGGCTTACTAGTAGTGTTACTAGTGGTAGAGGCACTAGAACTATCTAAATTAGAATTAGAATCACTACTATTATTACTGCTAGATTCATTAGAATCTAATTCTTTAACGTATCCTATAGCTAGGGTATAGCCTAAAGCAAAAGTAGCTTCTTTTCCTTTCTGTTTTTCCCTGTTACTACTCTTTTTCTTCTTCTGCTTCTTTTTAGAGGCCTTAGAAGGGTTTAAATCCTTCTTATCCTGCTCTTTAGTGGCGTTAGAGTCCTTCTTAGGGTTAGGATTAGAAGACTTCTTTTCCTAGTCCTTAGAATTTCCCTTATTATTATTAGAAGCCTTATAACTAAGGGCTTTAGCTATAGGGGAGGTTTTGTCCCTCTATTCTTCTAATAAGTCTGCTATAAGGAACTGTAAATTTAGGGTATTTATAGGCAGTCCTTATGCCCTAGAAGCTCTAATAGTAAATCTTTGTCTCTTAGCCTAACTAGGAAAGGTCTGCTTTAATGCATTAATATAATGATTTACTTAATTAATAGGGGCAATCTTTACACTATAAAGTTATAGTCTAGCTAGTAAATTATTAAAATTAGCATTAAAAGCCTCTAAAGATCCCTTATAACTTAAAAAGTTTAGGGAGTGGTAGCTAGCGTATAGTGTACCACGCTGGATTTTAGCACTCTACGAATACTGCCTAATAAGGACTTTATAGGCTTCTTTAGGGGATTTTTGCTAACATATAGCAGCCTATAGTCCTAGTTAGTAGCTATCTCTTAATATTATTAAAAGAATAGCTTAGTTACAGTTAGCTAGATAGCCTGCTAGGCTTAGATTATCTATAAATTTAAGTAATCCTAGGGCTCTAAATTATATGCTTAGGGCTTGCTTCTACTAATTATAGTTTTTAGGGCCTTTTAGCTTAGCTCTCTCTGGAATAGAGTGAACCTTCTTATTTAGTTCCTTTATAGCACCTGTATTAAAGGCAGCTTATAAGTTACTAGAAGGTACGCTCGCAGAAGTAGTAGCTAGGTCTTCTTCTAGAACCTTAGTATTTTCTTCCTTAGGTCTATTAGAAGCCTAAAGACCTTGCATAATAGTTATAGTTTGCGTTAATTTCTCTAGTAGATTATTAATGCTAGCCTCGTTTTTAATACGATTTTCCTCGCTATACCTAATAAAATTAGATAAGGTCTTGCCTTATTGTTTAATTTAGCCCTGTATATATAACTATAAGGCACTAGCCTAAATAGCTAGTTAACCTTCTATATCTATCCTACTAGGGTCCCTAGGGGGGCTAGAAGACCCTAGGGCAGGGGCCTTACTCTTATAACTAGGTGGTGCTATCTTCTGAAAGTCCCTGTGTTAAATCTCCAAATTTATTTCTATTGTAAATAACGCGCGCTAGAAATTGCTTGTATTGCAATCTGGTTGCGTATGTAAAATGTGTGGGGGGGCTGTTTAAGAGGGCAGCCCTTAGGTCTAAAAAGTGGGTCTTTGGTATGCGCGGGCAGAAAAATGGCGGAGAAGAATCTCTAAGAAAATTTCTTAACACTAAGGATAGGAATCGTAGATAATAGGTATTATAGAAGCCACAACGCAACGCAACGTAATGTATAGTGCGTGCAACGTAATGTAATAGGTTAAAAAGCCTAGTATATAATATACTAGATGTCTAATGATTTTAAAGGGTGTAGCGTATCTACTATTGTAGATAATATCAAATATAACGGTCGCAGTAGTGAATAGAATCACTAAAAGTGGTTATGGTTGTAACTAGATAGTTACAGGTTGCAATGTGGTGGTTGCGGGTGCGGCTGTAGTTGATTTTTAACACTAAAGGTTTAATATTGCAATGCGTGGTACTAGTAAATAAAGAGCTTCAAATTCTAGTGGTTTCCTTCGTAATCTTAAGAGCCCATAGGTATAGTAGGTAGTAACTATACCTAAAATCAAGCAGTAATCGCAGTAGAATAACGTAGTAATGTAGTAATCTATAGGCCTTCTAGGCTTATAACCTATTAAAAATAGGAAGGGAATCTAGCTAGAGGGATAGGAAGACCTCCCTACTAGATTCTAATGCGGCGGCTTCTAGATTCACTAGATTATAGCGTATTCTGCAAGATATAGAGCTTTAATAGTTAAATACAGTTAATTCCTAGCTAGTACGGACGATCTAACAAGCAATAAGAGGATTTCTAGTCCCCTCATAGACCTACTAACTGTATTAAAGGATCTAGGTCGCTAGAGAGGTCTTAGGAGCTACTTTTTATTTTCCGCAAAACTCATTTGTATAGGAAAAATAAAAAATCGACTTATAGCTATACAAACTAGCTGCCTAGGTAGTCTAACTAAGCATTTTTAATAGATAACCCTATTAACAAAATATACTATTAAATCCAGAAAAATTCAAGGATTCGAATAGTATACGTTAGCCTTTTATATGACTACTAGTTGCCTAGTTACAGTCGATTTTAGCTTCCCTATAGGGTAACCTAGTTGGCTTAGTTATACAAGCCCGCGGGTTGGTTGTGGAACAACGCAGGTCACAACAGAACAACGCTGCAAGCAACGCTCGTAACCAACGTTGCAACAACGCAACAAGGCAACTAGTGGGCCTATAAAATAGTGCTATAAATAGGATTATTTTAACACTTAGTCATACAAGCCCGCGGGTTGGTTGTGGAATAACGCAGGTCACAACAGAACAACGCTGCAAGCAACGCTCGTAACCAACGTTGCAACAACGCAACAAGGCAACTAGTGGGCCTATAAAATAGTGCTATAAATAGCATTATTTTAACACTCCCTCTAGAAAAGTATAAGGTAACTAATTCGATACCTAGACTTAGCTCTTTAATAGATATCTAAGTTAACCATAAATTTAATAATAAATCCAATAACTTTTAACTAAAAACAGTAACTTTTTTAAAATCGATAACTTTTAGGCGTAATTCCAATGTTTTTGTTGATTTTCGGTTTTTCGACTTTTTAGTTGATTTTGTTGGTTTAGATTAAGCCTTTGTATTCGTAAGGCCTAATAGTTAGATAAATTGTTGAAATTTATCATTAGGCAGGGGCTTAGTTAAACTATTTGCAGGCATCTCTTTAGTGTTAATGTAGATAACCTTAGCTATACCCTTCTATACCTTTTCTCTAGTATAGTTGAATTTTAGTAGGGTATGCTTTGTTTTGCTATAAAGAGCAGGGTTATTAGCGGTTATAATAGCGCCTTAGTTATCACTAAAAATCGGTACTAGAGGTGCTATAGGCAGCTTTATCTCTTTAAAGAGACTATAAAGCCACTCTAGCTCCCTAATAGCTTCACATAAGGCATTAGATTTAGCCTCTAATGTTAATAAAGCTATTGTAGTTGCTTTCTTCGATTTCTAGCTAATAGGTCCTTTAGCTAGCTTATAGAGATAAGCATAGGTTAATTTAGAGGACTTATCACCCGCGAAGTCGCTATCACAGAAGCCAATAAGGGTTACAGAAGCTATAATAGCAGATTTAGACCTTCTATAAGTTATAGAATAACCCATAGAGCCTAAAAGGTACCTAAGCAAATGTTTAGAAGCATTAAGATACTCTATAAACGGCTTAGCTAGCGCTATGGAAAGCCACTAAACTAGAAAGGCAATATTAGGTCTTGTAAGGAGCATTAGGTATATAATAGTCCCTATAATACTCTGATATAGCTTGTGATTAGGGGGGGAAAGAGGTTTAGTTAGGTAGTCTACCTATTTTATAATTCTAGGTTATAGAGGAATTTTAATAGGTCTAGCATCTTTCATGTTAAATCTTTCTAGGGCTTTAGAAATGTACTAGGACTAGTGGATAGTTAGGGTCCCTTTCTTTCGATTTCTAGTGATTTAAACGCCTAGGAAAAATTCGGCTAGCCTATGGTCTTCTATAGGATAAGCTTTATAAAGTAGCTTCTTTAGCCTATTAATATAAGCTAGATCCGGTCCTATTAGAAGACAGTTATTCACATAAGTCACTATATATGTAAATGTAGTTAGGTTAAAGAAGATAGCTAGGTCAGATATAAGGGGTTAAAAGCCTAGCTTCCGAAGAAGGTTCTTTAAAACCTATTACCACTCTCTAGAGCTTTGTTTTAATCCATATAAAGCTTTTTGTAGGAAAATAACCTGCTTTTAAAAGGGTTTGTAGCTATACTTCTTAAGTAACTTAGCTACTTTAGGTGTAAAAGACTTAGCAAACTTAGTAAATCCATTAGGTATTTGCATATAGATAGATTCCTTTAGTGGACTGTTTAGAAAGGCCCCTATAAAATCAACCTGTTTAACTTCCTAGTTATTACAAGCCGCTAAGGCTAGTAAAATCCGCTAACTAGGGGGAATGCTAGTTGCAGCGTAGGTTTTAATATAATCTTAACCTTCTATCTGCATAAACCCTTTAGCAACGAGTTAGGCCTTATACTTTAAAGGATTATTTTCTTTATCCTTTTTAAGCTTGTAAACAAGCCTATTCTTTAGAACCCTCTGGCCCTTAGGAATTTGGTCTATCCCTATAAATTTGAAGGTTCTAGCAGCTAGAAGCTGTTTAAATTCGTTGAAAGTTGCATCTATCCATTTTCGACTATCCTTACTTTTTAAAGCTTGTTTCTAGGTCTTGGGGGTATCCGAATCGTTGTTAGTGGATGATTTACACCTTTGTTGTGCCTTAAAGCATATCTCCTTAACGTATGAAGATATATTGAAATCATCAATATCCATAGAATCAGAATTAATTAAAGAATATAAATCTGAAAACGGTTTTTCGATAGCACCCTTATTAGGGGCGCTAGAGCTAGGGCTCTCTAGGGGTAGCGCTGGAGGCGTTGCAGGCGCTGTTGTGGGCGCTGTATTAGTCGCTGTATCGGTTGTCCTAGGGACTGTTAGTACAGGCGCTACGGGCGCTGCGGGCGCTAAGCTTTCAGGAGGCTTTGGGTAACTATCCTAAATTTCTAGATTATCTCGTGAGATATCAGCTTCTCCCTCTAAAGGATTAGTCCCTAAAGGCTTAGGGGACCCTATAGAGCCTATATCCTCTATAATTTTAATAAAGCTAGTCTTTATGACTAACCTTTTAGAGGGAATATAAACAAGATAAACAGTAGAACCTAGAGTAGCTAGTAACTAACTAGGAATAGTCCTAGGGGCTAGCTTTTGAAGCTTAGATCTCTGCTCCGGAGGTATTAGGACCTTATAATAAGACCCTATAGCCCTAATTTTCGAAAAGTCAGGCTTATAGGAAGTCTTAGGCTCTAAATCAGCTAGAAATAGCTGCTTAGGTATTAAAGGTTTAGTTGTATTAGCTATGATATTAACTAATTCCACTATGGCTAGAAGGATGTAAGACTATAGATATAAGGGTAGCTTAGACCACTGAAGTGTAGCCCTAAGCTAGTCTAGGATAACCCTAATAGCCCTCTTAACTAGCCTATTCTATTCGTGAATATAGGGGCAAGAGGTGCTAAAACAAATTCCTTTAGAAGATAACTATGACTAAAGTTTGTTATTAATTTCAGTACCTTCGTTAAAGTGAAGGTGCCTAGGATACGCGTTATATTGGTTTTTTAGGGCCCTAAAGAAGCCCTTAATAGCTAAAGAAAGGGTTAAACCTTCTTTATTAGCTAATAAAAAGCACCATTTATACCAGGATTTTCGATCAATAAGTATAAGGACTGTAGCCTTCTTATTATGCGGTATAGGTTTGATTTTAACCGTATCTCCCTCTAGAATATCTAAAACTCTAGGGGGGTCCTGAATAGGTCGTTTGGTTAGTCTTCTAATAGCTTTAGATTGCATATAGGCTATGCAGTTAAAATCCTTGTCTTTAATAGCGGAAAAATCAGGGATCCCTTTAGCTAATTTTGATGATTTCTTTAGTAAAGGGAGGCCTATATGGCCTAATCGAATGTGCCAAAGAAGGGCTAGATCTAGTAACTTCTTGTAACTAGAATCTAGGTTAGATTTAGGGCTATTATCCCCTAGCTCCCTCTGTTGCTAGGCCTCTTAAGAATCACAGGCCTCTGGGGGCAGTAGACGGCCACTATTGTCACCTAAGTCATTAGGGTATGGACCTTCTAAACCCCCTGTAGAAGATGCCTGACTAGGAGCTTCGGTGGGACATAGGGCTAAATCATCGTCTTCTAGCTCTTCGATTCGTTGATATTCCTCGGGATTAAAAGCTAGTTGCGGAATTTGAACCTCTATAGGGTAGGAAAACCCTGATTTGTTCTTATGAGCTCTTGGTTGTCGTTGTTAGTTGCAATATTAAGAGCCTATAAAGGAGAGGTGGGTTAAATGCTTACAGATTGTAGGAGTAGGTTGTCCCTTAATCTGTAAAAAGAAGCCGTGTTTAGCAGGTTCTAGTAACCTATAGGGGCTTTTATCGGCTAGGAATAGCTAGTCTTTAGCTAGATAACCTCCCTTTAGATAGTGAGATAACCCACTAACTAGGTTAGTATCTATGCCTGGGAAATATAGGGTATCTAGCAGAGCTAAAGGCCTATATTCTAGTGGATTTTTCTTGACCAGAACGTTAAAAACAGCTGTGCCTCTTCCTTTAGGATAAATAGGTTCTCCTACTGTAATTATAGCGCTAGTTTCACCTTTTTTTAGAGGTTTAAAGTCCCTAAAGGAAGCCCTATTATTGAAAACGGGAAGGGAATCTAGCTAGAGGGATAGGAAGACCTCCCTACTAGATTCTAATGCGGCGGCTTCTAGATTCACTAGATTATAGCGTATTCTGCAAGATAGAGAGCTTTGATAGTTAAATATAGTTGATTCCTAGCTAGTACGGATAGTCTAACGAGCAATGAGAGGATTTCTAGTCCCCTCATAGACCTACTGACTGTATCGGAGGATCTAGGTTGCTAGAGAGGTCTTAGGAGCTACTTTTTATTTTCCGCAAAACTCATTTGTATAGGAAAAATAAAAAATCGACTCACGGCTATATAAACTAGCTGCCTAGGTAGTCTAACTAAGCATTTTTAATAGACAACCCTATTAACAAAATATACTATTAAATCCAGAAAAATTCAAGAATTTAAACAGTATACATCAGCCTTTTATACGACTACTAGTTGCCTAGTTACAGTTGATTTTAGCTTCCCTATAGGGTAACCTAGTTAGCTTAGTCATACAAGCCCGCGGGTTGGTTATGGGAATAACGCAGGTCATAACAGAACAACGCTGCAAGCAACGCTTGTAACTAACGTTGCAATAACGTAACAAGGCAACTAGTGGGCCTATAAAATAGTGCTATAAATAGCATTATTTTAACACTCCCTCTAGAAAAGTATAAGGTAACTAATTCGATACCTAGACTTAGCTCTTTAATAGATATCTAAGTCAATCATAAATTCAATAATAAATCCAATAACTTTTAGACTAAAAACAGTAAAATCGATAACTTTTAGGCGTAATTCCAGTGTTTTTGTTGATTTTTCGGGTTTTTCGACTTTTTATTTAGTTTTAAACTAGGCCTTTGTATTCGTAAGACTTAATAGTTGGATAAATTGTTGAAATTTATCATAGGGCAGGGGCTTAGTTAAACTATTTGCAGGCATCTCTTTAGTGTTAATGTAGATAACCTTAGCTATACCCTTCTGTACCTTTTCTCTAGTATAGTTAAATTTTAGCAGGGTATGCTTTATTCTGCTATAGAGAGCAGGGTTATTAGCGGTTGTAATAGCGCCTTGGTTATCACTAAAAATTAGTACTAGAGGTAATATAGGTAGCTTTATCTCTTTAAAGAGACCGTAAAGCCACTCTAGCTCCCTAATAGCTTCACATAAGGCATTAGATTTAGCCTCTAATGTGGATAAAGCTATTATAGTTGCTTTCTTTGATTTCTAGCTAATAGGTCCTTTAGCTAGCTTATAGAGATAAGCATAGGTTGATTTAGAGGACTTATCACCCGCGAAGTCACTATCACAGAAGCTAATAAGGGTTGCAGAAGCTGTAGTAGCTTTAGACCTTCTATAAGTTATAGAATAACCCATAGAGCCTAAAAGGTACCTAAGCAAATGTTTAGAAGCATTAAGATGCTCTATAAACGGCTTAGCTAGCGCTATGGAAAGCCACTAAACTAGAAAGGCAATATTAGGTCTTGTAAGGAGCATTAGGTACATAATAGTCCCTATAATACTCTAATATAGCTTGTGATTAGGGGGGGGAAAGAGGTTTAGTTAGGTAGTCTACCTATTTTATAATTCTAGGTTATAGGGGGAATTTTAACAGGTCTAGTATCTTTTATATTAAATCTTTCTAGAGCTTTAGAAATATACTAGGACTAGTGGATAGTTAGGGTCCCTTTCTTTTGATTTCTAGTGATTTAAACGCCTAGGAAAAATTCTGCTGGCCTACGATCTTCTATAGGATAAGCTTTATAAAGTAGCTTCTTTAGCCTATTAATATAAGCTAGATCTAGTCCTATTAGAAGGCAGTCATCCACATAAGTCGCTATATATGTAGATGTAGTTAGGTTAAAGAAGATAGCTAGGTTGGATATAAGGGGTTAAAAGCCTAGCTTCCGAAGAAGGTCCTTTAAAACCTGCTGCCACTCTCTAGAGCTTTGTTTTAATCCATATAAAGCCTTTTGTAGGAAAATAACCTGCTTTTGAGAGGGTTTGTAGCTATACTTCTTAAGTAACTTAGCTACTTTAGGTGTAGACTTAGCAAATTTAGTAAATCCATTAGGAATTTGCATATAGATAGCTTCCTTTAGTAGACTGTTTAGAAAGGCCCCTATAAAATCAACCTGTTTAACTTCCCAGTCATTACAAGCCGCTAAGGCTAGTAAAATCCGCTAACTAGGGGAAATGCTAGTTGCAGCGTAGGTTTTAATATAATCTTGACCTTCTATCTACATAAACCCTTTAGCAACGAGTTAGGCCTTGTACTTTAGAGGATTATTTTCTTTATCCTTTTTAAGCTTATAAACAAGCCTATTCTTTAGAACCCTCTAGCCCTTAGGAATTTAGTCTATCCCTATAAATTTAAAGGTTCTAGCAGCTAGAAGCTGTTTAAATTCGTTAAATATTACATCCATCTATTTTTAACTATCCTTACTTTTTAAAGCTTGTTTCTAGGTCTTAGGGGTATCCGAATCGTTGTTAGTAGATGATTTAGCCCTTTATTATGCCTTAAAGCATATCTCCTTAACGTATAAAGATATATTGAAATCATTAATATCTATAGAATCAGAATTAATTAAAGAATCTAAATCTAAAAACGGTTTTTCAATAGCACCCTTATTAGGGGCGCTAGAGCTAGGGCTCTCTAGGGGTAGCGCTAGAGGCGTTACAGGCGCTGTTATAGGCGCTGTATTAGTTACCCTAGGGGCTATTAGTATAGGCGCTGCGGGCGCTGCGGGCGCTAAGCTTTTAGGAGGCTTTAGGTAACTATCCTAAACTTCTAGATTATCTTGTGAGATATTAGCTTCTCCCTCTAAAGGATTAGTCCCTAAAGGCTTAGGGGACCCTACAAAGCCTATATTCTCTATAATTTTAACAAAGCTAGTCTTTATAACTAACCTTTTAGAGGGAATATAAACAAGATAAACAGTAGAACCTAGAGTAGCTAGCAACCAGCTAGGGATAGTCCTAGGGGCTAGCTTTTAAAGCTTAGATCTCTGCTCCAAAGGTATTAGAACCTCACAATAAGAACCTATAGCCCTAATTTTTAAGAAATTAGGCTTATAGGAAGTCTTAGGCTCTAAGTTAGCTAGAAATAGCTGCTTAGGGGTTAAAGGTTTAGTTGTATTAGCTATAATGTTAACTAATTCCACTATAGCTAGAAGGATATAAGACTATAGATATAAGGGTAGCTTAGACCACTAAAGTGTAGCCCTAAGCTAGTTAAGGATAACCCTAATAGCCCTCTTAACTAGCCTATTCTGTTTGTGAATATAGGGGCAAGAGGTACTAAAGCAAATTCCCTTAGAAGATAACCATAACTAAAGTTCGTTGTTAATTTTAGTACCTCCGTCGAAGTGAAGGTGCCTAGGATACGCGTTATATCGATTTTTCAGGGCCCTAAAGAAGCCCTTAATAGCTAAAGAAAGGGTTAAACCTTCTTTATTAGCTAATAAAAAGCACCATTTATACCGGGATTTTCAATCAATAAGTATAAGGACTATGGCCTTCTTATTATGCGGTATAGGTTTGATTTTAACCGTATCTCCCTCTAAAATATCTAGAACTCTAGGGGGGTCCTAAATAGGTCGTTTAGTTAGTCTTCTAATAGCTTTAGATTGCATATAGGCTATGCAGTTAAAATCCTTTTCTTTGATAGCGGAAAAATCAGGGATCCCTTTAGCTAATTTCGATGATTTCTTTAGTAAAGGGAGGCCTATATGGCCTAATCAAATATGCCAAAGAAGGGCTAAATCTAGTAACTTCTTGTAACTAGAATCTAGCTTTTCAGGGCTATTATCCCCTAGCTCCCTCTGTTGCTAGGCCTCTTAAGAATCATAGGCCTCTAGGGGCAGTAGACAGCCACTATCGTCACCTAAGTTATTAGGGTATAGACCTTCTAAACCCCCTGTAGAAGATGCCTAGCTAGGAGCTTTGGTGGGATATAGGGCTAAATCATCGTCTTCTAGCTCTTTAATTCGTTAATATTCCTTAGGATTAAAAGCTAGTTATGGAATTTAAACCTCTATAGGGTAGGAAAACCCTAATTTAGTCTTATAAGCTCTTAGTTATTGTTATTAGTTGCAATACTAAGAGCCTATAAAGGAGAGGTGGGTTAAATGCTTATAGATTATAGGAGTAGGTTGCCCCTTAATCTATAGAAAAAAGCCGTGTTTAGCAGGTTCTAGTAACCCACAGAGGCTTTTATCAGCTAGGAATAGCTAGTCTTTAGCTAGATAACCTCCCTTTAGATAGTGAGATAACCCACTAACTAGGTTAGTATCTATGCCTAGGAAATATAGGGTATCTAGCAGAGCTAAAGGCCTATATTCTAGTGGATTTTTCTTGACTAGAACGTTAAAAACAGCTATGCCTCTTCCTTTAGGAAAAATAGGTCCTCCTGCTGTAATTATAGCGCTGGTTTTACCTTTCTTTAGAGGTTTAAAGTCCCTAAAAGAAGCCCTATTATTATAAATATAACAGGAAGAACCCGTATTATACAAAAGGGAGTTTTTAACCACATCGTTAGAGTAGCTAAAAGTAGGCTTGCTAGTAGTGTTACTAGTAGTACTAGAGGTATCTAAGTTAGACTTAGAATTACTACTATTATCACTGCTAGATTCATTAGAATCTAATTCTTTAATGTATCCCGTGGCTAAGGTGTAGCCTAAAGCAAAAGCAGCTTCTTTTCCTTTCTATTTTTCCCTGTTGCTACTCTTTTTCTTCTTCTGCTTCTTTTTAGAGGCTTTAGAAGGGTTTAAATCCTTCTTATCCTGCTCTTTAGTAGCGTTAGAGTCCTTCTTAGGGTTAGGATTAGAAGACTTCTTTTCCTAGTCCTTAGAATTTCCCTTGTTATTATTAGAAGCCTTATAACTAAGGGCTTTAGCTATAGGGGAGGTTTTGTCCCTCTGTTCTTCTAATAAGTCCGCTATAAGGAACTGTAAATTTAGGGTATTTATAGGCAGTCCTTATGCCCTAGAAGCTCTAATAGTAAATCTTTATCTCTTAGCCTAACTAGGAAAGGTTTGCTTTAATGCATTAATATAATGATTTACTTAATCAATAGGGGCAATCTCTACACTATAAAGTTATAGTCTAGCTAGTAAATTATTAAAATTAGCATTAAAAGCCTCTAAAGATCCCTTATAACTTAAAAAGTTTAGGGAGTGGTAGCTAGCATATAGTGTACTACGCTAGATTTTAGCACTTTGTAAATACTACCTAATAAGGACTTTATAGGCTTCTTTAGGGGATTTTTGCTAACATATAGTAGCCTATAGTCTAGGTTAGCAGCTATCTCTTAATATTATTAAAAGAATAGCTTAGTTACAGTTAGCTAGATAGCCTGCTAGGCTTGGATTATCTATAAATTTAGGTAATCCTAGGGCTCTAAATTGTATGCTTAGGGCTTGCTTCCACTAATTATAGTTTTTAGGGCCTTTTAGCTTAGCTCCCTCTGGAATAGAGTAAACCTTCTTATTTAGTTTCTTTATAGCACCTATATTAAAGGTAGCTTATAAGTTACTAGAAGGTACGCTTGTAGAAGTAGTAGCTATTAGGTCTTTTTCTAGAACCTTAGTATTTTCTTCCTTAGGTTTATTAGAAGCCTAAAGACCTTGTATAATAGTTATGGTTTGCGTTAACTTCTCTAGAAGATTATTAATGCTAGCCTTGTTTTTAATATAATTTTCCTCGCTATGCCTAATAAAATTAGTTAAGGTCTTGCCTTATTATTTAATTTAGCCCTATATCTATAGCTATAGGGCACTAGCTTAAATAGCTAGTTAACCTTCTATATTTATCCTACTAGGGTCCCTAGGGGGGCTAGAAGACCCTATAGCAGGGGCCTTACCCTTATAACTAGGTGGTGCTATTCTCTAAATCTTAAAAAGAATCCTTATATAAAAGCTCTAAATTCGTTCCTATTGCAAATAACGCGCGCTAGAAATTGCTTGTGTTGCAATCTAGTTACGTACGTAAATTACGTGGCGGGGCTGTTTAAGAGGGCAGCCCTTAGGTCTAAAAAGTGGGTCTTTAGTATGCGTGGGCAGAAAAATAGCAGAGAGGGGTCTCCGAGAAAATTTTCTTAACACTAAGGATAGGAATCGTAGATAATAGGTATTATAGAAGCCATAACGCAATGTAACGTAATGTATAGTGCGTGTAACGTAGTGTAATAGGTTAAAAAGCCTAGTATAGATATACTAGATGTCTAATGATTTTAAAGGATATAGCGTATCTACTATTGTAGATAATATTAAATATAACGGTCGCAGTAGTGAATAGAATCACAAGAGGTTATGGTTGTAACTAGATAGTTACGGGTTGCAATGTGGTGGTTACGGGTTGCGGCTGTAGTTGATTTTCAACACCAAAGGTCTGATGTTGCGATGCGTGGCGCTAGTAAATAAAGAGCTTCAAATTCTAGTGGTTTCCTTCGTAATCTTAAGAGCCCACAGGTATAGTAGGTAGTAACTATACCCAAAATCAAGCAGTAATCGCAGTAGAATAACGCAGTAATGTAGTAATCTATAGGCCTTCTAGGCTTATAACCTATTAAAAACAGGAAGGGAATCTAGCTAGAGGGATAGGAAGACCTCCCTACTAGATTCTAATGCGGCGGCTTCTAGATTCACTAGATTATAGCGTATTCTGCAAGATAGAGAGCTTTAATAGTTAAATATAGTTAATTCCTAGCTAGTACAGACAGTCTAACAAGCAATAAGAGGATTTCTAGTCCCCTCATAGACCTACTAACTGTATTAGAGGATCTAGGTTGCTAGAGAGGTCTTAGGAGCTACTTTTTATTTTCCGCAAAACTTATTTATATAGGAAAAATAAAAAATCAACTCACGGCTATATAAACTAGCTGCCTAGGTGGTCTAACTAAGCATTTTTAATAGACAACCCTATTAACAAAATATACCATTAAATCCAGAAAAATTCAAGAATTCGAACAGTATACATCAGCCTTTTATACGACTACTAGTTGCCTAGTTACAGTCGATTTTAGCTTCCCTATAGGGTAACCTAGTCGGCTTAGTCATACAAGCCTGCGGGTTAGTTGTGGGAATAACGCAGGTCACAACAGAACAACGCTGCAAGCAACGCTCGTAACTAACGTTGCAACAACGCAACAAGGCAACTAGTGGGCCTATAAAATAGTGCTATAAATAGCATTATTTTAACACCTATTATTACAAATGTGACAGGAAGAACCCGTATCATACAAAAGGGAGTTTTTAACCACATTGTTAGAGTAGCTAAAAGTAGGCTTGCTAGTCGTGTTACTAGTGGTACTAGAGGTATCCGAGTCAGACTTAGAATCACTACTATTATCGCTGCTAGATTCATCAGAATCTAATTCTTTAACGTATCCTATGGCTAGGGTATAGCCTAAAGCAAAAGCAGCTTCTTTTCCTTTCTGTTTTTCCCTGTTACTACTCTTTTTCTTCTTCTACTTCTTTTTAGAGGCTTTAGAAGGGTTTAAATCCTTCTTATCCTACTCTTTAGTGGCGTTAGAGTCCTTTTTAGGGTTAGGATTAGAAGACTTCTTTTCCTAATCCTTAGAATTTCCCTTGTTATTATTAGAAGCCTTATAACTAAGGGCTTTAGCTATAGGGGAGGTTTTGTCCCTCTGTTTTTCTAATAAATCCGCTATAAGGAACTGTAAATTTAGGGTATTTACAGGCAGTCCTTATGCCCTAGAAGCTCTAATAGTAAATCTTTGTCTCTTAGCCTAACTAGGAAAGGTTTGCTTTAATGCATTAATATAATGGTTTACTTAATCAATGGGGGCGATCTCTACACTATAAAGCTATAGTCTAGCTAGTAAATTATTAAAATTAGCATTAAAAGCCTCTAAAGATCCCTTATAACTTAAAAAGTTTAGGGAGTGGTAGCTAGCGTATAGTGTATCACGCTGGATTTTAGCACTCTGCGAATACTGCCTAATAAGGACTTTATAGGCTTCTTTAGGGGATTTTTGCTAATATATAGCAGCCTATGGTCTAGGTTAGCAGCTATCTCTTAATATCATTAAAAGAATAGCTTAGTTATAGTTAGCTAGATAGCTTGCTAGGCTTGGATTATCTATAAATTCAGGTAATCCTAGGGCTCTAAATTATATGCTTAGGGCTTGCTTCCACTAATTATAGTTTTCAGGGCCTTTTAGCTTAGCTCCCTCTGGAATAGAGTGAACCTTCTTATTTAGTTCCTTTATAGCACCTATATTAAAGGCAGCTTATAAGTTACTAGAAGGTATGCTTGCAGAAGTAGTAGCTAGGTCTTCTTCTAGAACCTTAGTATTTTCTTCCTTAGGTCTATTAGAAGCCTAAAGACCTTGCATAATAGTTATGGTTTGCGTTAACTTCTCTAGAAGATTATTAATGCTAGCCTCGTTTTTAATACGATTTTCTTCGCTATGCCTAATAAAATCAGATAAGGTCTTGCCTTGTTGTTTAATTTGGCTCTGCATCTGTAGCTATAGAGCACTAGCCTAAATAGCTAGTTAACCTTCTATATTTATCCTACTAGGGTCCCTAGGGGGGCTAGAAGACCCTATGGCAGGGGCCTTACCCTTATAACTAGGTGGTGCTATCTTCTAGTTGCTGTGTTAAATCTCCAAATTTATTCCTGTTGTAAATAACGCGCGCTAGAAATTACTTGTGTTGCAATCTAGTTGCGTACGTAAATTGTGTGGCGGGACCGTTTAAGAGGGTAGCCCTTAGGTCTAAAAAGTGGGTCTTTAGTATGCGCGGGCAGAAAAATGGCGGAGAAGAATCTCCGTGAGGAAAATTTTTTCTTAACACTAAGACTAGGAATCGTAGATAATAGGTATTACAGAAGCTACAACGCAACGCAACGTAATGTATAGTGCGTGCAACGTAATGTAATAGGTCAAAAAGCCTAGTATAGATATACTAGATGTCCAATGATTTCAAAGGATGCAGCGTATCTACTATTGTAAATAATATTAAATATAACAGTCGCAGTAGTGAATAGAATCACTAAAAAGAGGTTGTGGTTGTAACTAGATAGTTACGGTTGCAATGTGGTGGTTGCGGGTTGCGGCTATAGTTGATTTAACACTAAGGGTCTGATGTTGCGATGCGTGGTGCTAGTAAATAAAGAGCTTCAAATTCTAGTGGTTTCCTTCGTAATCTTAAGAGCCCATAGGTATAGTAGGTAGTAACTATACCTAAAATCAAGCAGTAATCGCAGTAGAATAACGCAGTAATGTAGTAATCTATAGGCCTTCTAGGCTCATAACCTATTGAAAATAGGAAGGGAATCTAGCTAGAGGGATAGGAAGACCTCCCTACTAGATTCTAATGCGACGGCTTCTAGATTCACTAGATTATAGCTTATTCTTTAAGATTAGGAGCTTTTGATAGTTAAATACAGTTGATTCCTAGCTAACGGACGGTCTAACAAGCAATGAGAGGATTTCTAGTCCCCTCATAGACCTACTGACCGTATCGGAGGATCTAGGTCGCTAGAGAGGTCTTAGGAGCTACTTTTTATTTTCCGCAAAACTCATTTGTATAGGAAAAATAAAAAATCGACTCACGGCCATATAAACTAGCTGCCTAGGTAGTCTAACTAAGTATTTTAATAGATAACCCTATTAATAAAATATACTATTAAATCCAGAAAAATTCAAGGATTCGAACAGTATACGTTAGCCTTTTATATGACTACTAGTTGCCTAGTTACAGTCGATTTTAGCTTCCCTATAGGGTAGCCTAGTCGGCTTAGTCATACAAGCCCGTGGGTTGGTTGTGGGAACGCAAGTCATAACAGACGCTGCAAGCAACGCTCGTAACTAACGTTGCAACAACGCAACAAGGCAACTAGTGGGCCTATAAAATAGTGCTATAAATAGCATTATTTTAACAATTACTATATTACTGCGTTATTTTACTGTGATTACTGCTTAATTTTAGGTACTAGTTACTACCTACTATACCTATAGGCTCTTAAGATTACAAAGGAAACTACTAGAATTTAAAGCTCTTTATTTACTAGCGCCACGCATTGTAACATCAGACCCTTAGTGTTAAAAATTAACTATAGCCACACCCGCAACCACCACATTGCAACCGTAACTATCTAGTTATAACCACAACCTCTTATGATTCTATTTACTACTATAACTATTACATTTAATATTATTTATAATAGTAAATACGCTACATCCTTTAAAATCATTAGATATCTAGTATACCTATACTAGGCTTTTTAACCTATTACATTACGTTACATGCACTATACATTACGTTGCGTTGCGTTATAACTTCTGTAACCTATTATCTACGATTCCTATTACTTAGTGTTAAGAAAATTTTCTTAGAGACCTTTCTCCGCTATTTTTCTACCCGCGCATACCAAAGACCCACTTTTTAGACCTAAGAGCTACCCTTTTAAACGGCTTTGCCACACATTTTACGTGCGTAACTAGATTGCAATATAAGCAATTTCTAGCGTGCGTTATTTGCAATAGGAACAAATTTAGAGCTTTTACATAGGATTCTTTTTAAGATTTAGAGGATGGCACTACCTAGTTATAAGGGTAAGGCACCTACTTTAGGCCTTTCTAGCCCCCCTAGGGACCTTAGTAGGATAGATATAGAAGGTTAACTAGCTATTTAGGCTAGTGCTCTATAGCTATAAATACAGAGCTAAATTAAATAATAAGGCAAGACCCTAACTAATTTTATTAGGTATAGCGAGGATAATTATATTAAAAACGAGGCTAGCATTAATAATCTTCTAGAGAAATTAACGTAAACTATAACTATTATATAAGGTCTTTAGGCTTCTAATAGACCTAAGGAAGAAAATACTAAGGTTCTAGAAGAAGACCTAGCTACTACTTCTGCGAGCGTACCTTCTAGTAACTTATAAGCTACCTTTAATATAGGTGCTATAAAGGAACTTAATAAGAAGGTTTACTTTATTCTAGAGGGAGCTAAGCTAAAAGGCCCTGAAAACTATAATTAGTGGAAGCAAGCCCTAAGTATATAATTTAGAGCCCTAGGATTACCTAAATTTATAGATAATCTAAGCCTAGCAAGCTATCTAGCTAACTATAACTAAGCTATTCTTTTAATAATATTAAGAGATAGCTACTAACCTAGACTATAGGCTGCTATATATTAGCAAAAATCCCCTAAAGAAGCCTATAAAGTCCTTATTAGGTAGTATTTGCAGAGTGCTAAAATCTAGCGTGGTATACTATACGCTAGCTACCACTCCCTAAACTTTTTAAGTTATAAGGGATCTTTAGAGGCTTTTAATGCTAATTTTAATAATTTACTAGCTAGACTATAGCTTTATAGTGTAGAGATTGCCCCTATTAATCAAGTAAATTATTATATTAATGCATTAAAGCAGACCTTTCCTAGTTAGGCTAAGAGATAAAGATTTACTATTAGAGCTTCTAGGGCATAAGGACTGCCTGTAAATACCCTAAATTTACAGTTCCTTATGGCGGATTTATTAGAAGAATAGAGGGATAAGACCTCCCCTATAGCTAAAGCCCTTAGTTATAAGGCTTCTAATAATAAGGGAAATTCTAAGGACTAGGAAAAGAAGTCTTCTAATCCTAACCCTAAGAAGGACTCTAACGCCACTATAGAGTAGGATAAGAAGGATTTAAACCCTTCTAAAGCCTCTAAAAAGAAGAAGAAGAAGAAGAGTAGTAATAGGGAAAAACAGAAAGGAAAAGAAGCTGCTTTTGCTTTAGGCTATACTCTAGCCATAGGATACGTTAAAGAATTAGATTCTAATAAATCTAGTAGCGATAATAGTAGTGATTCTAAGTCTAACTCAGATACCTCTAGTACCTCTTCTAGTAACACTACTAGCAAGCCTACTTTTAGCTACTCTAACGATGTGGTTAAAAACTCCCTTTTGTATAATACGGGTTCTTCCTGTTATATTTATAATAATAGGGCTTCTTTTAGGGACTTTAAACCTCTAAAGAAAGGTAAAACTAGCGCTATAATTACAGTAGGAGGACCTATTTATCCTAAAGGAAGAGGCATAGCTATTTTTAACGTTCTAGTTAAGAAAAATCCACTAGAATATAGGCCCTTAGCTTTGCTAGATACTCTATATTTCCTAGGCATAGATACTAACCTAGTTAGTGGGTTATCTCACTATCTAAAAGGAGGTTATCTAGCTAAAGACTAGCTATTCCTAGCTAATAAAAGCCCCTATAGGTTATTAGAACCTGCTAAACACAGCTTTTTTCTACAGATTAAGGGGTAACCTACTCCTATAATCTGTAAGCATTTAACCTACCTCTCCTTTATAGGCTCTTAATATTGTAACCAACAACGGCAGCAATAACTAAGAGCTTATAAGACTAAATTAGGGTTTTCCTACCCTATAGAGGTTTAAATTCTGTAACTAGCTTTTAATCCTAAGGAATATTAACAAATCAAAGAGCTAGAAGACAATGATTTAGTCCTATGTCCCACTGAAGCTCCTCCTAGTTAGGCATCTTCTATAGGGGGTTTAGAAGGTCTATACCCTAATGACTTAGGTGACGATAGTGGCTGTCTACTGCCCCTAGAGGCCTGTGATTCTTAAGAGGCCTAGTAACAGAGGGAGCTAGGGGATAATAGCCCTAAAAAGCTAGATTCTAGTTACAAGAAGTTACTAGATTTAGCCCTTCTTTAGCACATTCGATTAGGCTATATAGGCCTCCCTTTACTAAAGAAGTCATTGAAATTAGCTAAAGGGATCCCTAATTTTTCCGCCGTTAAAGAAAAGGATTTTAACTGCATAGCCTATATGCAATCTAAAGCTATTAGAAAACTAACTAAATAACCTATTTAGGACCCTCCTAGAGTTCTAGATATTCTAGAGGGAGATATAGTTAAAATTAAACCTATACCGTATAATAAGAAGGCAGTAGTCCTTATCCTTATTAATTAAAAATCACAGTATAAATAGTGCTTTTCACTAGCTAATAAAGAAGGTTTAACCCTTTCTTTAGCTATTAAGGGCTTCTTTAAGGCCCTAAAAAATTAATATAACGCGTATCTGTGAGGATAATAGTAGCTAGGCAAGAGGTATGGGGGCTTTCGTATATTTACTAAAGCTTGCTAGGTCTAAGTGTGTTATATATGTAAGCTAGGAGCTTATAGCTAGTGGCTTGCTAGTGTCACGTAAACCTAGCCCTAGGGCCTAACCCGCCGCATAGTGCGCGTTAGCGTTCTAGGTGTTATTATTATAAGTAAGGCCTTATAATTATTCCCCCACTTTTAGCTAGGCTCCTAAATAGCTTTCGCTAGCTATCTTATAGCTATTTGCTAAGTAGTAAACATATTAAAATAATAATAAATAATAAGTAGCGCTTAGGTATAAATTTATCTATAACTCTCCCCTTTATTATAGCCTTTTCCTCCCCTTAACACTAGTAATTTATTCTTATAAATACTATTATACCTTACGCTACCCTAACTTTTACCTTATTACTTACTACTCTCTTACTATAAATAAGGAAACTATTCCCTTTAAGCGCTACTCTTACATGCATTATTTACGCACTAGGTGCGCTAACTTTAAGAAATACCTACTAGCTAAGCTATAATTACTATAGATAAACTATTAATTCCCCTACTATTTATTTACTACTACTTTATAAATAAAGCATTCTAAGCGCTATATCTAATGCTATAAGCGTAGCAATACTTATAACACTATAACTATACTACTTTTCCTTAGTTTCTTAGTAGCTTATTGCTAATATTTAATATAGGCTATACCTACTATATAGGGAGATTTTTATAATCTCTTAGCTTATCTTAACTAGGTCTAGGCGCTTATAGATGCCTATAGTAATAAGGATCTAGAAAACCCTAATAATCCTATGTTTTTAGAGGTAACTTATTACTATTTTAGCACCTATTGCCTCTATCTAATAATAGGTTTTAACTATGCTAACATAGCGCATTACATTATATTTAGTTTAATAGGGGCTACTAAGGTCTATTAAGTTTATATTTTCATTACCTATTCGCTAGCTTATTGCTTATATTTCTAGGCAAGATGCCTTTATTTTATACTAGTAGTACGTTATTTCCTACTAATAATTATTAGTATCTATATTCCTAGCTCTAGTTCCTAGGGTAGTAAGTTACGTTCTAGTCTAGTTTCGCTATCTATTTACTAACATTTTAGTAGCTAAACTACTTATAGCTTATATCTATATAAAACGCGAAGATAGTTTTGCATTTACGTTTAACTAATTTAGGTTTCGTGCCCTAGGCTATAGTAGTTTATTGCTTTTACCTAGTAATAGAGATAGCAGTCATGGAGAATAAGAGTAAGGCTAAGTACCTTATTTTAGATAGTAAGATCTTAACTTATAATAGGGCTATAATAGAGGGGTTTCCCCTAACTCTCCCCTAGTTATAAGCGCGTTTTCCTTTGTTATTTAGTAAATAGTCTAAGTTACTTTTTTTATAGAGTGTAATAGTGGCTAACAAGGCTAAGCCTTTTCTATAGGAACCTTATGTCTCTTTGCTTATAACTAGCTTATGTCTTACTACCTTTCTTCCTTAATTTGCTTTAGTGAAATTTTTAAATCACATGTTAAGCGCCTTCTATATCTTTTGCTAGAATCCACTAGTTATATTTGCTAGGCTAACCCTTCTATTTCACTAGGTATTTATTACCTTTATAGGTTTTCCTATAGTCTTTAACTTCCTTAACTTTATACTTATTATCTTTATCCTTAAGGTCTAGCATTAGTATATCTTTATTTATAGCCTCTTTGTAACTATTCTATAGCTCTAGTAGGCTAATGTAAAATATATTATATAATTAACTATACTTTTTAGGTAACGCAAGTTAATACGCTTGTTTGCCTATAGTGTTAAGTATTTAAAATAGCCTAATAAACCTAGGGGTTAGCTTTTATTTTGCCTCCTTAAGCCTAATGTTTTTTGTTAATAGTAATACTAGGTTACCCCTTTATAGGGTTAGTGGCTAGTAATGTTATTGAAAATGGGGAGGGAATCTAACTAGAGGGATAGGAAGACCTCCCTAGTAGATTCTGACGCGGCGGCTTCTAGATTCACTAGATTATAGCTTATTCTTCAAGATTAGGAGCTTTTGATAGTTGAATACAGTTGATTCCTAGCTAACGGACGGTCTGACGAGCAATGAGAGGATTTCTAGTCCCCTCATAGACCTACTGACCGTATCGGAGGATCTAGACCGCTAGAGAGGTCTTAGGAGCTACTTTTTATTTTCCGCAAAACCTATTTGTATGGGAAAAATAAAAAATCGACTCACAGCCATACAAACTAGCTGCCTAGGTGCACTAACTAAGCATTTTTAATAGGCAACCCTATTAACAAAATATACCATTAAATCCAGAAAAATTTAAGGATTCGAACAGTATACGTCAGCCTTTTATACGACTACTAGTTGCCTAGTTACAGTCGATATCAGCTTCCCTATAGGGTAACCTAGTCGGCTTAGTCATACAAGCCCGTGGGTTGGTTGTGGGAACGCAGGTCACAACAAACAACGCTGCAAGCAACGCTCGTAACCAACGTTGCAACAACGCAACAAGGCAACTAGTGGGCCTATAAAATAGTGCTATAAATAGCATTATTTTAACACTCCCTCTAGAAAAGTATGAGGTAACTAATTTGATACCTAGACTTAGCTCTTTAATAGATATCTAAGTTAATTATAAATCTAATAATAAATCCAATAACTTTTTAGACTAAAAACAGTAAAATCAATAACTTTTAGGCGTAATTCCAGTGTTTTTGTTGATTTTTCGGTTTTTCGACTTTTTAGTTGATTTTGTTGGTTTAGATTAAGCCTTTGTATTCGTAAGGCCTAATAGTTGGATAAATTGTTGAAATTTATCATTAGGCAGGGGCTTAGTTAAACCATCTGCAGGCATCTCTTTAGTGTTAATGTAGATAACCTTAGCTATACCCTTCTGTACCTTTTCTCTGGTATAGTTGAATTTTAGCAGGGTATGCTTTGTTCTGCTATGAAGAGCAGGGTTATTAGCGGTTGTAATAGCGCCTTAGTTATCACTAAAAATCGGTACTGGAGGTGCTATAGGTAGCTTTATCTCTTTAAAGAGACCGTAAAGCCACTCTAGCTCCCTAATAGCTTCACATAAGGCATCAGATTCAGCCTCTAATATGGATAAAGCTATTGTAGTTGCTTTCTTCGATTTCCAGCTAATAGGTCCTTTAGCTAGCTTATAGAGATAAGCATAGGTTAATTTAGAGGACTTATCACCCGCGAAGTCGCTATCACAGAAGCCAATAAGGGTTGCAGAAGCTGTAACAGCAGATTTAGACCTTCTATAAGTTATAGAATAACCCATAGAGCCTAAAAGGTACCTAAGCAGATGTTTAGAAGCATTAAGATGCTCTATAAACGGCTTAGCTAGCGCTGTGGAAAGCCACTGAACCGGAAAGGCAATATTAGGTCTTGTAAGGAGCATTAGGTACATAATAGTCCCTATAATACTCTGATATAGCTTGTGATCAGGGGGGGAAAGAGGTTTAGTTAGGTGGTCTACCTGTTTTATAATTCCAGGTTGTAGAGGAATTTTAACAGGTCTAGCATCTTTCATGTTGAATCTTTCTAGGGCTTCAGAAATGTACTGGGACTGGTGGATAGTTAGGGTCCCTTTCTTTCGATTTCTAGTGATTTGAACGCCTAGGAAAAATTTGGCTGGCCTACGGTCTTCTATAGGATAAGCTTTATGAAGTAGCTTCTTTAGCCTATTAATATAAGCTAGATCCGGTCCTATTAGAAGGCAGTCATCCACATAAGTCGCTATATATGTAGATGTAGTTGGGTTGAAGAAGACAGCTGGGTCGGATATAAGGGGTTGAAAGCCTAGCTTCCGAAGAAGGTCCTTTAAAACCTGTTGCCACTCTCTAGAGCTCTGTTTTAATCCATATAAAGCTTTTTGTAGGAAGATAACCTGCTTTTGAGAGGGTTTGTAGCCATACTTCTTAAGTAACTTAGCTACTTTAGGTGTAGACTCGGCAAATTCAGTAAATCCATCAGGAATTTGCATATAGATAGCTTCCTTTAGTGGACTGTTTAGAAAGGCCCCTATAAAATCAACCTGTTCAACTTCCCAGTCATTACAAGCCGCTAGGGCTAGTAAAATCCGCCAACTAGGGGGAATGCTAGTTGCAGCGTAGGTTTCGATATAATCTTGACCTTCTATCTGCATAAACCCTTTAGCAACGAGTCAGGCCTTGTACTTTAGAGGATTATTTTCTTTATCCTTTTTAAGCTTGTAAACAAGCCTATTCTTTAGAACCCTCCGGCCCTTAGGAATTTGGTCTATCCCTATAAATTTGAAGGTTCTAGCAGCTAGAAGCTGTTTAAATTCGTTGAAAGTTGCATCCATCCATTTTTGACTATCCTTGCTTTTTAAAGCTTGTTTCTAGGTCTTAGGGGTATCCGAATCGTTGTTAGTGGATGATTTAGCCCTTTGTTATGCCTTGAAGCATATCTCCTTAACGTATGAAGATATATTAAAATCATTAATATCCATAGAATCAGAATTGATTAAAGAATCCAAATCTAAAAACGGTTTTTCAATAGCACCCTTATTAGGGGCGCTAGAGCTAGGGCTCTCTAGGGGTAGTGCTAGAGGCGTTGCAGGCGTTGTAGGGGTTGCAGGCGCTGTGTCGGTCGCCCCGGGGGCTGTTAGTACAGGCGCTGCGGGCGCTGCGGGCGCTAAGCTTTTAGGAGGCTTTGGGTAACTATCCTGAATTTCTAGATTATCTCGTGAGATATCAGCTTCTCCCTCTAAAGGATTGCTCCCTAAAGACTTAGGGGACCCTACAGAGCCTATATCCTCTATAATTTTAACAAAGCTAGTCTTTATAACTAACCTTTTAGAGGGAATATAAACAAGATAAACAGTAGAACCTAGAGTAGCTAGCAACCAACCAGGAATAGTCCTAGGGGCTAGCTTTTAAAGCTTAGATCTCTGCTCCGGAGGTATTAGGACCTCACAATAAGACCCTATAGCCCTAATTTTCGAGAAGTCAGGCTTATAGGAAGTCTCAGGCTCTAAATCAGCTAGAAATAGCTGCTTAGGGGTTAAAGGTTTAGTCGTATTAGCTGTGATGTTGACTAATTCCACTATGGCTAGGAGGATATAAGACCATAGATATAAGGGTAGCTTAGACCACTGAAGTGTAGCCCTAAGCCGGTCGAGGATAACCCTAATAGCCCTCTTAACTAGCCCATTCTGTTCGTGAATATAGGGGCAAGAGGTACTAAAACAGATTCCTTTAGAAGATAACCATGACTAAAGTTCGTTATTAATTTCAGTACCTCCGTCGAAGTAAAGGTGCCTAGGATACGCGTTATATCGGTTTTTCAGGGCTCTAAAGAAGCCCTTAATAGCTAAAGAAAGGGTTAAACCTTCTTTATTAGCTAATGAAAAGCACCATTTATACCAGGATTTTCGATCAATAAGGATAAGGACTGTAGCCTTCTTATTATGCGGTATAGGTTCGATTTTAACCGTATCTCCCTCTAGAATATCTAGAACTCTAGGGGGGTCCTGAATAGGTCGTTTAGTTAGTCTTCTAATAGCTTTAGATTGCATACAGGCTATGCAGTTAAAATCCTTTTCTTTAACGGCGGAAAAATCAGGGATCCCTTTAGCTAATTTCGATGACTTCTTTAGTAAAGGGAGGCCTATATGGCCTAATCGAATGTGCCAAAGAAGGGCTAATCTAGTAACTTCTTGTAACTAGATCTAGTTTTAGGGCTATTATCCCCTAGCTCCCTCTGTTGCCAGGCCTCTTAAGAATCACAGGCCTCTGGGGGCAGTAGACGGCCACTATCGTCACCCAAGTCATTAGGGTATGGACCTTCTAAACCCCCTGTAGAAGATGCCTGACTAGGAGGAGCTTCGGTGGGACATAGGGCTAAATTATCATTGTCTTCTAGCTCTTCGATTCGTTGATATTCCTCGGGATTAAAAGCTAGTTGCGGAATTTGAACCTCTATAGGGTAGGAAAACCCTGATTTGTTCTTATGAGCTCTTGGTTGTCGTTGTTGGTTGCAATATGAGAGCCATAAAGGAGAGGTGGGTTGAATGCTTACAGATTGTAGGAGTAGGTTGCCCCTTAATCTGTAAAAAGAAGCCGTGTTTAGCAGGTTCTAGTAACCCACAGGGGCTTTTATCGGCTAGGAATAGCTGGTCTTTAGCTAGATAACCTCCCTTTAGATAGTGAGATAACCCACTAACTAGGTTAGTATCTATGCCTGGGAAATATAGGCATCTAGCAAGCTAAGGCCTATATTCTAGTGGATTTTTCTTGACAGAACGTTGAAAACAGCTGTGCCTCTTCCTTTAGGATAAATAGGTCCTCCTGCTGTAATTATAGCGCCGGTTTCACCTTTCTTTAGAGGTTTAAAGTCCCTAAAAGAAGCCCTATTATTACAAATGTGACAGGAAGAACCCGTATTATACAAAAGGGAGTTTTTAACTACATCATTAGAGTAGCTAAAAGTAGGCTTGCTAGTAGTGTTACTAGTGGTACTAGAGGTATCCGAGTCAGACTTAGAATCACTACTATTATCACTGCTAGATTCATTAGAATCTAATTCTTTAATGTATCCCGTGGCTAGGGTATAGCCTAAAGCAAAAGCAGCTTCTTTTCCTTTCTGTTTTTCCCTGTTGCTACTCTTTTTCTTCTGCTTCTTTTTAGAGGCCTTAGAAGGGTTTAAATCCTTCTTATCCTGCTCTTTAGTGGCGTTAGAGTCCTTCTTAGGGTTAGGATTAGAAGACTTCTTTCCTATCCTTAGAATTTCCCTTATTATTAGAAGCCTTATAACTAAGGGCTTTAGCTATAGGGGAGGTTTTGTCCCTCTGTTCTTCTAATAAGTCCGCCATAAGGAACTGTAAATTTAGGGTATTTACAGGCAGTCCTTGTGCCCTAGAAGCTCTGATAGTAAATCTTTGTCTCTCAGCCTAACTAGGAAAGGTCTGCTTTAATGCATTAATATAATGATTTACTTGATCAATGGGGGCGATCTCTACACTATAAAGTTGTAGTCTAGCTAGTAAATTATTAAAATTAGCATTAAAAGCCTCTAAAGATCCCTTATAACTTGAAAAGTTTAGGGAGTGGTAGCTAGCGTATAGTGTACCACGCTGGATTTTAGCACTCTGCGAATACTGCCTAATAAGGACTTTATAGGCTTCTTTGGGGGATTTTTGCTAACATATAGCAGCCTGTGGTCCAGGTTAGCAGCTATCTCTTAATATTATCAAAAGAATAGCTTGGTCACAGTTAGCTAGATGGCTTGCTAAGCTTGGATTATCTATAAATTCAGGTAATCCTAGGGCTCTAAATTGTATGCTCAGGGCTTGCTTCCACTGATTATAGTTTTTAGGGCCTTTTAGCTTAGCTCCCTCTGGAATAGAGTGAACCTTCTTATTTAGTTCCTTTATAGCACCTGTGTTAAAGGCAGCTTGTAAGTTACTAGAAGGTACGCTCGCAGAAGTAGTAGCTAGGTCTTCTTCTAGAACCTTAGTATTTTCTTCCTTAGGTCTATTAGAAGCCTAAAGACCTTACATAACAGTCATGGTTTGCGTTAACTTCTCTAGAAGATTATTAATGCTAGCCTCGTTTTTAATACGATTTTCTTCGCTATGCCTGATAAAATCAGATAAGGTCTTGCCTTGTTGTTCAATTTGACTTTGTAGGTGCAAAGTACTGGCCTGAACAGCTGGTTGACCTTCTATATCCATCCTACTAGGGTCCCTAGGGGGGCTAGAAGACCCTAGTGCAGGGGCCTTACCCTTATAACTAGGTGGTGCTATCTTCTAAAAGTCCCTGTGTTAAATCTCCAAATTTATTCCTGTTGCAAATAACGCGTGCTAGAAATTGCTTGTGTTGCAATCTGGTCGCGTACGTAAAATGTGTGGCGGGGCCGTTTGAGAGGGCAGCCCTTAGGTCTAAAAAGTGGGTCTTTGGTATGCGCGGGCAGAAAAATGGCAGAGAAGAATCTCCGAGAAAATTTCTTAACACAAGGATAGGAATCGTAGATAATAGGTATTACAGAAGCCACAACGCAACGCAACGTAATGTATAGTGCGTGCAACGTAATGTAATAGGTCAAAAAGCCTAGTATAGTATACTAGATGTCTAATGATTTCAAGGATGCAGCGTATCTACTGTTGTAGATAATATCAAATATAACGGTCGCAGTAGTGAATAGAATCACAAAGAGGTTGTGGTTATAACTAGTAGTTACGGGTTGCAATGTGGTGGTTGCGGGTGCGGCTGTAGTTGATTTTCAACACCAAAGGTCTGATGTTGCGATGCGTGGTACTAGTAAATGAAGAGCTTCAAATTCTAGTGGTTTCCTTCGTAATCTTAAGAGCCCACAGGTATAGTAGGTAGTAACTATACCTAAAATCAAGCAGTAATCGCAGTAGAATACGCAGTAATGTAGTAATCTATAGGCCTTCCGGGCTCATAACCTATTGAAAATGAGGGAATCTAACTAGAGGGATAGGAAGACCTCCCTAGTAGATTCTAACGCGGCGGCTTCTAGATTCACTAGATTATAGCTTATTCTTAAGATTAGGAGCTTTGATAGTTAAATACAGTTGATTCCTAGCTAACGGACGGTCTGACGAGCAATGAGAGGATTTCTAGTCCCCTCATAGACCTACTGACTGTATCGGAGGATCTAGACCGCTAGAGAGGTCTTAGGAGCTACTTTTTATTTTCCGCAAAACCTATTTGTATGGGAAAAATAAAAAATCGACTCACAGCCATACAAACTAGCTGCCTAGGTGCACTAACTAAGCATTTTTAATAGGCAACCCTATTAACAAAATATACCATTAAATCCAGAAAAATTCAAGGATTCGAACAGTATACGTCAGCCTTTTATACGACTACTAGTTGCCTAGTTACAGTCGATTTCAGCTTCCCTATAGGGTAACCTAGTCGGCTTAGTCATACAAGCCCGTGGGTTGGTTGTGGGAACGCAGGTCACAACAAACAACGCTGCAAGCAACGCTCGTAACCAACGTTGCAACAACGCAACAAGGCAACTAGTGGGCCTATAAAATAGTGCTATAAATAGCATTATTTTAACAAATGTTTATTATAGTACTTTGCCTATGTTTTAGTGGCTTTTACCTAGTTTTGCTTTAGTCACTCCCTAACTTTATGTAGCTTTATAATGTAAGCATAGGCCTTTAGCACCTCCCCTTCTATAATCTTATCCCTAAGAGTAAGGCAAAACTTAGGGGAATAGCCTATAAGGGAGTAGTTTAGAGAGTAGCCTATAGTTTTGTTTACTATATTATTATAGGTAAATTACGCTATAGGGAGTAGCTTAGGCTATATTTGCTAATTTTCTGTAATAAAGCATTGTAAATAATGCTTAAGCACCTAGTTTATCCTCTCTATTTGCCTGTTAGTTTAGGGGTAAAACGCTATAGAAAGCCTGCGTTTTACGTAGGATAGGTAGTATAAGTCTAACTAGAATTAGCTTATAAAGACAGATCCCCTATTAGATATAATGCCTATTAGTGCCCTAAATTGTAGTTTGATTTCTTTATAAAAAAGCTTTGCTAATTTAGCTACATTAATTATAGTAGTTACTAGTAGGAAGACAAAGTACTTAGTAAATTAGTCTATAATTACTAGGATTACGTTAGCTTCTTGCTTACCTATCCGCGTAATAGGTAGCCTTATAACAAAATCTATTAAGATTTCTACCTATAGTTACCCTAGTATTAGCAAGGATTTAAGGCTTCTATATAGGCAATGCCTTCTAGCTACTACCTATTAGCAAGTCACATAGCTTATAACATAGTCTAATATAGACTTACTTATAGCTAGCTACTAGAAGTGGCGCTTTAATAGCTTAAGAGTGCGCTTAGTCCTAAAGTAACCTACTAGCGGATTATTATAGTGTAGCTATAGAAGCTCCTATTATAAGATAGGCTCTTAGGGAATAACTACCTAGTCTTAGTATATTAAAAGACCCCTTATGCTATATAACTATAGACTAGCTTTTCCCTTCCCTTTTGCTAGGGAGTTAATCTTACTACTCTATCTCTATAAATCTAGGTCTTAATCCTATGCCTTTTATAGTAGTTACACTAATAGTTTATTTAGTCTAGATTAGTAGGGATCTAGTAATATAATAGCCCCCTAGATCTCTTATACTATGCTAGCGTCCTAGACACACGCTACTTTCTCCTAGAAATTACCTTTATTTAGCTAACCTTTTACTAGATTTATAGTAGCTATCTAGCCTTCTAACTAGGCTATGTAAGCCTTTACTATAGGGGCTAGGATATTTTCCTTCCCTAAAGGTATCTTACTATACCTCTTTACTAAGACTAGGGTATTTTCCTCCCCTAAAGGTATCTTACTATATCTTCTTTAATGCATTAGTATCTTTACTTTTACTAGTTCTTTAGTAGCTACTATCTTTTTTTTAAGTTTTAGTGGGAGTACCCTATTTATTAGGGGTTTGCTCTTATAATTAAACCTTCTTAATAGCGTATCTATAGGGTTACTCTTCCCTAGTCTATGCTTAATTATAAAGTAAAAGGGGTAAAGGAATATACACTATCTAGCCTACCTTCTATTTAACTTCTGCTACCTTATAAAGGTCTATAGATTATAGTAGTCTAATAGGACCTCTACTAGGGTCGCCACGCCTTTAATGTAATGTTACTAGTGTTTAAATAACTTTACTATAGTAAGTAACTCTTAATTAGCTATGCTATAGTTATATTTAGTATCTATAAACTTCCTTAACTAAAAGGCTATAGGATGCTAGTAACCCTTATTATCCTATTAAGATAAGATTCCCGCTATTATAAAGACTAAAGCATTTATCTTAATACGCACTAGCTAACTTAGGTTATAATAATAGAGAAGAGGTGCCTACTAAAAGGCATCTTTTAGCTAGTGAAATGCTAGCTATTCCTTTGCTCTAAATATAAACTTCCTAGTCTAGATGCTATTTTAACTGCCTTTTATTAACGCATATAAGGGTGCTATAATCCTAGAGTATTTATAAATAAATCATTAGTAAAAGTTATAGAACCCTAGGAAGGATTAGATATCCTTAAAGCTTATTAGCTTCTTCTAGTCTTAGATTATAGTAACCCTCTATATATCCATTAAAATCCTATTAACTAATAGGATAAACCCTAGGAATTCCACTAATTCCTAGTAAAACAAACACTTTAAGGGCTTTACATATAACTTTACTAACCTTATGCGTTCTAGAACTTCCTTAATATATATAGTATACTCTTCCTACGTTTTAGAGAAAATAAGGATATTATCTAGATATACTACGCAAATAGTGTTAACTAGCCTATAAAGCGCTTTATAGATATAGTTCTAGAAAGTAGCTAGGGTATTAGTTAGCCTAAAAGGCATTATAAGGTATTTATAGTGTCTATAATATATGCGAAAAGCAGTCTTTTACTTATTACCCCCTTTAATTTAAATTTAATAGTAAGCATTCTTAATATTAATCTTTAAGAAGAAATAAGCCCTTTAGCACTAGTCTAGGATCTCTAAAATTAGGGGGAGGGCGTAGTAATTCTTTTGCGTTACCCTATTAAGTCCCCTATAGTCTATATATAGCTAAAGCATCCTATCCTTCTTTAGTATAAATAGGATAGGCGCGCCTATAAGGCTCTTAGAGGGTCTTATCTAGCCTTTCTATAGGTTTTTATTAATGTATTCATAAAGCTTCTTTAGCTTACCCTAGGAGAGGGGGTAAATTAGCCTATATAGAGGCATAGCCCCTAGTATTAGGTTAATTACGTAGTTAGTTATTTTTCTAGAGGGTAGGCTCCTTACCTTATCTAATACAAACATATCTTTAAACTTATATAGTTCCTTAGGGATATCTTTAATAGTTCTATATGCTTTTGCTTTCTCTTTATCTTTAAGGGTAATAAACTTATTTTCTATAACCCCTATAATAGCGTATATAATAGTCTTATTACGTGTTACCCTTATAAACTTATAGGGAGTTATAAGTAAAAAGGCTATTTTCCGCTTCTTAAACCACTACTCTCTAGAGTATAAACAAAGATATACACACTCTTTTATAAGTATATACATTCTAATTAATATAGGGCTTCCCCTAGGTCTTAGGTCCCTATTTATAGCTATATATAGTAGCTTAAGGTCTTTTTCTTTTTCTCTAGAGTCTTTAATAGTAATAGGTACCTTATAAACACTATATTAAAGGACTATAAGCGCCCTTACTGCCTTAATAATAGGTGCTATAGCCTTAGCCTAATTAAGCTTATAGGTCTAGGTAAACTTAGCGCTAATAATATTAATCTTAGCGTAACTATTAAGATCTGCCATTATTTTAATATCTTTATGCCTATAAATAGTAACTAGTGTATGGAATTAATACCCTATTAGTACCTTAGTGTTAGAGGCAGAGGTAAGGGCATTTACTTTTACCTTAGGAAGTTTTCCTAGCCCCTTTAGTATTCTTTCTTTAGCTTATTGCATTTATTTACAAGGTGCTTTATGCTATTGTAATTAAAACATTGCCTTTTATACCTAGGTTTGCTATTATTTAGGTAGGTAGCTAGTGTCTTCTCCTAGTCTTTATTTCTCTAATCTTTATAAGGTCTATAGCCTTATAAGGAGTTATATCTTTAGTGCTAGGGAGCCTTATATAGGCCTTTATTTTCTAAGTACTTAGGCCTTTGCTTACTCTTTAGCATTACCTCCTAAAATCGCTAGGTAAGTTATATAACCTTTTCTTAAGTTTTTCTAGTAATAGAGGTATATAGGTTAATATAGTCCTATAATTTAGGGAGTAGTTTTGTAAAGAACATAAGAGCATATAACTTTTTAGTAGCTCTTTCTAGGTATTTCTTAAGCAAATCTAGGAAGATACTAAATTTAATAGGGCTCTAGCCTTTGCGTTATTTTGCGTTTTCTAGCTACGTAGCTATTTAAGCGTTATAGTTAGCAGTGTCTTAGAGTAGTATAAGTATCTAGGTCTTAAATTTATCCTAGTTATCTTTAAGGTTATCCTAGCTATTAGCCTATTATTCCTTAAGGTATTAGTCCTATCTTACCTTATAGTTACTATATATATAGTTAAGTGTAAATAGGATCTTTTAGTAGTTACGCTAATACTTTCGCTTTGCCTTATTAAAGGCATAGTTTAGGTTATTAATCTAAATCTTATGCTTTTATAGGTTTATAAGGTATTAGAGGTTAGTAATATTCTAGACTTTTACCTCTTAGCTACTATAGCTTAAGGAGGTGCTAGCTCTTTACTATCTTTTTATCTTATCTTCCCTTGCGTTTAGTTATAGCAAGCTAATAAACTTTTATTCTCTCTCCTATAGCTTCTAGAGTTTCTTAAGCTAAGTAATTCGCTTAGTTATTACTATAGTTTTAGCCCTAAGGTTAGAGAGTACTAATTTAGTTCTAGTCTTAGTAAAGCGTAGTGTATTATTAGTTATAGTGCTACCCTTATTTAATTAGGTCTAGTTATTATCTAACATTACTCTAGCGGATTAGGTAGTTCTCCCCCCTATATTACTCTTAGGTAGCTAGTAAGTAAAGCTTTAGAATTATAAGGATAATAGTAGCTAGGCAAGAGGTATAAGGGCTTTTGTATATTTACTAAAGCTTACTAGGTCTAAGTGTGTTATATGTGCGAGCTAGGAGCTTATAGCTAGTGGCTCGCTAGCGTCACGTGGACCTAGCCCTAGGGCCTAACCCGCCGCGTGGTGCGCGTTAGCGTTCCGGGTGTTGTTGTTATGAGTGGGGCCTCACAGTATCCTAGGCACCTTTACTTTAAAGGAGGTACTAAAATTAATAACGACCTTTAGTTATAGTTATCTTCTAAAGGAATCTATTTTAGCACCTCTTGCCCCTATATTTACGAATAGAATAGGCTAGTTAAGAGGGCTATTAGGGTTATCCTAGACTAGCTTAGGGCTACACTTTAGTGGTCTAAGCTGCCCTTATATCTATAGTCTTATATCCTTCTAGCTATAGTGGAATTAGTTAATATCATAGCTAATATAACTAAACCTTTAACCCCTAAGTAGCTATATCTAGCTAATTTAAAGCCTAAGACTTCCTATAAGCCTAATTTCTTAAAGATTAGGGCTATAGGGTCTTATTATAAGGTTCTAATACCTCTAGAGCAGAGATCTAAGCTTTAAAAGCTAGCCCCTAGGACTATTCCTAGTTAGTTACTAGCTACTCTAGGTTCTAGTGTTTATCTTATTTATATTCCCTCTAAAAGGTTAGTTATAAAGACTAGCTTTATTAAAATTATAGAGGATATAGGCTTTATAGGGTCCCCTAAGCTTTTAGGGACTAATCCTTTAGAGGGAGAAGCTAATATCTTATAAGATAATCTAGAAGTTTAGAATAGTTACCTAAAGCCTCCTAAAAGCTTAGCGCCCGTAGCGCCCGTAGCGCCTATACTAACAGCCCCTAGGGCGACTAATATAGCGCCTACAATGCCTATAACGCTTGCAATGCCTCTAGCGCTACCCCTAGAGAGCCCTAGCTTTAGCGCCCCTAATAAGGGTGCTATTAAAAAACCGTTTTTAGATTTAGATTCTTTAATTAATTCTAATTCTATGGATATTAATAATTTCAATATATCTTTATATGTTAAGGAGATATGCTTTAAGGCATAATAAAGGGCTAAATTATCCACTAATAATAACGTTTTGGATACCCCTAAGACCTAGAAATAAGCTTTAAAAAGCAAGGATAGTTAAAAATGGATAGATGCAATATTTAATGAATTTAAGTAGCTTCTAGCTGCTAGAACCTTTAAATTTATAGGGATAGACTAAATTCCTAAGGGCTAGAGGGTTCTAAAGAATAGGCTTGTTTATAAGCTTAAAAAGGATAAAGAAAATAATCCTCTAAAGTATAAGGCCTAACTTATTGCTAAAGGGTTTATATAAATAGAAGGTTAAGATTATATTAAAACCTACGCTATAACTAGCATTCCCCCTAGTTAGCGGATTTTACTAGCCCTAGTGGCTTGTAATAACTAGGAAGTTAAATAGGTTGATTTTATAGGGGCCTTTCTAAATAGTCCACTAAAGGAAGCTATTTATATGTAAATCCCTAATAGATTTACTAAATTTACTAAGTCTTTTATACCTAAAGTAGCTAAGTTACTTAAGAAGTATAGCTATAAACCCTCTTAAAAGCAGGTTATTTTCCTATAAAAAGCTTTATATGGATTAAAATAGAGCTCTAGAGAGTGATAGTAGGTTTTAAAGGACCTTCTTCGGAAGCTAGACTTTTAACCCCTTATATCTAACCTAGCTGTCTTCTTTAACCTAACTATATCTACATATATAGTAACTTATATGGATAACTGCCTTCTAATAGGACTGGATCTAGCTTATATTAATAGGCTAAAGAAGCTACTTTATAAAGCTTATCCTAGAGAAGACTGTGGGCTAGTAGAATTTTTCCTAGGCGTTTAAATCACTAGAAATCAAAAGAAAGGGACCCTAACTATCTACTAATCCTAGTATATTTCTAAAGCCCTAGAAAGATTTAATATAAAGGATGCTAGACTTATTAAAATTCCTTTATAACCTAGAATTATAAAATAAGTAGACTACCTAACTAAACCTCTTTCCCCCCCTAATTATAAGCTATATTAGAGTATTATAGGGACTATTATATACCTAATGCTCCTTATAAGACCTAATATTGCCTTTCTAGTTTAGTGGCTTTCTATAGCGCTATCTAAGCTATTTATAGAGTATCTTAATGCTTCTAAACATCTGCTTAGGTACCTTTTAGGCTCTATAGGTTATTCTATAACTTATAGAAGGTCTAAATCCGCTATAGCTTCTGCAACCCTTATTAGCTTCTGTAATAGCGACTTCGCAGGTGATAAGTTCTCTAAATTAACCTATGCTTATCTCTATAAGCTAGCTTAAGGACCTATTAGCTAGAAATTAAAGAAAGTAACTACAATAGCTTTATCTATATTAGAGGCTAAAACTAATGCCTTATATAAAGCTATTAGGGAGCTAGAGTGGCTTTATAGTCTCTTTAAAGAGATAAAGCTACCTATAGCACCTCTAGTACTAATTTTTAGTGATAACTAAGGCGCTATTATAACCGCTAATAACCTTGCTCTTGTTAAAATAATGCTATTTATAGCACTATTTTATAGGCCCACTAGTTGCCTTGTTGCGTTGTTGCAACGTTGGTTACGAGCGTTGCTTGCAGCGTTGTTCTGTTGTGACCTGCGTTGTTCCCACAACCAACCCGCGGGCTTGTATGACTAAGCCGACTAGGTTACCCTATAGGGAAGCTAAAATCGACTATAACTAGGCAACTAGTAGTCGTATAAAAGGCTAATGTATACTGTTCGAATTCTTGAATTTTCTGGATTTAATGGTATATTTTGTTAATAGGGTTGTCTATTAAAAATGCTTAGTTAGACCACCTAGGCAGCTAGTTTATATGGCCATAAGTCGATTTTTTATTTTTCCCATACAAATGAGTTTTGCGGAAAATAAAAAGTAGCTCCTAAGACCTCTCTAGCGACCTAGATCCTCCGATACGGTTAGTAGGTCTATAAGGGGACTAGAAATCCTCTTATTGCTTGTTAGACTATTCGTACTAGCTAGGAATTAACTATATTCAACTATTAAAGCTCTCTATCTTGCAGAATACGCTATAATCTAGTGAATCTAGAAGCCGCCGCATTAGAATCTAGTAGGGAGGTCTTCCTATCCCTCTAGCTAGATTCCCTTCCTGTTTTCAATAGGTTATAAGCCCAGAAGGCCTATAGATTACTACATTACTGCGTTATTCTACTGCGATTACTGCTTGATTTTAGGTACAGTTACTACCTACTATACCTGTGGGCTCTTAAGATTACGAAGGAAACCACTAGAATTTGAAGCTCTTCATTTACTAGCGCCACGCATCGCAACATCAGACCTTTGGTGTTAAAAATCAACCACATTGCAACCCGTAACTATCTAGTTACAACCACAACCTCTTGTGATTCTATTCACTACTGCGACCGTTATATTTAATATTATCTACAATAGTAGATACGCTACATCCTTTAAAATCATTAGATATCTAGTATATCTATACTAGGCTTTTTAACCTATTACACTACATTACACGCACTATACATTACGTTGCGTTGCGTTATGGCTTCTGTAATACCTATTATTTATAATTCCTATCCTTAGTGTTAAGAAAATTTTCTTGGAGACCCCTCTCTGCTATTTTTCTGCCCGCGCATACTAAAGACCCACTTTTTAGACCTAAGGGCTACCCTCTTAAACGGCCCCGCCACGCAATTTACGTACGTAACTAGATTGTAACATAAGCAATTTCTAGCGCGCGTTATTTGCAATAGGAACGAATTTAGAGCTTTTACATAGGGATTCTTTTTAAGATTTAGAGGATAGCACTACCTAGTTATAAGGGTAAGGCCCCTGCTATAGGGTCTTCTAGCCCCCTTAGGGACCCTAGTAGGATAGATATAAAAGGTTAACTAGCTATTTAGGCTAGTGCCCTATAGCTATAGATACAGGGCTAAATTAAATAATAAGGCAAGACCTTAACTAATTTTATTAGGCATAGCGAGGAAAATCATATTAAAAATAAGGCTAGCATTAATAATCTTCTAGAGAAGTTAACGCAAACCATAACTATTATATAAGGTCTTTAGGCTTCTAATAGACCTAAGGAAGAAAATACTAAGGTTTTAGAAGAAGACCTAATAGCTACTACTTTTACAAGCGTACCTTCTAGTAACTTACAAGCTACCTTTAATACAGGTGCTATAAAGGAACTAAATAAGAAGGTTTACTCTATTCTAGAGGGAGCTAAGCTAAAAGGCCCTAAAAACTATAATTAGTGGAAGCAAGCCCTAAGCATACAATTTAGAGCCCTAGGATTACCTAAATTTATAGATAATCTAAGCCTAGCAGGCTATCTAGCTAACTATAACTAAGCTATTCTTTTAATAATATTAAGAGATAGCTACTAACCTAGACTATAGGCTGCTATATATTAGCAAAAATCCCCCAAAGAAGCCTATAAAGTCCTTATTAGGCAGTATTTGTAAAGTGCTAAAATCCAGCATAGTACACTATATGCTAGCTACCACTCCCTAAACTTTTTAAGTTATAAGGGATCTTTAGAGGCTTTTAATGCTAATTTTAATAATTTACTAGCTAGACTATAACTTTATAGTGTAGAGATCGCCCCTATTAATTAAGTAAATCATTATATTAATGCATTAAAGCAAACCTTTCCTAGTTAGGCTAAGAGACAAAGATTTACTATTAGAGCTTCTAGGGCACAAGGACTGCCTATAAATACCCTAAATTTATAGTTCCTTATAGCAGACTTATTAGAAGAACAGAGGGACAAAACCTCCCCTATAGCTAAAGCCCTTAGTTATAAGGCTTCTAATAATAACAAGGGAAATTCTAAGGACTAGGAAAAGAAGTCTTCTAATCCTAACCCTAAGAAGGACTCTAACGCTACTAAAGAGCAGGATAAGAAGGATTTAAACCCTTCTAAAGCCTCTAAAAAGAAGCAGAAGAAGAAAAAGAGTAGCAATAGGGAAAAACAGAAAGGAAAAGAAGCTACTTTTGCTTTAGGCTACACCCTAGCCATAGGATACATTAAAGAATTAGATTCTAATAAATCTAGCAGTAATAATAGTAGTGATTCTAAGTCTAACTTAGATACCTCTAGTACCACTAGTAACACTACTAGCAAGCCTACTTTTAGCTACTCTAATAATATGGTTAAAAACTCCCTTTTATATAATACAGGTTCTTCCTGTCACATTTGTAATAATAGGGCTTCTTTTAGGGACTTTAAACCTCTAAAGAAAGGTAAAACTAGCGCTATAATTACAGTAGGAGGACCTATTTTTCCTAAAGGAAGAGGCATAGCTGTTTTTAACGTTTTGGTTAAGAAAAATCCACTAGAATATAGGCCTTTAGCTTTGCTAGATGCCCTATATTTCCTAGGCATAGATACTAACCTAGTTAGTGGGTTATCTCACTATCTAAAGGGAGGTTATCTAGCTAAAGACTAGCTATTCCTAGCTAATAAAAGCCTCTATGGGTTACTAGAACCTACTAAACACGGCTTTTTTCTACAGATTAAGGGGCAACCTACTCCTACAATCTATAAGCATTTAACCCACCTCTCCTTTATAGGCTCTTAGTATTGCAACTAATAACAATAACTAAGAGCTTATAAGACTAAATTAGGGTTTTCCTACCCTATAGAGGTTTAAATTCCGTAACTAGCTTTTAATCCTAAGGAATATTAACGAATTAAAGAGCTAGAAGACAATGATTTAGCCCTATATCCCACTAAAGCTCCTAGCTAGGCATCTTCTACAGGGGGTTTAGAAGGTCCATACCCTAATAGCTTAGGTAACGATAGTGGCCGTCTACTGCCCCTAGAGGCCTGTGATTCTTAAGAGGCCTAGCAACAGAGGGAGCTAGGGGATAATAGCCCTAAAAAGCTAGATTCTAGTTACAAGAAGTTACTAGATTTAGCCCTTCTTTAGCATATTCAATTAGGCCACATAGGCCTCCCTTTACTAAAGAAATCATCGAAATTAGCTAAAGGGATCCCTGATTTTTCCGCTATTAAAGAAAAGGATTTTAACTGCATAGCCTGTATGTAATCTAAAGCTATTAGAAGACTAACTAAACGACCTATTTAGGACCCCCCTAGAGTTCTAGATATTTTAGAGGGAGATACAGTTAAAATCAAACCTATACCGCATAATAAGAAGGCCATAGTCCTTATACTTATTAATCGAAAATCCTAGTATAAATAGTGCTTTTTATTAGCTAATAAAGAAGGTTTAACCCTTTCTTTAGCTATTAAGGGCTTCTTTAGGGCCCTAAAAAATCGATATAACGCGTATCCTAGGCACCTTCACTTTGACGGAGGTACTGAAATTAATAACGAACTTTAGTTATAGTTATCTTCTAAGGGAATTTGCTTTAGTACCTCTTGCCCCTATATTCACGAATAGAATAGGCTAGTTAAGAGGGCTATTAGGGTTATCCTTAACTAGCTTAGGGCTACACTTTAGTGGTCTAAGCTACCCTTATATCTATAGTCTTATATCCTTCTAGCTATAGTGGAATTAGTTAACATCATAGCTAATACAACTAAACCTTTAACCCCTAAGCAGCTATTTCTAGCTAACTTAGAGCCTAAGACTTCCTATAAGCCTAATTTCTCAAAAATTAGGGCTATAGGTTCTTATTATAAGGTTCTAATACCTCTAGAGCAGAAATCTAAGCTTTAAAAGCTAGCCCCTAGGACTATCCCTAGCTAGTTGCTAGCTACTCTAGGTTCTACTGTTTATCTTGTTTATATTCCCTCTAAAAGGTTAGTTATAAAGACTAGCTTTATTAAAATTATAGAGGATATAGGCTTTATAGGGTCCCCTAAGCCTTTAGGGACTAATCCTTTAGAGGGAGAAGCCGATATCTCATAAGATAATCTAGAAGTTTAGGATAGTTACCCAAAGCCTCCTAAAAGCTTAGCGCCCGCAGCGCCCGCAGCGCCTATACTAACAGCCCCTAGGGCGACTAATACAGCGCCCACAACAGCGCCTGCAACGCCTCTAGCGCTACCCCTAGAGAGCCCTAGCTCTAGCGCCCCTAATAAGGGTGCTATTAAAAAACCGTTTTTAGATTTAGATTCTTTAATTAATTCTGATTCTATAGATATTAATGATTTTAATATATCTTTATACGTCAAGGAGATATGCTTTAAGGCATAACAAAGGGCTAAATCATCCACTAATAACAATTCGGATACCCCTAAGACCTAGAAACAAGCTTTAAAAAGTAAGGATAGTCAAAAATGGATAGATGCAACATTTAACGAATTTAAACAGCTTCTAGCTGCTAGAACCTTTAAATTTATAGGGATAGACTAAATTCCTAAGGGCTAGAGGGTTCTAAAGAATAGGCTTATTTACAAGCTTAAAAAGGATAAAGAAAATAATCCTCTAAAGTACAAGGCCTAACTCGTTGCTAAAGGGTTTATGCAAATAGAAGGTTAAGATTATATTAAAACCTACGCTATAACTAGCATTCCCCCTAGTTAGCGGATTTTACTAGCCTTAGCGGCTTATAATAACTAGGAAGTTAAACAGGTTGATTTTATAGGGGCCTTTCTAAATAGTCCACTAAAGGAAGCTATCTATATGCAAATTCCTAATGGATTTACTGAATTTGCTAAGTCTACACCTAAAGTAGCTAAGTTACTTAAGAAGTATGGCTACAAACCCTCTTAAAAGCAGGTTATTTTCCTATAAAAGGCTTTATATAGATTAAAACAAAGCTCTAGAGAGTGGCAGCAGGTTTTAAAGGACCTTCTTTAGAAGCTAGGCTTTTAACCCCTTATATCTAACCTAGCCGTCTTCTTTAACCTAACTACATCTACATATATAGCGACTTATGTGGATAACTGTCTTCTAATAGGACCGGATCTAGCTTATATTAATAGGCTAAAGAAGCTACTTTATAAAGCTTATCCTATAGAAGATCATGGGCTAGCAGAATTTTTCCTAGGCGTTTAAATCACTAGAAATCAAAAGAAAGGGACCCTAACTATCCACTAGTCCTAGTACATTTCTGAAGCTCTAGAAAGATTCAATATGAAAGATGCTAGACCTGTTAAAATTCCCTTACAACCTGGAATTATAAAACAGGTAGACCACCTAACTAAACCTCTTTCCCCCCCTAATCACAAGCTATATCAGAGTATTATAGGGACTATTATGTACCTAATGCTCCTTACAAGACCTAATATTGCCTTTCTGGTTTAGTGGCTTTCCACAGCGCTAGCTAAGCTGTTTATAGAGCATCTTAATGCTTCTAAACATCTGCTTAGGTACCTTTTAGGCTCTATGGGTTATTCTATAACTTATAGAAGGTCTAAAGCTACTACAGCTTTTGCAACCCTTATTAGCTTCTATAATAGCAACTTCGCGGGTGATAAGTCCTCTAAATTAACCTATGCTTATCTCTATAAGCTAGCTAAAGGACCTATTAGCTAGAAATTAAAGAAAGCAACTACGATAGCTTTATCTACATTAGAGGCTAAATCTGACGCCTTATGTGAAGCTATTAGGGAGCTAGAGTGGCTTTATGGTCTCTTTAAAGAGATAAAGCTACCTATAGCACCTCTAGTACTGATTTTTAGTGATAACTAAGGCGCTATTACAACCGCTAATAACCCTGCTCTTCATAGCAGAATAAAGCATACCCTGCTAAAATTTAACTATACTAGAGAAAAGGTACAGAAGGGTATAGCTAAGGTTATCTACATTAACACTAAAGAGATGCCTGCAGATAGTTTAACTAAGCCCCTACCCCATAATAAATTTCAATAATTTATCTAACTATTAAGTCTTACGAATACAAAGGCCTAGTTTAAAACCAACTAAAAAGTCAAAAAACCCGAAAAATCAACAAAAACACTGGAATTACGCCTAAAAGTTATCAATTTTACTGTTTTTAGTCTAAAAGTTATTAGATTTATTATTGAATTTATGATTAACTTAGATATCTATTAAAGAGCTAAGTCTAGGTATCGAATTAGTTACCTCATACTTTTCTAAAGGGAGTGTTAAAATAATGCTATTTATAGCACTATTTTATAGGCCCACTAGTTGCCTTGTTGCGTTATTGCAACGTTAGTTACGAGCGTTGCTTGCAGCGTTATTCTGTTATGACCTGCGTTATTCCCACAACTAACCCGCGGGCTTATATGACTAAGCTAACTAGGTTACCCTATAGGGAAGCTAAAATTAACTATAACTAGGCAACTAGTAGTCGTATAAAAGGCTAATGTATACTGTTCGAATTCTTGAATTTTTCTGGATTTAATAGTATATTTTATTAATAGGGTTGTCTATTAAAAATGCTTAGTTAGACCACCTAGGCAGCTAGTTTATATAGCCGTGAGTCGATTTTTTATTTTTCCCATACAAATGAGTTTTACGGAAAATAAAAAGTAGCTCCTAAGACCTCTCTAGCAACCTAGATCCTCTGATACGGTCGGTAAGTCTATGAGGGGACTAGAAATCCTCTTATTGCTTGTTAGACTGTCCGTACTAGCTAGGAATCAACTATATTTAACTATCAAAGCTCTCTATCTTGCAGAATACGCTATAATCTAGTGAATCTAGAAGCCGCCGCATTAGAATCTAGTAGGGAGGTCTTCCTATCCCTCTAGCTAGATTCCCTTCCCGTTTTCAATAGCTCTTTATAGCAAAACAAAGCATACCCTGCTTAAATTTAACTATACTAGAGAAAAGGTATAGAAGGGTATAGCTAAGGTTATTTACATTAACACTAAGGAGATGCCTGCAGATAGTTTAACTAAGCCCCTGCCTAATAATAAATTTCAACAATTTATCTAACTATTAGGTCTTACGAATACAAAGGCCTAGTTTAAAACCAACTAAAAAAGTCGAAAAAACCGAAAAATCAACTGTGAGAACAATAGTAGCTAGGCAAGAGGTATGGGGGCTTTCGTATATTTACTAAAGCTTGCTAGGTCTAAGTGTGTTGTGTGTGCGAGCTAGGAGCTTATAGCTAGTGGCTCGCCAGTGTCACGTGGACCTAGCCCTAGGGCCTGACCCGTCGCGGGGTGCGCGTCAGCGTTCCGGGTGTTGTTGTTGTGAGTGGGGCCTCACATCAACAAAAACACTGAAATTACGCCTAAAAGTTATCGATTTTACTGTTTTCTTTTAGTTTAAAAGTTATTGGATTTATTATTGAATTTATGGTTAACTTAGATTTCTATTAAAGAACTAAGTCTAGGTTTTGAATTAGTTACCTTATACTTTTCTAGAGGGAGTGTTAAAATAATGCTATTTATAGCACTATTTTATAGGCCTACTAGTTGCCTTATTGCGTTATTGCAACGTTAGTTACAGGCGTTGCTCGCAGCGTTCTGTTATAACCTACGTTGTTTCCATAACTAACCCATAGGCTTGTATAACTAAGCCAACTAGGTTACCTTATAGGGAAGCCAAAATTAACTATAACTAGGTAACTAGTAGTTATATAAAAGGCTAAAGTATACTATTTAAATCCTTGATTTTTTCTGGATTTAATGGTATATTTTATTAATAGGGTTGTATATTAAAGTGCTTAGTTAGGCCACCTAGGCAGCTAGTTTATATGGCTATAAGTCGATGTTTTATTTTTCCTATAGAAATGAGTTTTGCGGAAAATAAAAAGTAGCTCCTAAGACCTCTCTAGTAACCTAGATCCTCCGATATAGTTAGTAGGTCTATAAGAGGACTAGAAATCCTCTCATTGCTTGTTAGACTGTCTATTAGCTAGGAATTAACTATATTTAACTATTAAAAGCTCCTAATCTTAAAGAATACGCTGTAATCTAGTGAATCTAGAAGCCGCCGCATTAGAATCTACTAGGGAGGTCTTCCTATCCCTCTAGCTAGATTCCCTTCCATTTTCAATATATTAATTATAGATTACTAGGCTAGTTACTTACTAGTGTATTACTACTAAATGCTCTGTATAACCCTTAAGATAATAACTATATCCCTAAAGTAACACTAAGTAAAGAGCTTACTACTTCTTAAATAGTTAAATTATATTAATAATAGCCTAAAGAATAGTATCCCTAGAATTAAGCTTATATTAACTAAATCTAGACTAATATAGAAGTTAGTAAGTATTTAGATATTCCCTAGATAGAGCTTTATTTAGACCTTCCTAATTATCTTAATCCTATGTAATAAAAATAATATAGTGTTTATTATATCTATAGGATAAATCCTAAGCCCTAAGCGCCTAGTAGTGCTCTTAGTAATTATATTCCCTTAAGAACCTATATTAATAAGTCTAGGGAGAAGCTTCCCTTTAGCGTTATCTAGGTAAACCTATAAGTATAGTAAATCCTATAATTAATTAACTATAGCCTATAGCTTTATAATTATATTTAGCATAAAGCTTGCTTTAGAAAGCTTGCTTTAAACTTATTATAGCTTTTCCTATTAATCTCTAGCCCCTAGTTATTCCTAGATCTATTCCTATAAGGTAGTGTTAATTTTAGGTAGCTAAGCTAAGGCTATTTTTAGTGGTTTTTTCTTAGCCTTTGCCTTATTTTTCTTATTCTCTTAAAGGGCCTTTTTTATTATTTAGATAATAGAATTAATTTAGTGCTTAGGATTAATTAGTCTTAAGCTTATTTTTACTCTAAATATCTTTAAAGAAGGCATAGGCCCTAGTGTGTCCCTATTATAATAATAGATATCCTTTATACCCTTTGCTTATAAAAGGTATTTATTACTAACTACCTTTACTAGCGTTAGTATAATATAATAAATATCCCTAAAGGGCACCCTAAGCTTTTTCTAGAAGACTTTATTATATAGTTAGTTTAGAATTCTCTAGCTTACCTTACCTAATAAGTCCTTTTTCCCTTTTACTAAGGTCTCTTTATCTTTATTAAGCTACTCTTAAACCTAATAATCCTATTTATTATCTTCTATAATTTCTTTTATATATACTTATTTTATTACCCTTTCCCTAAGGGTTATAACCTTTATAATATAAGTATCTATCTCTTTATTCTTTACGCTTAATTTCTTAAACTTAATAGCTAAGACTACTCCTTATAAACTCTTTAAGATTAAGGTTACTTAGTTTACCCTTTCTAAGTAGTATTTAGTAAGATTAAACTAGTTTTCTATTTAATTAAAGATATCTTACTTCTTTAGAGTTATATTCTAATCCTTTTCTTTATAAGGTCTATATTTCTTAATCTAAGGTATTATATAGGTAATTTTACTATCTAGGAAGTATTTAACCTAAAATATAGCTAGCCTTTATATATAGCTACTAATAGTAAGAAACTTTAAAAGTAAGATAAGTAGTATTATCTAATATTTTATATTATCTCTAATTACTAAAATGCAAATAGCTAGGTTATAAATAGCGAATTTTAATATTTTATTAAATTCTAGTGTATTATACTTTATAGCTATATAAGAGTTAGTATTATAATAATAATACCTTTGCATACTTTTCCGCACTAACCCAAAGGTACGGAATCGCCTCTAAAATACAAACTAAGTTAATATTTGAATTCCTTATTATTAATTACCCCCTTCCACAATGTTATATTATAATAGATCTAGAGGTAGGTGTGAGGATAAGGTACTAATAGTTATTAATAAAGGAGAAAGGGGGCTAGCATAGAGCTACTACTACCCTAATGCTAGTATAGGATAGTTTAATATCTATAGGAGTAATAATAGACTTGTAATAGGATAGATTTAATTTAACTACTCTAAAGAAAAGAAATTCTATAAAGAAATAGCTAGTCTTATCCCTAGTAATAAGGTAGCTAAAGTCTAGCGTATTACTAAGGCTATAACCCTCCTAATAGTAAACTATATCTAAGCTAAACTTAAATAGAAAAACAATAATAATAGCAATATTTATATAACTAAAGAAGCACTCTTATAAGTCCTTAAGGAGGTAATTAAGGAAGTAACTAAGGGTAGTACTACTCTAACCTAGGTAAGTATTACTATAGGACTTACTTTACTAAAATAACTTAATACTACGCTACCCCTCTTATAAATCCTAGGTAAATAGAATAGAGAAGTCCTTATTAAAAGAAACACTATATAGAAATTACTCTAGTTTAAAACCACTAAAGATATAGTAATAGTAGTAAATAGGGCTATAGGCTAAGCTATAGTAGTTATAGCTAGAAGACTCCTAAGTAAAGATATAATTATTATATTTAAAGGGACTACTACCTAGTATAAAGATAACTAGAAATAGATTCCTACTACCTTTAGACTAAAGGTAGCCCTTTACTACTATATCCTTAGTGTTATAGTTAAGGGCTTTCTTATAAAGTATACCTTTATTAAGAACCTAGTAATAAAGCTAGGTAAAGCAAATAAAGTTAATATAATTAAGGTAATAGTAAGGCGCCCCTAACGTAAAGAAGCCCTAAGAACTACCCTTATCCTTAGACTAGCTAAAGTTAAAGATACTAATAAGATTTATAAAGATAGAATAGTCTTTAAAGTAAAGCTATTTTATACTAAACTATATAATAAGACCCTATAGCCCTAATAATACTATAACTACTTCTAAATAGGATATATTATAAAGTACTATAAGGTAGCCCTAAAGTATAGGAGGTGTGGAGCTAGCTATTATAAGGGCAAAGAAATAACCTACCTAACTACTAATAAAAGAGTATAGGAGAAATATATCCTATATTCTAGCCCTTACCTAGCCTAGTCTAGGGATTACCTAGTCCTAAAAAAGAAATAGAATATAGTAAAGGTAAGATACTTAGAGTAACTAGTATACTTTACTACTTACCCCTTAAATAAAAGCCTATCCCTAAGCTAGGAGAGACCTACTATAGCCTAGGCACTAACTACTATAGTAAGAAAGAAAAGAGGCTACCTAACTTGTGATAGTCTAGGCTTAGCCTAGACCCTAGTAATATAGGTGTCAATTGCACAAGTGAATGACGACTTGTGCAATGCGTATCCTTTTGCCTTCTATGGCGCAACGGAAAAGGATTAGGGCAACCCACGTGGTGGCGCAGGCACCCGCGATTAGCTGTCAGGGTCGTGGAGGCTACGGAGCGACACAGGCGATAGAGGCAATAGCATTATGTACAGTGGGACTTACTTAGGGCTCGCAGCGCCCTAGCTACGAGGCCGCCACAAGCTAGTCACGTGCGCGCAAAGGGGGTATTTAGGCAAAGGTTACACACATAGAATGTGGGAGGCTAGAGATTAAAACCCTTAAGCATTACTACTTACCTTTAGCTATCTAGCTGCTACTTATCTATACCATCACCCTGTTCTATCCATTCCGGCCTAGAAGCCTTAACATTAGCCCTATGGGCTAGACCATGACAATATTAGGGGATTTAGATTACTAGAGAGGTCTTAGGAGCTACTTTTTATTTTCTATAAAACGATTTTATATAGGAAAAGTAAAAAATTAACTTATAGCTATACAAACTAGCTACCCACGTGGTCTAACTAAGCATTTAATATACAACCCTATTAATAAAATATACTATTAAATCTAGAAAGAATTAAGGATTTAAATAGTATACGTTAGCCTTTTATATAACTACTAGTTGCCTAGTTACAGTTAATTTTAGCTTCCCTATAGGGTAACCTAGTTAGCTTAGTTATACAAGCCTGTGGGTTAGTTATGGGAATAACGCAGGTCATAACAAACGCTGCAAGCAACGCTTGTAACTAACGTTGCAACAACGCAACAAGGCAACTAGTGGGCCTATAAAATAGTGCTATAAATAGCATTATTTTAACAATAAGGAAGGAAGGCTTTAGACTAGCCTTAAGCATCTTAATATAAATTAAATATGGATTTAAGAGTAATATACCCTTAGTAATATTAAGGTTAACTAGATAAAGACCTTAGAGATACTTGCTAATAGCTTTACAAAGCCTCTCTTAGGCCTAAAGCATAAGGACTTCTATTATAGAATTAGGCTATAACTAATACCTAAATATCTAAAAACACTAGAAATCTATTAAAATTATATATAATATATATAACCTATAGCTTTATTTATCTAGATATTAGCTAGGGGGGTGTGTTAGGGAGAAGGCTTTAATAACGCTATAATATCGCAGGTTAATAGTTAGACCCTCCTTAAGACATTAGTGAATATAATGTATTAAAGGTACTAAATTAGACTAGTTATTACTATAGCGCACTATGTACCTTTTAGGTACAAAAGTCAGGTGCTGTTTGCACCCCTGATTGATTGAATTAAACGATTTTTACCTACTTTTTTGCACCCCTACCTTTAACAATAGTGTGTGTAATAAAGTGTAATAGGTTAAAAAGCCTAGTATAGATATACTAGATATGTGATCAGACGATGGAGTGGATATCGTGGGCAATCGTGGTAAGTCTCGAACTCATCAACCGAGAGGAAGGAAGGGGGGGAATGCAGTCTGCGATCCAGTCTTCAAAAAAAAAATCCTGTTGACGCTACTTTAATTCCGAGCAGGACGCTGCTATTCAATCGCAGCAGGGCCACACTCAGCTTCCATACTGGTGCGGATCAGACGGCGGCTAGGAGCCGTACGATACATTCCGCGACCGAATGGATGCGATATGCTTTGTTCTACGGGTCAGTATTGAGCTTCTGCGCCCATGCTCCCAGGTCAATCTAGCCACTGCGTGCTCTGAGCACTATTTACTGACTGGGGGGTGCTTGCTCCCTCTGTCTAGCGCTCCAAACAACTCGTCAAGTCGCTGCTCTGTGCCGGCAACGGATGGCAGATTCGCATTGCGAACAGCCCGTATAAGGAATTTTGGGTAAGCGGTACATGGGCAAGTCTACCTTTATAAAGCTTGTTCTAATGTGCGGCAGACGAAACTTGGTAATCTCAGGGCAAACTCGGTCAAACGTCTTCGTCTACGCCGTCTTGCGCGGGAGGTTGAGTGAGGAGCACGAATGGCACGACTTGAACCTACGAAATGACTCGCCCGGATCTGACAGGTCAATTATGTATTGTATCGCTTTTAGAGAGCCAAAGCTAGCGTTGGTAACTCATTTTTACCAAACCACAGATACTCACTCGCATTACCACGTCTGTGTTTAGCTTAGCAAATTTGGTCTTCTTTTTATTTGAATTAGACCAAAGTGTCACACCCGAGACTGACTTAGGTGGTACAAGCGAAACATCTTCTCAACCCACTGATGCGCGCACAACTCCAGAAGGCATCGTCGTGAACGTAAGCTATTATGTATAGTGCGGCACGGACAGTCTCGTCGCTAATTCTTGTCACTTGGACCACTCGCCCTTAAGCCAGCGGTTGACAAAGTCAAGCGAACCTTCTGGCTGGTCATAGGGCACCAAGTGTCCCGCCTGGAGGACGCGGAGGAAAGCAAATCCGTTGGCGTGTTTGATAGTACCGTAAGACTTGCCCGAAGCAGCCTTCAGCTCCGTGACACTGGCATTTTTGAAGGCATCCTGACCTTCCCACTCTAGAGCGTTGGTCCAAGCCTGGTTTCCAAGCCAGTTGCAAACGTAGTCACAGTCGCCGGCATAGATGAGAACAGGAATCTCGTCCAAAAGACCCGGGACGTATTTTTCAATGGACAGGAACCAGTCACCGGCTTCCACGAAGGCATCTATTATCCGGCCGTTGCATATTTCAAACCTCTCGACCTCGACACCAAGAGCCTGCATGACTTCCGTTCTGTTCAGCCAACTTTCAATCCAGTCCAGTTCTTTGTAGCAATAACGTCCGCTGTCGCACTTCTTCCGAATGTCATATATATTCAGACCCGCGTTTTGAGCCGTTCCAACCATTAGCCTTTCGCATTTTTCGCGCGCTTCTGAGCAATCGTTCTCATCGCCATCGTCGCAAGCCTTTATACTGCGCTGGCATTGAGGGAGCCCTTTTTTCATAGATGCACAGGTTGTCTCGTTGAGAACTGCAGGCAGGCCGCCCTGTCCACAACCCATTGGCTCGTAGGCGGCGTATTGGATTTCCGGGTCGGTAAGGCCGTTGCCAATCAGAACGCTCTTGAGATTAATATTGCGGTTCTTGTGGGAGAGGATTTCGGCAGCAAAGATGGGAATGTAATGGCCCGCGTACGAATCACCGGAAATATGGAATTCCTGTTTAGAATACTCCGGGAAACCCTCAAAGAAGAGAGTCATCAGGGCGTAGACATCCTTGGCGGCAGCAGCGGTCGTAGATACGTTACTGCTGCTGTAAGAGAAGCCAGTGTTGACGGGCTGGTCGAGGAAAATGACGGACGCATTACTGTTCCAGGAGAATTCGTTGCGCACCAACTGTCCATTCTCGTCGATGTGAGACGGACCCAACCCCATGAACAGACCGATCATGGAGGAGCATCCCGGACCGCCCGAGAGCCATAGTAAGACGGGGTCGTTCTTGGGATCGTTGCGAGACTCGAAAAACCCTGCCCAAAAGTTGTCAATACAAAGAACTGCATGACGCCATCATGTCATTGACATGGCCCAGGTAGCTCACAGTAAAACAGATGCTTGTCTTTCGAATTGTCGTTGAGGTAACCGCTGTATTGTTTGACCGTGTCCACTTCAAGTTTAACCTCGGTGGCACGAAGACTGTAGCGGGCAAGGTCACTACCACCAAAACGCTTGGCTACTTTTACTTCAGAGCCTTGTATAACATGATTCCAATCGCTATCGGGGTCGGGGAAAGATTGCCTGAGCGGAGGGACAGCGTTGTCGGCTGGACTGGGCAGAGCCGATGGCACCGAGGCCAATGCCAGCAAGAAGGCAGACCAGAACTGCATCGCGTCTTGTTTGGGTTGTAAAGTAGCGATGGCCTAATAAAAGAAGGAGGTGTCTGTGGGGTGTTGTTTGGAAATGCATGATGCAAAGACTCCAAAATCGACAAGAGTCGGGCTTTGCTCTCTTTTTCTTTCTTTTATCCTCCCCTAAACAGAGGCTTGACACGGACTGGCATACACATAGGTTGGCACACAGCAAATGTTGGCTCTAACAAAGTTTTCCTCGTCTCCAGGGTGGAGCCTTATAACCAGTAAAATAGCATATGCCAAGCATTGCTAGATTTCACCACTATATTGTAGGACATATACATAGCCCCCATAGCTCCTTGACTTGCTTGACTGACTGCTTGACTGACTGACTGACTGACTGACTGACTGACTGACTGACTGACTGACTCACTATAAGTGTGCATTCGCACTAATACACTGTGGTCTTTAGCATATGCTTAGCATACATATACAGTCTAACCCCTATTTGTTTTCACACGAGGTATATAACTAGGGGCAGCAGGCTAATGATAGATCTTTCTATCTTTCCATAGCACTAAGTAAGGTAAAGGGTACCTTAAATTACACATGTTTTACTAGGACTACTTAGTATCTCTTACTAGTATTAACACCCCTATACTATAGCCACTAAGAGCCAACAGTAGCCAGCCGCCTTACGTAGGGCTTTATAATTGTTGTAAAATCATTTACGGGTCAGACTGTACTATGCCTGACTCATGAAGTGGTAGGTAGCCAGTTTCGAGAATCCCATTACCCAGTACCACCCGATATAATTCGTATCGCCTTTATCTTGTACAAGATCCTTATGGCTGCCCGAACTTATCGCCATCATAGGCGCAGGGAAAGCTTCGGTATCCGCCCGGGCTAACTATTATCCGCTTCCGTTTTCTTTACTAACTGATGATGTAACTGATTCAACGATTCAACAAGCTGACTGACTGACTGACGGACGATTTGACCGATTTGACTAGTCTGACCGATTTGACCGATTTGACTGATCTGACTAATCTGACTGATCTGACTGATCTGACTGATCTGACTGATCTGACTGATCTGACTGATCTGACTGATCTGACTGATCTGACCGATCTGACTGATCTGACCGATTTGACTGATCTGACCGATTTGACGATTCAACTGACCGACCGACGATTTAACTGATATCTTCAGACGTTCAAGCTTTTCTATTCCCTCCGGGGGCCCTGCCAGGGGCCGCCTGCGGCGAGCCTCCTCCTCGCTTGTCCCCCCCCCTCCCTAAAAAGCAGGCGGTTAAGAGAGGTAGAAAAAAATTCCTTAATCAGTAGTATTTCGCGTCTAACTAATTAGAAGACGTCTTAGGACAAGCTCATTTTGATAAAGGGAAAGCGGGTAGCTACGCCCCACCCACCCTCTTGCCTTCCCCTTGCACGCAAAACGCAGGCAAAGCTCCGCTTTCCCTGATCATTGCCTCGATCGGCCATGGACACTGGAAGTCCAGGTCTGTGGGCGTGCCACGTGACGAGCAGGGGCCACCGTGCCCTGGTTGGATGTGGGCCCCACGCTTTTGCCGGGCTTGTTCCAACATCAACATATCATGAGCACACCAGACCTTGCCGGACACAATGATGCGAATTGGTTCAAAGCGGAGTGGAACACAATGCATGGTATTATTGGTTTTATTTTTTTGTTCTATTTCTTCTTAAAAAAAAGATCAAAAGGCAGCGCCATCTATCATGTTGTTGAAATGATCGTCTCAATGTTGAAGTAATTGAGAAGTCAACGCGAGTCTCCGACATGGCCACCGCCTGACGCCCTCTTACCCAGCGGTCGCTTATAGAAACGACTTCGTTCCCAGCCGTCCATGTCGTCAACGAAAGTCTCCTGCACGAGCTCGTAGCCGCCGATCCTGGGGAGGATGACGGCCCAGATGAGCCAATAGACGCCCCCGGCGAGGAGGACGCCGAATCCGACGACGCAGTGGATATAGTAGGGCAGGGTCTCGTAGACGCCCTGCTGGCCGTCCTCGGGGGGCACGAACGGGGCCACGACGAGGTAGATGTTGCTGAGGAGGAAGAAGACGGCGACGGGGAGCGTGGCCCTGAGGGGGGGGTTCCAGCGCCGCTCGGCGCGGCGGCGGTGCAGGTGGATCAGGGCGCCGGCGACGAAGACGTTGATGACGGCCAGCGGGTAGGAGATGAGGTTGAGGACGAAGTTGTACGCGTCGCCGGCGGGCGGGGCGAGGACGGTGACGGCGGTGACGAGCCAGTGCTCCATGAGGCCGGCCAGGGGGGCGTTGAACGGGCGGTTGCTGGCGAGGAGGCCGGAGAGGGGCAGGACGCCCTCCCGGGCGAGCTCCTGGACCAGGCGGCCCTGGGAGAAGATGACGCTCATGACGTTGCCAAAGGCCGACAGGGCCACGAAGACGGACAGGGCGCGCTCGGCGGGCTCCCCGAGCATGTTGCGGAAGAGGGAGGCGGCCACCAGCCTCTTGGCGTCGAGCATCTCCTGCCGGGACACGCCGGCAAAGTAGGCCACGTTGGCGAGCATGTAGAGGACCGAGACGGTGCCGACGGCCAGGGGCGCGGCGAACCTGAGGGTGCGGGCGGGGTCCCTGGTCTCGCTGAGGGCGTAGTTGGCGTTGCTGTAGCCGGCGTAGCTCCAGATGACGTTGTACAGGGCCGTGACGACGCCGTACGCGCTGCCGGTGGTGCCCTCAAACGGCCTGGAGAAGCCGTCGATGTCGCGGACCCTCTCGAGGTTGACGAGCGGCGAGACGATGATGACGACGACGACGAGCACCTTGACGATGCCCAGCGCGTTCTGCAGCCGGACCCCCCACCGCAGGGCCGTCCCGTGGATGAGGAAGGCCGCGGTGATGCAGGCGAGGGCGACGGCTCGCTGGTTCCACCTCGTCACGTCCACCTGCGCCGCGTGCAGGACGTACTCGCCGAAGATGACCGAGTTGCCGGCCGCCCAGCCCAGCAGGACGACGTAGCCCGCGTACAGGCAGGTGGTGAGGAGCCTGGGCCGGCGGTACACGAACTCGAGGTAGTTCTTCTCGCCGCCGTTCCGGGGCAGCCCCGTCCCGAACTCCATGTACACGGCCGTGCCGGCGGCCGCGATGAGCATGCCCGCGAGCCATATGACGAGCGACAGGCCCGGGGAGCCGCACTGCGCGAGGATGGTGGCGGGCGTGGCGAAGATGCCCGTGCCGATGATGCGGTTGAAGATGAGGAGCGACGCCGAGGGGATGCCCAACTCCCGCTTGTTCTCGCGAGCCGTCTCGAGCCGCTCGATCCGGCCTGTTGTTCTGTCATTATTATTGCTGTTGTCTGTGAGGAGAGTCAAAACATACCGTTCTCTGTGTCGTCGTGCCCCGAGCCAGCGTCACTACCAGGTCGGACCTCCTCGGCCTTTGAGGCCCGCGTACCAAAAACTTTGTCCATGGCAGCCAGACGATCAAATCGAGCTCACCCTTTGTTTTTTTTTTTTTTGTTTTTTTCGAGGAAACAAGAAAAGGAAAAGGAAAAAAAAAAGGACATAACACTCGCTCCTTTATTTAAAACTACCAAAGAACCCCCCCCCCCCCCATGCCCCCTCCAAAAAAAACCCCTCTCTCCAGCCAAACCAAGCACCTCATCACCTTGATCCAATTGCAGTGGAACCCATCGGGAACCCTTTTTCGCGGGGTTTTTTTCATTAATAACGCTAGAAACCCCACCAAAGAGGAGCTCTTCCCACCGTCTTTGGTTTCCCGCCAGCGGGTCTGGTGAATGGTGCCATCGCACCCCTTCGCTGACGTCTTCATAGGCCTGATTGACGCCCTTGGTTCTTACTAACGTCTTACCAACGAAGACGAACTTTGGGCTTGACGGCACCGCAGGTTATTCCCCGAATCGTGAACTCGTGAGGGCCGAAGAACAAAATCGGGGCCTTTTTTTTTTTTTTCCCCCGGTGCCACCCCGATGACGCCATCTACAACCACCCGTTTTAGGAAAGTAAGCCCCCGGATTGCCCAATTAGCGTGCGGAATAGTGTGAGGCCCACTTACCGTTTAAGCTTGGGGGCTTTTTTTTTTTTGGCGCTTTCTGTCCAACAGGCTCGTGGAACATTCCATGCCTTCTTTTTCGCGTGAAAATTTGTTCCTGGAGAAATGGGTGAGACATTCGGTCGGGAGGATCTGGGGGGAGACTGCGACGGTTAGACGGTTACCCTTTTTGGACCAAGGGACGGGGCACGTGGGTTGTTGCCTTGAATTCCGCATGAGCAAACTAATCAGAATCATGGAGGCTGTGCTCGGCGCCCGCTGAGTTATGCGCAATCATGAATCGCGACATTTGGTCAAGGTTGATCACGACATGGATGTGGCCCAGTACAATGCATGTTGACACAAGTTGATAATGGCTGTTTTCGCCTTACTATTTTTAAGCCATGTGTCTACCCTCTTCCAATAGTTCTATGTTGGTATCCCATCATTTAATTCATAAGGAGTGTCGTAACAGGTTGTCGTAAAGAGTGTCGTGGTAAGGAGCGTCGTGTGATTCTATCATGATGGACTTTTGTCACCGTACTACCGCCTATCCCATTCATCATACCATCCGTCGCCTGCTGCGCCACCAGCTCCGGATAAGTCTTGACGGGAAAAAGAAGAAGAAGGAGTGTCGAAATATACATTATGTAGGCGCCCTGGAGCATGCGAATGCGAAATAAAAAAAATAAAAAAAAATAATCAACCGCGATTAAAATTGTGCACCCTTTTCCGGGGCGCAAGAAGAAAGTCATACGTGGATTCGTTTTCGATTCCTCAAGGACTGGACCATTCCCAGGTAAAGTTCAAAGGGTTCGCATTCTAAGCGATGGCCTGCATCGACTTGATGGGAACAGGAGCATTCACGCGGCCGCATGTGACGAAGCGAGTCGAGTAAATCTGGCCCATCTTCCAATCGGGGTTCGTCCACTTTTTCTCCTCGCAGTCCAGCTCCAGTTTGGTGCCGCCCTGGGCCCAGAAGGTGCTTCCATCTTCGACGCAGCTCCACGTCTGGTTGACCTTGAGCTCGCCGCTGGGTTTGGAGAAGGTGAAGGTGGTCTCGGGGCCGGGCACGGGATCCGTGCAGTTGTAGGCGAGGTCACCGTAGAAGAAATATTCGAGATGGCCGGAGCTGGCCTCGCAGCGCGACGTGAAGCCGAGGGAGGGGTTCTCGAGGGTGAAGTTGACGTAGCCCTGTGAGTTCTGGTGCGCGGGCGTGGTGAAGAGGTACGAGGCTTGGTAGTCAAAGTCCTTGACCTGCCATTGTTTGGTGTTCCTGGCTTTCTGGGTGCAGGTTTCGGGATTGCGAGGGTCGTTTGTGGATGGGGCGGCCATGGCGGCGGCGGCCAGGAGGAGGGCGCAGGCGGAGACGTGCATGATGGTGATGAACTGGTGATGCCTCTTTTGTTGTGTAGTTGTGGCTGAGGAGAGGATGGACTATGTTGGATGGTTGTTGGAAAGCACTAGGAGCTGAGAGGAGGAGCAGGGAAGAAGTGAGGTGAGTGAGGAGCAATGTACACTGTGTTTGCTAGCTTGAGATGCTTGGTTGCCCCAAAAAAAAAGGGGGGGGGTGTGGTCTGATGATAAGGTGAGGTCTCTTCTGAGTGCTTGTTGGTGCATCAGGGAAGGGAATTCAAAGGATACTTATACGTGTTCTGGAGGGAAGGCAAACCTACACCCACTCACTGTATGTATCTATTTCAGGTTGGTTGAAACTGTCTAATTATAGCTTATAAAAATAAGAGGCAGTGGGCACGCTCACAGACTCGCACACACAGCCTCGCACTTTCCCTCATTTCATCTTTCGTCTACGGGAATACTTCTTGTTCCGTCTCCAGCGCGGGCTGCTCGAGCCCCTCGGGCCCGCATGTCGACGGGCATCCAGCATCACGGGCATTGCTGGACGTTGGTGGACGGAGACCATGACGTAGCACAAGAAGTTAGTCCGGAAAAGAGTTCGTATTCCCGGGCAACGAGCGCAGCCCCTGCTTTGGAGGCCGGCGATTGGCTGAATGTACCAAGCTGAATGTTGCCAGTGCTGGCAGTTGCTGACAGTTGCTGCCAGTTGCTGCCAGTTGCTGGGGGATGCAGGGGACCCTGGTTGCTCGCCGACTTCATTGACACGACACGGAGCGCCAGCCGCGATGAATTGGAGTTGGAATTGGACCCATGGCGATTTTTTTTTTTCCGCGCAGGGCGCTATTTGGGTCGAGATGACTCGAGCCCGGCCGGCCGGCCGGCGATGCCGTGATTGTCTGAATGTCGGGGATGTGTGCGTGAACAAGGGTTGCGGCAGGCAGCACATGGTGGTCGTTAGCAAGATGATCGACAAAGTGCCAACGGCAGAGGAAGCTCGTATTCCTCCGCTGTGACTTGCATGTGCTTCCTGTGCTTCTCACGGGAACCAAACCCATCTCGTGCGACTCTCGTGCGACTCTCGTGCGACTCTCTTGTCCGTCCATTTTGCTTCTCGCATGGAACCTCTCCGAGTGAGCTGTTTTCCATGTTGCTGTCCATCCTGTCCATCGCCTTCTTGCAGCTGCAGCTGGGAACCTGCACACACGGACGGACCTGCCGTCGCGGCTGATGCGCCTGCCCAGATTGGGTGCATCGTGCGGGTCCGTGTCAGCGATGGGTGGATCAGATACATCCATACCATTGTTGCACCCACAAGGGCAGAATTGATCCCTACCGCACGATAGTCTCACTATTCAACTAGCTAAGACAGGAATCCACCCTGCGCAAGTCATTTTCCAAGACCTCCGTAGTTTCATAGTACGTTTTATTGTTATACTAGTACCCCACTAATAGTATAGGTACTTAGGTATTTAGACTGTAGTCCGCACCCTCTTATAGGGTTAGATAACTTAATAGAGGTTATTATATTAAACCCTAACTTTATGGTCTAACATAGTAGTAATAACATAGTGTTTATAATAATTATACCTTTCTTCTAAATTAGTACTCTTCTCTTTAAATTAACTAATTATTTAATCTTTAAATAATTAGTATAAACATAGGAAAAGAGAGGCCTAATTTATTAATATTGTAATTAGGTAACCCTAGCACGCTAGGATTAATATTACTATCTATTAGTTTAATAATAATAACACTATAGGCATCCTTATAATATCTAAGGAGTCTTCTAAGAGCAATAAGCTAGCTATTAAGCTATAGGAGCCCTACCACTAGGACCTATAGTATAAGATAGTTAAGGCAAGAGCTATTAAAGATAGAATCTAAGTCTTTATTAATCCTAATTTAATTATATAGCTAGATTGCCCTCCTAAGCCTCTAATTCTTATAGGAAATAGAACTCTAGTAAAGAGAAGGGTAGTAAAGTGTGAGAACAATAGTAGCTAGGCAAGAGGTATAAGGGCTTTCGTATATTTACTAAAGCTTGCTAGGTCTAAGTGTGTTATATATGCGAGCTAGGAGCTTATAGCTAGTGGCTCGCTAGTGTTACATAGACCTAGCCCTAGGGCCTAACTTACCACGTGGTGCGCGTTAGCGTTCTAGGTGTTATTATTATAAGTAAGGCCTTATAATTATCCCCCTACTTTTAGCTAGGCTTTTAAATAGCTTTTACTAGCTATTCTATAGCTATTTACTAAGTAGTAAATATATTAAAATAATAATAAATAATAAGCAGCGCTTAGGTATAAATTTATCTATAACTCTTCTCTTTATTATAGCCTTTTCCTCCCCTTAATATTAGTAATTATTTTTCTAAATACTATTATACCTTCTATTACCCTAACTTTTACCTTATTATTTACTACACTTTTACTATAGATAAGGAGACTATTCCCTTTAAGCACTGCTCCTATATACACTATTTATACACTAAGTGCGCTAACTTTAAGAAACACTTACTAGCTAAGCTATAATTACTATAGATAAACTATTAATTCCCTTGCTATTTATTTACTATTGCTTTATAAATAAAGTATTCTAAGCGCTATATCTAATGCTATAAACGTAGTAATACTTATAACACTATAACTATACTACTTTTCCTTAGTTTCTTAGTAGCTTATTACTAATATTTAATATAGGTAATACCTATAATATAGGGAGATTTTTATAATCTCCTAGCTTATCTTAATTAAGTTTAGGCACTTATAGATACCTATAGTAATAAGGATCTAGAAAACCCTAAGGATCCTATATTCTTAGAGGTAACTTACTACTATTTTAGCACCTACTGCCTTTATCTAATAATAGGTTTTAACTATACTAATATAGCTTATTATATTATATTTAGTTTAATAAGGGCTATAAAGGTCTATTAAGTTTATATTTTCACTACCTATTTACTAGCTTCTTGCTTATATTTCTAGGTAAGATGCCTTTATCTTATACTAGTAGTATGTGGTTTCCTACTAATAATTATTAGTGTCTATATTCCTAGCTTTGCTTCCTAGGGTAGTAAGTTATATTCTAGTCTAGTTTTGCTATCTATTTACTAATATTTTAGTAGCTAAACTACTTATAGCTTATATTTACGTAGAACGTGTGCATGGTTTTATGTCTGCGTTTAACTAACCTAGGTTTTATACCTTAGGCTATAGTAGTCTATTACTTTTACCTAGTAATAGAGAGGGTAGTTATAGAGAATAAGAGTAAGGCTAAGTACCTTATTTTAAATAAGGAAATTTTAACTTATAATAGGGCTATAATAGAGGGGTTTCCCTTAACTCTCCCCTAGTTATAGGCGTGTTTTCTTTTATTATTTAGTAAATAGTCTAAGTTACTTTTTTTATAGAGTATAATAGTAGCTAATAAGGCTAGGCCTTTTCTATAGAAACCTTATATCTCTTTGCTTATAACTCGCTTATGTCTTACTACCTTTCTTCCTTAATTTACTTTAGTGAAATTTTTAAATTATATATTAAGCGCCTTCTATATCTTCTACTAGAATCCACTAGTTATATTTGCTAGGCTAACCCTTCTATTTTACTAGGTATTTATTACCTTTGTGGGTCTTCCTATAGTCTTTAACTTCCTTAACTTTATACTTATTATCTTTATTCTTAAGGTTTAGCATTAGTATATCTTTTTCTATAGCCTCTTTGTGATAGTTCTATAGCTTTAGTAAGCTAATATAAAATATATTATATAATTAGCTATACTTTTTAGGTAATGCAAGTTAATACGCTTATTTGCCTATAGTGTTAAGTATTTAAAATAGCCTAATAAACCTAGAGGTTAGCTTCTCTTTTGCCTCCTTAAGCCTAATGTTTTTTATTAATAGTAGTACTAGGTTACCTCTTTATAGGGTTAGTGGCTAGTGATATTTATTATAGTACTTTGCTTATATTTTAGTGGCTTTTACCTAGTTTTACTTTAGTTACTCCCTAACTTTATATAGCTTTATAATATAGGCATAGGCCTCTAGCACCTCCCTTTCTATAGTCTTATCCCTAAGAGCTAGGTAAAACTTAGGGGAATAGCCTATAAGAGAGTAGTTTGTAAAGTAGCCTATAGTTCTATTTACTATATTATTATAGGTAAATTACACTATTAGGAGTAGCTTAGGCTATATTTGCTAATTTTCTATAATAAAGCATTATAAATAATGCTTAAGCACCTAGTTTGTTCTCTCTATTTGCCTATTAGTTTAGGGGTAAAACGCTATAGAAAGCCTATATTTTACGTAGGATAGGTAGTATAAGTTTAACTAGAATTAGCTTATAAAGACAGACCCCTTATTAGATATAATGCCTATTAGTGCCCTAAATTATAGTTTAATTTCTTTATAGAAAAGCTTTACTAATTTAGCTATGTTAATTATAGTAATTACTAGTAGGAAGACAAAGTACTTAGTGAATTAGTCTATAATCACTAGGATTGCGTTAGCTTCTTGCTTGCCTATTTACGTAATAGGTAGCCCTATAATAAAATCTATTAAGATTTCCGCTTATAGTTGCCTTAGTATTAGTAGGGATTTAAGGCTTCTATATAGGCAATGCCTTCTAGCTACTACCTATTAGTAAGTTATATAGCTTATAATATAGTCTAATATAGACTTACTTATAGCTAGCTACTAGAAGTGGCGCTTTAATAGCTTAAGAGTGCGCTTAGTCCTAAAGTAACCTACTAGTAAATTATTATAGTGTAGCTATAAAAGCTTCTATTATAAGATAGGCTCTTAGGGAATAACTACCTAGTCTTAGTATATTAGGAGACCCCTTACGCTACGTAACTATAAACTAGCTTTTCCCTTCCCTTTTGCTAGGGAGTTAATCTTACTACTCTATCTTTATAGATCTAGGTCTTAATCCTATGCCTTCTATAGTAGTTACACTAATAGTTTATTTAGCCTAGATTAGTAGGGATCTAGTAATGTAATAGCCCCCTGGATCTCTTATGCTATGCTAGTATCCTAGATATACGCTACTTTCTCCTAGAAATCCCCTTTATTTAGCTAACCTTTTACTAGATCTATAGTGGCTAACTAGCCTTCTAACTAGGCTATGTAAGCCTTTACTATAGGGGCTAGGATATTTTCCTTCCTTAAAGGCATCTTACTATGTCTCTTTACTAAGACTAGGGCATTTTCCTCCCCTAAAGGTATCTTATTATAGCTTCTTTAATATATTAGTATCTTTACTTTTACTAGTTCTTTAGTAGCTACTATCTTTTTCTTAAGTTCTAGTAATAGTACCTTATTTATTAGGGGTTTGCTCTTATAATTAGACCTTCTTAATAGCGTATCTATAGGGTTACTCTTCCCTAGTCTATGCTTAATTATAAAGTAAAAGGGGTAAAGGAATATACACTATTTAGCCTGCCTTCTATTTAACTTCTACTACCTTATAAAGGTTTGCAAATTATAGTAGTCTAATAGGACCTTCACTAGGGTTACTATGCCTTTAACGTAATATTGCTAGTGTTTAAATAACTTTACTATAGTAAGTAACTCTTAATTAGCTATACTATAGTTATGTTTAGCGTTTGTAAACTTCCTTAACTAAAAGGCTATAGGATACTAGCGACCCTTATTATCCTATTAAGATAAGATTCTTACTATTATAAAGACTAAAGCATTTATCTTAATACGCACTAGCTAACTTAGGTTATAATAATAGAGAAGAGGTGCTTGCTAAAAGGTGTCTTTTAGCTAGCGAAACGCTAGCTATTCCTTTACTTTAAATATAAACTTCCTAGTCTAGATGCTATTTTAACTACCCTTTATTAATATATATAAGGGTGCTATAATCCTAGAGTATTTATAGATAAATTATTAGTAAAAGTTATAAAACCCTAGGAAGGATTAGATATCCTTAAAGCTTATTAGCTCCTTCTAGTCTTAGATTATAGTAACCCTCTATATATCTATTAAAATCCTATTAACTAATAGAATAAACCCTAGGAATTTTACTAATTCCTAGTAAAATAAACACTTTAAGGGCTTTGTATATAACTTTACTAACCTTATGCGTTCTAGAACTTCCTTAATATATAGAGTATGCTTCTCTTGCGTTTTAGAAAAGATAAGGATATTATCTAGATACACCACGCAATAGTGTTAACTAGCCTATAAAGAGCTTTATAGATATAGTTCTAGAAAGTAGCTAGGGTATTTATTAGCCTAAAAGGCATTATAAGGTATTTATAGTGTCTATATTATATATAAAAAGCAGTCTTTTACTTATTACCCCCTTTAATTTAGATTTAATAGTAAGTATCCTTAATATTAATCTTTAAGAAAAAACAAGCCCCTTAGCACTAGTCTAGGATCTCTAAAATTAGAGGGAGGGCGTAGTAATTCTTTTGCATTACTGTTAAAATAATGCTATTTATAGCACTATTTTATAGGCCCACTAGTTGCCTTGTTGCGTTGTTGCAACGTTGGTTACGAGCGTTGCTTGCAGCGTCTGTTGTGACTTGCGTTCCCACAACTAACCCACGGGCTTGTATGACTAAGCCAACTAGGTTACCCTATAGGGAAGCTAAAATCGACTGTAACTAGGCAACTAGTAGTCATATAAAAGGCTAACGTATACTGTTCAAATCCTTGAATTTTTCTGGATTTAATGGTATATTTTATTAATAGGGTTATATACTAAAGTGCTTAGTTAGGCCACCTAGGTAGCTAGTTTGTATGGCTATGAGTCGATTTTTTATTTTTCCTATACAAATGAGTTTTGCGGAAAATAAAAAGTAGCTCCTAAGACCTCTCTAGCGACCTAGATCCTTCGATATAGTTAGTAGGTCTATGAGAGGACTAGAAATCCTCTTATTGCTCGTCAGACCGTCCGTTAGCTAGGAATCAACTGTATTTAACTATTAAAAGCTCCTAATCTTAAAGAATAAGCTATAATCTAGTGAATCTAGAAGCCGTCGCATTAGAATCTAGTAGGGAGGTCTTCCTATCCCTCTAGCTAGATTCCCTTCCTATTTTCAATAGGTTATAAGCCCGGAAGGCCTATAGATTACTACATTACTGCGTTATTCTACTGCGATTACTGCTTGATTTTAGGTATAGTTACTACCTACTATACCTGTGGGCTCTTAAGATTACGAAGGAAACCACTAGAATTTGAAGCTCTTCATTTACTAGCGCCACGCATCGCAACATTAGACCTTTGGTGTTAAAAATCAACTACAGCCGCAACCACCACATTGCAACCCGTAACTATCTAGTTACAACCACAACCTCTTGTGATTCTATTCACTACTGCGACCGTTATATTTAATATTATCTACAATAGTAGATACGCTACATCCTTTAAAATCATTGGATATCTAGTATATCTATACTAGGCTTTTTGACCTATTACACTACGTTGCACGCACTATACATTACGTTGCGTTGCGTTGTGGCTTCTGTAATACCTATTATCTATAATTCCTATCCTTAGTGTTAAGAAAATTTTCTCGGAGACCCCTCTCTGCTATTTTTCTGCCCGCGCATACCAAAGACCCACTTTTTAGACCTAAGGGCTGCCCTCTTAAACGGCCCTGCCACGCAATTTACGTACGTAACTAGATTACAATATAAGTAATTTCTAGCGTGCGTTATTTGTAATAGGAATGAATTTGGAGCTTTTACACGGGGATTCTTTTTAAGATTTAAAGGATAGCACCACCTAGTTATAAGGGTAAGGCCCCTGCTATAGGGTCTTCTAGCCCCCCTAGGGACCCTAGTAAGATAGATATAGAAGGTTAACCGGCTGTTTAGGCTAGTGCCCTATAGCTACAAATACAGGGCTAAATTAAACAATAAGGCAAGACCTTAACTAATTTTATCAGGCATAGCAAGGAAAATCGTATTAAAAACGAGGCTAGCATTAATAATCTTCTAGAGAAATTAACGCAAACTATGACTGTTATGCAAGGTCTTTAGGCTTCTAATAGACCTAAGGAAGAAAATACTAAGGTTCTAGAAGAAGACCTAATAGCTACTACTTCTGCGAGCGTACCTTTTAGTAACTTATAAGCTGCCTTTAATACAGGTGCTATAAAGGAACTAAATAAGAAGGTTTACTCTATTCCAGAGGGAGCTAAGCTAAAAGGCCCTGAAAACTATAATTAGTGAAAGCAAGCCCTAAGCATATAATTTAGAGCCCTAGGATTACCTAAATTTATAGATAATCTAAGCCTAGCAGGCTATCTAGCTAACTGTGACTAAGCTATTCTTTTAATAATATTAAGAGATAGCTACTAACCTAGACCACAGGCTGCTATATGTTAGCAAAAATCCCCTAAAGAAGCCTATAAAGTCCTTATTAGGCAGTATTTATAGAGTGCTAAAATCTAGCGTGGTACACTATATGCTAGCTACCACTCCCTAAACTTTTTAAGTTATAAGGGATCTTTAGAGGCTTTTAATGCTAATTTTAATAATTTACTAGCTAGACTACAACTTTATAGTGTAGAGATCGCCCCTATTAATTAAGTAAATCATTATATTAATGCATTAAAGCAGACCTTTCCTAGTTAGGCTAAGAGACAAAGATTTACTATTAGAGCTTCTAGGGCATAAGGACTGCCTATAAATACCCTAAATTTACAGTTCCTTATAGCGGACTTATTAGAAGAACAGAGGGACAAAACCTCCCCTATAGCTAAAGCCCTTAGTTATAAGGCTTCTAATAATAACAAGGGAAATTCTAAGGACTAGGAAAAGAAGTCTTCTAATCCTAACCCTAAGAAGGACTCTAACGCTACTAAAGAGCAGGATAAGAAGGATTTAAACCCTTCTAAAGCCTCTAAAAAGAAGCAGAAGAAGAAAAAGAGTAGTAATAGGGAAAAACAGAAAGGAAAAGAAGCTGCTTTTGCTTTAGGCTATACCCTAGCTATAGGATACGTTAAAGAATTAGATTCTAATAAATCTAGCAGTGATAATAGTAGTGATTCTAAGTCTAACTCGGATACCTCTAGTACCACTAGTAACACTACTAGCAAGCCTACTTTTAGCTACTCTAATAATGTAGTTAAAAACTCCCTTTTGTATGATACGGGTTCTTCCTGTTACATTTGTAATAATAGGGCTTCTTTTAGGGACTTTAAACCTCTAAAGAAAGGTAAAACTAGCGCTATAATTACAGCAGGAGGACCTATTTATCCTAAAGGAAGAGGCACAGCTGTTTTTAATATTCTAGTCAAGAAAAATCCACTAGAATATAGGCCTTTAGCTCTGCTAGATGCCCTATATTTCCTAGGCATAGATACTAACCTAGTTAGTGGGTTATCTCACTATCTAAAGGGAGGTTATCTAGCTAAAGACTAGCTATTCCTAGCCAATAAAAGCCCCTGTGGGTTACTAGAACCTGCTAAACACGGCTTTTTTCTACAGATTAAGGGGTAACATACTCCTACAATCTGTAAGCATTTAACCCACCTCTCCTTTATAGGCTCTTAATATTGCAACTAATAACAGCAACGACAACCAAGAGCTTATAAGACTAAATTAGGGTTTTCCTACCCTATAGAGGTTCAAATTCCGCAACCAGCTTTTAATCCCAAGGAATATCAACGAATCAAAGAGCTAAAAGACAATAATTTAGCCCTATGTCCCACTGAAGCTCCTCCTAGTTAGGCATCTTCTACAGGGGGTTTAGAAGGTCCATACCCTAATGACTTAGGTGACAATAGTGGCTGTCTATTGCCCCCAGAGGCCTGTGATTCTCAAGAGGCCTAGCAACAGAGGGAGCTAGGGGATAATAGCCCTAAATCTAACCTAGATTCTAGTTATAAGAAGTTACTAGATCTAGCCCTTCTTTGGCACATTCGTTTAGGCTATATAGGCCTCCCTTTACTAAAGAAATCATCGAAATTAGCTAAAGGGATCCCTGATTTTTCCGCCGTTAAAGAAAAGGATTTTAACTGCATAGCCTATATGCAATCTAAAGCTATTAGAAGACTAACTAAACGACCTATTTAGGACCCCCCTAGAGTTCTAGATATTTTAGAGGGAGATACGGTTAAAATCGAACCTATACCGCATAATAAGAAGGCCACAGTCCTTATACTTATTAATCAAAAATCCCGGTATAAATGGTGCTTTTCATTAGCTAATAAAGAAGGTTTAACCCTTTCTTTAGCTATTAAGGGCTTCTTTAGGGCCCTGAAAAATCGATATAACGCGTATCCTAGGCACCTTCACTTTAACAGAGGTACTAAAATCAACAACAAACTTTAGTCATGGTTATCTTCTAAGGGAATTTGCTTTAGTACCTCCTGCCCCTATATTTACGAATAGAATAGGCTAGTTAAGAGGGCTATTAGGGTTATCCTTAACTAGCTTAGGGCTACACTTTAGTGGTCTAAGCTACCCTTATATCTATAGTCTTATATCCTTCTAGCCATAGTAAAATTAGTTAATATTATAGCTAATATAACTAAACCTTTAACCCCTAAGCAGCTATTTCTAGCTAATTTAGAGCCTAAGACTTCCTATAAGCCTAACTTCTTAAAAATTAGGGCTATAGGGTCTTATTGTGAGGTCCTAATACCTCCGGAGCAGAGATCTAAGCTTTAAAAGCTAGCCCCTAGGACTATTCCTAGTTAGTTGCTAGCTACTCTAGGTTCTACTATTTATCTTGTTTATATTCCCTCTAAAAGGTTAGTCATAAAGACTAGCTTTGTTAAAATTATAGAGGATATAGGCTTTGTAGGGTCCCCTAAGCCTTTAGGGACTAATCCTTTAGAGGGAGAAGCCAATATCTCACGAGATAATCTAGAAATTCAGGATAGTTACCTAAAGCCTCCTAAAAGCCTAGCGCCCGCAGCGCCCGTAGCGCCTGTAATAACAGCCCCTGGGGCGACTGATACAGCGCCTATGACAGCGCCTGTAACGCCTCTAGCGCTACCCCTAGAGAGCCCTAGCTTTAGCGCCCCTAATAAGGGTGCTATTAAAAAACCGTTTTTAGATTTAGATTCTTTAATTAATTCTGATTCTATGGATATCGATGATTTTAATATATCTTCATATATTAAGGAGATATGCTTTAAGGCATAATAAAAGGCTAAATTATCCACTAATAACAACGATTCGGACACCCCTAAGACCTGGAAACAAGCTTTAAAAAGCAAGGATAGTCGAAAATGGATAGATGTAACATTTAACGAATTTAAATAGCTTCTAGCTACTAGAACCTTTAAATTTATAGGGATAGACCAAATTCCTAAGGGCTAGAGGGTTCTAAAGAATAGGCTTGTTTACAAGCTTAAAAAGGATAAAGAAAATAATCCTCTAAAATACAAGGCCTGACTCGTTGCTAAAGGGTTTATGCAAATAGAAGGTCAAGATTATATCGAAACCTACGCTGCAACTAGCATTCCCCCTAGTTAGCGGATTTTACTAGCCCTAGCGGCTTATAATAACTAGGAAGTTAAACAGGTTGATTTTATAGGGGCCTTTCTAAACAGTCTACTAAAGGAATCTATCTATATGTAAATACCTGATGGATTTACTAAGTTTGCTAAGTCTTCTACACCTAAAGTAGCTAAGTTACTTAAGAAGTATGGCTATAAACCCTCTCAAAAGCAGGTTATTTTCCTACAAAAAGCTTTATATGGATTAAAACAAAGCTCTAGAGAGTGGCAGCAGGTTTTAAAAGACCTTCTTTGGAAGCTAGGCTTTTAACCCCTTATATCTAACCTAGCTGTCTTCTTTAACCTAACTACATTTACATATATAGTGACTTATGTGGATAACTACCTTCTAATAGGACCGGATCTAGCTTATATTAATAGGCTAAAGAAGCTACTTTATAAAGCTTATCCTATAGAAGACTATGGGCTAGCTGAATTTTTCCTAGGCGTTTAAATCACTAGAAATCGAAAGAAAGGGACCCTAACTATCCACCAGTCCTAGTATATTTCTGAAGCCCTAGAAAGATTTAATATAAAGGATGCTAAACCTATTAAAATTCCTCTATAACTAGGAATTATAAAGCAGGTAGACCACCTAACTAAACCTCTTTCCCCCCCTAATCACAAGCTATATTAGAGTATTATAGGGACTATTATATACCTAATGCTCCTTACAAGACCTAATATTACCTTTCTGGTTTAGTGGCTTTCCACAGCGCTAGCTAAGCCGTTTATAGAGTATCTTAATGCTTTTAAACATCTGCTTAGGTACCTTTTAGGCTCTATGGGTTATTCTATAACTTATAGAAGGTCTAAATCTGCTGTTATAGCTTCTGCAACCCTTATTAGCTTCTGTGATAGCGACTTCGCGGGTGATAAGTCCTCTAAATTAACCTATGCTTATCTCTATAAGCTAGCTAAAGGACCTATTAGCTAGAAATCGAAGAAAGTAACTATAATAGCTTTATCTACATTAGAGGCTAAATCTAACGCCTTATGTGAAGCTATTAGGGAGCTAGAGTGGCTTTACGGTCTCTTTAAAGAGATAAAGCTACCTATAGCACCTCTAGTACTAATTTTTAGTGATAACTAAGGCGCTATTATAACCGCTAATAACCCTGCTCTTCATAGCAAAACAAAGCATACCCTGCTAAAATTCAACTATACTAGAGAAAATGTACAGAAGGGTATAGCTAAGGTTATCTATATTAACACTAAAGAGATGCCTGCAGATAGTTTAACCAAGCCCCTGCCTAATGATAAATTTAACAATTTATCTAACTATTAGGCCTTACGAATACAAAGGCTTAATCTAAACAACAAAATAACTAAAAAGTAAAAAACCGAAAAATCAACAAAAACACTGGAATTACGCCTAAAAGTTATTGATTTTGTTATTTAAAAGTTATTGGATTTATTATTGAATTTATAGTTAACTTAGATATCTATTAAAGAGCTAAGTCTAGGTATTGAATTAGTTACCTATACTTTTCTAGAGGGAGTGTTAAAATAATGCTATTTATAGCACTATTTTATAGGCCCACTAGTTGCCTTGTTGCGTTGTTGCAACGTTAGTTACAAGCGTTGCTTGCAGCTGTTGTGACTTGCGTTCCCACAACTAACCCACGGGCTTGTATGACTAAGCAACTAGGTTACCCTATAGGGAAGCTAAAATCGACTGTAACTAGGCAACTAGTAGTTATATAAAAGGCTAATGTATACTGTTTAAATCCTTGAATTTTTCTGGATTTAATGGTATATTTTATTAATAGGGTTGTATACTAAAGTGCTTAGTTAGGCTACCTAGGTAGCTAGTTTGTATGGCCATGAGTCGATTTTTTATTTTTCCTATATAAATGAGTTTTGCGGAAAATAAAAAGTAGCTCCTAAGACCTCTCTAGCGACCTAGATCCTTTAATACGGTTAGTAGGTCTATAAGGGGACTAGAAATCCTCTCATTGCTTGTTAGACTGTCCGTTAGCTAGGAATCAACTGTATTCAACTATCAAAAGCTCCTAATCTTAAAGAATAAGCTATAATCTAGTGAATCTAGAAGCCGCTGCGTTAGAATCTACTAGGGAGGTCTTCCTATCCCTCTAGTTAGATTCCCTTCCCATTTTCAATAATAGGTACCTTATAGACACTATATTAAGGGACTATAAGGGCCCTTACTGCCTTAATAATAGGTGCTATAGCCTTAGCCTAATTAAGCTTATAGGTCTAGGTAAACTTAGCGCTAATAATATTAATCTTAGCGTAACTATTAAGATTTGCTACTATTTTAATATCTTTTTACCTATAAATAGTAACTAGTATATAAAATTAACACCCTATTAGTACCTTAGCATTAGAGGTAGAGGTAAGGGTATTTACTTTTGCCTTAGGAAGTTTTTATAGCCTCTTTAGTATTTTTTCTTTAGCTTATTATAATTATTTGTAAGGTGCTCTATACTATTATAATTAAAACATTACCTTTTATACCTAAGTTTACTATTATTTAGGTAAGTAGCTAGTGTTTTCTCCTAGTCTTTATTTCTCTAATCTTTATAAGGTCTATAGCCTTATAGGGAGTTATATCTTTAGTGTTAGGAAGCCTTATATAGGCCTTTATCTTCTAAGTACTTAGGCCTTTGCTTACTCTTTAGCATTACCTTCTAAAATCACTAGGTAAGTTATATAACCTCTTCTTAAGTCTTTCTAGTAATAGAGGCATATAGGTTAATATAGTCTTATAATTTAGGGAGTAGTTTTATAAAGAATATAAGAGCATATAACTTTTTAGTGGCTCTTTCTAGGTATTTCTTAAGTAAATCTAGGAAAATACTAAATTTAATAGGACTCTAGCCTTTATGTTATTTTGCGTTTTCTAGCTATATAGCTATTTAAGTGTTATAGTTAGTAGTTATTGAAAATGGGAAGGGAATCTAGCTAGAGGGATAGGAAGACCTCCCTACTAGATTCTAATGCGACGGCTTCTAGATTCACTAGATTATAGCTTATTCTTTAAGATTAGGAGCTTTTAATAGTTAAATACAGTTGATTCCTAGCTAACGGACGGTCTAACAAGCAATGAGAGGATTTCTAGTCCCCTCATAGACCTACTAACCGTATCGAAGGATCTAGGTCACTAGAGAGGTCTTAGGAGCTACTTTTTATTTTCTGCAAAACTCATTTGTATAGGAAAAATAAAAAATCGACTCACGGCCATACAAACTAGCTACCTAGGTGGCCTAACTAAGCACTTTAGTATACAACCCTATTAATAAAATATACCATTAAATCCAGAAAAATTCAAGGATTTGAACAGTATACATTAGCCTTTTATACGACTACTAGTTACCTAGTTACAGTTAATTTTAGCTTCCCTATAGGGTAACCTAGTTGGCTTAGTTATATAAGCCTATGGGTTAGTTGTGGGAACGCAAGTCATAACAGACGCTGCAAGCAACGCTCGTAACTAACGTTGTAACAACGCAATAAGGCAACTAGTGGGCCTATAAAATAGTGCTATAAATAGCATTATTTTAACACTCCCTCTAGAAAAGTATAAGGTAACTAATTCGATACCTAGACTTAGCTCTTTAATAGATATCTAAGTTAACTATAAATTCAATAATAAATCTAATAACTTTTAAATAGCAAAATCAATAACTTTTAGGCGTAATTCCAGTGTTTTTGTTGATTTTTCGGTTTTTCGACTTTTTAGTTGATTTTGTTAGTTTAGATTAAGCCTTTGTATTCGTAAGGCCTAATAGTTAGATAAATTGTTGAAATTTATTATTGGGCAGGGGCTTGGTTAAACTATCTGCAGGCATCTCTTTAGTGTTAATGTAAATAACCTTAGCTATACCCTTCTGTACCTTTTCTCTAGTATAGTTGAATTTTAGTAGGGTATGCTTTGTTCTGCTATAAAGAGCAGGGTTATTAGCGGTTGTAATAGCGCCTTGGTTATCACTAAAAATTAGTACTAGAGGTGCTATAGGTAGCTTTATCTCTTTAAAGAGACTATAAAGCCACTCTAGCTCCCTAATAGCTTTACATAAGGCGTTAGATTTAGCCTCTAATATAGATAAAGCTATTGTAGTTACTTTCTTTAATTTCTAGCTAATAGGTCCTTTAGCTAGCTTATAGAGATAAGCATAGGTTAATTTAGAGGACTTATCACCTACGAAGTCGCTATCACAGAAGCTAATAAGGGTTGCAGAAGCTGTAACAGCAGATTTAGACCTTCTATAAGTTATAGAATAACCTATAGAGCCTAAAAGGTACCTAAGCAGATGTTTAGAAGCATTAAGATGCTCTATAAATGGCTTAGCTAGCGCTGTGGAAAGCCACTAAACCAGAAAGGCAATATTAGGTCTTATAAGGAGCATTAGGTATATAATAGTCCCTATAATACTCTAATATAGCTTGTGATTAGGGGGGGAAAGAGGTTTAGTTAGGTAGTCTACCTGCTTTATAATTCCTAGTTATAGAGGAATTTTAACAGGTCTAGTATCCTTTATGTTAAATCTTTCTAGGGCTTCAGAAATATACTAGGACTAGTGGATAGTTAGGGTCCCTTTCTTTCGATTTCTAGTGATTTAAACGCCTAGGAAAAATTCGGCTAGCCCACGGTCTTCTATAGGATAAGCTTTATAAAGTAGCTTCTTTAGCCTATTAATATAAGCTAGATCCGGTCCTATTAGAAGGCAGTTATCTATATAAGTCGCTATATATGTAGATGTAGTTGGGTTAAAGAAGACAGCTAGGTTAGATATAAGGGGTTAAAAGCCTAGCTTCCAAAGAAGGTCTTTTAAAACCTGCTGCCACTCTCTAGAGCTTTGTTTTAATCTATATAAAGCTTTTTGTAGGAAAATAACCTGCTTTTGAGAGGGTTTGTAGCCATACTTCTTAAGTAACTTAGCTACTTTAGGTGTAGAAGACTTAGCAAACTTAGTAAATCCATTAGGTATTTGCATATAGATAGATTCCTTTAGTGGACTGTTTAGAAAGGCCCCTATAAAATTAACCTATTTAACTTCCTAGTTATTACAAGCCGCTAGGGCTAGTAAAATCCGCTAACTAGGGGGAATGCTAGTTATAGCGTAGGTTTTAATATAATCTTAACCTTCTATCTGCATAAACCCTTTAGCAACGAGTCGGGCCTTGTATTTTAGAGGATTATTTTCTTTATCCTTTTTAAGCTTATAAATAAGCCTATTCTTTAGAACCCTCTAGCCCTTAGGAATTTGGTCTATCCCTATAAATTTGAAGGTTCTAGTAGCTAGAAGCTGTTTAAATTTGTTAAATGTTGCATCTATCCATTTTTAACTATCCTTGCTTTTTAAAGCTTATTTCCAGGTCTTAGGGGTGTCCGAATCGTTATTATTAGTGGATAATTTAGCCTTTTATTGTGCCTTAAAGCATATCTCCTTAACGTATGAAGATATATTGAAATCATCGATATCCATAGAATCAGAATTAATTAAAGAATCTAAATCTAAAAACGGTTTTTCAATAGCACCCTTATTAGGGGCGCTAGAGCTAGGGCTCTCTAGGGGTAGCGCTAGAGGCGTTGCAGGCGCTGTCGTGGGCGCTGTATTAGTCGCCCTAGGGGCTGTTGTTACAGGCGCTGCGGGCGCTACGGGCGCTAGGCTTTTAGGAGGCTTTAGGTAACTATCCTAAATTTCTAGATTATCTCGTGAGATATTAGCTTCTCCCTCTAAAGGATTAGTCCCTAAAGGCTTAGGGGACCCTATAAAGCCTATATCCTCTATAATTTTAACAAAGCTAGTCTTTATGACTAACCTTTTAGAGGGAATATAAACAAGATAAACAGTAGAACCTAGAGTAGCTAGCAACTAACTAGGAATAGTCCTAGGGGCTAGCTTTTGAAGCTTAGATCTCTGCTCCGGAGGTATTAGGACCTCACAATAAGACCCTATAGCCCTAATTTTTAAGAAGTTAGGCTTATAGGAAGTCTTAGGCTCTAAATTAGCTAGAAATAGCTGCTTAGGGGTTAAAGGTTTAGTTATATTAGCTATGATGTTAACTAATTCCACTATAGCTAGAAGGATATAAGACCATAGATATAAGGGTAGCTTAGACCACTAAAGTGTAGCCCTAAGCTAGTTAAGGATAACCCTAATAGCCCTCTTAACTAGCCTATTCTGTTCGTGAATATAGGGGCAGGAGGTACTAAAGCAAATTCCCTTAGAAGATAACTATGACTAAAGTTCGTTATTAATTTCAGTACCTCCGTCGAAGTAAAGGTGCCTAGGATACGCGTTATATCGATTTTTCAGGGCTCTAAAGAAGCCCTTAATAGCTAAAGAAAGGGTTAAACCTTCTTTATTAGCTAATAAAAAGCACCATTTATACTAGGATTTTCGATCAATAAGGATAAGGACTGTAGCCTTCTTATTATACGGTATAGGTTCGATTTTAACTATATCTCCCTCTAGAATATCTAGAACTCTAGGGGGGTCCTAAATATATTGTTTAGTTAGTCTTCTAATAGCTTTAGATTGCATATAGGCTATGCAGTTAAAATCCTTTTCTTTGATGGCGGAAAAATCAGGGATCCCTTTAGCTAATTTCGATGATTTCTTTAGTAAAGGGAGGCCTATGTGGCCTAATCAAATATGCCAAAGAAGGGCTAAATCTAGTAACTTCTTGTAACTAGAATCTAGCTTTTTAGGGCTATTATCCCCTAGCTCCCTCTGTTACTAGGCCTCTTAAGAATCACAGGCCTCTGGGGGCAGTAGACGGCCACTATCGTCACCCAAGTCATTAGGGTATGGACCTTCTAAACCCCCTATAGAAGATGCCTAGCTAGGAGCTTCGGTGGGATATAGGGCTAAATCATCGTCTTCTAGCTCTTTGATTCGTTAATATTCCTCGGGATTAAAAGCTAGTTGCGGAATTTAAACCTCTATAGGGTAGGAAAACCCTAATTTAGTCTTATAAGCTCTTAGTTGTCGTTGCCGTTATTGGTTGCAATATTGAGAGCCTATAAAGGAGAGGTGGGTTAAATGCTTACAGATTGTAGGAGTAGGTTGCCCCTTAATCTGTAGAAAAAAGCCGTGTTTAGCAGGTTCTAGTAACCCACAGGGGCTTTTATTAGCTAGGAATAGCTAGTCTTTAGCTAGATAACCTCCCTTTAGATAGTGAGATAACCCACTAACTAGGTTAGTATCTATGCCTAGGAAATATAGGGTATCTAGCAGAGCTAAAGGCCTATATTCTAGTGGATTTTTCTTAACTAGAACATTAAAAACAGCTGTGCCTCTTCCTTTAGGATAAATAGGTCCTCCTGCTATAATTATAGCGCTAGTTTCACCTTTCTTTAGAGGTTTAAAGTCCCTAAAAGAAGCCCTATTATTATAAATGTGACAGGAAGAACCTATATTATACAAAAGGGAGTTTTTAACCACATCATTAGAGTAGCTAAAAGTAGGCTTACTAGTAGTGTTACTAGTGGTACTAGAGGTATCCGAGTCAGACTCAGAATCACTACTATTATCACTGCTAGATTTATTAGAATCTAATTCTTTAACGTATTCTATGGCTAGGGTATAGCCTAAAGCAAAAGCAGCTTCTTTTCCTTTCTGTTTTTCCCTATTGCTACTCTTTTTCTTCTTCTGCTTCTTTTTAGAGGCTTTAGAAAGGTTTAAATCCTTCTTATCCTGCTCTTTAGTGGCGTTAGAGTCCTTCTTAGGGTTAGGATTAGAAGACTTCTTTTCCTAGTCCTTAGAATTTCCCTTATTATTATTAGAAGCCTTATAACTAAGGGCTTTAGCTATAGGGGAGGTTTTGTCCCTCTATTCTTCTAATAAGTCCGCTATAAGGAACTGTAAATTTAGGGTATTTATAGGCAGTCCTTATGCCCTAGAAGCTCTAATAGTAAATCTTTGTCTCTTAGCCTAACTAGGAAAGGTCTGCTTTAATGCATTAATATAATAATTTACTTAATCAATAGGGGCGATCTCTACACTACAAAGTTATAGTCTAGCTAGTAAATTATTAAAATCAGCATTAAAAGCCTCTAAAGATCCCTTATAACTTAAAAAGTTTAGGGAGTAGTAGCTAGCATATAGTGTACCACGCTAGATTTTAGCACTCTGCGAATACTGCCTAATAAGGACTTTATAGGCTTCTTTAGGGGATTTTTACTAACATATAGTAGCCTATAGTCTAGGTTAGCAGCTATCTCTTAATATTATTAAAAGAATAGCTTAGTCATAGTTAGCTAGATAGCCTGCTAGGCTTAGATTATCTATAAATTTAGGTAATCCTAGGGCTCTAAATTATATACTTAGGGCTTGCTTCCACTAATCATAGTTTTCAAGGCCTTTTAGCTTAGCTCCCTCTAGAATAAAGTAAACCTTCTTATTTAGTTCCTTTATAGCACCTATATTAAAGGCAGCTTATAAGTTACTAGAAGGTACGCTCGTAGAAGTAGTAGCTATTAGGTCTTCTTCTAGAACCTTAGTATTTTCTTCCTTAGGTCTATTAGAAGCCTAAAGACCTTGCATAATAGTCATGGTTTGCGTTAACTTCTCTAGAAGATTATTAATGCTAGCCTCGTTTTTAATACGATTTTCCTCGCTATGCCTAATAAAATCAGTTAAGGTCTTGCCTTGTTATTCAATTTAGCCCTGCATCTGTAGCATAGGGCACTGGCCTAAACAGCTAGTTAACCTTCTATATCTATCCTACTAGGGTCCCTAGGGGGGCTAGAAAACCCTATAGCAAGGGCCTTACCCTTATAACTAGGTGGTGCTATCTTCTAAAAGTCCCTGTGTTAAATCTCTAAATTTATTCCTATTGCAAATAACGCGCGCTAGAAATTAATTATGTTACAATCTAGTCGCATACGTAATTTATGTGGCGGGGCTGTTTAAGAGGGCAGCCCTTAGGTCTAAAAAGTAGGTCTTCAGTATGTGTGGGCAGAAAAATGGCAGAGAAGAATCTCCATAAGGAAAATTTCTTAACACTAAGGATAGGAATCGTAGATAATAGGTATTACAGAAGCCACAACGCAACGCAACGTAATGTATAGTGCGTGCAACGTAATGTAATAGGTCAAAAAGCCTAGTATATAATATACTAGATGTCCAATGATTTCAAAGGGTGCAGCGTATCTACTATTGTAGATAATATCAAATATAACGGTCGCAGTAGTGAATAGAATCACTAAAAGTGGTTGTGGTTGTAACTAGATAGTTACAGTTGCAATGTGGTGGTTGCGGGTGCAATGTGGTGGTTGCGGTTGCGGCTGTAAATGATTTTCAACACCAAGGGTCTAATGTTGCGATGCGTGGTACTAGTAAATGAAGAGCTTCAAATTCTAGTGGTTTCCTTCGTAATCTTAAGAGCCCACAGGTATAGTAGGTAGTAACTATACCCAAAATCAAGCAGTAATCGCAGTAGAATAACGCAGTAATGTAGTAATCTATAGGCCTTCCAGGCTCATAACCTATTGAAAATAGGAAGGGAATCTAACTAGAGGGATAGGAAGACCTCCCTAGTAGATTCTAACGCAGCGGCTTCTAGATTCACTAGATTATAGCTTATTCTTCAAGATTAGGAGCTTTTAATAGTTAAATACAGTTAATTCCTAGCTAACAGACAGTCTAACAAGCAATAAGAGGATTTCTAGTCCCCTCATAGACCTACTAACTATATCAAAGGATCTAGGTCGCTAGAGAGGTCTTAGGAGCTACTTTTTATTTTCCGCAAAACTTATTTGTATAGGAAAAATAAAAAATCAACTCACGGCTATACAAACTAGCTACCCAGGTGGCCTAACTAAGCACTTTAGTATACAACCCTATTAATAAAATATACTATTAAATCCAGAAAAATTCAAGGATTCGAACAGTATACGTCAGCCTTTTATACGACTACTAGTTACCTAGTTACAGTCAATTTTAGCTTCCCTATAGGGTAACCTAGTCGGCTTAGTCATACAAGCCCGTGGGTTGGTTGTGGGAACGCAAGTCATAACAGACGCTGCAAGCAACGCTCGTAACCAACGTTGCAACAACGCAACAAGGCAACTAGTGGGCCTATAAAATAGTGCTATAAATAGCATTATTTTAACAGTAGTGTCTTAGAGTAGTGTAAGTGTCTAGGTCTTAAATTTATCCTAGTTATCTTTAAGGTTATCCTAGCTATTAGCCTATTATTCCTTAAGGTATTAGTCCTATCTTACCCTATAGTCACTATATATATAGTTAAGTGTAAATAGGATCTTTTAGTAATTACGCTAATACTTTTACTTTGCCTTATTAAAGGCATAGTTTAGGTTATTAATCTAGATCTTATACTTCTATAAGTTTATAGGGTAGTAAAGGTTAGTAATATTCTAGACTTTTACCTCTTAGCTACTATAGCTTAAGGAGGTGCTAGCTCTTTACTATCTTTTTATTTTATCTTCCCTTATATTTAGTTATAGTAAGCTAATAAGCTCTTATTCCCTCTCCTATAGCTTCTAGAGTTTCTTAAGCTAAGTGATTTACTTAGTTATTACTATAGTTTTAGCCCTAAGATTAGAGGGTACTAGTTTAGTTTTAGTCTTAGTAAAGCATAGTGTATTATTAGCTAAAGTGCTACCCTTATTTAATTAGGTCTAGTTATTATCTAATATTACTTTAGTGGATTAGGTAGTTCTCCCCCCTATATTACTCTTAGGTAGCTAGTAAGTAAAGCTTTAGAATTATAAGAATAATAGTAGCTAGGCAAGAGGTATAGGGGCTTTTATATATTTACTAAAGCTTGCTAGGTCTAAGTGTGTTATATATGCGAGCTAGGAGCTTATAGCTAGTGGCTCGCTAGTGTCACGTGGACCTAGCCCTAGGGCCTGACCTGCCGCGCGGTGCGCGTTAGCGTTCCGGGTGTTATTGTTGTGAGTGGGGCCTCACATAAAGGCTACATAAAATTAATTATCTATAATAGATACTATAGGAGTTTAAACGCGCTTATAGAGTAGTAAAATAGCAGTTAGTAGCGCGTAGTAACCCTAGTAAGCTTTTCTAAAGGTTATAATATAGCTAGAGAGAGTTATTTTTAGTACCCTTAATAACCTAATAATACTAAAGATAGCGCTTAGTTCGCAGTCCTTAGTAGTTATTATTAGGTATTTAATAGTTAATTCTAGAGCCTTATAAAGGCCCTATAAGAGTATTACACTTAGTTTATAATAACGCTTAGTCCTAAGTATAAATAAATAACCTTAAGGCATATATCTCTTTATAATAAGCTTAAGGAGCTTATAAGGAATATAATGCCTTTAAGTAGGACTATTAAGCATTATGCTAAAGTTAATTTTAATAAGACTATTAAGCAAAACCTCTTAAGGGTTAATATTAATAAGTGGCTTATAAATACTTTAATTAGCTATAAGAGATACTTCTAAGTAAACTGCCCTATTATTATTTATTATTTATTTAATTACGCTAGTTAGCCTCCTCTAGCTATTTCTAGTACTCCTATAGATTAGTTAAAGAGGAAAACCTTTAGAAAGACAAAAAACCCCCTTACGTCTTTATTTAGTCTAGCGCTAGCCCTATACTAGGTTAGCGCCGCTATTAGTGTAGCTATTTATAGTTATTTATTGCTAGCTTACGCTAGCCTTATCTCTTTATCTAAGTTTTTAAGTTAGATAGACTACTAACTTTCCTCCTTTGCCTAAGTCCTAGCCCTTCTCTAAGCTAGTGCTAGCCTAATTAATATTGCTATCTATAAAGTGAATTTAAGTTTATAGTAATAATTTACTTTTCTTTTATAGTATTACTAACTCTTTTATTACCCCACTTTTTAGCTAAATCTACCTCTTTCCTAACCTAGGTTACTTATAAACTTAGAGCACCTAGTTTTATAGAACTTCTAGAGGGGGAGGGTAAGGCTAGCCTATAGTTACCTTAGCGTTAGCGCTCTTCTATTACTAGAGTTTTTGTTTATTTGCGATATTAGTGTATTATCTTTAAATTCGTAATAATAACTTATAGCCCCCCCCCCCTAGGGATTATAAGAAGAGTTCTTCCCCCCTTAGAATCCTAACCTTTTTCCTTCCTCCTATATTACACTTTCTTATAGGTTCTTTTTTCTCTTTTTCTTTTAAGAACCTATAGGCCCTATCCTAGGTTAAAGCTAATTTAGAAGCTAATAATTATAGTAGTTTTATACGCCTATTCTTACTATTATAAAAATGTCTCCTTTTTAATTTGCGTTACTAGTAAGTCTATTTCTATTTCTATATAAACTAGGTGCTAATCTATCTAGGAACCTAAGTTATCTCTTTATTATCTAAAGAAGTTACTTACCCTAAAGTAGTTATAGCAAGCGCTTAAGCGTAAGCTTTAGGTAAGTCTCCTTTGCTCTAGCGCTAGGCCTATTTTAACACTAATTTAGTGTAGTTAGGCAAGCCTTAATAGTTCTAGTGTATATCTTATTATATGTAGTTTATTAAAACTCTAGGCTATTAGTGCTATAATATTATTAGTACGTTTTCTCTTTAGTTCTAGCGTAGTAGCAAGGCTAATCTATCTAGTTAGGGGCTATAACTAATGCCTATTTTAATTATTAGGTTAGAAATAGTAGTTATAAAAAGGTTTAATATTGTCGCTTCTAGGCTAGCGCTACTGCTAATCCGTTTAATAGGTTAAAATCACTAGACATTAGGTAAAACATTAGTAGCTAACTAAAATATTAGCTAAGATTACTAGTGGTGTAAAAGTAAGTGCTTCTTTAGCGAGTCTATTCTAGCTCTAAATTAGTGCTAATTTATCTATTTCCCTAGGTCCCTAAGGACTTTAATGCCTATATTAAGAAATTATACACTAAAAATCAAAGTAAAAAGAAATAGTCTATGTTAGTAGTAGGCCTTAACTAAGGCGATTCTAGGTCTACTAGGGACTAATATAATAAGACTATCTTTTAGCTATGTTATCTAGACATATAAATAGTAAAGACAAACTATCTCCTAAGCGCCTCCCTCCTTATTAAGGGGTAGGCTAAAATCCTAGAGAATACTATTCCTATCCCTAAGGAGGAGTAGTTTCTTTATATTATTTTACATTAGAGTAAGGGCATAAAAAATTAGAGGTAGCCTAGAAAGGGGGGCTAATTTACCTAGCGTTTAGTAATTAGTTTATATAAATCTAATAATAAGTTTTAGAGTATATTTCTTTCCTTATATACATTATAGTCACTCTACCTTTAGCCTATTTCTATCCCTAAATTATTTACATTAGTTCCTAGTTTTCGCTATTCTCACTAGTTATTATTTCTATAGTCCTTAGTTCTAGTCTTTTGCGTTAGGCATGCCTTAGTTCTAGCTCTAGAGCTCTTGCCTTAGTGGCTAGGTTATATGCTAGCGTGTAATATTATAGTCTCTTTATAGCTAGAAACCATTTAGCTATGACTTTTACCTACTAGGGATTATTTAGGGCTAGCCTTGCTTCCTATGTGTCTATAGGCTAATGTTATTAGGGTTATATGTAACTATATCTACGGTAATTAACTATTATATAGTACTAGTCTTCTTTCGCTTAGCTATAGCTATAGAGAGGTAAAGCCACCCTAGGAATGTTCTAAAGAAAAAGAAACTTATTAAGGCTAATCTTACCTATTTATAATTATATAATTATAAAGGAGATATACTTATCTAGGTTATTATAGAATCTTTAGATATCTTTTAGGTAGCTTAGTAGTTAGTCCTTAGCTAGTTCTCTAACACGCTAGTCCTAACCTAGTCTTTCTCTATTATGCTATGCTTCCTAGTAGCTTTTCTACTTATTATATAGGTTTGCGTTAGGTTTGTCTTCCCTATTATTATATCTTCTCTATAGCCTCCTCTAGGGTAGGATAGTTACTACTAACCTAGCTATAGTCCTAATTACCTTTACTATCCTACTATTAATAGTTCTATCCTTAAACCTCTTTTTTAAGTAGTTTAGGTATAGGTTAAGTAGCAGGACTTTAGTTTTAGCTTTTAGCTATATAATTAGGGTAGCCTTAAACGCCCTTATAATAACTTAGAGGTAGGCTAACTAGTTAGTTATAAAGCTTTTAACTATACCTTTTAGTTTCCCTTCTTTCTTAGTTAGTATATAGTAAGCGCTTACTCTATAAGTAATTATAGGGCAAACTACCTATATATATAGGAGGCGCGTGTCCCTAAAGCTATAACCCTAAGCTAACGCTACTAGCAAGGTAAGTATAAGTTACTACTAGGCTAGTTTTCCTTTAATAATTTTCTTATAAGCGCCCTAGGTAAGTTTCCTATTAACCTAAATTCTAAGGAACTAGTAGGCCTTTATAAGCACTATCTTCTTTACTCTAAGCTAGACTTTAGTCTAAGGGGGTTAATAGGATTTGCTAAAGTGTATAAGTTTTATCTTAGCTAGGTTAAACTTTACTCCTACTTCCTTAGCCTATTTCTTATAGATCTTTTATGTTACCTTAAGTTTTCTCTAGGTCTAAGCTATATTCTTTCTAAAAGCTATAATATTTATATTATTAGCAAAGCCTATTACTACTATGCTTAGTATAGCTCTAAGATAGACATAGAGTTTTACTAAGTATAGGAAAAAGAGAATAGAGAAGAGAGGGGATCCCTATAGGGTGCTAGCCTTAATTTTAAAGGGTCTTAAGAGCTCTCTATTAAAGCTAAGCTAGCTTATTCTCCCTATAAGGAAGCTATGTATTATTACTACTAGCTATTATAGGATACCTATCTTAATAAGGAGAGCTATAAAGTATAGGTAGCTAACCCTATTAAATACTAATAAAATATCTATTTACGTAAGTAAGGCTAATTTGCCCCTCCCCTAGGCCTCTCTAACGCACTCTATTAGGGCTCTTATTATAGTCTCTATTAACCTATTAACCCTATTTCCTATTTAAAGCTTAGGGAGAAGGCTATTTATCTTAGCGTAGGTTATAAGCTACCTTACTATTACTGCTTCTATAACCTTTCCTACTATATTAAGTAATAAGATTAGTCTCTAGGCATTAGCGTGTCTTATTTCTTTAGTTATTTTTCCTAGTTTCCTAATTACTACTACTTTAGCAATGCAAAAGTAGGCTAGGAAATAGCTAACTATAATAGCTACGTTTAGTAGCCTAGTTATTATAAAATAGGCTAGTTTACTATAAGCCTTAATAAATCCTATAGGGAGTTTATTATTACCTAGGGCCTTCTAATTACTTATATCTAAGAGAATATTACTAATCTCCTAGGGGGCGAATAAGTCTAGGTCTAGAACTAGTATATTATTAAGCTTAGGGAAAGATAGGTCTAGGATATAGGATAGGTTTACTATAGGTTTAGGGAAGAACCTTTATATAAGCACGCTTGCCTTATCTTTATATATAGTAGCTAGGTTAGGGTTATTATTAGACCTCTTAAGTTCTAGTAGCCTAGGGAGCTTTAGGGGGGCCTAGCTCTAAAGCCTAGCCTATCTTTCTAGCCTCTATACTACTCTATCCTTGCTATTAGTATTAGCTTACCTTAGCGTATCCCTCTATGTGTTTTTTCTCTTTTCTCTAATAACTCTTTCCTAGTTCTTATTTGCATTAGCATACGCCTGCTAATTTGCTTTAGTCCTCTAGTGCCTCTATTATCTCTTAGCCTAATTAGCTTTAGTAACTAACTCTTTAGCCTTTCTAGACTACTACGCTTTTAGTCTAGGTAAGCCCCTAGGTTTTTAGGGGGCTATTATCTTAGCTATTTCCTAGAGGTTTATAATTAACTATATAGTGTAGGCATTAATACCTTCCTTATTATATAAGTCTAGGGCGTTTTCTAGTAGTAATTAGTTAATTACCTTTGCCTTCGTGGTTCCTTTATTTATAGCGCTCTAAGTATACCTAAGGGTTAAGGGGGTAGCCTCCTAAGGGTTAGTAAAGATACGAATTAGTTATAGTATATAGTTAGACCCTATTAGGTTATTAGCTCTATTATAATATACTTAGATATTAGGAGTTGCCTATGCTAAATCTATAGTACTATCTCTATTACCTTTATTTTATCTTATAGGTTTGCCCTATAGCATTACTAATCTAAGCCTTTACTAGCCTATAAACTCTAGTAATTCTTTTGCCCTATTACTAGTCCTATTAAATCTATCTTATAGTAAATGCTTCTAGTTAAAGTCCCTAATAAATACGCTTTAGCTATAGGGCTCTTCTATATTAATAGCGTAAATAGGGGTGTTCTAATTATTACTATAATTTTCTAAGTAAAGGGAGTAAATATTCACGCTATATATTTTCACTAGGGACTAGTTAGTTTCTCCCTAGGCTACTTATAACCCTATAGTATGCTTCTTATTAATATATATAGCGTTATATTTATTATAGTGTGTAAGTTAGAAGTAAGTAAGGCTTAGAGCTAGGGGCTAAGGGTTTTTTATATATTCCTATTCTTAGATTACTATTATGTCTATATTAGTGTAGTGTTAGAGCGCTATATATATAAGATTATCCTTCTTATTTACATTCTAATAGAGGACTTATAATATTACTATGTTAGTTAGGGGGGTTAGGGGTCTCTTTTATCTTACGCTAGTTCTATATTAGCCCTAATTTGCTTCGCGTAATGTCTAATGCTATTTGCCCTTATAGCTCTAGGCTACTTTACGCTTTGCTTTGCTAGGGTTAGGTAGCCTCTTTTCTTTCCTACTATAGTAGCTAGTGCCTAGGCTATAGTAAGTCTCTCCTAACTTAGGGATAGGCTTTTATTTAAGGGGTAAGTAGCAAAGTATACTAGCTACTCTAGATATCCTACTTTTACTATATTCTATTTCTCTTTTAGGACTAGGTAGTCCTTAGAATAGGCTAGGTAAGGGCTAGAATATAGGATATATTTCTCCTATACTTAACTATTAGTAGTTAGGCAAGTTATTTCTTCGCCCTTATAATAGCTAGCTTTATATCTCCTATACTTTAGGGCTACCTTATAGTACTTTATAATATGTCCTATTTAGAAGTAGTTATAGTATTATTAGGGTTATAAGGTCTTATTATATAGTTTAGTGTAAAATAGCTTTGCTTTAAAGACTATTTTATCTTTATAAATCTTATTAGTATCTTTAACCTTAGCTAGTCTAAGGATAAGGGTAGTTCTTAGGGCTCCTTTATATTAAGGGCGCCTTACTATTACCTTAATTATATTAACTTTATTTACTTTACCTAGCTTTACTACTAAGTTCTTAATAAAGGTATGCTTTATAAGAAAGCCCTTAACTATAATACTAAGGATATAGTAGTAAAGGGCTACCTCTAGTCTAAAGGCAATAGGAATCTATTTCTAGTTATCTTTATACTAGGTAATAGTCCCTTTAAATATAATAATTATATCTTTACTTAGGAGTCTTCTAGCTATAACTACTATAGCTTAGCTTATAGCCCTATTTACTACTATTACTATATCTTTAGTAGTCCTAGACTAAAGTAATTCCTATATAGTATTTCCCTTAATAAAGACTTCTCTATTCTATTTACCTAGGATTTATAGGGGGGGTAAAGTAGTGTTAAGTTATTTTAGTAAAGTAAGTCCTATAGTAATGCTTACCTAGGTTAGAGTAGTGCTACCCTTAGTTACTTTCTTAATTACCTTCTTAAGGACTTATAAGAGTGCTTCTTTAGTTATATAAATATTACTATTATTATTGTTTTTCTATTCTAGTTTAGCTTAGATATAATTCGCTATTAGGAGGGTTATAGCCTTAGTAATGCACTAGACTTTAGCTACCTTATTACTAGGGATAAGACTAGCTATTTCTTTGTGAAATTTCTTTTCTTTAGGGTAATTAAATTAAATCTATTTTACTATAGGTCTATTATTACTCCTATAGATATTAAACTATCCTATGCTAGCGTTAGGGTAGTAGTAGCTTTATACTAGCCCCCTTTCTTTTTTATTAATAACTATTAGCACCTTATCCTTACACTTGCCTCTAGATCTATTGCAATGTGATATCGTGAAAGGGGGTAATTAATAATAAGGAATTTAAATATTAACTTGGTTTGTATTTTAGAGGCGATTCCGTACCTTTGGGTCGGTGCGGAAAAGTATGCAAAGGTAAACTGCCCTATTACTAAAGGTAACTTACCTATAGAGATAATTAATAATGCTATTAGGGCATAATTCCCTGCTATCTTAGCTTAAGTTAACTTATTAATTTATATAGTAAAGAGTAAGGGAAAGGTCCTAGATTTCTATAGCATTATAAGTAAAATTAGGCACCTAATTAAAGCCTAAGGGAAATCTTAGGTAAAGTCTAATAATGCCTTTAGAGCTAAGCTAACTCTTAATAGTAAAGTAAAGGATAAAGCAAAGAAGTTAGCAAAGAAAGACTATATTTACTATAAGAAGCATAAAATAAAGAAGTTAAGAGACTTATAAAAGGTCTATAGGGCACTTTACCTAATAAAGGACTAGAAAGTTAATAAAGAGCTATTAAAGAAAGCAAAAGAAATAATAAATTATTAGCCTAATAATGTAAAGAAAGTATATAACACGTGGTTAAAGGATAATAGTGCAAAGGAACCTAAGAATAATAGCGCAAAGGAGCCTAAAGAAGTTAATATAGCGTTTTTAGCTATAGAAGAGTTAGAGTCTTTAGAGGCTTTCCTTGCCTAGGGCAAATTATAAGTTATACTTAATAGTAGCACTTTAATCTATATCTTTAATAATAAACGCTAGTTTATAGACCTTAATTATAGTTAATAACCTAGAATTTAAGCTAGTTACAGTGTTACTAAGGCTTACGGCGTTAGCATAGCCTAGATTATCTTAATAGATAGCTAGACCCTTACCTTATTAAAGGCCTAGTACTAACTATTATTCTTTGCAAACCTTATATCTTTTTAGCTACTTATAAAGAAGGGGATAAGATAAGATAACCTTACTAGAAGGGTTATAGACCTAGCAAGAGGTAATTAGGAGATATTTTAAACTTAGATTATTAGTACATAGCTATATATAGAGGGCTTAAGCCTATTAGATATCTTTGCTATTAAGGGAGATTTAAGAGACCTAAAGGCTATAATAATAACGCCTGCAAACCTATGGTATACTAGATTAGCGTATCTAGGTAAGGATATAATAAATTAAGTGCTTAAAAAGCTTTAAATCCCTTTAAAGAAAAGGAGCGTAAGGAAATATAAGGTCTATTAGATAGCTAAGGCATAGAGGTAAATATTATAAGCGTTATAGGCAAGGTTATTACCTTTAGGGCTACTTTAGGTAGTCTCTTTTAACCTCTTTGCTTAATTATTAGGGTATAATAAAGACTAATATATTACTCTTTTTACCTATAAAGCTATAGGATTACACTAATCTTTATAATCCTATTAAAGATAGATATTACGCTTTGCTTTAATTAGTTAGAAGCTATATACGTAAGGGTATATAGTATCTATATTATGGTTATAATAACTAATAGGGAGACTGCCTTCTAGACTAAAAAGCAAGAAAAAGAGGTTATAAATAAAGGCATTATTATTAGGAAGTCTAGCCTAGCTTACCCACATTAAAACGGGCACGCTAAATAGTCTAGGGGGGTAATAATAAGGGTTATAATAACTCTTATAACACAATTAGGCTTCCTAGAAGATCTCTAGCCTATAGCTACTAAAGCAGCTATTTATATCTTAAACCACATGCCTTAAAAGCTACTTAACTAGCAATCCCTATAATAAGCGTTAAATAAGTGGTTAAGAGAGAACAAGCTTTAATAGAGTTACTTACTAGAGAATCTAGAAGCCTCTATAACTTACCTATAAGCCTTTAGTTATAAAGTATTTGTAATAACATAAAGTAGGCTTTATAAGGCAAGTCTAAAGCTTACATAGAGAGCTTATATTAGATACCTAGCTAGATATGTCTCCTTTACGCAATACCTAATTTAAGTGCTAATAATAAAGAGAAGCTACTAGTTCTTATTAAGTTATATTACCTTTAATAAGTTAATTTTCTATGCTTAAGAAAGAGGCCTATTGCTAAGTATAAAAGAGGTTAAAAAACGCTTCCTTAAAGAACTAGTTAATAATAATAAGGATAAAAGCTCTAATATAGGGCTTTTATAGATAGCATACCCACTATTACTATAATAACCACTTAATTAGCTTTAATAGGATAAAACTCTTAATAGTTATAATTAATTAGACCACAAAGAAAAGGAAAAAGAGAGTTAAAAAACAAATCTACTAACTCCTCTGAATTTACCTAGATAATTTCTAGGTTTAACGGATTATACACTATTAAGTATTAATAATTTACTTAACTTACCTAATAGTAGTAATAGTTATAATATATTAATAAATCTATAAGATTATAATAATCTTAAAGCATTTGCTATAGCCTTTAATCTAGGACCTAAGAGTAAAGAAAAGCCTTATATATTAAGGCTTTCCCTTTCTCTAGCTTATTATAATAATTTAGCTAGTTATCTAAAAGAAAAGGAATTCTAAAAGCATAAGATAAAGAATATAATAAGATTATTAATAAAAAGGTAGCTATAAAGGTATTTAGAGATAAAGTTCCTTTATATATAAAGCCTCTAGGCCTTACTTAGGTCTTTACTTATAAATTAGATAAGTAAGGCTACCTCTAATAATATAAAGCTTATCTCTATATCCTTAGAAATTATTAACTAAAGAGTTATTTATTAACTTAAGCAGTAACTCTAGTTACTAATATATTTAGGCTATTTATAGCTATTATATACTACTTTAACCTAGAAGCACACTAGTATAACTTTATTATAGCGTTCCTAAATTTAGACCTTAATAAAGAGGTTTACTATAAGATACCTCTAGGCTATAAAGATAAATAAGCCTATCTAAAGCTTCTTAGAGTAGTCTATAGGCTATAGAGAGCGCCTCTCTTATAGATAAAAAAGCTAATTAGCTAGCTAATTAGTAAAGGCTTTATATAAATCTTTAAAGATATTTATATGTTTATTAAAGATAGGTTAATTATCTTCTTTTATATAAATAACCTTATTACCCTATTTACTAAAGGGAAATTATATTTATATAATAAATTTAAAGCAAGACTCTTTATAAAGTATAATATTAAGGACCTTAGAGAGCTCTAATAGTTCCTAGGCATTAAAATTATTAGAGATTATACTAATAGGAAGGTATAGCTTAATTAGAAGTCCTATTAGAATAAAGCTACTACTAAATTTAATATAAAGATCCCTTAATAAAGGCTAATAGCCCTAATAACTACTATACCTCTAAAACCTTTTAAGAAAGAGATTAGCGCTTAAGATCTTAAGTAATACTAATCTTTAATTAAAACCCTACTATACCTAATAATAGTTTTAAGACCTAATATTACTTTTATAGCTTTATAACTCTTATAATACCTATAAAACCTAGGGCTATAGTATATAGAAGTAGCTAAAAAAGCCCTTAAGTATAGGTATATATAGGCAAACTTAGTAATTAAATATAGTAGTAATAACCCTAAATTAGAGGTATATAGTAATGCCTCCTTTACTAATAATCCTATAATATAAAAAAGCTTATAAAACTATATTATAAAGCTCTTTAAAGGACTTATACTCTTTAAGGTAAGAAGGTAAGCTACTATAACTATATTATTAACTAAAGTAAAGCTCCTAGCGCTTTCTTATTATAGTAAAGAGCTTATTACCTTTAGATAACTATATTAAGAGGTTAGGCTATGCCTAGGTAATAATATGCTTAAGATTAAATATAATAATATATAAACTATTTGCCTCCTTAAGGAAGAGTTTATTAAGCTTATTATAAAGCTTTAGTATATTAATATTTATTACCACTAGCTTTATTAAGAGGTTATAAAAGAAACCTTTAATATTACCTAGATTACTACTAAAGAGATAATTACTAATAGCCTTATAAAGCCTCTTATAGGGATTGCTTTTATAAGCTTCTATAAGGCACTAAGGCTTATATAACTACTTACTAGTATACTTAGTAAAGAACCTAAAGAGTAAGTATTATATAATAACCTTAATTTAGATAGGATTATAACTAATTAACTACTTTTTTATACTATAGAATTAATTTTAAATATTATAATATTAATTTAACTAATTTAATTAATTTAGAATTATTATAGGGAACCTTAAATAAAGTCCCCTAGGGGGGTGTGTTATACCTATAAGGGTATAATTAATCCCTACTATATAATAGTCTTACTATTTAACTAGCTAAGATAGGAATTTACCTTATATAAGTTATTTTCTAAGACCTCTATAGTTTTATAGTATGTTTTATTGTTATACTAGTACCTTACTAATAGTATAGGTACTTAGGTATTTAGACCGTAGTCCGCACCCTCTTACAGGGTCGGACAACTTAATAGAGGTTATCACATTGAACCCTAGCTTCGCGGTCCAACAACCATCCATAGCCTCTTTTGATGGGTCAAGACACAATCGATATTGCAGACTATGCAATTGGACCCTTGACGCCAGGGTGGGGTGTAATGTATCTCTAGTTTACTTTTACCTAATTGGTTATATACAGACCCTAGTTGACGTGACTCCACAAGCTGTATCACGACTAAGGAGATACTGATGGTGGACGCTCCAAACAGATCGGATTCGGAACAGGAAGCAAATAGACTGTCATACCAATTGTGACATGAGTCACATGACGTTCCATCTCTGCAAACTCTGGCAAGTATTCTCCTCTCCCTTCACTCAGCCATCACGCTCTTGCCGCCATCCTCGGTGACCCGTTCCCGCACCCGTATGTGCATAACCCCACAGCCAAGACGAACAAGACTGTTCCCGAAGCTGTCCACAATGATATCCCGACCTTCTTCACTGCCGGCGGCATCGTTCTGCGACTTTGCCCAGCCCGCGAACCCATCAATTTTGACTCCTCTGTTCCCGTTCCCGTTCTCGTTCTCTGCTGGCTTGCTCTTATCAACCCCCACAAGCGCGCTCGGGCAGAACAAGAGGGCTTCGCCCTGGCGGAGGGACACGATTCTGGCGAAAAGCCCGGTCAAAGGATCAGGCCCATGGCAGCCAGCGACTTCGTCCCGGTCGGGTGGCAGAATGAGACCTGGCCTTGCCGCAGCCAGGTGCTTCTTCAGACTTTCCAGCCAGTCTGGGGACGTGAATCGGTGGACAATTGTCACCGAGCAAAGATCCAGCAGTTTCGGGGAAATGGTGGGCTCCTGGGTGGCGATGACCATCCGCGCCCCCAGGTGACGCTGCAGCCGGATGGTGGCAAGCAACGACTCCGTCAGAGTCTGGCTCTCGGGACTCTCGGTCATGTACTTGTGCGCCTCATCTAGGGCAACGACCCGGCCCGTCTTGATATTCTGCTCGAGGAACAGGTTCAAGCAGATGTTGAACAGAGCACACGCAGACTCGGCCGTCACACAGGGACAAGAGAGGTCGACAATTGTCAATTGTCCAGCCTGGAGCGTTTTTTTTTTTAAAAAAAATCAGTACGTCTACTCCGTGTTGAAGGGTCATGCTGAGATAATGCTGCTCAGTACTCAGTGCTCACCTTGCCTTCCCACGCTGTAGCCGTGTCCTTCGACGCCTCGACGCTGAGGCCAGTTTCTTCACGGCTGGACGTTTTCGACAGCCAGAATCCCTGCGCAACATGCTCTTGGGCCATGAAGCTCTCCAAAGTTTCGAGTCGTTGTCCCAGGGGCCCCAATTGGCCTCCGGTCAGTCCCTCTGTTGCCAACGCTCGCTTGAAGGTTCCGTAGTCGAAATGGCCGCCCGTCTGCTGCTGCTTGATCCTCATCTCCTTCAGAATTCGGGTCACGACGTGGAAGTAGAGCGGCATTCCTCTGCCTTGGAGCGAGCTGACGGCCATGAGATCGAGCATTCTCTTGGTGTTCAGATCGCTTTGGCTTAGTCGGAGCTCTTGGACTTTGACATTCTTCAGGTGTCCATATGTTGCCTTGGAACATGTGAGCACTGTTTAAAAAAAAAAAGAAAACCCCTCTTTATTCTCGGTCACCGAGAGCATGTTCACATACCTTGATCTGTTTCACGTTGGTTGGGGCACACAGCACCCTTACGCTGACATCAGGGTTAGACGACAAGTGCGCAGCTTCGCAGGGCTGGCCCTTCGCGTCCGAGGCAAAGGGGTCGTAATGGAACACAATCCCGGTGAGGGGGTTGGGGAGGGTATTTGCATCTGAGGCGAGAAGACAGTTCTCGAGCAGGCAGCTCAGAGTGTGGCTTTTCCCAGATCCTTGGCTCCCGCAGATAAATGTGCTCGATGGTGCCGAGACGTTGTAATGAATGAATGGAGCATCCTCGGGAGGGGGGGTAGCATTGCTGCGTCTTAGCTCGTGTAGTCTGGACACTTCACCGCCGAGGAGCCCGTATTGGGAGAAGATTGCTTCGTCCTGAAAGGCGCCGACATCCACGTTTCGCCTGACAGCTTCAGCGAAGACGGGCGTATTAACAATCTCTCTGTCGTCGAGATTGTGGCTGTCAAACTTGAGCAGCGCCAACTTCTTCCGAACAGCGGCTGATTCATCTTTCTTGGCCATTTTCCCATGATGCGAAACTGCTGAGATGATGGTGAAGAAGGTGACAAGTTTTATCAACGGTTTTGTAGTTTGGTCCTCTTGAATCTTGGTCTTGACTCTTGACTCTTGACTCTTGACTCTTGACTCTTGAGCGCTGTTTGCATTCAGATCTGTCCCCCGGCTGCGCTGTCAGACGATTCACAGCGTATTCCGCAAAGCTTGAACTGGTGAATCGTGTGTAAAAACATGCATCTACCCGTGAATGAGGTCATCTACCCGTGAATGAGGTGGATGAAGAGCGCACAGACTTCTTCATATTTCCTGTGGGGGATGAAAAGATGATTTCATTGCTGGAGGGCAAAGTTACTTGTGCCGTCTCTTCTGCGTTGAGCTTCAAGGGACGGGCAGGTTTTGTTGAATACACAGAAAGATACTGGGCATTCTCCTAGTGGTGTCATTGCATTTGATGCATATTTGAGATGTTTTCTTTAGATCTTGCGGGAAACACGGAGGAAATCTCGACGGACTTGTAGACACGGGGTGATTGGGAGAATTGCCCTGCCATGATGGTCATGAGTTACGATGGACACATATTCCCCAGCTGCGTGAGAGCACGACTTGACCTTGGACGCAACTCAACCGACTTGGCGTTTGATGTTTGAATGAAGGTCGTAGAGCCAAGTCACTTGGAGCAAGTCGTTTGTGGAGGCGAGGCGAGGCGAGGCGAGGCGGGGGCCCATGAGTCATCCATCCGTCCGTCCATCCATCCGTCCATCCATCCGTCCATCCATCCGTCCATCCATCCGTCCATCCATCCGTCCATCCATCCGTCTCCGTCCAACAAGCGTAACAAAACTCCATGCCCGTCCTTGCAAACGCAAAAGTGCACCATGGCCAACGTAGACACGTCTCTCCCGCCCGAGCCCTCGGGCGCAGCGGCCGCCTACGCCGCGCAGCACGCATCCGACCACCCGCTCAAACTGTACGGCGGCTGGTTCTGCCCGTTTGCCCAGCGCGTCTGGATCACGCTCCACGAGAAGCGAGTCCCCCACCAATACATCGAGGTCAATCCATACAGGAAGGATGCCGAGTTCGTGGCCCTGAATCCTCGGGGCCTGGTGCCAACGCTGGCTGTGCCCGTCGACGGGACAGGCAAGGTCCGGAAACCGCTGTACGAGAGCCTCGTCGTGTGCGAGTACCTGGAGGAAGCGTATGCGGACGAGGACACACACGGCCGCCGCCTGCTCCCTCAAGACCCGTACCAACGAGCCCGCGCCCGGCTGTGGATCGACCACATTAGCACGCGCATTCTCCCCGCCTTCTACAGGTTCCTGCAGCATACGCCAGACAAGTCGTACAGCATCGACGACGCCCGCCGGGAACTTCACGGGCATATCCGGGCGCTGGCGGACGAGATGGACTCCACCGGGCCGTGGTTCCTGGGCGAGCACCTGAGCCTGGTGGATGTCGCACTTGCTCCCTGGGCTAAACGACTCTGGCTGCTGCATCACTACAAGCCTGGTGGTTTGGGGATCCCGCAGACTGGCGGGGATGGGACCTGGCAGCGCTGGAGCCGGTGGCTCACTGCCGTTGAGAACAGGCAGAGCGTGAAGGATACCTGGAGCGATGATGAGCGGTACATGGTTGCGTACAGGCGGTACGCGGATGATACGACTAACTCTCTCGTTGGTCAGGCCACGAGACAAGGTCGGACATTGCCGTAGAATTGTTTGGTACTAGGTACGGACGTATTAGAGCCGCTTTCTCGAAAATAATGACAATAATTAATCCCGTACATGCTTTATTATCCTGTGGCTTGCCAACCCCTGTTCCCGGGCTGGCTCACATCGCGCGACGCGAACGCGAACTACTATACATGTCATGACGCTGATTCACTGTTTCCCTGGCTGGTGTACAGCTGGTATTAACTTGTTTACAAAGAAGGACGATCAATCCCCCCCTTGTTTGCGACAACTCATCGCCCAAGAAACCGGCCAAGCTACAGGGTAAGAGCCTGCGCACTGTGACGCACGGGCCATTTTCTGAAAGAGACGGCATGTTTGAAAAACGGCTCGCACTGTGAATTCGACTTCCCGACGACCGGGGGGGGGAGGAGGGGGGGAGGGTTTCGATCAATTTGCCACGGCACCGACCGACCGAGTAGTAAAAGCTTTGATGCTTCAATCTGAGCTTCGCCCAACCACCACCCCGACGACTTGGACAACTCTTCGCCCACCCACGATGGCGGATCACGGCGCGTCGCGGTTCACCCCGCAGAACAAGTCGACGCACGAACGCCTGTCCACAAACACAGTCGGTCTCGTGGCGCTGTCCGACTTTCGCAAGCGGAGGGCCGAGGTGCTCGAGCAGCAGGAGCGCGAAGCTCGAGAGGCCGCCATCTCAGGCACGCCCACGGCCACACCGGACCGTTCCTCGACAGGAACGCCCGACAACGCCGGCAGCCAGCCTGGCGCGCGACCGCTGACGAAGCCGAGGAGGAAGAAGACGAAGACGAAGACGACGGGCAAGAAGTTGCTGCTCTCGTTCGGTGACGACGACGACGACGACGACGACGAGCAAGGAGCGCACGGCGAGACAGACGGCGGCGACGCTCCTCCCGGCAAGCCGAGGTCGGAAGATGCCGACACCGCGGACGAGAGCGACGCGGGCAAGCCAAAGTTCCGAGCCAATGCGTCCGTGGGCATCGTACCAAGGGCCGTGACGAAGGCGGCGCTGCTCAAGGAGGCGACGGAGCGAGAGGCGCTGCGGCGAGAATTCGTCGCCGTGCAGGAAGCGGTCAAGGCGACCGAGGTCGCCCTTCCCTTTGTCTTCTACGACGGAACCAACATCCCCGGCGGAATCGTGCGGATCAAGAAGGGCGATTTCGTCTGGGTTTTCCTGGACAAGAGCCGCAAAGTCGGCGCCGAACTGGGCGTCGGGGAAAAACGCAATAGACGGCGGGGGTGGGCTCGTGTAGGCGTGGATGATCTGATGCTCGTAAGGGATACAGTCATCATTCCGCATGTATGTTTTTTTTTTGCATGTTTTCCATGTTATCCCATGCTAATTCTATGTATGACATTGTTTTGCGACATGCTCCGTACCCCATTGCTGACCTTGCAACGACACCCCCCCCAAAAAAAAATAGCACTATGATTTCTACTTCTTCATCATAAACAGAAGCCATGGACCTGGGGGCCATCGTCTGTTTGAATACAGCGCCGTAGCCACCCTGAAGAAAGGCTCCGCGACAGACGGACCGAACCCGCCCGGCTCGGGCCAACTCAGCACAGCGGCCTCACGAGCCGCCGCAGCGAGGAACCTGGTCGACATTGATACTTTGGAAGGCGCGGCGGACGAGCCGACCAGGACCAAGGTCGTCGATAGACGGTGGTACGAGAGGAACAAACATATATACCCCGCGAGCACTTGGCACGAATTCGATCCCGAAAAGGACTACGCCACGGAGGTGCGCAAGGATAACGGTGGAAACACGTATTTCTTTCCGAAATGATGTTGCGCCATATATGATGCTTGTGTCGGTGGTTCACGGGCTGGTGGCAGATATTTGTGTGTGCTCCTCCACGTCCAGGTAGCCAATTCTCTCCCCCCCCCCCCCTTTTTTTTTTTCTTCTTGCAGGCAGCGTCGACACTGGCCCTCCGACGGGACGGAATTTGTTGTTGTCATTGTGGATGTTTTCGAAAACGGATGGCGTCGTTTGGGGGGGGGGTGTGTGTATTCATTCTGGTCACGTCTGTCCGTTCACGCGGAACATCGCCATAGCGCGAATAACAGTCCGCCGACGACCAACCACCCGGGCCAGAGGAGCAGCAGGATTATGAAGTTTCCGCTGCCGAGGACAAAGACGGCGAATTCGTACACGAGTTTTTTGCGCAACGCCTGGGCGGATTTGGCTTCCCAGAGACCGGCCGCGGCCTTTGCAGACATTTTCGAAGCCCTGAGAGGCAGGCACCAAGCTTTGGCAGGGGGGCGTGGACGAGACGAGCGAAGATACAATACATACATATGTATAGAAAGGAGGGACCAGGAAAGCGAGAAAGTGCTGGAATCGCACGTCGGTGCGAAATGACGGAGGATGTTTGAGGTGGGGGGGGGGGGGCTCCACCTTGGAAGCGGTTAGAAGCGATGCCTTGTTCCATGATGACGAGCCAATGTCTTCAGTGACGTAATTTTTTTTTTTTTTTTGGACTGTTCAATCGACCGTTGCTCTGGCCATAGATCCCGTTAGTCAAAGCGTTGATTTGATAATTCATCTGGCTGTTGGCCTGACGATTGACCTGATCAGCTTGACCGTTGATTTATTGATTGTTCATTTGACCGGTAATTCAATCATTCGGGCAGCCACAAGGATATTCTTGTATTGGATATAAAATTCTTGTCCACATAACTCCCAGCGCCCGCCGTCTCTTGTCTCTCCACCCCCCCGAGCCGGCGCCCCATTTGCATGCGACGCGACACGTTGGAAACCGGCTCGCTCACACGTGGAGGCGATGATTCGTCGCACCCACCACCACCCTCCGTCGCCGGGGGCGCTCACAGTGGCATGTGAGGTGAGGATGCCGAACGTGGTAAGCCGGGCGGAGAAGGACTTCTTTCTCTTTTCGATATTGTGCTCGTGCTTCTCTTGGTCTGTGGAGGGAAACAAGGTAGAAAGAGACGGGCGATGAAACCATGTTCGACTTTATAAGATTCTTATTATCTAGTGTCTAGAGTTTCAGATCACTGCCTTGGTTCTTCGGTGTTGCTTTTTTTTCGCATTTATAAACATGTTTCTACGAATGAATAATAACTTTGTGTTTGTGATTGCGATCCCGTGCTTTGCTTCGTTCGTTGACGACCGCGTGCCTTGTTTCGTTTGTTCATGAATACGGACACCTCACTTCCTTGTTGACGACCCCTGCCTCCCTTCGTTTGTTGATCGATCCGGAAACTTTGCCCCGTTTGATAGGTCTGGAAGCGTATGCAACAGCCTCCCTTTCTCTTCAACAGATATTCATCAGGATCGGTAGATGATGACGTCTCATTCGCAGTGGCATCATGCCGCGGATCGCATTCGGGGCATACCAGCGGCTGTTTTCGCCGTCGCCTTGAGAAACCCCTGGAAGCTCTCAAACGCAGCCGCATCGAATCCTTCTAACCACCGACAACCGACAGACACCTGCTTCACAGATGCACGTATCCACACCTTGAAACCAAATATCTTGTCCGACTTCATCTCTGAAATTGACGTGCATGTGTCGTTACCCCCGGCAGCCTCTTGCTCTCGTTTCTTCCGTCTCCGCCATGCCCGAGCCCAGACCTTGTCTGGCGCGCGCCCGATGCCCTCGTAGGCTTCCTTATCCCACTCCCAGGACATGAGGTCTAGTGCCCCGACGGCAGCTGAGATTGTGGACGCAAATTCGCCGATTGCGTCAGACAGGTCCATTGCCAGGACTTCCGCCTCGCTTGCACACGGTACAATGTTCCTGGATAGCGCTGCTTTCGTGCCTCTCGCAGCAGACTGTGCAGGGCGTAAAGGCCTGAACGACCAAGCTATTGCCCATCGTCGCGTCCTATTGCCTTGGAGAAACTCCGTCACGGCATAGTTATGGATATTCGCCCCGCGAAGAGTCTCGATGAACTCTGTGAGACTGGACAGGAACCCGAGCATGGCAGTGTACCATTGCACCCGCTCTTTCAGAAGCATGGATTCTGCAAAGATGCGTCGCACAAAGGCTAATTCTCCACCCGCGGTGACCATTTCAGTTGTGCTTCCTGTACATGCCGTGTACGGCGGTCTCTGCTTCCGTTTTGCGCTGCGCAGCATTTCCTCCTCTGACTCGTAGAACGGCGGGTTTGTCATGGTGAAGTCGATGCATGGTACGCCTAGCTCATCGAGTGGTATGAGCGAGCTGTCGGCGTTGCGAGGAACTACATTGATGCGACTGGATAAATCGTTGAGCTTCACATTGGACTTTGCCCATGTTAAGCTCGAGGGGTCGATGTCTGCAGGAATCTTTATTAGCCAGATCACGGATCGTTTGGTGACAGAAGGGCGCATAGGTAGGTAGGTAGGTAAGTAGGTACCTGTAGCTATGAAGGACCAGGGACGCTGGGCACAGCCCAAGAGGGGATAAATACAGCTGGCTCCTGTGCCAATATCCAGACCCGTTAGCTTTTGGCCAGGCTTGTCGTAAGAAGATGTGTCTAGAAGGTCCTTCAGCCAGAGTATGTAGTTGTGCCTGTTGGGGACCTTGTCGCATGGGATTTCAGCATTGGCTTTCCTGATTCGAGGAAGCACAAAGCTCCTGTACATACCGGGGGACAAAGTCTATCGTCTGATAGATCGATCTTGATGCCGAAATCTAGTTTGAGCAATGTCTTGGTCAGTTGCATCACCGACTTGGGATCTCGAAAGTCAAGATCTCGCCCTTTGACGCTGCCTGGAGAATCAGTCACGATTTGGCCACGGATGAAAGACGGTCGAGGTACGCACACGGCAGAAAATTCGGGATCCAGGCGAGATAATTCTTTAAAGTCGGCCGGTTTAGCATAAAGCCCCCGAAATCGACGGTCTCTTGCCTCCCAAGTACTCATTTTGGACGCACTGTCTATCAAAAGGCTGCCTGGTCGGGCAATGCCGCTGCTAGGCTCATGCGCATTTGGGTTTGCGCGATGCTGGTCCGATGCTTTTCTCTTGCGTTGCATGATCGGGACGCGGCTGAAAATTGCGCGGGTGTAAGTTTGTTGCTGCGGCGGTGCTCACTGCTGAGAAGAAATGGAAAGTTTTGTGCAGTTTTGTGCAGTTTTGTGCAGTTTTGTGCATTTTATGCATTTTTTTTTTGTTGCTCACTGCTCATCAGCAAGGTACCACCTACCTGAGGTAGGTTGTCGCCGGGCATGTGGGTCTGGTCTGTCTGCCTTGTTAGTGCGGGTTCTGTTACCGGCAAAAGGTTGAGGGGGGCAAGGACAAAGGATATTAATCTCATGCTGTGTACGTCCGCAAGTCAGAGTGTATTTAGAATGAGGAAAAGATGACAATATCCAGGCCAGCGATCGAGGCAACTGATGTTGGCTGTCGCCATGACCCCAATGATACGTGTTACGCCAAGCTCATGCTTCACCATAACATAACTCTCCATCGCCAGCCATCAAACACCCTTAAATCGGCTTCGCTGATGTCATCCTCCCCACGCTCTACACGCTCCGTCAACTTCCTCAGCCTCTTGTTCAGTGTCCTCGCCACCCGAATCGTCACTTCGTTCTGGAACACATACAAAATGGCAAAGACGAAGAATGCAATCTTTGCAAAAGCACCGCCACCGAGAATCGCATTCTTGATGCCGGAAAGCAGCCCTTTTGACTTGCGGAAAGCATACTCTGTATCGTTGGAGGATACCCGTGACTCCTCATCTGAGCCACGACGAAAGATTCTGCGGACCGCCGGAACGAAAGCAGCACTAGGTCGAGTTGTTAATGGACCGGGATCCGTGATTCCCAAACAACGGAAAGTCCTGCCAAGAAGCGCAACACTCACATAGTGCCACCTACGAGAAATCTCGACCATCGACTGCCTTGGGCAGACTTGGCCAGGGCTCTCACTTCGGCTTGCAAGGTACCCAAGTCGTCCAATACCATGCCTGCCTGGGCCATGAGGCGAGACTCGAGCTCATAGACTGCGGTACTTCCGTCCCCTCCTTGGCGTATCTTCCTCTTGACACTCAAGTACTCGCGCAGGTGGAATTGCGCACTGGCTCTGATGTTGCGCACATCCACTGCTGCCGGAGGGACCATGGGCGTCAGTGTGTGGCCCGGGACGGTTGGGATGCTCATCATGCTACCGGGGTGATCTGGTAATTGTGATTCCGGACCGAGTTGCAGGGCAAGCCCCTGACCAGAACCTGGCTGATGATAGCTTTGAGGCCCCAGAGGTGGCGGTGGAAGATTCGGGACATTCGACGGTGATGATATCGGCCGAGGATCTATGGTCCGCATGTGCGGTTCAGGGGGAGATGTGGGAGAGGCCATGACGGCTGCTGGAGGTTATTTTTTTTTTTGGTCAATTCCGCATAATGTGAATACAAGCGGCAGTAGAGAATGAAGCAAAGACAAGCGCGGAGCAAGACACAGCTTTATCGTGCCTACAGCTCCGTTGGCTGTGCTCATGGAGTTGTCGGGTTCGACAGCCCAAATGAGGAGGCTGGTAATAAATCGGCGCCCGACGTCGACGTCTTGTCAACTGCCTACGGAGTCGGAGTACGGATTACAGCTGTGCGCACTTGTCGACATGGGACTGTGAGTGCCTGTGAGTGCCTGTGAGTGAGTGCCTGTGAGTGGTTCTGGCAGCAAGAGTCACGGGTAAAAGCGGAGCCGTCAGTCGCCAGGACAGATCAGATCAAGACCAAGTTCAAGAACACTAGCAAAAATCATGTTGTTCAGGGGCCGAGCAGGAGCAGGACTGACTCTCGACGGGAGCTTCATGGGCCGAACGTCTCTTCCACGATGTAGTGCCGGCGAAACCTTTTTTCTAACGCTCAGTCTCGGCGTGGACCCTGCCATCAAGGTCACGTACCCCAAGCCTCGTGGTTCAGCGCGCGACAGCCGGTCTGTACAGCAAAGAGAACACAGCAGTCTTCACGAGAGCCACGACGTTGCACAATACACGTGCATCTGCAGGGAAACCCACCTCCCTCTTGATCCTGAACCAAGTGCCAGTGCCAGTTTGTCGGGGCGAGAAACTTCGAATGGAGGTGCTCAACCCCCAGGGCAACCCCCAGGGCATGTCGTCGTTGGGAGGAGGTGAGGTGGGCGCACCCGTTCTGGAGGCCAAGGACTACACAAATTGGGGAAGTGCCAGGACCCAGGACCAGCTTGAAGAAAGGATGGCGAGGTAAATTGGGATGTGAGCCTGAATGCAGGCAAGGCCGTCCGCAGGCCTCCCGCTGCGACGGTCCCATTGCCAGTGTCCGCATCGCCTCCCCAATCCGAGGTCCGGAGCTCAAGACTCGGAGTGCACTCACTGCAACACACCAGATTCTATCACTTGCAGAATCTATTCTACTACGATCCCCGAGGCTTGCGATCGGGATTTTCCTCGTTCAAGAGCATTCCAAGCCAGCCATAGTATGACAAGGCTTGCTGAAAAAAGGAAAAAGGGCCTCGTATGACGCGACAGGTCTTCAGGCCATGAGGAGTTACTGCGTCACGCCATGTCTGCGAGGAAAGCCCGGCGCCACATTGTGACAACCAGACACGATGGGAGCTCAGCGTCCCTCTCACCCTCTGAGCTGAAGGCTGGCGGTGCCGCGGGCCGTCATGTCAACTTTGTCTCGGTTGGACCGTCTGATCCCGCTCGGTGAGCGCTTGGCGGGGGGGGGGGGACGGAAGCCACGCAAGACGCATTTTACGCCATCAGCACCGGCCGACGTGCCATGCCAACTGGCCTTTGTAGTCATTCTTTTGTTCGGTGCTTTGCAGACTGCACCCCGTGTGTTGTTTCAGCGAGTGTCCTCGGCAGTCGATCCGTGCGTCATCCATGTTGGGAGAGCCCTTGGACGCCGGTCATGATGATGGTGGACGGACCAGCAGATGGACACGGAGTGCTTGGCAGTGGCCGCTGCTTGCTCCGGCCAGACCCAAACCGCTCACGCGACGGATGACAAGATGGAAGACGACTGGCCTGCCTGCAAGACCCCTTTGTCCCAATGGCTAGCGTCAAGGCATGTACGAAAAGTTGATGCCAGGCCGTGCTGGTGGTGGTGATAGGATGGAACAAGCGTTCCCGATATGTTCCTCATGAACTTCCCTTGATTCCAAGACCATCGGCCCCACCCGCCACTGACTGCAAGGTTCCGAGGACGCGGAACCCGATGATGAAAGGCTGCGGGAGAAGTTGAGCAATGAGGAGCATCTTGTTAGAAACTCCTCGGCGGCGGATCATTCGTGGAGAGGGGAGTGGATGCCGAACTTGGTTCGTAGTTGCCTCACAACCTGATGGTTGGTGCCTCAGGCTTCACGGTCGAGGTGGGAGTTCGTGCTCCCTCTTGGGCCTTGGCCCATCAGTTCCGAAGCCGTTCACCACGAACTATCATTAGGCAGAAAGACCAAAACCAGGCCTGTGGTCTCTCAGCTCTGTCCCATTTCTCTCTCAGCGGCAGAAGAGACGGGCGTTTCACTCACCCCGATCCGGCGTTGACAGCAACTTGGTCGTGTTCTTTTCCTGGCATCTTGCAGGAGATGGCGTCGGACGCCAGCCACCCTCTTCCCAGAGCATCAGAGGGAAGGCGGAGGGCGAGCCGAGAAAAACGGGGATAAAACGATGACAACCTGAACGTAACCGCCGAATCGCTGGTCGCTCTTGCTCATGATGAAGGTGGTGGTGGTCTCGCCTCGTCCATCGCGTTCGCATCGCATCGCATCGCATCGCATCGCATCGCATCGCATCGCAACTCAACACACATCACCCCCTCCCACCAAGGCAAAAAGGTGGACCAGAAACATGGGAACGGGCAACGGGCCACGGGCAACGGTGAGCCGAAAGTGCAGCCAAGGGGGCATTGCAATCACAGCCCCCCCCCCCCCCCAGCCTCGATCTCCTGCTCTTATTTGGTCAATTCGAAAAGGAAAATTTGCCTTGTACTACGAGACTTGCCAGACGAGGTGTGACGAGCCACACTGCCGCCTGCCGGAGGCTGCGACGATCAGCGCCGTCCGCCGTCCGCCGTCCCGCCCTAATAATAAACGTCAACTAGCAGTCACAGCCTGGTGCTTCCAAAGACCAGTCTTCTTCAGACGGATCGATGCTGGAGAAAGCTAGCCTACTAGTCCGTAGTAGGGGGACCCGTCCCTGGCCAGCTGGCCAGCTTGGGAGGGAACAAGTTGTCTTGGTGGTGTGGGCTCCAGCTCCAGGCTGGCTCGGGTAGCGCCGCCGTCCCGAGCCTCTTCGAACGTCCGCCCCTGCATAAGAAATAACTTACAAGGCGGCTGGACGAACCGAGCCTACCGGGCAGACATACATATCAGGTCAGTCATCAACAGCGGCCAAGGCCAAGAACATCGAACATTGGTCATGGAATGAAGCAGCCCAGAGAGTTTATCTATCTGTCCCTCAATCTCAGTGGTCCGCCGACTGCATGGGGCTTCGGCGCTGGGGCCGCAGACCTCCGAGAAATATGACGCACGGTGAAATATGACGCACGGAGAAGGAAGGAAAAGGAGGCGGCCGTGTTGATGGGCGTGATGGGCGTGATGGGCGAGACAATACGGATGAACACGCGCGTTGGCTTAGCTTGCGGGCAAACCAGACGGATTTTGACTCAACAAGCATATCGGCCGGTTTGAAGGCGGGCGCGGAGGCAAACGACAGCTACGAGACCACCACCAGAGACGAGGTACATGCATGCATTGCTCTACATACATGTATTGCTCGCAATACCGAGTAGTCCGTGGTCCATGGTCCGTGGTGCGTAGTCCGTAGTCCGTAGATAGTAGACAAACAACTTCCAGGGTACCGCGTCATGTACGGATCAGCCTCGCGATCCTTTGCATTCAGGATTCAGGGCAGGGCCGGGCGTCCGTGGCTCGGTACTGACACCGGGAGTCTCGAGCTCCCCCTCCCATGGTCATGGTGGACCCATCCTCGATGCCTCATCCAGGGCTCCCGGACGCCTGGGGGTTCTGGGGGTTCAGTTCAGTTCAGTTCAGTTTGGTCTGGTTGCTGGAGCGGGGCGCCTTGGGTCCGGCAGAGCAAGCCGATCCGCCCGTGCCTTGCGTTGGACATCTGGGGGCGACCTCCCTCTGGGCCCTCTGGGGGCCTGCGAGTCGAGCTTGTCTTGCTCGCCCCCCCCCCCCCTCCCCGTCTTTCGAGAGATGCCCAGGCCCGTCGTCCCCAAGGCCCCGCCCCCCAAGGTCCGCCGCGCCCGCCCGTGTCTGCTTCTGCTTCTCTTTGCCCTCATCCGCGTTTCCTCGTCCGTCGTATCCATTCCTCCCGCATTCGCACTCGGTGTCGCGACCTGTTTTTTCCCTCCTCCATCGGTTGCTGCCAGCAGCCAGCAGGACTCGTTCGTCGCAGACCCTGTCTAACGCCGTCTAACCCTCTCTGACACCTCTGACACTGTCTGGAGAGCAGGAGAGCAGGAGAGCAGGAGAGCAGACCTCGAAACTTGCATTTCTCGCCAAACGTGTTTTGCTGACTTCTTCTGCTCGTCCGCCCGGGAGCTGCCTCGCTGCTCCGCCCTCTCCCAGCTCACGCGTCACTCACTGACCGCCCGCCCGTGGGAAAAACCCTCTTTTTTTTTTTCTCACTCCTACTACCAGCTGCTCTTCCGCTCCGATCAACAACGGGGAACACTTGTTGAGGCTCCGGCGTCGTGCCCTGCGCCATCATCAGCATTGTCAAGACGCCATTTTCATCCCATCTTTCTCGTCGTCCCTGACCGGACGCCGACAGCAAACACCGCCCGTGGTTTTCTTGTCCTCGGGTGCGTTTTCGTTGCCCGTCCTCGCGCCTGCCTGGCCATGCCCATGTCTTCGGGCGGCGTGGTACGCTCAACCGCCCTCAGGGCGGGCGGTGCTTGCGTTCGCTGCCGCAAAGGCAAGACCAAGTGCGTCTACGAGAATGGCCGCGCGCCATGCAAAAACTGTGCAAAGGGAATGCACGATTGCTACCTCCCCTCGGAGAGCATGGCTCATCATCATGGCCAGAGCCCGGCTCGTCACGCAAACGCCCATCGCCCAGCACGCGACAGTCTGCCGGCCTCCGGGGCCGGAGTCTCTGATGCCAGACAGCCCGTCGCGAGCTCTGCCTCTACCCGAGGTGTCCAAGTCACACCCGAAAAGTGAGTTTCTGTTTTCCATGATTGGCTTCATTTGCCTGTTCTCGCTGCTTTCGCTGCCGCCGCATTCTCCCACCCTCCGCGTTTCTCTCTCTTCTTTTTTTTTTCCGCCCACATGGCTGCCTTTCTGCACCCGCGCACCCACGTTGTTTTCTCGGGGGCCCAGCAGCGGCCGTTGCGTTGCGTTGTCCATCCGCGCCACGCCTATCACCGCGGCCTTCCACTTGGCTCGGCGCCCTCCAATCCACCTTCAGGCCCCTCCTCTGCTCCGAGATGCCGGCGACTTGCGCTGTCTCCAACACCCGTCGTCTGCCCCCCCCCCCCCCCTTCCCCCTTCTCGTCCCTCACACATGCACACATGGCACCGAGCTGCTACGCCTCCTCCTCGGGTGGTTCTGATGGCAATGCAAGCTCGCCCCTCGGATCATCCATCTGGTCATCCATCACACAGCGCCGAAGCTGCCGTGCTGGTCCTCGCCTCTTTTGTTGCCCAACCAAGCAAGCCTTTCGCGTCATTGCTGGCCCGTTCCCCGCTAGTAAATTGACTCAACCAACCACCGCCGCTGCCGCTCCTGCCCGAACTGCATGATTTTGTTGCTGACCTTCTCTCTGCCTCAGGCTGACACCTGAGCTCATCGCCGAGTGTGAGCGAGTCGTCTCCAAGACGTTCCCGGCGTGTGTGGCTTTTCACAAGCCTTCATTCGTCCAGCAGTTAAAGAATGCTACTCTGGAGTCAAGTCTTGTGTATGGACTCTTGACTTGCGCAGCCCGGTAAGTAGCTTGGCTGGCTCCCCAACTTTCAATTCTTACATGTCGATCCATCCATGTCATCATCTCGCCGGCAAGGTGACAGACGTCCTCATCTTGAATTATTCACACTGACTTTCTGGTGGCATCAGAAGCTCTCCAGTTCTCATCCGTCGATATGGGTCTCCTACCACAGGTGCAGAGACGTTCGCTTCCAAAGCGCTTGTGCTGGTCAATCAGAACCTGGACCATCCCAATCTCGCCGATATTCAAGCTTTGTGTCTCGTCGTCATCCACGAATGGGGAACTCGCAACGCTGTTCGGGCCTACATCCTCCTCGGCCAAGCCGCACGCATGCTTCAGATGTATCGCATTCTCAACGGCCATCACACCTCTGACAATGCCGACCAGTTTCTTCGGGATGAGTCCTTGCGACGTACGTTGTGGCTGGTCTACATTCTGGACTGCCTCCTGACTAGCACTCCTGGTCGATACCCCGCCCTCGCTGCTCAGGATACCTCGGATGTATCTCTTCCTTGCTCGGACATCAATTTTGCTTTCGGCAATGCCGTCTACGTAAAGACTTTGCCTCAGCACCTTGGCCGCGCTGCATTGTCACCTGGCCATGGCAGTGGTGGAGAAATTGGCGAGTTTGGGTACATTGTCCTCGCATCAACAATCTGGCGCGATGTCGTTGGCATGTTGACGGCGACGACGCTGCACACCTTCCGGGAAGAAGACTGCACCGACCTCTTCGCCAAGATTGAAAACCTTCGCGCGTCTTTGCCCATGCCGCTGGTTGACAAGCCTGGCCAAATCACGCTGCACATGACTATGGGTTCAGGATATACATTTGCGATGCTCCACTGCCTACTGCATTGCGCCACCGTCTTTGTTCATCGCCGCCGTCTCTTACAAGACGTGATATCCCCGAGTTTCAACCTGGATTCGTTCCGCACTAACCCTCGATGTCACGATCTCGTGGATCGCCTGTTCACCTCCTGTCATGCCACCACACTGCTGCTCAATGCTGTAGAGGCCGGGGCGGAAAAGGACCACCCGACCTGCCTCCCCATTGTGATGCTCTTCTCGGCATTCACTGCCAGCGCTACAGTCGCTTACCTGTCTCTCAAGGGACTCACGCCACCCAATGCCGTAGAGACGGCTGCTCACATCGTGAGAGATGGGCTCAAGTTCATGCACAATGGCACTGATAATTGGCCACTGATGTCTAGTTGGCTTAGGCACCTTACTGTCATGCAGCGGGTTCTGAACAATGATGCTGCTTCTGCATCTGGCAGTGCGATCCCCCTCACTGGCCGGCACAGCTCTGGTTCTCGTCACTCGGGGAGCGGCGTCAAGGACGAGGTTTCTTCCAATGCCGACACCAACACCGACACCATGGACTACGATCACCAGGGCGCGGCCGGCGGAGCTGTCCATCACTCTTCAGCCGCCCGATCCGTGTCCGAATCTGCCCGAGGGGACAGCGAGCCTCCTGTGGCCGTTCCGCGACGCGGCGTCACCACTATCAACGGTGGCTCCGGGACTGCACCCAATGCAGTCGTTGGCACCCCCCCCCCTCTGCTGGAGCTCCCCAGGCTTTAATGCAGCCTTCGGATGGCAAGCAGTCAAGCCCAGACGCATCCTCTAACGGAGTCGCGGCCACGCAAGACGGACAGACCACGAGCCAGGACATGACGGCTCCTGAGCTCTGCCAAGCCTTTGAGCGACAGCTTCTCGACCTGGACGATCTCGCGGCTTTCATGGGTGGCGGGGTTTGACAGCAGGCCAATGCAAGCGCGCCTTGCCATTTTACGACCTTACTGCGGCAGGTCTGATTGGTCCTGTATTTTCACGAAGCATGAAGTGAGGTAGGTTGTCGAATTATAATTTTCCGGGGAAGGGGGGGGGGGCCTCGGTTTTCGGTGGAGCGAAGGGCATGGCAATTGTGTGTAGAATTATTATAGAGACAGGATGGGATACCCGAGAATCACAGGCCAATGGCGACGGCGTTCAAGGCAAGTGACGGACATGGCAATGTATCGGGCAGAGCCACGTAGGACTGTACTGCGGCCCGACACGACTCCTGGGCGCATGACAGTGGTAGCTTTGCTCCTTATCTTGAAATGAATAAAACTGCTTTTCACTTGGGTTTGCCATGTGTTCTCTGCCCGGCGCTGGCATTGATTTGTCTGCACTTATTGCGAGTCGATGAAGTACTCCGTATTGCGTGCGGGGTTTATCCCGGGATGGAGTGTTGCCGTGGAGCCGTGGAGCCGTCAGTGCCTCCCTCCTTCCGAGAATGACGGTACTTGGGGTCCCTGGGGTCCCTGGGGCCATACGCCAAGTGGAAACAGGGCCTTGTTCAGACGAGCGAGTCTTAGACACATTGGGAGATGACGTCTGGGAGCACCCCTCGCGGTGCCGATTTCCGGTGCCAAGCCTTTTGGCACGGGTACGGAGTAGATGAATCCGTAAAAAAATGTACGGAGCATGGGGTGGAGCCCCGCCGTGAGGCGAGGCAGGTGCGAAGGCCGAAAAGGGGGGCCCATCACCTCACCAGCCAATCAGCATTGTACATTGTAAGCATTACTCCGTACGGAGTAGTCCGTGATTAAATGCTGACGGAACGGATCTCGGGCCCCCCCAAACTATCGCCGCCTTTGCTGTTGGCTCATGGTATATCTTGGGGCCGGAGCCCTCAACTTGCTTGGCCTTGCCAGCCATTCCATTCTCCCTCCCCTTACTTTGTTTTGTGCCGTTGTGCCGTTGTGCCGTTGTGCCGTTGTGCGATCAGCATTCACTCGCGGCTGTGAGCAAGTCAAGTAAAGAAGTCATCATGGGCCGCCACTACGCTGGAGGAGGCGGCGAGGAGAGCGGCGCGGCTCCCCATGAGGAGGGCATGTCCGCTGCTTCATATCTCGCGACGCGATTCACAACCCTCAAGCCGCCCATGCTGCCGGTTCCAAACCCGTGGAGACTGGTGCGCATGTTGAGCGCCCAACAATGGGCATTCTTCGCTCTGGCATTTTCCGCATGGGTACGTTGAATCAGAGTCATCAGGGACTTGGGCGAATGAGTGTACACGCCACCATCGTCGCTGACTTTTTCTTCACAATCAATTTTTGCCAAATCCATCAAGACTTGGGACGCCTTCGACTTCTTCACCGTTTCACTCACCGTCAATGACCTGGCAGAGGACTTTGGCAAATCACCCGCCGATATCACATGGGGCATCACCCTTGTTCTCATGTTTCGATCCGTCGGGTCCGTTGCCTCTGGAATCGCGAGCGATCGCTGGGGCCGAAGATGGCCTTTCATTGTGAACAACTTGCTCTTTATTGTGCTGGAACTGGTGAGCGGCTGATGTTTCCCTCGGGGTCCACGCATATTCAGGCTTAGGTGGCAATTAGCTTACAACGACCAAGGGCACCGGCTTCTGCCAAACATACTCGCAATTTCTCGCCTGCCGCGCCTTGTTCGGCGTCGCCATGGGCGGCCTGTACGGAAACGCAGCCGCCACGGCGCTGGAGGACTTGCCTGGAGAGGCGCGAGGTCTCATGAGTGGCATTCTTCAACAGGGTGTACGTCGCTGTGTAAACCATTTCACTCATCTCTCGTCTGGGGACCCAAAATTGACAAACAGAACAAATCATCACTCGTGCGCAGTACGCCTTTGGCTACCTTCTCTGCGCCGCCTTCGCCCGCGGTCTCGTCGACACTACATCGCACACGTGGCGGCCCTTGTACTGGTTCGCCGCTTGCCCGCCCGTCCTGTTCATCGGTCTCCGCCTGCTGCTCCCCGAGACCAACGTCTTCCGGGAACGGCAGCGCCTGCGCGGGGAAGCCGGCCAGGCGGGCCAGTCGGCCGGGGCCGTCTTCATCAGCCAAGGCAAAGTTGCCCTGAAGCGCCACTGGCTCCTGCTCGGCTATCTCGTCCTCCTCATGGCCGGCTTCAACTTCATGAGCCACGGCTCGCAGGACCTGTACCCCGCCATGCTCGAGAACCAGCTTGGCTTCACCAAAGCGGAGGTGACGGTGACGCAGGTCGTCGCCAACCTGGGCGCCATGACGGGCGGCACCGTCGTCGGGTTCTGCAGCCAGTCTGCAGGGCGACGCTTCAGCATCACGGTCTGCTGCATCGTCGGCGCCGCCCTCCTGTACCCCTACGGCGGCTTCGCGGCGGGCGGCGGGGGGAACAAGTCCATCATGGCGGCGGCTTTCTTCCAGCAGCTCTGCGTCCAGGGTGCCTGGGGCGTCGTCCCCATCCATCTCATGGAGCTGTCTCCCGGTGCTTTCCGCACCTTTGTCGTGGGAACCGCCTATCAGCTCGGCAACCTCGTCTCGTCGGCCTCGTCCACCATCGAGGCCAGCCTGGGCGAGGACTTGCCGCTGCCCGCCTCCAAGACGGGCGCCAAGCGCCACGACTACGGCAAAGTCATTTGCATCTTCATGGCCTGCGTCTACGCCTACACCCTGCTTCTCACGCTCGTCGGTCCCGAGCGTCTTCGTCGCAGCTTCTCCGACATGAGCGACGACGAGGACGGCGAGGGCAGCCCGCGTGGGCGGGGAGAAGACGATGAGATGAAGACGGCAGTTGTTCGGGAATCAAGTTGACGGGCATTCACGAGCTAGCGAATTTTTTTCAGGGGGGGGGGGGGAACTTCTCCGGGTGAGAGTTGTAGTACATGTGTGTATATATATCCCATCCCCATGGCCATAATTCGGCGGCAGGTACACGCTGGCCACGACGCATTTACAACATGAGGGCCCCCCATTGCAGTCTTTTGGCTTTTTCTCCTTTTTTTTTTAAAAAAAAAAAGAGGAAAATTTCCGATTGTAAAAAAACACGGTAGCAACATATCCAGACCCTGAAACACTAAATACAAGAGTTGCCCAGAGACAAACGCAGACCCATCCACACATGGCGGCCCGTCTCATCCATGCTTCTTCCTCTTCTTCTTGTCAAGCGCGTGTTCCAGCACGTTGGCGCCAATCGCGCCCGCGAGAGCCGCGCCCGCGGTCCCCATGAACCCGCCGCCGGCCTTGTGGGCGGCCCACGCGGCGCCGCCGCCGCCAACAAGGGTTGCGCCGAGGCCGCGCTCGGCGTCCGGTCCGCCGGGTCCGGGAGCGGCGTGGTCTTGCTGGCTGTGCTGCTGGGGGGGCTGGGGCGGCTGCGCGTACGTCGTCTGCTGGGGGTAACATGGCTGTTGGTGAGTGTAGGCCTGCTGCTGGCCGTAGGTCTGTTGATTATGCTGGTGGTGCTGGTGGTGCTGATGAAGCTGGTGATGTTGATGTTGTTGATGATGCTGATGATGCTGGTGATGCTGATGTTGTTCATGTTGTTGCGGCTGGGCGTAGGTAGGTTGCGAGGGGTAGTAGCCACCGCTGCCGCCGCCGTAAAATTCTTGGTTGGACATGATGAGAAGGAGAGAATGCTCGTGAGAGATGAATCCCTGGGGGAAAGCAGCTGTTCCGGATGACGACGGGGTCGGTCGGGGTGGCGGATTTAAATACTTCAGCCGTGCTGTTGTTCTGACGTATGCAATGTTCTTGCTTGGGGGCAAAGGTGGCTGTGCTGGCTGTGGCGGCTGTGCAGAGGGGCGGCTGACCGAGTGCGCCTCGCTGCAAGTTGATGATGAGTCTGGTGGCGCAGCAAGGGACTGACTGAGGGACCGCTTGCTCTCTGCTGCGCCCGCAACAGGAGGGGAGGGGAGGGGAGGGGAGGGGAGGGGTCTGGGCTTGCTTCTTGTGGGAATCGAATCGGTAATAAACCCCCGTTGATTGAGTTGTATCTGGTAACAACTATGTACCCCGTATTTATGACCCGTGATTGTTTCCCCCTCATATGCACACACGTCATCCGAATCGTCCCCATTTCACTGCTCAAAGGAGCCGGGAGCGTACAGCACATCGTGAGCATCACCATTCATGTACTCCCACAGGGAGCGGGCCTCCTCGTGAACGCTTCGAACACTTCGCTTGGCGGCGGTGCCGTCCAGGGCTGCGAGCTCCGCGGCGGCCGCCTCGCGCTCCAGCTGCACATGCAGGTAGACGGCCGTCCTCTTGCCGCTGAAGAGCGCGTGCGGAATGTTGGTCACATTGTCCGAGTTGCAGTCGCCGACGGCGTAGACGCCCGGCACGCTCGTCACCAAGCCCTTTGCCGAGTCGGCGCAGAGCTTCTCGCCGCACATGCTGACACCGAGGTCCTTGCCGAGGCTGGAGTACTGCTCCTCCTTGAAGCTGGCGACGAAGGCCTCTCTCGTCGTGGACTCGCCGTCGGTGAAGTGGACCCGGAAGAGGTCGTGCTCCGGGTGCGTGGGAAGAGAAGGGTCGGCCGTCTTGTCGGAGCCATCTCGCAGTCGCTCGAACGAGGCAATGGTGCGGTTCTCGACCTGGACCTTGTGCAGCTTCAGGTACTCCCGCCACCGGGGGCTGGCCTTTTCCGTCGCTTCGCGGTTGGCAGGTGTGTCGGTGCCGTTGACAAAGGCGACAATGTCCCTGTTGAGGGTGAGGCTTTCGCGAACCGTGCCGGGGACGCTTGTCAGGGGACCGAGCAAGCCGAGAGCTTGATCGGCGTGTTCATGGCCGTCACACCAGTGACACCAATAGACGCCGTTGGCCCAGCTCTCGGCGAGGCCGGGTGTGCCGGGGATCAGGTCGCGGAGACCGGTGGCCAGAACGATCTTCCTGGCGGTGAAGCTGATGTCCTTGTCGCCCGGGTATTTGCCCGTCACGGTGAAGTATGTGTTGTTCTGCTCCGCCTGAATCTTGGAAACCGTTCCGTTGGTCATGGTAACGGTGCCGTAGTAGGATATCTGCTGGCGGGCCAGCCATCGGTGGTACGCTGGCTGGAGGCCTGGCCGCACACCGGTTCGGTTTGGTCAGCCAACAACACGCCAAGTAATTTCGTGTGATGAATTCACACACGGTATTCCTCCTACCAGTGGCAAAAAGAGGAGGGCGCCAGGAGATGTTATGCTTACCATCGTTGCCTATAACATCGTGCATGTGTCTCGTGGCGTTGTTGCGGTAGACACCCGAGTCTATCAACAGCACCTTGCGACGAACTCGGGCCAAACCGCTCAGAGTACTCAGCCCAGCCGGACCACCGCCGACAATAATGGCATCGTAGTCAGTCCGGGGGATACTGTCAGCCACCGGCGCCGCGGAAGCAAGCAGAGGCAGCGAGCACACCAAGGCAGCGGCGTTGAACCACATGTCGAGGACGATTTGTTGTTCGACGGAACCAAGTGGTAGGCGGGCTATATGAATAGCAACAGCAACAGCAACAGCAAAACTTGACAAGATCTACGAGCTACGCGCCACCGAGGAGGATGTCGACGCTGCGAAGGGGAGGAGGAAGGCTAATAAGGGGAAAACCAAGACATCCTCAAGCAGAATCTCGGGGATCTCGGGGGGGGGGGGCAATCCCTCCTGGGCCCTGTACCCAACTATTTATGCTCGAAACGGACAAGACGGCAACACACAAACAAGTTGTGAGACAATTGGAGCCCACACGATTTCTTGAGTCACGGTGCAATTTCGGCTCGAGGCCCATCTCGTTGTGATCGTCCCAGCTCCACGGCCCGCGGGCCGGATCCGCTGATTCCGAGAAAAGATCGGCCTGCAGGACGGGCATGCCCAGGAAAACATGATGCATCACGTTCTCGATTGGTCGATCATCCCACGAGCTTGCTCTCCCAGCCCTTCCACGTAACGCCGGGGACTCGACGCCGAACATGATGATGCTCCAAGAGCTGAACCTGGGGCACTCAGAAGTTAGAACTAGCTTGGCAGTTTAGCTCATGTATGTGATGGCTACCGAGGCTGAAGAGGGAGAGGTTCATGGTTGCCCCAGTGCTTGTCTCACCCCAGCCAGCAATCTCCTGGCATTTCTCGGAAGGATACGGTTATGATCCGTAATACGGGCACGGAATACTCCGTACTCGGCACATGCCCTGCTTTGCTCGTTGTTGTGCTGAAAATAATGCATTGGTGCGGCACGGAATTGGTGGCGTCACACTGCTGGACCGTCTGTTCCGTCCTCTCTCTCATCAGCTGCGTGGATTCAGGCCGTTGCGCATATCACGTCTTGGTTTTGATTCGGTCGAGTTTTTGCATCATGCACCCGTGCGGCCGTGCCTGGTGCAGATAGGTAATATAGGTAAACCCAGCATAATACGCATAATACACCCCACTTGTTGTACGGAGTACACATGCATGTGCACAAGTGGAGCTGATTAGCCCACCGGCTCCCTGGGATGGGATGAGAACGGGGCGACGTGGTTGGTCGGTGTGCGCTGTGTGGATGGTATCCGTCAAGCGACAGCCGGGCTCCCCGTCGGTGCCGACCGGACGCGAGCATGTTTCTACCAATAATAACAATGACTGACTCGACGCGCTGGCCGATGCACCGATGCACCGACCGGCTTTGGCCGTCATCGTCACCTTCGACGCCTTCTTCGTCTACATCTGTAGTCTACATCTGTAGGCACCATGATCATGATCGAGCCCAGATCAGAACCCCCCTCCCGGACTGAGCTGTGGAGCACATTCCGAAAAGGACCCCCGATTCCTGTGCTTTTCGGTTGGCAACGTGCGGTGTTTCTCCGGCCAGACCACGAACATGTCCATGTCAACGTCAACTCCCTCGTTACTGCTGAGCATAATCTGATAGGGCTCGCCGATTCCGCAACCTCAGATCCATAGTAAAGACGGAATTTCAAGTGAAAGCTACCACGCGAGAAATAAGAGGTCCGGGAACCGAGCGCAAGTAGGAGCCAACTCGGGACGGGGGCTTGCGATCCAGGAGACTTTCATCTGATTACTCTCGAATATAACCAAGTCTCGGTCACTCTTCTACCCCGCGTGTCATGTTCCCTCTGCTCAAATTGAATCAAGACTTGCATGCTCCGTCTGGGTCTCTGGCCATACCAGCTCCAGGAATGCCCCAAGCCCGCATCAGCAACAAGAACAACAACAACAACAACAACAACAACAACAATCTCATATGCGCAACCACGTGCTGCAGGTACCTCTGGATACGGCTGAAATCCCCGACACGACGTTTACGAGGGCTCTTCTCTCCCCAGCTCCCTGTTCATCCGCGTCCGTATCCGTTAGGCAGCCGGGATGTGTCAAGGCTTCTGGGCCGGATGTGAATAGAACAGGGTGATAGTATAGATAAGTAGTAGCTAGATCGCTAAAGGTAGGTAGTAATGCTTAAGGGTTTCAATCTCTAGCCTCCTATATTCTCTGTGTGCGACCTTCGCCTAAATACCCCCTCTACGCTTATATAACTAGCTTATAGTAACCTTATAGCTAGGGCACTATAAGTCCTAAGTAAGTCTTACTATACATAATGCTATTACCTCTATTACCTATGTTACTCTATAGCCTCTATAACCCTAATATAGTACCCCCTCTACTTTATAATTACCCTTAATTATACTTACTACTTAGTTAGTGTAAACTTACTATTTTAAACTTCCTATATAATTCTTACCTTACATGTCCTAACGTAAGATATAGGGAGATAATAGCCCTATTAATAATAGGTCTAGCTATTATTCCTTACCTTACCTATAAGCTCCTAGTTATAATGCGGTTATAGCTATAAAGTTACTTTATAAATACTTATATCCTTATTCCTACTAGTCCTATAAAAGTAAATACCTTATATTATATTTCCTTATTAGCTAAAAAGGATAGGGTATTAGACACTATACGTTAGAGTGTATTTAATTATAAGTTCTAGTGAAGTTACTATAAGCTTACTAGGTATATATAGTTAGCTATAACCTTAGCTATTAATAGCTATAACGCTAGCTTTTTAACCTATAGCTTACTTTTACTGCCTATATAGATTACTTAAGGGGTTCGTAGTTAATATAAAAAAGACTAAATTTCCTCTCCTTTTTCTCTTCCTTTTCTCCTTATCCCTCTTACTTTTTAATGTTAAATTTATAAGTTAGCCTTACTAGCCCTATAGTAGCGTTTTTACTGCTACTACCTAGTAGTTACTAATATTATCTAGACTCTTTCTCCTTATTATCTTATTATCTCTCTGCTTCTTATAGTTAGTATTATAGTTAGTATCTCACTGCTTTACTTCCTGCTTGCTTACTGCTAACTTATAGATAGGTTACTATATCTTCTATCTGCCTAATAACTCTAGGACCCTTAGCGCCTACCCTAGAAAAATCCCCTTATAAGAGGGCTTTGTGTGCCTTAAAAACATCCGTGTAAGTTTACCTCTTATTTATAGTATTATAGCTACTAACTTACTAAGTAGTATAATTAAAATTCCTTGCCTTTACTATAGTTAGTAGGTAGCGATCTAGCAAATTACCCCTAAAGATAATAGAGCTAAACCTTAGTATATTATAGATAGAAAGCTAATTCCTAATAAGTGCTATTATTCCCCTAGTATAACTAAGCTACTCCTCTCCTACTTTTATAATGCTAACTTAGGATAGGTAATTCCTTAAAGTGCACTTACTATACAAAAAATAATAAAATATATGCTAGCGTAAGTGCCCCTTTAAGGCCACTACTCCTAGCTAGCTAACCTATTATTAGTGTCTTATAAGAATTATAATACTCTATTATAAGTTCTTTAAGGTTATAAAGAAGGTTCCTAATAGTACCTATTACTATCTATCCCTAGTAAGATTATTAATTCTAGTAACTTAGTTAGAGCTAACTTATTACTAGGCTTTAGTGCGCGCGAAATATAAATTATATAATACGCTCCTTACTATAAAGAATATAGATTGCTATAGGAGAGTTTGCTAGGCCTATCTAACCGCAGAAGCCGCTTATAAGGCGGACGCTAACAAGCGCGCAGTGATGTCGTAGCTATTTAATGCTGCTAACCTTAAGGTCTAGATTGATATCGCCAATAGCCTGCGTTTCATGGCTCAAAATGCTCCAATCGCGTATCCGGAGGCATCGGTCTCCACTCGCAGTGGTAACGTCGGATTGAAGTGGACTAAAATCGGAGCCTCCTAGAATAGCTTTTGTAGTTCCCTAAACGCTACTAGCTCGCTGTTATCTAGCTTAAAATTCGCTAGTTAGTTCCCTTGTAGGCGGTTTGTTAATAGGATAACTATTTTGCTATATAACTTAATAAAACGCCTATAAAACCTAGTAAAGCTAAGGAAAGATTAGATATTAAACACGCAGATAGGTATTAGCTATATTATAATTACCTCTACCTTGCTTAGGTCTATTAAGATTCCTTTTAGTAAGATCACGTAACTAAGGAATTTAACCTCCTTAACAGAGAATTAGCACTTATTTAAATTAATAAAAAGGTTAGCCTTTTAAAATCTCTTAAGGATCTTTTTAATATTACCCTTATGCTCTAAGATCTTATAGCTAAATATTAGGGTGTTATTAAGGTAGATAATGTAAATAAGGTTATTAAGGCCTTCTAAAGCTTTATTAATATACTCTTAGAAGGATACTAGCGTGTTAATAAGCCTAAATAGTATTATAAGATACTTAAAGTAACTATATTTGCACTAGAAGGCTATTTTCCACTTATTGCCCTTATAGATACGTAGCTAGTAGTATATATCTTTAAGGTCTAACTTTATAAAAATCTTTACACCCCCTAGTTAATCTAAGATTTCTAATATTAGGGGCAAAGGGGCCTTGTCTTTAACTATAATCTTATTAAGGCCCCTATAATTTACGTATAGTTATAGCTTTCCCCCTTTTTTTAGTATAAAAAGAATTAGGGCGCTTGCTAGGCTAATGGATCTTTAGATTTACCCGCGTTCCTATGTAGTTACTAGGTACTTATAGAGTACCTATAACTCTTTCTTAGCTAGGTTATATATTAGACCCTATAGCAATGCTTTTCCTTTTTCTAATTTAATAGTATGTGTATAGCTACCTAAGCTAGGAAAGGTGCTAGCCTCTTTATTTAAAAATATATCTTTAAACTCCTTATAAGCTTCTAGAAGTTTTACTTTCTTAGGTTTATTAGCTAGTTTTATTATTATGCTATTACTACTTCCTTTATCTTTATTTACTATAAGTCTAATAGTAGCTATATATCTAATTATATATATTACCTATAGGTTAAGTACTACTATAATAGATATATATTTTACTACTTTTTAACTATTCTATAACCCTACTACTAATAAGATATATCCCTTTATTATAGGGTATCTCTAAAGTCTATCTTTCTAAGATATTATTATAGGCTTATACTCTCTTGCTTAATTAACTCCTAAAACTAATTTTTCGCTACTATTAGTAATATAGTAGCTAAGTTAGTATATCTTTATATAGCCTATGCTATCCCTAACTAACACTATTTTTTTTAAAATCCCTTAATATAGTATAATATTACCTAATACACTCTTAAGCGTATTATTATAAGGTTACACTTTTAACTAATTAAGGTCTATTAGTATATTAGAGTGAATTAAGGAATATGTAACGCTAGGGTTAAATAGCATTAGCACTACTACCTAGTAGTTATCTTAATATAACTTAATATCTATATAAATTTATAGGTCTAGGAGACTATTCTTATTAGGTTAAGTTATATTAAGAGTGTTTTCCTAGGGTTTTACTATGCTAATTAGGGTCTTATTTATATTTAAGTAACTCCTAGCCTACTTAGTGCTAGCTTAGTGTGTCTTAGTAGTATAGGTGTTTTTTTAGCAAATGCTATAGTCTAGTTTAGTGCACCTAGTTAATAGGTAGCCTAGTTTCCTATACTTATAATAAACTAGCAAGCCCCTTACTCCTATATAGTGTCCTTCCTATAGCTCTTTTTCTAGAGACACTAAGTAATTCCTTCTCTTCTATTAGTTACCTCCTTAGTTACCTCCTTAGTGCCCTTTATAAGGAATCCCTTTCTCTTCCCTAGTTATTGCTTTTACCTTCTTTCCTTAGCTAATAAGGTAATTCTAACTTATAGGGTACTCTTAGCTAAATACCTACTTCTTTATAGTGCTATTTAGGCACTATATAAACTAAGTAATTCTTAGAGGTTTAGGTATAGGTTTAGGTAATTCTACCTTTACCTTCCCCTAGACTTTAATAAAAGTTTAGAATAACTAATCCTTACCTTAGTAAAGGGTTAGTAATATTCCTATAGCTTCTAGGTAGTAACTATCTTTATCTATTTCTTTAGTTTTTAGCTATTAGATAAACTCCGCCTAAGTGTAGCTCTAGTAATCTATATAACTATCTATAGTAGCAAAGCGCATTTACTATTGCTTTGCCTTATTTACTAGGTAGCTACTAGCGTATATAACCTTTATTATATTATTAGTAAATATATTTTAATTTATAGTAAAGGTTATATTTAAATCTACTAAGAATATCTATAAGTTCTTATAGGTATCCCCCTTATATATAGGAGCTTTTAGCTATATCTTTACTATACTATATCTATAAAGTCCTAGTAAGGGTAGTGCTTCCTAGGGAATAGGGGTAGTGTCTTAGGTAAAAGGTATTTATAAGGTAAGAGTAAGGCCTTTATTAGTATTAACTAATTAGGGAGGGGTATTTACTTCCTATAAATTTTTCTATAGCTATTTAAGTTTTTGCCTCTTTTAAGTAATTTATAGCTATATCTTTACTTATATAAGGCTATAGTTTAATATAGCTTCCTTACTATTAATAATAGGCTCTAATATATAGGAATTCTCTAGTATAGTTAGATAAGAAAACTTATGATTTAGAAGCAAGTTTTAATCTATAAGTATACCTTTATATAGTGTGTTTGCTCTAGAGTTATTAGTACCCCTTAAGTAGGTGTTTATTCTTTATAGTGCTAATATTCTTACCTTACTAATAGCCTATTACCCTAATAGGAAAGAGAGATTAACTTATTAAGGCTTCTAGGCTAGATATAAATAAAATAGGGTAATAGTATAGATAAGTAGTAGCTAGATTACTAAAGGTAGGTAGTAATGCTTAAGGGTTTTAATCTCTAGCCTCCTACATTCTCTATGTGTAACCTTTGCCTAAATACCCCCTCTGCGCTTATATAACTAGCTTATAATAACCTTGTAGCTAGGGCGCTGCGAGTCCTAAGTGGGTCCCACTGTACATGATGCTATCGCCTCTATCGCCCGTGTCGCTCCGTAGCCTCCACGACCCTGACAGGATGCCCGACAGCAAGCCATTGCGGGGAATCTCGTCGACTGAACGGGCGGCCAAATGACGGGACCAAAGTCGCGGTCCTCCTCATGAGGTAATCCCTGTCTCTCAACAATCGCTGCATGTTGCACCCACTACTGCACGATTATCCCTGCGCTGCACGATAGTCTCACTGCTTAACTAGCTAAGACAAGAGACTACCTACCCCTAGCTAGTTATTTTCTAAGACCTCTATAACTTTATAGTATAATTTAGTACTATATAAGTACCCTACCTCTAGTAAAGGTACTTATGTATTTAAGCCATAGTCCGCGCCCTCTTATAGGGTTAGATAACTTAATAGATACGATTACATTAAACCCTTAGCTTCGCGGTCTAACACTGCACCAGTCTGGATTGGTCAATAGAGGATGCGACAGGGATACGGCCAGTACGACAGACTTTGCCGGATTCGACACGGGTATATACTGGCAGCATGGACATATAAAGCACATGATGAATGAGAGAGAGTTATTGCTGAAATAAGAAGAAGAAAACCCGAGAGAGGGATCTAGATTGTCAAGATTGAGAGATATCTGCACCTGAGCTTGACTGATCTCCCTAGAATTCCACCTAAACAGAACAGGGAGAAAACTAAATGCCCCCCCCCTCCCCCCTCCCCCCATATTTACGCAGGAACAATTCCGTACTCCCCAAAGGGGAATGACTCCAAAGTAGTCAATTCCTCGGCCCAACCGTCATCAACCTCTCCCACCTGGTGCATGTCCACATGGCCAGCCTCTCCCGCGCGACCTGCCAAAATTTCCTCCTCCCGACCAGCGACCTCCTCCTTGAGTTTCGGGTGCGGAACCCAGACGACCCTCATGCCCGCCCGCCGGCCGGCCTCCACCCCCGGGACCGAGTCCTCAAACACGAGGCACTCCTCGGGGGCAACGGGCTTCTCCCCGGACGGCAGAGAGTCGTTGATGGTCTCGAGAGCCAACAGGAAGATGTCGGGCAGCGGCTTCCCCCTACCCGCCGCCAAGCGAGCGTCGTCGCCCAGCACGCGTCTGTTGTCGGGGAACGCGGAGAACAAGTCCGCCAGGTGCTCCGTCTTGAGCCTGAAGTTGGCGGCGCCTGAGCTCGTCGCGAGAGCAATGTGGACGCTGCTGCTCTTGGGTGCCAGCCCGGCGAGCAGCTCCGGGACGCCGGGGAGCGGCCTCGCCGCCGCGAACTTTTCTCGGTGAAGGACGGAGAGCTCCGAGTTGAACTGCTCCCGGCTGATGGGGAGGTTGGCCCAGTCCGAGAAGATCTTGTTGGCTTCGGGGCCGGGGCGGCCCTGGAGCCTGGCCTTGACGGACCAGGGCATCGGGGGCCGGCCGTATCTCTCCAGGACGAGGTTCACGCAGAGCGTGTACAGGTCCTCTGTGTCGAGGAGGAGGCCGTCCATGTCGAAGATGCATGCTCGGACCGGGGGGAAGCTTCTGGGTGTGAGTTTGGTGGGAGGGCCGGGTTCCGGGGCTGGGTGAGGACGTACTCTTTCTTGGGGGCCATGATGGAAGAAGCTGGTTTTTGAATGATAACAAGGTCTTCTCTTTTTTTCCTCGCCCATTTGCAATTGCGAGTGAAACTTTTATGAGACTGCATGAGATTGATTCAGTTTCTTTTGTTCATGGCAAAAGTTCAGTCTTCCGCACTACCCCCCCCCACCCCCCACCCCTGCCCTGCCCGCCCCCACCTGCAACTGCACACCACCTGGGCCCAGTTGACAACAGCTGCTTCCCTTTGCTCAAACGTCTGCAACGCAAAAAGTCTGGCATCCGCCATCAGCATCGCATTTGCCTGCCAGAATGACAGGGCCGTCGGAACAAAAGGACGCCGCCCCGGATCGGGTCGACGCGATCAAGAATCCCGAGGAGAATGCCGGAGTCGAGGTGGTCAGGTTTTCACCTGCAGAGGAAAGGGTAAGTAAGTCGAACGTTTCATCCGGCGTTGCACAGTCCTTCACACCTCTCCTCCTCTCCTCCTCTTTACTACTATACTCGTATTTCGGGACCTCATGTTATCAGCCCCTCATTCACAGTGCAAACATCTCGGTTGACCTTTTTTGATTTTTTGCTTTTTGAATCCGTAGCTAATAAAGGTTGGATATGTTTGTGGGGGGGGGGGGTGACTAAAAAAAGGCTCTTCTCGGGGAGTCCAACACCATCAAGGCGGAAGCCAACGCGTTGTACTCGGCAAAGGACTATGAAAATGCACTATCAAAGTATGAAGCCGCCATCTCAACATGCCCCAACTACTTGCACTATGAGCGCGCCGTCATCCAAAGCAACATGGCTGCCTGCCATCTACAACTGGAGCAGTGGAAAGACGCCATCAAGATCGCCACCAAGGCGCTGGATGGAATAGCGGCGCTGCAAAAGACTGGCGATGGGCCAGAGCTAGCTGGCACGGATGACGAGGGGAAGCAGGACATCTCCGAGCGACAGAAGAGTTCCTCGGCGCCCCAAGTCGAAAAGGCAGACGATGAAGTCGACGAGGAAATCGTCAGTTCCGGCGCAACTCGAGCCGCGCCCGCGCCGTCATCATCAGAATCAGACACCACCAAGTCAGTGGCCGAGACGAGAAAAGCGGATGTACACAGGATTCGCACCAAGGCACTTCTGCGGCGTGCTCGTGCGCGTTCCGAAGCCGGCGGGTGGCAGAACCTCGCTGGGGCAGAGGAGGACTACAAGCTCTTGTCTGACACGTCGGGTCTTGGTCCGGCGGATCTACGCGAAGTTCGGAGGCAACTTGTCGCGCTGCCGCCTAGGACAAAGGCCGCGCAGGAGAGTGAGATGTCGGAGATGTGGGGGAAGTTGAGGACGCTGGGGGACGGGATTCTGAAGCCATTTGGTCTCAGTACGAGTAATTTCCAGATGGTCAAGGACGAGAAGTCGGGTGGCTACAGCATGAATTTCACATCGGGTGATGGCGAGTCCAAGTCCACATGATGTGGGGATTTGATCAACAAGGGCTCCCGAAAGATGAGAGGGAACAGAGACAAAAGGGGAATCATAGATGATTGAATGGACAAGGCATGCTTCGATACCCCTGTGGAAAAGCATACTGCATAGTTGTCTTCAGCCAAGTGTTGTTAACGGGGCGAATTCAGGTGTTGCGTTGCACCACCACATTCAGAAGACTAAATTCGCAAACCTCTTTCGCAGTCTCGACCGCTCTTGAGGCTAGTTGTGCAGTCTGGTGCCATCTCCATCGCACTTGATATGTCGCTTTTGGACTGTCAGAAAGTCTTGAACTCGACCTCGGTCCATTTGTTGCGCATGACCTGGGCCTCGTGATGCAGTCAGCATAATTCGGCTTGTGCTGACAAGATGGATGTACGCAAGCGTGCGCTGTAATCGACTAGCGTTCTGCTTTTCCGTGAACTGCATCATCGCAAGCCCTTCAAATGACGTTTTCCCAAAACAAGTCTGCCGAGCTACTTTTTTCCCTGTAAAGTGAAGAATTGTCATGAAACGTGGCATGGCGCCTCCGAGATGATATTCTGTGCTTGTGCTGCCCCACTTCCAAAGGCTGCTCATCTCCTTGAGGACCGTAAGACTACACTTGCGTACCGACCCGCTTATTACACCCAATTAAAATCATCGCATTGAAGGGTACTTTATATGCACTACTAAATTATACTATCATATTTGTAGCTTAAAAGATTACAAGTATAAAAACCATTATACAATTTAGTAGTGCATATAAGTTACCCTTGATCTAATGATTTTAATTGGGTGAAATAAGTGGATTGGTACGCAAGTGTAGTCTTACGGTCCGTCCTCAAGGAGATGCGTTCCATCATTCTCGCGTTCGAAATTCGAGACATTTGCCTCTTCCATTTCTCGGACCTGCAGCGCAACAATGACGATATTGCTAGTTGCTTTGAACATGTTTCTCCACCCGAAATAAACGCCATGCTATGAGTCAAGCAGACGCACCGTAGCAGGGGATCGATCGGGTAGCCCACGTCGTCGGACCGGCCGAAATCGTGTCGCACATCGAAAAAAGAAAGAAAAAAGAAAAAAAATATGCCCGGCGTGCCGGCCCCAAAATTCGTCTTTCGAGGCCACCGGGTCGCCGTCCACGCAGCAGCGTTTGTCCGAAACAATGAGCGCTTGGCCACGGGGGACTCGGACGGATTCGTGGTGCTCTGGGACCTCATGATCATGCGCGCAAGGGCCGTCTGGAAGGCTCATGAGGGTGCAATCCTGGGGCTTCGCGGATGGGGAGACGACAAGGTTATCACGTAGGTTTCTGCTGGAGCGACATCGGTTCGGCTGCGCCCTTTCCAGTTCGCCTCTATATCTTTTTTCTTCTGTGAGATAGTTACTGTGTTTCAGGTCTACTGACACTGTTCTGCAGGCATGGACGAGACCATACGCTCATCGTCTGGCAAACAAGGGAAAAGGATGAAAGTGACCTGAGCACAGCACTGCCACTAGATGGATCGACTGAGGATAGGCCAAAACCCTGGATGCTCCATTTCTTGGAAGTCAACACGACCAACTTTTGTTCATTTACAGCTTGCCCAGCAGAAGAGACCAGCTCTTGCCCAAGATTTCTCGGGTCCTCATCGGAGATTTTGATAGCAGTTCCCCATACATTGGCCTCGGAGGCGGTATGCTTCGTTTTCCCCCAGCTTCTTGTTCTCATGGCTTGTGGCTAAATATTACTCCTGACAGGTGGACATCTATACCTTGCCATCTCAGAAACGCACACACACCATCCGACCAGGATCGTCAAACGGCATGGCCATGAGTCTATCGCTGCTTCATCACCAAAGCAGACTGACGCTCATTGGGGCGTTCGAAAACGGATATGCATCCGCGCATCAGCTAGATCCGACCGGCAACTGGATCCTGACATATCGATGTCAGGCTCATTCGCAGCCCATCTTGTCCCTGGACGTTCGCCGAGACAGAGACTGCTTCTTCACCTCCGGCGCCGATTCCATCATTGCGAAGCATCCCATCCCTACTGCGCTGCAGGAGTTGGTCAAGCCTTTCAGCCCCAGCGAGCGCATTATTGAAGAAATCGGCGCCAGCACTCCAGAGACACCTTCTTTACTCTCAAAGGGACTCAAAGAAGAAGCCACACCTGAAAGCAGACCCCAGCAAACACTGTTGCAGGAGTGGAAACATGCTAAAAAGGTCGTCAATACTAAGCATTCTGGACAGCAAAGTCTCGAGGTACGTTCTGACGGCAGTATTTTTGCCACTGCTGGTTGGGACTCCAAAATCCGCGTGTACTCTTGCAAGACTATGAAAGAGCTGGCGGTACTCAAGTGGCATAAGGAGGGCGCATATGCCGTCACCTTCTCCGACGTGGGATCGGGCTCGGAGACGCAGGCACAGGACGTCGATGAGACAGTTGATGTAGGCCGTATGAGCGTCTTGGATCGGAGACACCACAGAGTCAAAACAGCGCATTGGGTTGCTGCGGGCGCGAAAGACGGCAGAGTCAGCCTCTGGGACATTTATTGATAGAAAAAAACGCCGCATTAGATGGCGAGAAATGAGAAGGCGTGCATGATTGGGCTTTTTTTTTTTTTTTTTTTTTTTTTTTGCGCATGCATGCCGGTCATATCATCAGCGTTTAAAAAAAAAATCTTCAAGACACTTTTTAGAAAGACAAACGAGACAAGTCATAATTCGTAACGCGGACTCCGCGCAATCTGCCACCACACTCTCAACACCCAAGCCGTGACGAGCGCATCCCTCGCCATCTCATTCATTTCCATCGTGATGAACAAGCCGTGCTTTGCCAGCGGAGAGTCCAGCTCTCTGGCGATAATCTCGCCGCCCGGGTCGGACCACTCGAACCGCACTTCGCCCCTCCCGGTCGACGCGACGGAGAATAGATGGCCGCGCGGGACGACGTCGCGGTCCGCATCCTTCACGGCACGATGAACCTGGAAGCCGTGCGCTGATGAGAAGAAGCGCCGTGCGCGAACGGTGCATATGCCAAACGAACACAGGCTGTACCTTGAGACGGAATCGGCGTGGTACAGGAACAGAGGACCGGTCAGGATCCCGGGGTGTTTCAAGTCGTAGATGTGGCGCTTTCGCGTCACCATTCGGGAGGTGCCGTTCTGGACCCGGCTGGTGCTGTCCAGCCTGTTGATGGACATGGACCTCGTCGTGTGGCGAAGGTGGCCGATCTGGTGGGAGAGTTCGTAGAGCGGCTCGCCGGTGGGGTTTCGGTCCGAGTAGATGAAGCTGCCGAGGATGTGGAACGTCGCGGGTGTGTGAGGTCTGGAGCCGTCGTCAATCGTGGGATTCGCGACGTCGTCGTACGAGGGAGGAGGATCCATTGGTGTTTTTTTGACTCTTGAGTCCGCCCAGGGCGGCGCCCAGGCGCGGAATGAAGGCACGGGAAGTGACGAGGGAGGAGAAGAGAAGGGGGGAGTCGAGACGGGCGAAGCAAGTTATGGATTTGAAGTACTCGCCATTTGTCGTCGTGGGCACCGCCGCCGCCGGTGGCAGAACCATCAGCCCTGCGCACTGCGGACTCGGCTCCAGAGGATCCAGGGGACGCAGGAGAGGTTTGACAAGGTTTAAGGAAGTATCCGAATCAGTCTTCCGCCAAGGTCATCACTGTCCAGAAACAGAAAATATGTGGCATAGCAATGATAGCACAACCGCGCACGAATGTTTCCCCCCAGCCTGCAGGCCCTCCAATCAATCAGCTTACTCATCCACTTTTCCATCGCACCGAAACTTCCATCCGTCCCCAAACCTCCGCCGCAGAAACCATCACGAAAGCAGAACTCCTTTTCTTCTCGGGGCCATTGCGGCCCAGAAAATGGGAAATTGAATTTTTCGAATTTCTTCCCCCCCCCCCCTCCCCTTTTCCTGAAAATCTTTGTATCCAATTTCCCCCCCCCCCCCAATCTGTCCGCATTCGCAACGATGCAACGTCTGGCGTGTAGCCGGATCGGGTCACGTGCCACCCATCAGCTTGCATCAAGCCGCGGACCACGGACCGCCAAGGAGACGGTGCCCGCGACGCCGATCCGGGTTCTCCGCGCCGTGGAGCAAGTTCGCAGGTGGAGGAGGCCGCACACGATGAACCATCGCAGCGTGGGGCTCGTCCCTACCATGGGCGCCCTGCACGAGGGCCATCTCGCCTTGATCCGGGCGGCCGCGAGGGAGAACCACGAGGTCGTGGTGAGCATCTACGTCAACCCGGCGCAGTTCGGCGTCGGCGAGGACCTGGCCTCGTACCCCGTCACATGGGACGCCGACACGGCGGCGCTGGCCAGGCTGGATCGCGAGCTGGCCGACGACGGGGCCAACCTGGGTCGGATATCGGCCGTCTTCGCGCCCACCACGCCCGAGATGTACCCCTCCGGGTTCCCGGGCCAGGCCGTCGACAGCAAGGGGAGCTTCGTCACCATCACGCCCGTGGCGGAGGTCCTCGAGGGAGCCAGTCGGCCCACCTTCTTTCGCGGCGTCGCAACCGTCTGCATGAAGCTGCTCAACATTGTCCAGCCGGAGCGCGTGTACTTTGGACAAAAGGATGTGCAGCAGACGGTCGTGGTTCGCCGCATGGTGCAGGACCTGTTGGTGCCCACCCAAGTCGTCGTTTGCCCTACCCGGCGTGAGCAGGATGGGCTCGCCATGGCCTCGCGCAACGTCTATCTTGGGACGCGTCGCCGCCAGGTCGGTCTCGCGCTGGTTTCGGCGCTGCGAGCTGCTGAGAATGCGTATCGCGGCGGTGAGACGACGGGTCGCGTTGCCATCTTGGGAGCCGCCCATGCCGCGTGTGAAGCGGTACTGGAGGCCCAGAGGGGGCTGAAGCCCTCGGAGCGAGCGCTCTTCGAGATCGACTACATCTCGCTTGCGGATCCGGACTCGTTGCAAGAGGTGGAAACGGTTGATCTGAGCAAAGGTGCTGTGTTGAGCGGTGCGCTCAAGATGCTCCCGGTGGAGGATCCGCAGGAGGGCGAAGACTTGGGACATTCCGACGGGCCTCCTGTTAGACTCATTGACAATATCATGTTGCCGCCAAAATCATCATGAAATTTGTTCCAATTGGACACGCACCTTACCATGTAGGTAGAGGGCGCAAAAGTTTTGAGTGTGGGAATGGACTGTCAGGATCAAGTCGTGTTGCGGACTGAAGATGTGTATGAACGGCATATAAGAAGCGTTTTTTTTTTATCAAAAAAGTACAATATTCAAGGGTATATATAGAGAGAGAGAGAGAGAGAAAAGGGGGAGGGCGCTGTTTTAATTTGTACAATACAGATATCGTACAACCATCTATTACAAATGCGCTCTCTGGTTACGCTTCTTCTTTTTCCGACGCAAATCTTTCTTGGCTGTTTTAGTTTGTATAAGACAGACATCGTACAACCATCCATTACAAATGCGCTCTCTGGTTACGCTTCTTCTTTTTCCGACGCAAATCTTTCTTGGCTGTTTTAGTTTGTATAAGACAGACATCGTACAACCATCTATTACAAATGCGCTCTCTGGTTACGCTTCTTCTTCTTCCGACGCAAATCTTTCTTGTGCGCCTCCTGGTCTTCCAAGCTAAGTCGGCTGGGCACCTTACTTTTGCCAGATTTTTCGCCCTCTACAGCCTCGGTGTACAGCTTCGCGCCCAACTCATCCGTCAACCGCAACACGCGCGTGCTGACTGTAGCGCCATCGCGTCTGTTCTTGCCCTCACGTCTTGAACTGGCAATCTTTTCTGTGAAGTCCCACAGCTTCCCTTCGGCGAGGAGAGCGCCAGTTTCGGGGTCCCGAGATGGTCGCCATTCCGGATCAAGCTGCAGGCGGGGTGGGATCTTGGGATCCTTTGACTTGACTACGTGGACAATATGATCCTCTTGGAACCGAGTGTATGAATTTTTGAGAGTTTCTTTGTTGACGGCTTCAAAGTACGACAAGTCTCCTTGGTGATATAAAGTCTTTCCGAGCTATTGGACAGCACTATTAGGGCACGGCTTCGCTTCAATGTACAATGTACAGCATAAAGACTGTGGAGTTGACTTACCAATTGAGCGCTGTTCTGTGCTTTGTTCTGCTCAATCCAAATGTCTCCATTGGTGCCTGGTGGTGGGGACAAGCCCATCAGCGATACGGCTGCCAGCCAACTGGCCTCGATGAAGGGCCAAATCAGAAAGCAGTAGAAATCGTAATTCTCGCGACCAGCCTTACGCTCTTCCGCAGACAGCCCGGCGGTGGTAATGTTACCATTCTCGTCTCGGTCGAGTCGTACAATGTGGTCGGCTTCCAGGCCGCGCAACGTATTGTCGAGGTTGGTGGACAACCCAGCTGAGCCAAAAATGAACTCGCCACGGAAGAGTGAGGACAAGAACAAAACTTGGTCCTTGAGTTCCTCGTATGTTATGTCTTGCATAGACGGCCCACCACCGCGCTTCACCTTGACATACATTGCCGCGCTTACCAAAGCTTCGTAGATGAACAGATGAATAGTCATGTTTCGATAAAAGGATAGCTGGAAACGATCGACGGCATAGAATGTCGGCTCAGCCAACCCTTCCACGACTCCAACGAGATCCTTACCGAGGACCTCCAGTCCACGGTCGACAATCTCTGACGTGGGTGCATTGCCGAAGTGAGCAACTCGTCCGCCTTTAGCCCGGATTCGAGCGGTGAGCCATTCGACTCGGCGATTGAGTTCCTGCAGGCCGACACCACGGCCACGCAGAGTGAGCAGAACGGTACCGATCAAGGCGGTAGGCATGACAACAGATACCGCGTTGATATCCCCAAGAACCTTGTAGCCCATGGTTCGGAGAATCTTCCCCCGAGCCGCCTTCACCTCTGGGTTGGCGTGGTCGGTATCCAAGCCCGGAGGGATTGAGGAAAGTCGTGACAGTTGCTCATTCGCAAGCTCCACGGCTCATGGAATCTGACGTCGACTCTGCCTAGTTTCAGTGAGAGAACAGAGGACCCCCCAGACACGAAATCTGCCAGATTTTCCTTCTTCTTCGGCACACCGAGTAGCTCAGTCACGTAACCCTCCGTCTCAATTACCTTGTCATACTGTGTGCTTACAGGGCACACAATGGCATCGTCGACCCGGCCGGAAAGAATACTGTCCAAGATGAAGCTTAGAATACCAAATTTAGGTGGCAGCAGTTTTCCCGTTCGTGATCGACCACCCTCGATGAAGCACTCAAAGTTGTACCCTTCTTGCAGCAACGTGTCAATGTAGCTTTGTACAACAGTCGAGTAAAGCGCGTCATCACCAAACGACCGTCTGATCCACATGGCTCCAGCGTGCTGCAAGAAGCTGCCCACAAGAGGGAAGTTGAGGTTGTCTCCGGCGACAACAACTGGTAGGGTGAGTCCGAGCCGATAACAGATGAGCTGGAGCGAGACATAATCGACATGAGATCGGTGACTAGGCAAGAAAATGATGCTCTGTTTTTTCTTGGCGGCAGCATCTGCCACTTTTCTCAGACGCAGAACCTCCTCGCTGGAGACATGGATTCCTTGGTGATATGCCCTGGTCAACAGCTGGGTCGTTATGTAATACGCGCCTCGAATGAATGTCTTGCTCTCCATCTTGCAGATCATGTCATCAGTCATCTTTTCGGCAACTTCCTGCAAGCTGCTCTCTAAGATATTCCGCCTCTGAGCACATTTGATAGCAAAGTCTTTATCGTCCTTGTTGATAAGACCCTCTTTGACCTCGACACCAACTCTGTGGTCCGCTAGCTGAGTTATTCGTTTCTGGAGCAACGGAGTCGAGAGAACCATCGACTTCATGTTTTCTGAGAAGCCAGAGTAAAAAACGGGTTGGCCTATGACATTATCGTACGCACGCCAGCCTTGGCCAGATACGTACATGGAAACCTCTCGGAGAAATCTAGTGATATAAATTAGCTACGAGTGTACGTGCCCAACGACAGATGCCGGTCATTCCGTGAACAGCTGGTGCGGATGATGTAAGTCTTACTGTAGAGGTTCCGCGCGGAATGAGGCAAACTGGTTCATGAGCGCCTCCTCTTTGCCCTCTTGCCCGCCCTCCGGTTCAACATAGCCACTTGGCTGCAAGGTAATCTCGTCACCAAGAATCTGAAGATCGGGTGCTGAGTTGTTGCTCGCCCCAGCGGCTTCGTCTTTGGGCGGCATGGCAGCGGTATTGGAAACAATCGACGACGACCGAGGTTAGGTGCTGAAAGCCGTATCCGGATGTCGAAGCTGGAATTATCCAGAGGCCAGACAGAGGACAGGCTCTCGATAACTGAGGTACGTCAGCAGAGCGGTCAGATGGCCAACTCTATCAGTGACAACAGCATCCCCCAACAGAACTAGCGATGCTGTGGTAATGGAGTATTTCGAAATGGGCACTCGTTGACCGAACAAGCTCAAGTTCAAGACCCCGCGAGCGGGCGGCCGGGGTAATGCAGTGGGGAAGCAGCCGAGGGAACAGGCAACATGTGAACTCTGAACTCTGGTCTGGTGGCTTGGACTGCCAACCAATCTGGTCAATCGATAAGGATCGATAAGCGCTATCTCTTTGCATCGCGTCTCTCCAAGTTCGGTCATTTTTTCTTAACCTGACACTGCATGCGTAGATAACGGTGTTTTCTTCTTCTTTGTTGCCGCGAGCTGGTAGGTAACATGGAAACTACGACACCCCAAGAGGTCACCCAGAATCTCCTGGCTCGAGCTCACTCCCCCAACAGCGTCAGCCGTATTTACACCGAAAAAATTCAACACCGTACCTTGCATCTGAGGCCGTCCTCGCCGCCGCCTGCAACACTTAATGCTCGAGCTGCCAGAAGAAAGATTCGCGACGGGAAGAAGGCCAGAGGAAAAGCTCGCCCAAAGCCTCTGTCATCCCGTGAACGTCGGAAGCTCGGTCTCTACGATATCCCCAAACAAGGGCAAAAGTACGACATCTACAAGCCTCTCTACGACCTATGGCAAGGATACGCAAGAGAAATTCTTGGAGGCGATCTTTACCGTGGCGGAACCGAGGCTGCTGCGAAACTCGCCAGCGCCGAGCTGCACGGAGCGCTGGCCGAAGTTGTCAGGAGCCGCTGCTCTGGACGCGTCGGCATCAAGGGCATCATTGTCCGTGATCGCAAATTTGTCATCGAAATCATCACCGAAAAGAAGGGCCTAAAGATTGTGCCTAAAGAGGGAACGACATTTCGCATCGAAGTCAACGCCGGACACGGGGAGAACTCGAAACCTTTTGCCTTTGAGGTCCTAGGCGATCAGTTCATGCATCGCTCGGCAGACCGAGCGAATCGCAAGTTCAAGCAACACTTTTTACCCAACCTATGAGACCAATTTCGCCAATTCAGACGTTTACCATTCGGCATCGAATGGCCCAGGAGGGTAGATCTTCCGTGGCAGGACTCAAAGCAACAGGCATTGGAGTTCCTCGGCATAACGACGCAATCATATACCATGGTCCGCCGTGTTGATGAAACTATCTTAAAAAATCGATATTTGGGAAGACAGACCAAGAGTTGATAAAAATCTTGTCCCTGAAAACTTGCAATATTCTGTAAGTCGTGTCGCGGGTTGTTGTCTGCAATTTGACTTTGACTGACAAGAAGATGACAGAAGATGCATGAGATAGTCTTCCGAAAGGGCTTTCAACCGGCACTAGCATGGTTTAACCTGATAAATATCAATCTGAACATCGTTTGTGTTGTTGAATTGATTGGCTTTTTCTCAGTAGACTCCATCCACTCCCCGGGGGCTATCTACTGTATGTCTTTGTAGAAGAATCGCCAGCATCACCGACTTGAAAATTTAACAAATTCGGTGTCGTATTGCCCGAGGATAAATCACTCATTAGGTTCAGCCCCGCGGGGCCGGTGACGGATAAAGGTCGGGCAATCCTGGTTCCGGCCTAGCGTGGTGCACCTTTCTAAATTCTCCATTCTCCCAGAAGTTTGCTCATTGACCGTCTCCCCGGGCCCTGCGTCTACGGACTAGTAGGCAAAGTGGCTGCAAGGCCAGCCGTCCCAATTCCCAAATTTGCCATTTGGTCCAGCCTCAGGATTTTCCCACCTGCTAGCCACCACAGCTTTCGACTAGCTTCGCTTCGACTTCCACACAACTTCACGCCTTGTATACCAAACTCTGCTTCATCAGCCTTGTGCGCATGCCCTAGCATTCCTTCATTGCTATCAAAAACATTCTTTGCATCTCATTTCTCTGTGCATCCACGCATTCACCGTACCTGTCAAGTCATCCAGAACAAGCCTGCTCTCGCCCTTTTTGCCCTTCCGTCCCAAGAACCACGTGGACGAAAGACGCCATTCGTGAGTCGCGACGCCTTTGCACAACACCATTGTGGGAGATCAACATCATGACGTCCAACCTTCCCTCGAGCTTTGCCTCGGCTGCAGCTGGTCAGAATGCGAGCCGAGATTCGAGAGTTGCTAGAGGTGATGGGAGGGGAGCTACTGGAGGCGACTGGTAAGTTGTGACATGTGTTCCTAAACCTTTCAATACCATCCTTTTCCAGACGTCTTTTGTTCCTAGTCGCGCTCTTAGATATGATGCTGCCGAGACTTTGTCCCAAACCCGTGTGAATTGCCCCCATTGTATGTCCTGCAGCATTTTCTTGTTCACTGGCTTCGATCAAGACGCAGGTCACGCGGGCCCGTGTGGCCACTGTGCAAACGGGGGGAAATCATTCGATAACGGGGGGAAATCGTTCGATGCCCAGTCACCACCACCACCGCGTGTTCCTTTTGAACAAAATCTTTTACGACGCGATCATCACTGGAAACACATGGCAATGACTAATTTTTGATTGATAGGCCTCGTAGAGACGGTCGATCCGCCAACGGCACACTGACCCTCCGACGTTCCTCGACTACGCCCAACGGCCAAACATCACTGCACTCTCTTTCCATCGACAACGCAGTGCAGCAGCCGGCAGCAGTGGATACTACCTTTGCACAACCATCAAGCCACGAGCCTGGCTCCGCGCGCTACTCGAAAGACGACCTCTTGGAGATGTTTCAGTCGCAAAAGGTCGGTGATGACCCATCACGCTTGTTCATATCAGGATGGGACCCATCCCAGGTCAATGGTGGCAATGTTCGAGGCTGGGGCAAAGCGCACGACAACCATGTTCCACAAGAACCTGGTGCATGCTGGGATCAGAACGGAGACACGACTCCCATAGGCTTGCACGGGATGTCAGCTGAGGAGAAGGAGGTGAGCTATGATGCTGCTGTCATTGCCTCGCTAGAAAACAGCTTCAGATGACTAACGCTGTTGCAGGCCTTCTCTACAGAAATCAACTCGCCACTGAAACCTCCGACCCAAAATAAAGAAGGGCATCAAGGAAATGGCAATGGCCGAAAGTCGTCGATTTCCCAGAGCTCTGGAAATGCCTTCGGAGTCAACTCTCCTTCCTCCGCAACTCGGCCCGGGGACGCGTCGACGGGAGACCATCGAATCGAATCCATTCAGTGCGAGCCTCGCGTCTCCTACCACGGCTGGTCGTTTCTCTCGGGATGATTCTTCGCCATGGATCCAACGCCGAGGCAACGAGTTAAGGGAATCAGAGCCGGACGACGCTGATGCCGATTTAAGTACCCATGAGGCTCCTAGCAAACTGCCTTTTGGTAATCTGATGCGGTCCAACGCGGCGGGCAGCGCGACGATATCTTCAATGTGGCCGTCCTCGAACCCAGCAACGCCAGGCGGCGGTGGTGCTTTCGGCAACTTTGCGATAACACCTGCCTCGACAAGACTCGGCAGTGGTGCTCCTGGTGGGAGCGGCAGTCGTTTGGCTCATCTTATTCCAAAAGAAGAGACAGAGAATACCGGAAGCAAACCTACGGACCCTCAGAGTGGCACGACTCACCAGTCCTGGCGCTCACGGCCTCGCACCGATACTGACCCATTCGGCGATGATGAGCTTTCAGGAAGCGCAGTTTTAGGCGGGGCACAGGATACCAGTTCAACTGGACAAGATCATGCCAGTCGTGTCGGCGTCCTGGGCACCCCGGTGAAGGGATCATCCAGTGATTTTGGTATGTCGGGCCTGAACCTGGGAGGGCAATCGGCCGAGAACCGACCGGCAAGTCCTTCGGAGACAAACCCATATCGTAGCCCGCTGGCTGAGCGCCATGATCAAGATGAGAACGAAACTGTGGCTGGATACAACGAACCACCAGCCAACTTTGGCTCGATATCGAGAGGCTTTGGCGCCCCTGTGTTCGAGGGAAGTGACCGGAGTCAAACGTCCAGTGTTGGTGCTAAGGCCTACCCGCTTGGAGGCCTGTCAGGATGGCCAGCTCCCGCAGGGCCGTCTACTGGCACGCCCGATCGTGAGAGACCGAACTTTGGGAACGCATTTGGCAGTTCATTGTTTAGTCCCATGGGTGATCTTCAATCTCCCGGCTTATCCAACCTGGGCAACGTCTTCGGCCCTGCAAGTGCCGGTCTGGGTGTTGGCAGCATCGGCCGGGGCAGCAAACTCGGGCCCCTCTTCCCAGCAGCAATGCAATCTCAAATGCACGGAACCGACCATGATCAGGTTTTGAATGAGGCACTTCAAGGCCATGCTCTAGGAGCTATTGGACGAGGGAACCTGCAGGGTCCTACTCGGGACAATGGTAGTCCAATGCGATCAAGTCGCGGCGTTTTTGAGGAGCTTTTCCCTTCCAGTGATGCTGGACGCTCCCATACTGCCTTCAGTGCCTCAGACAATCAGCAACAGGGTGGCTCAGCAGTGCCTCAATCATTCACTCCTGTCACTGGTGGTCTTCTATTCGGTGGAGGTCAGCCTGCCGCGGAACATTCGTCTCAAGTTCGACAGATGGTTATGCCCGATCGAATGAGATGGGTGTATCTCGATCCCCAGGGACAAGTCCAGGGCCCATTCACCGGCCTAGAGATGAACGATTGGTACAAGGCGAATTTCTTCACTCCCGACTTGCGCGTCAAGAAGCTTGAGGATCCCGAATTTGAACCTCTGGGTCAACTTATACGTCGAATCGGGAACTCACGCGAGCCATTCTTGGTGCCTCAAATTGGAATCCCTCACGGCCCTGCTCCCCAGGGTGGGCCGTTCAATCCTACCACTGGCGGTGGTGTTGTTCCACCACTCAGTGGAGTATTTCCTAGCTTTGGAAGAACCTTGACCGCGGAGGAACAAAACAATCTCGAGCGTAGAAAGCAAGAGGAGCAGTACATGATGGCTCAACAACGCGAATACATGATGCGTCAGCAAGCTATTACCAAGTATCCCTTGACTGGACCTGGGCTACAGCATCATTCCAGCGCCCAGAGCCTGCAGAGCCAGCCAAGCTTTGGCAGCATGACGTCCCCTATCGGTGTTCCTCCCCAACAGCAACCGATTAGTGCAGCAGCACCCCAGCAAGGCAATTTTGCCGAAACTCAAGCTGCGGGCAGAGGTAGCGCAGGAAATGGGGAACAGTTCAGATCAAACGACGTTTCGATGCTTTCTGCGATTGAACGAGAGGTCCTCGCATCACTCCAAGGTGAGAAGGGAGAGACCACTGACAACCATCAACAAGGTGTTGAAGCAGGCGCCAGATCTGACCTGCCCAGCACTGAACAGTTAATTAAGGACCAAGAGGGGTTTCGGAGTCGTCTGATGGAGTTCCAGGAGCTGCGTTTCCAGCATGAGGTTGCGCAATTCAACAAGAGGGCAGCGACCGACCTTGAAGCTGACTCGATGGCGGCAGCAGCATCCACCAACCAGCGTCCTTCCAAGGCAGGCAAATCAAAGAAGAGGACGTCTGAGGACATCACACTTTCCCTCACACAACAAGTGCAAAAGACTCAAGCTGCCGCCGCCGCCGTCACGCATTCAATTGAGCCCGATATGCCAATGCCATTTCCTCCACCTTCATCCACTACTCCCCTGCCAGCCCCTACTGCTCAACGAGCCAGGTCTAACTTGCCTGAGCAATACAGTCGGTCTCAGAACGGCACGCCAGATGCCTCACAGCCACCTCCCCTTGCCCCGTGGGCCAAGGAGCCCGGTGTCGAAGGCCAAAAGGGCCCCAGTCTCAAAGAGATCCAGGAGGCTGAAGCTCGCAAGGCAGCGAAAGCGGAAGAAGCTGCTGCTGCTGTTCGCAAGGCTGCCATGGAACAAGAAGCTGCCTTGACGAGAGAGAGGGAAAAGCAAGCTGCCGTCGCTGCCGCCGCAGGCTTACCTGCTACCAGCACCTGGGGCCATGGTTCGCCTGCGTCTGCGGCTAGCCCCTGGATCAAGCCTGGATCTGCCAAGGGGGCTCCTGCCGGACCTGCGGCAACCACTACAACCAGCAGGCAAAAGACTCTGGCCGAAATTCAGCGAGAGGAGGAATCTCGCAAACAAAGGTCCGCCAAGGATGTATCAATCCCTTCCACTGTCCCACCCAATATGTCCAAGAGCTACGCAAACCTAGCTGGAAAGCCCAATCCCATGTCCCTTTCTGGTGGACCTCAACCTATTGCACCCCCTGGCACTGGCTGGGCCACTGTCGGTGCTGGCGGAAAGGTGAAGACGCCCATGACAGCAGCCGCATCAGATCTGCGATCTATGAGCTCCAGCAACATCAAGGCTCCTGCTGCAGCTCCTGTGCGACCGGTCAGCAAACCGGCCCCAACAACTGCTGCTTCTGTCAGTAAGCCAGAATCTGCGAACGCGGCCATGGATGAGTTCAAAAAATGGACACATCGCGAGCTTTCGCGGGGCATCACATCTGATAGTAAGTGTACCAAGCAAGGTCTGATTGTGGTCTACTTCAAGAAAGCTAATCAGTATGTGCAGTTTCATCATTCCAAGCTACACTGGATGTGCTTCCTCTGGATACTAGCATCATTGCTGATGCTGTATATGCCAGCTCGACTACCATGGACGGCCGGCACTTTGCTGCCGAGTATGTTCGACGTAAGAAACTGGCGGAAAAAGGCATCGTGGAGAAGCAAACATCTGCGGATTCCACCAAGACAGCCGCAGCTGGCGGTGGTTGGAGTGAAGTGGCAAAGCGCAGCGGAAGCACTCAACCCAAGGAAAGCGAGGGCGGAAACATGCAGGGTGCCGGCTTCAAGGTTGTCCCCAGCCGCAAGAAGGGCAAGAAATAGGACACGGCGTTTCCAATTGTTGGAAATGCCGTCGAGCCTGAAGTTTGAAAAAAAAAAAAAAGGGAGAGAAGAAAAACACAAGCTCGACTCATGATTGTTGCCGTTGTTGGTCACATTACTTGTGCAAGATGGGATTGTATCGACTTGGAAGAGGGATTTCCAGTATGATTGTTTAGTTGCTGCTGGCTTGGACATGTTGACGATGGCTTTGATGTGCAGGGTGGCGAAGGAACGGGTGACGAACGGGTGACGAATAGAAAACACAGAAGAAATCATGTCTATGGTAGCGTTGATAAGCGAATGCATTAGCAGCGTGTAAGGATATCCGTTCCATCACTTGTGTTTCCATCGTCAGCCAGCAAGCATATCTATATCCCAGCCAGGTACCTGATTTACACGTTGATCCAAACCTCTCCGGAGATGGTAGAATTACCGTCGTCAAGTTGTTGCGACTATTTTTCCAAAGTTGCTTTCATCTGCTTGCTGATTAATCTCCGAGTTGAAATGAAAAATCCCTCTCCCCTCGCCAATTTCATGGCTTTCCACTTATTACCTCTCATGTATCACTTTCATCTTGTATCTCGTAACGCATGATCTGTTAACAACACAGCCCCTAATTCCCGGCTCTCAGGCCGTCCATCAGATGCTGCAGCGTGATCCACCCTTCAGAGCCCTCCCAGTTCTCCTTGGCACGGCCCATGACGCTGCGAATCGCGCTTCGGGCTTTGCCTTTCCACCTCACGCCTACGGACTCGACGTCTGGTCCCCAGTTCTCCAGCATGGACACAAGCTCATCTGTGCGCTTTACAACGTCCTTCCACGCCGTCTGGTCAATGGTCCAATCGGTCGAGTCGGACTTGATTTCGCCGGGGAGAAGGCCGCCTCCTCCACTGCCAGAGGATCCGACGGCGGCTCTCCAGGCGCGCTCGGAAGCGTCTATGGAACCGGCGTAGTCTCGACGCCAGGCACGGAGACGGGCGACGAGGGACCAGAGCTCGGCGCGCTGCGTGATGAGAGGGACGATTTCTTCCTCGAGGAGGCGAGTGACGAGGCGCTCTGCTGAACCACGGGGGGGTTCGTAGATGCTGGCCTCGGCGGAGGAAGGGGGGGGAGGTTTTCCTTTGGAGAGAACCACGTCTTGGATGAGGGCGGTAAGAACGCCCGTGTCGACGGCGTCTTCGGTCTTGCGAATGCGCAAGATGTGTGTGAGGGCCAGGATCATGTCTGAGACGGATGGGGGCTCCAGGCGAGCTGCCAGGGTGAGAACATTGTCCCAGATGCGCCAGTTGTCGTGGGCGATGGAAGCGCCTTTCTTGAAGGCCGCGAGGGATTTCGAAACCAACGCCGAAGGGTCTCGAGATTTGTCACCTGTGTGTACAGAAATTGTGTCGTCTTCTTCGTCATCAGCATGGGGTATGACCTTGGTGGTGGCGGCGGTGGTGTCTTCGGTATTGTCCTCCTTTTGCTCGGCAATCACCTCGCAGTAGAGACTCCAGAGCGCAGTTCCCAGGTTGCTCCAGGTTCGTGCACCTTCACCACCTAGAGTGTCGGTGGCGCTGCTGATGGAGCGGCCGTAAGCTTCGGCTGCTTCGTCGAACTGTCCTAGGCGGAGGCTGATGTCGCCGAGGCGGCTCCAGAGGTCAGGGCTCAGGCGGTTGACTGAGGTAGCTAGCCTGAAGGCTTCTTGGGCTTTGGGCATGTCCTTCTTGGAGAGGTAGTACTCCCCGAGGGATTTCTGAGCCCTAGAATAGCGCTGCTTGGAGATAGCCCAGGCACGTTGGTAGTGCTTGGGGTCATTTTCAACATCACCCAGGATGCACCAGAGTCTGGCGGCATTGGGAGGCGGTGGGTGTCGCTCTGGGCCTTCAAAATGGCTTGCTTTTAGGCAGATGACATGTTCAATTTTCTGGTCGTCTAGGTCGGGCCTGGATGAAGCATACTCTCTTGTGGGGTGGAACAATCTCCATCGGATGATAGCCTTGGCCTTTTCTTCTCCGCCGCTCCCACGGCCGTCCTCGTCTTCTGATGCAGCGGCGCTGGCGTAGCAAAGGGCCACTTCTGCCCACAAATGGAGACGCTTGAAGATTTCGAGAGCTGACGTCAGCGATCCTACGCCAGCCCAGGCGTAGGCCAGCTCAGATTCGAGATGCCATCGCGGCGGGGTGGAGAGAGCATGGATATATCGTAAACGGATGTGAGCCGGTGCTGATTCATTGGGTTTTGGAGCCGGTAGGAACGAAGTTGGGGTTATGGACTTGGAAATAGGAGCGGTAGTCGCAGAATTCTCTTGATCCTGGTCAGGAATGGAAATTTGTATGCTTGGGATATCATTCTCTTGCCTTTCCATCTGAGTGTTTCTTTTTTCGGGCTCCGCCTGAGTGGTTGTATCGGTCAAAACCTGGTCTGCCACGGCCTGCAACTGCAGGACACCACGTTCCACTGTCCTACTTCGGTGTACCTCGATTCTTGACCGTACCAGCAGCGCTTGCGTGTAGATTTGCCAGTTCGTGGATTTATCAGCTAGCACACGAACGGCAAATGGCAATATCTCCTGAGACGTGAGTGCGTCGGCTGGCGAAAAGGCGTCCTTAAGAGTGGCTTCGGTCAGAAGGATGATTTGATCAAGAGGAGCCAGCTGTGGCTGGTCATTGGGAGATAACTCGGCGAGACCTGGTGGCAGAGTTTCCCCCTTTGCTTCATCCTTGACATCGTCTTTGGAGAACTGGATCTCTTCCAGAAGGGTATCGTCGTTCAACTGCAACGCATCAGGCTTAGCCTTTTCATCTTCAACGTCCTCATCGCCATTAATTCCTGTCTCTGCGCGGTTGTCATCTGCTCTGCTGCGGGCGAGTACAACAAGCTGACTGATGCTATTCTCCTGAAACTTGGTACGTTTACCGAGCGCGCCTGATAAGGCATACGCGAGCCCTGTCATCTGAGCAGCTTCTCCGAGTGCCTCTTTGGCTTGCTCGTGGCGTCCAAGAAGAATGTAGTTGTTGGCGGCTTCCACGAGGAAATACGCCTTGTCTTCGCGGCCCCATGCCCCTGCTTCAGACCAGACTTCATCGCCGGCTATCTGGGCGCGAACGGTCCTCATGTCCTCTAGGATACTGGAAGCCAGGCTGGGGACCTCACTCCATTGGGAACTTTTTGTGAAATTCGACCCAGGGCCTAAGCTCGGTTGTGTGAGCAGCTTGTAGTGCCAGATGTTGATGCGGAGCCGAATCCACGAGACACTGTATCTGACATTCTCGCCATTCTTTCCCCGACGTGGTACTTCCACCGTGGCAGAAGCCTCTGTAGTCAGATGCTTTTCAAAAACGAATCTAGCCAGTGAGAACAGTTCGAGGTGTGGGATATGGCTATAGGGAGATACGCCATCCACCTCAAGATGCCCCAAGGCAGCCTTGTGCAGCTGGACTGGCGCAGTAGAATCTCCCGATACTGTGGTCGACGAAGAGTGCGCATCCCATGCCTGGTAGAACCGCGACTGAACAAGCGCAGTCTTGTCTGCGGGCACAACCGGCCCCGTCACGTTGGCCTGAAGAAAGATATCAAGTGCAGCTAGACCCACGTCAAACTTCTCAGCCGTGGAAAGGGAAGCAGCATCGGAGATGGATGGCTCAGTCCTTTGCGTTGTCGATGAGTTGGTAAGGTGCAGAACAAGTGACTGGATCAAACAGCTTGCGGCCTGGCCCTCGGCCAAGATTGACAAGTTGGTGTCGGCATTGTGATGCGAGGACGAGGCTGATGATTTCCACGCCGCGGGGTCAGGACCCTTGGACGTCATCTTGAGGCTCTGATCGCACTCTTCTAATATGGCACTTTCCTCGAGAATCGTGGGGAGGGTGCGCAAGATTCGGAGGTGTTGAACCACGTGTGACTGCCACCGTTGAGATATCCAAACTGCCTTGGGAACGAGCCACCGTGGTGAACGAGCAGCGAGATGGGATGGAAGGTGGAAGACGGCGGGCGAAATTTTGATCCCAACAACGCCAGGACAGGATCCAATTTGTCAAAAGTCCCTGCCATTCAATCACCACCATTTAGACCTATCTAATTATCGAAAACCAAGATCACATAATATGGAACCTCGGACGGCCGAGTTTGTCAAATCGAAGACGCATTGTCGATACGTTATCGATAGGAGAGCATGATTTTTTTTTTTTTGGAGAGCCTGCCTTGGAGCCTTGTTGGTGGGGGTGGGCCAAGAAGCCAAAAAAAAGGTAAAGAAATTTTGCCATGCCCCACCGAACAAATGCATGAGCAGAAGCTTTTGGCGGCACAATTTTGGACTGGCGGTGACAGGACCTGAAAACTTCAATACAATAACAATAATCGATTAGCTCAGGTCACTTTGGGGAACGGACCAGGCGCAGGACCCTGCGGAAATACGAAACAACGGCGGGTTATCACATCACTGTCAAGCTTCATTTTGCGGCGGTTTGACAAGAGGCCGCCTTGGCCAAAACTTATTACGCAAGGAACCTCAAGATGATTCGACGCATGAGGAAAGAAAAGGCAAATATGATTCTTGGGCTGTGGGATGTGCATTTGAACGGGTGACGCGAGATCATCCAGACCCTCGTTGATGTAGAACATGCCCCAAAAAAAAAAATCAAAGGTTCTCATGTACAGATTCGGTTTCCATCACGGAGTATGGTGTTCATGATGACCAGTGACTCTTAGCCCGAGGGGACATTGTCAATCACTAGGTGTGCGAGCAATGAAACCTCACTGATGCGGCATCTATCTTGACGCCTATCATAGATGGTCCACAATCTGGCTAGAGCCGGTAGAACAAAGAACATAGGTTCGGGATCCATACGATTGACAATAATTAATCATTGAAGAAGAGAGAACATGGGTAGATAAAAACAGTGAAAAGTAAAAACAGTCTACAGTCGATGTTGCTCACCCACAATTGATCGATACATTGCGACCCAGACTTACGCTACTTAGGACAAAGAGTTTCATCAGAGACATTTGTTTAATGGTCTGCATCGGCAAGATTTCTCTTGCCTAAGTGCTTGACTCTTATATTTGTCATCATCATATGAATGTCCATTCATATCTGCCGTCGACAAGCTAAGCCAAAAAAGCAAACTTCCCACGAAGTTCGAGAGCGTTAGAAAAAAAAGGGGTTTTTTTGGCATCGCCGTCAACAATTGTTGATGAGGATTATTGACCCCCTCGCCTCAAGAATAAGCCCCATCGAGTAACTTGGTGCAAGACCAAAGCAATCGCATACCTATCAATCTCGACAACAAGTCCTTGGCTCCCGATGCCGCAACTCATGCCATCACACGGCTGCCCATCATCCGAGTCTGCTTGTTCGTAGCCAAAGGCCCTAGTCACACCATCCCGACACGGACTCATATCTTCATCCAAGGGGGTCGAGAGATGCAAACTTGGCTCCGGAAAAAAACTCGCGAGAACAAACGGATGTAGCGACAGGCAGGGCTGATGTCCACAAGGAGGGCCAAGGTGCCAAAGGTCAGCCGCAGTGCTTCTATGGCGGCGCGTTTCCGCAAGCTCCAAAATGGAGACGTCCGGGGACTTTCTCCCAAAGCGTGAAATATTTGATGCTGAGACGCAGAGCCTAGGCAAATGTGTCTCTGTGTGAAAGCTTCGAATAGCGATTTGTTGAGCGAGGGGGTGGAGAGAAGAGGAGGGAAAAAGAGGGACAAAGTGAGTGCCGGTCGTGGTTGGAATTTTATTTAGCTGGGCGGGTCCCACTTTACACAAAGCACGGAGTAATAATATTAATAAACCGTGCACTTGTGTCTTGTTAGGCATGCTTCTACAGGGGTGCGTGCCTATCGAGAATTTGCGATTGTGAGCCAATCAACTGCCAGGCCCAAGAAAGCTGGTTGGTTTGTCTTTCGTGCCTACAGACCAAGGTCCAAAGCATATTGTATAAAACTTCTTACCAACCAGAACAACCTTTGGTCGACAGAAACAGCCCCCCAAGTCCCCTTGTGCCTCTGCCTCTGCTTCAACCAGGCGAGCCGCTTTTCGTCGAGGGGACGACAAAACAGTCGCGCGTTGGGCTGCATGCGCACCACGACCCTGGCCTCGCGACAGCTCGACTTTTGCCTCGTTCGCTCGACCTCGATCAACCGCACCTGTCCGGAACATAGCTCAGGGTTTCGTCTGAAGCGATACACGCATCATGTCTGGTCTTTTCGGGTCTGCCGCCAGCTCGGCAGCGACCAATACCCTTGGTGACCTCAAATCTGACGTGGCACTCAGCGATCCTCCCACCGACACCATCTCCGACCTCAGTTTTTCACCAGCCCCCAATGGACCCGACTTCCTCGCCGTGTCCAGCTGGGATAACAAGGTCCGAGTCTATGAGATTGCCCAGAATGGCCAGAGCCAAGGTCGGCACGCATACGAACACTCACAGCCAGTCCTAAGTTGCGACTTCTCCAAGGTAAGCGGCCGGTGGCGACTTGCCACAGCAACTATCTGGCTCGAACCGACTACTGAACTTTTCCTTTGCTTTGCAGGACGGGACGAAGATAGCATCAGCTGGTGCGGACAAGAATGTCAAAGTGTGCGATCTGGCTTCTCAGCAAGATATTATCATTGGCACGCACGATCAACCCGTTCGAGCGTGTCGGTTCTTCGAGAGTGGCGGTGCTCCCATGATAGTATCTGGCTCATGGGACAAAACCATCAAGTACTGGGACTTGAGGCAGCAGGGACAGGCAGCAGCGACTGTGTCGTGCCAGGAGCGCGTATATACCATGGATGTCAGGGACAATTTGTGCGTTGTTGGCACTGCAGACAGATACATCAACGTAATCGATATGCGGAACCCGTCCAAGTTCTACAAGACGCTCCAGAGCCCGCTCAAGTGGCAGACGCGAGTCGTCAGTTGCTTTACCGATTCTGCGGGCTTTGCTATCGGCAGCATCGAGGGTCGTTGCGCCATTCAATACGTTGAGGACAAGGATGCAAGGTAAGTCGTATCGCCGTTGCTTCGCGTCTGTCTATAAACAGCTGCGCCTTGGAAATGGCTGACAAGCGATCCGTTCAGTTCCAACTTCTCATTCAAATGCCACCGAGACACGGCGGTGAACAACGTCGTCAATGTACATGCCGTCAACGACATCTCCTTCCATCCCGTTCACGGAACCTTTAGCACTGCCGGATCGGACGGCACGTTCCACTTCTGGGACAAGGACGCCAAGCACCGTCTCAAGGGGTATCCCAACGTCGGGGGTAGCATTACCGCCACGACTTTCAACAAGAACGGCAGCATCTTCGCTTATGCTGTCGGATACGACTGGAGCAAGGGCTACCAGCACAACACCCAAAGCTACCCAATCAAGGTGATGCTGCATCCCGTGACTAATGACGAGTGTAAGCCACGACCGTCGATGAAGAAGAGGTAGATGGATGGTAAAGCAGGGCCTGCGACTGGTGGTCAATTATATGGACAGTAGGGCAAGGGGGGGGTGTCACAAGGCCAGAGAGAGTGTTGTGATATCACGATGCAGATGATACCTTGAGGATAAAGTTCCTTTATAAATTTGTATGTAGCTTAAGATACGGAAAATCAATCGACGTTCTCCTACACGATGAATCAGCAGGTGTCGAATGAGACAAAGTATGTGTCCAACATGAATTATTCTGAAAGAAAATTCCGGATGGCAACCAAGTTGGTATTGGTTTATGCATGTCTCGGCCTTTTTTTGAATTGAATTGAATTGAATTGAAGTGAATTGAAAAATGTTTTCGGCGCCTTGCGCACAGAATTATCAGAACATCCTATAGCTCAAAGTGGTGGTTTCTTCAGAAACAACGACGCTCATATCGCACATGAAGAAAAAGTCCATCGGCCTCTCCTCCCAGTCCAATCCATCTTTCTCCAGCCCTCGCATCGTTACAAACTATGTATTCCCAACACTAAAAAAAGTGCAATGTGGGTGCCACACTGGACATTTGCGAGAGAAAAAAAAAAAAAAACCTTCATGGAACTCAGATGGCCTTCTTGGGGGTCCTTCCAAATACGTCCTCGACCATGCCTTTCCAGATGTCGCGAATCATGCCACTGCTCTCCTGCTCCCGACGAGGCTGACTGCTCTCGTCATACAAGAACTTGAGCTCAACGCCATCGAGACCGAGGCCTTGTACGCCCGCCTTTGGTGCGCCAGGGACCACGTTGTCCGGGTCGGCTGCCACAATGGTCACCTCGGGCACGGTGATGGTCTCTGTGGCCATGGGGACGTGGGCAGCGCCACAGTTGTCGGGGAGGAGAGGCATGCGCGGGCCATGGCCGGGTTTCGATGAGCCGACCAGGAAGCTCATTGGGGGGAGAACAGCGGCGTCAATGTGCGTTGTGGACGTGTGCATGGCTGGTGAGGCGGAGGAGTGGAAGGTCTGCATCAGGGGCTTGGTGCGGTTGGCGAGCGATGGCTGGGGAGTCGGACGGTGAGTCGTGGCGAGGCCACGGGAGGACTTGGACTTGGACGAGGTTAGCCACGAGATTCTCGTTTTCTTGTTTCTCAAAAGGTAAACTAGTTGCGTTTCATGCAGTTTTCGCGCATCCTTGCGCTCTGCCTTTGGGGAGATTCGAGGAAGATGCCCTTGTGGTGGAATACGTACATCCGAGTGCTCGTGACTCCGCCGGTTGTGCAGCAGCTCTGCGTATTTGGGCATGAGTGACGCCCCGGCGGCGTGAGCAGAGCGAGCGACCACGCCGGACGGTGAGCTGCTCAGCGATCTGGCCATCTTGGACATGGGAGCCGTGACGCGGGACATTGTGCGTGTGTGTGAATCGAGACGATGTGTTGTGTTGGAGTGGGAAGTGTATCTCCTCGAAGGGTGAAAGGAGGTCAATGACCGTTAATGACTGGTACTGAAATACGATGGGATGGGAAGTTTCAGTGCGCTTCTGGAAGCTGATAATGCTTGTTCTGTAATCTGTATTGACTTATTGACGAACCCCGGTTTTTAGGAGAGGCAGTGGCGTGGCAACGTGGGAACTGGGTGAGCTTGGGGGGGGACAAGTCAGGACTCAGGACTCTTCCCCAGAATATCTCCATCTATGTATCTGGAAATGACGGCCGGTAAATGGGAGGCGGCCGGGTGGAGGGAAGGTGGAGGGAAGCAGGGGCTGTGAGAAGAGATTGACAAAATGGCCCATCACTCCCTCTCCCAAAATGTGCTGATATTCTGACTATCTCGGTCCCATACACAGAAGTCATGTTGGGAGGCCACGGTGGGGCACTGGCACCTCTCAAAGCAGCCAGATCTGCCAAACCGGACAGCCCAACAGTTCTGAGACAATATCACCTGTAGGCTGGGCTGTAGGTCCGTAGTCTCCACCCAACTTCGTTGAGCTATCCGGCTCCCGTCTTCCGCTCCCCGCTATGTAGTTGGGGAGGCCATCAGGCCATCTTGGCCAGCCACCCCGGCTCCTGCGGGTGGGAGGCGTGGACCCCCTTGCGCGTTGTTGTTGCTGGTGAGAGAATCGTGGTAATAAGCCAAGTTGCCATGGCATGGGCTGAGTTACCGAGAACAAAAGCAACAAACTGCATGAATGGGCTCAAATTTGCTTCATGCCGTGAGACGGTCGGCTTTTGTCATGCGAACCGACTTGACAAGCTTTTCAACCCATCCCGCGCGTTTCGTTTGGTGCCTCTAGAAGTCCCTGTTGCATGAAAAACAAAGGCACTCGGTTTACGTTATCAACCACAATGGCAGTGAGCGGGCAGGCAGTACACAAACGAAACAAAGACATAGCAAAACCCCTCTCCATCAATTATAACAAAACCCCGTCTCCTGTCTTGCCGATATTCATGAGATTCCCAATCACGCAGCCAAAGCACGCTGGGCAAACTTGTCCACAGAAATGAGTTGGTTGCTCTGCTGCCCGATGGCGGATACAGCGTCTATGACGAATAATATGCGCTTGTGACCGTATTGGGGAAGCTGAAGATGCACGTAGTTATCACTGGGAACGCCGAAACACTGTCCATTCGTGTACTGAACGAGTCTGAAGAGGTTCTTGGTCGTTTCAATCCTGAGGCTTCCATAGATTATCAATGGTTGTTGTCCAGTCCTTGATTTCAACGAAGCGGGACTTCTTGCCGGTTGCTATGCACGCTCGTGTTAGTCCACATTACGGGTGCCTTCTTGACGAACGAAGCCTACCTTCCATGCCAGCACTTGTGATTTTGCCATGTGTAATCCTCTTGGGAGAAGCGGTGCCACTATAAACCAAGATCTCGACGCCTGCTTCGAACGTAGCGTCGACAATTTCTTTTCCGTGATTCCCTTCTGTGATACCCCCGGGCTGGTGCAAGGCCTGTCAAAGTCAAGTCAGCGAGCGTTATGCTTTATGGTGATCTGTGCAGGGGAAGATGCGGATTTCACACGACGCACAGGGTCAACGGAGCTGGCGTCGAGAGTCCGCCCAGGTTCCTTTGGACGCCTTCACCATCTGGTCCTTGACGATCCCATCGGCCTGGACGATTTTTATCAAGGCTTTCCAGACATATCGTCGCCCGCGTATCGTCAGTCAGTTCGTCCGTCTTGGGGATCTAGTCCCCGTCTCCCAGCTCAAGCCGAGATACTGTACAAGTAAAACCAATGGCCGCGAGTAAAGCCGTAAGTCGGGAGCGTGTGAAGGGATTCGTCGAGCCCCCTCAAAGAACTTCCTTGGTTGAACAGACGAGCGGTTTGTTGCAGGGCTGATTCCAGGCCGGGGGACTCGTTCTTCGTCCAAGCTTTCCCCATGGACAGCTGCTAACACTAGCAACCGAACGGCACCTGCCAGGCCAAGTCGTTGCCAACTGCAACGTCCCTTTTCTAGCGCTTCTTTCAAATTCATCCCTATGAAGAGCAAATCTTCTTTGTTGAATCCTTTGCCTCACTACCGAAACTCCCATTTCCTTCCCTCCTGTTTCATCCTGATTCCACGAGCTTTGCCGGGCCTTCGAGAAGCAAGCCATGGATAGTACAGACCTCCAAAAGGCCTGCATGGTAAAGTTGCTCCCACGCACACACATCGCGCCAACACACTAATGTGCCATCTTCGCAGGCCGACCTTGGACGTCAACGACAAGATGAGCTTCCTCTGAGCGATAGGGAGGGCAAACGCCCCTCGTATGAGCCTGGTCGTAGAAACGGCACAGCACACTATGCTCCATCTTTGAGGAAAGGCTTGGAAAGTAAATGGAAAGGTACTTGCCTGCATTTGACTCGTTCCACTGCCCCGCGGTGGTGATGGTTAACAAGCTCGACAGTTCATATTCAAGACGAGGAATCAGCACAGATGCAAGGCCTTGCTATTGGTGACAGCCGCCCATGGGCCAAAATAACGGAGACATACATGAATCGGCATCACGCTGATACGTAAGTAGCGCTGGTTCTTCTTCTTCTTCTTCTTCTTCTTCTTCTTCTTCTTCTTCGTTCATGGATTGTTCCATGGCTACTATGGGACTATTACGAGACTAACTGGCTTCTTCTTGATAGAGCGCCTCCGCTTATTCGGCGGGAATCCCAGGGACCGAAAAGACTCAAGTCGGTATACCCTACTGATGATGAAGCGATGGGGAAGTTCGGCGGCCTTGTACCTCCTGGTGGCATAGTAGTCAGACTTCCTCCTCCTGTTCAACTGCCTCATAACTTGCCCGAACGCGAACCCGAGACCAAGCCTGAACTAAAGCCCGAGGCCAAGCCCGAAAGAATCACAGAATCGACTCCTACCAAAACCACACTCCCTATGAAGCCAAAGCCACTGGTCTCGGAGCAGGTGGTCTATAGGGGGTTATGCAAGTTGCTGGATGCAGGGACCAAAAAGCCTCTGTTTGTTGTCACGTGTACTCTTAAAATACAAAAGAACAGCGACAAGGCCTTGATACAGCTTTCGGCAGCAAATAAGGAAGACAAATCGCACAATGTGCTCGAGATCTCTGCACCGGAAATTGAAGGCGACTGCTGCCGACTTTGCTCTCGGGTCATGGACAGCAACTTCCGCTACATTCTCCAGTTTTCCCATGCGTCTGACGCCAAGAAATTCGGCCTCTATCTGGAATCTCTTCAGGAGGCCGCGGCTCGGGCCCTTGGTGCTGTGAATCCTGGAAGTCAATCTACCGGAACTGACGTTCCTGCGAGCTTCAAGCTCCCTACCTCCAACAAGGAGGGCGTGTCTACGCAGAAGAACAGCCAGAACGAGGCCAAGTTGGTCGACGTGGAGTCACCATCAACTTCTGGACAAGGGACGAAGGTGCCGACAATCGAGGACGCGGCCCAGATGCTGGTCGATCTCATTGAAAAAATTCTTCCTGAAGCAGCTGCAGCTGGACTGAATGTATCGGAAGATGCCGTATCTGACATTCAAGAGACTGCCATCGATGGTTGGCTTACAAGAGGCTTTTTGAAATCAGAAACAGACGATATGAGATCCGAGCTCCTTGATTTGCTTCGCATTCTTGTGCGCATCAAGCGCAAGGCTGAGTCGCGAAAACAAGCAGCTCAGCCTAAACCTGTCATACAGTCCTTGAGGGACTTCGAACGCGCCGACGCCAAACCTCATCGCATCAAGTACTCGGTTTCAGAGATCCAGGAATTGTCCTCATGCAGCGCCTCAACCCCAGCAGGCCTCGATAAATCGATTGTGACCCCTCGTCGCACTCAGGCAGCCTGCAACTACTCGTCAGCGGCTGCTGTCGCAGACATGTCGAAACACAAGGCCTGGCTGAGCGGCAGCTCTGCACCACAGGCGGTGAATAATACCGCGATCAACACACCTCCAATGTCTACTGAGAAATCAAGCGTTGCGAGCAAAGCTTGCCCGGTGGTGCCCAATGTAGCGAACAGAAGGGACATTTCTCCACCCCAGAGCCCTTCAACAGTGAAAGGTCTAAGTACGTCACGATAGGCTCGGGACTAACAACTCACGGCTAGACCCAGCACGGTCGATTCACATGCACTATGATGGTGCGTTTTGCTCGTTAGTAATGGGGGGTTGGGGCCATGATTCCATCTTATTAGCGATAAGGCTCTTTCCAAGCATCCCAAGGGGGGTTGAGTTGGAAGAAGCATGGGCCAGTAGTACGCCAAAGATTGCCAATAAAGGCAACGTGGTTGACACGAGAGAGATGGGACGAGTACAAGGCGCGGATCGGTGTGAGAAAAGCTCAAATATCCACGGCTAGGTAAAGAACGAGCTTTGGTTCATATTGAAAATCGTGTGTCATTTAGACAGCCGATAGAAGCGTTATTAGGAAACAATAGCGCCATCCTCAGATGCAGTCCATTATGCTTGTGTGAAGATGTCCAGATTTTGCTGGCATTTGTCCCTGTACGTTTCCAGTAATTGTCGTGAATCGTTGTCGATTGATGCTGCCCCGTTGTTGTCAAAGGCTCGGTTCACCAAGTCAACGCCGTCCTGGAATCGGCGATGAAAATACAGCTCTTCGACAGCATGGATGATTTCTTGGGTGCGCATCTTGTTCATGGCGGCCTTCAGAGGAAGCTCTACATGCTTGTGTAGCTAATGAGATGGTTGTGAGCATCTTGTCTGAGGAGAGACTAGGTCGCAAGGCGGCAAGATGAAACGTACGTCTCCGTTTTCTACTCTCACGCGATAATTGTCTTTGACAATCTGAAACTCGTCTTCTGTCTGGCCTGTTCTGTCGGCTTTCTTCTTGACAACATCGACTTCGTCATCAGAAAATTCGATGTTGAGAATTCCGTCCTCTTGTTCATCCATTGTAGTGAGTGCGATACCAGGGTTTCTGAGACTTGGGATGAGAACAGGTTTGTGTTCGGGGTGTTGCTGATTATTATTAGGACGTTTTGCTGAGGCGCCCGCCGCCCCACTGTGGACATGATGCTCATTGTTGTTGATTGGGAGTCAGTGATGGCAACTCAAGATCACAACGTCAACTAGAAAAACGAAAGCGCGAGTGACTATGATTAAGTTTCATTTTATTAGTCCCGGTGCGATTTTATCCATCCAATGCTTTCTCGTAGCTCGAATAAAAAAGCGAAAGAGGGCGGCGGAACTCGGAAATCGTGTAGGGTAGCGCACTAAGTCCACCAACAGCCAACTCGTTTCCGTCCAAGCTCTCTTTTCTTGGTGGTTTCTGTTTTCGCCCAAGTTTCCTTCATTCTGATCACTCTCAGAGTCTGTCACATAGAGGAAGACCCCCGGTCTTGTTTCGTTTCGGCATGGAAAGCTCCATGCCCGGTGCTGCATCAGCACATGTAAGAGGGGAGGCCCCGGCCAACACGCAGCATCTGGATGCACCAGAGCAGAACGCAGCAGCGCCTCCACCCGACTGACACGAAGAGCGCCGCGATAGCTTCGCCCGATCAGACGTCGGTACCGGCTCAACGCGCATCGATTCCAGCTTCGGAGGGGCCTGCAGCGCCCCCAAAGTCCATCGACGTCAACAAGACCAAGCCGGAGGACTTTGAAGGCGAGGTGTGCACGACCAATGAGCTGCCCTCGGCAGAGACGATCTCCAAGATTGGGGAATACATTGTTCTGGATAAGGATGGCAGATCGAGGACATTCAAGAGCTTGTATAGCGGGCATAACGTAGCAAGACGAGTGCTGGTCGTGTTTATTCGACACTTCTTCTGTGGTGTAGGTCGTCATGGCCCCCCCCCCCCCCTTTCCTCCCCCTCGTTTTGTTGGGAATGTAGGTGTCGGTCGTAATACTGGCACCCAACACCATGTGACTGACCTTTTTTTTTTTTTTGGCGTGCTTTATCCAGAACTGCCAGGAATACCTTCGCACGCTCGCCGAATCCATCACACCCGATGCGCTACTCGGCTTACCGATCAGTACGTTCATTGTCGTGGTTGGGTGCGGCGACCCAGGACTCATCGACATGTACGTCGAGGCAACCAACTGCCCGTTCCCCATCTACACGGATCCGACGCGATCGTTGTTCGACGAGCTCGGCATGAGCAAGACGCTTGCCATGGGCGCGAAACCTGCGTACATGAAGAAGAGCATGTGGAAGAGCACCCTTGACAGTATTGGGCAGGGACTGCGCTTCGTTCCGAGAGGACTGGCCCTCAAGTCGGGTGATCAGCGCCAGGTGGGTGGTGAGTTTCTCTTTGAGCCTTTCGACCTCCTCACGCCGCTCTCGACACCACGGGGGGAGCGGCCCCTGGCGATGGGCTCGTTCCAGGATCCGAGCAGTGGCGGGAGGGATGGGGGCGACGATGGGCCCGTGGAGGAGAAGCGCGTGACGTGGTGTCATAAGATGAAGACGACAAGGGACCACGCGGAGATGCCGGAACTCATGGAGGTTCTGGGGCTGGACGGACACGGCGAGCCGATTCAGGATCAGAAGAGGTGGTCCAAGGCGCTGGCGTCACGGAAAGGAATGGGCTTGAGCATGGCGCCTCAGATGAGTAAGTTGAGCGAGTCGAAATGAGAAAGATGTAGGTTTGGGGTAATAACCAAAGGACGTTGGTAGGTCTGAGGCAGAGGCAATACGGCAGTGCAATTCAAATGCTGCATAGCAAGCGTGTTTTCAGTTGGAGGTCGCATTGCAATTTTTTTTTTTTTCAAATATATATATATATATATCTGAACATTCCTGAAAGAAAAAAAAGATGATGATTCGCCTGCCGAGTAAAACCATCATGTCATATGAAAGCGTCAACATTCGTGAACCCATGACCCATCTTCTCTACTCTGCACAACTTCGTCAACGGCTAATCTATACTTTGTAATCTCCCCCCCATTCACAAGATCATTCTCCACGGCCCTCCTGTCCCCTTCCTCCACCGTCTTTGCAATCCCCGCCCGAACATGCCTCTCCCTCAACCTCTTCCTCGCCACCTCGAAATCCACCTGCACGAACCACAGCTCATCAAACAGGCTGGCGGCGTCTCGCCACACGTCCTTGTCCAGCGCAAGATAGTTGCCTTCCAAGATGACAATCCTGTGCGTTGGCAGCACGGATACATCGTCTTCCTTGGGATCCTTGACGGCGTGATCAAACGACGGCGCGAGAATGGCACGCGAGGGAATCGGTGCGCGAAGCTCCTCGACCAATGACAAGAACTTGGCGGCGTCAAAGGTGAAGGCTGCGCCGCGGCGGGCATGAGCGGTCTCGGGGTCGGGCATCGCGGAGAGCGCCTCCCGCGTGAGATGGAAGCCGTCCATGGGGACATACGTAGCCGGGGGTGGGTGACTTGGCTGCGCCTCCGAGGCGCGCAGATTGAGTCTCTGGGATACGATTTGGGAGAGGGTGGTTTTGCCTTTTGCCCGGGAGTTAATTCGGGACCCGGGACCCCGGGGGGGGGGGGGGGGGGGGGGCGGCAATGGCCTCGAGCGCATTTTTACTTTACCTGAGCCTGGGATGCCGCCGACTCCTATCACTGTCGAGGTCGAGGTGTGAGTTTGTGAAACGCGCGGATCCTATCCGGGGAGAAGTGAAGTGGTGATGGCCTCACGGAGTCTTTGGCCCGGACCGAGCCGCGAGTACTTGGCCCATGCTTTTTCTACTAATTTGCCAATTTGGCTGTCCATGGTTTGTTTCTTGCGCCGCGTAGACGAGAAGAAGGAGGGGGGGGGGGAGGGGGGGTTTCTGCAGCCGCGTTAAAGAAGCGATGGCAATGAATGACTTTTTTCTTCCGAGGTGCCATTTGGCGTCTATCTTTTTATGGGGGACTGGGGAAATGATGTCATGCCATCTAGCAAGTTTGGGTTCATGACTGGCTGGGTGGCTCACAGCAGCAAAAGTACGGAATGAATCGGACGGGGAAAAGATGCTATTTGGTGGGTCACTAAACGCGCATACCTCCTTTTTTTGAATGCGCATACCCCCTTAGTCCTAATCCGGAAGGACAGTCTCCACACCCAATTTTAGTGTGGCTCGTGTCTGTTAATTTTCACTGTTAATTTTCACTGTTAATTATGTGTGCGATATTTAAGGGCTTTAAAGGATAACATTGTTACGTCGCGCTGCGTTGTGAGGCCGGTAACTAGTAATAGATATCCTTAGCTATCGCTGCTATAGGTTAGGGTGCTCTTTACATTACAAGGGGTGTTCTTTACATAGAGCCTAAAAATACTTGATCGTGTTATTCAAAGTGCACGAGGCGTGGGATCTTGTAGTAATTCTTATAGAAACTATAAGCTTATTTTATATTATAGCTAATTTATATATCTAAGTCCTAATATTAGATAAATTAGGCTCCTAGCTATAGTTAGGGTGCTCTTTGCACTACGAGGGGTGTTCTTTACATGGAGCCTTATTAAGAGGCGGCGTGAGTCACTTTTCCTCATCCAAGGAGCATTACTGCGGTGGAAAGTTGCATCAACACGAAAAGCAGAGAGAAGTCGTGTGTAATCCGTAGTCCGTACGCACAAATTAGTGGCCAGTCGGCTGCGCCCGCTTTTTTTCGTGCAACAAAAAAAAGAACAGCAGGGCTGACACAGAACACAGAACTGGCAAGTGGCGGGGGCCCGTTGTCCATGTCTCATGTCTCTTGTCTCTTCACTATCTATCGGTATCGGTCCATTTTCGACTTTTTTCCCGGAATGTCATGATTCTCCCCCCACTTCACATCCAACGACCCAAGTACGGACGTACCTACCTAGGTAGTCAACCATGGCAGCACAAGCTCCCACCGACGCTCTCAAGAAGCTGAAAGGTACTCATCAATCCGTCTTCTGAATCATCATCTCTACAGAGAGGCCCGGCCCTCAGGACTGGCTGACCTACTGACATGTTGAACATTCGCAGTCAACGACGTCGCAAAGCCAAACGGAAAAGACGCAAAGCCCGCGCTTGCTGGCGGCGGCGGCGACGACGATGACCCGGCAGACGACTCTGACGACGACGCTGATGAGAATGGCGCGGCCAACGGCGCAGACGGTGCCGGCGGTGCAGCCAAAAAGAAGAAGAAGAGAAAGCCCAAGAAGAAGAAGAAGAACCCCACAGCCCAGACGGACCCCCCCAGCGTCATGGTGAGCCAGCTGTTCCCCAACAAGTCGTATCCCAAGGGCGAGGAAGTCGAATACAAGGACGAGAACAACTACAGAACCACCAATGAGGAAAAGCGCCACCTCGACAACCTGCAGTCGGAATTCCTGAGTGACTTTCGCGAGGCCGCCGAAATTCACCGACAGGTCCGCCAGTATGCCAAGAAGAGCATACGGCCCGGCCAGAGCCTGACCGAGATCGCGGAAACGATTGAGAACAGCGTGAGGGCTCTGACCGGGCACTCAGGTTTGACCGAGGGCGATGCAATGGCTGCTGGAATGGGTTTCCCCTGTGGCCTCAGCTTGAACCACTGCGCTGCGCACTATACCCCCAATGCCGGCAACAAGATGGTGCTTCAGCAGGACGATGTGATGAAGGTGGATTTCGGTGTCCATGTCAATGGGCGCATCGTCGACTCTGCCTTCACCGTCGCGTTTGAGCCCAAGTACGACAACCTGCTCAAGGCTGTGCAGGAAGCCACCAACGCGGGTATCCGCGAAGCCGGCATCGACGCCCGCGTCGGCGAAATCGGAGCCGTCATCCAGGAGACCATGGAGAGCTTCGAGGTCGAGATTGACGGCACCACGTACCCTGTCAAGAGCATCCGAAACTTGACGGGCCACAATATCCTGCCGTACAGCATTCACGGAACCAAGGCCGTGCCCATTGTGAAAAGCAATGACGTGACCAAGATGGAAGAAGGCGATGTTTTTGCCATTGAAACCTTTGGAAGTACTGGCAACGGCTACGTCCGCGACGACATGGAAGTCTCCCACTACGCCAAGAACGCTGATAAACACCACGTAGATCTGCGCCTGAGCTCAGCCAAGGCCCTGCTCAGCGTGATTAACAAAAACTTTGGCACCCTGCCTTTCTGCCGTCGATATCTTGACCGCCTGGGCCAAGATAAGTACCTGCTTGGCGTACGTACTTTGTCCCGCTGATGGAAAAGAGGCCAAGCTGATTACTGACGAGCTGTCTAGTTGAACAGCCTGGTGGCCAGCGACATTGTCGAGGCCTATCCGCCCTTGTGTGACAAGAAGGGCTCTTATACCGCCCAGTTTGAACACGTGCGTCCACCAATGTCCCCTGAATACCAGCATGTGCCTTGAATTACTGACTTTTTGTAACCTGTCAGACGATTTTGATTCGACCAACCGTGAAAGAGGTCATTAGCCGTGGCGAAGATTACTAGGCTGCATAGGGGGGGAAAAATAGCGCGTGAAGAAGAAGAAGAAATTTACCAATTCATCTGCTCGCTACGCATTTATCAAGTATGAGTGACTCGTGACTGCTCCTGTATGTCGGCTGAAAGTTCCCTTGCGGTTTTGTCCAAGTTTTCTACGATTTCTAATACACCGCCATCACCAAAAGCGAAGCTGGAACAGTCTGGTACAGGCATTCGGTCTTTGTTGCTCGCGATGGACCGTCTTCTTTCTTCATGGCGCAATGAGTCATCCCCTTTTTACACGTGACAGCAGCTGCCGACATGGAACCCTAATCGGCGCAAGCTTCGGCCATGGACATGCTTTTGGCCGTGCTAACTTTTGCAAAGTCTAAAACCCTATTTTCTTCCCGAGATTTTTCCTATAAAAAAGGGTTTGCAGTGACTTGTCACTTTGTTCTCATGAACTGCATACATCCATCGCGACACCACAAGGACCTGCAGCATGGAAATACATGTTACAAATTTCACTTGACGCTGAGACACACTTGTCTAATGTGCTTCGGGGCTGGGACAAAAAATAACCGAGCACAACGTTTCATGGGCAATGATGATCACACAAGACTGAGCTCGACGTCACAAAACCGGAGACAAATCACAAACATCACATTCATAAAAAATGTATCGCAAGCTTGTTCACTGTTGGGGGTGAATATCTGACTGACAAAGGCACATGAGCATATGACGATGCCCGCCACTATCGTCTTCAGACTCGCGATTGGGATTTGATCTTGGCCTAGCTGGGAACAAGAAAAGAACGGAACATCTCATCTGTATTGACTAGGCCACGGCTAGGGACAATGATGACCATCATGCGTCAGGAAGTTTGCCTCCTGGAAGTCACAATAGTGTCTTCATCGACTGCTGAGTCCCTAGGAATGGCTCCCCCAGAGCGAACCAGGTTGTTCAAAGATGGAAAAAAGGGGTAACGATCAGAGACGCATAAGATGATTGCCAATTTTTTTTTCCCCCCAGAACGCACTCGGGCGCCAGGAGCATGAGAAAGAGAAGGAGAAGAAAAGGAAGAAGAGGAGAAGAGAAGATGCGTTGAGGGAAACGGTTTCATGTCAAAGACTTCTGGACGTGGCTCCTTGCCTTCGTTTAGGGCGAATGACGATTGCCTTTCATATTCCAGTCCGCTCACTGGCTCCTGCAGTGGCAAGCGCACATTTCGCAGTATCAGCGATTTCGCTACGCGAGGGACGCTACGCGAGGGAGCGAACGGGCAGGCTACGAAAGCAGGTTCTGGACTTTACGACATTATTCCGGGCGACAGTTGCCGTTTGAGGATGCTACGTCCTGAGCATATTGAGCGAAGTTTACCGATTCGTTGCTAGGGGGAATACAACGTAATGAAGTACAGCATTTTCAAATGTCGGAAGCATGCCGTGCATCCAGATGTACTGATGGCTGTCAGACTGGAGTCAAGTCAACAACTGTACGAGACCTCATGAATGACTGGAGTCAACCACGAGAATCAATCATATGGAGTCCTCGAACTGCGAAGGACACCCCGTCGATATCTTCATTTTCTTTCCTTTACTCTTTGTTTTTGGAATGTCTCCAATCGGTTTACTGTTTTACTTTGGTCAAGCTCGAGGGGAATCCGTCAATAACGACGCTCTACGCTCTACGCTCTACGCTCTACGCTGTAAGAAAACGAATGACCGCTGCAGATGTGCTAATTGATCGCGACATACTAGCCAACTTCCGGGTCCAGGAGCCCAAATAGGTATGCGATGCTGGAGAGTTTCCTTCCGAAGACTACATGGAGATTAACTACATGAATAGACTATCAGTTTGTCGAAATCAACATCAGTCCCTGAGACGGGAACTTGCGATCCATGATCACCACGTCTTCCAGGTTCGTAGCTAAGTCTAGCTGAAGAACTGCCGCAGAAAGACGTGAAAGCTGTTGACGAGATAACATCAATAGTCCCGACTCGACAACACGTCCATTAGCCTCGATGTTTGCCATCACCAGTTGATCCTTCCAAACGCGATACTGAGGCTTGAATCGACACGAGACAAAGCCCTTGGAGTGGCCTTGCTTGGACCCATGTAAAATTCCTCTTCTCATGAGCTTACCTCCAAAAAATCCATACATGTGCTTACTCCACCGTTATTTCCGTGGCTGAGAATATTGGTTTCCCTATCCTGTTGCACGCGAGCTTCATTCACGAGTTATTAAGCTACAACATGTAATCATCAAGTAATTTTGGTTTGGCTTGCGCTATCGGCAAGTGATGGCACAGCTAATACGCCGGGTAATTGCGGCGCGTACGGATTACATAATCCAGATGCTCTCCATCTGGTTGGTGGCAAAAGGGCAAAAGTGACATTCCCGAGGTCGCACCAGAGCCAGCTCCGCCAGGGGCATTTGGACACTGGGCCAATCAGAGTCCAGACGTGGGTTTCCCGGTCCCGGTGCTTTATCGCGCGGTGCGGACGCAATCGCCTATATCGGGATTAGCGTCACCTTGATTAGGAATGGCAGGCGACTTTGTGCCACTGGGCCCACTGCAACAAGAGAAAATTGCATGGCGCCGCCGCCCCCCCCCTTCTCCCGAAGCAGGCCGGCGCGGACATGTCACACGCACCTCAGGCAAAATTTATCTACGCCTCCTTTGTCCCCAGCTTTCTCCGAGACTATCCGTACACTTTTCAGAGCCTGACAATCTCACCCCGGACCTGAGCGTTTATTTCCTTCCAGCGAGTCGAGTCGTCTTTGTTCACATTTCCTTTACGTCGACATATCTATCATCTCTCAAGACGGTCGACCACGCGAGCCTGTCGGAACTCATCCGCGTCCGAAATTCGTGTGTTTTCGTCGGCCACGCCAAGACCACATTACATACATGTACATGGACAACTCGTCGCCTACACCATAGAGCGTAACACTTGGGAGACAGACACACGACAACACCGACGCAGCGTTTCATCAACCACCATCGACCACAATGAAGGTCTTTTCCAACGCCGTCACATACGACTACTCATGGGACGAGGTCTCAACCGCCAACTGGCGCAAATATGGCCCATGGAACAACAAGTCGGAGCATGTCCTTGCCGTCGACACACTCTCCCGCGACGTCGACCCCAACACGGGCATCCTCCGCACCGAGCGCCTGATCACCTGCAAGCAACCTGCACCGGATTGGATCAAGGCCCTGATGGGCACCTCCATGGACGTGAGCCATGTCTTTGAGGCATCCTATGTCGACCCCAGCAGCAAGACTGTCACCATGGTCAGCCAAAACTTGACCTGGAGCAACCTCGTCAACGTCCAGGAGGAGGTCATCTACAAGCCCATGGGTGATAACCAGACACAATTCGTCCAGTCTGCCCGAATCACCGCCCTGTGCGGCGGTTGGCAGCGAATCAAGAACAGCATCGAAGACACCCTCGTGACGCGCTTCAAAGAAAACGCCGTCAAGGGACGCGAGGGTTTCGAACGCGTTCTGGAGATGAGCCGCATTGTTTTCGCGGAAGAGAAGGCTCGTCAACGCCAGTTGCTGTAGAACTGTCTCCCTTCATCTCCACCGTCCCATCCAGCGTTCCTATCTCTGCACTTGTTGAACGGCAAGTCTAGTATGGGGTGTTTTTTTTTTTTTTTCAAGTTCACTCGCTTGCGGCACCGGCGTTCGATACATGGTGGTTTAGAACGCATTTCTGTTTATATACTGCAAACATTTTTGCATGGCGTTTTTTTTTTTCCTCAGGAATTTTGAAAATCAAAATGGAGGGAAGGGGGGGGGGCTACAACCAGGAAGATGAGAGATTTATGTTTCATCTTTTCCCCCTTTTACAGCTTTACAATACCCGGTCGGAGTAATCATAGACTGTGCTTCGGCACGCATACATTAGAACGGGGTACATGATGAGAAGAATAGACGACGCTCTCCTGAGCTGCAATTCCTAACCTGGTTTCCCCATGACCAATTTGCCGCGCTCCATCGATACATCACTCTGCGAATTGTCCACGGCGTCCCTGGTAACTCCCGCACACAAGACAAGTATAGCTCAGACTCTCCCATGAACCTCGCCGAGGTACAGATGAACCCCTTCTCTCTTCAGCCCATCCAATCCATGTGAAGATCCGTTCTAGCTACGTCAATCACCCCGCGTGACCATCACATATGTAACCGTTGCAGCGTTCACCGTCCAAGTTCGTAAATCCTAAGCAACGTCGTCGGGATCGAGCTATGGCCCCTGAAACTGGAGCAAACGAACACGGGCATCTTCGCAACTAAAACGCCGTTTGGCAAGTACGGAACGCGAGGGGGTTGGACCGAGGAAGGAAGCAAGAAAATAGAACGCGCGCTATTATATAAACGAGAGAGAGAGAGAGAGCAAAAAAAAAAAAAAAAAAAAAAGAGAGAGAGAAGAAATTATAGGGAGAGACCAGGAAGCAGGTGAGCTTGCGCAGCTGCCGGCGTGATGTCGGCATGGTTGCATTTTTTCCAGTTTTTCTTTTTCATGTGTTTGTCTCACCTTTTGTTGCGAGACTGTCAACGTATCGACCTGGCCGGGTACTTTGTAAGAGGCTGAGGAATGTTGAAGTCATGTACGGAGCATGCTTGGGAAAAAAACGCACATTGACCTAGGCACCGGAGCAGCTTTTCAGTATTATACTGTGATATATCGTATTGCATAATAATGAACACGATGACATATTGTGCATAAAAACATGGCGAAACTCTTCCTTCTTCCGTATCACGTGGTCAATGCTAATTTAGAACAACCACGACACGTAGCGGTTGTAGAATTTGCCCCAGCCCCGGCTCTCGGCAATCTTCTCCTTCTGGAGTTCCAAGAAGTCAGACTCCTCCTGGTCAACAATGTCCTTGCCACCGAAAAAGTCGGCTTCGTGTGGTGCGACACCACGGCTCTTGGTTATGAACATGTGACCGAAGAGAAGAATCAGATACAACGGAATGCCCAGGTAGCCAGTGATAAAGTTCTGGTAATCAAAGGTAATGCCGTCGTGGTGGACAAAGACATCAAAGTTCTTTGTCAGCAGGATAAGGCAGCAGAAGAACAGGGCAATGTATGTTCCAATGAGACCCTGGGGAGCGACGTAGGGCATGGCGCTGTCGGCGAGATTCTGTGCTCGTCGCGCCTTGAGGAAGTAGATGTAGGTGACCAGAAGCGAGATCCAAGACAGCAGACCAAAGATGGTGGTCAAATTGACAAAATAGCCGAAAATCTTCTTGGAGTCGTCGGAAACAACCATGAAAGCCAAGCAGGCAAATCCGGTGCAGACCGCGAGGGCAGGAACAGGGACACCTCGACTGTCAGTGCGACGGAAGATGGCAGGAGCAGCACGGTCACTGGCAAGACCGTACAGAGTTCGGCTGGCAATGTAGAGATCCGAGTTGGCGGCCGAGAAGACGAAGACGCAAATACAGGCATTGATGACGTGCGGCAGGCCTTTGACGCCGGCAATCGTAGCGGCAACCACGAAGGGACTGGCGCTGGCGCTGGCACTCTTTGAAGACCGCTTGTTGGCAAAGGCCAGCCTCTCGTCATTGTAGGGGACAATCATACCCACGAGGAGAACGCTGAGGCAGTAGAAGAACAAGATGCGGTAAAAGGTCAACTTGATGGCCTTGGGAATAGATCGCCGTGGGTTCTGAGCTTCGGCAGCAGTGACACCGACTAGTTCGGTACCGAGGTAGGCAAAAGTAGCATTGACCAAGACGGACCAGAATCCCATGAATTTCCCAAGCGCACCGTGAGGACCAGACTTGTAAAGTTCCGCAAAAGCTCCGGGGTTGCTCCAGTATCGGAAGCCAGTGGCATCACCATTGGGACCTCCTCCACAGGCGACGATGAGGGAGAAAAGGATGATGCCTATTACGACAATGACCTTGAACGAAGACAGCCAGAATTCAAACTCGCCAAAGAACCTGATGCCTCCAAAGTAATTGATGGACACGATGGCGACGAGGAAGATGGCGACGAAGACGCCAGGGTTGAGTTTCTCGCGGGGCACCCAGAAGGAAATCACCAGTGAGGCGGCTGTAAGCTGGTTTGGAGTGACAATGATGTATTTCATCCAGTAGCTGCATCATACACTCGGATTAGTTATATGCTGGCCCGATGACTCGCGAGTCGTGACTACGAGAGGCTCCAACGAGGCTCCAACGAGGCTCCAACGAGGCTCAGGAGTCGGGAAATGGGGTATTAGTAGACCTACGACCAGCCGAGAGCGAACCCGAGAGAGGGATGACAGTATCGTGTAGCGTAACCGGTGAATCCAGCACTAAGCGGCAACCAAGCAGCCATCTCACCCAGACAAGCCATGACTATAAACACCAGCAGACCAACAAAAGTATACGAGATGAAGAGAGAAGCAGGGCCAGCTTGGGCGAGAGCCTTGCCAGTGCCCACGATCAAGCCAGTACCCAGTGCACCGCCAATGGCAATCATGGTGATGTGGCGAGCCTTGAGGCCCTTGTGAAGCATGGTCTCGGGGTTCGTCTCGAGACCGCGAATCTCGGCGCCTTCATATTGGTTGTGCTGGATGCCCGCCTTTTCAGGGTCGCTGCCATTGCCGTGACCTTTGCCGGGACGGGCATGGATGCCATTTCCGGAGTTCATTGTTCCCAAGCTGCTGCTGCAACTACGACAATGGCAATGGGTTGAACTTGAAACTGTCGACGAGGAGCAAGAAGAGTACAAATGCGACAAAGAGAGGACCAAGCCCGCGCGAGGGAAGATGGGAGAGCGGTTGGCTGCTCCTGCCAATATAAGGAAATTCAGAAGGGGACCAACGAGCAGCCGTCAGCTGACAGACAGCTGACAGCGGATGGATAGCTGACAGCTGATGGATAGCTGATAATATGCGGCGCGGTGCGTCCCCCGGTGGATCAAGACAGACCAGACGCAAGGCAGCAGCAGCCAAGGCATCAGCCAAGGCATCAGCCAAGGCACACCTGGCCGCAGGGGGGGGGGCAATGGAGCAATGAATCTTATCATGACTGCTATCCTCGGCTCCTGCATACGCCAAGAAGTTTATTGATTCTTATCTTGCAGGTTGCGAACCCCAAGCCCCACACCCCACATAATAGCGTTCTGGAAAGGCCAAGTGGCTCTACGTCCGTGGAGAGCCAAGAAACCCCCCCCCCGAGACAAAGCGGCGTAATTGGGGGCTGAGCCCGCTTTTGGCTTGATGATAAATATCTCGATATCCACGTCGGAATGTTCATTGGGCGGATCGGAATAGTCTTTTGCCACTAAACAACGTCTAGATCACGGCAGACAGACACAGTAGTCACTAAGTGGCGGTTGGTGGCTGATGCTTGTTGCCTGCCGGCGCTGTGACTCTATCAACAAATGGCGCATACCAGGATCTGATGGAGGATTGCGACGCAGGACTCAAGCCTGAATCCTCTCTTCCTATCTTGAAACTTGAACCACATCGAATTCGGTAACAGAGCTCGACCGACAAATGTCTCGAGATTTGTTCCTGCCCACCGGTTTGGCGACCAGACGAATCATCCCGGCCCATGCTTGTTGCATCACCATTCTCGCGTTGTGCTGAGCACAGCTGCGGATCCGACGTTGATTTTCTGGTTTCGGAAAGGAAACCCTTTGTTTTCTGATCCCCATGTAGGATTGTCATGTATTCGGACAGTATCTTGGAATGATCAAGCCGTGATAACATGTAATTCTCTCACCAACTATCTAGCCAAGATCATATGATATGAACGAATTGGCAGTCATGAAGTGGACGCGTCAATCATATCATGTACTTTAAACTCTTTTGGAATTCCCGTCCCCCGTTCCCGGTCTCATTTTTGTGCGAAACACTCAGACGCTGCGAGACTAGACAAGGTTCCCAAAGTGAAAAATTGAAAACGAAAATGATGCAAAATGGAGGTCAGGATAAATCAGAAAAGATGACTCAATTCGTCACCCGCAGGTAATACACGCCATTCGTATCAGGCACGTACCTGATGGTAGTCGAGTCGGGGAACAAAGAAGCGAGCTCCTTCTCACTGCACATAACGGCACGGTAACCCAGATCACCCACGACTGATTTCAACAATGTTGCCTCGCCCAAGTGGCTATGGTCGCGGACCATGACCATGTTGGAAAGGAAAATGGAGATGAGGGCAAAGAGCAGCTGTAAGCCCATAATGAGGCCCAGGATAAGATGGACGTAGGACCAGTGGTTGACGTCGAGGGTGATTCCTTTGAGGGGCATCTGGCCCGTGACATTGAGGTTAGAGTTGGACTGGGCAGTGGCGAGGATGACACCGGCGGCGAAGGCACTGGTTTGGAAGCCCATGACCGAGATGTTTCCGTAGCAGGCTGAGCCGAGGAAGGTCTCGGCGGGGTAGCTCTGAAACTGGATTCGGTCGGTGACGTTTGTGCCGAGCGTGGAGGAGCCGTAACCTTGGAGGGCAATGGCCGCGGGCGCCATGAACTTTAGGTCGTCGCCGAGCTGGTGCTCCGGGATGACGGCGTTTTTGACGGGCGCGACGCTGACGTTGCACCTGTAAAACCAGGGGTCGGCGGCGGATGCTTCAAAGGCATTGACGATGCTCCAGCCAATGTGTTGGTCGATGTGAGGGTCGACGATGAACGTGGTTTGCAGTGGGCCGTTCTTGGTGGGCACACTGATCGTGGTGTTTTTGCCGTCGGCGATGGTGATGGTGTCGGTGTTGCCGCTGCCGCCCTTTGAGACTTTCCAGGATTGGCATGTTGACGAGGTAGACACGGAGCGGTTCGACGCCGCCATCAGGTAGTACGATTCGTTGGCGGTAGTTGCTTCGTAGAACCACGAGGAGCAGGTGGTGTTGAGACACGAAATAGGCGAGATGTCGGGGTTGAAGAGAGTGCCAGGCTTTGGAGGGTCGAGGCCATTCAAAAAGATGCCGGCAGCCAGGCCGACCATTCCATAACTGAAGCAGATATATTAGCATTGATCACGTACTAGTGACGAAAAGAGGAAAGAGCCGAATTGGAGGCCCCGAGCGAAACCAAAATGTATGCTAAGCAGGAATAGTATGCCAAAAAGACAAGTGTTGGGTGTCCAAGTTGCCATACCTGTTGGCGGTGTATCGGAGCGAATTCTCCGTCTGGCTCATCGACGTGCTGTTTGAAGGCGAAGACAGCTTGGAGGTTTGAAGCGTGGACAGATCTGGTACGGAAACGACGCCCGGCTTGGTGGGAACGATCTTGTCGGCGCCATTGACGTTGTACGTGAGACCGAGCGTGGCAAGACCAATCTGCGCGGCCTACGTTGGCTTGTTAACAACGCTGTCACAAAAGAATCGGCACTGTAATTGGAGAGTTTGAGTTTGGCAAAGTCCGTGAAAGAACAAACGAACCACGTTGATGACGACCCAAATTATGACATAGGCCCGAAGCGAGTACCGCTTCGAAACAGACAGTAATCGCACCATGCGACTAATGTTTTCGCTTTGGAGAACCAAATCAACCTAGTTTGTCGGCAACTGTCAGTAAGTAAACAGACATCAATTTGTACCCATCAACATTTCCACCCGTTGCTCCCGCGCGATGAGGAAAAAAAAAAAAACTCACCTCCCGAGGTTTCCATTCCTTCAGACTCAACAGCCACCATCGCAGCGTAGCGGCCATATGCTTCAGCGAGCTAGCGAGGTTCAGACTGAGAAGAATGGATAATCCAACTATAAGAGCATTGAACTCCTTCTTTTTGGACGTCACCATGGCCGTCTTGCTCGAGTACTGCCACAAGACCAAATAGATGGACGCGCACAGCACCATCGTCATGAGCCATCGTGTCAAGCAGGCGCCCAGAAGCTTCCGCAGCTGCCGACGCTTGTGCAGGCGCTCGTAGGTGAAGCTCTGCGCCTGGCGGGATAGGCGAGGAGGCTGGATGGACTGGTCAGCCGAGCTCTCTCTGACGCTATCTTTGAGTGAACTCATGGTTGGCGCTGTCAGGTTCGAAAATCAAAATCAAAATCGAAAATCTACATTGCCAGGGTCCAGGTTCGGGTTGGATTGGACGGGGCGGGAGAGAGTGTGGGGTGACGGAGATGGAAAAGAAGCAATTCTTTCGGATGAGGACGCCGACGTTGAAACACAACGGCTGCAACCAGAAGAAAGGGTCAGGGTGCGTTATAGGTTATGTATTAAAGCGAACTGTCGCAGGTTTAAATTCTCATCGCATCATTCAAATGATGTTACGGAGTAGTTACGCCAGACAAAGGTCGAGCCGAGTCCACAGTGTTGGGGGAAGGTGCTGCCTGACACCTGCCACCGCCTGCTCCGCTGTGGCCTCAGGCACCAAAGCAGGATTTATTCTTCCTAACCGAAGTTGATTTTTTCGGACCTTTCTAGCTAGCTACATTATCTTTAAGCTTAGTTTAATTTATTAGTTAAAGCCTTAGTTCCTCCTAATTCTCTTGTTCCTAATTATTAAAGCTTCTTAGTAACCACGCTAGGAGATTAGTAAAGCAAAGCCTTCTAAGGTATTCCTATAGTTAAATTATCCCTATTATTGTTATCTCCTAGTGCATTAATATTTCCTCTCTTTACCTCTCCTCCCTAATTCTAATCCCTATATCTATCTTACTATATCTATTATCCTAGAGCCTTAAAGCTTAGAAGATCTATAGAACCTGCAGATAGTAGGAGAGTATTAGCATAATACTAAGTCCTTAAAGTTATTATTATTATAGAGTTTGCTAGTAAGAGAAGAAGACTTCCCTCTTACTAGGGTAAAGGATAAAATAGTGTTCTAGCTTACCTATTTCTTTAACTAGCTTACTACTACTTCTAGACCTAAAGTTCTATCCTAAGTACCTAAGATCCTATTAGTTATAGTACCTCCCTACTAGCTAATAATAGAGCCCTATAAGCTGCTATTACCTTAAGATATTAGGACTTTTAATAGGTCTATATTTATAAGTTAGTAGCTAAGCTACTTATATTAGACTTTTAAGACTATTAATAAAGGCAAAGATATTAATCTAAATACCTTTATCTAGGCTATTAATTTAGCCTTAGGTAGTAGTGCTACTACCTTTATTAATAGTTTAGAATAACTAAGGCTTATAGTCTTAAAAGCTAAAAGTAGCTTAGTAACTACTAGTAATTTAACCACACTTTAATAGTCTCTTTAAGAATAATACCCCCTAAATATTATTAATAAAGAGGTAGAAGTTAGTATAACTAAACTATAGAACTTTATTAGGCTAAGGGTAAAGCCCTAGCTACCTATTATTCCTAAGTATTAAACATACTTTATTATATAGGAGAAAGAGATAAACCTATTACTTTAGATCACCCCCTCTCCTTAATTAAAAGTTATACCCTTTATAACTTTATTTAGCGGTTTATCTAAGGATTATATAATAACTTACTAATATAGGAAGCAATTAGCTAGAATATATTAGCTACTAATAGCCTTAGAGAGGTATAAGAGCATATTAAGTAAGCTACTACTATCTTAGAAGCTAAGGTAAATCTTATAAAGTTAACTATAAGAGATATAAAGATCTCTTTAATAAAAGAGCTTATTAGGCACTAAAGCAGGTGTTTTGCTAATAAGGCGTTAGCCTAAGTGTATAAGCTATCTCTAGGGTTTATAGAAGTTTTAGGAGGATAGAGAAGGCAGTCTACCCTAGTTAATGCCCTAATTACTTAACTTTAACTAATAATATTATATCTTAGCCTTTTAGGAATATATAGCCCTCCTAACCCCTATTAGCTTAATAGGCATCTATAACTTACACCTTTAGTTAGTTAGAGTCTAGTGTTAAACACTTACCCTTAGCCTTAATATTAAATATAAACTAGGCCTAATACTAGGAATAGGACCTTATCTAATTAGTAAGGTATTAATTAACCTAGGCTAAACACCTATAGGGTAAACTTTACACCCTCTTACTAAAATATTACTTCTAGACTAGGACTATTATCCTAGCCCTTATAAATACTACCCCTAGGAACGCAAAGTCTTATTCCTTAAGGTTATGCATTAGAGTTAAGACCTATAGCTAAATTAAAGAATTAATACATAAATAGCACCACTCCTTTGCCTTATAGTAGTGCTTATTTTAAATATAGAGTCACTAGGCACTATGCTCTAAATTACACTATAACTAGAAATAAGCTACTATAGAGGTAGGAATTAGTATAGTTAAAATTAATAACCCTCCCCCCTAGGAATAATAACTCTTAGGTTCCTAGTTAAGCACACGCCTAATTAGCTTAGCTTTATCTTTATAGGGATAAGCAGGATAACCTTAATATATTATAAGTAAATAAAGAAGGATTATCTAGGGCTATAGTTAGCGCTTAGTATACTTTAATTAAACCTAAGCCTATACTTAATTAGGCTACACTAATAGATAATCACTAACTTATTTAACTTAGGAAGCAAGCATTAATTACTTCCCTACCACTAGTAACTATTGCTAATATATAAAGACTTAGAGTTAGATAAGCTAACTTAAGGGCATAAGTAAAAGATATTACTAATAAGGGTAAGCTACTAAAACCCCTTTTTAGAAGCCTTAAAAAAGCTAATAAGGAAACACTTAAATTAGTTACTTAAGGTGCTCTCTAGGTTATAATATTAGTTTCTAAGGCCACTCTACTATTAAAGAAATAGAAAGGAATGCCCCTTAGTGAGATATTAGGATATAAGGCCTTAACCCCTAAGGCTACTCTATTAGTAAGAGAAAAGGTAGTTAAGTGAAATGTAAAGGCCTTAAGTAAGATCTAAGGATATAAGGGTCTAGGCCTAATTAACTAGAAAGCCTTAGCTAGTTATATTTTAGTCCCTATCTTATTAATAGATTTATAGTAGATTAGTCTAGAGATATTAAAGCAGTTTTAAAAGTTATTATCTTAGGTAACTACCCCTAGAAAGCAATCTAAGAAAAGGGTTATATTCTTACTTAATATAGGTTTTACTTAGGCTACTTTAGAAAGTAATAAGGAGAACCCTATATCTAAGGACTATAATACTAAGTTATTTTATAAATATTAGTTAGGTATAAAGCTATTTAGAGTTACTATTTAGGCTTAAATAGGGTTTTAAAAAGAATAGGTTTTTAAGTTTAAACTAGGATAGGCTATAGCTAACTAAGGAGCTAAGATTAATATTATATCTTAGGCCTTTGTCTTACATAAGAATATACTAGTGTATAACTTAGGATCTATAGGGTTTTAAGGACTTTAGATAGTTAATACTAATAGTTAGGAAAACATAGTTACTTATTTTGTGTTAATAAAGGTAATATGCTATAGAGTCACCTATTTAGTGTGGGCAGTTATTATACCTAATTATTAACCTAAAAACCAAACTATCTTAATCTTAGGACTGCTATGGCTTTATAATGTAGGAGCTAAATTTAATATTTAGAATTCTAATCTAATAATTAGGGTAAAGGAGCGTGGTAATAAGGTTATATCTATTAAAGGACCACTAGTAGCCTTATCTAAGCAATAGAAAGTTATGCTTTGCCTAGCTAAGCCTTTAATCCTTAAAAAGTATATAGGTTAGGATAACGTAAATATATCCCCTAATAATGCTTTATCTAGTTCTAATAATAAGGATAACTCTAATAATTCGGAAAACTAAGTTACCTAGTGCGACCTAGTTAAGTCATAAAACTAAATCTAATAGCCTAGAATAAATCTCTAATTAAACATTGTTAAGAGCTTCTATTCTTTTATTTCTAGGTTAAACCTATAGTGTGGTTTACTAGCTATACGCCACGGATTACCTGCCTAGTCTTAGTGCGTAAGGAATATTAACTTGTAACTTAGCTTAGTCTCTATGCATACTTATTAGAAGTGAATTTGCTAAAGGAAGACAGATACCCTATAGGGGTTAGGACCTATAACAATAAGAATGTGGTTTAATAGATAAAAGATAATTAGCCTAGACTAATTACCTAAGAACCTCTAGCCTTTCCTTTTCTTACTAATTAGAGAGTGTAAAGAAGAGAGGTTAATTAGGAGACCTCTATTAAAATAGTGTTAGTATAGTTTAAAGGTTATAGCATAACCTTAGGCCCTTTAGTTCTAAGCTTTATAGTAAAGGAAGTTATAAGGACCTTTTATACTTATAGAGACTTAAATACTTTATCTATTACTAATATCCCTGCTATAGACCTATATATGCATATACCTTAGCTAAAGGATAATTATTGAAAATGGGAAGGGAATCTAACTAGAGGGATAGGAAGACCTCCCTAGTAGATTCTGACGCGGCGGCTTCTAGATTCACTAGATTATAGCTTATTCTTCAAGATTAGGAGCTTTTGATAGTTGAATACAGTTGATTCCTAGCTAACGGACAGTCTGACGAGCAATGAGAGGATTTCTAGTCCCCTCATAGACCTACTGACCGTATCGGAGGATCTAGGTCGCTAGAGAGGTCTTAGGAGCTACTTTTTATTTTCCGCAAAACCTATTTGTATGGGAAAAATAAAAAATCGACTCATAGCCATACAAACTAGCTGCCCAGGTGCACTAACTAAGCATTTTTAATAGACAACCCTATTAACAAAATATACCATTAAATCCAGAAAAATTCAAGGATTCGAACAGTATACGTCAGCCTTTTATACGACTACTAGTTGCCTAGTTACAGTCGATTTCAGCTTCCCTATAGGGTAACCTAGTCGGCTTAGTCATACAAGCCCGTGGGTTGGTTGTGGAACAACGCAGGTCACAACAGAATAACACTGCAAGCAACGCTCGTAACCAACGTTGCAACAACGCAACAAGGCAACTAGTGGGCCTATAAAATAGTGCTATAAATAGCATTATTTTAACACTCCCTCTAGAAAAGTATGAGGTAACTAATTCGATACCTAGACTTAGCTCTTTAATAGATATCTAAGTCAACCATAAATTCAATAATAAATCCAATAACTTTTAAACTAAAAATAACAGTAAAATCGATAACTTTTAGGCGTAATTCCAGTGTTTTTGTTGATTTTTCGGTTTTTCGACTTTTTAGTTGGTTTTAAACTAGGCCTTTGTATTCGTAAGACCTAATAGTTGGATAAATTGTTAAAATTTATCATTGGGCAGGGGCTTGGTTAAACCATCTGCAGGCATCTCCTTAGTATTAATGTAGATAACCTTAGCTATACCCTTCTGTACCTTTTCTCTAGTATAGTTGAATTTTAGCAGGGTATGCTTTGTTCTACTATGGAGAGCAGGGTTATTAGCGGTTGTAATAGCGCCTTAGTTATCACTAAAAATCGGTACTAGAGGTGCTATAGGTAGCTTTATCTCTTTAAAGAGACCGTAAAGCCACTCTAGCTCCCTAATAGCTTCACATAAGGCATCAGATTCAGCCTCTAATGTGGATAAAGCTATCGTAGTTGCTTTCTTTGATTTCTAGCTAATAGGTCCTTTAGCTAGCTTATAGAGATAAGCATAGGTTAATTTAGAGGACTTATCACCCGCGAAGTCGCTATCACAGAAGCCAATAAGGGTTGCAGAAGCTGTAACAGCAGATTTAGACCTTCTATAAGTTATAGAATAACCCATAGAGCCTAAAAGGTACCTAAGCAGATGTTTAGAAGCATTAAGATGCTCTATAAACGGCTTAGCTAGCGCTGTGGAAAGCCACTGAACCGGAAAGGCAATATCAGGTCTTGTAAGGAGCATTAGGTACATAATAGTCCCTATAATACTCTGATATAGCTTGTGATCAGGGGGGGAAAGAGGTTTAGTTAGGTGGTCTACCTGTTTTATAATTCCTGGTTGTAGAGGAATTTTAACAGGTCTAGCATCTTTCATGTTAAATCTTTCTAGGGCTTCAGAAATGTACTGGGACTGGTGGATAGTTAGGGTCCCTTTCTTTCGATTTCTAGTGATTTAAACGCCTAGGAAAAATTCGGCTAGCCCACGGTCTTCTATAGGATAAGCTTTATAAAGTAGCTTCTTTAGCCTATTAATATAAGCTAGATCTGGTCCTATTAGAAGGCAGTCATCCACATAAGTCGCTATATATATAGATGTAGTTGGGTTGAAGAAGACAGCTAGGTTGGATATAAGGGGTTGAAAGCCTAGCTTCCGAAGAAGGTTCTTTAAAACCTGTTGCCACTCTCTAGAGCTCTGTTTTAATCCATATAAAGCTTTTGTAGGAAAATAACCTGCTTTTAAGAGGGTTTGTAGCCATACTTCTTAAGTAACTTAGCTACTTTAGGTGTAGAAGACTCGCAAATTAGTAAATCCATCAGGTATTTGCATATAGATAGATTCCTTTAGTGGACTGTTTAGAAAGGCCCCTATAAAATCAACCTGTTTAACTTCCCAGTCATTACAAGCCGCTAGGGCTAGTAAAATCCGCTAACTAGGGGGAATGCTAGTTGCAGCGTAGGTTTCGATATAATCTTGACCTTCTATCTGCATAAACCCTTTAGCAACGAGTCGGGCCTTGTACTTTAGAGGATTATTTTCTTTATCCTTTTTAAGCTTGTAAACAAGCCTATTCTTTAGAACCCTCTGGCCCTTAGGAATTTGGTCTATCCCTATAAATTTAAAGGTTCTAGCAGCTAGAAGCTGTTTAAATTTGTTAAATGTTGCATCCATCCATTTTTGACTATCCTTACTTTTTATAGCTTGTTTCCAGGTCTTAGGGGTATCCGAATCGTTGTTAGTGGATGATTTAGCCTTTTGTTGTGCCTTGAAGCATATCTCCTTAACGTATGAAGATATATTGAAATCATCGATATCCATAGAATCAGAATTGATTAAAGAATCTAAATCTGAAAACGGTTTTTCGATAGCACCCTTATTAGGGGCGCTAGAGCTAGGGCTCTCTAGGGGTAGCGCTGGAGGCGTTGCAGGCGCTGTCGTGGGCGCTGTATCGGTCGCCCTGGGGGCTGTTGTTACAGGCGCTGCGGGCGCTGCGAGCGCTAGGCTTTCAGGAGACTTTAGGTAACTATCCTGAATTTCTAGATTATCTCGTGAGATATTGGCTTCTCCCTCTGAAGGATTAGTCCCTAAAGGCTTAGGGGACCCTACAGAGCCTATATCCTCTATAATTTTAACAAAGCTAGTCTTTATGACTGACCTTTTAGAGGGAATATAAACAAGATAAACAGTAGAACCTAGAGTAGCTAGCAACCGACCAGGAATAGTCCTAGGGGCTAGCTTTTGAAGCTTAGATCTCTGCTCCGGAGGTATTAGGACCTCACAATAAGACCCTATAGCCCTAATTTTCGAGAAGTCAGGCTTATAGGAAGTCTCAGGCTCTAAATCAGCTAGAAATAGCTGCTTAGGGGTCAAAGGTTTAGTTGTATTAGCTGTGATATTAACTAATTCCACTATGGCTGGAAGGATATAAGACCATAGATATAAGGGCAGCTTAGACCACTGAAGTGTAGCCCTAAGCCGGTCGAGGATAACCCTAATAGCCCTCTCAACTAGCCTATTCTGTTCGTGAATATAAGGGCAAGAGGTGCTAAAGCAAATTCCCTTAGAAGATAACCATAACTGAAGTTCGTTGTTGATTTTAGTACCTCCGTCGAAGTGAAGGTGCCTAGGATACGCGTTATATCGGTTTTTTAGGGCTCTAAAGAAGCCCTTAATAGCTAAAGAAAGGGTTAAACCTTCTTTATTAGCTAATGAAAAGCACCATTTATACCGGGATTTTCGATCAATAAGTATAAGGACTGTAGCCTTCTTATTATGCGGTATAGGTTCGATTTTAACCGTATCTCCCTCTAGAATATCTAGAACTCTAGGGGGGTCCTGAATAGGTCGTTTAGTCGGTCTTCTAACAGCTTTAGATTGCATACAGGCTATGCAGTTGAAATCCTTTTCTTTGATAGCGGAAAAATCAGGGATCCCTTTAGCTAATTTCGATGATTTCTTTAGTAAAGGGAGGCCTATATGGCCTAATCGGATGTGCCAAAGAAGGGCTAGATCTAGTAACTTCTTGTAACTAGAATCTAGCTTTTTTAGGGCTATTATCCCCTAGCTCCCTCTGTTGCCAGGCCTCTTGAGAATCACAGGCCTCTGGGGGCAATAGACGGCCACTATCGTCACCCAAGTCATTAGGGTATGGACCTTCTAAACCCCCTATAGAAGGTGCCTGACTAGGAGGAGCTTCGGTGGGACATAGGGCTAAATCATCGTCTTCTAGCTCTTCGATTCGTTGATATTCCTCGGGATTAAAAGCTGGTTGCGGAATTTGAACCTCTATAGGGTAGGAGAACCCTAATTTGGTCTTATGAGCTCTTGGTTGTCGTTGCCGTTGTTGGTTGCAATATTGAGAGCCCATAAAGGAGAGGTGGGTTAAATGCTTACAGATTGTGGGAGTAGGTTGCCCCTTAATCTGTAAAAAGAAGCCGTGTTTAGCAGGTTCTAATAACCCACAGGGGCTTTTATCGGCTAGGAATAGCTAGTCTTTAGCTAGATAACCTCCCTTTAGATAGTGGGATAACCCACTAACTAGGTTGGTATCTATACCTGGGAAATATAGGGCATCTAGCAGAGCTAAAGGCCTATATTCTGGTGGATTTTTCTTGACCAGAACGTTGAAAACAGCTGTGCCTCTTCCTTTAGGAAAAATAGGTCCTCCTGCTGTAATTATAGCGCCGGTTTCACCTTTCTTTAGAGGTTTGAAGTCCCTAAAAGAAGCCCTATTATTACAAATGTGACAGGAAGAACCCGTATCATACAAAAGGGAGTTTTTAACCACATCGTTAGAGTAGCTAAAAGTAGGCTTGCTAGTAGTGTTACTAGTGGTAGAGGCACTAGAGGTATCTAATCAGACTCAGAATCACTACTATTATCACTGCTAGATTCATTAGAATCTAATTCTTTAACGTATCCCGTGGCTAGGGTATAGCCTAAAGCAAAAGCAGCTTCTTTTCCTTTCTGTTTTTCCCTTGCTACTCTTTTTCTTCTTCTGCTTCTTTTTAGAGGCCTTAGAAGGGTTTGAATCCTTCTTATCCTGCTCTTTAGTGGCGTTAGAGTCCTTCTTAGGGTTAGGATTAGAAGACTTCTTTTCCTAGTCCTTAGAATTTCCCTTATTATTAGAAGCCTTATAACTAAGGGCTTTAGCTATAGGGGAGGTTTTGTCCCTCTATTCTTCTAATAAGTCCGCCATAAGGAACTGTAAATTTAGGGTATTTACAGGCAGTCCTTGTGCCCTAGAAGCTCTGATAGTAAATCTTTGTCTCTCAGCCCAACTAGGAAAGGTCTGCTTTAATGCATTAATATAATGATTTACTTGATCAATAGGGGCGATCTCTACACTACAAAGTGTAGTCTAGCTAGTAAATTATTAAAATCAGCATTAAAAGCCTCTAAAGATCCCTTATAACTTGAAAAGTTTAGGGAGTGGTAGCTAGCGTATAGTGTACCACGCTGGATTTCAGCACTCTGCGAATACTGCCTAATAAGGACTTTATAGGCTTCTTCAGGGGATTTTTGCCAACATATAGCAGCCTGTGGTCCTAGTTGACAACTATCTCTTAATATCATTAAAAGAATAGCTTAGTCACAGTTAGCTAGATAGCTTGCTAGGCTTGGATTATCTATAAATTCAGGTAATCCTAGGGCTCTAAATTGTATGCTTAGGGCTTGCTTCCACTGATCATAATTTTCAGGGCCTTTTAGCTTAGCTCCCTCTGGAATAGAGTGAACCTTCTTATTTAGTTCCTTTATAGCACCTATGTTAAAGGCAGCTTGTAAGTTACTAGAAGGTACGCTCGCAGAAGTAGTAGCTATTAGGTCTTCTTCTAGAACCTTAGTATTTTCTTCCTTAGGTCTATTAGAAGCCTAAAGACCTTGCATAACAGTCATAGTTTGCGTTAATTTCTCTAGAAGATCATTAATGCTAGCCTCGTTTTTAATACGATTTTCCTCGCTATGCCTGATAAAATCAGATAAGGTCTTGCCTTGTTGTTCAATTTGACTTTGTAGGTGCAAAGTGCTGGCCTAAACAGCCGGTTAACCTTCTATATCCATCCTACTAGGGTCCCCAGGGGGGCTAGAAGACCCCATAGCAGGGGCCTTACCCTTATAACTAGGTGGTGCCATCTTCTAAATCTAAAAAGAATCCCGTGTTAAATCTCCAAATTTATTCCTGTTGCAAATAACGCGCGCTAGAAATTGCTTGTGTTGCAATCTAGTCGCGTACGTAAATTGTGTGGCGGGGCCGTTTGAGAGGGCAGCCCTTAGGTCTAAAAAGTGGGTCTTCGGTATGCGCGGGCAGAAAAATAGCGGAGAAGAATCTCCGCGAGAAAATTTTCTTAACACTAAGTATAGGAATCGTAGATAATAGGTATTACAGAAGCTACAACGCAACGCAACGTAATGTATAGTGCGTGCAACGTAATGTAATAGGTCAAAAAGCCTAGTATAGATATACTAGATGTCCAATGATTTCAAAGGATGCAGCGTATCTACTATTGTAGATAATATCAAATATAACGGTCGCAGTAGTGAATAGAATCACTAAAAGGTTGTGGTTGTAACTAGATAGTTACGGTTGCAATGTGGTGGTTGCGGGTGCGGCTGTAGTTGATTTTCAACACCAAGGTCTGATGTTGCGATGCGTGGTACTAGTAAATGAAGAGCTTCAAATTCTAGTGGTTTCCTTCGTAATCTTAAGAGCCCACAGGTATAGTAGGTAGTAACTAGTACCCAAAATCAAGCAGTAATCGCAGTAGAATAACGCAGTAATGTAGTAATCTATAGGCCTTCCAGGCTCATAACCTATTGAAAATGGAAGGGAATCTAACTAGCTAGAGGGATAGGAAGACCTCCCTACTAGATTCTAATGCGGCGGCTTCTAGATTCACTAGATTATAGCTATTCTGCAAGATAGAGAGCTTTGATAGTTAAATACAGTTGATTCCTAGCTAACGGATAGTCTGACAAGCAATGAGAGGATTTCTAGTCCCCTCATAGACCTACCGACCGTATCGGAGGATCTAGGTCGCTAGAGAGGTCTTAGGAGCTACTTTTTATTTTCCGCAAAACCTATTTATATGGGAAAAATAAAAAATCAACTCACAGCCATACAAACTAGCTGCCCAGGTGCACTAACTAAGCATTTTTAATAGATAACCCTATTAACAAAATATACCATTAAATCCAGAAAAATTCAAGGATTTGAACAGTATACGTCAGCCTTTTATACGACTACTAGTTGCCTAGTTACAGTCGATTTCAGCTTCCCTATAGGGTAACCTAGTCGGCTTAGTCATACAAGCCCGTGGGTTGGTTGTGGAACAACGCAGGTCATAACAGAATAACGCTGCAAGCAACGCTCGTAACCAACGTTGCAACAACGCAACAAGGCAACTAGTGGGCCTATAAAATAGTGCTATAAATAGCATTATTTTAACAATAATATAAAACCTTAGGCTTAATCCCCTAGGAAAAGGTAGTTAGAACCTTAGAAGTACTAGCTAAATTAGTTAGTAACTAAAGGGATTAAATTAGGAATATATAAGTATATAATAGCTATAAATAGCGAAATGTCTAACTAGTGTGCGAAACTAGTCCTAGTTCCTAAGGATAAGTCTAACCTATAGGCTAAGCAGTGACTTACTATTAACTATTCTTATATTAAGGAGGATATACCTAGAAGTTAGTTACCTTTGCTAGCTAAAGTTTATAATTAGCTCTTAGATCTATAAATTAAGTCCTATAGTATATTTAACCTTAAACACGTATACTAGTCTATACCTATAGCTACTAGGCTAAGACATATATTTGCTTTTAATATTCCTAGATTTAGTTAGCTATAACTATCTTATATGCCGTAAGGATCTTAATTAGTAGGGTTTACTATAACTAAGGTAATAAGGATTACACTTAGACCTATACTATTACCTTATCTAAAGCTATCCTTAACCACGCCTTAGGTGCTAGGTAACTTAAGCGCGTTAGCTATATATATAGATAATATCTTTTATAAGCATGCCTTATTTAAGGAGCAATAGTCTTTTATTAAAGATTACTTATTACCTAGGCTATTATAGACTCTCTTAAAGTTAAGTTTTAAGAAAGTATCCTTTAGGATAAGCTTAATTATTATAGTTAGCTAGGTTTATAAAATTAATAGGAAGATATATATTAAACCTAATTAGGCTATAAAGCTAAGGGAGTGGCCTATACCCTAGGATTAGAGGGATACTTATTTATTCTTAGAAGCTATTAGACCCTACAGATAGTAAATTAAGAATTATGCTAAGATTGCTTAACCACTTAATTAATTAACTAGAGACATAGAGTAGCAATAAGGAGATTTAGAAGCCTTATCTTTTTTAGTGCTAAGGGATAAAGCTATAACTACTATAAGCATATATAGATATGTCTTTAACTTACCTATCTAGATATATTCTAACGCTAGTGGATTTAGTGAAGGATACGTGGTAATATAAGTTTAAGACTAAATCCCTTATCCTATTCTATATAACTCCTTCTTATTCACTAAAACCTAGAGAAACTATAGGATATATAAATAAGAACTATATACTATTATTAAATTCTACTATAAGCATAAGCATTTCTTTAAGTTAAGGCTAAAGTTAACTATCTTTATAGATTATAAGCCACTCACTATATTTATAACTACTACTAGATATAAGGGCATTTATACTAGATAGGTTATAGAGTTAAGACTGCTAAATATAGAGATCTAGTTTATTTAGGGAAAATAGAATATAGCTACTAATAGGTTATCCTATATAATCTTCCCCTTAGATAACTATATAGATAATTTAATTAAGTTTAGATTAAGGGATATAAGCTAGAATTAGTAGGTATAGAAAGATAGAGTTAGAGAATATAAGGAGATATTATAAACCCTAAAAGCTACTAAGGATTAGAAGAAGTTAGAGCTTATTAAGGGTCTAAGCTAAAGCGTAAGATAGTTAGAAGTTTCCCTAGGAGTTAAGGCTCTATAGAGAAAATATTTAGATAAACTATAGTACGCTAAACTAGTAAAGTTCTTAACCACTAGGCTATATAGTAATAGAGTCTATAATTGCTATATAATTTAGAGAATAGTAATAAAAGCATAGCAATATAAGCTAGAGGATAGGATCCTCTAGTATAAAGGATAATATAGCTAATAATATTGTTTAGTATAGGAAGAAGTGGCTAATACCCTCTAGAGTGCTTATAATAAGTCTAGGCATTTTAGGGCAGACCTAACTTATTAATAACTAACTTAAACGGTGTTTTAGCCTAGGATAGGAGCTAATGTTATAAACTATATCTTAGGATGCATACTATATGCTTAGTATAATCCTAGGAAGAAGAAGGCACCTAATTAGCCTATAATAGTGGATAAGCTATTTTAGGTTATAGGAATAGACTATGTTAGGCTGTTTCCTAAATTAGAATAAAAGATTAAGCATATATTAGTCATAGTGGATTATTTTTCTTGATTTATGTGGCTCTTTCCCTGTAAGTTAACTAGTGCTATAGAGGTTATAAACTATCTAAGAGCTTAGATAACAGGGTTATTGCTAGCTCTAGAAGGATTTTACACTAATCTAGGGCTAGCGTTTATATCTATTAAACTATTAGCTTTTCTAAAGAAAAAGGGGGTAAACTTAATAAATGCCCTAAGATAGTCCTATAAGAGTGTTAGGTTAGTAGAAGTTATAAATTAGATCTTTTAAGGAGTGCTAAATAAGATAATAAGAGATAGGAAGAACTAGGATCTATAACTTCTAACTATCTCTAAGGTATTAAATCACTAATATATTAGGTCTATAGGTTACTCCCTTGCTAAGGTATTATATAGGTTAACCTAATATTTAAAGAAGGGGATAGGGTCCCCTTTAACCTAAATATCTCTTAATTAGACTAAGGAGTTTTGTAAAAGCCTAAACTAGCCTTTAGAGGAGTCTTTAGAAGGGGATGCGGTGGTATATTAGATAGGTTATGTTAAATTACGTTAGGAATTAGTTATAACTAATAATGAGTTAAAAGCCACTACTTAGAGAAGTTACCATAAGCAGTGAAGGGTTAAACCCTTTAAGTTAGGTAAGATAGTTATAGTGGTGACTAAGGGGAAGCCCCCTAAATTATAACTATAATAGCAAGGGCTATTTCGGGTTAAACATTAAACTAGTTATGCTTCCTATTAGCTTATTAACTTAGATAGATTAAGACTAAGAGGAGGCTATGGATTAGACTTCCATAAGGACGCGTTAAAAGCCTACGTCCCCTAGATAAGCTATCTAAAAACACTATAGGATTAGCTACTACTAGGGAGGGCTAAGTTAAGATAGAGAGGATAAGGAGGGAAGATTTATATAATTAGGAATTAGAGTTATAAAAAAAAAAAAAAGAACTAGGAAAGAAAGGAGGGAAAGAGAGAAATAAGTGAGGAGAAAGAAAGGATAAAAATGACAGGTAATTACGAAAAAAAAAGTAGGAGAAAGTGAACAAAAAGTGAAGTTAGGTTGAAAATTAGGAGGATTATGTAGGTTCCTTATCTTTCGATTAGGTTCTAACACTCTAGGCGTTCTTATTCTTCACTCTAATAGCATTAATTACAGTATCTTTAACCTTCTTTATTATTTAAAGCATAGCTTTTACCTGTATTATTAAAACGTTATATTATCTTATCTCTTACATTAAAACTTTAAACGTGTTTGTTTAGCTTCCTCCGCCTTGTTCTAATAGTATTATCTTTAGTATCTACAAACTTTATTTATTATTACGCTTTTTATTCTTCCTTGCCTTAATAATATTAGCTTTGCGAACCTTCTTTATTATTTAGAACGTAGCTTACTTTAACCTATATTATTAAGACATTAGATTATCTTATACATTACGTTAAACCTTAATTATTATATATAATTGCAAACTTAATTTTAGTCTTCTCTATTTTACTTCTACACTACTATCTTATTTAAGAATTTATCTTTACCTCTTTCTAAGATAAGTATAAAAACTAGAAGCGTAAGCAAGAGTTCCCTTTCTCTGTCTTAGTAAGTAGCTCTATTTACTAAATAAGACATAAGGTAAATAAAGAATGCTCCTAAGGAGATTACCTTATTTAAAAGCTTAGGCTTCTAAAGCATAGGGGTAATATCCACTTATGCCTATACTTACTAGAAAAATAGGGTTAGAGCTTAGAGACGCTAGAAAGTATAAGGAATAACTATAAGGTTACTTAAGGACTTACTAGTTATTAAGCATAGGGGCAAGGTACTAGCTAAAATCCTAAGTAAAATAAAGAGAGAGAATCTGTTTTTAGAAGGAAGGCCTTAACTAGGTAAGTGGTGTATATTTAACCTAATTAACTAATACCTATAGCTTTATAATATTAGATATATATTAATAGTTATAAGGGAAACTATATAGGACTCCTTACTAGTAAGAATAACTAGCAAAGGGAAAGATATAGTAATTAAAGGACCTAAGCAAATCTTTATAAGATATAGCGCTAATATAATGCACCTAGTTACTATATAAGTCCTAAACCAGAACTAAAGTACTAGATTTAATAGGGATAATAACTATATAGTAGGGATATTTTATAACTTAGTAAATAGGTTATATATAAGCCCTAGCCTAGTGATACCACATTAGGATCTACTAGTATAAGGAAATATATAAGCTATTAAAGGCTTAATTCTTCTAATATCTAATAAGCTATTAAAGAGTTAAGTTCCTAGAGAGCTAAGGAGATTAGGATTCTAATAGAGGTCCCCTATAGAATAGGGAACTCTTACGCTTAATAAGCTATTAATGTAGTGTATAAAGATATCCCACTAGTTAGTAAGGGGGGAGACTATTACGCTATTATACACTAACAAAAATCTAACTATTAATCTAGCGAGTTTAAGCAAAGGCATACCTAGCTAAGCAAGGGAGACACCCCTAATAGTTTAGCCTACTATATATAATAATAATACTCTAGGAATCTATATATATGCATTTCCACTTATAGCTACTTTAAAATTTCTAAGTACTCTTTTAAAGATAGTGGCTAAATTTATAAAGGCATACCTAAAGGATATTTTCTATATAACTAGACTGCTTATAGCATTAGTGGTTTAGGGGGATTTAATAGATTCGCTATCTTACTAGTTAGAGTAGTTTTACCCTATTACTAAAAAGAACCCACCTCTAGATATCTTACCTATAGAGGCTAAGGAGTTTTATTTGTATTTCTAATATTAGCTAAGGCTCTGTTACGATTTGTGGCTATCCTAATTTCCTTATCTATTCTAAATTATACCTTTATTATTAGCAAAAGTTACTAGGCTAAATAGTGTGGATAAAGCCCTAAGACCTCTAGACTTAGCATAGAAGGATAATGTAGTATAAGCTAAGCTAAAGCAAGTAACCTTAAGGGTAGACACCTTACCTGCTAGTTTCCGCTTACCTATAACGCTAATATATCTCTAGGACACCCTCTATAGGATACTAACTAGGCTAACTATCCTAGATAGTGTTGCTTACCTTAGTCTATCCCTAATTATTTAAGGGTTACTAGCACTTAGGTTATTTTATCTAGTGGGGTTACCCTTAGTTATAATATTAGGCTTATCACAGAGGATAGTAGTGCTAGAGAAGTTTATTTAGCACTACTATCTAACTAGAGCCCTAATAGTCACCCTAGCGCTAGATTGCCATTAGGACTACTACTTAGAGGTAGATATAATAAGGTTAAATAGGGGAGATAAGCCTTATTACCTATAGAAAGTAACTTAGCCTTTGCGAATAAAGATACTAAATAATTCTAGTAAGAGTAAGAAAGTCCTAATTATTAAGACTAAAATTAAAGGCCTTACTAAAACTAGGGATAATAATAACAAGGAAAATCCAATTCCTCCTCTAGGTTATAATAGTGGACCTACTAAAACTAGGAATAATAATAACAAGGAAAATCTAATTCCTTATCTAAGTTATAATAGTAGGCTTACTAAGACTAGGAATAGTGGTAATAGGAACCTAACCCCTCCTCCAAATTATAAGGGTAAACGCCCTAAGAATAGAGAAGTAGCTAAAGATATAGGCAACACTAGGCCTAGGAACACTCCTCTAGGTAATAATAAGGCTAGATGCCCTAAGGGTAGAGGAGCAAATAGTAATAGGGGAAATACTAGCCCTAGAGACTAAACTAAGGGTAATAGAGAATCAGATAAAATAGGGCAGAATAGTAAGGGCAAACCCCTAAATAGTAAAGGGAGTGGTTAAGAGTTAAATAGGGATCCTAATTAAAAACCTAGAGGAAATAGGAAAAAGCTAGCTAAGGATAAAGATAAATCTAATAATAATGTTAAGATAGATAATCCCCCTAGGTTATCTAGTGTAAATAATAGCAAATGCAAAGGGAAAAAGCAAAAGAGGATATCTAATAACATTAAGCCTCTATAACTATAGCTACCTCTAGCGCTATAGTTAACTACTTTATCTCCTTTTATACCTAGGATACTAACACTTAAAGCTACCTCTATTTATACTAAGAGAATAGGGGAGGGAGGATATTAGTGCTATATTTATAATATATTTCTAGTTATAGATATCTATAGTCTAGCAAAGGAGATAGTTATATTAAGCTTAAGGCCCTTGCTATTATGCTATATATTCCGTGCTAATAATTAGAACGCAGAGCTAATCCTAACTTACCTTAGTAAGTTAGTAAGGATTACTACTAAACATTACTTAATCCAAAATCTAAGGGACCTAATAAGGGTAGTAATTAATTATAAAATCACTATTTATCTAAATATATTTAATTTTAATAAGCATAGTAATATCTAGCTAAGGGAAGCACCCTATCTCTCTAAAATTTAATTAATAAGCACTAAAGAATACTACTATATAGTAAGGGATTTTAAGTTAAGAAAGGAGAAAGAGATATATCCTCCTTTACCTTTAGCTCCTACCCCTTCTCTAAGAGTTAAAGTAATAAAGAGTTAGCTAGAGTGTTTATTAGGGAGAGGTCCCCTTAGTTAAACTAAGGAATTACCTATCCTATAGTCTTTAGGGATAAAGACCCTAAAGTTATAGCTTATTAATAATTAGTAGAAGTGCCTAATAAGGGAGGTTAAAGCTATTAAGGTATTAACTACTATCTTAAATATATACTAACTACTTTACACTACCTTACTAGAGATTAATAAGTTAGTTAATCTTTATAAGGATAGCATTAAAAAAATTAGGACTAGGGGATTAAATCTTACTAAGCTAAAGACTATAGGAAAAACCTTAGGCATAGCCCTTAATAAAGAGATAGGGATTACTATATTTAAAGAAGCTTTTAGCCTACTATATCCTAAGTAAAGCAAGAGAAATAATAAGAAAACTAGCTATCTAAGCCTCTAGGCTAATGCCTTAGGAAATAACTAGTTAACTAATGCTAACTTTATAAAGGCAGTGGCTAAAGTTATATATAGCGTTAAGGGTAAAATCCAAAAGGTAACTAGATTAGGATAAGTAAAAGGCCTAATCTAGCTAAAGGATAACTTAAAGGGAATAAGAGATATCTTAAGGAGTAATTATCTCTTTATAATAGTTAGGGAGGTCTATATAGAGTTACTTTTAGAGGTTAATAGACTAGATAGGCTAATAACCCCTAAGGAAATAGATACATTAAAGAAGGCAGCTATTAGGGTTTAGGACTAATTCCCCTAAACCTTAGATAGATTAGGTTACGTTAGGAATAGCTTTATGTTACTATTATTGCTATATTACTTAGTGGTTAGGGTAACTATCTTATTAGTAGTAGAGATGTTAGGGGAAGGTGCTACCTAACACCTGCCACCGCCTGCTTCGCTATAGCCTTAGGCACTAAAGCAGGATTTATTCTTCCTAACTAAAGTTAATTTTTTCGGACCTTTCTAGCTAGCTACATTATCTTTAAGCTCAGTTTAATTCATTAGTCAAAGCCTCGGTTCCTCCTAATTCTCTCGTTCCTGATCGTTGAAGCTTCTTCACAGGGGCCGAGATTTGGGGGGAGGAAAGCCAAGCCGGCTGTGCTGGGGCAGTTGGGCAGGTTTGGACGAATTCCAGGCCGAGCAGCGTACAAACTCGACGCCACTCGATCCTTCCGCGGCGGGGCGGGGAGCTAGCGGGGAGCTGCCAGTTGCCAGTTTCGAGTTGCCAGCTGCCAATTGCTCCACCCGCGGGCTTTTGACAAAAATTTTACCAATACATAATTACAAACATGCAAACGTGCAAACAGGTCTGGTCAAAATCCCTTGGACTAGTGCCAGCGTTCTTCTCTTCACGGAGTATCATGTTAAAAGGCATAGGTTACTTCCGAATAGGCGTTACCTATCTGGCTACAAGCAGTCTGTCATGCCTGTTTTCCTGTTTTCCCCCTTCTACTCTGACGAAAACAGAGGTGATCTGAGTATCATGCATGATCATGTTGAAACGTCATGTTTCCGAGTCGGCGGTAATCTTCTTCACTCACTCTCCGATGCAATGGGGAAAAACGAAGCCCTCCATACCTGGTCTATCATGGTCCAGGGTCGAAGCAAAGAAGATTCCCAGGCCGCTTGGAATCGGGCATGACGCTTTAGCCACACTTGGTCGCATCCCACAGAGCCAGCCTCTTGGCTTGGACTCTTTGATGCACGGCCTCCAGCTCTGGTTCGAATTGCTCTTTCGCAGAAAAAAAAAAAAAAAAAAAGGCCCGTGAGGTATGCATTCATTCCAGGCCCATATATCCGGCGAGCCTCACAACGACTTGACCCCATTCTTGGGCCCTTCGCGCGGCACTTTGCTCTCCGATATCTTGTTTATCCGGGGGAAAAGACCCTGCCAACATTGACTGGCCTATACAAATGCACTATCTAAAACTCCGTACTCCAGGATAAGCCCCATTTTCCCTGTATACGGATTGCCCCGTGTCACTATGACTTTAAAGGATGCATCGCCATGTTCGGCGCATATATCTTTCCTTCGTGCACGGCCAGGATCCCCGGCATGCTCTTGTCCTCCACATCCCCCGCGAGCCATGCATCGACAATCTCGCGAGGATAATGGGACGTCCACCAGAAGGTCAGCCCGTCGTTAGCCCGACTCTGCGGATCGCCGTGCGCGAGCCCGTCCCGTGACTGATCCGTGCTGTTGCCGAACCACGGCGTGACTGTCGTGTTCAGCCACTGGGTCGAGTCGCGCGTCCAGTCATCCTTCCAGTCCGACTGCGGCTCATGGGGCTGCATGTAAACTGGCTGCGGCGGATAGCTCAGCTTCAAGCCATGCCAGAGTGCCCATGACGGCAGAGTGTCTTCGCTGGCGAGCATCAGTCCTTGATCGTGTTGAGCCTGGTGGACAGCCAGCAGGAGACGCCTGCTCGCGCGCATCATCGCGGGGGGGCAGAACCACCTCGGTGTGTCCAACTTCTTGGTGAAGCCTTCGATCCGCAAGTAGAATACCCACCACTTCGTCTGCAGCGCGTCGGCGCAGAAGCTGGGGACCACCACGTCTGCTTCCTCGCCGACGCCCCAGGTAAAGCTGCTGTCATCCGCCGGGTTCGCCATCGGGGGCATCTCTCCAATCGGCTTGATGTCGGGGATTTCTATGGGGCCCCAGGCTCGGGACGTGCCGTTGTTGGCCAAGTCGACTTTGCCGATGAAGTCATGATATGTGCCGTATATGTCGTCGTTGAACGCGTACGTCGCCCGCTCGAGGGCCTGCTTGCGAGGCTCGTCACGCGCAAAGGCAGACACGGCGTCTAGGTACTTGCCGGCGTCGCCTAGAAACCACTGGTCCATCTCGATTTGCCAGTAATGATCAAACTCGGGATAGTGCAGCGCGAAAAGCTGAACAGGTTGGTTCACCTGGAAGACTGTACTGTCGTGTTGTGGGGGAAATACACGGCACCCCATCATTTTAGTTTCCGAGGCTCAGGGAGAGAGAGAGAGAGAGAGAGAGAGAGTCAGGGGCGTTGGGAATGAAGCTTTTGCCCTTCACTCACGCATGTTCTTGAATCTTGTCATACCACGACTCAAGCAAGTGATCATCCCACAGAACAGCAATCGACTGTAGTTCCGGAGGAATGTTGGCTGCGCGGAAAGCAGTGTCATAGTTTTCCCGCGACTGGAATATGTTCATCGACCTGTCCTGAACGTGCACGAAGAGGACCACGGCGTATTCGCCGCCAGTCCTTAGCGCGGTCTCAGCAATCAAGGAGCGAATGTTCCATAGATTCTGAGGTTTGTACTCAAATGTTGACCAGGCCCGAAGAAGCAAGACGGTTCGTCGGGTGGCGTTTACAGAATTCGGATCTAGCGTGGTCGCCCCGATTTTCGTCTCATTCTTCCAAGTCAATCTGGGTTCGGCCGTCAGGTTTCCGGATGAAATCGAGGTCACTGGAAACCGGTGCCTGTTTCTCTCGAAGCAGCCATTCTGTAGTTGTCCCCATCTCACTTGGTCCCAATTTACTCTGGAGCGATTGTTCTTGTCCGTGTCCTCCCCGAAACCATATGGGCCGTATCGTCCATCGGCTGTCATCCATGTCTGCTCAGCGCCAAGTGCGCGATGTGACCCAATGAACGGGGTAGGATATGCTACTCCTATCAGCATTTGAAAAAAAAAAAGACAAAAAAAAGGCGAGAAACGCAAAGGAAGATTTCGGCAGATGAAAACCCTGCATCTTACAGATTTCGCTCAGATGCCCGTAGCGAAGCTCGTCGTCGGGGCTGTGTGACAGCAGCGTGCCACGCGGACCGTGACAGGATACTCGCTGCGGGCTTCCAGACAGCTGTTCTTGCCTGAACCCATGATGGAAGGGTGAAGCAACACTCTGGTGGATCGACTGTCTGGAGTACAGGAACAATCCGCCAACGATGAGCCAAAGCGCCGCTAGACGAATCGTGAGGCGTGGGTGCAGACACCAAGCGCGTCGGGATACAAGAGACATCAGCAATCCAGGACGGTCGTCTTCATGGCCGTCTTGTCAGGTAGACGGGAAAATATGATTGATCAATAATAAATGCTGTTCCGGATTCAACGGAAAGACAGTTCCCTCGTCAGGGGGGGGGGGTTTCTCCCTGTGTTGGCCCAAGCGCGGAATTTTCATTCTGGGATCTATTAGCCGCCCATTTAGGCAACGGCCAACAATTGTTCATTGTAATCAATCCGCATGGCCACGTGTTTTGGCCCCATGCTTGGCGCGTGCCCAGGGCTTTTGATCCGCGTAACTAGTTCCTCAATGAGGTAGACAATGCAATGCCTTACTCGCACAATACACCCCCTGGATTATTTTACAAATCTACATGACGGGGGTAATTTAGCTAATTAGATAGTGGCTGGGAAATAAAGGAGACAGGGGCTAGTATATCTTGGTACGAGCAGCCTTTATAGAAATAGATGTACTTTTATAGCGCTATACCTTGTGTATTTTCCTTATGGCTCTCTAAAATAGTGCAGGGCATAGTGCAGGGATAGTGCACTTGTAGCTAATTATAGCTGTTAGAGGAACGAATAACCAGGGCATGTATGTACAGATTTGGTTAATATACGGGGGGAAGCAATGTACTCGGCAGTGGAAGCGCCCCCCCCCCCAAGGCCAAGGCCAAGGCCAAGGCCAAGTGCCGGTATTACGAGAGTACTCGCAATATTCCCTCACCGGGCCATCTCGTCCTTTCCAGTCGTTTTTTTGCCACGTAGACAAATCCCTGGGTGCCGTGACCATGCATCTCTGTACTACCACGGGTGCGTAAACCGGCTTGCTGCCGAGACGCTCAGGGGTTGACGTCGAGGGAACGTTTACGACCGAAGAGCCCCGTCTTTCCAATCGTGCCATTGGGGAAAAAAAACACGCAGCATTCGCCAGGCAGCGGCGCGCGTGCTCCTTTGCACGGCGTGAAAACCGTCGGCGTCCACACCAGCCTGTTTGACGGCCCGGACAAGACAGTGATGCAAGCCGATTGGAGGGCCGGGCCGGCGCCGGCGCAGCACCAAAGGTGGCTGGGCCGCGACTAATCGGTAATTCAGCATTTGTAGCCCAAGGCTGGACTACCTAATCCGTAGTCTTCTACTGGAGCGCCACCACCCCGTCCCTCGTCCCGGGTACCCTAGACAAGATGAGACGCCAATACGCTAATGTACGCCCTCCCATGCTGTTGAACGGCTTTGCTCCCTCTAAATAAAAAAAAAAAAAAAAAAAACCAGGGGGTGGTTCCTCAGAGACATGAAAAAAAAACCACGGGTGGTTCCTCAGAGACATAAGAAAAAAAAAAGTACAAAAAAAGTAGACACTGCTCACCTACGCGGCGTCTCTCGACAATGCACCGCTTTCCAGTTCCGGCACGGGGCTCTCGATGCCGGAGCGACCGCCACTCTCCCCTTCCCCTTCCGCTTGCTCCTCTCTCGGGCCCCTGCGAGCCCTGACATGCCCGCTGACGACTTCTTCCCTCGTGAGGCCCAGCCGGTCCTCGTCGAGGCCCATGGAGCGCATGAATCTCAGCGTGGCCGTCCACTCATGCTGCTTGCGAGCCTCGCCCCACTGCAGCTCCTCGGCCAGCACGTCGATGACGCGGGGCAGCGCGTGCAGAGCGGCGTCGACGTCCAGGAAGGCGAGTCTGGTTCGGCGGGCGATGGCATCGGCGGCCGTGCACGCGGCTTCGGAGCGGGCGGCGTGGCGCAGCTCGGCTTCGATGAAGGGGAAGGACGGGGCCAGGCGGGCGGTGGAGGAGGAGCAGCCGCCGCGCGAGGTGAAGGCGAGGACGGCCCAGGCGCGGTCGCCGTAGTTGGTGGCGAGGTGGTGGGCGACGTCGGCGTCAATGGCGTGCAGCTCCATGAGCTGCGAGGCCAGCGAGGTCGAGTAGCCGTGGGCGCCGAGGACGGGCGTCGTCAGCGTCCTGCAGGTGCCGTTTGTGATGGACCCGGGGAGGCCGTAGCCGCTGATGTCGGGGAGGGCGACGGAGCGGGGGACCAGGTTGAACGTCGAGATGGCCTCGTCGACGGCGTCCTGCGCCATCTGGCGGTACGTCGTCCATTTGCCGCCCGCGCAGGTGAGGAGGCCCGAGGCCGAGACGGTGACGAGGTGGGAGCGGACGAGGGATTCCGTGTTGCCGGCTTTGGGGTCGCGCACGAGGGGACGGATGCCAGACCACGCGGCAAGAACGTGGTCGCGCGTGAGACGGCTCTCGGGCGCCAGCAGCTTGCTGACCTCGTTCAGAATGAAATCCACGTCGTCCTGGCGGGCGACGGGCTCTGTTTCCACCTCACACGCCTTGTCCGTCGTCCCCGCGACCGTCATGCCCTGCCAGGGCAGGACGAAGACGACGCGGCCGTCCGACGTGGCAGCATCCAGGATGCCCATGCCCTTGGGGCACAGGTCGCCCGGCAGCATGACGTGCGCGCCCGAGGCCGGGGCCACGATCTGCCTGCGCCGAGCATCGTCCATGCGCTCGACGGCATCGGTGAAGGGACCCGTGGCGTTGATGACGCCCTTGGCGCGCACGGTGAATGCCTTGTTGCCGTCGTCGTCGTCGTCGCCGCCGTCGCCGCCGTCGCCGCCGTGGTGGTCGCCGGCCATCAGGTCGCGGACCTTGGCGCCGCAGATCTTGCCGTCGGCATCCTTCTCCAAGGCCGTCACCTCGACGTGGTTCAGGACCGTGGCGCCGAGCAGGGACGACGTCAGCGCCAGCGAGACGTTCATGCGGGAGTCGTTGTGCTGCCCGTCGTAGTAGACCAGCGCGCCGACGAGGTTGTCGCGCTTGAGGAGGGGGAACGACTCGATGGCGCTGGCCCGGCTGACGAGGTACGAGCTCTCGAGGCCCTGCGACCCGGCGAGCAGGTCGTACATCTTGCAGCCGGCCCAGAGGTACGGCGCCTGGAGCCAGCTCTGCAGCGGCAGCAGGATGGGCAGCGACCTCGACAGGTGCGGCGCGATGTTGAGGAAGCCCCTCCGCTCGCGGAGCGCCTCGATGACGAGCTCCAGCTGCGGGTAGTCGAGGTTCCAGACGGCCTTTTCGAGGTACCGCACGCCGCCGTGGACGAGCTTGGTGCTCTTGGAGCTGGTCCCGGCCGAGAAGTCGTCGCGCTCGACGAGGGCGACCTTGAGGCCGCGCGTGACGGCGTCGAGGGCGATGCCCGTCCCCGTCGCCCCGCCGCCCACGATGAGCAAGTCGTATTCCGTGTCGCCGCCCCCTCGGCCGTCGTGCCGCCTCAGATCAGCGAGCTGCTCGGCCCGGCTCCTGACGGGCGGGAAGGACGGGGGCGTCACGTTGCCGCGGGCGTCTCGCCGGACGGGCACCGCGGCCACGTCGTGCGAGAGCTTCTTGTTGGACTTGGAGTAAAGGACCGTGCCGCAACCGCCGGCGACGACGACCGTGGCTGCGGCTGCGGCTGCGGCTGCGGCCACGGGCCGACGCCAGAGCTTGGTGAGGCGAGACGCCATTTGTGTCGTGGGTGAATGTTGGCTCGGGCGTCTCTTTGTTCAGGTGCGACGCGTATTCTCCATCCAGGGCATCCAGGGTGGAAGAAGAAGGCGTAGTTTCTTATTTCTCTCGGGATGCTGGACTGCAGTGCCGTGGCGTGGCTATTGCCGAATCGTACGTACGAGAGAGAGGAACGGGAGAAAGAAGAGTCAGTCGGTCGATGATGCGAAAAGGCGAAAAGGAGGCGAAACAGCCGACATGATCCGAGCCCCTGAAACCATGCAATCCAGGCCCACCAAACGACTTGTCCCACGTGCGTGCATGAAGCGAGTTGACATAATCCGTATGTACGTACATACATTGTACGTACCCTCGAAACCACGTCCCGACTTCTCTCTGTCAATCAACGCATCAACGCCCCGGCGCGTCCTCCATCCGGATCCATCTGGAGTCAGTCCACGGGCTCTCGCGACCGGCGGTTGCGCGCGGTTTCGCGCGGTTGCGCAAAAGCAAGAATCGTTTGCATCGGAGTACTCCGTATGATCCGTACATACATACGAACTACATACGGACTACATACGGACTACATGCGGACTACATGTACAAGATGACGGATGACGAACGGGGCAATGCAACCTCGGGGTTCTACCACCGAGAAATGAGCCCCCACCCATCACAGCTCGCAGCCAATCGAGCGCGGCTCGAAGCCAGCCCTGCAAGCTTTTGTTCCCTCATGCAGGGACCCCCCCCCCACCCCCCCGGGCCATGGAGATACGGAGATGCCTCACCATCGATCTGGCACGAGATAAAGCTGAGACATTCCTTTTCCAAAATCCCAAAGAAGTCGATTCCGTCTCCACAAATCCCCATCTCGAACATGACAACTCGGACTCGGACGTCAGTACCAACCATGTCATTGAACTCTAACACGATGAACATGACCAAAATAGATTTCACACAGCGCACACAAAGTTCATATTTTCATACTGCAACTAGAAGAAATAACATCCCGTCCCATCCCGTCATGACACATATGCACTAGATATTTGAAAAAAAAAAAAAAATTGTACCTTTTTAAGTCGGAAAGACGCCCATTTCATAGCCAAAAAGTCCCCAAGAAAAAAAATTTCAACACCTTCTGCAGACACAATTTTCCGAAGCTCATTCCATCTGTTACTCGTCTCATTCCCTTTCAATTCCTTGCATCTCAATTTAGTTTTCCCTCAAATATGTTGCTGTTCTCGAAGTAGAAACGTATTTCGGATTCTTCTTCTTCTTGTTGAAAGACATGATCGTCAGAGGAACATGGCCCGTCTCATACTTTGGATACGGGCGACACCCTGCGGCGGGGCTTGAGCAGGCGGTTGACGCCAAGGTAGGGCGAGTTGATGGGTGATTCTCCCGTGTAGATGAAGAGATCGTAGAGGCCACCACCGGCCACACAGCCGCAGAAGGGGGCGACGATGGGGATCTATCATCACAACATGTTAGTCGGCTAGGGACAATTTCTCGTTTGTTTGCATTGCCGAAAACACGCGCGAATGTTGCACACGTACCCAGAAGTAGTATCCGCCAGCAGAGAAAACCTCGCGGCCATAGCCGAATATGTAAGAGACGAGACGAGGACCAAAATCACGGGCCAGGTTGATGGCATAGCCAGTTTCCCAACCGAAGCAAGCGCCAATGCCGAAAATCAGGAAGAAAAGGCCGAGAGGCATCAGAGGACCGGCGCCGATGTTGGAGTTGTCGGCCATGGCGAAGATGACGAACTGAAGAATCGCGCTGGCGATGAATTCGGAGAAGAACATGCCGGTCCGAGTCATGAACTCGGCCGGGTAAGTGCAAAAGATGCCGGCCGTGGCATTGGGCCCCGTGACGGTTCGGAAATCTGAGCCGCCCTCGAATTGGTCAATGGCCGACCGATAGTTGCCGTAGACGATGGCGGCGCCCGCCATGGCGCCGGTAAGCTGAGCCACAAGATATACAGGGAACTTGCGCCATGGGTGACCCCGATAGACACAGTTTGCCAGAGTGACGGCGGGATTGATGTGGCCGCCCGATTTGCCGGCCACGTACACACCAAGCATGACACCGATTCTGTGATTCTGGTTAGTAGCCATCACAAATCAGACGAACAAGGAGGGACAGAGATAGAAAAGAGGTGGAAAAAAATAACAAAAATTAAACTCACCCCCAGCCCCATGAGATACTCTGGTAGTCGCCCTTGGTGTTCTTGCTGAGCACCACCTGCGCGACGACACCGTCTCCAAATAGGATGAGAATCATGGTGCCAAGAAACTCGGAAAATGCATCTTGGCAGATGGATCGGGCCTTGGGCCACCGAAGCTGCGTCTCATCGGGGATCATCAGGCCAGGCGATGCAGGCTCGTCGTGAATGACAGAACCACCCATGTTGGATTTGTAGATGGGAGCAGACTTGGAGACGATAGATTCTGATATCGAATCCTGAGTCGGAGATTGAACGTACATGAGGACCGGCTTCGAGAAAAAGAGCTAGAATGCAAGAAAATTGAGAAGGGGGGTGAAAGGATAGTTATTATAAAGGGAGAAAAAAAAAAGACGCTTCGGTAATTGTTTTGTTATATATGGAGTTTTCCAGTAATGTTATGGGTATAAAGTGGGAACGTGGGATGATACTAATGGGAACATAGAGACGTCAAGAGCGTTCCCAGAGAGATTGGGAATGACGAAGCGGCGCCTTGGGGACTTGGTGAAGCTTGGGATGCACAAAGGTGAGTGTGAGGGTGATGGTGACGGCGAGAGGGGTTCAACGCAGCATGGGAGCGCATGGGAGCGCATGGGGAGGGGGGGGGGGTTGGACAGGTGAATGTTGTGTTTGTTACAACTCTGCCTTTGGGCTTGGCGATGATGGTGTATTGGGGAGAAAGAGGCGCGGCACGCGGGTAACACAGCATTTGTGTTGTCTCCTCGTCTTTTTCTGTCTTTTCGCCTTTCCATTGCCATGGCAAAAAGATGAAAACGGCGCAGTGCGACCTCTTGGCTCTTGTGGATTCGGCATTCGGGCCTGCCGTCAGACCACGGCCACAACGGCCACCACGACCACCACGGCCACCACGGCCACCAAAAAAGTCAGGCCAACTTTGGCCCTGATGGTCGCCCCGACGGTCGACTCGATGGTCGAAAGCAGCCAGACGCATTGGCGGATCGTGGATGCATGTGCCGAGTCTTCAGCGCGGCCTGCTGGAGCCGAAACAACATTGACATCATCGATAATAAATAACATCATGTACACACAAGCCATAAGCCATGCCGCAAGCCATGCCATTGAAATTTCTTCACCGATGGGGATGAGATGGGGGTGGGATGGAGGGGAGATGGAGGGGAGATGGGGAGATTGGGAGATTGGGAGATTGGGGGGGGGGGAATTCTCTGAACTTTTCTGCATATAGATGGAGATGGGCTCAACCAGCAGCCGCATGACAAGTTCAGCTCGCACAACGCGATTCGACTTCAATGCCTTTGCAGTCGCAAGCGCAAGGCGCCCGATTAATTTACTGAAGAGTAATGAATGACAAAAAAAGACAACTGGTTACATCATTGGACAGCTAGTCGAAACATGGCAACTCTCCGTCGTCGTCTTGCTCGGGAGGGAGGAAGGAGCGAGGGGCCCTCTCTCGTCAGTAGTCAGTGGTCACCCACTCACCACAACACACCACAACACACCACACCAGTGGCTCCACACAGCGGGGAAAGGGACTCGGGACATGAAGAATGCATTGAGTGGGGCCTCTTCGAAGATTTGATTCAATTCCCGTGCCCGGTAAACCGTGGGTAAACCGTGGCGACGTCGGTAAACCATCATGTTGCGCAACATACATACATAATACATGACCAAAACTACACCCAATTTCACACTTTTCCCTCTTGACTGACTTGCATCGAGTACGGATTATGCGTCGTACTGATGAATCATGATGCGACGTCATGACCCCGGCGCGGCAAGCATTGCGCACTCTGCCGAGTAATACCGCACGTCAATCCGTCATTCTGCCATTTGTCATTCTGTTTGCCTTCTCGCTTGTTGATTCTTCTTTCCTTATCCAATCCCATCGTGCAAGCCGCTAATCTGTATTTTATTAGTACCGACTTCCGAGGCAAACTTGTCGGCCAACAAGTCCCTTTCCCCTTCCCCTGCTACACAGACTACATACACGGGCGATCATCCGGTCCCGTCTTTCTAGAACGCCAGCGTCACCCCGCCGTCGTTGTGAAACTATCATCTCGTGTACCCGCACGTCTTCCAGCGGCTCGTCGTTTTTTTGCCGAGGGGGGAGGGGGAGGGGGGAGGGGGGGGGGGCGCGGTCGATTTGAGATGACGAGAATCTGGCAGTTTGCCTCATCTGCTCCGATGCCGTGCCTTGATGCCGTATTACCTCGATGCCGTATTACCTCGATGCTGTGTTATGCTGTGCTATGCTGTGCTATGCTGTGCCGTGCTGTGCCGTGCTCTGCCGTGCTCTGCCGTGCTCTGCCTGCTGCGTCATCCTAATGTTGCGCCATCCAGCCACCCCGTTAAACGGCATAACACAAGTCACAACCCATCCTGCCACCGTCTCTCTGCAACGAAGGGGGCAACAAGACCAAGCAGGTTATATCACGGTGAGTTATGCACCTAGATATGCCTGGATACACGTGGATACACGTGTATCCACCTGGATGCATCTGGACGCACCTGGACGCACCTGGATATAACATACACCTAGCAAAAAGTACGAGGCGAATGAGAAGAGAAGAAAAAAAAAAAAAAAAGAAGAAGAAAAGTCTCCCACTCGGCTGGCCCTGCAAGCAACGTTTCGCCGACAGACACCCGTCTCACATGGCTTGTTTCCTCCTCTCGTGAGTCAGTCATGCCACTTCCTTCTCTTCTAGGGATGTGTTGTCCGGCACCCGTCTTTTGTTATTCTGGTATTCCTTGACGCATGTGCTCCGTACGCTCCGGAAATTAGCTACTTTGAATAGACAATGGGCTTAGCATGAGTGTGCCTGGCGCGGGTTTTTTTTTTGGCAATTAGTAATTATAATATTGTGAGTGAACAAAGAGCAAGATGATCCAAAATCCCGCGGTGGAGTCTTGCTGGACCCACCTGTTGTGGAAAGTCGGGTCGCTGGGACCGAATCCTCCGTCTGTCGGGGTTGCCAGGGTGGAGCCTTTGCGTCCTAACCGGGCAGGCGGTGGAAAATCGCTGCATGACAGGTGCACAAGACCACAGTGTATTAGTGCGAATTCACACTTCTAGTTAGTCGGTCTGTCGGTCGGTCGGTCGGTCGGTCGGTGAGTCAGGAATTCAAGCAAGTCGCCTGGCAGTCAGTCATTCAGTTGATCAATCAGTTAGTCTATCAGTTACTACACATAGGTCGTAAATGCCCTGTAGAATATAGCAGTACAACTGTTGGTTCCGCAGGGATTGATAACGCGTACGCGAAGCCTCGAGAATAGTATTATTATTAATAATCTATTCTAGGCTTATTATTCTATATAATCTAAAGAAAAGAAAGGAAGCAAAAGAGAGTGCTTTTGCGAGGGATAACAGCTGCCTATTATAGGTCACGTGACGCTAGCCCTGCCCTATTATAGGGCCCGCTTGCGGGGCTAAAAGTGAGGCCCGCGCGCACGCGTGCGAACTAACCCTCTTCTAGTTATAATTGCGGCTATTAAGTGCGATTAATATTATATTATTCTAACACTAGAAACTCTCTCTTTAATATAACTATTAACGCATAATATTAATTAAAAGAAAGAAAAGAAAATAATAATAATATAGCTTATATATTAATATAAATAAGGAAAGGAAAAACAAGGGCTATATATTCCTATAGTAGTAAGAAAAGAAGGAAAAGACTAGTTTGCCTCTAATAACCTTTTAAAGGGATAAGTAAGCCTCCCCCTAATCCCTTTTGCCTCTTAACATTATTAATAACATTCGCATAGCTACTTTCTAAATTCCTCCCTTTCTCCCCTTATTATCTACTATTATAGTCTTTACACCTCTATGCTCTAGTAACCCCCCCCCCCCCTAGTTATCTACTGTGACTGTTTTCCACCCCCTATAATTCTTCTAGCTCTCTATCCCCCCCCTGTAATCTATCTAGCTCTCTGTTGCCCTCCTAGTTATTTACTGTAATAGTTTTATATCTCTATGCTCTATATAGATAACATAGAGGTAATAACTACTACGTAAAGGCAAAGAATAGCTTCTAAGGGCCTTAAGGGCATTATATAGTGTTAGAGGTAATCTCTAGATAACTAGGAGGCTTCTAGTGACTCCTATAAGGCTAAGAGCTACACTAAGGGTAGCTCTTATAGGAACTACCCTATAGAAGTTACTATTCCGCCTCCTTCTTCTGCCTTTTCTTATTACCTAGGGAGATATCCTCCCCTTTCTTCTCCTAGGTTTACATTCTCCTATAGTATTAGGGCCTAAGCCCTAATGCCGTCACCTGCAGTGACTGTATTTATTACCTATAGTGACTATCCCCGTTACCTGCGGTAACTATCCCTATTACCTATAGTAACTATCCCTATTACCTGCGCAGGTCACCTACCCCTCTATCTAGATTGTTATCCTATTGCTAGAGATAAATTGCTCTAGGGCCTTATTTAGTAATGCCTTTGTAAAGGCATTAGCTAGGTTATTAGCTCTATTAATCTATTAGATCTCGTAGAGCTTACGGCGCTTGTATAATTATTATAGGGCTATAATGTTAATTATTAGGCGCTTCTCTTTAGTTATACTAAGCTTAATAAGGCATTTATATAAGGAGTATAAGTCTATATAAACTATAACTAGGGTTAGAGAGGTATTTAATTAGTTTGTAATTAATCCTAGCGTTATAGCAATTACGTAAGCTATGTTAACGCTAGCGACTATACTATAGACTTTAGAGGCTAGCATACTTTATATAACTCTCTTGCTCTTTATTAAGCTAAAGTGCATAATATTACCTATAATTATAAACTTACTATCCTTATAGTCTTTATTAGCTAGGATTAGTACGTAACTAAGCTATAAAGTAAGGTCTTAGTTATTTATAAAGGACCTATCTATAAAGGCATAGAGCTTTGCTTTAGTAAGGTTAATTAGAATAAACATAAGGCCTCTCTCTAAGTAGTCTATCTACTACTAAATCTAATAATTAAGGGCTTTAATATTCTTAACTATTAGTTCTTAGTGTTATATAGTAATAGATAGGTTATAGTAGGCTTCTAGTTAGCAGATTAAGGCAATATAGGCGCCTTAAGCCTATTACTTAATATACTTTTGCTTTAAGTCTATAAGCAAAATTACTTTAAGTTTACTACTTTGCCCCTTTTACTAAAGGGTAATAGCTACGTTAGCCACTATTATAATAATTCCCCTATTAAAGGTAAGGGGACTGCTCTTAAAAAGGAATTGCTTTAGCTTTGCTATAAAGGCTATAGTAGCTAGCTCCTTTTTTTCCTTCTTAGAGAACTCCTTATCTAATAGCCCTAGTGTGTTATTAGTTTGCATGCTTATATATGCGAATTAAGGGCTCTTTTCTATTATTATAAGTAAGTAAGGATTATACGTAAAAGTCTCTATCTAGAGCTTCTCTCTATAATGCTTATAATACATTACTTACTAGTGCGTTCTAGCCTTTATAATGCTATAGAGAGGCTTAATAACCCTTATAATTATTCCTTTAGGGTGTTAGTTACAAATCTAAACTAGAAGTCTAGCTAGGATAACTCTATTTAATAGCGTTCTTAATTAAACATAGGCTTATATAATATCGCGAATCTATAGGATAAAGTCTTTCTTTATTAGCAAGGGAGCAATTATAAGGATAAGGCGTTAACTAGCCTATTAGATTATTAGGGCTTATGTTAAGATATCTTGCTTTGCCTTATTGCTAAAGCCTTGGATTATAAGCTATAATTTCTTATATAGCTAGCCTATCTTCCCTTTAACCTTATTAATAATGCAGGAGTTAAAGATTCTTACGCTACTATGCTCCCTTTTATTAAAGACTATAAATTTAAATACGCCTTAGTTAATTAAGGTATTAATCTTAGCCTTAGTGGAGAGCTTAAAGGGCTCTCCTAGGGTTATAATTATGCCTTCCTTACGCAGTCTAATTACAAGGGCAAGGTTAGCTTCCTCCTTAGCTAAGATAAACACATTAGTCTTATTAATAATTACTAGAGGGTTCTTACACGGTCTGCCTAGCTATCTCTTTAGGGGGACCTTTAGGGGTCTAGCTACTAGCCCTTCTTAGGCCTCTCTCTTTTCTTTAGCTAGCTAAGGTAGGAGGGCCTTTATGTTTAGGTTCTCCTAGTAAGGCCTAACAGAGGTTAACTAGAAGGCCTTTAGGCCTTTTAGAAGGTTAAGTATATAGGTCTCTCTATTAATTAAAAGGAGGTTATATAGGCCTTGCTAACCATTACCTTCTTACCATACTTATACTAGTAATCTAAGCAGTAGGTTAAGAGTTAATACTATATCTAGGGTATTTCTTATTATAAGGGCTTTATTAATTTTTTAGATAGTATAGAGGCGCTTAACTTCCTTTATTGCCTTTTATATAGTAATTACACGCTATAATATCTCTAGCAAAGGAGGGGATTTGCTTATTATACATAGATATGCCCTAAAGACTAAAAGGGTTAGGATAAGGCTATTTAGTCCTGCTATATTATTTAGAGCTTTTATAGCTATCTATAAGGCTATAGGCTTAGGGGTTATTAGGCATTCCTATTATATAATATTATAGGCTTTATAGAGTGGCCTATAATATCTCTTAACCTTTCTAATGCTATAATATGCTTTAATTAGGACCTCCTTAACTAAAATTAACATTAATACCGCGAATTAATAGAATTCTTTGCCACGAAAGTTAGTACTAGTATTAGTAATAACCTAATCTAGGGGTCTAAGGTACGTATTAATCTAGCATACTCTTAGAGCTTCCTATGTTATTTTAGCTAAGATATCCTTAAGGAATCTTGCTGCGTTAAAGGCTATAGCTATATCTATAGCATAAAGCGTGGGTTAATTTCTATTAAGATATATAATATTTACTATTACTTTAAAGTTAAAGGTATAGTTATCCTTAAGGGTAAACTTAAAGCAATAGGGGCTATTAGCATTTATCTAACATTAGTGGCATACCTTTATTATCTCTCTAATAGCTTTAATATTAATCTTATGCCCTAAATTACATAATAGGTTATAGAGCCTTTAGACTAATAGGTGGCTAAATTAACAATGTAATTATTATAGTTCTACCTCTATTAGGTGGTTGCTTGTAATTAATGCCTTGTTCTGTAGTAATAGCATTCACGCGTGCCCCTATTTGCGTGCTAGGGGGACCTTAACACTACCTTACTAGAGGATGTTCTTAGTAGTAATAAAGTTAATCTTTAAGGTAACTATATCCTTAAGGTATAGTAAGAAGGGAGTGTTTATAAGGATTATATAGAAGGTAATATTACTAAAGGGGGTAGGGATATTAACTATTCTAAGGGAGATGATTTCTATGCTACCTTTAAACCTAATTATTGCCTTACTTGCTCTTACCTTATTAAGTTAAAGTTAAGGTATCTTGCCTTATAGCGCAAGGAATTATAAGTGACTTACTATTAAGTACTTAGCTACTCTAGTGTTAGGTATAATACCTTAGAAGACCTTTGCTAAGTAATAGTCTTTAAGCATAAATATATGCAAAGCTTTGTTAGAAGCTTTATTACTAAAGGGGCTCTTCCTGCTTAGCCTATGCTACGTTGCTTAGTTAGTAAGGATTTTAACCATTTTCTTGCTATTAAGTATTACTCCTTATGTAAAGAAGCTTATAGGCACTAGGCTATCTTTCCTACTAGTTTTATTATTAAACCCTATGCTTGCTATATACTAGGTAATATTATTATCTTTAGAAGGCTAGGAGAAAGGGTTTTAACTAGGGGTTCCTTTATACTAAGTGAGAAATAACTTATATAAAGCTTTAGGGGATAGGGAAGAGTTAACTAAGTAGTGGCTTTTATAACGTTAGTATGTGTTAGGGTCGTGGAGGCTACGGAGCGACACAGGCGATAGGGGCGATAGCATTATATACAGTGGGACCCACTTAGGGCTTATAGCGCCCTAGCTGCGAGGTTACTATAAGCTAGTTACGTGAGCGTAGAGGGGGTATTTAGGCAAAGGTTATATATATAGAATGTAGGAGGCTAGAGTTTAAAACCCTTAAGCATTACTACTTACCTTTAGCTATTTAGCTACTACTTATTTATACTATTACCTTATTCTATTTATATTTAGCCTAGAAGCCTTAATAAGTTAAACTCTCTTTCCTATTAGGGTAATAGGCTATTAGTAAGGTAAGAATATTAGCACTATAGAGAATAAACACCTGCTTAAGGGATACTAATAACTCTAGAGCGAACACGCTATGTAAAGGTATACCTATAGATTAGAACTCGCTTCTAGAATATAAGTTTTCTTATCTAACCACACTAGAGAATTCCTATGTGTTAGAACCTATTATTAATAGTAAGGAAGCTACACTAAACCATAGCCTTGTATAAGCAAAGATATAGCTATAAATCACTTAAAAGAGGCAAAAACTTAAATAGCTATAGAAAAATTTACAGGAAGTAGATACCCCTCCCTAATTAGTTAATGCTAATAAAGGCCTTACTCCTACCTTATAAACACCTTTTACCTAAGACACTACCCCTATTCCCTAGGAAGCACTACCCCTGCTAGGACTTTATAGATATAGTATAGTAAAGATATAGCTAAAAGCTCCTATATATAAGGGGGATACCTATAAGAACCTATAGATATTCTTAGTAGATTTAAACGTAACCTTTACTATAGATTAAAACACATTTACTAATAACGTAATAAAAGTTACATACGCTAGCAGCTGCCTAGTAAATAAGGCAAAGCAATAGTAAATATGCTTTGCTACTATAGATAGCTACGTAAATTACTAGAGCTACACTTAGGTAGAGTTTATTTAATAGCTAAAAACTAGAGGAATAGATAAAGATAGTTACTACCTAGAAGCTATAGGAACGCTGCTAACCCTTTACTAAGGCAAGGATTAGTTATTCTAGACTTTTATTAAAGTCTAGGGAAAGGCAAAGGTAAAATTACCTAAGCCTATGCCTAAACCTTTAAGAATTACTTAGTTTATATAGTGCCTAAATAGCACTATAAAGAAGTAAGTATTTAGCTAAGAGTACCCTATAAGTTAGAACTACCTTATTAGCTAAGGAAAGAAGGTGAAAGCGGTAACTAGGGAAAAGAAAGGGATCCCTTATAAAGGCTACTAAGGAGGTAACTAAGGAGGTAACTAATAGAAGAGGAGAAACCACTTAGTGTCTCTAGAAAAAGAGCTATAGGAAGGATACTATATAGGAGTAAGGGGCTTGCTAGTCTATTATAAGTGTAGGAAACTAGGCTATCCATTAACTAGGTACACTAAACTAGACTATAGCATTTGCTAAAAAAACACCTACACTACTAAGACACACTAAGCTAGCACTAAGCGGGCTAGGAGTTACTTAAACGTAAACAAGACCTTAATTAGCATAGTAAAACCCTAGGAAGATGCTCTTAATATAACTTAACCTAATAAAAATAGTCTCCTAGACCTACGAATTTGCATAGATATTAAGTTACGTTAAGATAACCGCTAGGTAGTAGTGCTAATGCTATTTAACCCTAGCGCTATATATTCCTTAATCCACCCTAATATACTAATAGACCTTAATTAGTTAAAAGTGTAACCTTATGATAATATGCTTAAGAGTGTATTAGGTAATATTATGCTATATTAAGGGATTTTAAAGAAAATAGTGTTAGTTAGGGATAGCATAGGCTATGTAAAGATATGCTAACTTAGCTACTATGTTACTAATAGCAGTGAAAAATTAGTTTTAGGAGTTAATTAGGTAAGAGAGTATAAGCCTATAATAATGTCTTAGAAAGATAGACTTTAGAGACACCTTATAATAAAGGAATGTATCTTGTTAGCAATAGGGTTATAGGATAGTTAAAAAGTAGCGAAATATGCGTCTATTGCGGTAGTACTTAACCTATAGGCAATACATATAATTAGATGTATAGCCACTATTAGACCTATAGTAAATAAAGATAAAGGAAGTAGCAATAGCGTAATAATAAAACTAGCTAATAAACCTAAGAAAGTGAAACTTCCGGAAGCTTATAAGGAGTTTAAAGACATGTTTTTAAATAAAGAGGCTAGCACCCTTCCTAGCTTAGGTAGCTATATGTATACTATTAAATTAGAAGAAGGAAAAGCACTGCTATAGGGTCTAATATATAACCTAGCTAAGAAAGAGTTATAGGTGCTTCGCAAGTACCTAGCAACTGCGTAGGAACGCGGGTGAATCCAAAGATCCGTTAGCCTAGCAGGCGCCCTAATCCTTTTCATGCTAAAAAAAGGGGGAAAGCTATAACTATGCGTGGATTATAGGGGCCTTAATAAGATTATAGTTAAAGACAAGGCCCCTTTGCCCCTAATATTAGAAATCTTGGATTAACTAGGGGGTGTAAAGATTTTTATAAAGTTAGACCTTAAAGATACGTACTATTAGCTACGTATCTATAAGGGTAATAAGTGGAAAATAGCCTTCTAGTGTAGATATAGTTACTTTAAGTATCTTATAATGCTATTTAGGCTTGTTAACGCGCTAGCATCCTTCTAAGAGTATATTAACAAAGCTTTAGAAGGCCTTAATGATCTTATTTGCATTATTTACCTTAATAACACCCTAATATTTAGCTACAAGATCTTAGAGCATAAGGGCGATATTAAAAAGATCCTTAAGAGATTTTAGAAGGCTAACCTTTTTATTAATTTAGATAAGTGCTAATTCTCTATTAAGGAGGTTAAATTCCTTAGTTATATAATCTTACTAAAAGGAATCTTAATAGACCTAAGTAAGGTAAAGGCAATTACAACGTAGCTAATACCTATCTATGTGTTTAATATCTAATCTTTCCTTAGGTTTACTAGATTTTACAGGCGTTTTATTAAGTTATATAGCAAAATAGTTATCCTATTAATAAACCGCCTATATAGGAACTAACTAGCGAAGTTTAAGCTAAATAATAGTAAGCTAGTAGCGTTTAGGAAACTATAAAAGTTATTTTAAGAGGCTCTGATTTTAGTCCACTTTAACCTAATATTACTACTATAAGTGGAGACTAATGCCTCTAGATACGCAATTAGAGCTATCCTTATAATGTTAGTGCTAGGTTACTAGCACCCTATAGCGTTTATGTTAAGAAAGTTAAAGGACGCTAAATTACGCTATGTAACACTAGACGCAGAGCTACTAGCGATTTAGGAGGCTTTTTAGACTTAGAGGCACTACCTTGCTTACTTAGCGCACCTAGTTACTATAATTATAGATTACCTAAACTATAAGTACCTTTTAATAAAGCCTAAGCTAACTAGTTACTAGGTTACTACATTAGATAAGCTATGCCTATTTAACTTCACTATTAAACACTAGGTAAGGAAGCTAAATCCTACTAATCCTTTGTTATAAAGGTTAGACTATATTAGTAAGGAAAGGAAGGCTAAGGCTTTTATGTCTTAGTTACTAACCTTCCTTGCTAAGTTTACTACTATTAGGCTATAGGGGCGCTACGTTAGTAATAGCTTAACTACTAGTTAGGTATATCTATAGTGTGTTAGGTTTATAGTTAAGAAGTAGTGTAAGAGTAATAGTAACTTAGTAAGTACCCTATATCTATGCTTGCTACCCCTTAATAGCAAAGTAATAACCCTAATAGTAAGTAGGAGAATCTTTACTATATTAATCTCTACTAGGCTAGGTAAAAGGCCTAAGCGCGTAGTAATAGAGCTATAGGATTATAGCAATTAAACCTTACTAGCTAGTTTAAGAACCTTTTCTATATTAATCTCTACTAGGCCTATAGAAGCAATAGCAGGCAAGTTAACCTCTGCTATATTAACCTTTACTACGCTAGTTAAAAAGTCTAAGAGCGCTACTAGGGAGCTATATGCTTGCAGTAACATTAAGGCAAATTACCTAATAGTAAGTAGGAGAACCTCTTTTATATTAATCTTTACTATATCTATAGAAGTAATAGCAGGTAGGAGAACCTTTGCTATATTAATCTCTACTAGGTTAGTTAATTTATCTAAGAGCGCTACTAGAGAGCTACTAGGCTATAGTAGTGTTATAATAAGAATATTAGTGGTTTAGAGAACCTTTTCTAAGTTTAACTCTAATATTAGGAGTAAGGCAGCGGAATTAGAAGCCTTAATTTAAGTCTTATTATTAGAAGCGTAGTAAGGGGATGCCTTTATTGCGTAGCAGAAGTTATTACTAATAAGTGGTGACTCTAGTGCGTTAGGACTATAGTTAATTAGTCCCTCTAAGCTAAAGGCTAGAGAGCTATAGACATAGACTACAAGATCCTCTAAGTTACTAATGTATAAAAATTGTGTTTTTATCCTACTAGGATTACGAAAAGAAATTTTACTATTAACCTATAATAATCCTATAGTGGGTTATTAGGGGGTTAGCAGGACTCTCTATTATATTATAGGCTAGTATTACTAGCTATTAATAAAGAAAGACATTAAGGTATATGTCTAGTCTTATATTAATTATTAAGTTTTAAAGCTAAGGTTACATAAACCTTATGGCAAGTTAGCTATATTACTAGTGCCTAATCGCCCCTTCTAAGAATTATTAATAGACTTTATTATAGGCTTGCTACTAGTAAAGGATTAGAAGTTTTAGTTATATAACGCGATTTTAGTTATTATAAACTAATTCTTAAAGTATAGTATTTATATACTAGTGTCTATAAAACTAACTAGTAATAGCCTTGCTATAGTATTCCTTAAGAATGTTTTTAAAGACTATAGTGCCCTAGAAAGTATTATTATAGACTATAGGTTAATATTTACTAGTGGATTCTAGAGGACTTTCTACTACCTTATTATAATAAAGCGGTAATTAAGCACCGCATTTTACCCCTAAATAAATAGGTAAATAGAGTAATTAAACTAGGTTCTAGAGTATTATCTAAGAGCCTACGCATACGCTAAATAGGATAATTAGGTAGAATATTTGCTAATAGTATAGTTTGCCTATAACACAAGCAAGCATAGCAGTTATAGCCTAACGCTAGCAAAGGCGCTATAAGGGTATAACCTAAGGGGACTATATTAGGCTATCCTAATGCCTAACTTAGTGAATAACTAGGTAGAAAACAGAGTCTTAGAATTAAGATAAAGACACTTAGAGATTAAGTAGCTACTTTATAATATATAAGCATAGTAAAAGAAGTATTATAATTATAAGAGAATGCTAATAGAGTTTAAGGTTAGGGACTATATTTTGCTATTTACTAAGAATATTAACCTAAGATAACTAAGCTAAAAGCTTATAGCTAAGTACTTAGGGCCCTATAAAATTAAGAAGGTAGTTAGTAATTATAGCTTAGCCTATTAATTACAATTACTAGCTAGCTTAAGACTTTATAATGTGTTTAATATTATAAGCCTTAAACTATTTAGAGGGGATCCTACTAGCTATATAGATATATCCTTACTATAAGATAACGTTAAGGATAATAAAGAAGAGTTTAAGGTTAAGAGAATTATCTTATATTAGTATAATAGAAAACAGCGGAAATTCTTAGTGAAATAGAAGGGCTATAATAGCTTAGAGAATTCGTGGGTGTTAAAAAGAGATTTCGTTATAAGGGATATTATAAATAATTATAAGCGGTAATTAAGTAGCTAGTTTATAGAGATATTATTACTTTAGCAATTTAACACACGAAATTTCATAGTATATAAAGTTATATTCTCTTAAAGCAAACTACTATATAGCTACTAAGTACCTATTACTCTATTATTATATCCACTGCTACATTTTCCTCTATAGTAGCTATAGAAGCTTTATTATTAGAGGACCCCTCCTTATCCCTATAAATAAAGGAATAAAGCTCTTTAGGGAGCTTAGAAGGGCTAATATAAGTAAGGAGCTATAAAGCATAGGCTATAAACTAGCTATAAGTTAGCAAAGTAAAAGCCACGCTAGGGATAATAGGACTTATTATAGGAGTATTTTAAGCTATAAAGTGTAGGCTATTAGCAATATTAATCTAGACCTTAAGGTTAGTAGTATTAAATAGCTATAATATTACTACGCGCTTATTAGCGTTTGCCTTATAAGTGGCTTTTATAGTTAGATAGGCCTAATAAACTCTCCTATAGCGATCTGCATTTTTTATAGTAAGGAGAGCATTATATAATTTACGTTTTACGTGCACTAGAGCCTAGCAATAAGTTAGCTCTAACTAAGTTACTAGAATTAATAATCTTACTAGGGATAGATAGTAATAGGTACTATTAGGAACCTCCTTTATAACCTTAAAAAACTTACAATAAAGTATTATAATTCTTATAGGATACTAATAATAAGTTAGCTAGCTAAGAGTAGTGGCCTTAAAGGGGCACTTATACTAGCATATATTTTGTTATTTTTTGCGTAGTAAGCGCACTTTAAGGAATTGCCTATCCTAAGTTAGTATTATAAGAGTAAGGGAGAAGTAGCTTAGTTATACTAGGGGAATAATAGCACTTATTAGGAATTAGCTTCCTATCTATAATATACTAAGGTTTAGCTCTATTATCTTTAGGGGTAATCTGCTAGATTACTACTTACTAACTATAGCAAAGGTAAGGAATTTTAATTATACTACTTAGTGAGTTAGTAGCTATAACACTATAAATAAGAGGTAAACTTATATAGATATTTTTAAAGCATACAAAGCCCTCTTATAAGGGGATTTTTCTAGGGTAGGCACTAAGGGTCCTAGAGTTATTAGGCAGATAGAAGATATTATAACCTATCTGTAAGTTAGTAGTAAGCAAGTAGGAAGCAAAGCAATAAGATACTAACTATAATACTAACTATAAGAAGCAGAGAGATAATAAGATAATAAGGAGGAAGACTCTAAATAACATTAGTGATTACTAGGTAGTAGTAGTAAGAACGCTACTATAGGGCTAGTAGGGCTAACTTACGAATTTAACATTAAAAAGTAAGAGGGATAAGGAGGAAAGGAAGAGAAAAAGGAGGGGAAATTTAGTCTTTTTTATATTAACCGCGGACCCCTTAAGTGATTTACATAGGTAGCGAAAGTAAGCTATAGGTTAAAAAGCTAGCGTTATAGCTATTAATAGCTAAAGTTATAGCTAATTGCGCACACCTAGTAAGCTTGCAGTAACTTCGCTAGAACTTATAATTAAATGCACCCTAACGTATAGTGTCTAATACCCTATCCTTTTTAGCTAATAAGGAAATATAATATAGGGTGTCTACTTTTATAGGACTAGTAGGAATAAGAACATAAGCATTTACAAAGCGACTTTATAGCTATGACTACATTGTAACTAGGAGCTTATAGGTAAGGTAGGGAATAATAGCTAGACCTGTTATTAATAGGGCTATTATCTCCCTGTGTCTTGCGTTATAACGCGTAAGGTAAGAATTATATAGGAAGTTTAAAATAGCGAGTTTACACTAACTAGGCAGTAAGTATAATTAAGGGCGATTATAAAGTAGAGGGGGTACTATATTAGGGTTATGGAGGCTACGAAGTAACATAGGCAATAGGGGCGATAGCATTATGTACAGTAGGACCTACTTAGGGCTTGCAGCGCCCTAGCTATAAGGTTGCTATAAGCTAGTTATGTGAGCGTAAAGGGGGTATTTAGGCAAAGGTTGCACACATAGAATGTAGGAGGCTAGAGTTTAAAACCCTTAAGCATCACTACCTACCTTTAGCTATTTAGCTGCTACTTATCCATACCATCACCCTGTTCTATTTACATCCAGCCTAGAAGCCTTAACAGTATGCCTTCTTTTGCTTCTCTTTAGGATGCTTTATTAACTAGCATCCTTCCTTATCGCATATATAGCACTTCTTTAAGTAAGGGGCTCCCTTAGTACCTTTATATCTCTAGGGAGGGTATTATAACTCTTTGCCCTTACTATTATACCTTTTATTAGTCTAGAACTACTCCTAGGGTTTAGCGTTAGTAAGGAATTAACTTTAACCACTAGATTCTTCTATGATTAGGCAAATAGTTATCTAAACCTGCTTATAAAATTATTAAAGGCTATTAGGGGGGTTAGTAAGGCAGCTCCTATACTTAGGGATTTTATTATAGGCGGTTATGATTTAATTTTAGAGGGCTTGCTTTAATTAACCTATATTAGGGATAGCTCTTTGTAACGTAGAGAGCTTCTCTATAATCTTATTAAAGCATTTTACCTTTAACTTATTAGGGTTATTATAGATTATCTTCTAGAGGTGTTAAAATAATGCTATTTATAGCACTATTTTATAGGCCCACTAGTTGCCTTGTTGCGTTGTTGCAACGTTGGTTATAAGCGTTGCTTGCAGCGTCTGTTGTGACTTGCGTTCCCACAACTAACCCACGGGCTTGTATGACTAAGCCAACTAGGCTACCCTATAGGGAAGCTAAAATCGACTGTAACTAGGCAACTAGTAGTCGTATAAAAGGCTGACGTATACTGTTTAAATCCTTGAATTTTTCTGGATTTAATGGTATATTTTGTTAATAGGGTTGTCTATTAAAATACTTAGTTAGACTACCTAGGCAGCTAGTTTGTATGGCTATGAGTCGATTTTTTATTTTTCCCATACAAATGAGTTTTGCGGAAAATAAAAAGTAGCTCCTAAGACCTCTCTAGCGACCTAGATCCTCTAATACAGTTAGTAGGTCTATAAGGGGACTAGAAATCCTCTCATTGCTTGTTAGACTATCCGTACTAGCTAGGAATTAACTATATTTAACTATTAAAGCTCTCTATCTTGCAGAATACGCTATAATCTAGTGAATCTAGAAGCCGCCGCATTAGAATCTAGTAGGGAGGTCTTCCTATCCCTCTAGCTAGATTCCCTTCCTATTTTCAATAGGTTATAAGCCCGGAAGGCCTATAGATTACTACATTACTGCGTTATTCTACTGCGATTACTGCTTGATTTTGGGTACAGTTACTACCTACTATACCTGTAGGCTCTTAAGATTACAAAGGAAACCACTAGAATTTAAAGCTCTTTATTTACTAGTACCACACATCGCAACATCAAACCTTTGGTGTTGAAAATCAACTACAGCCGCACCCGCAACCACCACATTATAACCTATAACTATCTAGTTACAACCATAACCACTTTTAGTAATTCTATTCACTACTGCGACCGTTATATTTGATATTATCTACAATAGTAGATACGCTACACCCTTTAAAATCATTGGACATCTAGTATATTATATACTAGGCTTTTTGACCTATTACATTACGTTACACGCACTATACATTACGTTGCGTTGCGTTATGGCTTCTGTAATACCTATTATCTACGATTCCTATCCTTAGTGTTAAGAAATTTTCCTCGCGGAGATTCTTCTCTGCTATTTTTCTGCCCGCGCATACCAAAGACCTACTTTTTAGACCTAAGGGCTACCCTCTTAAACAGCCCCGCCACACAATTTACGTACGCAACCAGATTGCAACACAAGCAATTTCTAGCGCGCGTTATTTACAACAGGAATAAATTTAGAGATTTAACACAGTGACTAGAAGATAGCACCACCTAGTTATAAGGGTAAGGCCCCTGCCATAGGGTCTTCTAGCCCCCCTAGGGACCCTAGTAGGATGGATATAGAAGGTTAACTAGCTGTTTAGGCTAGTACTTTGCACCTACAAAGTCAAATTAAACAACAAGGCAAGACCTTATCTAATTTTATTAGGCATAGCGAGGAAAATCGTATTAAAAACGAGGCTAGTATTAATAATCTTCTAGAGAAATTAACGTAAACCATAACTGTTATGCAAGGTCTTTAGGCTTCTAATAGACCTAAGGAAGAAAATACTAAGGTTCTAGAAGAAGACCTAATAGCTACTACTTCTACGAGCGTACCTTTTAGTAACTTACAAGCTGCCTTTAATATAGGTGCTATAAAGGAACTAAATAAGAAGGTTCACTCTATTCTAGAGGGAGCTAAGCTAAAAGGCCCTAAAAACTATGATTAGTGAAAGCAAGCCCTAAGCATATAATTTAGAGCCCTAGGATTACCTAAATTTATAGATAATCCAAGCCTAGCAGGCTATCCAGCTAACTGTGACTAAGCTATTCTTTTAATAATATTAAGAGATAGCTGCTAACCTAGACCACAGGCTACTATATGTTAGCAAAAATCCCCTAAAGAAGCCTATAAAGTCCTTATTAGGCAGTATTCGCAGAGTGCTAAAATCTAGCGTAGTACACTATACGCTAGCTACCACTCCCTAAACTTTTCAAGTTATAAGGGATCTTTAGAGGCTTTTAATGCTAATTTTAATAATTTACTAGCTAGACTACAACTTTGTAGTGTAGAGATCGCCCCTATTAATTAAGTAAATCATTATATTAATGCATTAAAGCAAACCTTTCCTAGTTAGGCTAAGAGACAAAGATTTACTATCAGAGCTTCTAGGGCATAAGGACTGCCTGTAAATACCCTAAATTTACAGTTCCTTATGGCGGACTTATTAGAAGAATAGAGGGACAAAACCTCCCCTATAGCTAAAGCCCTTAGTTATAAGGCTTCTAATAATAATAAGGGAAATTCTAAGGACTAGGAAAAGAAGTCTTCTAATCCTAACCCTAAGAAGGACTCTAACGCCACTAAAGAGCAGGATAAGAAGGATTTAAACCCTTCTAAGGCCTCTAAAAAGAAGCAGAAGAAGAAAAAGAGTAGTAACAGGGAAAAACAGAAAGGAAAAGAAGCTGCTTTTGCTTTAGGCTATACCCTAGCCACGGGATACGTTAAAGAATTAGATTCTAATGAATCTAGCAGTGATGATAGTAGTGATTCTAATTCTAATTTAGATAGTTCTAGTGCCTCTACCACTAGTAACACTACTAGCAAGCCTACTTTTAGCTACTCTAACGATGTGGTTAAAAACTCCCTTTTGTATAATATAGGTTCTTCCTATCACATTTGTAATAATAGGGCTTCTTTTAGGGACTTTAAACCTCTAAAAAAAGGTGAAACTAGCGCTATAATTACAGCAGGAGGACCTATTTATCCTAAAGGAAGAGGCACAGCTGTTTTTAACGTTCTGGTCAAGAAAAATCCACTAGAATATAGGCCTTTAGCTCTGCTAGATGCCCTATATTTCCTAGGCATAGATACCAACCTAGTTAGTGGGTTATCTCACTATCTAAAGGGAGGTTATCTAGCTAAAGACTAGCTATTCCTAGCCAATAAAAGCCCCTGTGGGTTACTAGAACCTGCTAAACACGGCTTCTTTTTACAGATTAAGGGACAACCTACTCCTACAATCTGTAAGCATTTAACCCACCTCTCCTTTATAGGCTCTTAATATTGCAACTAACAACGACAACCAAGAGCTTATAAGAACAAATTAGGGTTTTCCTACCCTATAGAGGTTCAAATTCCGCAACCAGCTTTTAATCCCAAGGAATATCAACGAATCGAAGAGCTAGAAGACGATGATTTAGCCCTATGTCCCACCGAAGCTCCTAGTTAGGCATCTTCTACAGGGGGTTTAGAAGGTCCATACCCTAATGACTTAGGTGACGATAGTGACCGTCTACTGCCCCTAGAGGCCTGTGATTCTTAAGAGGCCTAGTAACAGAGGGAGCTAGGGGATAATAGCCCTAAATCTAACCTAGATTCTAGTTACAAGAAGTTACTAGATCTAGCCCTTCTTTGGCACATTTGATTAGGCTATATAGGCCTCCCTTTACTAAAGAAATCATTAAAATTAGCTAAAGGGATCCCTGATTTTTCCGCTATCAAAGACAAGGATTTTAACTGCATAGCCTGTATGCAATCTAAAGCTATTAGAAGACTAACTAAACGACCTATTTAGGACCCCCCTAGAGTTTTAGATATTCTAGAGGGAGATACGGTTAAAATCAAACCTATACCGCATAATAAGAAGGCTATAGTCCTTATACTTATTGATCGAAAATCCCAGTATAAATGGTGCTTTTTATTAGCTAATAAAGAAGGTTTAACCCTTTCTTTAGCTATTAAGGGCTTCTTTAGGGCCCTGAAAAACCGATATAACGCGTATCCTAGGCACCTTTACTTTAACGGAGGTACTAAAATCAATAACAAACTTTAGTCATGGTTATCTTCTAAAGGAATTTGTTTTAGCACCTCTTGCCCTTATATTCACGAACAGAATGGGCTAGTTGAGAGGGCTATTAGGGTTATCCTAGACTGGCTTAGGGCTACACTTTAGTGGTCTAAGCTGCCCTTATATCTATAGTCTTATATCCTTCTAGCCATAGTGGAATTAGTTAATATCATAGCTAATATGACTAAACCTTTGACCCCTAAGCAGCTATTTCTAGCTAATTTAGAGCCTAAGACTTCCTATAAGCCTGACTTTTCGAAAATTAGGGCTATAGGGTCTTATTGTGAGGTCCTAATACCTCCGGAGCAGAGATCTAAGCTTTAAAAGCTAGCCTCTAGGACTATCCCTGGCCGGTTGCTAGCTACTCTAGGTTCTACTGTCTATCTTGTTTATATTCCCTCTAAAAGGTTAGTTATAAAGACTAGCTTTGTTAAAATTATAGAGGATATAGGCTCTGTAGGGTCCCCTAAGCCTTTAGGGACTAATCCTTCAGAGGGAGAAGCCGATATCTCACGAGATAATCTAGAAGTTTAGGATAGTTACCTAAAGCCTAAAAGTCTAGCGCCCGCAGCGTCCGCAGCGCCTGTGTTAACAGCCCCCGGGGCGACCGATACAGCGCCCGCGACAACGCCTACAGCGCCTGCAATGCCTCCAGCGCTACCCATAGAGAGCCCTAGCTCTAGCGCCCCTAATAAGGGTGCTATCGAAAAACTGTTTTTAGATTTGGATTCTTTAACCAATTCTGATTCTATGGATATCAATGATTTTAATATATCTTCATACGTTAAGGAGATATGCTTTAAGGCATAACAAAGGGCTAAATCATCCACTAATAACAACGATTTAGATACCCCTAAGACCTGGAAACAAGCTTTAAAAAGCAAGGATAGTTAAAAATAGATAGATGCAACATTTAACGAATTTAAACAGCTTCTAGCTGCTAGAACCTTTAAATTTATAGGGATAGACTAGATTCCTAAGGGCTGGAGGGTTCTAAAGAATAGGCTTGTTTACAAGCTTAAAAAGGATAAAGAAAATAATCCTCTAAAATATAAGGCCTGACTCATTGCTAAGGGTTTTATGCAGATAGAAGGTTAAGATTATATTGAAACCTACGCTATAACTAGCATTCCCCCTAGTTAGCGGATTTTACTAGCCCTAGCGGCTTGTAATAACTAGGAAGTTAAACAGGTTGATTTTATAGGGGCCTTTCTAAACAGTCCACTAAAGGAATCTATCTATATGCAAATACCTAATGGATTTACTGAATTTGCTAAGTCTACACCTAAAGTAGCTAAGTTACTTAAGAAGTATAGCTACAAACCCTCTTAAAAGCAGGTTATTTTCCTACAAAAAGCTTTATATAGATTAAAACAAAGCTCTAGAGAGTGGCAGCAGGTTTTAAAGGACCTTCTTCAGAAGCTAGGCTTTTAACCCCTTATATCTAACCTAGCTGTCTTCTTTAACCTAACTACATCTACATACATAGCGACTTATGTGGATAACTGCCTTCTAATAGGACCAGATCTAGCTTATATTAATAGGCTAAAGAAGCTACTTTATAAAGCTTATCCTATAGAAGACCATGGGCTAGCCGAATTTTTCCTAGGCGTTCAAATCACTAGAAATCAAAAGAAAGGGACCCTAACTATCCACTAGTCCTAGTACATTTCTAAAGCCCTAGAAAGATTTAACATAAAGGATGCTAGACCTATTAAAATTCCTCTACAACTAGGAATTATAAAGCAGGTAGACCACCTAACTAAACCTCTTTCCCCCCCTAATCACAAGCTATATCAGAGTATTATAGGGATTATTATATACCTAATGCTCCTTACAAGACCTAATATTGCCTTTCTGGTTTAGTGGCTTTCTATAGCGCTAGCTAAGCCATTTATAGAGCATCTTAATGCTTCTAAACACCTGCTTAGGTACCTTTTAGGCTCTATGGGTTATTCTATAACTTATAGAAGGTCTAAATCTGCTGTTATAGCTTCTGCAACCCTTATTGGCTTCTGTGATAGCGACTTCGCGGGTGATAAGTCCTCTAAATTAACCTATGCTTATCTCTATAAGCTAGCTAAAGGACCTATTAGCTAGAAATCGAAGAAAGCAACTACGATAGCTTTATCCACATTAGAGGCTAAGTCTAATGCCTTATGTGAAGCTATTAGGGAGCTAGAGTGGCTTTACAGTCTCTTTAAAGAGATAAAGCTACCTATAGCACCTCTAGTACTAATTTTTAGTGATAACTAAGGCGCTATTATAACCGCTAATAACCCTGCTTTTTATAGTAGAACAAAGCATACCCTGCTAAAATTTAACTATACTAGAGAAAAGGTACAGAAGGGTATAGCTAAGGTTATCTACATTAACACTAAAGAGATGCCTGCAGATGGTTTAACTAAGCCCCTGCCTAATGATAAATTTCAACAATTTATCTAACTATTAGGTCTTACAAATACAAAGGCCTAGTTTAAAAATCAACTAAAAAGTCGAAAAACCCGAAAAATCAACAAAAACACTGGAATTACGCCTAAAAGTTATCGATTTTACTGTTTTTAGTCTAAAAGTTATTGGATTTATTATTGGATTTATAGTTAACTTAGATATCTATTAAAGAGCTAAGTCTAGGTATCGAATTAGTTACCTTATACTTTTCTAGAGGGAGTGTTAAAATAATGCTATTTATAGCACTATTTTATAGGCCCACTAGTTGCCTTGTTGCGTTGTTGCAACGTTAGTTATAAGCGTTGCTTGCAGCGTCTGTTGTGACTTGCGTTCCCACAACTAACCCACAGGCTTGTATAACTAAGCCAACTAGGCTACCCTATAGGGAAGCTAAAATCGACTGTAACTAGGCAACTAGTAGTCGTATAAAAGGCTGACGTATACTGTTTAAATCCTTAAATTTTTCTGGATTTAATGGTATATTTTATTAATAGGGTTGTCTATTAAAATACTTAGTTAGACTACCTAGGCAGCTAGTTTGTATAGCTGTAAGTCGATTTTTTATTTTTCCTATACAAATGAGTTTTGCGGAAAATAAAAAGTAGCTCCTAAGACCTCTCTAGTAACCTAGATCCTCCGATATAGTTAGTAGGTCTATAAGGGGACTAGAAATCCTCTTATTGCTTGTTAGACTGTCTGTACTAGCTAGGAATTAACTATATTTAACTATTAAAGCTCTCTATCTTGCAGAATACGCTATAATCTAGTGAATCTAGAAGCCGCCGCATTAGAATCTAGTAGGGAGGTCTTCCTATCCCTCTAGCTAGATTCCCTTCCTATTTTCAATAAGAGGGATGCGTTATACTACTTAAGGAGATATTTCTGCCTTATATCCTTTATCTTAAACCTTTGCTTTATCTTTGCTACTAAGGTTACAAGGTCCTAAGGATTCCCTAGCTATAAGAGGTAGTCTAAGTAATACCTAAGGGCTTTCCCTTTTAGTATTACTTCTAGTATATAACCTAATTACTCTTGCTTAATATTTAAGAGTTTACACTTCCTCCTAAACACTAGGAGCTTTAATTTAAAGATATTATAGTCCTTAGTGCTATATTACTTTTCTAGTGTGTATATCTTTATAAGATCTATAATTTACTTTACTATAGGTTATAAGGGGGTGAGTGTGTTATTAATAGGTATTATCCTTTCTTAGGGAGGGGGAAACTAGTGCTATTAAGCTAGTCCTAGTTTTTAAGGCAAGGGAGAGGGCTATAAAAGAGGTAGTTACTACTAAATTACTAGCGTAATAGCTAGGGGAGGTTAACATAAGGCTTAATAAAGAGGGAAAGCAGTCCTTATAGTTTAGGGTTACTAGAAGCTGCCTTTATTAAAGAGGTTATTAAGGAAGTCTTTGCTTACTATAATCTTTCTTTAGAAGTCTATATACTTCTTATAGGCATTATTTACTTCTTCTTATAACTAGAAGTGAAATTCCTCCTACTTAAGGACTTCTTAAAGGTTTATAATAATAGTTATAGTCTAGTTAATTATTATATATACCTTATTAGTTATAAGGTAGTTATAGAGGTACTTTATTACTAGGGCTAGTGCTCTTTAAAGTATTTATAGTGTTTACTTATAGAAGTCTTTAGTAAACTTTATAAAGAGGGTTCTTTTAGTTACCTTTCTTACTTTATAATCCTTTACTTTAGTAAGGATATAGGCTATAAGCGTTTCTAGCGTGTTATTCTTATTAATATTAAATCCTTTAGTCTTATAGAGTAATTTCTCTATAATATAATAGTGTAAGGTCTAAGGGATATAGAGAAAGGGAATTATACTAGGTTTTCTCTCTAGTTACCCTTTATAAGCTTCTAAGGAGGTATCTCTTACTTATAAGCTATTATAACTTACTAAGACTTATATTTACTCCTTCTTATTAACTATTATAACTTATAGGCTTTAGAGAAAATAGAATAGAAAAGAGGGATAATAAATTTAGGGTAAGGAGGTATATAAAGGATTATAAGCTTAGTGGTTAGCTTTATTATATAATAGAATATACTAAGGAGAAGAATAATAGGATAAAATAAGCTACTAGAGTTAAACTTTTCTTTAAGGTTTAGGCTTCTATTTATTATATTAAGAAAAATAATAGGATAGGTAAGCTACTAGAGTTAAACTCTTCTTTTAAGATAATAGGCTTTTTCCTTAGCACTCTTAGGGATTTTATAGTAATATATACACTGCTTCTATAAGAATCTCTTCTATAAAAGACCTTACTAATCTATAGTTAGTATAATCTATAAGAGAGTGGTTAGCACTTATAAGTTAGATTATAGTTATTATAATTTATAAAAGAGTGGTTAGCACTTGCAAATTAAAAGTAGTTACCTAGGGGTTAACCACTAATTAGTGTTAGTTCCGTAGGGATTAATAATGCGTACGCAAAGCCTTAAGAATAGTATTATTATTAATAATCTATTCTAGGCTTATTATTCTATATAATCTAAAGAAGAGAAAGGAAGCAAAAGAGAGGGCTTTTGCGAGGGATAATAGCTGCCCGTTATGGGTCACGTGACGCTAGCCCTGCCCTATCACAGGGCCCGCTTGCGGGGCCGAAAGTGGGGCCCGCGCGCGCGCGTGCGGACTAACCCTCTTCCGGTCGCAATTGCGGCTGTCAAGCGCGATTGATATCGTGTTGTTCCAACAACAACGCAACAAGACTTAGGCACGTACGGAATCTAATCCGTTATTCGACCAGTCAAAAGGCTCCACCCTGGATACGAGGCGAATGCATGTACGTCCGTAACATAAGCCCGACATGCGGCTCCCACAACGGTTGACTTTTTTCGTGGCTAACCGAGCCGATACCCGCACTCATGAAGAAATGTCCCACATCATGGCCCATTTTCTGCTCAACTCGTGACACAAGTCGTCGGTTGCGGTATCGATGATGCTGCTGTCCGTGTGCGGCCGGCCACGCCTGTCTTTGAGACGCGTTCAAGACGCCTTTAAGACGCCTCCAAGATGCCTTCAAGATGCCTTCAAGACGCCTTCAAGACGCCTCCAGCCCGCCGTCCCACCATCCCGCCAAAAAAAAAAAAAACTGCTAAACATGAGGAATCAAGTTCTTCTTGGCTTGGCTTGGGGCGGGGATGCTGAGGCTTGTTCAGTTTCAGCCACAGCGGCCCAGACGCCTGCTCCGTGAATAATGTTTATCGACGACTCCAACGAGGTCCAGCTCCATCCAGCTCCGAAACCGCCCTCCGTAGCTCACGAGTCACGAGCTTCTTGCCAGCTCCCCGCACTCTGTGAGCGCACATGAGCTCAAGTTCTCGTGCATTCTGGCCGATTGCGATCCTTGTTGGCAGCCCTCGAGCTTCTTCTCGTGGGGGACTCTCGAGAAGCCCTTCATCACTTTCTTCCACTGGATGCGCTCTCTCTCGTCCCATACAAGTTGCCTCGTAGCTTTCGCAAATTGAAAGAACTCGAACTTCCACCATGTCGCCTCGTAGCGCCACCACCTTCATCGGTGCCATTGACCAAGGCACCACCAGCACTCGATTCCTCATCTTCAACCAGAACGGCGAGGTCGTTTCGCTGCATCAGCTTGAATTCAAGCAGATGTATCCCAACCCTGGGTAAGTCGAAGTCAAGGTTTCGACTGGACCTGACTCCTCCCTCGTAATCGTAAGCTGGACGTGCCCGGGCACAATCTCACTGACGCGACCTACCTGACCAACACACAGATGGCACGAGCACGACCCCGAGGAACTCATTTCGTCTGTTGAGAAATGCATCGACGGAGCCGTGAAGAAGTTTGAAACCCAGGGACACTCCCGCGAGCAGATTGTCGCCGTGGGCATCACCAATCAGCGCGAGACCACCGTAGTCTGGGACAAGGCCACGGGCAAAGCATTGTACAACGCGATTGTGTGGACCGATACCCGGAACATGGACATTGTTCGCCGCCTCAGGGGTCGCATCGGCGCGGGCGAGCTCACCCAGCGTTGCGGTCTCCCCTTGTCCACGTACTCCTCTGTTGGCCGCCTGTTGTGGCTTCTCGAGAATGTTCCCGCGGTCAAAGACTCGTATGAGAAGGGCAGCCTGGCCTTCGGTACCGTGGACTCCTGGCTGGTTTATAAGCTGAACGGAGGCACGTCCCGCAACGTCCACGTCTCCGATCCCTCCAATGCGTCACGCACCATGTTCATGAATATCCATACCCTGAGTTACGATGCCGAGCTGATCGACTGGTTCCGCATCGATTGCAACAAGGTGGCCTTGCCCAGGATTGTCCGCTCCGCAGATGCCGAGGCCTACGGCTCTCTTGCCAACGGCAGCCTGCGGGGTGTCAAGATCATGGGATGCCTGGGGGATCAGTCCGCCGCCCTTGTCGGGCAGAAGGGGTTCAAGCCCGGTCTGGCCAAGAACACGTATGGCACCGGATGCTTCTTGCTATACAACGTCGGCGACAAGCCCGTCATCTCCACCCATGGCCTTCTTTCCACCGTCGCGTTTGACTTTGGCGAGGGCAAGACCATGTACGCTCTCGAGGGAAGCATTGCCGTCGCCGGCTCCAGTGTCAAGTTCCTCGTGGACAACTTCGGCTTCATCGAGTCCTCCTCCAAGCTCAGTGCTCTTGCCGAGACCGTCGAGGACAACGGTGGCTGCACCTTCGTCACTGCCTTCAGCGGTCTCTTTGCTCCGTACTGGATCGACGATGCCCGAGGTACAATCTTCGGCATCACCGCCTTCACCCAGCGCGGGCACATTGCCCGTGCCACACTCGAAGCCACCTGCTTTCAGACCAAGGCCATCCTCGACGCCATGGCCAAGGACAGTGGCAAACAGCTCTCTGAGCTCGCCGTAGACGGTGGGATGTGCAACGCCGATCTCATTATGCAGGTGAGAGTCGAGAGAAAAGACAACCGCGAACACGGCAGTCTTGTGCTTGGAGTGGAAATCTCGCGCTAACGCAATATTCTTCTTTCTCTCCACAGACCCAATCCGACTTGATCGGCATTCCCGTGAATCGACCTGCCATGCGCGAAACGACCGCTCTCGGTGCCGCAATTGCCGCCGGTTTCGCTGCTGGTGTTTGGGAGTCTTTCGACGATCTCAACAACGTCAACACGGAAGGCAGCACCATCTTCAAGCCTCAAATCACCGCTACCGATGCGACCAAGCGATTTGAGAAATGGGAGAAGGCCGTCCAGATGAGCAAGGGTTGGGCCAGCTGAAGACTCCGGCCAAACATGACGTTTCATGAGTCAGTGTATATACATACGTCATTTCACCCAGCGACGCCTACCATACTGACATGCAGCCGGGAAAGCCGGGAAAGCCGGGAAAAGCTTCAAAGAACTGAGAAGCATTTCGTACCATTTACAATATATGACGGACGGTGTAGCATAGTCAAGAGGCCCTGCGTAGCACTCCGTTCCACGGCTCGTGGCTGGACTGAAATCGTGAACACACGTAGAAGCTGGCTGGCTGGCTGGCTGGCTGGCTGGCTGTGATCATGAAGGACTGCTCAAAGCAAGCTTGCGAAGAGACGGCAGTGCTTTCACTTTGTGGTACCACCACGCTCTTGACTCAGAAAGCACTTGGCGGCCGTCGTTGGCGTCCAGGGTAGGCCTGTCTACTGGTCACCAACTTCGCTGTTGTAACTTGTGAGTGGCCAAATAATAACGGGGCCCATTGCGTGTATTATTATTAATTCACCACGACCCCCCCCCCCCCCGCTCCCCATCCACTCGCTCTACACTCACAGATGGCAGAGAATTTCTTCTGACCGGAAACAGCCCTTTCCCATCCCACGCAGTTGTTGCAAGTTGGCGCCACTTCCTTGCTCAACGGAAACAGGCTCAATCAGGCTCAATCAGCTGGTCTCTTGACTTGTGTCAGCGCCTCACCGTATGGAACCATTTGCCGTTGGATCAGGTGTGAGTGGTTGTCTACTCCGTAGTTGTCTACAGCTTTATTAGTGCGTGCATCGTTGGATTGTGGCCGTCGTCGAGCGTTTTATGCTGTTTGTTCGTTCCTGTTCCAAGGCCGAGGGAGAGTGTAAAGGTGGGACAGGATTCTCTCACATCTCTTTTTGCTCACTGCTCGTTCAACATCGCCCAAGGCGTCGAACCAGAACTTACAAACGTCGTCAGAACTCAGTACCCCAACCCAAGTCCTGATCAATCACCATCGTTCTTTAGTGCCATCGTCCTCACTCCTGCTAATCTCCGGGTTTTCATTCAGGAGCTGCCCCCATCACAACATCGCCTTACTCGGCGGCTCGGCGGCTCGGCGAGCTGGCAGTGTTCCTTCCTATTCAACTGATCTAGCCTCGATACTGAAATATCAATCGTGGAGTGAGTGACCATTGTCATGAGGGGGGGGGGGAAGAGGAAGGGTGAGCATGGCAGACGCAAACGCAGCCCCGATATCTACAGCCGAGGATGAGTCCATTTCGGGTTTCAGTAACGACAACGGCGGGTCAAGTGGTGAAGACACCCAGTCAAATGGACCCGCTACGGCTGGTAAGAAAAGGAAACGTGAGAAGTATCAAAAAACATCGTGTGTAAATCTGTGCCGTTCGTTCTTCAACTTGCTCATCTCGGACATGCGCAAGGACTGACTTGGACATACCGTCAGATGCGAGTTGTGCAAAGCCAGGAAAGTCAAATGCGACAGGGCCGAGCCTGCGTGTTCCTGGTGTGCGCGACACAACCGGACATGTGTCTATCTCGAGAGGCAAAAACCTGGAAGTCGTATCGGCTTCACTCTTGAGCTAGAGACCAAGGTCAACCGGATAGATGCTCTTCTTCAGACTTTGTGGCGACGAGTTGAGGACCATATCGCAAATGATCATCCATCACAGTCTCAGACTCTGGCACCATCCGTGAGCAATCACACAAATTCTCGGCTCGATGGCTTTGTACGGGAAACTCCTGGGACTCAGATATCTGTAGTAGCACGAGGGCCGCCAATTGCTCAACCGCGAGCGCATGCCTCTTCATCAGAGAGTCTCCAACAGAACACCCCTAGCCAAGCTTTAGTGCCGGGCGCCGTTGAATCATTTACACCACCACGACCTTTGAGTACCCTCCGCACATCAACTTCTGTGTCGGGAGGTAATGACCTACCTCCACCAGATATGATATATACTCTCGTTGATTTATACTTCAAGCATTGCAACACCTGGTGCCCAATCCTGGATCGGAAGACAACATTCGGCACCTTCTTTGGCTCGACGTCTTTGAGCGAGGTCGATCGAATACTCCTGCATGCCATTGTGGCAACGACTTTGCGGTTTCTCAAAGACTCTCGGCTTTCACCAGAGATGCGATCTCACTACCATGCAGTATCAAAACACGCCGTCATGATTTATGCAATGGAACATGTCAGCATAGGGGCACAGCGTGCATTGGTCATTCTCGCCCTCGATGAGCTTGGCACTTCAAACGGCCCTCGAGGCTGGAACATGCTGTCCATTCTAGTACAGAATGTCCGACAACTGGATCTCGGCGAGGAGAGCAGTCTTTATCTTTCTGCAAACTCGAGCGATATACCAAGGACGGGTTCCACCATCGGTAGAGTTGCAGTATCACGTCCGGACTCTTGGATAGCGGATGAGGGTCGCAGACGACTGTGTTGGATGGTTTACCTGCTCGACCGATATGCGACTGTTGCCACTACAAGCTTTGATTTTATGCTTGAAGAGTCGAAGATGAATCGGGTTCTGCCTTGTTCGTATGACTTATTCTCTCGAAATGTTCCAGTGGAAACCAGGTCATTGAAACCGACCACAGGCCAGGATGGTGTAACGGGATACGCGGTGAATAAACCAGAAAACCTGGGCAGTTTTTCCTATCACTGTGAGATTCTCAGAATCATTAGTCAGGTTCACAACTTCTTAAAAGATCCGATTGACGTGACATCGTCAACAGCAATGAATGCGTGGCGTAACACATACCGATCTCTGGATGCAGCACTCGACAGCTGGCTGCAGAGTCTACCGAGCGAGTATAGCAGAATATCGGCCTTGTGCCACTCAGATCCGGCCAGTCGAGTAGCAAATTGGTTCATGCTACATAGCGCATATGTTACAGCCGTTGTTCGTCTGCATTCGTCTGCTGCATATCCAACGGTTCGGTCACACATTTTTGTACCCTCTCATTACGCCATGCAGAGGTGTTTGTCCGCAGTACAGAGTTTGAAAGACGTCACACAAGATGTCTTCGAAGCCAATGGTTTGGATCTTGTCGGGCCGCCCTTTGCATTTTCGCTATGGACAGCAGCTCGACTGTTAATTGTCCACGCCGCCATAGTGGGCTGTCCCGTGGATCCAAAAATCGATTTCTTTATTGACATTCTTGGCTATGTCGGTCAGTACTGGGATGTGGCGAATAACTATGCTAGAATCTTGGCAAGAGTTGTGCAAAGAGAGCGGCAAGGAGAGGCCAGCTTTGGAGCTATGCGGAAGTGAGGAGTCCAAATCGTTCTGAGCACTTGGCATTCGCCCCCGCTAATACTAACTAATGTGCAATCAGGAATGCTCACGAAATAGTCAAGTTGACTTCGGCCATTCGAAGCTCGGGTTTGGACGAAACGGCATCGCAGTCTGTGTCACTCGGCGAGCTCGATCATATCGACGTCTTCGATTTGTTCAACTACCCCAAGGTGCCTTTTGCTGACCCAGGGTCTCAGAGTAGCCAGGAAGGCATTTTCCAACCACAAGGGTTAGTGAATATGGGCAGCGACCGGTCAAGAGATGGGGCGGCGCCAGATCCAGAAGCTGACTGGCTGGGTTACTGAAGAAATGAGTGTCAGTAAACCGAACAGCAAACATAGCTACCTTCTGACAGGAACGTGCGTTGCAGGCATATTGTGTTCTATCTTGGAACTGTGCTATAGCCAAGTAAAGCGAATGAGGACATGACTGAGAAAGCTGCCTCTTTTCTTGTTACTGTATTTGATTTTTTTCTTCTCAAGTGTGACAGATCGGTTGACGCAAATCGCTTGCTGTGACACCGCAGTGCATGAAATCTGGGGCATGTTTTAAATTTAACAGAGAAATTTTCCACTTCATACCCAAACAACGGAATCAGTTCTAGGACGGAAGCTGGAGCCTGAAAAGTAAGTGGGAAAGAATTGACAGCATGTAAAGCCACAACAGGCGGAGGAAGGAGCTGCCTCCTACTGTCAACGTTCTGGCCAATCAAAGACGTTGCGATTCGAAGCTTCGCCGACGTCACGTCTCCACCACAGACCGAGGCAACCAGCTGGACTTTGCCGGCTGTGCTGTTTCAACATTGGCGAGCAAGGCTTCTCAGTCTTCACACACTACTTGAACACTGCTCAGAACCTTCAATCTTCGCAAGCAATCGAGATGGCGCCCCCAGCAAAAACCTTTACCCGCGATGAGGTGCGGGAACACACCACAGAGGACTCTTTGTGGTGTGTCATCGATAGCGTCGTCTATGACCTCTCCGAATTCGTCATGGCCCATCCAGGTGGTGAAAGTGTTCTACACCAGGTTGCTGGTCAGGATGCCACCACGGCATTTTACAACCTCCATCGTCAAGAAGTCCTCACAAAGTACGCCGATCTCGCCATTGGTACGATAGAGGGGGAGAAGCCCCAGGTCATTGTGCCTCAGCCTGGTGATCTCAGCCCTGTTCCTTACGCCGAACCCCTGTGGCTGGTCCAGCATTTCAAAAACCCATACTACAGCGACTCTCACCGTCGACTGCAGAAGGCCCTGCGAGAGTTTACTGACAAGCATCTGCTCCCGGAAGCTCAGGAATGTGAAACCACCGGCCGCCACATCAGCCAGGACATGATCGATCTAATGAGCAAAAAGGGAATTCTTCACATGAGACTCGGCCCTGGAAAGCACCTTCATGGCGTCGATCTGCTGGAAGGCGCCGTCAAAGGCGAGGAGTTTGACTATTTCCACGACCTGATTGTCGCTCAGGAGTTTAGCAGAACCATGACGAGAGGTTTCCAAGATGGTAACATGGCTGGCATGACAATTGGTCTCACCGCTGTTCTCAACTTCGCCAAGGATGAGGCCTGGAAAAAGACTATTGCAGACTCTGTTTTCAGTGGCAAAAAGAAACTCTGCCTTGCCATCACTGAAGCTTTCGCTGGCTCTGATGTAGCTGGTCTTAGAACTACCGCTGAGAGAACTCCTGATGGCAAGCACTTTGTAAGTTTTCTCATCTCAGGATGAGACTTTGCGCGTCTTCGAGAAGCAATTCTCTAATAAGCTCCAGATTGTCAATGGCACCAAGAAGTGGATCACCAACGGAACTTTCTGCGACTACTTTGTCACTGGTGTCCGAACTGGGACGGGCCTAAGTGTGCTATTGATCGAGAGAGGCGAGGGTGTCGAGACTAAGCCCATCAAGACCTCATACTCCCCCGCCGCTGGAACTAGTTATGTCACCTTTGACAACGTCAAAGTCCCCGTGGAGAACCTCTTGGGCGAGGAAAATAAGGGTATCCACGTGATACTCAGCAACTTCAACCACGAACGTTGGACCATGGCTTGTGAGTTATGTCGAACTACGAAGAATCCGGCCAGAGCAGAACACTAATCATTGGACAGGTGGTTCCATTCGCGTCTCCAGGATGATAGTGGAAGAATGCTTGAAGTGGGCCAACCAGCGTCTTGTCTTCGGCAAACGTCTCATCGATCAGCCTGTCATTCGGCAAAAGTAAGACAGTCCTACTAAAGCATGCATGTTCAATTTTTGACTCGTACTGACACTGCTTGCGTTTCTAGACTCGCCAAGATGATTTCTCTTGTGGAGGCTAATCAATCATGGCTCGAAACCGTCACGTACCAAATGTGCCACATGCCGTACAAGTTGCAGGCTCAGCACCTTGCTGGTCCCATCGGCCTTCTCAAAATGAGCATCACACGTACCGCCCATGAGCTTGCCGATGAAGCTGTCCAGATTTGGGGAGGTCGTGGTCTGACACAGACTGGAATGGGAAAGCATATCGAGATGTTCCATCGTACTTATAAGTTCGATTCTATTCTGGGCGGTGCTGAAGAGATTTTGGGCGATTTGGGCGTTCGACAGGCTGTCAAGAACTTCCCCAAGGCTATGCTATAGATTTGGATAAGCTGGGTTGGATTGTCTGGTGTTTTGTATGCTATGCAACTAAAGTTCACTGTAGCTGCCCAATTGGGTAATTGAGATTTACAAACATGGGTTCGCCAACGGCTGCGAACTGCTTTGGCTATGAACTTCGTTGCCAACGGTGCATTTCGATCGGGCATAATTCTTGCGCGCGTGCCTCGCGTGTAGTCATTCATTCATTCATTCATTCATTCAGTGAAAGAAAGTTGCGTCGCTTTGTTGTGGACAGGCACTGGCTTACGTTGTTTCACAAACAGTCATGGTCATTTCAAGACAACGTGTTTCCCTTATCAATAACGACCATCAAGTGTTCCAATTCTTTCGTCCTTGCAACTTCATCTTAGAAGAATAGGCGAGAACTAGCTTATGGACACTTCATCTCCGTCGGCAAATCACAAATGCTGCTCCCCTTCCAATACTAATTGTTCCGTTCATGACGTGTCACTGGCACGAAACCCAAGATTCAACGTCAGCCCCCCCCATTCCAGTTCCGAAGCGAACAGTCAGCGACTTAATTGCCAGACGAACCGACAACTACTGATTCAGCCCAAAGCCGACGCATGGAGGCTGAAAGCTGCCGATGTAAAATAAACTTTTGAGATTGATTGGAGTGCGAAAGTCCCAAGCGACAAAGGAAATGAGTCGGCATGTGAAATGATTTATGGCATGAATGATGTGAGAAAAAACAAGCGAATCGAAAACATAGCATATTCGTCGTGGGTATCATGGAGCTGCCACGCCATATTCTTCCTGTTCAGTGAGGGAGTGGAAGTATTCCAAGGCCACCATGCGTAAGTTTCAAGTAGTCTTTTAGTTGGGGCATGCAGACTGGACATGACCGGCCTGCTGGCACTTGTAGCAGATTTTCTCGCCACCGGACGATTCCTTAGGGCAGTCACGGGAGTAGTGGCCAGACTCGCCACAGTTGTAGCACTTCATGCCGTTGACACATTCTCCTGTGGATAGTATTAGAGACTATTTGAGGAATCTTTCAGAGTGAGAATGGGCAGGATACGTACGGGACATGTGGCCAAAGCCGCCGCAAGAGTAGCAGGTTTTGCCAGCACCACCACCGTAGCCGCCACCGAACGAGCCGCCATAGGAACCGCCAGCCTTAGAGCAGTTTCGGGCAATGTGGCCTCTCTCGCCACACTACAAAAAGTGTTAGCTCTTTTCGTCAAAGGTGATCAAGCACGGTCAATTTACCTTGTAGCACTCAGTTGCCTGGCCACCAGCAGCAGCACCGCCTCCAAGAGGGCATTCACGGGAAATGTGTCCAGTCTGTCCACATTTGTAGCAGGACTTGTTGTCCTTCATAGGCTCTGAGCAATCGCGGCCTGCAAAAGTTAGCATACGAGCATTTTAAAGGACGACTGTTCAGTCACTCACTCATGTGGCCCTCGCCTAGGCTTGGAGTTAGCATACAGCCCATTAGTACGGTGAGAATTGGTCAAGAGCATACCTCCGCAGTTGTAGCTATGTCTCTTGGTCAGTCTCGTCATACAGTGTGTTGAGGATGTTTCACTACCTTACCACTTAGCAGGGCCTTTGGAAGGACAGTCGCGGGCCTAATTCGATGTGTCAATTTCAAGACGTATGAATTTTGCCACAAGATCAGTTTGTACCTGGTGTCCAGGATTGCCACCTTCATCAAATGATGTTAGAAGTGTAATAATTTGAACTAAAGAGAAGAAGAAAAACGATAGGGCTTGCTAATTTCCTTCTTACGATGCTCGGGAAAAGCACGTTGACTGGGAAAAAAACATGGGTAGCGGGAAGAGGAAGAATTGGATCAAACGCACAAGAATAGCAGGCTCCACGAGTAGCACCACCAGTGTTGGGAGTAAATTCCATTTTGTTAGAGGTGATCGAAAACTGGTTTCTGTTTTCTGACTTTTCTGTCAGTAACTCAACGATCGAACATTTCGTGGTGATGTAATAGAAATTCCCAAGGCAACATGATTTCTGTGGGTGGGACGGCAGATATATTGTTGAGGACAATAAAAGTTTGTGTCGTGTTGATCAGAGGCCAAAGGGGCTCAGAAAAGTGGTCTCCAGCGATGACAAACTTACATATATGACTAAGACTTGGAGATGATTATCAATTGATGGAAATTCGGCAATTGACAGGCGGCATGAAAGTAAGCAGATTCGGATTCTGTAGTGGTGAGGTTGGAGATGGGAAAAGTTTTTGGCGTTAACGGTAGTTTAGCGGGGCTCATTCTTCGCCGCACAGTCAGTACCAGGCGAGGAGCAAACAAGCCGCTCGAGACCAAGAGGCGGCGAGCAGAAAGCAAGATTGTTGTGGCTAGAAACAAGTGTCCAAGGCCGAGCGTGGCGTCGAGCGAGTGCCACTTCAGTGAAAGCGGGGCAGTATTGAGGTTGTTTAGAGGTCAACGACTGATGACAAAAGTTGCGTCTAGGCGCGAAGCGTGACGGAGATTCCAATGTCAGGGAGATGTGAGATTTCGAGGCGATGTGGAGAGAGAGTTCGGAGTTGACATTCGTTTCAACCTGCATAAACGTGAGAGCACAAGTCGCACGGCACGGCCAACTGGCAGCAGCTGTCAAATCTCTGACACAACTGTCAGTTGCGAGGCGCGCCCGACGTCCCGGTGTGGGTGGTGTTCCTGTTGTCTGCGCTGATACGCTGATACCCACTCCGCGGCTGTTAGTACGGAATCCGGATTACACATCACATCCAGAGTCGCACAAATGGCAAGCGAACCTTGGAACCTTGGACGTGCCGTGCCGGACACGAACATGGCGCGCGAGCAAATGGTTACTCTGCTCACGCGCAACTGCGCTCAATCATGGTCGTCCTTTCTTTTACGTAGTCCTTTGCTCGGCCTTCCACGCAGCTAATAGCTTCACATTCCCTCTGAATGAACGGAATACTCGCGAAAATGACCATCATTCTGGGTCACGTGCTCGGGTGAATGCTGGCTATGGCTTACCAAGCTGCGACGCGTCCCGCGAATCACCCGCTGGCGAGAGCTACCTACCACTTGGCACGACACTTGGCACTACGATCATTAGTATGTGAAAGCGACTGTGACGATAAAGCTGCACTATGGCAACTGACCGATTTCGGCGCGGCCGCGAGGCCCTTTTTGAAGCTCTGTCCGGTGTTTGTGACCAGATTGAGGTAGGTCTTCTGGAAGATCAGCGAGCCGAGACTTCCAAGTCCGATGAAACAATTCTGGCACAAATGAATGCGATTGAGAAGCTGCGAGCGGAAAATGAGGCGATGCATGGGCAACTGGCAAAACTACAGTCTTCTCTGAGAAGTTTGACCGGAATAGATCAGTCTTCGACAGTCGAGAATGCATCGTCTAGGCCAGCCACTGTGCCTTCTTCCAATCCAAAAAGTTCAACTTCATCGAAAGTACCGATACCTCGTCCTACCTCAGGCTGCAGAGGGAACTGCTCCAAGGTCTTGCGGAGATATCATGCCCTCGCAGCGAATTTCAAAACAGCGAAAGATGCCTTGCAAAGAAGAAGAATCGAGAGGAGTCAATGGGCTCGACACGCAGAGTATCTCAATACAAAGTTGCGGGCGGCTGAAGAGCAATATGGTATTCATATCCTGGATCACCAAGCACCTCGCATGGAAATGCCGTCTGCCACAGCAATGGACGCCGAAGATGGAGTTTTTGATCCTGCGCTCAGTTTCGTATCAGATGATGGCCCGCCAGAAGGCGAGCCAGAGCTGCCAGATTTATCGCTGAAATCGGTGCCGAATAGGAAAACACCTCTCGCGCCAGGTACAAGCTCGCAAACAACACAAGGTCAACCGTCTGACGCGATTCCCCAACCTCTCGAAGCCCATCCGCTCCATGGCGAAGATTGCAACACTGTAGTGAAGCAAGAGCCGTCTTCCGACGTCCCAGAAATCGTCACAGAGCGTGAGGTCAGGAAACGGAAACGCGCCGACGAGGAGGTGGGTGTAGTCCTCAACCCGCTCGTCAAATCCGAGTTGGACGGTAGTTCCAGTCCGATCATGTCAATACCGACTGCAAAACCTCACACGCAAGAAAGCCTCGACCTGGGAGACATAGCTCAGAAGGTGCAAACGCCCAGAAAGCGCCAACCATTAGATCGGAGCGAACCCCAAACAGAAAATTTGATTCACATCAAGCTTGGGGCCTTTACTCCTGTGGCCGCTGAGGCACCACTATATTCACATTCCGCGAGACTACCACGTCAAAACTCCGCATTGGCACCTCTTGATGGCAACATTAGGCTCATCCGGTCTACAGTTGACAAATCGGGCACTAAAGATCGCAGGCGTCAACTCGCTATTGGCGCTCCAACATCCGAGCACCGTGCCCTTGATGCAGCAAATTCCATGAAGACATTGGGGGATAATCGAGCTAAGTCAGCTAAGAGTAGGCTAGACATGCTTCTTGACGGAGCAATCGAAGAAGCGGACGTCATAACAACGGCGACGCCAATGAGAAACAAGCTGGTAACTCCTGCGCGGGGACCAGGACTCCGCGTTCCTGGACGTCGACAGCTTCCATTCGGCAAAAGTGAAAACCAAGGCAATAAATCAATGCCTGATTCACGTGTATCAGCCACGAATCACCACGGTGAGCACAGTTCGCGTGCTGCGTTGCCAAAATTAGGCCAACGACAAGCGTTGGGTATATTGCGCAACAAAGCACCTTCGGACCTTCGCTTAGACGACTTCAAAATAAACCCTTCTGCCAATGAGGGCCACGACTTTGCTTTCTCCGAGGTCGTCAGGGACAGGACGGATAGATTATGTTTGCCCGGATGCGTTGATATGCACTGTTGTGGAAAACATTTCAGAGCTCTGGCAATTTCACAGCGGCCCGATCCGCCACTTTCTTCATCACAGCGACAGGAGGAGCAAAAGCTATTGGAAGATTACCTTGGAGATTCCTCCTACCGGCTCGCTACCATGAACAAAGAAGAAAGGTTGGCGTTGTGGGTCGAAGCAAAGACTCAAGAGCTAGCAAATAAATATGGCAAACACAGACATAGGTTTTCCCGCATGCAGAGTCCCCCGGGGTTTTGGGATGCCGACTTTCCCAATACTCAGCAATTGGAGGCTGACAGGCAGGAGGCAGCGAAGAGGACTAAGCAGGCGATAACAGAACGTCACCGCGAGGCTTTAAGGCCCGGTGGGAGGTGGAAGTTCACGGATGAATGACATGCTGATGTGAGAAATTGGATATTCACTCTATGCGGTTGACCAGCGCATTCTAAATGGTGATCAAACATAACGAAACGGCATGCTGGCATGATGGCCAATTTAGCTGCATTGGCCAAACAAGATCGAACAGGAGTTCAGCGGTGCAGTGGAAATTTCCAAGACTTGCTGTGGGCTCATCTGTCGAAGCTGTGTCGATGTAGACGAGAACGCCAGCCAGCCAGATTAGATTCAGAGTCGTTGCCCTCCGCGTACGGCACGCGCCTGCGCGTCTGCCTCCGACGCAGACAGATCACGGCCTGCATGACGGCGTCGGGTCACGGGCCAGTGCACGTGGGCAATAATTGCTTACTTTCTCTGAAACTAATTAGCATAAAAAAAAGTTGGCGTAACTAAAATATAGCAACTACCAGAACTATCCCTTTGAGTGCCCAAAGGCGCTAACTGGGTCACGAAAGTGCTACTAGACCAATTAGACTAAGGGAGGGTAAGAGGTACTTAATTTTGTATTGAAAGTATACTATAATAGAAGTCCTAGCAATTTCTCTTAGTACAAAGAGCTACATCGCCCACATTGCATTGCAGCTATACCGCGAGCCTTACGAGCGCGGGTTGCCTACGTCGCAAGACTCTCCTAGCGGCCGGTTCGAAGAGGTTCTTGAGAATGTTACTATTATTTCTTAAGAAGCTATCATAAAAACCGTTGTATAAGGAATGTCACCAAACGCGTTTAACAGGAGCTATGATGGGTGCTTAGAAGTTCGTTGCATGTATGTATTAAGGCAGATGTGGGTCGGGGTGACCTCGTTGGCGCCTTCGGGCACTCTAAGAAATAACGTTACCACCTACAAATGTGGGTCATTTAGGCTTAAAAAGCTAATACTTGCATTTTTACACTTTGTTTGTAATTATTCATGCGTAATCACGTTATAGTTTTTAACTTTGAACATATTTGAGCTTATTAGAATTTCGTTTAGCTTTATACTAACTATTTTTAAGAAATCCTACGTTATAACAAACTGTCAAATCTACGCCATAAATTTTGCTTCTCGTTGTCGTGTGCGTCGCCTCCAAAGGCGCCCTTCTCGCAGCCATCTGCATTCTCTCCACACTCTCTCCTCACTCTATCTGCATTATTCTTGTTCCAGTGGTTGTGCGTGCCGCTTTGTTCTTCTTTTTCTGTTCGCGACGTTTTTGTCCCTACAACTCCTTTTGAGAGTCAACGCTCCCCTCCGGTCCCGGCTCATACTTGCTGAGCTTCCTTCGTCCACGGCGCGACGCGTGCTTTACGACAACGGCAGCGACCTCACAAGCTGTGCAATCAAGCTGGACTGCCATTCTTCGACAGCGAAGTCCTCTGCGATCGGTGTTCGAGTCCATCGTGCATGCGGGAGTCGCGGTATTGGGCGACACCAAACACCAAACGCCATCCCAAGCCGGCAGGATGAGTAACCGCCATCTGCCGGCTGGACAGCACATGCAAGGAGCATCTGGCGGCATCGCAAACGTCGATATGGGCCATGGTCCTGGCACAGGAGGACCTCGACGAAGGCAACCTCAGCATATGCCGCAGTATCATCAACAGCAGATGGCGTCCATGTACCCCAACTACATGTCATATGCGCCTCAACAATACTATGGCATGCCACCTCAGTATACCAATGGTGCCATGCCATCTCAAGCATACGTGCCCTATCAGACGTATGGAAGATCACCGCCGCCCGTGCATCAGTATGCCCCCATGATGGGCGTCAGCGTGCCTCAAAACTATCCTCGCCACACCCAGCAGTCCCCGAGTCTCGCGACGGCATATCAGCCTCCTCGTGCCCCAGTGCCCATGCCACCACAAACTCCGTCTTCGACACATTCATCTCAAATGATCCCTCCGCCGACTCCTCCGACCCCACATGTCATCGAGCAAGCTTCATCTCAGCCGGCACCAACCTCTGCTGAGTCCCCTATCATCTCAGAACGGTCGAGCTTCAGCCCTCCTGTAAGTCGTTCCTTTTCCCTCTCTTCTGGCAGTCATGATCTATGGCAGGCAGCTGATAAGGGTATCAAAACAGCTTCCTTGGTATTCGAAACCGGATTCGACATTTCCCAAACGAGCACCGCGCTCGAAACTGAAGAAAAGATTGCTACCCTCCAATGGCGAAGCTGTTTCTCTCCCTGAACAGCCCGGTACCTCCGTCGAAAATGTATCCGCAGACGCCAGTACAGACGCTGTCTCGTCAGAAGTGTCGTCAATCAATAACAACGCATCTGTGCAATTGTTGGACGACAAGCCGACCAAAACTGAATCAGCCAGTATCAGCGAGGCGAACGTGAAGGAAGACACTCTGCTCGAGTCAGTGAAGCAGATTTCCCCGGCCGCAGTGAACGGCCATGTCGCCGACAACACTGTCAAAAGTGATACAGCTAGCAAAGACTCTGGGAAACCTGCCGCACGGGAAGCAGATGCCGTAAGTGAGCCTGTCACATCTACAGCTCCCGCGAAAGCTGCCCCCATCAGCTGGGCCAAGCTGTTTTCACCGCCTGCCGGTCGAAATCCTCCTCGCCTTAATGGAGTCAACGCTGTATCTGCAGGACAGGGAGGGGAATCAGAAACAGTCGCTTCTGTCGTGGTGCCAGGCTCGAACTTTTCACTTGCGCATAAGTCTTCCTTGGCAGAGGTCATCCGAGGCTTTCGTGTAGACGGTAATTACAGAGCTGCGTTGATTGAGCCCCGTGGTCTCATCAACACTGGCAACATGTGCTATATGAACTCGGTATGTCTTGTTTGCTACCTGACCTACGATTTTTGCTGACTCGCGACAGGTTTTGCAAGTCCTCGTGTGCTGCGCTCCGTTCTACGACTTTTTGGAGCAGCTGAGACAAAAGGCTGCTCATAACTTTAAGAGCGAAACACCTCTTGTTGACATATTGTGAGTACACAGGTTCCCCACTGAGTATTCCCGAAACAGAATTTAACAATAATTAGGGTTGTTTTCATGCAAGAGTTCAAGGTGCTCGCCTCGGCCAGTTCCCCCGATCAACTCCGCCATGTAGTAAGGCCAGAGACATATGAGCGACACGGAGAGCCATTCACTCCTGAATTTGTGTACGACGCCATCAGACAACTTTCAAGGTTTGCTAGCATGGAGGTGAGCATTATATTCTCAACCCAAGATAGTCTACATCTTTCGTTACTAACCCACACACAACAGCATGGTCACCAGCAAGACGCCGAAGAGTTCCTTGGCTTTTTACTTCAGACTCTGGACGATGAATGCACTCACCTCATGAACAAGTCGCCGAACAGCGAAAGCGAAAGTCCTGGATCTCATGCCCCTACCGCGCAGAACGGGCCTGAATCGTCAGGAGACTGGCTCGAAGTCGGACGCAAGCAAAAGGCTGCCGTTACTCGATCGTCGGGTTCCAACTCGTCCACACCCATCACCAAGATTTTTGGTGGACTCCTGCGTTCCGAGTTTCGTGTACCCGGACTAAAAGATTCCATCACCACTGAGCCCTACCAGCCATTGCAACTGGACATTGGCTCACCAGATATCCGCAATGTTGTCGACGCGCTTCGAGGTCTGACTCGTCCCGAGCGTCTACAGGGAGACTTTAACTCTCCACGCGGCAAGAACGTGACAGCTACCAAACAAGTATTCATTGAATCGTTGCCTCCCGTCCTCATCCTGCATCTGAAGCGGTTCCAGTTTGACGCAGAAGGCCATGGCACCATCAAAATCTGGAAGAAGATTGGCTATCCCCTGGAACTCGATATTCCACGTGAAGCGCTCTCGCGCCAGCGCCGCCAAATCATCGGCGACGGCCCCATGCCACGATACAAGCTCATCAGCGTTGTGTACCACCACGGAAAGAACGCTAGCGGCGGTCATTATACAGTCGACGTCCGCAGGCAAGATGGCCGGGAATGGCTTCGCATGGACGATACTGTGCTCCGCCGAATTCATGGTGAGGACGTGGCCAAGGCTGGATCAGAAGAAGACGCCAAAGACATACACAGAGAGGGTTCCCCAATCTCTGGTGCCTCTACCAATCGGTTCGGTGCCATGAACGACGAGGACACGGGTGATGAGGACGGATGGAAGCAAGTCACGGCTTCAGCTGGCGGAAACAAGAAGACCAACAGTCCCGCCAACGGCCCGAACAAAGTGGGCAGTGAGAAGAAGCAAGTCAAGGATAACATCAAGGACAACAAGGTTGCCTACCTGTTGTTCTATGAACGCATATTGTAAGATTGATTGATGGGGGTTCGCACGGCGTCGAAAATAACTTTACGGGAACGCATATGTTGATGTATTTCCCGCGAAATAAGGAAAATCCAGTCCCATGTATAAAACCAAAAGTAATGCATTCGTCTACACTAGTCGCCTCCATGACGAGAGGATGCCATAATGGTAATGGTGAGTGGGTAGATGCCATGACCCGCCCTTGTTATCGAAGCTTGCTGAGCCAATTAGTTTTTGTCTGACGCCTCGCGATGTCGGACGAGGTGAAAATAGCAACTTTTGGGGGGGGGCGTCCGGCACGATTGGGGTCAGGGGCTGAAGTAAAGCAAGTGTTGAATGGCCATGACAGAATCATGGTATATCAAGATGGGCGGGCGGGCGGGCGGGCGTATGCCGCTGGAAGCGAAGTCGGCGAGAGCAGTTCATGTAACAAGTCAACTAGGAGCGAAAAAGTTGTATTGTCAAGAACAAGACGACATTTATACATGGTAAGATTACACGAGACAGTCAAGTCCTTCTAATCAGATAACATTGTTTTTGGTCCTCCCCACGGCACAGAAACAGAATAAACGGGGGACAACGACTCTCCTTGAAAAATGGTCCCTCTGTCCGAATCTCCCCTCCGGACCGTTCCAACTCCTATCCCGTTTGGCTTGCTCTCTATTTCTGATTTCTTGAATTTTGCCTCCTTGAAAGACGCGCCCCCCCCCCCCCCCGCGCCTCGAGTTAGTGTCGCTTGATGACGGACATGGTGTCGAGGGCGTCCTTCTCGGCGAGTTCGGCCTCGACCTGCTGGATGATTTCGCTGAGGTAGGGAGTATCCTGACAGGTTTTTTGTTAGCGGAACATTACGGCGCTACTTTGGAGCAAAAGAAAATCAAAAGAAGAATAGAATGGGTGGTTGTGTCGTACCTCCTCGGCCTTGGTCCACTGGTCCTTTGGCAGAAGCTTGTGCTGGTAACTGCACTGGACGGAGCGGCGGATACGGTAGATTCGGTCGTAGGACTCCTTGGGGGAGAGACGGCGCAGGGCGATCTGGGTGGACTCGCGCTCCTCCTCGACGAGGTCGTCGAATCTGTTGGTTTGAAACCCGAGGTTAGCCATTTGCCTGACCATGATGATGTAACCCTGATTGATGACAGGCGGGAAAAGCAGGCATTGGCGGCGCCGATATTCATTCTCCCTCCCCCCACCTCCTCCCTCCCCTTCAATCGAAGGCCATCAACTTATGGCTGGGATACCATTTCGATGTCTTGTGGTACAAACGTGGTATATCGGGGGGATTTACCTCAGTCCGAGCTTCTTGTACCCGGCAGCATTGGCGTACCAGTTCGCAGCGGGCATGACCATGTTGGCCAGCCAGGGTCGGCGCAGGACGAAAGGAGCGAGGGAGTAGCCGGTCATGATGGGCGGCGGTCGTTGACGGTAGTTCGGGATTGGGGGGGATAATAGGTGAGGTGAGGGCGAAGTTCTGGGGCTACTTTTCTCTTTGCCGGGATACGCGAAATGCGGCGACGGTGATTGGGGGGAGCGATCCGGAATGTCACGTGAGGGCTAGTTGCATGGTGACCGTGGACGGGTGGACGGTGCCCAGTGTATTTTGGTGATGCACGATGGATTACGGAGCATAGCTGGACCGTTTGTAACGGATGGTGGTTATTGCAAATTCTTCTTCGAAACAGCGCAGAACGGGCTTGCATGATTGTGTAGAAAGTTTTAAAGCTATTCGGAAGCGCGATATGGATTGTTCCGCCAAGGCTGACGAAGCGCTGGATCTTGCAATTGGATCGGGGATTCACGGGGCAGCTCCGAGCAAGCACGACCTAGGAACAGAGGTTCCTCTAGGCAGGCACGTCACACTCCAATGCTACTTACAAAGTCGGCATCTCTGGAAAATAGTTAAAGAGAAAATGACAGTTAAAAATACAGTATCCGTTCAAGTCGATGACGGGGTTCAGTTGCAGACAATGCACTGCCACCATTGAACATGCGTCTGGTCAACTACGAACTGTCCAGCTTGTCCACCAGCCTGCCGCCCACCGCTACCGCCAGCACCCACGAAAAAAGAGGCGCAGCCGACTGGCCACTAATTTGTACGCACGTGAACAGAACGCAGCCCAATTCTCTCAAGCGCCGATTTATCAACTGCGAGTACCTCGATCACGAAGCGACAGCGAAACTTGAAAATGGCCGACGCTGGAGAAGGCAAGAGTGGCGTCCACTCTTCACGAGACTACAGCGGTGTTGAACAAGAGGCCATTGTTGTCGATATCAAGGCGGCACGAAGATGCAATGAGATCTGGTGACAGCGCCAGGAAAAGAAGAGCGGCGGCAAGAGAAAGAAGGGAGAGAGAGACACGAGAACAGGAGAAGGAGGAGCAGGCGGAGGAGGATACGAAAGCTGAGGGGGACAAATCATGACATCTTCGGTGGGATTGAGGATCGGTTCGCGCCTACATTCGCTCCCCATCCGACCCCAAGCACGACAACATGCGATCTGCTTAAACTGTTTATCGCTTTCCCACTCCACCCCCTTCAACATCATCGTCTATGCCAAAGACACGTTTCAGGCCCTTGCCGTACGCACGATAGGCAGCAGTCGTCCTCTCCACCCTACAATCGGAGTTCTCGCACCAGAGTTTCGACAAGACCTTTGCAACACTCGTCAAACGCGTCGAAAATTGGGGACAGATATAGATTGGCACAAGATTGTTCATGGCGTTCATAGATTTGACACAATGCCAGAACCACACTGCCTTTGATGACCATGTCTCATCCATAATCTTGACAAGCGATAGGCCATGCTGCGCTTTTAATTTGTGCTCCTCTTCCTCGAGGACGTGCATGAATTCCAGTCTGACCTCTTCGAATTCCTTCATCTTTCCTCCTTCCAACTCATCCACTCCGCAGCCGACCAGCCAGGCAGGAACAGCAAGCATATCTGCAGGTAGAGCGCAGACCCATTCCAGGTCTATGAGACACGTGAGATTCCACTCATCGTCAACGAACATGTTGCTGGCATGCAGGTCGGTGAGCTGAAGTACGAAGGGCCCGTTACGACGTTCCCTCCTGATGTAGTGGTGAGACAGCGTGCGGAGTAAGGTCATGGCCGCCATTTTTTCTCTGCAAGCTTCGTCGATTGCGCCAGGGTTTTCATCAACCTCGCTAGGATCGAGTTCTATTGCGCCGGGGTCGGAATCAAGGCGATTGTCCAGGAGTGTGAGAATGTCTGTGACATACTGTTCCGTACATGAGTATGTGTCGGCAGGTTCTATTGTCCTCGCTGTACCTTCGTTTTCGAGCGTTGTGATAGTGTGTGTCAAGGGGCGATTCGTCAATGTCACAGAGCTGTCGTCGTTGAACTGAAACGAGCCGATCCGCGGCTGAGGGACTCGAGCTAGGGAGAGAATGACTCGAGCCATGCCTCGAAATAACCGCTTCCTGCGGAGTGGATCATTTTGATATCTCTCGTCGTCCCATGTGTTTGAGAGCATTTGCCCTACATCAGGGCCTATATGTTCAAGGAGCACGTATGCGGTAGGCAGATGGTGGTTCGTCGGATTGGCAGTATACCGCGAGGGTGACGGGTACCGTAGAGCGACATAAAGACAACGTTGAACGATTCGGGAGAGGCGAATATACCAGGGGCGGTGCTCTTCATGGGTGAACTACAAATGTCAGAATGCCGCAAACACAATGGCGGTGACAACTCAAACTTGCATGATGATTGTTCGAGAGCCCGAAGCCGTAGAGATGGGGTATGCGGATGTCAGTACAGTTTTCCTGCATCCATGTGTACGCGCCCACCTCACAACGCAACTTTTCGTCAGCTGTGCCAGGATATCGACTTTCAGCAAGCTTGTACGGCAGGCAACACCGTAAGACGACTTTCCTGTGTGATTTGCTCGACTGTACTTGTATAGGTATACAGACATTGAAGCTGCCTTGAAGCCACTCGTCTTGGGGCGCAATGATGCAGACGTCTCGATGGTTGAGCTGGAGATGATGTTTGACCAGACAACAAATCGCATCTGTTCCCGTCGAAAGCAAATTGTAAAGCTTGTTCCGTGCGGGAAGATGCGTTAGTCGCTCAATGATGTTTACATTCTGGTCGGCAGCCCACTCATAGGTGACAAAACCCGGGTCTTCAAGTTCCAAAGTTGCACACATGATTGAAGCAAGTTGTGTCCTGAAGGATACCATGATAATGATAATTGGGTGGATAATGATGGGCTACTAATTCTCCATAGTAATACTACAGTTCAGAACTCCACTCTCAACGTGGGGGCGGCCTACATAATATCATTCGATTACGAAGCGTTTTTGATGACAAAGGGAGGGTCCGCAGCTATTGGTCTTCATTCTGGTACGGATTACAGTATGTATGTACTCCGTATTATCATCTGAGTCCTGACTTCTGTTGAAAGCATGCCCTTTCGACGTATTGAAACTCTGGAAACTCCTTATGCCGGGCCTTCTACTGCGTCTCTCGATGGTAGATGCATGTTCGCTTCGAATCGCGAGTTAGAATTATTCTCACCTCTCCAATGACAATGTCACAGTGAGAGCATGCCCCGTTGCGGGGCATTTCACGAGGACGATGGAAGACAACCCAAGTGGTTGTGAGGAGCGAGCACATGTCGCGCAATATTACGGAGTACACCAACAAGCTTCTCTTTCCTGCCTGAAGGGCGGGCGCTTATCAAAATGCTTGCAATAACAGTGAAAGTCATTGGTCTGTGGGATGGACATTTCCCTGGAGATCAACCTGTCGGCAGATGGGGCGGTCACGAGCTGTTTCATCCCACTCAACTGGGCCATCACCGCCGTTGTGGATCATGTCTGAAAGGTCTTCGGGGTCCAGTGCGCCGTCGGCGATTACGAGATTCAGGAGTACGAACACAGAGTCGTAGCGAAGAAGAGGGTGCTCCCTGCCGGAGACTCCAAAACTGCATCGTGTCAGGGTTTGTTTGGCGTCATATGAACGCACTCACCTGTTATTGTCCGAATCTTTGTTGTTCTTGACTGTACGTTGATCAAGCTTGTAGGAAAATCCCGGGTTGCCTTCAGCTGTCCGTTCAAGTACGAGGCAGACGTCCTTCTAGGAATCAGTACTAGGCAAAGATAAGGCTGCTGTTATTATCATGGTTCTGACCTTGTAATAGGGCACGCCTGCTATGCATATTCCGCCTCATCTGGCTCCACTATTGCAGATCCAGAGAAGTTGTATGCGAAATTGTATTATGCAGTTCCTCTCATGGGTATAATGGGTCATAGCCTGTCCACAGCATGTCGATGAGTCGGTCTAGGTCCGGCGATTTGAAACCGTGTTTCGGCTTCTCGATATCGCGAGCGTCGCTCCCGGACTCGTATGGCAAGACCTTTTACAACGATTGCGTTCTGCTTTTTAGCTTCAACACCCCGACGTTATTCGTTGCTCGTAAATGGTTGATTTCCTTGGTGTACGCGTCACCCGGTGAAAGCCAGCCCTGAACGCCTTCACCTTCGAGAGAAGGGTTTTGGCGGTTGGAGATTCCCGGAGCCGGGTCGGCCTTTGGATTGGGTCTTATAAACCCGCCAGAAATCTTTGAGTTTGTGCGCCTCTAGAATGAGTGCCTCGAGATAGAGCGCTCTTGCCTTACAGTCGTCACAATCAGGTTCATGGTTTGATCTCTCCCAACGCCACCTTCTTTCAGTGAGCTTAAGGCCATTACGGGGGAGAAGAGAGACTGAGAGGTGCACTGCGTAGATCTTGAGGACAAGATCTTGATTCCGCAAGGTCTTGTCGCCGTATAGCTTGAGGTCTGTTTCTCTGTCTGTCGCGCTCATGATGCTCGCCGCTTTCCCAGCCACCAGACTTGGGGCAATCAGCTATGGGGGCCGGGTTTCCCTGTTGTGAAGGCATCGTTCGCGGATCGTGTCGAACCACCGGATGGGAGAGGAGAAATTCCATGGCGCCAGAACTTGAGGTGCGCTGGTTCATGAAGAATGAAGAATCAAATGGGCGCGCACCATTATTACCCACGTCGCGTCCCGTCATCTTGTCTGTGTTCAAGATGCAGATTGCAGAGCCCGAGCCCCCCACAAGGGCCGCGCAATGGGTGGCCGCTCACCTCAGGCATCAACTGTGGGCTCCCGCGGCACAGGCCAGCCCGGGGGAGCGAAATGCGCATTTCCTCATTATTCAGTCTTTTGGGATTGACAGCTGACCGGACTCGACTTGGACAACGACGCACCACCGACCTTTCGGGGAGGGGGGTTACAAGAAAAGAAGCCTTGGAGATAGACAAGATCTAGGCTTGCCCCCAACTCTAATCAGTTTGCGTTTCCTCTCCTCGACACCAGAACATGCAACAACCTCATACCGACCCTCGGCCGACTTTCCAATGCAACAAACCGGGGCTTTGACCCCTCTGCAGAAATGGGCCGCCTCTGCCTCCGACACCCAGTTCAACGCCGTTGCTGGTGCCATAGGCGGTTTGACTTCCGGGGTCGTCACCTGTCCCCTTGACGTCATCAAGACAAAACTCCAGGCGCAGGGCATGTACAGAGTGCTACAAGATGGCCGCCACGTTGGACAACCGAAGATGTACAATGGGCTGGTGGGAACAGCCAGAGTTATATGGCGAGATGAAGGAATTCGGGGCATGTATCGCGGGCTGGGTCCGATTATCATGGGATACCTGCCCACATGGGCCGTTTGGTTTACCGTCTACAACAAGAGCAAGGTTTGGACGGCCCAGTATCACGGTGAGTTCTTGTTGAAATCCTTGGTGTCGTTTGGTACCAGTGGAGAGAAGTGATCCGTGAATTGTCAGGACAATTGCTTAAGCTGACATGACTGTAGACAACCCGCATGTCATCAGCTTCTGGTCCTCCATCATCGCTGGAGGAAGCAGCACCATTGTCACAAATCCCGTATGGGTCATCAAGACGCGGCTCATGTCACAGAGTTACTCGCCCGCAAGAGACCACGCCGCCCATTTTATGTATCCCAAACCTGGCAACACCCCCACAACCAGACCGACGCTGAACCACCCCTGGCACTACCGATCTACTCTCGACGCCGCTAGAAAGATGTACACATCTGAAGGCTTGATATCGTTCTACTCTGGACTTACGCCCGCGCTGCTCGGCCTCACTCACGTGGCCGTTCAATTTCCCACGTACGAGTATCTTAAGACTCAGTTCACTGGTGAGGGAATGGGTGAAGGCGCAGGGGAAGCACACTGGTTGGGCATTTTGTCAGCATCGGTACTGTCCAAGATCCTAGCAAGCAGTGCCACGTACCCGCACGAGGTTATTCGAACACGTCTTCAGACTCAACGGAGGCCGGTAGCAGGAGAGCAGTTCCTTCAAGGGCTTGGCATCACTACTCCGACCGAGCGCAAGACAGTCGACAATCGCAAGTATAAGGGCATTGTGATGACGTTCAGAACTATTCTGCGAGAGGAAGGCTGGCGGGCCTTCTATGCTGGTCTGGGAACCAACATGATGCGTGCTGTTCCGGCTGCTACGGTCACCATGTTAACATATGAGAATGTCATGCGGTTGCTCAACCAGGTGAAAGCCGAAGGGCAGAGTAAAACGTCCTGGACAGACTGATTCATAGGCGATGGCCCAGTACCGGGTAGCATGCCGATCATTGCTAGCAGGTGACGGGTACGACATCCAATATATTTTCATTCCCTAGAAGACACGCACTCACACGAAACACACACATCGACTTCGATTCATCAGAGAGAGGACGCAGTGGGCTATAAAGGTATCGCCCCAGCTAGCCTCTTCTGAACAAGGAACGGTTGTAGCATAGGCGAAATACGTTGATGGGCATTGGGGGGTTTTTTTTTCAACATGTCGGAAATACTCAAGGCGCGAATGTCATTTTTCATTTCATTTGTTCCTACCAAAACTGCATACATGGAATTTGTGCTTGATGGGCACCAAGCAAAACAAAGCCAGGGGGCCGTCGAGCCCGAAAGAGCGTGGATGGTGGAAGCGTCAGGACGAGGAGGCTGCTGAGAATGGGACAGGTATGGGACGAGTATAGGTGTAGCATTGTCGTCGACGTACATAGCATGTGAATTTTAATGGCTTGATGAACTTCAATTCACGTGGTGCGCACGCACGCACACACACAAAACACGCAACACAGAGAGGGGTGGGGGGGAGAGAGAGAGGTGGGTAGTTGATGTGACGAAGGAGGAATAAGTTTGCTACCTTCGCCCTGCTTCCCTTCTTGCCGCTCTGATGGACGACCTTGTATATCTGTGGAAGAAACAGCACGCATAAGTTTCTAGTCCGATGCAGTGTACAGTATACGATGTAATCAATGGCCGCGGGCAGATTACTTACACAAATAGCACGCTGGCCATGGCAAATGCAGCAACGGGTGCCATGAATTTCTAACGAGCAGGGTAATTCAGTCATGAATTCCGTCTTGGCGGCTAGTTTGCCTCGATTTCTGTGACCAGGAGATTCTTACGCGGGGGTCCATGAGGGCTGTTGTTTTTGGACCTCAGTCGATGACTCTGTTTGCCTCGGAACCCAGCGAGTAATCTGCGGTGGCAGCGTGGCAGAAAGGGGCAATGCACGGGCACGGGTGAGCGACGAGTGAACAACAAGTTATTGAGTGAGTGAGTGAGAGAGTGAGAGTGAATGGGCTAGTTGAGTGGTTAAGTGGTTGAGTGGTGAGTGGTGAGTGGTGAGTGGTGAGTAGTGAGTAGTGAGTGGTGAGTGGTGAGTGGTGAGTGGTGAGTGGTGAGTGGTGAGTGAGAAAGTGCGTGCGCAAAAAAGCTACATAATTCTCCCGAATCGGCCGTTGGTCCAAGCTCCGGATGGATGTCCCGGTCGTCTTCTTCAATCACGCCAGACGGGCTTGGTTGGAAGGAGGACTGAACTGACCTGTTTCCATCAGCCCAGGTGGTGCCAAGCAAGGGGTCTCCCCCTGCCCAGCCTTTGCCCAGCCCAGTGCAAGCTGCTGTGATGTGATGATTGATTAGCGCCAGGAACAAGCCGCCATGAGCCCATCGAATCCAGCCGGGCATTCCCCCCCCCCTCCTCCTCCTCCCGTCGTCTCCCACGTTACCACGTCCGCCGTGCAGACCAGAAGACCATACAGCTTTTTTGCGCAATCCCAGGCGCGCGCAGTTCAAACGGGTGCCCCCCCCCCCATTAGTAGAGCTCGTTTTCACCTTCTCAGAGTGACCTCCCCGTTTGTCTACCTCTCGTTTTCCTACTTCCTGCTTCCTCTTCCTCTTTACCTTTCTTCCCACAGTTTTTTGCCAAATTCCACCTCGTTCGCGCCTCTGTCAGGTTCCATTTCTGCATAGCTTCCCCTTCCCTCAGCCGTCGACTTTGTGCAATCGCATTTTCGTTCTCGGCTCCTCTCCCCCACCTCCAAACATGCCCGTCGAGCTGCGCAAGCGCAAGGCGCCACAGCCACCTCCCGCTCCAGCACCGGCTGTAAAAAAGGCCTCCAAAGCTGGTAGACCCGCTAAAGCGAAGGCTGCTGCTCCCAAAAAGGAGGAAGCTGCGGCCAAGAAGGACGCTTCTGCCGCTGCGGCCGCCAAGAAGGTCGCTGCGGGTGACGTTATTGACCTCGATGGCTTTGGGGGTGACATCGAAACAAACGATGGCAAGAAGACTAGTCTGAAGGAGCTTGTGGAAGAGAGTGAGAGTGGTGTTGTGCTCTTTACTTATCCCAAAGCTTCTACTCCGGGTTGTACGTTCTTCATATTCTGCGTTTTGCTTGCGGGAATTGATATCGCTGAGGATATGATGGGCTCTCTCACTTGTGACGACAACATCAAACCTTGGCTTCCCGCTTTGGCTGTAGCGTACTCAAGTGTTTCAAAAATCTGCAAGTGACCAATCTTTGCTAATGTTTTCCTTCTCACTAGGCACCACTCAAGTCTGCCTCTTCCGCGACTCCTACGACCCTCTCACCGCAGAGGGTCTCGCCATCTACGGCCTCAGCGCCGACTCTACCAAGGCGAACACCACGTTCAAGGAGAAGCAGAAGCTTCAATATCCCCTGCTTTGCGACCCAGAGGCGACATTGATCGCGGCTATCGGATTGAAGAAGCAGCCAAAGGGTACACAGCGTGGCGTCTTTGTCGTGGACAAGAAGGGCAAGGTGCTTGTTGCTGAGTCGGGCGGTCCTGCGGCAACGGTGGAGAGAGTGAAGGCCTTGGTGGAGGAGCTCAAGGAGTGAAATATTTTCCTGTTATTTTTTTCTTCTTTCTTTTCTTCTTGCGGGAGACGGAAGACAAAGCCGTGAATAGGGCGGGATGATAAACTAGGTTTATGGAGCTTCGCTTATGGGATCAGAGTATTTGTGAAAAGGGATTAGGGATCGAGGAAAGGGTTGGTATAGATGGCTTTTTATGTTTTGTTTACGCGGTAATTATGGAATCTGGACAGCAGGCAATTTTATTCAATCTTAGACTTGAGCTGGTACTTTGGCGTGTGGGTTTGAAATCTGGTTCACTAGCACGGCGGTCGCAGAATTATGAGATTGTCTAGGGTGCTAGCATGAGCGTTTGGTCTCCGACGCGCAGTCATGGCAAACACTAGATTCAGCATCTACGCTTTTGCACAGAGTACATACAGCTTTGATGTACATGAAGGTGGTTAATCCTACAACCTACCTTCGACTTACATGCATGCAGGGTAAGCACGGCAAAGCATCGGCTAATCCCTACACCAGCACCCAATAATCGCGAACGCATATCCAACCTCCAAACGCTCAGTCTTGGCCCATCGACCACTCTCCCTCCACAAGCGATCGCCTGTCAATCCCCCCACAGCCCATCGCAACGTCAGTATGTCGACACAGACGGTGGCAAAGGCGGCCGGAGGCCTTGTTTCCATTGCAAAGGTACGTCCCAACCCCCGGCCACCAGCTCGATTGAGCTTCCTCTTTCCATTCTCTCCGTGTTTTTAACCCCCAGCAACATGGTGGTAGTAGAAAACCCAAACTGACTGACGCATTCTGCCGAGTTGCGATCCATAGAAACAAACCGTTCAGTCCGCAGGAATATGGGAAACGCTCCGCCGGGCCCTCGCCATCGACCCCAACCGTTCCAACGGTGTTCCTCTGAACCCGTACTACCGTAACCCAGCGCCCGGTAGCAACGACCCCATGACGTTTGAAGATCCCGTCACGATACCCGCCGGCGACATCGCCGACAATCCCTACTGGAAGCGCGACCACCGCAGGCACTACCCTAAGCTGAGCGTCATGAAGCAGGCCGATGTGGCGAGCTTGTTGACTCTCGGAAGCGCCGCTAGCCCCAAGGTCGAATTGATCGGGGAAGCCGGCGAGAAGCAGCTTGTTGCGGCGCAGGAGGAGGGCGAGACTGGGCTGGCCAAGTGCCTTGAGAAGGCGTCTGCGGATGTCACCAAGGAGGTGTTTGTGAATGGGCTGCCGCCGCTGCCTAGCGGACAGAGCTTGGCGAAGGGCAGTTGGGATGTTCATCAGTATGAGTTGACGGAGGAGAATACCTATCCTTCTGGGTGAGTTGCTATCTTTCTTCTGTCTCCCATCGGTTCATCTCCGTTTGACAGGGGGCGTATGGGAATATACTGGGAAAGTAAGGGACCTTGCTAACTTGGCGTAGATATCCTTGCCGGACTTTCCAGTGATTTTTTTTTTGGGGGGGGTGGGCGGGGGGAGATTTTGTGTGAAACTATTGTACATAAGAAGGACGGTGGTGGTAACCATAGATGCCAGGTTCTCTCCTTTGTGACGACAAATTCAAGACTTCTTTTCTCATAAATTACGCCATTCGTCGCCTCAAACGCCAAACTACACCCCCCCCCCTCCCCAAATAAAACGCCAAAACGCCAAAACACAATACGCAGTAGTTTACCCCCAAGACTCCGCTGTCGCAAAATCAGCAAGTCATCCTCTCCACAATCTTCGCCTTGCCCTGCGCCTTCTTCACCCTATCATCAAAGTCCTGCACCCCCTCGTCGCTGTTCTCCGTCGACAACGTATCCGGCTCGACGAGCGCATACAGCATCCTGACATTCTTGACTAGTCTGGCGTTCCTCGGCAACTGCGGCAGAGAACACGTCTCGGCTGCCTCTGCTGCCTCTGCTGCTGAGGCGCCATCTGGAGGCGGGCCCGTTGCTGCCGGGATCCTCGGGATCCTGTTGGCCCAGATTATGGCCCGGCTGGCTAGTCTCCCGCTCTCGAGGAACTTTTCGAAACCCTTTTGCATGCCGAATTGTCGACCTTCTAGGCGGCCGGCTTTGGCGCCGTCTGCGAGGCCTTGCGAGTAGCCCCGTTGGTAGAAATTTTGCTCGAGGTTGAGGATGTCGTCGAAGGGATCTGGGGAAGACATGGTGTTTCCCTGAGTTTGCTTGGTATGGAGTGGGATGGATGAGTGAGTGAGTGGCCGAGATGTATATCAAAGATTTTGGTGTAATAGGCAAGAGTGAGTTGGTGGTGTGGTGGGGCATTTTGGGCGCAGAGTTGGGGGGAAATGACGTTTGGCTTGTTGGTCATGTACATAGGGCTTCAATGGGAGGGGGGGAAAGATGTTCTGGTAAGAGTTTGACTGGGGATGAGAAGGATGAGACGGATGTACTGTACTGCTTATGAGAAGGGAAATAGCGGATTGATTTGGTGTTTGACACACTACCTAGGTACTGGCATGTATCCAAATGTACTCTTTTTCGTCAACAAGTCTTACAAAACAAAGAAGAATGCGACAAAATGTGAGGAGGGGCTCAGCCGACTTTGGCAGGACCCCTCCGTGCGCCTGCCCGCGCAAAAGTCCAGATCTCGGAGCCCAGGTGACTCAGCTTCATCGGTGGTGCTTGCTCTGTTCTGCCCCTTCACTTCCCTTCCTCGGATTAGTCCAGTCCATTGACGCCGTAATACAACTTCTCCCAACTGCAGCCTAATTTTCCGTTTGAGCAGACCGCACCCAGGAAAATCTACGAGAAACTGTGTCATGCCGGTTGAAACCCCAATCCTTCCCGTCAAGGGCAAGAGGAATATCCTCATTACCTCTGCCCTGCCCTACGTCAACAACGTGCCGCATCTGGGAAATGTCGTGGGTAGCGTGCTCAGTGCCGACGTCTACTCCCGCTTCAGCAAACTTCGCGACCGTCCCACGCTCTACATCTGCGGCACAGACGAGTACGGAACTGCTACCGAGACGAAAGCCCTCGAGACGGGCCAGACCCCTCAGCAGCTTTGCGATGAGTTCCACAAAAAGCACAAGGAGGTCTACGACTGGTTCGAGATTGGATTCGACTACTTTGGACGTACTACGACGGAAAAGCAGACGGAGATTGTGCAGGAAATCTTTTCAAAACTACACAAAAATGGGCTGCTCGAGGAGCGCACGACAACCCAGCCTTACTGCGAAAAGCACGATGGATACTTGGCCGACCGATTCGTCGAGGGAACATGCCCGAAATGCGGCTACGACGATGCCAGAGGTGACCAGTGTGACAAGTGTGGAGGTCTTTTGGATCCGTTCGAGCTGATCAAGCCTCGGTGCAAGGTTGATGGAGCTCAGCCCGTGCCTCGCGATACCAAGCACATCTTCTTGAAGCTCAACGAGCTCCAACCTTCCATTGAGAAGTGGTTTGAGGATGCGCACAAGAAATACGGTTGGCCCGCAAACGGTACCGCCATCACCAAATCGTGGCTGACCAAGGGCCTCGAGGGTCGAAGCATTACCAGGGACCTCAAGTGGGGTGTCCCGATCCCATTACCTGGCTACGAGAAGAAGGTCATCTATGTGTGGTTTGACGCTTGCATTGGATACCCTTCCATCACAGCCAACTACACTGACGAATGGGAGAAGTGGTGGAAGAACCCCGAGGACGTTTCTCTCTACCAGTTCATGGGCAAGGACAATGTTCCTTTCCACACCGTCATTTTCCCTGGATCCGAGATTGGAACAGGTGAGAAGTGGACCATGCTGAACCACCTGTCTACGACCGAGTATCTCAACTACGAGAATGGAAAGTTTTCCAAGTCGCGAGGGGTTGGTGTCTTTGGCAACCAAGTCAAGGAAATTGGTATCTCGCCGTCTGTTTGGAGATACTACCTCTTGTCAAATCGTCCCGAGACTGCCGACACCCAGTTTGAATGGCAGGCGTTTGTTCTTTCCAACAACAGCGAACTGCTTGCCAACTTTGGCAATTTTGTCAACCGAATTGTCAAGTTTGTCAATGCCAAGTGTGATGGCACCGTTCCCGAATTTTCTGCCTCTTACACTGACGACACCTTTGACTTTTCTGCGTGGATTGCTCGCGTCAATGGCCTCCTCGCCGAGTACGTCGACGAGATGGAGAAGGTACACATTCGCGCTGGTGTGAGAAAGCTCATGGAGATCAGTACTGAGGGCAACACCTTGCTCCAGTACAGACTGGACAACACCAACCTGGTCGAGCACCCCGAGCGGACCAAGACTGTGATTGGCTTCGCCCTCAATCTCTGCCACTTGCTCGCGTCTCTCGCCTCGCCATACATGCCCTCAACGTCCGAGTCCATCTGCAGACAGCTGAACGCGACGCTCGGCTTCATTCCAGATGTCTGGAACCCTGAGATTCTCAAGAGCGGCCACCAGATTGGGAAGGCCGCTTACCTTTTTACTCGTATTGATGACAAGAAGGTAACGGAATGGAAGGCGCAGTTTGGAGGCAGTGCCGAGTCCCGTGCTGCCGAAGAAGCTGCTAAGAGGAAGAAGCAGGAGGAAAAGGAGAAGAAGAAGGCCAAGAAGGCGGCCAAAGCTGCCGAGGCAGCCCAGGCAACCTTGGGTGAGAAGGTCGCGGCTGTTGTTGAAAAGATCACGGGGACGGGGACGGATGGGAGGAAGCAGGACGGGGCGCCTGTGGCGGGAGATACCAAAGATTTACCGATTAGGGTCAAGCCTGAAGGTCAGTAGAGGGAGATTCATCATAGCTGTTGTCAAGAAGGATGGAAGTCAAGAAAGATGGAAGAGGCATGTGTGGCAGGTAAAAATTATATGGGACAGAAACGGGGGGGGGGTTCTTCACATGGGAGAATGTCGAGAAGGGTATTTTTTCTCAACATGGCGGAATGGCATGTATCGCCAGAGTACTATGGCGGTGTATGGGCGAACCTTGGCGATAGACTTGGCTAGATGAAGATGAAGATGAAGTATGATGCACGATCAAGCGAATGGGTGTGTATCAAGCTTTCTGAAAATGCAAATGCCAACTCTCTTAATCCGTAGTCCGCAGAAAAAGTCGATGGCGTCCCCCACGGGCCACAAACCGCGATAGCCCGCCCGCCAGCGCCAGCGCCAGCGCCAGCCCACCCACCTCGGAGGGGCAGATTTTTGGCAGCAGCTTTCGCAAAGAAGCTCCGAACCTCGTCCGCTGCCCTTTTACCGCACACACACACATACACACACACACACACACGCACTCACACACGACCGCCATCATTAGCCTCGCCCCTTCAACTACCCTGATGCGCACCCAATTCCAAAAGCAGCGTCATCCAACCCCGACGAGTTGAAGAAAACAACAAACTTGATCAACGAGAGACGGACCCAAAATGGACATTCGCGTCCTCACGAGCGCAGACCTCCCCCTCATCCAGCACGCCAACCTCGAGAACCTCCCCGAGAACTACTTTCTCAAATACTACCTCTACCACGCGCTGTCGTGGCCGCAGCTGAGCTACGTAGCCGTGGACGCGTCGCGGCCGAGGAAAGGACCGTATGACTACCCCAAGATTGTGGGCTACGTGCTCGCCAAGATGGAGGAGGAGCCGGCGGATGGGGTGCCGCACGGGCACATTACGAGCCTGAGTGTTATGAGGACGCATCGACGGCTGGGGATAGCAGAGAAGTTGATGAGGCAGAGTCGTGAGTGTCCATCTTTCCAACCGCCAAAAAAAGGAAAAACCATTTTGAGAGAAGAAAATGCTGACGAAGACGACGCAGAACTCGCCATGGTGGAATGTTTCCAGGCGAGATACGTGTCCCTCCACGTGCGCGTGTCCAACGCCGCGGCGCGGCATTTGTACGAGGACACGCTGCGGTTTAGGAATGAGAAGACGGAGGCCAGGTACTATGCTGATGGGGAGGATGCCTTCTCCATGCGTCTGGACCTGAGCGGGATCAAGGCCCTTGACGGGGAGGGGGGAGGAGGAGGATGCGGACGGGGCCGAGGACGAGGCGGCGGATGAGGGCGAGGCGGTGGGCGAGGTGGGGAGGGATCCGGGCGAGCGCAAGAAGAAGATCAAGGTTGCGGTGGGGAGGAGCCGCCTCGGTGTTGGTGCGCTGGTTGAGAAGGATGAGAGTAGGTAGGGAGGGAGGGGCACACGGGATGGATGATGGATGAAATGAAGCCTGAAAAAAAAAAATCAAAAAAAAATCAAGGGTGTGCGGAACTTGGGAAAGCGGCGAGCTCACGTGGATAATTTGTCACCGTTCCCATCCCGTGGGGAGCATGTTTTCGAACAAGACGTCGAGCTGATGGTTGTTACAATCCCTGCGGATATGAAAGAGCATCTATCATGCGTTCAGGGGCCTCATGGGGGCGTCACAAAAGTTGTCATCATGTCATCATACCATGAGATTTTGCGGCGAATGATGAGCAGGTTTTTTTTTTTTTTGTTCCCCCCCCCCCCCAATCGCCCTTTCGTTCAAAGACGAGTCTTACATCCACACAACCTCACTCAGTACCCAGCCTCGCTGGCCGCCAGTTCCCTCGCATACGCCTCATCGGCCTCCGTCCTCAGCATGTCCAGATTGTCCGTCAGCGCCTCAATCGCCTTCTCCAGGGCCCTCCTCTCCACACCATCACCCAAGTCGGCCGCTTGGCTGGCCATTTCGCTGACTTCTGCCTCGATTTGTTCCGCGGCCTTGTATTTGGCAGTCGATGCTGGACCTGGAGGAGGGGCCGTAACGCCCGTCTCTTGGCCGTCGTCTTCTGGCCATGCGCCTGGTGCGCGGTCGCGCGGGTTGCCTCGCCCGCGACCGGCTCCGAATGATGCTCCTCTCCCACCGAGCGGACCACCTCTTCCGCGGCCTCGACTGCCCCAGCTGGAGCCCCCGGGCCCGAACGGGCCGTGAGGTCCAAGGGGGCCATGTTCACCCAAAGGTCCATGCCGTGCCAATGGCCCATCCATACCTAGCAGAGGACCGTGAGAACCGAATGGCCCCCGTTCGCCAAGAGGTCCGTCGGGTCCGAAGAAGAACGAGCTGCGTTGTGATGGGCCGTTGCAGCCTCGGACAAAGGCCTGGCTCCAAGGAGGAGGGGCGGGAGCTGCGGTCGGGGCTGGGGGCGCCGGGGGCGCAGATGTCGCCGATGGAACAGGAGGCACGGCAGGAATAGAAGGCACAGGCATCCCGAACGGGCGGCCCCATGGACCTCGCGCTGAATCTTTGTAGGCTCTCCTCATCTCGCGCTTCTGGTGCCTCTGTTCCCGTCTCTCCGCTCGTCGTTGTCGTCGCTCACGTCTGCGCGTTTGCGTCTGTGCCTTCTTGATGGATTTCCACTGCGCGTGCAGCCCTTTAATTTGTACCTGGAGAGCCGTTCTATCCACAGATTGGTCAAGGTGCGCGTCTTCGGGCATCGATCTGGTCGACTGGAGGTCAGCCCTCAACGCCTTCACGTCGCTCTTGGTGCGCATCTGATCGGGGTTGGATGTCCAGTCCCGCAGCCTCTCTGTATACAGAGGGAGCTGGTGATCCTTGATGTCGTCATAGCTGGGGAGAGAGCCGATGGAAGATTCGGAACTGCTCGAATCAACCGAGGAGACTGATGATTCCGACGAGGATCGGTTGTGGTTGTGCTTCTCGTCGCGACGGGAATGACGGCCTCGTCCCCCTCCCCCATCAGCAGAATGGCGGCCCCAGTGGCCCCGGCGCCCATGGCGCCCTCGGTCGTGGCGGTCGTGGTGTCCATGATGCATATCACGTCGGTCGGAACGGTGACCATGACGATCACGATGCCATCCCGAACCGCCGCCAAAGGACCATGAAGGCCCTGGGGGGGGAGGGCCATGGAAGTCGTCCCGGCTCGCTGACTGTTCAGGGCCAGCCTGACGGCCGGGCCCGGCATTCCCATCTTCCGGTCCATCACGTCGTCCCGGTGAACACCCTCTACGGGCCCTGGAGATGCCGTTGCTGCCCAGCTTGAGACCGTTATCCCAGACAACAGCACCTCCATACCGAATGCCGTCATTGTCGATTGAAAATCTTCCAAAAGTGGTAGCGTATGCTTCGCGTTGCTGCTGCTGCCTCGACCTGTCCCCGTCATCCTCGCGCTCCGCCTCCCACCCCCCGGGCGCGAGCGCCCCGGTCTCCTGATCAAGCTTCAGGCTCATCCCCCTGGGCCCAAAGAACCCATCGTTCCACAGTTGAATGGTTGCCTCAATCTCCCTCTTGGTCCCCGTCGTACTCGGTTGATTCCCGCGCACCTGCTCGAGCTGTGCCTCTACCGGAAAACAGCCACTTGTGGGACTGGCATCACTTCTGGCTTCGGCGCTCAACTTCCTCTCGATGACGGCTTCGTTTCCTCTGGTCGTGTGATCCGGCAGCAAGAAGTTCACAAAGGTTGCCCAGTCCTGGCTAGTTACATCTCTGGCGGCCCAGTCATTCTGGTAAGGGAAGTCATCTGGTGAAGAAGTGCCTTCAACCTTGACGGAATAAACGACAACATCTCTCTGCAGACCTGTTGCCGCCGCCGGGGGTGGTCGCGATTCAAAGTACAGCGTCGCGCCGGGCTGTGTGGTGGGCAAAGGTTGCTGCTGCTGAGAGGCTTGGACGTGCGTAATCAACGATGTCTGTGGTGTCAGAGGGGGCGTATAGACGACGTCGCGGCCGGCGGAGGAGGAGACTCGCGATGGCGTATCTGGTGAGGTGGTGTTGGTGTTGGTGTTGGTGTTGGTGTTGGTGTTGGGCGAGCGAGGCCCGCCTGAGTTGGAGTAGATGTCTGTTTCTGAGTAGGGAGGGGGCGGGACATCATCCGCCTGCATGTGCATGTGCATGTGCATGTGCAGGCTGTTCAAGTTTTGGCTCATGGCTGAGATGGTATGCGTCTGGTCTCCGTGCGTGAAGGAGTCTGTAGTCTGTGTGATTCCCTCGGATGACGATTGTGAAGACGACGACGTATTGAAATATTGAAATGGAATTGCGGTGCGGTGCGGTGCGGGGCGGGGCCGAGGTGGGCTTGTGGGAGGGATGCTGTCACCGATGCGACTACATACATACATATGTACAGTACGGATTACTGCATGTGTCACTCGTGAATCTGAAAGGTACCGAATTCGTACGTGGCATGATATCAGATTCATCCATCTAAACCAAGGGACTGTACTCAACCGCCTTGGACACAATCGTTGCACAAGCGTCATGAGGCTTGCTGCAACGCTCAAGCTCAAAAGTGACTGATGGCACTGGAAGGGATTCGTTTGGACTCGTGGCCCCCGCAGCCACGAATGCCGGGCACACTCACGACTTCATCTCGACTCATCAAGACGTCCGTGTCCATCGACCACGTCCGTGACTGACTTGTCGTCAGCTTCCCGGAGTCAGACAGACCCGCCATCCATGAACCGACTTCGGGGGGGGGCCCCTCCTCGTGCGCGCGAATTGCAGGGCCTGACCCCGCCCCCCTCAGACCCTCAGAGAGCCCGAACAGCCGCCGCCACCCAATAGCAAGCCCTTCTGCGGCCTTTCTGCTGACGCGGCCGCTGGAGGGACCCACCCTGCAACTCACTCCATGTCCTCCTCCTCCGTGTCCAGATTGAGGCCCAGCGGCCTCGGCTTTTCTCTCAAGTCTGGTTTGATAGCAATCGTCAAGTAGCCCAATTCCGTCTTCCCTTGTCTCTGACACAAGCCCATCTGCGATTGAAAGCCGCTCGTCTTCTTTTCTTTTCTTTTCGGCCACTTCTCCCCTTGAGGCCGGATGCATGTACAACATCCTGTCACATTAGAGCCGCCTTCAATCGTCTTTCGATCCAGTCATCGGCCAAGGGAAATAAATCATCCATCCGAAGGGTCGCCGAGATGGAAAAGGGCGTCCTCCTGCTTATAATGGTCTGCGATCAAGCTAGCCAGGTGATCTCGCGAGTGGGTGCCCCTGCAGCAAACGTTCTTGTTAGTCATCAATCCACCGTTGGTTCAAGGCAAGCTGAGTGAGGCCCGAGCCCTTACAAGTTGGTGACATAAGTGTCAATGAATTCGGCGGGTACCAGCTCCGTTACAGCACTTCGAATCTCCACATTGTTCACCATGCTTCCGTCGGCAAAGCTCACAAAGCCTGATGAATCTCCCCACTCAATGAGCGAGTCTTCGTCGAAGGGATTGACCGGACTGAGCTTGTAGACCCCTGCCAAGACAACAACCGCACTGCCCTGCTCCTTGGCTGCTCGGGCAATGGCGGCAGCGCCCGCATCCGTCACGGCACCTCCGTTGGCAACAATCGTTCTGGCGCCTAGAATCACTTTGCTCACTTGTGACATGTAGGCCATAAGGCCAGAGTTCATAACGTTTACCACCGTGGTTCCCGACGCAGTGAGCTTCTTTCGGAAGTTGGCATATTGGATTTCCCCAGTCTGCTTCCGAGGAGCTTCCGTTACGATCAAAACCGTAAATTTGCGCTTTGCTGCCGCTCGAAGAACAAATCGCTCCACAGTAGGCGACGGCTGGTGGACAACAATGTGGTCCCCCGGTCGGATTTGAACCTCTGCAAGCGCGGCAATTTGGTCATCCACCTGGCTTATCTCATCCTTGATCTCTTCGATTCCATCAATGACCTCGGATCTCAGAGCATGTACTTGACTATTTGTCTGGTGCGCAATGCGTGTTGGAGTCGAAGTACCCGAATTGCGATGCGGCGAGGAGGATCCATCACCGAGCGAGGGCGGCGAAATAGAGAGGAGGTGGAAGAGGGACTTTGGGACGTTGACGGAGCTGTACGATGGCATAGGTCCCAGTCTCGGAGGCGGAACAGCAGGGCTAGACAAGTAGCCGCCCGCTGAGTCTTGCTTTGCGTATGACGAGGAAGGTGACTGAAGAAGGCTCATGGGATCTGCGGTATGAGGTGGTGTCATGGGCGCTTCGCTCGGCGTCTCGCTCGGCGTCTCGCTTGATGCTTCGTTTCGGTCTTCGACTGCCTCGTCGCGAATGAGGGCAAGAATCCTGCGCACAATATTGCCGATGACAAGCTCCTTTGGCTGAGCCTCTACCAAACGACGGCCGATTCGAGAAACATTCTCTATGAGTCCATCCACATCCTGCCACTTTGAGCGCGCAACAACTTGTAGGAGGATATGCGCGGTGGCAACGGCGCATGGCTCCGATCCTCGTATTTGCCGTCTCTTGAGGAGACTGCATAGTGATGGTTAGTGCTGCAGGTTTGCAAAGGCGCTGCGAGGCACTGGCAACAATGTGCTCCGTGGTGACCACTCACGAAATGAGGTTCTCGACGGCTGCCTCCAATGGTCGTCCTCTAAGGGATTTGAGGTATTTCTCCAGGTCAGGCGCGTAGCCCGCAGTAGCAGAGGGCATCTTGACAATGTAATGTTGGGGAAGAGCCCAATGGGTGGAATTGCCGGGTATACTGGCTCGTTTCGCGACAAGGGGATTTGAAGCTGAGGTGGATGACTCGGAAAATGAGCATTTTTGTGAGGCGGGACAGCTGGGGCATCCGCTTGCAGTCAGGGCCAAGCAAGAGGCATGTACGGACGGACGTACGGATTAATACGGGGCCCAGTACGAACGTACCTCCAACGCGGATGTTCCTCGGCAAGTGGCAGGTTTGGCTGACAGCAGAGCTTGAGGGGCTCCAGGGCTGCCGGGTCAGGTCATTGGCGCAGCAGCTGAGCTCATCAGTGTCGCCCCGCCGTCGAGCGCAAGTCTTGGCTGGCCTGGTCTTGGCTGGCCTGGTCTTGGCTGGCCTGGTCTTGGCTGGCCTGGTCTTGGCTGGCCTGGTCTTGGCTGGCCTGGTCTTGGCTGGCCTGGTCTTGGCTGGCCTGGTCTTGGCTGGCCTGTTGACTGGCCTCTCACCCCTCAAGCCATGCCAGGCATCGTTTCTCAACATCAGACAGTTTTTGCGCATGGCGATTACATCCTGAGGCTCGTCACTCCCCCCAGTGTCCCGACTGCCATCAGCCAACTCAATGCAAACTCTCCTGAACAGCCCAGCCGGACCTCGACACTCATTCCTATCGTCTGTGATTGATTGTCTTGAACCCTGACCCAACCGACACCACCACCCGAGCTGACATCATTTCCAACCTCCAGTCTCTTGAGGGGACCTCAGCTTCTTTTCTCCCCTCCCTTCGCGACGCGCCCGCGCGCCTCCCAGCCAGCCCCTCCATCCACGTATCCCGCACCTTGTCACCTTTCCCATTCGTGGATTCGTTGAATTTCATCATCCGGACAGCCTGAGATAGCCTCATGGCTGGCTGTCCGTGTCCACGATGAACTCTATCAACATCATTACCTCCCGGGTTTCGCCTTCCTCAAGTCCCAACGTCTCCCGGTCAAACAGCTTCGGCAACATCAGTGGTGGCTTAGCTTCAGATGAAAAGTCACACGGCTCGGCTGGTAGCAAGCACGATCACGATTCCGAGTCGTTCCCGGGATTTGATGATGACGACGACGACGGTGAAGACGACGACGATGAAGACGACGACGACGACGACGACGACGACGACGACGAGCAATACCACGAAAAGTCCGGCCCTACAATTGGCGAGAACACGTCGTTGCTCGACGGAAGCAAGGATGGCAACAAACGTGGCAGCTGGTGGCACTCGATACCACGAAGGTTCGTGTCCAACCTCATCAGCTCTATTCGATGGGTTCTAGCTACTCTCGCGTCTCCTGGGGTCTACCTGATGGCATGCTTCTACAACGAACAAGGTGTTTTTGCACCTATCACGCAACTTAAAAAACTCTTTGGCGTTCGCAAAGGCGGAGGCATGGATGCGTACAGATCACATGGCAGTCACACCAAAACACCCTCTGTAGGAACTTCACAGCCCTCTGGTTACCGCCGTATCGCACCGCGTCCTGCCTCTTCATCCGGATCATCCACCTCTGGTCAATCCTCAGAATCAGAAGGCGAATCTTCCACAAACCCGACAAGCCGGCACACAAGATCAAAATCACTTCATCCAGCAGAAGAATTGGGTTCGGCGAGGAGATCGATACGAATCAAACTTCACAATGATGATGCTCTTCGACAGCGCAAGCAACGTCGTCGCGCGCAGTCTGCAATGACACAATCAAAGACCAACGATCAAGATCTCTCTGCGCAACTCAAGTCTCCCACGTCCCCGATCGCGGCTTTGACCAAATACCCCAAGACACCGGCCCCGCCACGACCGTTGATCCCTCGACGCCAGCCCTCGTACTTGAAATTTGATGCATCTGTGAAGCACCAGAAGACTTTGATTCTGGACTTGGATGAAACCCTGATCCACAGCATGTCCAAGGGCGGTTGGAGCGGCGGTCATATGGTCGAGGTTCGGTTGAACACTGCGTCATTGGGCATGGGCAATACCGCTGGAGGCGCTGCTCAGCATCCCATACTATACTGGGTTAACAAGCGACCATTTTGTGACGAGTTCCTGCGGAGAATCTGCAAGTGGTTCAATCTTGTCATCTTCACAGCCTCTGTGCAAGAATATGCTGATCCAGTCATTGATTGGTTGGAAGCAGAGCGCAAGTATTTCTCTGCCAGATACTATCGCCAGCACTGCACGTACCGCCAAGGCGCGTACATCAAGGACCTGAGCTCAGTGGAACCAGACTTGAGTAAAGTCATGATTCTGGACAACAGCCCACTGAGTTATCTGTTCCACGAAGGCAAGTAGAGGATTCAATGACGCCAAGTGCGCCGTCGTTAATCGCTAACCTTTTCTCGTCTTTCAGATAATGCTATCCCCATACAAGGCTGGATCAACGACCCGACAGACAACGACTTGATGCATCTGGTCCCGCTGCTGGAGGGTCTTCAGTACGTCCATGATGTGAGAGCGCCTTTGGCACTTCGGGGCGGTGAGGACGGACAGCACATGGCGTGAATAATGGTTGATTTTTGGGACACTCATCTGGCGTTGTGAGAACTTTATGAGACGGGAGTAGCGTTTTTGAAAGCAATGCAGGGCTCAGCCACCATGTTGGAACATGGTTCTTTCTTCAACACAAGATTTGTCTCTCGTACACATTCCAACGAAGTAGGCTCCGCCACCACGTTTGTACAGATAAAAAATGAAGAGTAGGGAGCGGTTTTTTTTTATCATATCGGGGGAGATCGTCGGGGGACGTGGCATATTGTTTCATCAGATAAGAGGCAGCTGCATTTTTCCCCGTAGCTGGTATGGCAATTTGACAAGCATTTGAAGCGAAACGAATCAAAGTCGGTTGGGTCGATTGGATTTGAAAAAATTCCGGGACGCTGCCACTTTATGTCTGCTGAACGGCAGGTCTTCGCCGCCGTTCCATGCATTGCGTACCACGCAACCCAAAATGCACCTCTGTCAACCGCGGCACAGCCCATCAATATTGATTTTTAGTATCATAGTTCCCTGGGACGCGGTGCGGTTTCACAGTGCAGTGCGGCAAAGCAAGGACAACAATCGCCATGTGGCGGTGCGATCTACCTCTCTGCACGGAGCTTCTCCCCACTCGTCCCAGATAGAACTTGTCGGAAGGACACATCACGGGGCAAAGGTGTCCTTGCCAAATTGGCCGGCGCGTTCGTCATCATACATGTGTACTTATTAGCTTGTTAGCTTCCGGATTCCAAGGAAACTTCTTGGGCAGATGGGGCTGGGGGGCGATGGTGCGAGCAGGGGTGGGTGAGCTAAAGCCGAGCTTTCGTCGGAGCAGATCAGGTCATACATATGGTCTTGGAGCACGAAAGGGATACTCGAGGCCGTCGTTTTCAGGAAGTTGGCTATTACATTCAAGGCTTCGAGTATCCCTGAGCAGGGCAATCCTCGCAATAGAGAATGCTGTCCATGGTCCAAGGTCCAGAAGCTTCCAATCATCACAGGCTTTTCGAACCGCAACCGGCAATCAAGCGCAGGAGGCAGCCCCGCGGTCTTGGCCAGTATGAGTAGGGCACACGCGGGCCAAAATAAATAAATAAATAAAATGAATAGTCATTCATCCAGCACGCATGCAAATAAATCCGTGCCCTCAGTCAAGCTCTCAAGCCGGAAAAGCTCTTGCCAGCTTTCATGATTGCGAGCCAAATCCGTCGGCCTCGTTCCTGCTGAAAGCAAAGGCGAAGGAAGTGGGGACGGGCAGAGAGCATGCGCGTTCCTTCCCTCACAGCTAATTCGTCAAAGTGGTGACATCATCGCCCGGGACGACGAGCAAGCAAGCCACAAACGCGCGCTATGGTCCAATCGAGATGGTCAACCCAGCCAGTTGAGCATGTTGAGTATATAGCTCAGCTTTGGCTCATGTAACAAGACGTGCGGTGGGCAAGGGAGGGCGCTTTAAAAAGGGAGAGGGGGGAAGCCCTTTGTTCTGAAAGGTCTCGTTGCATTTCCAATTCACTCCAATCGTAAACCTGAACACTTACATCATCACTCCTACCATTTGTCGAGAGAAAAAAAAAAACCCCCCATCACGACTCTATACCCATTCCCATTCAACATGTCTCTGTACTGTGAGTAACCTTCCTCGATTGCTGGATTCATTCCTCGCCTCGCCCGCCGATGGCCCTCGTGTGAACAGCAACCCCGTTGAGAAACCGAGGCCAGGTCGCTGCAAGGCGGGGAAGAGTCGCGAGAAAAAGGCCCCCATCTAACATGAGTGCTTTCAATCAATAAGACCTGCCCCCCGTCAAGCCCTCGGCAATTGCCCTCGGCACCTTCTTCAACCACGGCATTGAGCTGGCTATCCTGGGCCCTGTCTTCGGCCAGACCTACCAGCGCGCCAAGCAGGCCAACACCAAGGAGGAGTTCGTCAAGTCCAAGGAGGCCAGCGGTGCCGCCATCGCCTGGGGCACTTCGTTCGTCGGATCTGCGCTGCAGAGTTACGGTGTCGGTGCCTTGATCAACGCCACTGGAACCCTGAGCTACAAGGGCGCAGCTTACCTCGGTGGTCTCATCTTCGCTGCTACTGCTGCTCCTGGAGTAAGTTCGCCCCCCAAACCACACCATGCTACGAGCTTCCATGAAATCTTTGTTCCATGGTGTGAAGGGGTAATGATGTGATGATGACGTCGTCTGGGACTCGACTTTTCTCTCTCGTCATGGCTAACTTTCTACCCCCCTCTACTTGCAGTTCCTCTCCCAAATCTTCACTGAGAAGCGCCCTGTCGATACTGTCGGAGTCAGCGTCGCTGCGAAGCTTGTCGAGACTATCGGGTTATCGCTGTTCCTGACCTGGTGGGGAACCCGTACCAACCCTTTTGAGTAAGGGAATTGCAAGACGGGTTGTTGATGGATTTTCAGGTCCGTGATCCGTACTTCTACTGAGGTTATAATGCTACGCTGCCTCGGCTGTCATAACTAGTAATCAAATTTCGTCATGTACTACATTTTGCGCATCAATGCTGGTGAATGCCATGTTGATTGTCCGTAGCGAGCAAGCGCATGACAACTATACGTTTCCCGAGTCGTTGCCGATTGAGGCACCTCAATTTGCCATCGTCGCTTGTGGATGGCTGCTGATGTTACGTACCAAAAGTCTTGTGTGTATTCTCACATAAAACAGAATCACTTCACATATCGACACGAACAGCTTGACGGAGGTTTTATGTCTTTTTCCATGACATGCCTTTTTGAATTAAAAATGCAGAGATAAGCCTGAACGCCGCCGTAACCCAATTCGGCCCTGCTAACCCACTGCCTCTGGTATTTTATACATCCAGATCGAACCCGGTTTCTCCAACACGTCTTTTCTTGCCTCCACCGTACATGTCAGTTTCCAGGGGCAATAGCACATCCATCATGAGTATGAGAGAAACCAACCCTTTCCACCATTGGCAGACACCTCGGCAGTTCTTCCTCAAACATCACATCCCACCCAAATCAATCAATTGCCTTCCTGCCCCCACCATGCCAAATCCCCACCCTACTGCCTTCACTTCACGCCTTGGACTCTCCCTTAGTCCAGAACGACTGCTTAGAGTACTCCTTCTGCGCCAGCTTGACGAGCGAAGCATACGTCTCGGCAAAGGACTCGCCGCCGTCGTCGTCCTTGTCCGTCGTCTTGGCAGCAGCCTTCTTCTTGCCCTCCTGCTTCTCCATGACCATCACAACACTGGTGGGACGCTTGGTCTTGGCCGCGGCGCCGAGCTCAGCCCGCGAGGTGACGAAGATGAAGGGCACGTCGTGGTCCTCGCAGAGAACGGGGAGGTGAGAGATGACGTCCATGGGGGAGATGTCGCCGGCGATGATGACCACGCCCGGGAACGACGTGGTTCCCGGTGCCGAGGCAGGCGACTTGCGGAGCGTCTTGACGACTTCCTTGACGCCGCGCTTGAGGGTACCGTTCTTGGCGGCTTGTGGACAAAAAAAAAAAAACGTCGCGTCAGTAAAAAAAAAAAATTTGATTTCTTTGGCAGTCGTAACTTCTTCCCCCCCCCCCCCCCTCTCTTTTTTGGTCATGTCAGGGGACAAGCTCGCCGCACGGTGGTGTGGTGAGAGTCATAAGCAGGAAAAAAAACATACCCTTTCGAATAGTCTTGTACACCTTCTTCATACCCTTCCCATCGGCCAGCGGCACCGCGAAAGGAACAACGATGCTCTCGAGCGACACCTCCTCCGCGGCAGGGTCCTCGTCCATGTCGGAGTCCTCCGCATCGGCCTTGGCGTTCTTGCTGCTCTGCGCGGCTACATCCTGCTGGAGCCTTTCGTCCAGAACAGAAGCCAGCTTCTGCTTCTTGTCCTTTTTTTCTTTCTTGTCCTTTTTGGGTTTGGACACGCCTGCGTCTTCGCTTCGCTTCTTGTCCTTCTTGTCCTTCTTTTCGGGTCTTTCGGCGGCCATTGTGACCGAGGGGGGGAGGGGGGGGGGGGTAGACGGTGTGAATTTATGAAGACCAATTTGTCGGGAGACAAGACAATTGTATGCTAAAGTGTATTCAAAATTCTTGTTAAAAGAATGTTAAGAAGGTACCCAAAGGATAGCCAATTGGGCTGTGCCTAGGAGGGATATTACGTCGAGTCGACTTTTTTTCTTCTTTCGCACTTCGTCCACTCTAGCGAGGCCTATGAAATTTTTTTTTTTAACCCGTTGAAACTTTTTGAATGGACTTGGAGACTGAAAGGCTTCGGTGGCTCGTTGCGCCGGTTCCGGGACTGGTCACGTGATGTATCCTGATTAGCAAGTTGCCTTGGGAAGTGGCACGTCGAAGAGTGAATAAGCAGCTTGTGATTGGCAGGAAAAGAATACTTGAAGAACGGGCGCTATCATGGTTCATTGATATTTCGGCCTTCCGAGCAATTTGTTGGGCCGTCAAATCGTGAAATGTCGTCTTGTATTGCGAGTGCCGTGGCAGTTGATTTACGCTGCCCGTGATAAGAACCTCCCGTCGAAGGGGTCTTCACTATGACAAATGAAATTGATTTGGAGGTATGCGCTCATCGCATAGCACCCTAGGTTACATAACATCTATTGCTCCCCATTGTCTACGACTATGATGTACAGTTTTGTTCTCACCAGGCATTATTCGCATTCCTATCCGGACACTTTACTCCTCGTCGCCAAACTCAGCACGTCCTTGCTTGGAGTTGAGGAAGTGGTTGCTGGACAGATGTTAGGACATGTTATCCGAGAAAGAAAGAAAAAAAAACACCCCCTGCTCAAGAAAATGCGCTGTGTAGAGAACCTACCGCTCAGTGGCCCACTCCAGGAGGTAGTACGCGGCAACCAGAGGAGGAACCCAGTAGAAGATTTGACCCTTGGTGCGGCGGAAGGTGTTGAAGACGGCATCGTGGAGAGTCCCCTTCATGGGGTCCAGTCGGTTGGCAGAGACGCCATAGTGAATAATGCCCTTCTGCTTGGCGCCGCCTATATCGTCGGATTAGTACCTCGGCTGTTGTGAATGCCCCTAGTGTTTGCGAATCCCATCGTTGTGTTGAACCATCGCAATCCCCGTAGCGCCACCATGTATGCGAGAGATCTGGCCGTCAAGGGAACAACATCACTGGACCAGTGAGCACTGCCAATTGATTCCCCAATCATCCTCCAAAACATGCTCATCATCGATCATCATCGCCTTTTTGACCGAGGTTGCGTCTACTTCTTGTTTTTGCCCAGGTTGCCAACACGTCGCATTCGGTCGCCGAAAGAAAATTCAAATACTCACCCATCTGTCCCCAGTCACCAATCCAGCTGCATAGACATTAGCCAAGTTGATACTTCGAAGCAGGTAGTTGGCTGCATCCCGGTGACATCTGTGATGCCGGTCGCGAGAAAAGCCGCACGCAGAGGTGCTTCCCTCATCGCACCGTCAATGAACAGGAAAAAGGGGGGGGGGGCAACTTACTTGCCAACCTTCCAATTGGGGGCACCACCGCCGTTTAAAGCTTGCGTCGGTCTCATCGTGATTGGAATCAAAATAAAACTGCGTGACGTTGATTCCCTTTTCGCCGCGTGAACTTAGGGAAAGGCGAATTGTCGGGAAAAGTCCAACCAAGTTCTGGGAAAAGCGCGGACAACCCGCCCGTCATCCCGAGCTTACCCGAACAGGCTTAGCGCCACTACCACGTCCCGAAGATCAGCCTTGCTCGCTCTGTGCGTGCTCTGGCAAACTGGGGGAAATAGCTAATATAATAATAGAACGACAAGCTCAAGTTGCTGCCTCGATCGAATTTCGTCAACCACTCTGTCCCAGTCGCCTCTCCCCGTACCTCCGCCACCGCCCATCTCGACAAAGCACCTTCACGATCATTGTCTCTTCGAGGACGTGTTTTGCATCATGGCGGCTGCAGCGAGAGCACTCAACCTCATTTACCGGCTGGCTGTGCCGGCCACCGCTGGCGCATTTCTCGCCAGCCAGTCCATCTTTGATGTGAAGGGTGGATCCAGAGCCGTCATCTTCGACAGATTATCAGGTGTCAAGGAGGACGTGATCAATGAAGGAACACACTTCTTGATTCCATGGCTGCAGAAGAGCATCATATTCGATGTGCGAACCAAGCCGAGAAACATTGCTACGACGACGGGAAGCAAGGACATGCAGATGGTGAGCTTGACGTTGCGTGTGCTGCATCGGCCGAACGTTCAGGCTTTGCCAAAGATCTACCAGGTATGATGAGGCCGCTGCCCTTCACAGTCTATGCAAATAAATGGCAGTTGGAAACTCAGCCGTCAAGTCTAACTGATCTCATCAAGAACCTCGGCGTCGATTATGATGAAAGAGTCCTGCCGTCCATCGGAAACGAGGTCCTCAAGGCCATTGTCGCCCAGTTTGATGCCGCCGAGCTCATCACCCAGCGAGAAGCTGTCTCTCAACGAATCCAGAGCGATCTCACCCGCCGAGCTGCTGAGTTCAACATTGCGCTCGAGGATGTTTCTATCACGCACATGACCTTTGGTCGTGAATTCACCAAGGCCGTCGAGCAGAAGCAGATTGCACAGCAGGACGCTGAGCGAGCTCGGTTCATTGTCGAGAAGGCCGAGCAGGAGAGACAAGCCAACGTTATCCGTGCAGAGGGCGAAGCCGAAAGCGCCGACACCATCAGCAAGGCTATTGCGAAATCTGGCGATGGCCTGATCAAGATCCGAAAGATCGAGGCGAGCAGGGAAATTGCATCAACGCTGTCGTCTAATCCCAATGTGGCGTATTTGCCTAGCGGGAAGTCAGGCAATGGCGGGCAATACTTGTTGTCGGTCGGACGGGCTTAATTTGATGATGGTGTATTCATATCAATAAGGTCTGGGGGAAAGGAGGACCAAAACCTCTCCGCTTTGTCGCTGGGAATCATATGAGCGACTATGTAATTCTATCTTTTGAAAAATAGGAATGATAAAAACACTCCCAGAAACGAGTGCTCTGCCCATGAACTCGTGAAGTCCATTTATGATGCTGTAATGTAATATTCTAATCCCCCGATGCGTCTTTCGTTTCGATAAATGCTTCCGTGAGTTTTCCTCTCCCCTCTGACTTACCCGGCGGCCAAATCTCACCGTCCACCACCCTCCATCCTGCTCTCTGCATGTCCTTCCACTCATTCATGACCTTGAATCGAACCAGCTCCCCTGCTGCCCTTGCGTCTTCTGCAGAATCATGCCCCGATACCTTTGGTCCAGTCTCCTGCTGAATCTTCTTGCGTAAATGCACATCCATGAGCATCTTCAGGCTGTGACGATACGGCAACCCCCCCTTATGTGGATACAACAGCACCGTGTCAATGAGCGTAGGATGGACGATCCGTACGGCGTTCAAGTCATTCTCCAACCCATGTCCGATTAACGGGGTGGACGGCGACAGGAGCGAGAACAACAAGTCTCGAGCGACCTCTGGAGACGACACTTTTTTCAGATTTTTCGCCACGGGGCTGTTCTCATGTTTCGCCACGCCTGCTCGACTCTTGGCAGGAGCTGGGCTTTTATCCAAAGACGTCCAGTCAGTTGCTCTGGCCATGTCTTCAGGCCATACGCCCGAGTACCGGGAATTCAGATCGAGGATCTCGCCGATGGGCTGGACCAGGACGTCCAACAACTCCTCGCCCGTTGGCCACGCCGTGGCGGTCAGTCGGATGAGCTCCATGCCGTGAACCGTGTAGGCCATCTCGCAGTCGAAACAGACGGGCCTGTCCTCGGCGACGCTTGCATTGTCAGGCGTAGCAGCGTAGTTCAGCACGGCAGCCAACCGCTTGGGATCCCCGACCTTGAAAACATGCTTGTCGTGGGTGAAGCAGCCGGCCGTCTCTCCTACTTCCTGCCCACAGCACAGATGGCGTTTGGGGACCCTGGACGTGTCGCCCGGAGCTTTCGCGGGGACGTACGCCTTGCCCCAGTGGAAATTGCATGTGCCGCCGGATGTCAACGCTCCGTCCTCCTCCCTGCGACCGGGGAATACTTGGAAGCGCTGTTGGCAGCGATCGCACTTTTCCCAGCCCTTGGCTGCGTCGAGTCCGCTCCGCGCTGCCGCCACCGCTTCTTCGGAGGGCACCGAGGAGACGTATCCGTGGCTTGAGAGGCCAGTCACGTCCGTGACGAGGCGTCTGAGCAGCACGATTTCTTGGGCGCTGGTCAGCCCGGTGTTGATTTCTACGGCGTTGCCGCCACCGTTGGCCGCGTCCCTGGAGCGAGGAGAGTCTCCGAGGCGCTCGTCCTTCCACTGCGCCAATTTCATTCTCTTGTACTGCATGACCTTGTTCTTCATGACGTTGGCGTACACGGCTGGCTTCTCTAGCGCAGAGGTCTGCTCGTCGTCCAGGACCTTGTAAATGAGATCCTGGTCGGACAGGACCAGACTTGCCCCTTCATCGGTCTTCACCTGGGACTTGAGTTCTCGATTCAGTCTGCTGTATTCCGCGTGCAACATCTTGACAAGCTTGAGCCGAGTCTCATGAGTTGCAGGTGAGTTCTTTAGGAGACGCGGGTTTAGTGACTCGGGTTTCCTCGCTTTCGCCGAGTCAGTGGCTGGCTTTCCGGCGGACTCGCCACTGCCCGCTGCATGGGTGCGAGCTAGTTTGGAGGCTGACGAGGTTTTCTTTCGCGAGATTGCCGGGCTGGACTTTGTGCTGGCGGCCTTGGCATCCCGGCGGATTGGTGGCGGTGACACAGGTCGCGTGGCCGTGAGAATTGCGCTTTTGGTGGTGCTCTCCACTTCATCGGAGATCTTGTTTGCGGCTGCGGCTGCGGCTGCGGCTGCGGCTGCGGCTGCGGCTGCGGCTGCGGCTGCGTTTCCGTCGTCTGATACTTGTTGAGATGGCGAAGAGCCGTTGTACGGATTGGTCTTGATGCGTTTCTGGGGTGCGCCGTGGCCTGAGGGTGAGCGCACACGGCTGCGATTCTGAGTTTGCTGGGGCACCACCTCGTCTGTGGCCTTATCTTCGGCATGGCCGAAGATGCATTGAAAGGCGGTACAGGTTTTGCCGGCAGGGCATGGGATGTGTTTGAGCGAAAAGCTCATGATGAAGAAGGGCGGTTGGCAGAAAACATGTTCTTGTGAAGGGATGCTCAACTTTCCGGCAGGTTTGAGATGCGACGTGTGAACGACCCTTTGTTCCAATGTAGACGGACGTGTGCATGAGGTTGTCGGCGGGAAGCAAGAAAATGTATGGTTTCAATGGCCGATTGCGAATCAAATCGGAAGAGCCGATACAGTGATCAGTGATGTATGTGATGGAGATGTACGGATTAGCAAGAGCCAGATGGAGGTTCCGCGTCACACAAAAAGTGGACCGACGCCTGAGTGTTGTTGAGGTTGTTGAAGGGAGGGGGCGAGGGGGGGGGCGAGGGGAGGGGAATGGCATGTACGGAGCATGGAGTACGGATTACTCACGATGGGCTGGTTTGAATGCACACAATGACATGACACAAATCTATACCTTCCATCTGAATCTGCCATCTATGAACCGAGTACATGTCCCGGACGAAACCCAGTCCTCATCGACACCCGGCCCCCAACACTACACATGCAGTGCACACGGACTACATATCCCTTTCAGAAAAGACCTGGGATAAACCGCTTGGTTTGCCTATTCCAGACGACCCATTCCTTACCAAAGACCTCCTTCAACAGGGCTTCCTCCTCGGAGATTCGCAACCTCAACGCCATGACATTCAAGACGACCATCGCTGCATAACACACGAGTCCCCAGCCATGCAGGCTGTCAAGAATGCCCCGCGGGATCCAGTACGCGGGCCATCCGTCCCATCGCAAAAATAGCAGCTGGACAGGGATGACTACGAGCATAATTCCCGTGTAGCTCGGGTGCTGGACGTAGGCGTACATTCCCCTCGTGTTCAGCTCATCGGGTCGCGTCAGGGCAAAGGTGAAGCGGCTTCCTAGAGCACCAAAAGCAGCGAGTCGTAGCGTTGCTCCGATAACTATCAACAAGAGGCCCAGTGACGAGGCCCACGTCCATCCGAAAAGATGGGGATTCAGCGGGACGTGTTGAAATGCTGCGGGGCCATGGCTATCCAGCAGAATGGTAATGGCGGCGTGATGCAAGCTGAAGCCAAAGGAGATGAGGCGGAAGCCCAGGACGACTGCGGGATGGTTGACGAAGCGAATGCTGTCCTTGCCCCGTTCGTGGCTGGGACTGGGGTTGGGAGGAGTGAGGCAGAGCGATGCGAGATACCCGGCGAGGGCGGTGGCAATGGCGAAAGAGATGGCGGACAGGGACGCCATTGCTGTCTTGTTCTTCTTCTTCTTCCCCACTTATCCAATGGAGCATCGCCCACTTTCTCGGCTATCTCGTGATGTGAAAGAGGGAAGCGTTGTGAGGTCAACCGACACCTTGTTGAGACTAGTGGAGACCAACCCACCAAGGCACGTGCAACCCCCTGAAAATGAGACGCGCAACTCCCTCTTCTAATCTTATCAAGAGATTGCAACTCCATACTGATTACACTCCACCTTAACAGGTTATCAAAGTCACTGTGCAGCCCAAATCCGCAGCGGCCAGTACATGGCAGCACCTCCCAGGAGTGAACCAAAAAAATCACTCCCCAACAAACACAAATGCGTCATCCGCACCTCGCTGTCTTTTACCAGAGCGAACCAGAGTCCGGATGCCCAAGTGTTTGATCACGTCCTCTGCTCGCCTTCAAATGTTGTACCTAAGCAAGACTGCCTTGCATGGTGTTCTGGTCCTCGCTTTGGGCTCCTCTTAGACCAGCCCTACGTGTCTGGCCGTCCGCTTCGACTTCCGCTCTCACGGCCTGCATCAGACATCGCATCGCGAGCCCTCCCATTCTCCAGGGATTTCCTCCTCTGACCATGGCGCCTCCGACCTATCCCAAGTATGAGGGAGGCACTTCCTCGGCTGATCACCTGTGTGTGCTCGTCCACGGTGTAAGTTGTGTGACCCGTTTTGACCACAAGTTGCTCGCCTCGTGCCTTTTTAACTCGATTTGTTGAGAGAATCCTCCCCAAATTTGCTCAATCATGACCGTTCTCGCGCGACCCTTCCTGTTCTCACATCGTTTCTTGCACATGAATTTAGCTATGGGGCAATCCCGACCACATGCGAAACGTGGCTAAAAGCCTGCGCGACTTGTATCCTCCAAGTGAGCTACGACTTTTGTTTGCGAAGCGCAACATCGGTAGCTTCACATACGATGGCATTGAGCGAGGCGGTGAGCGAATTTGCTCCGAGATCGAGGAGGAATTACGCGCCGTACAGGAGAGCGGTGGTAAAATCACCAAAATCAGCATCGTTGGATACTCCCTTGGCGGTCTGGTCTGCCGTTACGCCGTGGGTTTGCTTTACGCCAAAGGCATCTTGCATGACCTCGAATGCATGGTAACGTCGTGTTGTTCTTCTCAAGTCCTCTCTTCCCTCATTTTGGTCTTGCAAAGCGTTGTTAACGCCCTACTCTCTCCCAACAGAACTTTACCACTTTTGCGTCCCCTCACCTCGGAGTTCGCACACCACTCAAAGGCTGGCACAATCACGTCTGGAACATCATGGGTGCTCGAACCCTCTCCATGTCGGGAAAGCAGCTGTTCACCATAGATTCATTCCGCGATACCGGACGTCCATTGCTATCCGTACTGGCGGAACCCAACTCGATTTTCATGATGGGTCTGCGCAAGTTCAAGAGACACACGCTATACACCAACATAACCAACGACAGAAGCGCTGTATATTACACGACGGGCATTACCAAAACGGACCCCTATCGCAATCTGGATTCAATCAAGGTCAACCCTCTCGAAGGTTACGGCGGCGTCCTCCTGGATCCCCTGAACCCACTCCATCCATCACCAGTATTCCGCGGCCCTGCGACATTCTCCTCGGTCACTGGGTCCGTTGTCAACTGGGTCAAGCGGATACCATTCATGATGACTGTCGCCTTTTTCGTTCCTATCGGTGTTCTCGCCTATCTCTGCAATTCTGTCGTCCAAAACATCCGGTCGTCCCAACGAATCAAAGTCTACGAGCGAGGCGAAGCCGGCGTCAGCCTCGATGGCTATCGAGTGCCCGTTTTGATCAAGGAACTTCGCGAAGAGGTCGAAAACACTTACGAGGCGCTCAACAGCTCGCAAAACCAAGAATATCTCGCGACTGAGGACGAAGATGATGCTGATGTGATGAGCGCGGAGGACAGGCGATTGATACAGCGGGAGAGACGACTTTCCGTTCCGGCTCAGCCAACTCTTGCACTGACACCGCATCAGTTCGAAATGATTCGATCCTTGGATACGTTGAAATGGAGAAAATATCCCGTATGGATTCACAATCACCGACACAGTCATGCGGCCATTATTGTGCGCATGGACAAGAAGTCATTTGATGAGGGATGGGTAGTATTGAGGCATTTTGCTGGGGATGAGTTCTTGATCTAGACCGACTAAAGAACTAAAGAAAAAAAGTAGAAAAGTCCGACAATATTATTAGTCTTGAAGCTGCTATCCGGGCCAGCCTGGTCACAGGCAGACGGCATTAATCATTGTACGTGAAAAGTGCAAGTTAGGCGCAGAGCGGTGTATTTGTCGTTCTCCACCGCAGCCGGACGCATGTTGGATATTGCAGCCTCACATCTTAGGCATTGCCCTCGTTCGCGATACCTTCCTCTTCGGGTGTCTGACATCAGGATCCCCGCGATTGTCTCGTATTTTTAGCCCGAGACCTCGTATAACGCGGGGTCTACGGACTATTATTCTCCGGAGTAGGGCTGCCTTTCCCTCGCTTCGATAATAGATTCCGTCGGGTAGGAATACACGTCAGATTCCGCTCCCAGCATCGCTCCACATTAACCATCGTATTCACGATTCCATGATGGAAAGTGCGTTTTGTCTTGTGCCACGCCGCGTAAACATCACCCACGTGATCCATGCCGCGATGGAAGTTTGGGCCGGCAGGTCGGCAGGGAGTTTTTCGCGGAAACAAGTATAAAGGGGGAGAGTATCTCGGGGCGGACAACAAGAATCGAACGACCCTTCAAACTTCACTTGACATCTTTGCAACGTTGTCGACAGAAAGTTAAGACTTGCCTATCAATACAACATTTATTTCAAAAGGACGAAATACCATCATGCAGTTCTCGCACATCATCGCCGCCGCCGCCGCCATGGCCGTCTCTGCCTCGGCAGTGCAAGGTAAGGCGCGATCGATACCTGGGGACTCTCGCGGGACGATGCTGACTTTTTTTTTTTTTTTTCAAAAGTCTCTTGGGACGCTGGTTACGACCAAGCCGACCGATCGCTAACCCAAGTATCCTGCTCCGATGGACAGCACGGCCTCATGCCCAGATTCTCAACGCAGAGTTCTTTGCCCAACTTTCCCAACATCGGCGGTGCTGCCGCCGTCGCCGGCTGGAATTCACCGAATTGTGGAACTTGCTGGGCTCTCGAGTACCAAGGAAACAAAGTCAAGGTTTTGGCCATCGATCACGCTGATAACGGCTTCAACATTGGTCAAAAGGCAATGAACGCCCTTACAAACGGACGTGCCGCTGAATTAGGCCATGTCGAGGCTGCTGTCACTCAATTATCTGCTGGGGAATGTGGCTTGTAAAAATCAAAGCCTTTGTAATCACATAGAAAGAATGATGCAACCTACCACTTCATAGAATATGCTAATGCACAATCAAAAAAGCTGCGCCCGCCCATGGTATAAAGACCTCGAGTCTCCCACCATCGAAGTCTGTGCAATCAATGCTCGTTTATGATCTACCTCATTAGCCGCGTATGCACCAGGGTCCTGGGTCTCAATTATACTTGATGCTCGAGTTTCTCCTCCGGAGAGCATATCGACCCCGGTTCTCTTGTTCAGCATTGGCCTTGTCTTTTCCCACTCCTGCTTCTGAAAAGACCTTTATCGGGGCTATCTCAGACTTGTTATCTGGTGAGTTTTGCTCTTGACCAGCGGGAGATTCTTCTACTAAGAGCCCGAACGATTCCGGTCCGTACATTTCTGCTGGAGAGACCTTTTTTAGTGAAGCCGCGTAGTCAATGTTAAGTGGATCATCCAGTGTTGGCGACAAGAAGAGGATGCAGTCCCAATTCTCAATATAGTCTGCAAATTGTTCGTAATCTAGACCTGGGTTGAAACCCTCGAGAGGAATCTGGAGAGCTCGGGGTTGGAAGAACGCCGTCTCAATCTGCCCCTTGTTGAGCAAGTCGGCCATCAGCTCCAGAAACTGTTCAATTAGGCGACGTTGACCTGCGAACACATAGCATCGTTCGTCCTTGTGGTAGCCCATATAATTGCGGGCCCATTCGCGAGATCGTCTTTCGATCACAATATCTGTGTGGCATTTGCAGATCCCGACACTGCTGTAGTATACATGTATATCGGACGAATGCACAACGTCCAAGGCTGGCAGCTTATGAATGACGCGGGAGACCAGAGACCCGCTTAGGTATGAGTCGTAATATTCTTTGATATCTTCTTCGTTCGCCCGCTCAAGCTGCTTAAAACCTTTGCGAATGTCCTCGGATGTCGGATTTATGAATTTCTTGATGCCCAAATAATGTGTTGCCTTCTCCATGACGGGAGCGTGGTGGAATGATGCTAATTTGAGTTGAGTGATGAAACGGTAAAGGCAAGTTTGGACATATGTGTAAGTTGTGGGACCAAATGAAGCAAGGAAAATTTAGAAGAAAGAGAGGAGATGAAAAACCGAAATCCGAGTGCTGTCGCTCTTATTGAGGTGCAGCTTTTGGCTCAGAATGTGACTGCCGGCGACTGCCTTAGCCAACTGGCAAGAGCTGGCAGCTGGCAGCTGGCAGCAAAAAAAAAAAAAAAGGAGCAGTTGCCGGCCGCCGTGTGTGAATCGACCCCATCAAGTGACTCAAGTTTTCCCTGAACATTCCTGCAGAGTCTACGAGCCAAATTCGACACCGTGCACTGCTTTTCTAAAGGCCAAAGGTATGACGCCTCAATCAAATCTTCCAGGTATGTACGTACGTACTTCTGACTTCTCTCAAGACAGAATCAAGGAATTCTTTATACTTCAGGAGGTCCGGGTATTCATCTGCCCAGAAATCGAATTGACGAAGAACTTTCCCTATTTTACCCCCCACTGGAGGTGTTGTACCAGTCCAGCATTTGGGAGAAGGCGGCTCTCCCCATAGAATCCTGGCACCTCCGGGGATCCAAACATCATTCTCGCTCTTCACAAGGGCCAATAGTACGAGAGATGCACACATGATACTCCGAAGATCATACCACAATCCGTGGTGTCTGTGTCCATGAGCGCGAACGTCTATAGTCTTGAGGAGGCAGTCGATTCCGGACGCCAAGAGGGAGTGGAGAGCGTCAAGTTCATCACCACTCAAATTACTGGGACTCACATAGACTGCCGGGCTAGGAGCTTCGACGGATGGTGGTGAGAACGGGTTGAGAAGGGTACTGATTCGAGGCTGTTGCCCAGTTGCCGCCGCCGCCATCGAGCAATTGATACGCTCTATCATGTCCAAGTCGGTAGCGTGGATGAAGCAGTAGAATATTGGTTGATACAGCCGTGTTTGCATTTCGAGAAGTCTCGATTGTCTAATGCCCAGGTCAGTTCTCTTGAGACATGACCATCAGCTCCCTGGGGATTTCCTTGGGGAGCTCGAATGATGAAGGTGGTTTCATAGTGTTGCATGGCTGGATGAAGATGTGCTGACCATGAGGATACCTGAGCTTCGAATTCACGAGCCATACGAATGATTGGCTTGATACAAGTCCTCGTTCGGATATGACATTGTACCCTCGGACAGAGAGATACATTATGATCTGGGCTGAAGAAAACATTGATGAGGGCATTAGCAGGATACTTGCCATGGGAATATCTCCCACTGCAGCACTGAGTCAGCGCTGGCTCTTTGTGGAGGTATCTGAAGAAAATCTCTTGACGCCTCCACAGATGACGATCGAGGAAGTGTCTGAGCAGAGTCAAAAGCTTCGTCGGCTTCACATCTCTCGGTGTCAAATTATACTTTTATCGGAATACCTGCGAGTCCATTAGCACGAAAATGTTTTTCATCCCATACTCTTTGCTCAATCGAGTTGGTAAAGCGAATATAGTTTTGACTGGTACGCTCTGCTTTGACATGGTCGAATTCCTGTCGCAACTGATCAAAACGGTCCAATATCTTCGCGGTGGCTGTTTCAAGGCTATAAAGGACAATGTAATCAGCTTCAACAGTATGAGACGTTTCTGCTACCCGAGCATTTACCCAAGTTTCTCATGAGCTTCGCCAACATGTTCACAAGGTTGACCACTAATCTGACACAAGCCACAAAAAGGCCTTATTTTATCATACTTGAGACGATTTGGGCTCTGATGCAAGAAGAGCTGTTAGTCTGAGGACACGGTAGGTTTAAATCTCCCCTTTGACCCCCCCCCCCCCCTCCTTCACGCACTGCCTCGCTTGAAGGAATTTTTCGGGTCGCGGACACCTGCTTTGTTCATGGGGAATTGTCTATTACTTACACCAGATGATTAATTATTGTTTGTACCGCGCCTTCGTCGTTTTGCTGGTGGTTCCCGATCTACATCACCATCAACTCCCCGCCTGGTAGCGGATTCTTGGGAAGACGGGGTCATTGCCGCGGGGGAATGAGGCTACGTTTCGTCAAGTGTCAAGTCCGAAGGGAGGATGCAGCGAGCTTAATTAAGCAGCCAGCTGCCCGGTCTGCCAAATGCAGAATGCAGAATGCAGAATGCAGAATGCAGAATGCAGAATGCAGGCAGGAGCACGTCCCCGCGAATCCGGCGAGTTGCCGATGGCCCAGATTTGGCATTTTGCATTTGGTGAAGCACAAGTGGCGCCTTTCGGGTCAATTATCCGCTTATCCGCTATCCGCCCTAGGCAGCTACTTTTGACTTGTGATAGCCCGTACTGGCGCGTCATGGGCCCCATCCTCTTCTTCCGTGGGACGGGCGTCCCGGACCTGAGTATCGTGGGTTTCTTTCCATCAAAATGGTCTTAATTGTTTGTTACCCCGCAGTTCGCACCTCCATTCCAAGATTTTGACTTGAAGAGGTCTTTGAAAGACACTCGCCATAATGGCGAAGCTCAAGGACAGATTGGCAAAGTACAATGTTGCGCATAAATTGTATAAACGGTCGTTGCTCAACACTATCTGCATAGTGGCGGGTATTTCCATCTTCTTCTTTGGTTACGACCAAGGTCTGATGGGCGGCGTAAACACCACACGAAACTATGCTGAATTGATGGGTTTCGGGCACTGGGATGAGGCGCAGCAGATTGTTGTTGTGGACAAGCCTTTGCTACAAGGAGGCATCGTGAGTCCCCCAAATCTCCAATTGCGGTCATGCGAACGTCACAGACACAAGCGGCTGACGCCCAGCAGGTTGCCGTGTATTATCTCCCTGGAACGCTCGTAGGTTGTCTTATTGGTGGTTGGCTTGGAGACGAATATGGCCGCATCGCGACCATGGGCATTGCCTGTTTGTGGTGTGTTTTTGCTGCTGCTCTGCAATCTGCGGCACAAAATGCGAACTGGATGTTCTGTGGTATGTTTTTGTTCCCTTCTTTTTTTTTTGGCGGGGGGTGTAGTGTGTTGACAGGGAAAAAAAAAAACCAGCAAGAGTGTTGAGTGGTATTGGTACCGGTGTTCTGAATGCCATCACGCCGGTCTGGGCTACCGAGACCGCCAGCCACACGTCTCGTGGCCAATTCGTTGCCGTTGAATTTACTCTTAATATATTTGGTGTTGTGACCGCCTACTGGCTTGAATTGTAAGTTTCTATCAATTTCATCCCTGACATCTCCAAGTTTGTTGGCTAAATCCAAGACATTCCAGTGGCACATCCAAGTACAAGAACCCCAACTCGTCTTTCATCTGGAGATTCCCCGTTGCTTTCCAGATCGTCCCTCTCATTTTCTTATTCATCACTATCTGGTTCATGCCAGAGTCGCCGCGCTGGCTCGTTAAAGTCGGTCGGGAAGATGAGGCTCGGTTCATTCTGCAACGTCTTCGAGGAAGTGAGGGTGGGGAGGGCGAGCTGGCCGAGGCTGAATTGCAAGAAATAATCAGCATTCGCAACTTGGAAGAGAAAACCTCCAACCAGCAGAGCTATTTCCACATGTTCTTGGGCGTTGGATCTGGCAGACTGCACACGGGACGACGCGTGCAACTTGTAATCTGGCTTCAGATTCTGCAAGAATGGATCGGTATTGCCGGTATTACCATTTATGGGCCTCAGATCTTCACTATAGCTGGCATCAGTGCCGCGGATCGTCTCTGGGTCAGCGGTGTCAACAACATCACATACATGGTAGGTCAGCAGCCCAAGCTTTCTTTTCCAGTACAGTCACTCCTCACAATGGCTAACTGATGTCTCCCACAGTTTGCCACGCTCATTTGTGTCTTCACCCTGGATAGAATCGGTCGCCGCTGGACTCTCTACTGGGGCTCCGCCGGCCAGGGCATCTGCATGTTCGTCGCCGGCGGTCTTGCCCGAGCTACCGTGAATGCAGGCGACAGCGGCAGCCGCTCGCAGATCGGCGGTGCCGCCACATTCTTCGTCTTCCTTTACACGGCCATCTTCGGAGCTACTTGGCTCACGGTACCATGGCTCTACCCGGCTGAGATTTTCCCCCTCCAAGTTCGTGCCAAAGGCAATGCCTGGGGCGTGGTCGGCTGGTCCATTGGCAATGGGTGGTGTGTGCGTATTTCTTGCCCCCCCCCCCCTCCCCTTCAAGTTTGACCTGCTGTCTAGAACGTTGTTGGATCGTGCTCACACTACTCACTCTTACAGGTGCTCCTCCTCCCAAGCATCTTCGACCGCCTCAACGAGAAAACGCTCTATATTTTCGGTGGCGTCAACATCCTCAGCATATTCATCGTCTGGGCGCTGTATCCCGAATCGAACCAACGCACCCTTGAAGAGATGAACCTCGTGTTCGCCAGCGACAGCATCTGGACGTGGGAAGCGGAGAAGAATTTTGCCCGTCTCAAGGAGGAGAACCCGCAGCTTGTGCGGCGCGCTCGGGGCGGCCGAGGAGTCGTCGATGCGGAAACGGGCAATGTCAAGACGTCCGGTGAGCATGACAAGTCGAGCGTGTCCCATCTCTGATTTGATTCGAAAGGATGGCCATGGCGGTGGTTGTGACAAGATGTAATCCATGGGCGGCTCCAGCTTTGTAAATACACATTGTTTGCGGTTGTTGCGCACACTTGCCACAAAGTTTCATTTACAGTCATTCCGCAAGCGTGGTTCTCGACGTGACGCCTGCAGCTTGCAAGATGCCATGACAGATACGCAAATACACAAATGCCTCTATTTGTCAAAAGATTGGGAACACCCCTCCCGGTAGAACCAGCGTTTCCCACAAAAAAAAAAAAAAAACTCCCCATGTCTCAAAGCACCTCTATCAAGAAAACAAAGCTATCCCCAGAAAACGCATAATACCACACGGCCGCTGTGCTCTATGAGAAAAATAAAAATAAAAAATAACAAGTATGTACACGCACCCGTGCATCTAGCCATCTCATTGGCTAGTCACTATCAGTATCCGAATGCGAATGCAGATCGAAATCGCCTTCGTCATCCGTCAGGTCCACGGCCAACTTGTGCGCCTCATGCTCCATCATCTCCCTGTACGTGCTCCAGCTGAGGGCCGCAAAGGCCACGATGATCATGGACCCGCCAAAGATGGCGGCCCAGCTCAGGGGCTGGCCCGTCAGGAACCAGTCTGCTATGGCGACGATGAAGATGGTCAGGAGGGCGGCGACGGACGACAAGACGGGCGAGGTGAGGGAGATGAGGACGAGAAAGCAGCCGCTGAAGATGGCGTTGGACAAGACAGCCACGAGGATGAGCCAGCAGGTGGAGGCTTCCGGGATCTCGAAACGCTCAATGTTGAGCCAGTGCAGGAAGGGGAGGGGGATCCAGAGAACGGTGAGGGTGAAGAGGCCGATGCACGAGCCGAAGACGTTGGCGAAGATGGTGCCGCGGACGGGGGACACGCCCTCGGGGGGGCAGGCATAGCGCTTGTAGAGGACCTCGTAGAGGCCGTAGAGGACGGAGCCGACGCCGATGACGAGATTGCCGGCGAAGCGGGAGCCCGGCGGGGGGGTTTTTTGGGGCCCCGACGCAGCAGCAGAGGTGGTGGCTTCGTCATCGTCGAGGGTGCCGGTGTCGCCGTACGCGACGATCAGGACGCCGAGGATGGCGATGAGGACGGAGGCGGACTTGTCTGCGCGGAGGGGCTCTTTGAGGATCGGCACGGAGAAGGCGTAGGCGAAGAAGGCGCTGCAGTTGTATATGGCAGTGAGGTCCGAGGGCGTCGTGAGGCTCACGGCAACGTACCAGCTCAGGCCGGCAACGGTCAGCGCAGAGGTGATGTAGATGGTCATGCGGGCGAGGTACATGACGGGGCGGCCGCGGCGGGCGACGCTCGGGGTGGTGACGTTGATGGTCTGCAGCTCGATCATGGTGACGGTCGAGAGCACGACCTGCAGGTGCTTGCGCCAGAACTGCGGCCACGGCTGGTCGCGCTTCTGGAGGCGCAGCGCGAGGACCGTGGCCGGCCAGAGGACGATCCACGACGAGTGGGTAAAGTACATCATGCAGTAGGCCTTGGACCAGCCGAGGTCGTGCTGGACGTGGGCAGACATTTCCGTCTGCACGCAAAAGGCCACGAGGGACACGGACAGGAAGAAGCCGGCGAAGAGGTACTTCTTGCGGGCGGATGCCTTGGCGGCTTCCATGGCGACGGCGGGATTGCGCGAGTGCATCGTCGACTGCCGGCTGAAAGAGGAGGGGGGGTGCTGCACTGTCATGGGCGGATGGAAGCCTGCCGGGGCTTCTGTCATCGGGGTCCTGAGTCGTGATGATGTTGATGATGAAGGGCCCGAGTGTGAAGATCGTTTCGGGTCGCCATCGGCGTCGCCATCGGCTTGGGCTTCCAGGTCGGGTTTCGGGAGGAGCGGGACGGCGGAGCGGCTGTTGCGGTGGTCGTTGTCCATGGCGGTTGGGGAGGGGAGGGACGGCGAGGGGAAGGGATGCCGAATTTCTTTGTCTCTTTGTTCTTTGTATTGGTGAGCTGTGGAGGAAATGAATATCTTGCTGGCGCAGGCGTCCTCTTGTGGTGTCGTCGGGAGAGGGAGAAGGAGAGGGAGAGGCAGAGGGAGAACTTGATGGCGAGAATGCAGACGATGATGGATGGTACGGGGCAAGATGGCGTCTTAGGCCATGGCGGGCCGAGGCTGAGGCAGTATCCGTCGTTTGGCGAGGATGCTGCGAGGATGCCGCGAGGATGTTGGGTGGCTGTTGCGGGTGGTTGTTGCGGGTGGTTGTTGTTGTTGGATGAATCCGGAAGCGCGAAGCTGCGTGGAGCGAGGAGAAGCCGGAGAAGCCAGCTGTAGCCTGTCAGGGAAGACAAGACAAGACGTCTGTGGGGTCGACGCCAGCGCCCGCCCCGCATGTCATGTCAGTCATATCCATTCGTCCGTAATAAATTATTTCAATACTCACTCCGTGCAAGGTTGTGTGTGGAGAGCGGGCCGCTCCCAACAAGCGTCCCGTGGTCTGTTCTGTCGACGGAGTAATACATGTAGTATCAACAATGAGATTCATTCATCCATCCGTCCATCCATCCATCCCTCGGTCCATCCATCCATCCATCCATCCATCCATCCATCCATCCATCCCCTCGGTCCATCCGACGGGAACCCCCCTATTTCGCGCCGGGCCCAAAAAGTGCCTCTCGCGCATCATACCCATACTCCAGATCGCCGTGCCAGTAATTGGCAGAGTCCGCCTTGGACATCTGCCACGCCTCATCCAGCGCCTTGACCACATCGTCCGGCAGCGGGCCCTTCTCCAGGTTGTCCAGGTTGTCGCCCAGCTGCTCGACGCTCGACACGCCGATCAAGATGCCGTCGTTGCCCCCCTTGACCTTGAGCGCCGAGTGGTGCACCATCCACCGCAGCGCCGTCTCAATCATGGTCAGCCCGTGCTTGTCCACGGCCCCCTCGACCAGCTGCATGGCCTTGAAGGTGCTCTCGCGGAAGTAGCGCTGGCGATAGTTGGCGCCCTGGACAGAGCTGACGTCCGAGAAGCGTCCGCTCTCGGGCACCATGTCCTTGGACCTGATCTTGCCCGAGAAGAGACCCCCCGCGATGGGGTTGTAGACGACCACGTCGAGCCCGTAGCGGCGGCACGCCGGCAGGAGCTCCGCCTCCATGTTGCGCGTGATGCAGTTGTACATGCCCTGGTAGATGCTGGGACGCACCCAGTTGTTGTACTTGCACATCATCATGACCTCTGCCACCTCGTAGGCCGTGAAGTTGCTGATGCCGAGGTTGACGAACTTGCCTGCCTTGTGGAGCTTGTTCATGGCCTCGAGCGTCTCTTGGAAGGGGGTTCCGCGGTCCGGTCGGTGCAGGTAGAGGATCTGCAGGTATGTGAGAAGCAAAGCAAAGAAATGATGAGAGCAACGTGAAACTTTATTGATCAAAGAATGGCAAGGAGATGGCTTACGTCCACGCAGTCGGTGCCCAGCTCCTTGAGACTCGTCTCGACCGACTCAATGACCTTCTGGGCGGCATTGTCGCCATGCGCGGCCGGGTACTGCACCTTTGTGGCCAGCGTGAGTCCCCTCTCGCGCCACTTGGCCTCCCTCGTGAAGGCCTCCTGGTTCTTGCCCACGTAGACGCGGGCCGTGTCTACTTCGTTGTAGCCCCTGGACTGGAGCAGGTCGAGCGCCTTGTTGAACGTGTCCCGGCTGGTGATTCGAGCGCCATCCTCTGCCTTTGGCCCAAAGGTCATCAGGCCGAGGATGATGCGCGGCTTGTTGGTGTTTTGCACGATGAGGGGCATCTTGACGGCGCGACTTCAGGCAAGGGGTTCTCTTTTTTTCTTGATTGATGGGTAGGGGGTTCGTGTCTTGGCAGACTCGATGGCCGTTGCGAGGGGTGGTGGTTTTGTTCGGACCTTTTTTCCCCCCAGTCTATGATTATATGATGCTGACCACAGACCCAAGAGGTAAGAGGCGCGTCTTGTCTTGTCACTAGTCCGTAGTAAGTAAATGACGGAAACGAGGCGGGGTCGCCCCCACCCACTTCACCCGAAGCTGTACGGTCCGTAGTGGGTGTTTTGAAGATGCCAGCCATCATTCTTGCCATTTATTTACTTTACTTGTTGGAAGCCATGTCTCGTCAAGGAAAGCTCGCTCTCTTGCGAACAAGAACAGTACTCTTTGGCAGATTGCAATTGCAGTCACCCACCCCCGGGCACGAGTTCAAGATACAAATCACAGCGTGGTTCGATAAATCGGAAAAAGTAGGACCCGCCCACCCACAAGTCCCACAAGTCCCACAAGTCCCACCCGGCAGGTGCCGTCTGCACCTCTGATTGATCGAATTGAACGTTTTCCATCATCTACATCGACCCCTACCTTGACAATTACCGTATTTGTATTTGTCCACGGCATTGGTCCACCCCAAAACGTGGTGTGATGTTCACAACACCAACAGCTTCCATATCTGCCCACCACCTCACCAGCATCATCCGATCTGACGCGCCCGCCGAGTGCATGCAGGAAAATATCTCATCTTTCCTTCCTACCGAGTATTCCCCGTACCACCTATCAACCACCTTCATTCACAATGTGCCGCAATGACCGACTATAAAAGGCAACAACAGGCTGCAGTGCCATGTCGCATCCATCTCTTCACCACCCATCAACAAACATCATCATCTCATCTGTTATCATATGTGCACTTCTCCAATACACCTTCTCATACCCCACATACCCCAATCACTTGAATTCTGGAAACAAAACAAAAATGAACTCTGCCGTCACTCGCGCCACGAGGAGGTCATTCTCCCTCCTCGCCGCCGCCCGATCTGCCGTCCGGGCTACCGAGTCGCATCCCTTCCAGAGACGCTCTGTTTCGGGGACATCTGCAAAGGCAGATTGGCTAGGGGAGGGGAAGCGCGTTGGCAAGCAGGCTGCGTTGTAAGTTTTGTGTGTTGTGCGGAATGCTTGCTTGGCCGTCGTTGGCTAATGTTGACAGGTTCGTCCCTGGAGTCACCGTCTTGCTTGGGTGGCCGTACATGGCTAAGACGGTCTTTGACGGACATGTGTAAAGAAATTTTCGGGTCCAAAGCAACTTTGTTTTCAACGCTCTTGTTTCGGCATATCAGGACAACTGATCATGTTTCTTGCTCCGTTCGGCAGAGTCAGACACTTCATTTGATTTGGGGCTGCGTGAGCGGGAATATCTAAAAAGCATTATTGTACATGTTCTCATCATTATTTGGCGTTTTAGGAGGCTGCAAAATTGATGAAGAGATTAAATTTTATCATGAGTTTTACTCTCCGAGTGATGATGTTTATGCGCAGCAATGTTCCCATTCGTGCTGCTGCTCAATAAAAATGCACCGACAGAAGAAGAGCACCGGAATCGGGGTGTTGTTTGACATCCCAGTTGCATCCCAACCCATGACACAGGGGCCCTGCCAGGTGAGACATTTCAAGCCCTTCCCCGTCAAACATACGTTGAGCCACATCCCACACGCAAACTAGAGTGGGTATCGTTTGTCGTTCTCGTGCTGAAAATCGAATGCATCTCGTACTCGTCCTTGGCAATATCCTCGTCGCTGGCCCCGTCAAACGTCGTCCATCTCATCCCCCTCCGTATCCTCTCCTGCTTGGCTCTCCTCTCCATGATGGATAGCCTATGGCCTCCTGCTTCTGGCGGCCCCGGTATTACCGACCCGTCTCGCTTACCCCCTGGTTTGGAGCTGTTTCTAGACTTCAACCCGCTCAGTCGGCTCACTGTGCGGGCGATGAACGGTCCAAGAATGGGCACATTGACGGCAATTATGCCGATGAACTAGCCCATCTTTGTTAGTGTCGCGCAGACTGTTGAGGCAGCGTATGCGAGAAATCTTTCTTTCCTCTGTTTTGGCGATTCGTTACTTACTGTCTCTCGGGCAGACCAAATGGTCGTAAGGTTGACGGTGTGAATGTCGCGTAGACTCAGGATACACCGCAGCAGAGTGGCGACAATCATGCAGACACCTGTGCATAGCCAGAGACAACAGAGGAATTTCCTGCAATCAAGTCATCATGTTAGTCTCTGGGGGTTTCCCATCTGCCACAGACAAAGTAGAACTGGACTCACTTTGGCCACGACATGCGCACCTTCCAGAGTAACGGGATTGGAATGCACGCAATTAATAGTTCCGTGCTATTTGCAACAGACATTAGCTATACAAGTCCTGTCGTAGATGTCGCGTGGAACGACCCGCGGCGCGCCCTCACCTGACATTCGTAACAGTAACGACGTAAAAGTTTGGCACGTAGACGGCACACGCTTCTATTAGCGGTCAGCCTCGTCACTATGTACGCCCGCCCTATTGTCATTTCTTCGCCACGTTGGCGTCATACCTCCAGGATACGGGTACACCTGCCATTTCCTATGCAACGGTATGCAATGCGTGAATGTGGTCAGGATGGCGGCAACATAGGTGATTCCACAGAGTATGGCGCAGATCTTGACCATATCCCTCTGTTTTAGATCCAGGCTAGGGAAACATATCAGTCCTCGTTGATCTTCTATACCCCCTTCACCATGTCTCAACTGCAGGTGAACGAATACTCACGTAAGTCGGCCGTAGAGAAATAGCATGCACGCCTTCAATGACCATATCAGGCTGATGTAGACGCACCATTCTGCAAAGAGAAACTTGCTTCCCGCGATTATCGGGTTTTTTTGTTCGTCGGTTAGCGTAAGGGCGATTTCATCCGTCATGTTTGCGATAGTGCCGAGTTTTGCTGACGGAGTTCACCATGTTAGATAGCTTTCGGACCAACACTGACTGACTGGACCGACTGGACCGACTGGACCGATTCGACTTACTACTGAAGTAGATCATCGACATTTCTGCCTGGAAAATATGACGATCTCAGTATGAAGCCATTGAGGAATTGCTCTTCAAATTGTCACAAACCGTCCATAGAACCGCCGCCGCGACAGAAAAGTAGTCATCTCCATCCCATCTCCAACCTACTACTCGATATCGGCAACACAGCCGACAGAAGATGACCACTAGTCCTATCCCGAATTCTATCCAAGCTTCTCTGAGGAATGGGTTTTTGAGCATGGTCGATTTAGCCTCGCTCGCCGTGGCTATCTCGTCGTGAGTAGTCCGCTAGACGCTTCATTTCAAGAAGCGATACGAAAAACTGGCCTCCTCTGCACATTTTACTCATGTGGGATCTCAGGAGTAGTTTTAAAGGGTCACTAGTTGAATAAAATAATCCCGCCGTCGTCTGTGCATATCGACAGTCGCAGAACGCTTGGGCTAAACTAATGTTCCTTTTTCCTTCTCCGCATCGATCGAGACCTTTTTTTGTTCGATACGCTCTTTGTCATTGGCCGATGGCAGGAATCAGGGAACAAAATACTAATCACAGTTGGTTGGTGGGCTGTACGCATCCGCCCGCTGTGACCAACAGCATTGGCGTTGCCGTGTATTGTCGGTGGCAGACCAGGGGCTGGGTCCAGGCTTCAGCCTGTTTATCCATGTGTTGTTGGTCTATTATTATTCCATGTTTCAAAAAAAAAAATGGACGGTGCTCTCCACAGAGGGGGGTTTGCTTTGAGATCACACAAAGTCTCAGGTTGCGTCTGCGTGAGACGGTAGCTTCAAGATATGCTGGACCTGGCTGCAAGGCTGATTGTTATGTACAGGGCTCACAATGCGCGTCAGGTCAAGGCTGTGATGTGATGCGATGTGATGCTGTTCGGCTCAGCATGCTCTGAAAAGTGTGGGAAGATCTCATTGCGGTCTCGCGGCAAATATACAGTACTCATTCTTCTGTCAACGATTGCTACAGCCCAGCGGCGCGCGTCGTCGCTCGAGGGTCAACAATCGGCCCATCTGTGAGCCCTAGAATACTCCTCGATCAAGTACCTGGATCCTGGTGGTTTTAATCGAGGCTAATTGTGGGAAATTTGTCTTCGTTGATGGACGATCGCCCGGTCGCCCGGTCGTGTCAGGGTAGCCTGCAGGAACGAGAAAACACGTGCACGGTGTCTGACAGGGCAGAAAACTTTGGACTTCTCGAGAAGTATCAGTCAATGGATTCTCGGCGCGTTGAGCGAGATACTTGCAGAACAGCAGATTGTTTAATCGAGTTCGAGGATGCGCTGCTCCACAGATGTGTAGGAACTTGGGAAGACTGTTCATCGGAATAAAGCGGTGTCAATTCTGAAAATTGTCCACAAAACTGGGAGATTGTGATGAGCGACTTCGTTCGTGTGCACGGGCACTCGATTCCAAAGTTCTGGTGAACGATTTGGCGCATAGACGGCGGTTGCCACCACTCTGGCTTCCACGTGTGACAGCAGTCACAGCACAGGCTCTTCGATCGTAGCTGACTCAATTTCCATCATCATTTCGTGACCAGTCGTCATTCAGTTCAGGAACAACGCTTGTCAGTGACATGTTTGTCCCCGGACTAGGCTTGACCGTTTTCCCCTACTCGCTGCGAGGGTGACGAAAAAAGGTGTCAGCCAAACCAGACCTGACGAACATCCTGCCCAACTTCAAATTCACGTCACTTGTCTGATTTCCTCTCGTTATATTGTAGTTCCGGTCAGTACATCGCGTCGTAGGGTCCGCGTCAGTCCTGGTAACTACCACGCCTCCCTACGCCACGAATCTCTTTATAACTGTATTCTAGCTGCGGTAGCAATCGTTGCTGCGTCCGTGCTCAAAAGAATGCTGTTCAGTGGTGAGGCTGTAACGGAAACTGATCCAGGGTGAGAGATTGCAAGGTGCCGTGAGTGCGGCTCCAGCAGAAGCCGTGTAACACAGCTTTCGCTTCTTGGTGTGATGCCTCTATTATAGCGTGCCCAAGTTCAGGAAGACATTTTGCTTTAGATGAGAAGATTCATGCGACGGTTAAGCGGTTAGCCGATGACTTATGATCATTCCGTAATGAACATGCATCAGCGACGCAGGAATGCAAAAAAGTCGTCGTCCCACCTGTAAGAAGAGTCAATGATCTGTGAAGTTTCGACCCTTGACTCCCTTTGATAGAATTACTCGTGCCCCGCCCTACCTCACAGCTGTTGGGCAAGGAAAATTTGTTCGAGTTTGATTCAAACAGGTGTCGCCAGCCGCCAGCCGCCTTCAGTTAGAAATTAAAGTGGTATGTCACGTGCTCCCGTGTTGTCGTTGTCATGTTGCCTCACCTCCCCAGTTTCTGACGGTTAAATTAGAGTTAGCGTCACGATTGCTCCAGCGCGTTATTACCACACGTCTCAATTCGGTAACATGGGTTGATTAAAATGAAAAATGAAAACGAACACCAAGTTATCGAAATTCTTGATGATGGCTGCACCGCGTCTGAAGATGACGGTCGCCCTTCAAAAAAATCTGCCTCGAATTCGAAGAAACGAAAAGTTGATGTCGACAGTGTCTCGGAGAAGGTCCACTGGACCGACGACTCAGATGAGTTGCCTGTGAAGCCCAAGAAGAGAAGGGCGAAACGAAAGTCAGCGACCATAAAAGAGAAGAAAACAAAGGGCAGCAATGATGCCGGCACACAACATGGGATCGATCTGGGAGACCTTCCGGATTACCTGCAAGAGAGACGCCGAGACTTTGATGCGGATAAGAAGCGCCTTCACCAGGCGGCTCTTATGCTTCCACCTGACTATACTGGAATAGAGTTCCATGAGTCACGAGGACTAGATGAACTTAGGGAAAGGCCCGAGTTTGACATTAGCAGCGGCATCAAACCATCCAGGCCATACAAGGACATTGAACTACCCCAATCAGCTGGGTTGATTCCAGCATCCATCGCTCAGTATTTGCGCGATTACCAGGTTGCGGGAGTTAAATTCCTTCATCGCAAGTTCGTCTACCAAGAAGGTGGCATCCTTGGCGATGATATGGGCCTTGGCAAGACGGTTCAAGTCGCGGCCTTTTTAACCGCTGCGTTCGGGAAGACAGGGGATGAGCGAGACGACAAGCGGATGAGAGAAATTAGGTTCTGCCCCAGTCGGTGGTATCCAAGAGTTCTGATCATCTGCCCAGGCTCTCTTATTATGAATTGGAGAAACGAGTTAACCAGGTGGGGATGGTGGCATATTGACATCTACCACGGCGCGAATAAGGATGACATTCTGGGGACTGCACGGGCGGGTCTCTTGGAGATAATGATCACCACTTATGACACCTACAAGAACAATCGCAGCGGCATTAACATGGTGGCATGGGATGCGGTCATTGCAGACGAATGCCATAGGCTCAAGGACAGGAAAAGTGAGACCACCAAAGCGCTGGAAGAAGTAAACGCCCTCTGTCGTATTGGACTGACTGGAACCGCGATTCAAAATAAATACGAAGAGCTATGGACATTACTCAACTGGACTAATCCAGGGCATTTTGGCACCAGATCCGAATGGATGCAAACAATCAGCAAGCCGTTGGCCGTTGGACAATCCCATGATGCCACTGTGGCTCAGTTAAGCTTGGCCAGACAAACAGCACAGAGGCTTGTCCAAAACCTTCTACCGCGCTATTTCCTCCGGCGAATGAAGACCTTGATCGCTGATCAGCTGCCTAAAAAGACAGACCGGGTGGTTTTCTGCCCATTATCGGACTTACAGCGCGAGGCTTATAAGACCTTTATTGGTAGTGAGCAAGTTCAGCTTCTTCTTGAACTTTCAGAAATGTGCGAGCATGGCAAAAAGCAAGGCTGGTGTTGTCGGGAAACACTTCCCGATGGAACCCCGTGGGCTGCGATTGTTTTTCCTAGCATGGTAGTATTACAGAAACTTGCTAATCATCTTGCCCTTCTCACACCGTCTACGACAGATATTGAGGAGAAGCATGAGAGAGAGCTACGCACATTGAAGACCTGTATGCCAGACGGGTGGAAGCCTATGTATGAACAAAGAGACCAGATCAGAAACCTGGTGAACCCAGAGTTCTGTGGGAAATGGAAAGTCCTGAAAAGACTACTGAAGTTCTGGCATCAAAACGGCGATAAAGTGCTTGTATTCTCACACAGTGTTCGACTACTTCGCATCTTGCAGCACCTGTTCACTAACACGAGCTATAGCGTTAGCTATCTCGATGGGTCACTTACGTATGAGGAAAGACAAGATGTGGTCGATACCTTCAACACAGACGCGACACAATTCGTATTTCTGATTTCGACCAAGGCCGGCGGTGTTGGTCTGAATATCACATCTGCTAATAAAGTGGTCATCGTTGACCCGCATTGGAACCCTTCGTACGATTTGCAAGCTCAGGATCGAGCATATCGAATTGGACAGACTCGTGATGTGGAGGTTTTTCGACTCATCTCTTCGGGGACGGTGGAGGAAATTGTGTACGCGCGACAAATTTACAAACAACAACAGGCAAACATTGGCTACACCGCCTCCTCTGAACGCCGCTACTTTAAAGGTGTCCAGCAGGATGAAGACAGAAAAGGGGAGATATTTGGCTTGTCCAATATCTTCGCGTACCACAGCGACAGCAGCTTTGGGCTGCTGCGTGGTATCGTAAACAAGACCAATATTGCAGAGGCCAAGGCTGGTGTGCATCTGGCCGATGTAGACCTTGAGAAAGCGATCGAGGACGCGGAGTTGCAGGGCGTTGCCAAAAAGGAAGAGGCTGATGCTGAAGATGGCGGCATGAGTCAATTGGCCAATATATTAACAGCCGAGAGCCAGCAACAGCTCCTCGCGTCGGAGCGGACAGGCCCCCCTAAGAGCGATGCCATCCAAGCTATATTGACTTCCGTTGGCGTCGAATATACACACGATAACTCGGAAGTTATTGGGACGTCCAAAATAGAGGAACAGCTATCGCGCCAAGCAGCGAACAGACTATATGCGAATGGTGATGTGGAAGGACAGAACGCGCTGTTTGCAGACAGCCAAGACGAGGATGATGATGGTACTGTGCTTCATAGTACGTATCGTCCACCGCAGGACGTTTGCCTTCGGCAATTCTGCTCCATGGCACGTGAATTCGGATTTGTCAATGCCACTGAGTTTGCTCTGGTAGTGGAGAGTTGGTCACGCGAGGCGAGGCGGAACTGCCTAGATACGTTTTATCGACGACGAGAAGCGGCGTTGGAGGAAGCTCACCGCGTGAAGACGAAGCAAATGGCAGGGGCCGCCGCAGAGGCCGCCGCAGAAGCGGCAGCTGAAATGAAGGATGAAGTGGCCGACGTCAAGACTGAGCCTCGTAGCTCGTCACGGATGAAGTCTGAGGATTTGGATCAAAAAAAGGTGAAAACAAAAGGGTCCAAGTCCGAAGACGTCAAAAATGAAGAGAACAGTGGCGATGACAAGACCACAACCACAATCATCAAGAACGATGACGGCGACGGCAACGACAACAGTGTGAAGCACGAGCTCGGCTACAAGCACGAATCCAACTCGCCAAGCTATGACCGGAAGCCCCTGAAGGGCGCTGGTGGCTCAAAGAGAAGCTCGATATTCATCTCGGACGGTGATGATGATGACGAGCTTTAGGCAGTTGAGGAATGGCGTTCAATTTTTTATATTTTTTGCTCCCTTGTAAACTGGATACCCCGCGTATAGTAACAGGTATGGTTACAGTATACGAAGCTGTTGCAATGCTCCATTCATTACTTTGGCAGTGTTGTCCCTCCCTCATTTATTGAATCGACAAATTCAAATCCAACTATGCCAACGCCATACGAATGAATACAAGTTTCAAGAATCAGTACATAATTTGACTTCATCTGAACAACCATTCACCTACATCAAGCAGTGTTGCCATGTCCAGAAAAGTGCAATATTTCAGTCAGCCATAAACCTAGACCTGCAAAAACGCCCCCACCACAAAAAAATGCCCTGTCTCATTCCCAAGCCTCAATGGGTAATCATCCATCATGCTCAAGATTTTCTCAGACCCCATCTACAGCAACTCAAAGTCATCCAACTGATCCCTATACTTCATAATATTCCTCTTAATCTTACTACCAACCGACCAAGTGACAAAGTCCTCCGTCGACCTCGTCACCAAGTACGCCGGGTCCGTGACCGCCTCGACCCCCACGCGCACATGGCCCTGCTCAATCATCTTGGTAGCCGCCTGCACGGTCTCGGCCATGCGCAGCCGCGTCATCACGACAGGGAGTCGTCTTCGCGCAAAAGCGCTCACCGTCACGCTGTTCTCCACGGCGGACAGTTTGGATTTGCTCGACAGGATTCCCATGTCATAGAGCTTGTTGAGGAGGAGCTCCTCGTGTTTTCGGCGGACGGCGTTGTCGGGAGGGAGGAGGGAGAGACGATGCGCTAGTTGGCGTAGGGACTGCGCGGGGGGGGGAGAAGAGAAGAACAAAAAAAGAATCGTCAGTACTCATGATGCTCCGGCAAGCTCGTTTGTTCGGGATTGGGGGGAAGTTGGACGTACGCCGCAGATTCGGTTGTATTTATGGTAATCTTCTGGCTTCTGGATCATGTACCGCCGGATGACGGCCTTGTCGCGATGATCATTGTCGGACTTGTAGCTGATGAAGTCGGTTTTGCGGAGGAGCTTTTGCTCGTGGAACTTGAGCTTGCGCACCATGATGGCGGGCTATGAATTTTTTTTTTTTCCGAGTGGTGGCCACTTGATGGGGTCTGGATATATTCTCGCTCGATTATCGTAAGATTCGGTGAAGCAAGTCCAAGACATGACGAAAGGCTGGCTGATATACAAAAAAAAAAAAAAAAAAAAAAAAAAAAGTTAAAGTGGGGTCGGTCCCCGTGTTGCGACAATTCCATGACCGACGACCCAACTCACCAACCAAACAACCAACCTTGCGAATCCAACTCCCCCTCTCGTGATATTTCATTGCAATCGCTTCAACTGCCTTCGCCAGCAAGCAGCCCGCCATGCCTCCACGGCTCTTGTACAGCGCCCTACGCGCGCCATCCTCCTCCTCCCTTTTCGCCCGCGCCATCTCCTCCACTCCGGCCGTCGCAGCTCCTCTTCGCCAACACCCTCATCCGAACACGCGCGCAGCAGCAGCCCCCTTCAATCCCTCCAGCAGCAGCAACCTCCTGTCCATCAGCAACGACAGACACAAGCGTGCCCCCCATCACCGGCCCGTAGCTCGTCCCGGCGAAGCAGCCAGCAACATGCTGGACCGCATCACGAGCACGCAGCATCGGAGCAAGCTCGAATCCGTAGAGGCCCTGCGCAACGCCAAAAACTCGTCCGACTACCTGCGGCAGATGCCTCGTCGATGGGACGCCGGCGACGTGTACTCGCCGCATGATCTTAGCCCGATCGAGATGCGGAAGTGGAGGAAGAGATCGCTGAGGAAGAATGATGTGGTTGATGCTTTGGGCATTCGACCTCTGGATATGTACAAGGTACGAAGAGGATTCGCCATTTGCTCACTGATGAAAAGCTCCCATTATGACCTGAATGAATGCTGATGATGGGGGGAGGGCGCCGGGGGACAGAACTTTTCCTTGGTGCAGGAATTCACGACTTCGTCAGGCCAGATTATTCACTCGGCTGGCACGAGCTTGCGACCTGTTAACCAGCGCAAAATTGCAAAGATGATTCGAAGGGTGCAGGGCATGGGCATTTACCCCACCATCCACGATCATCCTGAAATGATTCGAGACGATTTCTTCCCTGATAGGACATGAGCTGTGAGTTTTGCTTGGGGGGGGGGTTCAAATGGGGAAGCAGAGCATGGGTATAGATCGTGAAGGCGACGGTCTGAGGCGTTTCCATGCCTCACTTCTCATCATGTAGCCGCTATATGTACAATAGCCTAAAGCTTCGTTTTCAAAAAAGTGTATAAATACAGATGCCCCTTATCACACTTCTGGTCTGCTCTTTCGTACACTTGATCATGTCTTCATGACCCGCTTGATCTTGATCTGACACAGCCCGAACTCATTGAGCCGCCTGCCCACTTTGTCGAGCTCGGCCCATGCTGCTCGGTACTTCTTCTTCACCCAATCGCGGTAATTCGCTTGCAGTTCTTGTCCGGGGAGTGCATTGTGTGCGATGGCTAATCTGGACAACGGATTAGCATCATTTTGTGCTATTGTCAGCGACAGAGTTGGGGATGTCATGGCAACAACTTACGTCGTGGGATCTGGCTCCGATCCCACAAGGGATTCCATGTTCATGATTAACCCTCGGATCTCTTTCTCATTGCCACTACCAGCAATGGCTCCCACGTAAGCATTGTACACGGCAGGAGGCACCTCCAAGTCCATTCTCTCGATTCTCTCCCAGATTTCTCGGGCTTGCTTGTCGCCGCCGGATTTCTTCTCCAATGCCCAGAATACAGCTTCTAAACTGGCGTATGATGGGCCTTCGGCAGACCGAGTGATCTCGTTCCAGAAATCAAGAGCCGTGATGGGCTTGTCGCAAGCGGTGTATGCCAACATCAGACCGTTGTAAAGCTTCGTGTTTGGGTGGATCATGGTGTCCGTTTTCAGCATGTTATGTATCATTGCAAGTCCCTCGGGATCGGGATTTTGCGCCACTCCTTCCAGGTACTGAATATATGTCTCCATTGTGGGATGATAGGATTTGTTACGGTGTTGCCGCATGTGTCCGAATACATGGGAAGCCATATCGGGTCGCTTTCGGTTGAAAAAAGCCTTCATAAGCTTCATCCGACGCTCAAAGCTTGTGTCCTGGAAGAATTGTTGCAGAAGCTGGTATGCTCCCCACGCACGGGATGTGCTTGTTGCTGCGTCGAGGCAAAATGCGACAAATGCGTTTTGCACCACTTCGCGCTGCTGCTCGCTGTAGTGAAATGAATGGATGGACAAGAGATCCATCACATCAAAGTTTTGGTCGTTTTCTAGAAACTTCACGCACAGAGCGCCTACTGTTTGCGGTTCCAGAAGTATTTGCTCCTCCTCAACGGCCTCGAGGAGCGCAAGAATAAGTTTAAAGTCGGGGGGCACTTGCTCCGACAGTAGAGTCAAGAACCTGTTCGACAACCGGCAAAACTCGCCAAAAAGATCAGAGCCCGGTTCATTATTCCAAGGTTCATAGTGCCTGACTTGTTCGAAGGCTCGTTTCGCGCCCTCAACATCTCTAGTTTCGAGCCGCAGCTGGAGCAGGATGAGAAACGTTTCACCGTTGGGGGCAATACCCTTCTCGATGCCGAGCGCGAGGATATCCTCGGCCATTTTGGAGTCTTGTGTCTCAAGTGCCACCGTTAACAACCCGTTTATTGTGCTGACGGTTGGGCTGATGGGTCCGTTGCGATCAACCATGTGTGGCATCATGGCATCTACCTCGGCCAGACTTTTCCCGAGGAGTAAAATCGACTGTAGAATCACGTCCCAGTGTTTTCGTTTCGGTTGTGACTGGCCCAATTCGAGAAGGAGAGGCACTGCCCACTCCTGAAGACCGTTGCGTCGGGCAAATGACGCGACAGTCCGATAGACTTGCGCCTGAGGATGTTTTTGATTGATCGGTTGGCTGAGCCAATGCTGAGTATCGGCCACGCGATCCTTGTTCGCGAAGTAGTTAACCATGACAAATTGAATGCCAGCATCGTACGGAACCCCATGATCCATTGCATGGGCGACTAATGCAACAAGCTCCTTTTCCTTGTCTTCTCTGGCAAGTCCCCGAGCGACTGACTCCAACAAACGGTCATCCTGTGACGACAAATAAGAAAAGTGGGCAGGGTTTTGCCATTCGGACAACAGCATGTGCATTGCCTCTTCCGACGCCCCAAACTCGCACAGCATTTTAACGAGATGGCTCCATTGCAGCTCAGGGTCTCCCGCTTTTCCCGAGTAATTGCCCGACGAGCACACGGCATGTAACGCTTTTGCAAAGTCCAGATGGTTCTTCGTTCTTTCTCGTGGTTTGATATTTAGGAGGACTTGCCGTGCAATTGATAAATCGGCGGCACACAACGATTTGACATGCTGATCTTCTCGGGGACTTGATGACAGATACTCCAGCAGTCGACGACATTGTAGAGCCTGGGTACTGTTCAGCGGTATCCTCCTCTTCAGCTTGGACTGCATAAGCTTCCTCCAGGCATCCAACAACTCTTTCCTGGGGGGTGCTCGCAAATTGTCGAGCATGCGACTCCTCCAAACCATGACTTGCATCCATCCGGGCTCGTATTCGGGTTCTCTGATCTCTCGGGGTGGCTTTTGAAATAAGACGTTGAGGAAGGTTCGTTCGAAAGCTCGTCGCACCGCCGGTCGTGCGCTTGGCCGTCGCCGGGCGATGCTCGTGTAGGAAAGACATGCTGGCGCAGAAGTAGCCCGGTACATAAGGAGCAGACGACCATGGCGGGTCAAATTCGCCCTCATGGTTGTTTCAATTTATGAAATGATGATGCTGGTACATGTCAGCAGTGAATTGAGCATCGCCGCAGCAGTCTTACTCACTGAATCATCCTTAGGGTTCGCCAAAGCCCATTCATGCCATTCCAGTCGATTTGTCGATACAGCAACATGCATATGAAGCTATGTTCACCAAGCTGCTGATAATTAATATGGGTCTGGTACGGAGTAATCCGTATTCTTCATTCGTTCGTCAATGAACCGTGGTTTCGCCGCGAGAAGGACTTTGCCTACCCTAAACCTCACGCGAAAATGTCACGGCACAGGTCAATGGTGCAGGTCAGAACGCTGCAAATAACATGTATTAATAACTACAAATATTAAAGATGAAGAGAAGAGAAAAAGCTAAACTATATATATAGTATTATATATTTACGGGTAGGATATCCTTTCATGGTATGTAATATTACACGTGACTTTGCCTTATATAAGTCCTTTCTATTTAGCTATATATAGCCCTAGGAAGTAAATCTACTCAAAAAGACTCCGATCACCCTAGCTAGTGAGTTAATGACTTTAATGACTTTCTCTGTCACCACCATGGGAGGACACACACCGCTTGGATCAAGATGATTCAATCCTGGATGAGAGTGGATCACAACCTGGTTGCTACTCATGGAGACCTTCACCCCCGGAATATTATGGTTGCTTGGGACGCCGAGGAAGGCGGCGACCTGCATATTACCTCAGTCATTGACTGGGAATTAGCTGGATGGTATCCTGAACATTGGGAGTTTGTTAAAGCTCTGAATACGGCTGATACCAAGGGTGCCTTGGCGGATTGGTGCGAATACCTCCCCACGGCGGCGATTGGGTCTTGGCCTATGGACTTCTCGCTTGAGTTGCTTATTGGACGCTGGCTTGGGTAGGCTCGTTTTCTCCAAAATGCGTATCACTTTTGAGCTTTTCTTGCTGGATTGCACAAAACCAATGTCTCTCTATTCTTCGTCCATCTCATCCGGCACTTCAAGCCAATGCCCCTCTTCGTCAGCGCCCGAGTATTCCTTCCACTCCACGACGAAGCCGGCTCTCGAGAGTACGTTTCTGGCTTGCCTTCCAAGTGTTACGTCGACGTAGGCGTCATCCACGCCGTGGCCAAGGAAAATCTTGGGTGAGCTCTCGCATTGTGAATCAGGAACGACGCCTTGTTTGAAGCTTATTATCATGCTTCTAACGAATGTGTCGAGTTCGTCTCCTTCGACAGCTGCTTCAGACAGCTCTCTTTTCATGTTGCCTGGGAGAACAATGAGTCGTTGCGCTTACTTACCAAAATCCGTCACCTAGATTAACCGTTAGGTCAATCGTCAAATCAATCATTAGGGCTGCTGCTGACGATGCCGCCCCAACGACCTGATAGCTAGGTCAATCATTAAATCAATCATCAGGGCCGCTGCCAATGATGATCCATCCAAGCTCCAATCGATCTACTATCACTGCCTGCGCGGGCCAGGAAGTGGAAAATAGTAAGCCTGGGCGGATACCGAAGCTTTCCCTGCGCCCATGATGGCGATAAATTCGGGCAGCAGCCATAAAGATCTTGTGGTGGCAACCGCCTTGCAACCTGAAAGGGTTCGTGGATGAACCGCAAAATGTAGACTATATGTTAGGACGCTTTCCACTTGCTTTATTTATTACCTTGCCAAAATTGTTTCTCCATCACGCTCCATGAAGCGTCAGAAAATTGCATCCTGGCTGCATTCATACAGCCCCAGCCCAATCTTCATTGCTTCATTCTGAGATTAGGCTCATCTATCTACATTTACTTTTTTAATCTCACATTGCCTTTGTTTAAACAAGCGCCTCTCACTATGCCAACAATTGTCTACGTGGCAATCTGCCAGGTCTGCGACGACCGTGAGCCTAAATCATTGGGCCATTTACTTGAGCAACAGTACAAAGGGAGATGCCATCTTGCAAGTTAGTGATGACAAAGGAGGAGTTGGTTATTATGTGGAGAAACCAGTATACAACAAAGAGCCTCAACGCTCCGCCAGACACAAGGAGTCCTTCGTCGTCGGCGAGATTTCGTCTTCCGATCACAAGATGGCTGTATCTGCAATCCTTAGTACTCCGGTTGATAATCAGAGTGAGACTTGGAATTGCCAATCTTGGAGTCGTTCGCACAACCAAGAGTTTTGAGCCTTGGGTCTAAAGCCACAAAAATAGAGTAGTTGACCTGTAGGCCGTCGGGTCAAGTTGCTCAGGGAGTCGAGTTCGAATTCGCTGAAGCCGAATGGAATTTTGCCAGGTAATACCGATCCGTACTTTCCGTACTTGAGGTCTGTTCGTACATGGACATTTTCTTTTCTGCCCCCACGATAATCACGTGACTGCCTGTCCCTGGAAAACACCAATTTGAAGCTGTCATTCACAAGCCAGCCCAGCTTTCGACAAGCTTCTGGGAATCCCAGCAACCCAACCACCATGTCATCGACATTGGTCAAAGAGGCCTCGGCCCAGGCTGCCGAGACCAAACCATCCGTGGCCATTCACCCAGTCGCAATCATCGACAGCCCCCTCGCGAAAAGCATCGCGCTCCTCCGCCCCATCCTCCTCGCCGGACTTCTCGCTCTCCGATTCAACGCTCTGGTCGCAGACCCCGTGTCGACCCTCCGAACGGCCCTCCCCGGCGTCGCCATCATCCAGTTCGCCTACGCAGTCCTGTGTCTGCCCGTCGTGGGGTCCCAAGCTGGTAAAGGAGCCAGAAAGACTCGCCCAGGCGAAAAGAAAAAGAGCGATACTAGCCCTCGAACCACCATCTCGGTATGCAAGTCCAACCACGTACAGAACTCGAAACTGAGAAGTCTGAGACCATGAAACCAAACCATGAAACCATGAATTTTGCCACTAACACGATGCCACAGACCGCCATCATCGCGCTCCTCCTAACAGGCATCTTGACGCCTGCCGTACACATCCTTTTTGTCTTATTCGGTGCCCCGTTCCTCGACCACGTCGCTCACACGGCTCTGTGCGCTGCGCATTTCGCTCTACTTTCGATGTTTCCTATACTCTACTCAAGAGGTAGTGATGGCCAAGCCTTGACATCCGTGGCTGGTGCTTCGGCGCCGTTGGACGAAACTTTTGGCAGTCTTGTTGGTGCCGTGGTTGGGGCTTGGCTCGGCGCAATTCCCATACCCTTGGATTGGGATCGAGACTGGCAGAAATGGCCTGTCACTATACTGGTTGGCATGTATGCTGGATCATTATTGTGTAGTTCGGTGTCGGGGACTTTGTTCTATGGGAAGAGATTGGGTGGCGCACGGGAATAGGATCACAAGAGTTAACTATAAGCTGGCACATCAATTTCGTGCAAATTCAGTGCAAAGTTTTCATGCATTGATTCTCAATAAATGTTTTCCCCCTCGAACGATCCTCGACGATCCTTGACGGTTATGGCTAACGCATCGGGGATACTTAACATACACGTGTAGAAGAACCGCAGTAATAGACTCCTAGTGTCACGCGGGGTGTGACTCAGCGTGAGAAGCTTAGGCTGCGGGGGAGACATATCAAAGATTGGTCCTTGCGTCAGTCTATTGCTGCATTGCCTCTGTCGTGGTACGAACATGGCCGTACGACCGGACGGGCAATCACCGCTTCTGTTGAACCCTTCGCGGAGAGTCGGGTAAGACGTGTTTGCACATATCATTGAGAATTAGGCACAGATGTAGGTGGCGCATGGTTGAGAACTATGACTGAATCAATGGGTATCTAGTAGTGTCCCTGTAGGAATCCAACATCCGCCTTTGACCATCTTCCTCGAACAAGCAAAGAAAACTGAGCCGTATTAGAAATCAAGGTGACCATGAGTCTCGTGACAATCAATCAGCATAGAAGTGGTATTAAGGCAAAGGATATTCGCATGCTCCGGCACCCAACCACTTGGGCCGGACAGAGGTCGAGCAAATTTGACGGTCCAGCAATTATTCTTTCAAAATAATATAGATGGCGTGGACGATACCGGGAAGGTAACCTAGGAGAACCCAATTATGTTAACGAGACTGGCATGTCTCTTTAATTTCGGGACTGGAGAGGCAAAATGAGGATATGGTGCGTCTCACAAACACACCACAGGGTGGGTAGCGCCAGTTCAGATGGGGACGGGGAGGCTTACCCAGAATCGTGAGGATGATGTTAAGAAAGAAATGCTTGGTACAGCCCACCTCGAGGAAGACACCCAGGGGAGGCAGAATAATAGCCAAGATGATCTTGCAAATATCGCTGCGATTGCATGTTAGCCTCCCTCATTCATGTTCATGATCAACCTCATCCTCGCTCTCATCCTGCCCGCATCAAGACGTCGGGGCCGGCACTAGCAAAATCGGCGATTCTTGTACGGTGAACGACAGCGCGCCGCCAGCCACACACAGCAGACAATCCACGACGCCCAGCGCGCATGCCCAAGAACCAGCATCATCCTCAGTTCGGCACAGTCGGAATCTTACCTGGTGGTGAAAGGCATGATGTCGGTTGGACCAAGTTGACGCTTAAACAATGTATAGAGACGTAAGAATATGGGGACGTTTGACTGTTCGTATACGAAGATCCGTGAACTGTGAGAAAAGAAACGAGGAGAGTCTGCGGGCAGGGTGGGATGGGTGGAAAGAGCTCTCTTATTTGATTTCCAAACCAAGAAAAATCACACCTCCGGCAATCTACAGCCAAGTTTTACCCCCCCCCCCCTCTCCCCGTAAAGCTGGGCAACCGCAAAGCTACGCAAGGCTATGCAAAGCAAACACACACCCCGGCCGGCTTCGGTTTTGCGGAAGCGCCGATGACAACCTCGCGCCTTCAAGTGCCAGAACGTGACAATACTGGAACCGGGCTGTTGGAAAGCCAAAACAATCAGTGGCGGACCGATTGATTAGCCCTGCCAGTTTACGGAGTAGTATTCCGTTCCCAATTTCTCTACGACAAGGACAGAGCGAGCTCTTGCCAAAGTATCCCATCCAGCTGTCTTCCTCTCCTTCCATCATTGGGGGTGTGGCGGCTTGCAGCTTGTCTAATCTTAGCCGAGGTGTCCACCAATCAGCCGTGCTGCTCACCCCACAGACTGATTCCTGCGTCATCGACTCGCTGTGACGGACTCATAGCATGGACCCGGAAATCGATCAATTTCATGGGAGCCTCTTTCTTCATGCACGCGATTCGTTTCGCCGTGACGAGATTCGTTGCCGGGCAATAGTAGGCAGTCGTTTAGCCAGCTTGGTTTACTGCTTCGCGAAGCAGCTTGTCCTCATGCGGAGCGCCCAATGTATGAACCGCAACAACGTACGACCTGTTAACGGCGTGTGTGGCTGGAAAGCACGAATGCGTGGAAATAACGTCATCACATCCTCAACCAAGCTCGGGCCCGTCACGTCGCATCACTGAGAAACCAAACGCCTTGTCTCTGCATCCATGCCATGTGCAACGGGCCATCATCACAGCCACAGACCGGACGCTCCGTCAGCAGCAGCAACCGTGTTGGTGGTTGGTTGAATAATAAGGCGATGACGATGCTGCGCCACAGATGAGTGCATAGCCAGCCACACCACGGCGACAAAGGGGCAAAAAAAAATAGTACATACAGTACGGAGTACTCGGTAATATCAAAACATGATGTCGTCGACATGCACTTTGGGGCTTCCTGCACGGAGTCTCGTTACCTTGTTATGTACGCAGGTGGTCAGCCAAGAAAAAAACCAATCAATGGGCGTCTGAGCTCAAGTGGGATCGATCGGCTGACGTGGCTTAGCAAGACATGGCCAGGGCCCCATTCCATTGAGCCCGCATTACGGAGAAGAATGAGAGAGACTTGAAAGACTGGCTCTCGGACATGCACCGAGACCCCATACTCTGTTAGCCAAGAAAGAAAACCTGTTCGGCTGCATCGGCGATTCGCTGTGGATGGGCATGCTCGCGGGGCGGTGAACTACGCCCAACCAAGTACGTCCGTCGTCTGAATCATGTTACAAATCTACATGACCAGGTGCTTAATAAGCCGCGCAGACTAACCACTAGCCACTATTATTAGAGAGTCACGCGGAGAGAATACAGGGTGTTAAGCGCTACCAAAAGATACATCACATTCCGTATAAATCATCTGTAATACTAGGTACCTATTAATCCTAGCCCCCGTTTCCTTTATTTCCTAGCTAATATCTGATTCGCTTGATTCCCCCCCTGCGTTGTCGGGATAGCGCCGTAGACGCTGTGAGATTTAAGTCACGGATGTTGCAGGGGCATCCGTCTTTACACGCGAATTGCACGGTGCCAGAACCCGCTAATCTAGATGAATGTAATTTCAAACAGCCAATTTCTATGCTTTGAAACTCAGCCTATTCAAAACGAACACGGCAATAGCCGTATAACGGCTCACCAAACGCCAACATCTGCAATGGTACCACCTAACTAAGAAGATGGATATTCATTAGCCCAGCACCTTCACTTCCGTAAAAGGCAAACACATTAATCCGTAAAGGACTTCTTTTGAGAATCCGCGACCCACGCACGCCGAACCTCTTTGTTGCGTGTTCCCTCCTCCTGGTCGCCAAAAACCGCCTCCTACAAGAGCTCCTACAAGAGCTCCTACAAGAGCTCGCCTTCACCATTCTCGACCCAGTCATCATCCTCTTCCCAATCGATATTGGCTGACATCTCCTCGGTACGGCGCTGAACCTCGGCCAACCCAGACAGCTCAGCGACATAATCCTTCTCTTGCAATGCCTTCTTGACAAATCCCCATCCATTTGTTCGATAGGCATCGAGGACCTTGGGGCTGCAGGCACTGCAGCAGTCGTATGATTGACCGCGAATCACGAGGTTCTGAAACGTTGATACGTAGCCACGAATTTGATGGGGAACAAGACCCAGGGGATGATTGGGAGGTTCGCGATCCGGAATGCTGCCTGGTGTAGGTTGCGGTGCTGGTGCATCTTTGCCGAGAGGATGCTGTAGGAGACTGATGAGGAGTTCGACGAGGAGAGCGGATGCGATGGCTGCGACACCTGGCCGAGTGACTGTGCACTGCTGATCGAGCGTTTGATCTTTCATGGACTACTGAACATGTCAGTTTTTTTGAGGGTGCTGCTGGTGACTTTCCCCCCCCAAAGGTGGTTGATGACTCACATCTGCCGGCGTAACGACGTCGTTGCAAAAGTAACAGCCTAGTGGTGCTTGACTGTGCTCTGAGGTCTCCGAGCCATGTCGCATAACAACATACGAGTCGAATCCCAATGCAGCGTTCATGACAATCTTGCCACGGGCCTTGCCGATGACTGTGGGTAGCCATCGCGATTCGCGCGTGTCCATTAGCAGGAAGACAACATCATGGGCTTCGATCAGCTGCTCTAGCTTTTCAAGGTCCGCCTGGGTCCTCGACTCATCGGTAAATGGATGCCCCAGCATGGGGACAGACAGAGAGTATCCCTCGCTCTCAACACCCGGGTAGATGCGCTTGAGCATGGCCGCTGCAGCCTCGGCTTTCGGTTGACCACCATCAGTGCAGTCCCTGAACTCGAATAGAGGTTGTCGAACGGGATTCGAGTACGAAACACGTCCGTAGTCCACGAACGTAACCCTCCTCACGCCCCATCCTAGCAAGTTTCTTGACACGTACCCTCCGAGGGTACCAGCGCCCAGCAATAGACATTTTGTGTTCTTGATCAGATCCAAGTCCAGGTCTGGGGCGAGGCGCCACTTCATCAACTTCAAGTTCAGATCGACGGACGAATCTGCCAGTCTTGCTGGGTCCATGTACTCGCCCAGGTTGGCGAGCTGAGCTTGCAGCTTGCCGTTCCGTGATCTCTCCCAGCCCGTTACTTTAGGCATATCCGCCAGCTCCGTCTCCTCAACGGGGTCCATCTCAATGGGAAGCACGACGCTCCTAGCCTCGTGTCTTCGGGCCCAAGTGTCCCTGTAACAGAGAATATTGACCTTTGACATGCGGAATCGCTGGCGTATGAGGACCAAAAGGTTTCTGAGGGGCCATCCTGGGCCCTCCGCGTACGTGGACGGGTCGACAAAGGCAACATAGCAGTCCTGCTCGGCCACACCAGTAAAGAAGCCATCTTCGAACCGCCGTAGGGATGCCACCTCCCACCGAAACGACAACTTGCTTGTCGTTTCACCATCCTCGCTCTCCATCTCCTGTCCTCGAACCTTTTTGGCAAGGAAGAAGCCGTGCTCGCGGCCATCCACGCTGTACCGCCACGTTCCGACCCTGTCGACAAGTGCTGTGCTTTCCTCTGCGCTGAAGCGCTCGCCGGGTCCTGCTCTTTCCCATTGCGGATTTGAGTGCAGCGCGGGAAATGCGAACCAGTATGTGAACTTGTACTTTTTCAAGTCGGCATATGATAAGATGACGAAGGAAGACAAGAGAGATGGTACGGAATAGATGGTTCCATCATTGATCGCATCCCAGATCTAATTGAGCGGTTAGTGATGCCATGGTCAACTTGCGGATGGATGAATAGAATCTCGAACACAAAAGAAGTACAGTAGAAAGGGTCTAGAACAGAGAGTACCTGTCTTCCAGCAGTCTTGATCATGGCCGCTTTATCCATGTTCTTGAAGTCCTCTAGGGTATTGACATTCTTTATGATGCCTTCTCCTCGGGCGACCCCAAGAGGCGCACTTGATAGCTATGCGTGTTACTGACCAGCACGTCCCATGTCACACGTATTCAAGAAAATGGAAAGATATTAAAAAAAAAAAAAAACTCACGTTTGGCTCGTCAGGGCATTCCCGAGAATTTGCATCTTGCAGCTAGCTCCCGGTTCTTGTACTCTCGGCTCATAGAGGCCGAGAACGTTCCTTGCCGAGTCATCCAGCTTGTCATAGTCCAGCTTGGACGCGAAAAGCGCAGAGTAGAACGGAAGCTCAATCTCGGAAGTGAATGTTGCGAATTGCAGAGGCGAGGCCATGGTGAAGAGCGGCGCAAGCCTGGTGCCCGGCCTCGGCTGAAATGAGCTTCGGTTCAGATGTGCTGTGCTGTGCTGTGCTGTGCTTGCGACGGCGGGGCTCAGATTGATTGAGGGATCCTTCTTCGGGTAGGTAATAGAACGTCGCGTTTGCGCCGAGATGTAGATGAGAGTCTTGTTGTCGAGGTATATTCATGGACATCGGGAGAATAGGAGGGTTTGGACGGTCTGGGTGTAGGCAGGTTGTCAGATGACAGACGATGAATATCGTCACGAGCGCAAGTCGTGTCAGGCTGATGATACCCCGCCGCGGGGAAACTATGCCACCCTGCACTCGGAGTACGGACGAGTTTCTACGGAGTACAAAAGCGTCACAAGTGAGTGGTTGTTCACGGATGAATACCTCTGATTCTATCAATACGCTGATAAAGACAAACAAGCAAGCATCATTGTCACTCTCGGCTAGTGAGTGGTCCGGATCAAATAGATCGCTAGAATCACACAAAAAGCATTTTCGAAAATTTTGAACGGGTGTTACGATTCAATAGCCCCTGCTCATAACATCGAAGCACATCGTCCGGTATGGTGTAGTGGCTAACATCGCTCGCTCTCACCGAGCAGCCCAGGGTTCGATTCCCTGTACCGGAGTCGTCATTATTTTTGATCCGCCCTCCTTTGCTCAGCCTTCGAAGTATTTGACCTCCTGTTTGTTTCTTTGGTCTTTATTGATGTCGCGACTTTATTTTCAAAGCCCCCTTTTTTTTTCATTTTAAATTCCCTGGTTTTCGGTTCCGAACCCCCCATGTTGAAGTTTTTTTCGACTTCATTACAATGTCTCAACTAATCCGTACTAACCCTGGTTTCAATCGTCATCCGATTTTAATGCCCAATCGATGACACAATCAGGATGTTTTCCCCATGGATGGCTTTTCAAGGGGTTGTCTTGAAAGTATTTCTTGCATCCAGAAGACCCCTGTCGATAATGATACGTTCACGCTGGCTGTCTTTTGAAAATGAAGTCTTTTTTTTCAATCCACATTTAATTTAGTCACAGAAGCGTAGGGCGGGTATTTGCCGTAGAATGTGTTATTATACCTGACGAAACTGCTTGAGAGACGATAACAACCTGATTGGCTTCAAGATTCCGTACTGAGCACAGCTTCCTCTGAACGTACATATTGTCTACCCTGAAAAATACATGGACTCCCTGGCACATGAGTCCAGGTTCATTCAAGGATCTTTCTTTCTTCACCTCGCTTATCCCATGCATCGGCGGCAAACCGTTGGTAAGAAGACCCTGCTGCATTCGGGCGGCGCGCGAACCCCACACGACTCAGCTTCAGAGGCGCGCGCGCCAGGTCCACGTTTTCCAACGTCTAGAAGTTCTTTGAGCCAACTGAGGACGAACTTTCTCCGACAAAAATCACCATTTTCCTACTACATAGAGCGGCTACTCCGTTCAGGGAAAAAAAAACAATGCTCATTGGAGTTTGTGGCGGTAAGAACGTGAAGCCTCTCCTCCTGCCACACTGAATCTAAGCGTATCTGACCTGCAAGATAAGGCATCTGCTCCGGCAAAAAGACGGTTGCTCAATATCTCGTCGAGCATCATGGCTTCAAACATCTCTATCTGGAGCCGCGCAGGCAGGACAATGACTCTCCGCGTGGCGATGGCCTCGCGGCATCCTCAGATTCAGATTCAGCAGGTGCCCAGTCCTCGGCGTCTCAGGGGGCATCCTCAGGTGCTCCGACTCTCGCCACCAGGAATGGCCAAAATCCGGCATCGGCATCGGATACATCGCCGGCGTTTCGACCCAAACTTGAAGGGCAAGCCCACACGTACACGTTTGCCTCTCCCGAGGCTCTTCTCGACTATGTCACGCTGCGCTGGCGAAGCCGCTTCGTGACAACGGACATCCCCACCGAGGCCGCGCTCGACGTCTTCGTGCGCCGCCCGTTCTTCCTCCTCTTGTCTATCGACGCACCTCTTACCGTCCGATGGTGGCGCTTCCAGCAGCGGGCCAGGATCGCTGGCGGGAGCGACGTGACGCTCGAGGACTTTGTCTCCCGCAGCGATGATCATCTCTACGACCCGCACGGGGGCTTCCAACCACTCATCTCCCGCGCCACGGTCAGGCTTCTCAACACGTCGTCATCACTCGCTCACTTGTATGCCACGCTCGGCAAGCTGGACATTCCAAATCCCGATCGACTCCGCCCCGGGTGGGACACGTACTTCATGGCTCTGGCATCTCTTGCCGCCCAAAGATCCAACTGCATGAAGCGTCGGGTGGGATGCGTCCTCGTGGGTCGAGAGCGTCGTGTCATCAGCACCGGATACAATGGCACCCCTCGCGGGATCCGCAACTGTGCCGAGGGAGGCTGCCCCCGCTGCAATGATGGCAATGGCTCGGGCGTCGGCCTGGCCACTTGTTTGTGCATCCACGCCGAGGAGAATGCCCTCCTCGAGGCAGGCAGGGAACGAATCAGAGACGGCTCAGTGCTTTACTGCGATACGTGTCCGTGCTTGACCTGCAGCATTAAGATCTGCCAGGTGGGCATCACAGAAGTCGTCTACGCCCACGGGTATAGCATGGATAGGGAGACGGCGGCTGTCTTCAGCCAGGCCGGCGTCAAATTGCGCCAGTTCATCCCAGTAAGTTCTTGCGAGGCTTTTGTGGTTGATACTCCTACAACCTTTTGATACGATTGTGTGCTTTTTTGTGTCAGGTGCTGATTATTTTTTTTTTTTTTACCCCCTTCTTTTCCCTCTGAGCATAGCCACCGAATGGACTTATTCATCTCGAAAAGATGGAGCTATATTGAGGAAAATGCCAGTTTGTCATTGTGTAAAATATGAGTGTGCATAATCCTGCGGTGACTGCGGTGTGGTCCACGTCCGTGTATGCATCCATGCGTCTACGGAGTAGGATTCATATGTACATGGCGCTCGTGGTAACACCTTGTTGGCATAATGACATTTCTTGCTCCGTGTGAATTGTCCTTCTTTTTATTGTTCCAAATAATTTCCAAGTAGGGCGATTTTTCGACGTGGGGCACATGAATTGATTTGGTGTTTCAGATGGTTGCTGAATCAAGGAGCCTGTTGCTCCTTGCTATTGGGGCAGAGAATACTCCGTAATCCGTGCTTTATCATCAAGGGCATGGAGATGCGAAACCATGCTACATGATCGAACAAGCACAGATTCAGGCCAGCCTTCACCTTTGGATTGAACAAGGGCCCGGTGGGTGTCTGGTGGCTCGCCAAGCATTTGAACTAGCCTTTACTCCGTACCACTTGTTCAAACTGTATTGCAACCTGTATCGCGTTTCTTGTTCGTTTAGTCGCCATTTGTGCATGCTCTCGGGAAGCCTAGGGTAGGGTAGGGGGGGACCAACGCCTCGTCCATGTTGTGGTAAATTGCTCCCCGAAACGGACTGACCTGTCAGCCGGCGCAAGTCGGGGGCATCAGCCATTGCAACGTGGTACTATTGGCAGTTGCCACATGATTTCCAAGCACGATTCTTCATCAAAACCTCCCCGTTTTCCTTTTATTGTCCCGACATTGAAACGAAGGACCATGCAGTGCGGGACGACTGTACTGCGCTGATTGACAAACACGCACCTACTCCGTACATACGCACACACATACGTACATACATATGTAACGGAATACTCCGTAGTACTCTGTACATAGAAACAGATGTTTACACGATGAGACCCTGGACCCTCATGCAGCCCATAATTTCCTCCTCACAGTGCGGTAGTTTTAACGTCTTATGCATGCATGTCTGCCATGTCCCATAAAAAATGTGCACTGTCTGTCTGATGGGTTGGCGGTCAACCAGGGGAGGCTGGCCGTCTGGACCGACTCCACGAGCGATTCCACCCTTGCATTGTGAAGTGAGTACGTGCCTGACGATGGCTTGTAGTTCTCTATCCCCTCCTGGCCTTCGGGAGAACAAGCTACGGCGCACGTTCACCTTTGAGGAAAGCGTGAGGGGCAGTCTCGGGCCTCTGGTTCGCGATCCAGCATGGGGGGGGGGGAGGGGGAGGTCCCGAACTGCTTGTCCGACTCGCGAATGCAAGTCAAACAGTTCATCTCCATCAAGATAAAGAGGAACTACTGATAATACGGAGTACTCCGTAGGGAATAACTCCTCACTAGCCACGGGAAGACCCCTCGTCGACGGGTATTATGCGATAAAACTTTGATTCAGGGTCAGGCAATCGGGCGACAAACCGCCAGTAAGTTGGAATGATGGGGCCGGGCCCCCAGACTATCAATTCCGAAGCGAGATGAAATGGCGGAAGAATAGGGGCTGGGAAAGGCCTTGGAAGCAGGAGACTGCATTTTTTTGTTCTGGCCGCAATTTAGAATTGCTAGCTCCCCTAGCATGTAGTGGGGAGCAACAGGATTAGACGAAGTAGACTGTTTGTTGACATTCAGCATCTTGACGCGATGCTGCGAGTTTCCATAATATTCGCTGGACCTGGCCAGAGGATTGAGGACAAGTGATTATTGGGAGAAGTATCTTGACTCGAGTCTAACGAACGGGCGGAGGGATGTGATGTAGCGTTGCAGGGCGTTGGCCTCAAACAAGAAAGCAAAAACTTCAACAAGCACCATGTGTGTAGTGACAGCCGGATTGACGGTACGCGGGGTCGCATCCGCGAGCACCCAACGTCCTTACCCAACGTCCTTGCTTCCCACTGACAGCACGGATAAGGGTCCACAGCTATAAAATCTCGTCATTCGGTTGCATTTTTTTTTTGTGGTGGCAAAAAGCAATCATACAACCCTCTCCCACGGAGAACGGGTCAGACAGTGTACGGAGTGCGTGTGCGAAAGCTGACCTCAGGATCGATGCGGGTGGCTCTCTCGACACACCCTCAACCCTAGAAGAACGGCTTGACCATGTTATTGCAATACTAGCTAGCGCTTGTACGGGGTGGAAAAGGGGTCAGAGACCAACATGTCGAGAAGAGAGAGACAAGCGAGCACACAGGGCCTTTGTTTTGTCTGGGGAGAAGAAACTGTAGATCAACGAATCACTCTCTATTACTTGCGCGCGTTCCTTGGTCGAGGCACCACAAAAAGAGCAATGCGGCGCAGTTCCTACCTGCCTGCCTGCCCGCCTGCCCGCCTGCCCGCCCAACAAGGGCAAGAGCAGCCAAGGTTCTTCTGGCAGTAACTTGCAGCCCTGGGTCCAGACTGTCCACAAAAATGCCCATGAACAGGGATTTCCCACGCTGGGGTGGAGGGGTGGCGTGTCGAGGTTTGTGTGATGCCCAACAGGGGACGCGTCTCAACGCGTTGCGCTAGCCAAAAACGGGCAAGACTGTAAACAAATGCGTCACTCCACCTCCCGCACACCCCGGCAGGCGCGACTGGCAGCCCAGCCCGCACTGTTAACCCAAATCGAGCAGGAGTCGCTAGTTCCTCTAGCCCAAATCCTCCTCACACCCTCTATTGAACACTGAACCATCCACATGTTCCCTTGACATTCCAGTCGACGACTTTCGTGTGTTCATGTTTTGTTCGCTCCCCCTTTGTCGCTGTCATTTTCTCCCTCGTGTGTGAGTCACGGGCCAGCACTCGATCCTCGCTATGAGCTGAGTGTTGGATGCGCCTTTGAGCTGAGAGAAGACTGAACGACGAACGACGAACAACCCGCGCTGCAGAAAGTGGTCGTGTGTTTGGAGAGAGGGATCACTGGGTGAATTTGCATCATGTGCTAAATGCCACGAATTCGAGCAACACCTCCTCTTTCACGACTGCTCTTGCTGCCCCCGTCCCTCTTTCGGCCCCGTGCTTTCCTGAACAACTGGCAGCGCCAAAGAAAGGCATAAAGTCGCCCATATTGCGAAATTACCACTTTTTCATTTTATTGAGAAAAAAAAAATCGCCATAAACCGACGAGACATGAGACAGAATCGTTGATACCTGGCAAACGAAGCTGGCACTGCGACGGACGATTTGATCCGCACCGCTGGGCAGTTAAGACAACAACAATCTTTTTATATCCCCAGATTCATCTAGGCTTTGAGTGCTTCGCCTCAATATCTGAGACCAGTCTTCAAGCAGCCCGTCATATCAGCACCAATCCTATCTTGTTCTCAGCTGCTAGGAACGGGGGACCATCAGGTATATGTACACACAAGATTTGGCCATTCCTTATCGGTCCGCAGCCTGCGACAGCATCCAAAGACAAGACGTTGCATTCCAGCGAAGCTCATAAACACCACGATGTCTTTTTCCAATGGAGGAGGCACTTTGGCTTTGCCATCGCCCACCCATGCACATCATATGGACGTCACGTCAGCCGTGAGGAGTCTCCGACGTTCCATATCCAGATCACCATCCAAGTTTCTATCAAGAACAAGCTCACAGAGCTCCGACAGTTCGCGACAAGGTTCACCACAATCACCGTGTCGACGATTCGGCGCAACACCTCAAAGGCAGCACATCGCGCCATCGCAACCACAGACGGCCCCTCCGGCTGTCACGTCCGCACACGCCACCTACCCTCACCAATCATCCATTTTGACACCTCTCCGACCGAGCGTTCGACTGTCTCTGCGCTCCGCGAAGTCCGCAAAAACGTCAACAAACTCGTCCCGGCCGTTGGCGCGCGCGAGGGCTTCGCCGAAAAGTCCCCTCAAACGAGCGCTCAGCGCAACTCCCGATTCTGGTAATATGGGACAAACATCTGTATTATCTTCTCCAACGTCAGCTACTCCGCGAGGTCAGGAAAATAATAGATCATCGCCTCGCTCTACTCACAGTTTAGGAGACAAACCATCTCGCCACAGTTTCCACTTGGACGTCTCGGGTTCCTCGCAGTACGCAACTCTTAAAGCCTTGGACGTTGCCAGCAGCGAGCCGTATTTGGTTTCAACAACTGGTGCGTTAAAGCGCAGTGATGCGACTATGAATCTGGACTATCCCAACCAAGGCAGTCCAATGGCCAAACGACGCAGCTTGCACGGAATCACAGGCCTTGGCCAGTCGGGTGACATGAGCATATTTGGCACAAACACGACATCCTCACAGAGTTTTGACATTCATGAGGATTCGATACCATCCGAATACGAGCTTTCCGGAGCCTTTAATGACCCTTCATCCATCCGACGAGAACCGTTTGCTTCACCTAGCCCCGTGTCCAATCTCCCTAAGCGATCCTCTTCCTTGCGGAAATCTACGTTGCAGCAGCGTTATGGTGACAAGGGGTCTTGGGGAAGAAGATCGGGTGAAAGACAACTTGCGCAGATGGGCGGGGAAAATTCCACACCAGCTCGGAGTCGGCCGCGGCTTTCTACAGATCATTTCGTACCACCACAAGCCCCTCGCGACAGTCCATTCAGCACCGGGGGACCTCTCCCCAGCGCATCTATGCATCCCATGGACAACAAGGGTCATCAGCCCCATCCTCTCTCTAGAACACTCACGACTTCCGCTTCTGGCAACAGCCTTACAGAAGAAGAGACTTCATCATTCGTGCCACCGACCAAAGTGGCAGAAAAACCAAAGTCCCATCCGTTCTCTCGTTCTTTGCCATTGAATGCCACCAGGCCCACTGCTCGGTCTACCAATGAGCATATCAAAGCGGTTGCAACACCAAGCCAGTCCAATCAACTCTGGATAGGTGCTTTCAACTCAACTGGACTAATATCCAAGGTCAACCGAAATCCAGAGGATGAGGCTGACAAGAAAATTGCGCCCCCGGATACTCCGTGCAAAAAGCATACGAACCCTTTTGCAACGTTTCCTCCCCCGGTCGGCAGTGCGATGAAGAGGAAGGGTAACAACCGAAACTCTTTCGCCGGAATACCTTCGACGCCATTCTTCCCGTCGTCCTCCCGCGCCCCTGACACTTTTGGGCATCCTGCAAAAGGTCTTTCCATCTTCCAGCGTGGTTCAGCATCACAAGCTTCACGCCGTGGTAGCATTCTAAGCCTCGAGGGCGAAGATCGCAAGTTGTTCTGTGACAGCAACGACTTGCCATTGGATAACGATGTTCCACCAACGCCGACAAAAACAACCCTCACCCCAAGTTTGAGCAACCTCAGTGAACAGTCACTTGAGAGTCCCAGTGCAAATCGAACCTTTGTTCTGCCACTTTCCGCAGTTAAACCAGCGCCAGCTCCGTCGAGAGAATCCACAAGTTAGTATTTGCCCACAGTCAGGGTGTGTCTGTTCTTGTACCATTACTAATGCCATTGTCATTTTTTTTCAGGAAGCCCAGTTGACGGCCGTCGAACGCCTCAGACGCCCCAGGAGACCTTGCTACCCTTGGACACAAGCCGTTTGTCTATTTCACAGGCTGTCGACAGTCATAATGAGAACAGCATGCCACCTCCCGTGACCCCTACCACGGCTCGCGACTTTCGCTCGTCGACTAGCATCTTCGTCACACCTGTGAATGCCAGAACCAGCAACATCGACGTGGATGCAAGCCTGTATTCAAGGTTTGACAAGGTGGAACAAGTGGGAAAAGGCGAATTTTCCACCGTATACCGTGTGACCAAGCTTGCGCACCCGAATGATTTTGGCACTGTAACACCAAGCAGCCGCGCCTCTCGAAGCCCTGAGAAGGGCCAAGTCTTCGCCGTGAAGAAGAGTAGGCACTCGTATCATGGACCCAAGGATAGAGAGACGAAGCTTCGTGAAGCACACATCCTGAAAGCCTTGACACACGCTGAGCACGTTGTTCAGTACATCGACGACTGGGAGCATAATTTCCACCTTTATATCCAGACCGAGTTCTGCGAAGAAGGCACTCTGGACAAATTTTTAGGCAATGTCGGGCGAGGTGGTAGGCTGGACGATTTTCGTATCTTCAAAATCTTGCAAGATCTTTGCTTGGTAAGTGCCACGAATTGCCCGCACGAGTGCTAGGACTTCGACGTACGGATAGCTGACCATCTGCAGGGATTGAGAGAAATCCACGGCGCAGGATTTATGCATTTGGATATGAAACCAGCAAACATTCTGGTTACGTTTGAGGGCGCTCTGAAGATTGGCGATTTTGGACTCGCTCAGCCATGCACTTCGACCGCTGGCGTTGATGTCGAAGGCGACCGCGAATACATGGCGCCGGAAATGCTCAAAGGCAAGGCTGGTCAGTCGGCAGATGTCTTCTCCCTAGGTCTCATGACTCTCGAGGCGGCTGCGAATGTTGTTCTTCCTGATAATGGCCCTACTTGGATCGCCCTGAGATCTGGAGACCTCTCCGAGGTTCCCAGTCTTACCTGGACACCGTCACTTGAAGTCCAACGGGACTCTATCGGCAAGCCGACGGAATCTGCACACACCGATGAGTTGCAGGGCATCAATACGCATAGTGCTGGAAACCTGTTCCGGTCGTTTAAGAGATCGGAGCTGCAGCAACCTTTAGAGTTTATGGTCGAGGCATTCCACCCCAGCTCTCTGGATTCAATCGTCAGATGGATGACAGCTCAGGAGCCAACAGACCGACCTGTTGTGGACCAGGTGCTTGAACTTGAAGGCTTACAATGGGTTGCCGAGCATCGCAACGCGCCAGCCACCGTTTACGAAGGCAGCTGGGGCCCTGCTGAGATGTTCCCTGTGTCAATCGCTATCGACAGTGACACGGAAATGATGGACGTATAACGGAAGCGAATACGACCAACCACGTGCGAGACATTATCACTGCACTCCCCCCTTTTTTTTCCATTCTACATTGATGAGCGCATATACCGACCCTTCGTGATGATTGTTCAATATTTATATATATTTTTATACCCCTAGCACCAGTGAGATGGTGTTACGATGAGAGGAAGCCAGCAGATCTTGTGCTGGAACATGTACAAGTTGGTTTTTTTTTTAATGAAGGAAGTCTTGGGGATCACGAAGCTTGTGTGGCGACAGCTGGCTGGCGTAGCCTAGCAGCAATGAGACGACGCCGTGTTTATCACCGAACTGTCGATTATGTGTGTATTGCGTCTGTCGACCATTACTCGCTGAGCTCTGATCAGGAAGCAAGGCGGGAGACGAGGTTTGCGATGGATAGATATCAAGGATACAGGTACCGCACCACTCGGCGCTAGACACGCCTCGCCACCAAGATATTTCTGGGGGTCCAAAGCTGCAACATGCAGCGATGGTGGGTTGAATGAATGCGAAGAGAGTGGCTCTGTCTTTTTCTGGAATGTACAAGGCGTCTTGTGGATGATTGCACAATACATGTAGATATAGATATTTTGCGCCTGGCGTTGAGCCGGCATTTGTTAGTACTGGCACTCTTGGCAGGAGCATGGCGGATCTGGATGGCGTCTCGGGGCATGAGAGAAGATGCCAATCTGTTGTTAGTCATGGTTCTACGACGAAATGGCATGAACATGTTACGACCCAACAGTCTCTATCGACGCATTGGTGACGGCGTGACTTTGGCGTGTAAGCGTGTAACCATGCGTTACGTGTACCCTACTACCTTTCTAGATAACGACGTAGGTACTTGATTAATTGCGGGGTGAGGGGGGTAAAGCAAGTACATAAGTGATGGATCGGGAAGACGACCGACCCATCTTCCTGTGTGCCTCGTTATCTGGATCTGGATATAAAGAGACAAGCCCACTCACGGCAAGCTCCGAACTAGCCCAGTCTTGCACGAGACCGTTGCATTCTCTCTACAAGATAAAGACAACAATGACCGGTACACAGCTCCAAGACGGCCAATCCGGGCCTCCCACCACCCAAAGCACTCAGTCATACTGGCACAAGAATCCCTCTACCGTTCTGCTGGGCCACCGGACCACCGAGACGCTACCCCCCACCGCTGATGTCGTCGTAGTCGGCACTGGAATTACCGGCACATTTGCTGCCGGGGAACTAGTAGCCGGGGGTCGAGGTGTCGTGCATGTAGAAGCGAGAGAAGCGTGCTGGGGCGCTACTGGGCGGGTGAGTAATGAAGCAATGTGCCTGCTCTGAAAGCTCCGAGCAACAGAGCCTCGTGAGAGAATTCTCGTACATACGTTCGAACAGGGACTAACACGTAATAAAAAAAAAAAAAAAAGAATGGCGGCCACTGCCAGCCCGTGATATACACGTCCAAGCCTAGCGTCGCGCGATTCGAGCTAGGCACATATGATTTCCTCAACAAGTTTGTAGCAGAGAACAGAATTTCATGCGACTGGCACACGGTGGGCGGAGTCCATGCATTCTTCGACGAGGAGGCCTTTGATGCCGTGGAGAAGATTGTGGAACGGCTGGAGCACGAGCACCCTGATCTTGCGGAAAAGACGATTCTCGTGAAAGATGCCAAGGGGCTCGGGACGCTCCGGGTCCCCCACGCACACGGTGCCGTTTACCAGCCCGTCGCCGCCAAGTTGTGGCCCTACAAGCTCGTGGCGTGGACGCTGGAGAATCTCTTGCAGGGGCATCCGGCGTCCGAGTACAATTTGCAGACCAACACGCCCGTGGAGCATCTACAGCACATTGGTGACGGTTGGATCGTGCACACATCTCGTGGCCAGATGGCGGCCAAAGATGTTCTGCTCGCCTGCAACGGGTACACATCCCATCTGTTGCCCAGGATGACGGGCATCATCACACCGGTCCGCGGGCAGGTTGCCGGGCTGGCCCCGCCGAGGGGTGGTGTCCCCCTCGAGCACACGCATGTATGGATGCGAGGAGACAATGACGACTACTTGATCCAGCGGGATGACGATGGAATCCTCATTCTTGGCGGAGAGAGGTTCGGCGCTCCTGGTGCGGAAGCGGGCATCTGGGACGACAGCCAAGTGAATGATGTGATTGGCGAGAAACTTCGACATGAGCTCCGACGGCGCGTGAAGCTCCGGGGGCCGGGACACGAGGAGGAGAAGCAGCTTGATGCAAAGTATGAATGGACGGGCATCATGGGGTACGCCAAGGACCATCACCCCTGGGTTGGTCGTGTGCCTGCCGCGTTTGGAGGCAAGCTAGATGAGGATGATGGGGAGGGACACTTGTGGATCAGTGCCGGGTACTCTGGCCACGGGATGCCTTCTGCGGCAAGGTGTGGCATGAGGGTTGCGAACATGATACTCGGCAGGGACGAGACGTTGGGGATGCCCGAGGAGTATGTGGCGAGTGAGGAGAGGGCGAAGAGAGTGGCGGGAATGGAGGTGGGTGAGAGGCGAGGCCTGGCCGAGGAGTTGAAGGCGCTGCTGGATGAGTACAAGACGAGTAGATAGGTGGTAGAAGAAAAGTTGTCTTAATCTATGCGCATCTGAAAAGCATTGCCTTCCGGAGAGGTCTAGCAAGAAAAGTCTCCGACTTGTTTGGTTTTCCCTCTCCCCAAGCAGCCAACTCCTCCGCGCGGACCGTGTTTGATCATTTATGTCACTCGAGACACTCGAATGGGATATTCACTTCAACTACAATGAACCGACGTGTTAACTTGATTCAATGGCGGCCTCGTATTTGGCCAGACGGCATGGCCGCTGGCTCGTGGTTCTTGGTCATGTAGTCAGTATTCATGATTCATTCTCTCCCCGCCTCGTCATCCGATCATCACCCGGCCCACCAATCACACCCTTTCATTTGCAAGCAACAACCAAAACCCTCTGGTGTGGTTTCATGGAACCCTGAACAAGTTCCCGGGAGAAAGCTCTCTCTCGAGAAAGCTCACAAAGACCAACTCCTCGCCCCCCCCACCACACCACCCGTCGTTGTTCATTCGGACGCCGCTCAATCATTCTCACAATGGCGAGCAGAATGACACCCTTTCTGTTCCGCTCATGCCTCCGCGCTGCCTCGCGCGTGGCCCGACCACAACCGCGCGCCTTGTCCATCTCAGCCTGTCGGGCGAGCGACTCTCTCATGGTGGTACGTACTCGTGTCCACCGTCCCGTCATTCGAATCAGAGGTTCTCCAAGCTATCAGTTAGACCGGGACCGGGAAGTCTCTGAAAGACGGAAATCAGCTATAGGAAAAAAAAACTAACATGAACGGGTCCAGCACCGCAACACCGCAGACAACAACCCCGACATCCCCTTCAGATTCAACAAGGAGAACGAGACCGTCATTGCCGAAATCCTCAAGCGATACCCTGAGCAGTACAAAAAGGCTGCCGTCATGCCCCTGCTGGATCTCGGCCAGCGCCAGCACGGCTTCACCTCCATCAGCGTCATGAACGAGGTTGCCCGTCTGCTGGAGATGCCCCCCATGCGAGTCTACGAAGTAGCCTCCTTCTACACCATGTACAACCGAAGCCCCGTGGGCAAGTTCTTTGTGCAGGCCTGCACAACGGTACGTCTTCTTTGTCCTCCTTTTCCAGTCCCTCGATTACGCAAACCCTCTTAGTCGTTTGGCGGATCCCTCTACGAATGATGTAGCGAGCGCATCTTTCTCTCATTCCTGAACGAGGGGAAAAAAAAAAAAAAAGAAGAAAGAAATTGAACAGAAAGACTGACTTGGTTCTTTGGGATATTCGGCTCAACAGACCCCCTGCCAACTAGGCGGCTGCGGATCCGACGTCATCGTCAAAGCCATCAAGGAACATCTCGGTATCAAGCAGGGCGAGACCACCCCCGACGGCCTCTTCACATTTATCGAGGTGGAATGCCTCGGCGCCTGCGTCAACGCGCCCATGATCCAGATCAACGACGACTACTACGAGGACTTGACTCCCGAGACGGTCGTCGACCTGCTCAAGGCGCTGAAAGCCAACGCTGGAGATGCCGGTGCTGCGGCAAAGGTTCCCAAGGCTGGCCCCTTGACCGGGAGACAAACTTGCGAGAACAGCAAGGGCCAGACGAACTTGTTGGATGAGCCGTGGGGTGCTGAGAAGACGAGGTCTGACTTGTAGGTTTTATCTTTTTTTTGGCAGAGGGTTTTTTTTTTTTTTTTTTTTTTTTACACCCACATGGGTTGTACGCTTTAGGTGCTGAGGAAACGTTGGAGAGGTCTCGAAGAAAACACTGTACATGACGCCATTTTGTTGAGATTGCCATAATGGTATAGACAAGTTTCAACCTGGCTCTGCGGGGAAATTTTCACTTGTGTCTCAAGCAAGACGAGGTGATTGTGATTGGATGCCATTACACGCACATACACGCATATGCAACAATGACGTTGCATTGGACCGTAATGTTCACTTTTACAAAGTGGATTGATTGTCAATCCGTCGAGGTAGATAGACATTGGCGCATCGAATTCATTCATATTAGAGCATCTGTCTCACTGTCCCAGCCGCAGTATCCAACCATCACCAATGCGCTTGTTGTCGGACCCCATTCCACCCCAAATCACTATTCCTGACTCCTCGACGTCCGTCATGGGCGCACTTGCAAACCATGCCCTTCCGGCTGGCACCCCGTGGCCACTCTCGTCGTCACGCGGCCCCGTCCGCAGCTTCTCCCACTTGCCCTCGCCCGTCTTCCGCCCCATGGCTTGATACACTGCTGCCGTGAGACTGGCGGCGCTCATCCCCAGGGGAAGCACGTGGAAGGTCCACACATCGCTGAAAAAGGAGCCTGCTCCCTCGCGTCCCTCGGCGCCCGGCGCTTGCTCGCCCATGCACAAGACGAGAAGTTCTTTGCCGCCACCGACGGTGAGCGATTGTAGGGAGGCGCCGCTGCGAGGGGCGGGCCATTTCTGACGAGGCTCGGCGTGGATTTCGTTGGCGGATGATGCGTCGGTCTTGTCCTCCTGCAGGAGGATGGTTTGCCAGCCTGCTCGGGCGTGGATGCCGACCTCGCCTTTGCTGTGGCCGTCGTCGAACGTTTCCACCTCGAGATGCAGCAAGTCGAGTTTGCCGCCGATTTCCGCCTTTCCGTCGAAGCCGCCGAAGCGGTAGAGCCGGCTTTTGCTGATACACATGGCGGAGCCGCCGCGGGGAGGGCCCGGCGCGGCGGGCAACTCGGTCCAGGTGTGAGTGCGGACGTCAAAGGCCCAGAGGTCGCTGGTGCGATCGCCGCCGGCAAGACAGCCTGCGTGGACGAGGAAAGTTCCGTACCCGTCTGATTCCTCGTCGACGGCACCCTCGGCGACGTACCCTACGACGGGGTCCTGAGGGATGCCTGTTTTGGACGTGTCGCCCACTGCCCACTGGCGCCAAGTCTGCGGTTTTCGGGGACGGCCTGAAGCAGGGCGAGGGAAGTCGCGGGGACGATCGGTAGCCGTGGCGCAGTGGTAGCTTCGCGGAGCAGGGTGAGGTACGATGGCGCCGCCCTTGACGGCCGGGACGGGGTCGAGATGGGACCACGTGTGAGAGCGGGTGTCGTATACCCAGACTCGTCCCGCCTCGTCGAGAGGTTTCGAGTCGGGCCCGCCTCGCCCGCCGAAGAGGAAGATGCGCGATCCTATGACAGCTGTGGCATGCCCGACTCGTGGAGACGGAACGTCCCCCAACTCGGGTCCCAACTCGGGTCCCAACTCGGGTTTGTCGTCGGTCGCGGTCTCCTTTCCCTTTTCCTTCAAAGTGTCTCGGAGGAGGGGCACTCCATCCAGGCTGATTTGTGGCGTTTGATCGGGAAGCTCTTCCGAGCTCTGCCCGGGAGTCTGTGCAGCCGCCGTCGTCTGTTCATCAGGCAGAGCTGCCGCCGTGGCCTTGACGGTGAAACAGTCGGCGCCGGCGCTGCTAAAGGGGAGCCGAATGACATGCATGTCATTGTCGACAGGTAATGGTTGACGGGGGTCCGCCTCGCCGCCGAAAACGTAGGCACTTCCTGATACAACATTGAGTGAGTGCGAGGATCGTGGCAGGGAGGGAATGTCGATACGTTCCCAGGTAGCTTGGACGGAGTCGTCGGGGTGGGATTTCTTCTGGCGGAATTGTGGTAGTAGGGATGGAAGTTTTTTCTGGAAGGAGGGCATCTTCATGTCCATGTTCATGTTCATGTTCTTGGGAAGGGTTGGCATATTCGGCATGGTGGGCATGTTCTGCTGAGCCTGTTTGAAGAGGTTTGTGGAGCGACGCTTGAGCTGATTGAGCGGTTCCATGATGGGCGGCGGGCTGGCTTGTTACGTTGTTGTTGGTTAGCTTTTCTTTGCTTGCGCGAGGGGGCGGCACGAGCTTGTTTGCGTCTGTTGGAGGGCTTTGATGGATTGAAGTCGAGTTGAGCGAGTCGAGGTGACAAAACAAGGCATTGTTCTGTGATGTCGGTCAGCATGCCAGCGTAGCCCGCGTGGGGCTTGATCAGCAGGACCCAGGGTCCAGGGTCCAGAGTCCAATTGATGAATTTTCATGCCTCGCGGCAGTCAGTGGTGTAATCAGGGCTACACTCACCCGAACAATCCAGCAAACCAAAAAGATGAAGCGATCCAATGTCCCGAGAACCATTGCTGATCTGATCGATTGGGTCTTCAGTGAGGTAAGTGAGGCCCAACAACCCGCCGCATGTGGGGCTTTACGGGGCTGGCTAGACAACTCTCTGCTTCGCGGCATTCCGGGCGAACGCTACTCCGAACACCCACCAGGGCCACAACTCGACAATCCGACAGAACGTCCTTGGACACTCGGGTTTCCAAGAACCGTGCCACGAGGCTCAAGTTACTTCGGCGCTTTTCTTCCTCTTGATGTGCTGCATTCATCATTCAGCGTTGGCTGATATTGATACTCGATCTCTTCGTCGCTGGCTGTGGATTGATTGCATTTTCATCACGAGTCTCAAGCAATAGAAACGGGGGAATAGGTATCAGACGAACCAACCCCCCCAAAATTGGTCACTTATTTATTATTAGTAGGCTCGTGCTCTCCTGCCTGTGCTCTGCCGCGACAAGACTCATCAGGTAGACGTCTGCCCGCTGCACCCGTCCCCGTCATGCTGCAACGCATCTATTCAACAACAAGCTCATTTCAAAAACGGCATCTTGTTTCCGAAATGATGCTGCATCATGAAGATTCCCCGCTCTTGATGACCCCGTGCCCTGCTCGAGCACGAGATTTGATTTGATGATGGGAACCGATGGATGGTCAAAACTACCCGTGACCATCGATCCTGAACTTCAAAGGGTCAATGCCCGCCTCTTTCAAGCGCCGGATTTCAAAGTCAGGTGGATCGGGGTTGCTGCTCTTCAACGTGACATAAGAGTACGTCAGAGGCTGAGGATACGTCTCAAAAACCTCGCCGCAGTGCTTAACGTGTCGCTCACTATCGTACCGTCCCTCGATCTGGACCCCGTTAAGGTGTGACCTGAACATCTTGCGCCAGTAGTAGTTGCAATGCATGAGATGCCAGCGCGGCGTCGTGTAGAAGTATTTCCCCGGGCTGTCCGCGAACAGACCAACCTCGTCCACTGTCAATCTCTGCGTGAGGTTGGCGTCGGCAAAGTATTGCCATCGGCCCCCTGGCCCGTCCCCGGCCTTGTCAAAATCCGCCTTGAGTTCGTGGTCCATACAATGCTTGGGGAGCCACGCGGGGGCTAGATCATCATACACACATCCCATGGCCTTGGCTTCCGCCACCGAGTTCCCACAGTCGCATGGCGTGGTCGGTGATTTTCCTCCTTCAAGGGACGGGGCTCTCCAGCAGGCCACAATGGCGATCAGAGATGTGAGAAGGAGAAGAACGTCCTTGGTCACCCTCAGAGACGCAAGGTAGACGGATTGCCTTCCGACCTGGGGCGTGGCAGGTGATCCGAGGGGACGCAGCAGGCTGTCCTTACAGGATTCCTCTCCGTGAGTGTTTTCGGTGTCCAGGCTGTCATTGTGAGGAATGAAATGAGCCCGTGTGAAATCTCGAAGGAGTCTGATTGTGACATGTTCTTCTTACCTCACGTAGTAGTCATTCGCCATTTTAGCTCTTCTTCTTCTTCTTCTTCTTCTTCTTTTCTTTGGCAGATGATGGGGGTCTTCGGTTAGGTTGTGTTTCGAGTTGGGCTTGATGCTTGATAAACTACAAGGCAATAAACCACAAGACACCTATTACTACATCTATTCCCCGTTTCCGTTGTCTCGTACTTGGATAATCGCACGCCCCAAACCCTACTACCTCTACTACCCCTACCCCCACCCCTTGCCCGACTGACGGCTGACGGCTGACGGCTGACGGCTGACGGCTGACGGCTGCGTACATACATAAAACTGGGCGCAGTCCAAGCAATAGTTGGTGCATGAGGCGCCCGGCGCCGCAAGTGGGGCCGCCGGTGTAGCCGAATAGACGCGAAACGCAAGAACCACCAACATGCCAACTACCAGGGAGAAGAGGGAAGAGAGGAGACAGAGACGAGCGAGCACATGACCTTCTACAGCAGAGTTCTCCGGAGATCCGTCGGATGCTCTACCAGGGTGGCACAGTAGAGAGGCTCGGCAAAACTCTGCCACATGGAAAAACCTATATCATGAAATTTACATGTAAAAACTTGAATATGCTGCTTACTATTGCTTACTATACTGACATAATCATCAATGTATCAATTAGTGCGGCCTTACTCTACCGGCTAACAAGACACAAGCGGCACGAGGACGGAATGTGATGGAGCGAAGAACATTTACGGGATCATGGCCATTGTCACAGAAAAAAATTCCCTCCCCCCAAAAAAAACATTTGTCAATTCTCTACTTGCATTCCCATATGTGATAGTACCGCCAATGTTGAATGGACGATTCCGAAGCCAATTGACACATCAATCATCGACCCCCCCTCCCCTCTCTGCAACAAGGCAAGGTGTATTTTGCCTCCCCAACCCCATCCTAGATGATGATGAATAGGTTAGGTTAGATAGACACTGCCTAGCACTGAGCTTGAAACATACCGTCACGTGCGTACGAAGATGGCTTGGGTCATGAGCCGAACCAAGTGACTATTCCTCTGCTTCGTAGTCGCCGTAGTTCTTGGTCCAGGGAATGGGGCAACGCTTGACAACGCTACCGTCCTCTTCTTCAATGCCGGGGGGTCCGCAACCACGCTTTTGTACCTCAGGATCCGGAATTACGGGAACGGCCGATGCTGCGGCGGCCAGATACAAAATTACAGCGGCGAACTTCATGGTCGAGATTTGCGAGTGGGAGAGAGAATATGAAAGTTGTTGGGACCGAGACGTGGACTCTGAGCCTGATATTGGTATCGTGGGAAGGGGAAAAAGGGGGAAGATTTGGACCGAGTTGGAGACCCGAATGGGCGAAGCAACTAATAAATAGGTGAGCCTGAGTAAACTGGTCTTGTGTGCGCGTTTCAGAACTCTCCGTCTTTTTTTCAGTGAGGAGACAAAGAGAGAGAGCCGATGAAACTGCTGGGTTCATGGAAACCATCTCTGGGCGTGGGCTCTAGTCTGCATGCATGTAAGAAGAAGGGGACATCTACGAAAAAGACACCCTCCACCTCTTCATTTCCTTGCGTGGATGCATTGCTTGACTCATGCATGCAATGTCAATGTATTGAGATGCAATGCAAGTAAGTTTGGGGTCGGATACAAATGAGGGTTGCTGGGCGGTCACTCCCTTTTGATGCCGGGTCTGAGTATCTCTTTCTCTTCTGCCCAGGTCGATTCCGGGGTCTCCAGCCATCCCCCCCCCTCCTCCATCTCGTTCTTCCTGCTGCTCATTTACCTTTGAACACGATGGCTTCGTTTGCCTTTGAACATCATGACTCCTGTATTGATTGATTGATTTCAAAGCACCACATTCGATCGAAACATTGGAAGACAAATCACTTGGAGACGTTGTGCAATGCAAGACGAAGAGCATGTGGCGTTTCTGCCAGGAGAGAAGGACCAGGCCGCGGGATATGCCCAGATGCAGAAGAAGAGGGTATCTGAGCTCTGGAGATACAGCACGGCCATCCTGGGAGTCCTGCTGCTTGCTTCCTTGTACGCGAGTTATTGGACAAGATCCTCTCCGAGCTACAGAACCGGGTTCGATACTGATTTGGGTATGACCGAGACCACGCTTTTCTCCCCCCCCACGTGTCGTGTTCACTCTTTCACCCATCACCGGAGCCTCTTCCGCTGACAAGCTACAAAAAGCACCAGCGACCTCTGCCATTCGTTTGAAAAAAGTACAGTTTTCCGGCGGAATCGTCGTGAATCAGTCAAGCCAGTTTGAGCTTGTGCTCGATGCAGAGGGGGCTCGGTACACCGGCCATCCAACCCCCGAGATTGATGCGGCATGGGACAACATCGTAGGTAAGTACGTTTCTGTATCATCCTTGAATCTTGACGCTTGGTGCCCCCCCCCGGCCGCTGCAGCAGTGCTTATATATGGGTTTTGTTTTTTTCTCCCTTAGGACAATATATTGCCTTGACCAAGTCGGAGGCAGAGAATATTGCTGGTCATGTGTCTGAGGATCATGGCTCTTATTTTGCCGTCACGCACGTACGACATAGTCTGCACTGCATCAATTACCTGCGCAAGGTGGTGTACGACAGGTGGTATCCGACGATACGTCACGAGAACAGGCCGAACGTTCCCAGCTTCTGGCAGCACGCAGGTTGGTCAAGTTATCCCTGTCATGGGCACGCAACTGATGCAATTCTCAGACCACTGCATTGAGATACTGCGTCAGACGATACAGTGCCAGTCGGACCTGACTCCCGTGCCTCACGTCTGGTCAGAGGGGAAACAAATGTATTTGGCGGATACTTCGCTGGAGCATACGTGTCGAGACCATGAGGCACTGATGGAATGGCAAAGCAAAAGGGGCGCGGTTTCGACTTCTGAGAAGCGCACCGGACGATTTTGATGTAGAGATGCAAAAGAAGTGGTGACAAGTATGTGTATGCACGGTGTAAAACTGGGTGGCTATCATCCATGGAATCAAATATTCGTCCAAGCCCTCAACCTGCAGTGACAGAAATCTCTGGTCGTTGATGTTGGTAGATTTCGATTTGGTTGTTACGGCCTGATTGATCTCATCGGTGTCTGTTCTGTTCAAGGAATTGCCGTGCCCGGCTCTCTTGTGTTGTTTCCACCCCCTCGGAGACTTCCGGAAACTGGGTAATAGTAGCGGCGCATATTCTGACAATGCATGTCACTCCGTAGCCTTTGAAGAAGCGCACCAGGGCCCCAATCTTCTTCCTCTCCACCGACTTCCTGCCCTTGCCATTACATATTCACACGATAACTCGGAAAATCCCCAGCAACCCCCAATGATGATGATGATGCTCAACAAGTTGGCTTTCGCCCTCGTCTTTTCCCTCGCTCTCGTTTCAAAAACCCGCGGATATACAACGTCACTGCCTCTGGACGAGAGCCAGGCCAATCATCAGAGATGCATCGACATGATGGGCGGCGGCAGCCGTACTTTTCGACCCGAGAGCCAAGCTTCCTTAATGGTAACCTTTACCGGCCACAGTCAGGGTCTTGTCAGCATTGTTCTCTTCGAGCTGGGCGACGAGCACCTGGGAGGTGTGCGTCTGAATGGATCAAACGAGGTAGGTAACAACCCCCCCCCCTCTTCCCTTTTTAACTATGAGGCGAATATTCTTTTCTCTGACAGTCTTTTTCTCTTCATCATGTGCTGCAGAAAGAAGTCTTGTGCACCGAGGAAAATATCCAACGTGGCCTATGCAGCAAATCCCAGCTGGGAGAATTTCTCATCAGCGACTCTGCGCGACGGGAAGCCCGTCACCCCCTCTTCACACGCGCGGTCAATCTCAGCGTGCCTGGCTCGCTCCATTACCCCGTGTCCGGACCAGGGCTATACTGCGCCGCTGCCGTGGGCTTCTCCGCGTCCTCCTTCTCGGCGACGATGCTCGCGATGGACCCGAGTAGCGGGGGCTTGCCTGCCTTCCGCGTCGGCTTGTTGAGCGCGTATAGGTACCTGGGCCCCGTATGGATCTTGCTGGCCGTGCTGTGGACGCTACGTCTGCTTGATGAGGTGGACAAGCGGCCGTGTTGGCTTGTGCCCTTGTCGGCTGTCCAGATCGGACTCCGATGGGCCCTGCTGGAAGTTGGTCATGAGTACAATGACGCCGGCGGTGTGACGCGGGCGTTCAAGATTGCGGGCGGCGCCATCGAGGTTGCGCAGGACTTTGCCGTCGTCTTGCATGCCCAACAGTTGATGATGACGGAGGACGCTCGGATCGGCCCGATGACACCGTGGGCGTGGCCCTGGTCCTGGCCCAATTCCATCGGACTCCTCGTCCTGGGCGTGGGTTTGACTGCCAGGAGGTGGACAGAGATGACGACCTCGACAGCGACCAGCCGAGCTACTGTTTACTGCAATGCGGTACTGGGCTCTGCACTTTTCGTCTACATGACGATATCGATGTTCACCTTCAAGTCACGTTGCCGCGGACTGGCCGGTCAGCGCCTTCCGCTTCCGCTTCCGCTTCCCATCTCTGCAGCTCTGGCAGTTCTCTTGGCCATGATCTGGGCCCTTTCCTCTGCCACCGCCGCCTTCAATATTTGGTGCCTCGTTCAGCCACTGAAGCCACTCGAGTTCGGCCAAAGGTTTTGGAGCACACGCTTCTTGACCATCGACATGCCTTTTGACATCATATCGCTGTGCTGCGTGTGCTGCGTATCTCTCTATTGTCAGTGCAGGAGGAAGAGACCGCTCCAGCATGTCGGGGAAGCGGGTGACGAGATGGGCAAGGTTGGGGATTCAGCAGAGCAGTGACGGACAGCAGGCACAAATACTTGTCATGTATCATGTACACATCAATCAGGCTTTATCCCCCCCCCCCCCCTCATACGGCGTTGCACTCTCCCTCGCCTTCCAGTGCATGATTTCTTCCCCGCTCAATCCTTAACTCGCCGTTCTCAGCCTGAACGACATGATGGCTTGGGCGCCAGAGGCGTGCTTCCACGCCGTTTCTCGACGCCCACTCCAAGACTTTGGTGTAGTTTCTGCAGGTATGCATGTTATCTACTCGAGGCCGCAAACCCTGTACTACATCGCTCCAGGCATAGTACACGACAGAAGTGTCGGCACTGCAAACGAGCGCTTGACGGACCTGGTCAAGGCAGTGATCTGAACAGACTTTTTTGGTTAAACACGGGCTCGCCTTTTGCAGCAGACTGGGAATGTGGCGTACCAACATGCAACCATTTGCAGTAGTCAATTGTGCCGTTGGGGAAGTAGAAGTGCTTGTCATAGCGGTCGCGATATAATGCCATTCGGACAACGTCGAGACAATGCAGTTGGTGGAAGACGTCCAGCGTAATGACGTACTCATTCTCTCTCCCAGGGGCAGGTAGACGCTCTGTTTCCTCGGGCAAGCGACCTGCGACTTCGGCATCGACAGAAGAGAGAATGCCCGCTGCCGCACAGAGTCAGTTCGCGCGCAGATGAGAGCCATGACTTGAATGACGGCAGCCCGCCCCTTGCGTACTTATTGCCAACTTGAAGAAGAAGGGTTGCACAGACGAGAATACAGCTCCGACCACAAGCGGTCATTTTCCTCGGTCGGCATGCCTTGGAAGGGCGTTTTGTCACGACCACGGCTACGATTGAACTTGTACGTGATGTACTCGACCAGGCCATTGACCGGTGCTAGGCGACCCGAGTCGATTAGGTCATGGTGCTGCCGCTGCTGCTGCGAGGGGCTACTGCTGGTCACTTACAGAAAAGCTGCTGCGAGGGATCATGGCACGAGTGCTTGGGGCAGGCATAGAAGCGCGCCGTGGACACGCTCGCCGTGATGGCTGAAAGCGTGGACACCAAAAGACAGATCAAGACGAGGTTGGCACCGCCGTGATGTGCCTGTGCCTGTTGTGCCGGTGGTTTACGACAGGAACAGTAGTGGCCAGGTTCCGGATTGGCCACAGCGACGTAGCCCGCCTGCTCCGGGGAATGCGATGGCAACGACATTGTAGTCAGTTGAGTCAGTTGAGTCAGTTGAGTCAGTTGAACAGCAGGGAATGATTGACCCGCTGAGGGCTGGTGAATTTCAATGTTGGTGAATTTGGAGATGCCCTATCTACGTCCGGATGCTTACGTAGGATCGATCTGGTCCTCTCGGCAAGTGCCGCCGCCACTGCCACTGCCACTGCCAACTGTTAGGGTGGAGAATGGATTAGGTAATGGAGGATTATAGTTTATATGGGGCGACACTACGGATCCGTAGCTAGAACAATTGAGGAATAATACAAGCATCGTTCAATAAATACCCCATGAACTTTTGGTCAGCTTTCAGCTTTCACACCCACCCACCCCCCCCCGGCAGACAGACAGACAGACACCTTGGCGCTCTCCAGGAATGGCCTCCAGGAATGGCCTCCAGGAATGGCCTCAAGGAATGGCCGGCAGCTCCGTCACATTGGCGGGTTTGGCCGGCACCCTCGTGATCTGGTGCTGCTGCAGCCACCCGCTTAACTCGGTCCATGCAGCGTCAGGACACTCGCGCTCGACGTTGAAGTTGGCTGTTGGCCCCTTCTTCCCCCGGACCCAGTTGTAGGTGATCAGGGTCGTGTCGCGGTCACTGGCCAGTCCCTGCCGTCAGCAACAACGCGCTCTGCAGACGATAACATGATGGGGGCAATAATAACAAAGGCGGCGCAAAAGTGGCCGAGAAGCCGAGCAGAGCAGCCATCTCACGCAATTTCCACGCACCATTCCAATTTCTGCCGCAGGATGTCCACGCAATGATCAACCCGCGCGTGCCATGTCGCAGGGTTTTCCTCATAAGCCAATCGTTCTTCGCCTCCATGGTCCAAGTACGAGGCGCGATAGAGATTGAACAAGCAGTGAAGCTGATGGCTCGCTTCAAACGTTGCCAGATAATGCCCGTCATAGGCGCCGCCGTCGACTCGGACGGCCGAGCCCATGTGCTGCGGGTGTGAAGCTCGGAAGGCGGCCTCGTCCACGCCAAACATCCATACAGGCCAGTATCTCTTCTCCCAAGCCTGAACGACTTCTGGTGAAGGTGGGCCCGTGAAAGGGCTTCGTAGATTGTACGTGCCGTTGACACGCACGAGGGTGTTGGCGTTGGATGAAGACTGCCACGGCGGCGCGGGCGCTACCCAGCTCCATCGTCAGTCTCAGACCTTTTTCCCATTTTCCCATTTGCGACGGCACGGTGAGGGAGAGAAGACCTGGACTGCCTTACCGGTCGCATTTGCTGCTCGGGTTCGCGTGGCCGTGGCTATGCCGAGCCGCTGGCAGCTTCCCCAACTGGCAGTGGGCACCAGGAGTTGCGTGGTGATGGAACCAATGATGCCACCCAGGAAGAACGAGAAAATAGTCAGCAGTTCCATCGGCTTAGCACTTAATCAGCGTTATTCATGGAGCATGTCATTCACGACGTGAGTTTGGGGGGGGGGGGGGGTCGAGGATGAGTATGGGCAAGAGAAGGTGAGTGTGTAGGTGGTCGGTCGGTCGAGCGGCTCATTAATAAAAGGAGCGAGCGTTGCACAGCACCGTCTTCATCCAGGCAAGTATGGGATATATATATATATAGGATAACGTCAAATTTGCACTTGTTAAAAACAGTGAGCTACAGTGAGTTACAGTGAGCTAGAGCCCTACACTCCATGCTTCTTCTACTCTACTCTCAGTCACTTCATTTTCTCGAGTCCATTCCAAGATCTTGCTGAAATCTCGGCAGTAGTGCAATGTGTTAAAGTCTGGTGACTCCTTCTGCGCCTGGTCTGGTGTCCGCATAATCAGATACGGCGTCGCGTCACTCGAACACATGAGCACTTGACGGAGTCTTTGCACGCATCCGTCGACGCGTCTCATGACATCCGCCTCAGTCCCCCGGAAGCTCTCAAGGGAAGAGTAGTTGTAATCGCCCCTGTACGAATATTGGCGGAGGTGGTTCAGACAGCCTAGGTTCCGAAAGACTTCAAGGTATGCCGATGCTTCACCATTGGCCTCTACCACGATCTTGCCATCTATTAGCTCCCGAGATTCGTCGATTTTGCTTCGCGGGATACCGATTGGATGCTCTAGGAAAGGGCCAACGGGTCAGATCTCATATTCTTGAATGAATTTTTTTTTCGAAAACTCGGCATCTCTGAATCATTATTCTCACCTTGTAACAAGTCGCTCCACGCCAATTCCAACTCTGGCGTCGGTGTTCCCCTGTACACCGACTTCTGGGAGAAGCCGTTCTGAAACGTCTCCCAATGATATTGAACTGCATGTAACGCTGGGGCTGTATATTTTTTTTTCTCTTTTTTAGTAACAAGTTTTTCATTCATTTTTCAGATGCAGACATGCAGATAAAAAGTAAGGATGATATTCAGAAGAAAAAGAAAGACTTACACCACGAAGACATGCTCTTTGTACATTGTACATCATCAGCTTCAATGGCGCGACCAGCAAGATACAGCCCGAGAGATAGTATCAGCAACAATGGCCAACTGCCAAGCAGTAGTTGCCAGCCTGAAATCATCGTGGTAGGAAAACCTGGACTTATCCTCGTAACGGAACAAGACGTGAAATGAAGGACTATGTGCAATTGCTTCATATTGTGCAGTTGCTTCATGCTTCATATGTGCAGTTGCTTCACAACCTCATTCCCCCGCCTTTCCTTTTTTTCCCCCCTGCTCTGGGGATTGCAAAGACCCTGAATTTTTCGACGGGCGGAGAGCTTCGACTCATCTCTCTCAATAAAGGTTGAGACGGATAGTACACTGCCACACCGGCGTGTCCCCCGCATTGGCGGCGCATGGAGCCAGGGTGGGACGTACTTGCATTGCACCCTCCTCGCGCTCTACGAAACTTGTTGGTGGGCAACTCTCCTCGGGTCCTGCTATTACATGGAACATATAGCGGAGGAGTGGTCCTAACACTAGGCGTCGACTTCTCGCTGTAGCTGACTGATCCTATCACGACCCGGTCATTATGCATGATTTGCTTCAGATTACCAAGTTGCATATGGATCTAGCCTGCAGTCAGCAAATACTTTTCGATTGAAACCCCTTACAGGCCTTTTCGAGTTGACGAACTCGCGATCAAATGGCATACTGTGAGGTGTCCCAGTTTGCTCTCGAGGCATGCCGCTACTACCCTCACTGAGGCAGAACTTCGGGAAATTTTTCATGAAGACTCTTGAGAAACTTGACGTTGAGATTTAAATCACTCTTCAATGCTATCAAAAACTGAATGAGAGCCGACCCAGTCGACCATTCTTTGATACACCCGGCATTTGTGCGGCGCCCCACGCCCAATGATGTCGTCGCTGTCCGCAGACTTTACCAAATAGTAGGGTGTCACATCCGCCAAACAGGTAAGCACAGTTCTGAGAGTGGCAATACAATGATCAACATGGTGCCGACGGGCCTTTTCACCCCCACTGAACGAGGGCAAGTTGCTGTAGTCCCAATGGTCTTTGTAGATGAATTGCCTGATCAGATTCTACATCAAGTTAGTTGATTGTTGCCCATGGTTGTGTTCCGGGGAAAGTTTTTCGGGGCCTGTACCAAACAATGGATCTGATGAGCACCCTCAAGGAGACCACCGACTCCGCCGCCCCTTTTCAAGCCCAACGAGTCTGAAATCTCCATCCAGAGAAGACTTGTTGAGCCCGCTCAAATGCTCGAGTGGGACGCCAAACGCCCCAACTGCCTTGGTCAATCATAGTGAGTGCGCGTTTGAGGAACCCAGTGACTCACAGTCCCATAAGTCGGCCCAAGCTTTTTCCGAGGATTTCGTGGGATAACCACTGTAGATGTCGGGCTCGAAACGATCATGGAACGTCACCCACTCAAAGTCCAAAGCGTCGAGAACCGGACCTGCGCAGCTCGGCTCATTGTTGATAGTGGTCAAGGGGGTCAACTGGGGATAGGAAAAAAAAAACACTCACTTGGGGCAGACATGCGACGTGCGCAAAGTTTGTCCGAAACTTGATGCCGCTTTTGGTACATGAAATACGAGGAGGAAACGAGTAGACAAACCAACGAGAACAAGATCCGTGGAAGAGCGAGCTTATCGTGCTGCTTCTTGTCCGCCAGCCTGCTGTCGCTTGGCGGCAAATGTCGTGGAGATTCAGAGCCCATGGACTCTCCAACTTCTTCATCATCATCGTTTGAAACTCGAATTGGTTGATAATCAGGCTGTCGAAACAGGCGACATTGAACCGCAGACCATATTCCAGACATGGCCATGGCTTCGTGATGAACAGGAAAAAAAAAAAAGCGAACAAGTCGGAATCGATCGTTATTGTTTCTACAAAGACGATCTGAGGAGGAACCCCAATGTTCACGAAAAGCTCATCTGGACTGTAACTGCATGCCGCTGAGCTGACACGTGGAAACAAAAGAAATCAAGGGTTCTGGGACGGTGCGAAGTTCATTGTGTACGGAGCAGCCCTCTCTGTCCGATGAACGGGAATGCATCCGTTCCCGTCAATCACTTCCTAACGTCACTTTTTTGAGGGGAGTTTGTCCGTACTCCGTACATGCATACTTCCCCACATATTATTATGTTGGTCGCAGGAACCCTACCCACTAGTCCGTACGGGTTACTTCAGAGTTCATGAGGGAGAAGAAAAAAGCCTCAGTCTCGACTCCCGACCGATGCTGCATCGGCCCCTTGCCAACAGCACCGACCTGTGACTACAGCGGCAAACCATCTCCAAGCCCTAGAATATTACAGGGATCACCCAGCAGCTTTCGACGGCTGATTATCCGAGGTACACCCAGGCGTACGGAGTACACTGAACTTTACTGGCCAGATGTCCCCGTCGGAACATGTGCCAGACGCCTTTGGCTGGCCTTTGGCTGGCACCGAAAGAAGAGATGCGGCTCGCCAGTTGCGTATGTACCTTGGGCGCAAGTAACTGTAGGTGATGGGTGGGTGTTATTTCTTCTTAGTCTCTGACGGGAAGAGCCCAGGTGAGAAAATACAACGCAAGAAAAGTGAGCCAATACAGCTAGCTTCTCTGCCCTCGACAAAGCGACCTTGGGTTTCACGATCGAGGCAAACGCATCGCATCTGCCAACAGACTTCACCTCATCTGCCATCAGACTTCACTTGGCTCAAGTAATCAAATGCGGTCCCGAACCCGCCTTTCATCCTGGTGGCCCTTTGGCAACCATGACAATCTGCCCTCGGCTCCAAGTAATGTTTTCATTTCGGCAACAACAGGTGCAATCTCAAACCTATTTGCCCGCAAACGGTGTTATTGGATGTTATCATGTCTCACTCCCAGCTTTTTGAGGGGAAGCGATTCCAACAAACTCCTAGCCTATGATGCACGGCCTCGGCTTCGTACGTCACCTCTGGACGGCATTCGAGGGTACGCCGCTCTCTCCGTGTTGAACTATCATGTTCTATATGCCTATCAATCTTTTGTCTTCTACGGCTACGGAGTGTCTTCAGGTGCATTGGAAGACTGCGCACGACCGGGTGACAGGCAATCACACAATCGTTGGCTTCACCAACTGCCAATCCTCCGTTTAGTCTATACCGGAACTTGGCCCATATCCGTCTTCTTTGTTCTATCAGGATTTGCTCTGTCACACAAGCCTTTGACACACCTGCAGAGGCAGGACCAGGGCTACGCCCAGGCGGTTGCAGCAGTCGCATCTGGGTTCATCCGGCGCCCCTTCCGATTATACGGCCCCCCTGTGCTTGCCACACTCATGACCATGTTGCTGATACAATGGGGGCTTTATGAGCATGGGCGAAGCATCTCTGAAAATCCCGAGTGGGTTCCAGTCATCGCCGAAGTGCATCATCGACGCCTCGATTCGTTCTCGGCGCAGCTCATCGACTGGTTTCGTCAAACCTCCAAGCTGCTCCGAATCTTCTGGTGGGGAGATCTCTACAACCAATATGATGTTCATCTTTGGACAATCTCGGCTGAGTTCAGATGCTCATTAGCTGTGTTTGCCATGCTGCCGCCGTACATGGCTCTCAAGCCACGGGTTCGCACGATATTCATCATGGTCCTGGTCGTCTACGTTTACCTGCTCGAGAGGTGGGATGTGGCCTTGTTCTTTTCCGGGATACTCATCGCGGACACAAGCATCAACTTGCATCGAGACAACGCAACAATTCCAGATGGCAAGCCCGTCCGGCAAATGTTGCTGACGGCGTTCAAACTCAGCCTTGTTGCATTGAGCCTCCTGCTTCTTTCCTCACCAGACTTTTGCGTTTCAGCAACACCAGCGACTAGGATTTTGAGCTACTTGATCCCTTCGTCGGATGCTGCGCCGTTCCGGTTCTTACCCAACCTCGGCAGTATTATATTGATTGGAGTCATAGCTCACACACCATCCACGAATCGGGCAGTGTCGGTCTTTCTGAACTCGGCAATACCGCAGTACCTTGGGCGGATTAGCTACAGTCTGTACATCGTGCATGGGCCGCTGATACACGTAGTCGGCTATTCAATCTTCCAAGCTTTGTGGAACCTGACGGGTAGGGAGAACGTTTGGAGATACTGCGCGGGCTTTTTCACAGCCTACTTTGTATTCTTGGCAATTGTTGTCTACGTTGCAGATATCTTTTGGATGGCGATTGATATGCCATGCGTGTCTATGGCGAAATTCCTTCACGACAAGTTCGTTACCAACAAGGCTTAGAACATGGCAAGATGATGATAGTATGGCAATAATGTATGCGCGTCAATTCTTGTTAACCTATCGATGTCTGACGTAGGTCATTCTGATAGTCTTGGGTGTTCAACTCATGCTTTGATGCCCATTGTTGAATCTTTTCGAAATTGCGACATTTGTGTTGCGTGTTAAAGTCAGGATCGATTCCCAATGGCCTGTTCGGGTCTTTGAGTATCAGATACGGGGTGACGTCAGCAGCACATTGAAGGTGTATTCTTAGACTGTCGATGCAGTGATCCACATGCTAGTAGAGCGAAAGCGACACATGACGTTAGCGACGGCAAGTATGGATAGCACACTCATTTGACGTTTGACGTCTGACATTTGACATACATGGCGAACTTGTTTGGGTGAGCCGTCAAATGCGGGAAGCCTGCTGTAATCGTAATCGTCTCGATAGGTATACTGGCGGATTAGATCTAGGCAATGTATCTGATGGAATACTGAGTAGGTCCGTGGTCAACTCAGTTGAGCAGAAAACGGACAAGGACAAAGGAAATGAATAGTACGCACCCTCCAGCGACCCAAGGACACCGCCTCCCTTGTCAGCTTTTGCACGCTGCCAGTTCGCGTCACTGGACTTGTTCAGTGCGGGAAGCTTCTCCATGGGCACGCTCACGGGTCCGACTGCCTCGTTGTCAGCGAATATACACTCTGTCGCACGCACTCTTGCTGCCTGCTGATGGAATAATAGGCGGGCACTACAATTCCAGAGTCTCAACCAAGCTTCTTCGAGCGCTGGTGTTGGGCGACCCTTGTATATCGATTTCTGGCCGAACTGATTTTGGAACTGAACATCTTGGTATTCGACCGCCACCATCGCCGGCGCTTCCATTTGATTTTAGTTTTTTTTACTCGTATTTTGTTATAGCCTCGGCCTTGGTGGCAAAACTTACACCATACAGACGTGCTCGCGAAGCAAAGCTCGGGAGTCGGCCAACGAGTCTGATTCAAGGCGAGGAGAGAAACTGCAGTGGCCGCTATTATCCAAGGGACCACCCTCAGTACTGATACGCTCCTGGCTCCGGTCTGCCGGGAGCTAGGTGGCTTCTCGATGGGGCAGGGTTCAACGTCCTCACAGTCGGCACCTGATAGCACTTCATACTGATGGCATGGAGACATGTTCTGTGCAAACGGCCCGTCTGGGTCTTGTCGAAGGCAATCGATGAGAGTTGATGCCGGCAAAAAGAGGACAAAGTGGGCGGCCACGGGGTCGACGAGGAGGGGAGCACGAACTACAGTGTCCAAAGGACGACGGGGAGGCTTTGGCGCCAACCAAGTGGCCGATGCCTATCGACACAAGATCCTTCTTCTTCTTCTGTTTCCCCGGGGTTTGGCCTCGGAGAGCCCGACGTGTAAGCCCCGGCTCAAGATCCTTGACGTTGGGAGGGATTGATGCTTCGATGTTTTTTTTTTTTTTTTCTCAAAGCGAGACCCCGGCTGGGTGGGCTTCGAGCGTCACATGAAGGTTTTTCCGGGGAGTATTACATGCATGCATGCATGGAGCTGATGAAGCAGGCAAAGGAACTGGAGAAGGCGGCGTCGCAAAACCGACCGAAGGTCTAATATTGAATCCCATGTATGCATTGTCAGCCAGCCAGCCAGCCATGCTGACACAAAAAGTGGTCCAGTTGATCCGATGACCCGACCGGTGATCCTAGACCAGCCCTGCGGCGTACTCATTATAGTTATGTACTCCACGGCGCACGCCGCGTGGCTCGGCTCAGGGGTCCATTCCCCGGATCACGGCAGCCACGGGTACAACACGCGGGAAGCCAAACGATTGGTGGTGCATGTGCGGAGTATGCTTGGCACTTGACGTGTAGACGTGTACTCACAAAAGAGGGTGTGGGACGAGTGATGATGACCGATGCAATCTGCGACAACAATCGAACGGAAGAGCGAAGGATCCCTGTCTCTATTGTCAGGCGGGGAAACCAGCAGAGAGTCTGAAGATGACGAGTCAGTCGCGCACAACGAAAAGCGACCCTCTAAGTGGGAATCTCGCGCCAATACAGTAAGGAAGGCATGAACCATGTGAACAACCGCTCCCAATACAAGTAGCAGAGCTCATACAATTCCGGGTTAGCATGAGACCCTGGCTCAGTGAGGTTGCTTTGTCATATACATGGATATTGATATTGATACAACCTATAGTATAGCACATGTTTCACGTCTCCTGAGCAGCGCCGACTTTTCCCTCCAGAGCAACTCGTTGCTCAGATGTTTGTTGGAGCACCATGCGCGACCAGGAGTTGAACCAAGCGTAGCGAGCCACTATCCACAGCTACATGCAAAGCCGTGTTCCCGGCGTTGTCCCTGGTGAGAACGTCAGCGCCGGCTTGGATCAGCATAGAGACAACCCCGTCGTTGCCGCTTCGAACGGCAGTGAAGAGGGGAGTGCGGCCGTTTGAGTCCCGCAGGTTAGGATCAGCGATGTGCTGTAGCAGAATCCCCATCATCGCCGCGTTGTTGTTCCTAGCGGCGAGATGCAGAATCGTGTTCCCATCAGCATCCTGCGTCATGAGATCCGCGCCATGGGTTAAGAGAAACTGGACAATGTCCTTGTACCCTTGCTTCACGGCACGAGATAGCGCAGTTCCCCCCCAAACCGGAACTACATATGACGCCACTGGCTCGTCCCAAAGTGACGCCGAGTCAATCGAGGACGGCTCCAGAGAAGAGCTGGTCTGGATCGGGATGCTTGCGTAGCTATTGTCGGGGCTGCTCTCTTGGATGCCATCGCTCTCGTGTTTCTGCTGCTGCTGCTGCTGGTCGAGCCCATTGACCGGCATCATGGCCATCTCGAACGTCTCGAATAGACGCTGTCTGTGGTTGTTGCCTGCACCCGTTTGTTTTAGCACTTTCTCGAAAGATGAAGCTGGGGAGCTGGCACTGGCGAGGCGAGAAGCACGTGAACCTACGGTATGTTCGTTGTGCGTTTCGATTCTGGATCCGCTTTCGCTCTCTTCTGAACCTTTCTGCTGGATCGACATCAGCGTCAGCTGCAATGTTCATCTCGGGCCGGAGCAACAGTCGGCTAGCTATCGCCATGTCACGCCGCCTGGGCCAGAAGGCTCTGGTTTATGCTTGGATCTAGTAGCGTCAACAAGCATGAGCTTCCTGTGAAGAGATACTGCCATCAAGTAGTACAAAATCCACCCCCTCTATAGGCCATCTATCTAGCATTATTAACCGACTTGGCATGACTTAACACCCCAACTAAGGGGGTATACGCGTTCAAAAAAGGAGATATGCGCATATAGAGGTCACCCCCCTTCCCCCTTTTGCTGACGGCGCGCAGTATACTAACCCATCTTCTACTCCACAACCTCTTAACCCCTTTGGTTTTGGGCCTTGCGAGATCCCAATTACCTTTCTAGGCACGTCTAGAAGCTGATATTTTGTCATAGAACACTAGAGCGCAGTTAGCATTAAGACTACTAAAGGGGTAGGAACGATATGTATGCGTTATGGTTATCTTACGCAATACGTATGATGGTGATAGTATTCGCAACTGCCATCGCCAGGGGGTTCCGTGGTCGCACCACATGCTGATAGGAAATTGAGCGGGGTCGGCACTATTAACCCTTACTAGCCATGGCCGCTAGGATTGAGAGAAGAAAGAGAAGCTTCATTTCGGCCGTCTAGGATGGATCGGATTGGATACGCAGGTGAGAAGGAGAAGGGAAGCGTTTTGTGTTCTTATACAATTTACCATTAGTCCGTGCGTCCGTAATCCGTACAAGACGTAGTATTAAACAAGCATTGGGAAAGCTAGGTAATAAGCCTATTATCAAAACACTCCGCACACTATTTATCCGTGATGCTCCCCACCTTATTACTAGATGTGCGCAAAATAGCCAGAAATAACTTTGCCTGAAATCGATCAAGGATGCATCTTAGCTAGTTCATTTTGCCAAGATTAAAAAAAAGCTCCTTTAAGCTACACTGTTAATATTAGGAGGATCGCAAGATCCTTATGGCTGCCCGACTTCATTAGCATCGTAGGCACGGAAGATTGATTGACTGATTGGCCAAGTGACCAAGTGACCAAGTGGAAGCGAGCAGCGAGAGGCTAGGCAGGGTGCTTTTCGCAAGTGAGGCGATACACGATACAAATGTTCAAAAGACATTGGGTAATTGTTTGATTTGAGCGAGCCGGATTGAATCAATCTTATGTACTTGAATCGGACGACTCGGACGACTCTAGAGCTGTCTTAAATCTCGGTTGCGTGACTTCTGCCTTGATGTTAAGCCGGCGTCCTAATGGAAACCGCAGGAACTTTGTTCTAATCGCCCAAAGCTGCTTGCTCTGCTTCTCGCAGCGTCCAGCAGCAAGCCATGTAAAAATCCACCATCGTAGCCGTCCAAAAAAGCCCCAGCCCTCCGGCATCTTGAAATTCGACATGGACGCATATTCGAAATAGACCGGATAGAATCCAGCGAGATCCCAATCAAGCAGGCATGCATCTCCCAATGCATCAACCATGATATTGCGAGGGGCAAGATCATGGTGCGTCAGCACAAAAGCTTTGGCGCTAAGATCTAGTGAACCGTTCAAGGCTGCATGATCATCGCTACTCTTTTTGTATTCATGCCTAATGGATCTGAAATCCGTCCAGAAGGACAGGAAGTCCATAACATATTTGACGGTGGCCCTCGCAGGTAACCCAAATCGGTCATCTGACCAGAACGACCTGCAACTACCAGCGACGAGCGATCCGGCATTTTCCGAGGCAATAGACCGCATCGACGATACGAAACGGCGAAGTTGAAAGGCCAGACGAAGAGAGGCGTACCAGCCTAGCCCAGGCCAGGCCAAGCATCTTCTATTGTCCTGCCCTGGATCCGTTCCAAAACGACAGAATCCACATCAGCACAATGTACCGACCGTATTAGTCGTGCTGTTCGTATGCCGAGAGTTTGTGCAACCTCGATTGCTTTCATCGTGTCGGCGAGGGAGTCTGGCTTGTAGGCCTTAGCAAGGAAACGGCTTGATAACAGCACGATGCCATCGTGGGTTTCTGGCCGTGGGCTCTGAAAAATTAGGGCTTTCAACTCAGCATCAGGCCCATACAAAACTGTGTCTTCGGGAGGCTCCCTTTGGCATCAAAGTTGTGTTCGACACGGTGCCCGATTTTGGGCGGGTGGATTATAAGGGGTCGTGGTTATCGCAAGGCATATCAATTAGGGGATAATTCACGCACAAATTAGTGCTTTTTTCGTGCAACATTCAACATGCAACAGTGGCTGCTTAGTAACACGCTGCCCTGCCTAGTGAGCACTGACTCCACCATGACCAGGGTAACGTGATCCGACTCGCTTGCCTGCGCCACGCGCCAAAACAAGCCAAAACTACAGTGTTGCCAATCATCAAGTTTTTGATCGCGAGCGATTTGCAAGTCTTGACTGAGGTCCTCGAAGATTCGTATCACTATATACAATCTCGTGATGCACAGAATTGAGGGCACCCCGGCTAATCACCCGACGCAGCGAAAATTCCCGACACGAAGGATTTTCAATCAAACAGATACGAGACGATGAATTAGCATTACTAAAATCGAAAGAATTTGAAGTCATGTCTTGCATAGAGCGCTCATGATCCTGCTATGAACTTCCTCAATCTCCCCTTCGCCGTCCAAGCAGACAATATTCCTCTCTCGCGCGCGCAGGAGCTTTAGCATCTCAGATTCCCTACTCGCGAAAGCTTGAACTCTTTGAGACCGCACATTTGAGGAGTCATCCGTTCGCTGCGATGATGTAGCTCGCGCTTGAAGTCGCGCAAGTAAAATCTCTTTACTTGCTTTCAGATGTATCGCGGTATAAGATGTTAAAATCTATCATTGTCAGCGAGACAAATCATGTCCTGAGAAAGTCAAATCATACCTCCTCCTCAAAACAATCCAGTTGCTCTCTGGTGAGAGGAAAGCCGTCAAGGATGACCATTGTGCCGGAGTACTTGCCGACCACTTCTTGCATCAAATCGATGATCAACCTTGCCGGGACAGGCACATTTTGCTGGAAACTCTTGCTTATGAAAGATCCGTAGGGGGAGTTCTCCCGGGCTTGCTCGTCTCGAAGTAACTGCCCAGCAGAAACATGCAGTGCGTTAAGTTTCTCTGCGGCCAAGGCACTCTGGGTGCCTTTTCCTACGCCAGCTTCCCGGCGTACGTCGGCGTTCTCGATAGCGGTTACGTCTTCCTTGAAATCTCCGAAGTCAAGATGTGGATACTTCTGCGCATACTTTGCTGCCCGTATAAGTCGCTGCAGCTTATCAACATCGTCCACGAATCTTGCCGCAGGTGTGACTTTGTTTTTATAGTCATCCAAGAATGCTTTCAACCCAGTAATCGATGGATTGACTGACTCGAGGTGTTCAAAGGCCAGTTCTTCGTGGGAGCGTTTCTGTTCTGCATTTATGCCATCCGCTGGAATTATGTCACCAGCGACTACTTCCGCTAGGTCATGAACCAATGCAACTTCAGCAGCTTCTGTCCGCCACTCCTGTGTTGTATTAGTTCAGAATCTTGGTCAAGAACGTTCCTGCCTACAACTGGGGCTGAGACTAGACAATAAGTCGCTACCGCATGGGACCAAGCGAGAAAGGAACGCATCAAGCTAAAGATGCCGTTGCCATGCCTCATGTCTATACATACTGTTTTTGCAAGAACGAAGAAAGCATGCACCTGGAAGATAGGCTTCTCTTTTGGGGGTGCAAAGAAGCTTCTGGTCGTGAATTCGAATGGATGGAGGGTCTGGAAATGGTAGACCAAGGTGGAAACAAAACTGTACGGGAGCTCCCCATTTTTGGCAAGACTCTATCCCATATTGGACTCCCAAAGGTACCGGTCTTCGGTGCTTTTAAGTTGGAAAGATTATTCATTGACCTGTACACAGATGATATTGAGTTCGAGTGTTACTCCAGTGACCAATCGTTACGCAGTCGCCATCCTCACGCAGCACTTCTTATCAGAACTCAGGAAAACATCGAGAAACTCGGTATAGTCAGGCGTGACTTGACATGTTCGACCGTCGTACACTTTTGCCCGTCGTAGGACCAACGACGCGCCTCCCGCAAGTTCAACCTTGAACATATTGATTAACCGTGGCGGCCTTCCCGATGAGTAAATACTCAATTCTGCTCTGACCTGTGAAATTTGAACAAATTTCTTTCGGTGAAGATGACACATTACTTACCGCGCTTTCGTCGTCAGCCGGTTTCTCTCCTTCGACAATGCAGTCGACAATGCAGTCGACTGTTCAGCACTGGGATCTGTCCATGATATATACTTGGATGAATAGCATTTGGGGGCTCAAGAGTAAACGATTGATGTGTATTTAGGCAATTCTTCGGGATTCCACGCAACTCAACCAGGCCCGTAAAATTGTCAAGGGCTGCCATAGCCAAGTCAATCCGGCTGAGCAAGGCGCGCTTGGCCAAACCTCGGCGAAACCATTACAGATCCAAGCCCCTCAACATCTTCGCTCTCTTGCGCCTCATCCATGGTAACAGCAACAGTACGTCGTTGATCCCAGTCGAGGATGAACCATGTACTTGGCCCCCCAGGCGTAAGAGCGCCGCCAGGGGCAAAATACCTCCACTCGTCGTCAACTTGCAGCTTCTAAAGGAAGTTTATTTTGAAATTTGCTACTAATGAAATGTATTCATTCTACTAAGAGAAGTTTGAGGCGGCACATAGGTAGCACCCCTAAGGAATGTTAAGGCAGCATATCTAGGACTCTTACAGCCACAAAGTCCTAGGGAAATCGAAATGAGACACAGAAACACCCTAAAAAGAATCCTTATAAATCCCGTGCAAGTCACACATAGCTGACAACATGAAATCCCCCCCTGACAATAACAAATATAATGATAATGCCTACGAATCCGAATCTTAGAGTAAAACTTCCACTCGTGCCCGAAAGCTCCCGCCATGGCTCATCACTAATGTTATCCGTCTGCCTTTATCACTCAATGTTCCTTTCCACAAGTAAGAATCTTTACAAGACCCTTTTTCTGTATTTACCTCGAATGTGTTTTTCTTCTTGTCAAGTTTCATTGGCGTTTAAATGGTTCTCTGTTCCTTATTCTCCTCGCCTGGATTTCCTGCACCGCGGGTGAAGGTAGCCAAGATAGAGCAAGGGCCTCCCATTCTCATGCCTTTAGGGAAAATCAAGAAAATATCTTCTTTCTGTATACTGAGTTGTAATAGTGCATGATGCCGCCGAAATCCGACCGGCTAGAATCCTGGAGTCTCCTGACGGCGTTGTCGGCGTCAGCCTTAGTTTTGGCCGGTATCAGAATACTGACATGATCCAAGTCGGTCCGCGGTTTACCCTGTAGCCTATGATTCGTCTTTATTGGTGTATTTGGAGATGTCGTCATTATGTCCGCAATCTTGTCGGACACACTTTCGGCTATCGCGTGGCATACCACAACTGGTATTGTTGGTTCGACGACCAGTCAATGTCCATTGTGTATATCTCCTGTCGTAAGAACTTAAGTGAATTGATAGTGAAACAGAGTTCAACTTGCACGTATGACTAATCCCTCGTGGCTAGTTCAGGACAATGGAATGTGAATGCTATGCTGCAAAAGGGATGTCTTGTAGATTGGGATAGGGGGGTCTTTTATACTCACGGTACGGAGTCATGTCCCAAATGTCCAACTCTGCCAACACCACCGGAGAACGGCGACACACACTTTTGTGGTAGAAATGACGCAGCTAAACTGAAAGATGGACAGAGCAACCCTCGACGTCACTGACTCACTGACTGACTGATACTATATTGTATGTCATACCGTATGTATCATACCATCCTATGATACTATCATACAATCAATATATATAATATATCATACTATGTATTATCCAGTGAGCCAGTGGGGCCACATTGCCAAAACGCTTGGCTTGCAGAGGAACAACGAAGACGGAGATGTCAAGGACTTGGCTTGTCGGCATCTCAGCTCGGGTCAAGCTAGCAAATAGCGTTTTCATTGCGGACACTGCCAATGGCCAGAAACTTGGCTTATTCTTGCATCTGCCGACAAGTCAGGCTTGGAAGAGTATCTACCTCATGAATACTCTCCCGCTCAAACCGCGCCCGAATAGCGTAATCGGTCATCGTCCGTCGACCCTTCCCGTCCTGGTTTCCGAGTCAAACACTACTCTAAAGGGTTACGCCCCCACATGAATGTGATCGGCAATGCTACGTGTACATAAGAGACTTATAGTAATAGTGCAGAAGTCGAGAGGGAAAGGGAAATAGGTAAACCATTGCAAGGGTTTGGCCCGCTCGGCCCGCTCGGCCCGTCTGGTCCGTCCCGCATGCACGGTTCATATGATATTACGGAGTACTGCGCATGGAATCTCAAAATCTCAAGGAGCGTTGCTATTCGGCGCTGTGTTTTCTTACTCACCAGCTAGCTGTAAGAAACCAGAAGGTGTGCTGGGATTCCCCAGTAGACCAAAAGATCCGTCAATGCTAGCCGCTGCTAACATTGCACCTTACAAAATTGCTTATGAGTGGGCCCCGCGCACAGCGCCTCACATTTCAATCATGGAATTTGAAGCTTTTAGTAGTGATATTACTAACTACAGCGGCATTACTAATAAAAGTGGTCATGTTAGAAAAAGGAAGATGGTTACGCCTAGGAGAATTAGTAAGTTAGTGGCCACTTATGCAGCTGCCTACAGGTACAGCGCCGGTGAGCAAGAAAAAACAGCTCCGAATAGCAACGAAGGTAGCGATGAGAAATTGATCGCCATCGACTTCTTATCTACTCCAAAAAAACAAGTTTGAGTTTGAGTTCCGGTCAGCCTTGACCACACGGTTCAGTGACTATAAATTCAGCTCGCATTCCCGATATCAACCTGGTCTCAATTCTCAACACAACATCAACTCTCAATCAACCTGTTCACACAAAGATTTGGAACAATTCATTCCATACGACGTGCGATTCTTTCTCTGGCAGTCAATCTTGCTGGGCTTCGCAGCCACGTCCACAGCCATCTACCAAGGAGCCATTACTACCCAATCAGACGCCGTCGGGGTTGTGCGCATCCAGATTGGCAGTGAAAGGGACAGTTTCGGTTCCGGCGTCGTTATCGGGAACGGCAGGTGTGTCATCACTGCCGCTCATGTGGTCCAGAGCAAGACACCAGGTGATTTAAGAGTCTTCAAAAATCAAGTGAAAGACGGCAAAATCAGTCAGACAAACCATTACGTTCAAGGCTCCAAAATTCATATACCTTCCCAGTACCAGGGAAATTCCGACCCTGAAGACACGGAACCCTCTGCTTACGACTTTGCGGTGGTCGAGTTGGCGTCACCAATGGACACCAGTCCCTGGAAAGTTTCACAGACAAGGGGCGGTGCTCTAGATCTTACCATGTATGGCTGGGGCAGTATTTCAGCTACGTTCCCGAATGAACTTCGATCGGCAGTAAACAAGAACAGCGACACTGAAGATTCGGAGTGCCGTCGGTGGTATAACATTGTCGGCGCGATCTGCGTCAAGGGTAAATCAACAACCCCGGCAAAAGGTCTCAACTGCCATGGTGATTCTGGCGGGCCAAATGTGGCAAACAAATATGTTGTAGGTGTAACCTCGGGAACCAACCGTATTTGTGGTTCCCAGACTGCGGGCTTGCTGGCGGGCTTGTCTGGTTCGAACCAGGAAAAGTTCATGCGGGATTATGAGAGTACATGTGGCTTCCAATTCGGAAGTCCTCGGGCTGAGAGTCAAAACTAGCCCTTGTTAAATATCTTGTTAGGCCAACTACATATCTAGATATTGAGGGGCGGGTTCAATAATACAAGACTTTTCAGCAGCTCTACTACTTCACGAACTACATCCCTCCATCCTAGGTTTTTCTCACTAACTAAAACTACATTTTCCCTGGCCTTGTTTGTTAAGTAGACGTTTTCTTCCTGCATGCACAGTATGCGACTACGGTAGGGTTGTAGGTTAGAGTCACTACTGTAGCAAGGTACTGAATGTTAGATGGCGCAATAATGTGGTATTTTTATGTGCCTAGAGTATCATTTTTATCTTTAGAGATGTTAGCAGGGTGCTCCATGCTTGGTAGCATGAGAGCTAGGACCTCTAGCTGGTGTCCAATAGATACATTTACTACCGGAATGCAGCGATGCGATGGGCTATCGCTTTATGAGCAATTATGTGTTTTGCCAATATACTAAAGGGCTTTAAATATTATCCAGTCTCGTAATGAGCGCGTCTGCAAGGCATCAACGTTGTTAACATTGCAATCAAGGTCGGCATCACGAAACAACTTCACAAGTTTTCGGTATCTGGAAGCAGTGTATTCTTTCCCGAGGCAAACTGCAAAGTAATCCGTTCTACTTGGTCGCTGTAGGCTGTACAGCGTATTAGCGCTGCTCATGAATCAATAAAATCAAATCGGGTCCATAAATTGATTTAATTAACAGGTCTTCGGGTAATGTTTGGTTTATTTTGATTCGATTAAGATGCCTTGGTCAAATGTTTGGGCAATTTCGGCCAGGATAAGCCCTCCTTACCCCCCCCCCCAAAAAAAAAACCGAACTGACCTTGTATCAGCGAGGACCACCGAGGCACGCCAGACGCTCCCGGCCGTGTCGTGACGTTGATTGAGCGCTCCCACTGGGAGACCCTCACAGATCATCATGACACCGCACCTGACAAGGTCTGGGGCGTGGCGTACCGCATCGTTCCGGAAAGGGTCGCCGAGGTCAAGGAGTATCTCGATATTCGAGAAGTAAACGGGTACTCTATCCACTACACGCCTTTCCACCCTGCCGACGGATCAGCTCCCATCAAGGCTCTGGCGTACATTGGCACGCCGGACAATGAGCAGTTCATTGGTCCCCAGGACCCTCAGGAGCTGGCGCATCACATCTTGGAAAGTCGGGGACCAAGTGGGCTCAACAAGGACTACTTGTACGGTCTTGATGCCGCCTTGAGCGAGTTGTCGCCCGAGAGCCGAGACCATCATGTGAGCGACTTGGCGGAGCGTGTACGAGCTCTCGAACAAATGGTCAATGGGCATGTCTCCTCTTGACAATGGCCATCGTAGCGCAAACACGGGTTGTAATTTCCGCCGAACCCAACACCATCCATCCATCGGCGACTGATCATTCTGGAATCTTTTTTTTTTTTTTTTTTTTTTTTTTAGGGAGGGGGGTTTGTTGGTCTGTTGTTGGTTGGTTGGTTGGAGTGGAGTGGTGGAGTGGACGCATACACGTAGAGGGCATCACTATCCAAAAATTGGGCCATGGCAGTGGTCATTTGTTAAAATCTCTTGCTTTGAACCAGAGCTCATCCGGCACATGGATTAGACTGAGCGTCTGTTGCATGCTTCCCCCTCTGTCCCGGCTCAAACGTCCAATAGACCAGACACAATCAATACCCCAACCCAACCCCTTTTGGCACACAGTCGTCGCTATCGTCAAATCTGTCGGCCGTCACTTCTGTCCATGTCGCGCGCGCAGGTAGCTGTAAAAAAAAGAAACGTCGCAATGCCTCCACATCTCGTCCTGCGAGCGCCTCCCTGGTTCACTCACTCCAACTGTGGTTAAGAATCAGCAAGCAAAGAACGGCGTCCTGCGGGCAAGACAACAATAAGAGTTGCACTGAAAACAGGCTGGCGAAGAGAAGAGAAAGACCCGTGACTGGGATATCGATGTGAAGTCTGGATGGCCGGCCAATCCGGACGTCGAAACCAACATCACTGGCGTTAATTGGGTTCTCAGGACCGTCGCTGCGACCCTCATCCTCCCATCTGGCCAAAGCCCTCCGTCAAGGCCTTCGTCCCTTGTAACGATCGCAATTCCAAATCCCCCCCGAATTGAATGGTCATGCTGCAGTCAGTCGACTAACTGGCAGACTGTTTGCGAAAGTGTGTCGATCGTTACGAGCTTCCACACGTGGTGTTAGTAGCCTCGCCCGCCCTGGGGAGGAGGCTGATGTTGCTGATGTTGCTGGTGGTGCTGGTGGTGCTGATGGTGCTGGTGGTGCTGGTGGTGCTGCTGAGGCATATGTTGCTGCTGCGAAGGGTCTGCATAGCCATATTGAGGTACTCCATAGCCTTGATTCATCTTCTATATCAGTGACTGGGAGAGATCAAGGAGACATGGTGACTACGGTCAAGTAGTGTGAGCTGGACATCTTACCTTGAGGGGGCATGCCATACCCAGGCTGAGGCTGAGGGTAGGGGCGGCCGTAGGCGACTGGTGCGTACATTTGAGGAGCAGCAACCGGATATCCAGGGGCTTGGTGAGGATGGCCATAGGACATTGGTGCTGGGTAGCCTCCTCGTCCTCCAAAGCCTGACGCGCCTCCTCTGCCGCCACCGAAGCCTCCGCGGGGACCGTTGTCGGACGCTTTATCTACGCGAATCGTTCGGCCGTCAAATCTAAATCAAGGTCAGTAAACGAACCATGAGCCACACGCGAGCAACCAGATACGTCGATCTGCGATTTGGAAAAAAAAAAATCCCCCCATAACAAAACAAAAACATGGGGAAGGTGGGGATGGGGCGATGGGGACTCGTACTCGACGTTGTTCATGGCAGCTATGGCATTCTGGGCATCATTCTCTTGTGCGTAGCGCACGAACCCGAAACCACGACTGCGACCAGTGTCTCGGTCCTTGACCACCACCTTTGCGCAAAGAAACTCGGGATTAGAAAAAAATTCACGCCATCTCCAACATGACGGCGGTTGTTCTCGAAAGGCACAGACAAACGAGGGCAATGCGCGCGCGTGGGGGAGGAGGAGGAGGGGGGGGGGGGGGCAAGAATGCACTCGGACAACACAATGATGGCATCTCACATACCGCTTCCTCAACAGCGCCGAATTCTTCGAATTTTTGACGAAGAGTAGACTCCTCAGTATGCCACGCAAGGCCCCTTGCACCATGTCAGATGTTGAGTTCTCGGATTAAGCATGATAGGTTTCTGTGGAGGGGAGTGCAGAGGCGAAGAGGGGAAAGGGTGACGATGACGGATGACGGATGACTCACCCTATGAAAAGCTTCGACATGGCTGATAGAGTATGGGGACGCTGGTTTGAGTGATGGATTATTTTCCTCTTGTCCTCTTTTTCCTTTGAACCTTGTTCCTCTTCTTCTTCTTCTATCTCGCGCTCTTTCTCTCTCTCTCTCTCTCTCTCTCTCTCTCTCTCGTGTCTATGGCGCAAAGACAGATGCTGCGATCATGGAACGAGGGCGACGGCTGTGCGACTTAATCTAGGCAAGCACAAGAGGGTAAGGCTGAAGATGTAAGGATTGACATTGGCAGATGCTCGTGTGAACCCGCGTGTCTGGGAGCAGAAGGAGAAGAGGCAGAGGCAGAGGCAGAGGCAGAGGCAGAGGCAGAGGCAGAGGCAGAGGCAGAGGCAGAGGCAGAGGCAAAAGCAGAGGCAGAAGCAAAAGCAGAAGCAGAAGCAGGGGAAGCAAAAGGGCGCGTTTGCCTGCTGCTGGCTGGCTGGCTGGCTGGTTAATAATCTAATAATAACTTGGGTCGTCGACCGGGCGGACGGTGCGCTGTCCACCAGCAGTGACTCCAGTGAGCACCAACCCAGCACCAACCCAGCACCAACCCACAGCTATTAGTCAGAGTCGGTACTTTGCCCAGAATTGGCTGGCCTCCCCCGCGCGGTAGCTCCCATGGATGCCATGGATGGTCAGAGAATGCGCCGAGAAGTGAGAAGTTGTTGTGTTCTAATCCGTACCTCGCAGCCGAAGTGGTAGATTGGCACATTGGCGAGTAATCGGTTGGGAATCGCCGCCGGCACAAGCGACATACATGAGTACGGAGTACGCACGGTGGGGTGTGGGTGGCGTGGTGGATGAGGTGGATGAGGCCCAGCGTGGGGTGCGGCGGGCACAGCACAGACGCACAGACTTGTTTGATACCCAGGCTGCCTGGCGGGACTCAGTGGAGGACCCGGTGGAGGACCCAGACCCAGTGGAGGAGACCCCGGCAAGACTTTGTCGCAGCAGAAGAACAGCCGCCTGGAGCCATACTATGTACACTGTCACTGTAGTAGTATGTCACTGTAGTAGTACGGCCAGACGAGACGCAGACCCTTTGTGCATTTGTTGGTGCATGATGAGATGCAGTCCTGGGGAGTTTACGCATCACGAGTCATGGTCATGCCTCTTCAGCTCTTCTACTGGCTGCAGTGCTTCTTGCCATCCTGCATCTTCCAGAACATGTCAGGTTACGTGAGAAGCAAGGAGTATAGAGTTCGTCACTCACCCACAACAGCCATCTATCTTCTCATCGCGTAATCCGTAGCTCCTGCATTGAAAGAAGCATCACCCTCAGTACTGCGTGCCCGCCCGGAAGTGAAGTTGCGTTGCGCCTGCATCCATCCACCCATGCATTCATCCATCCATCTTCGCCTTCCCACGTGCCGTCGCACTGGAGCCATCCTTTTGTGTTTGGTACACCTGTCACTGTAGCAGCACGGCATCCAATCTCTCATCAAAGCCCATTCGAAACAACTGGCCCGTTCTCGATTTGATCATCTCTTGTGGCATCTTTTCCGTCCAGCCAGCCGGCCAGCCAACCAACCGACCAACCAACCGACCAACCAACCAACCAACCGAGCCGGCGGCATCAAGGCAATCCGATGAGGCAAGACGTGTCGGCCCAGTGCGACCGACCCATCCCTGTGGAGTTTTGGCTCGACCACGTTCAGGAGAGCATCCGGGGAGATGGTATCGCAGACACGGCAGGGCCATGGAGGAGCGAATCGCGCATTGATGAATCTGGCGCCTTTCATTTGCCGCTGCAGGATCAAGATGATCCGGTCGGTGAACTGCGACACAGACACAGACGGCAGACTCTGCTTGTCCCACGGAAACGAGCTCCATCCGAACCATCAGGGGATGCGTACACGGAAGGGTTTGACCGCAAGCCGCGGCGAAAAACTCGGCGTGATCGATATGACACCAAGAATAACAACCTGGGCTCAGATGGGTCTCGGAATCGCAGCGAGACTGGTGTTACTCAGCGAGCTAGTCGAAGATCACGGCACAGGAACACGTTGCGTAGCAGAAGAGATGTAATGAACAATTTCACTTCTGAGAGCCTTTGTAGAGACAATTTGATTGTAAGCACGGAGGGGGATGGATGGATTGGGGGGGGGGGGGAATTCCCTTCCCCCCAACTCACGGTGCTTGCAAACAGATTCTGACGGGCGCTATAGATGAAGCCTCGTGAAGCAGTAATATCCCAACAGCCCCCATCTGAGGAAGATGCATGCGCGCACGCAAGAAAAGGTACGTGGTTGGTTCCCACGGCGGTTGTGCCTCTGATGACCTGAGAAGCGTAGCAGTTGCAGACCTCTTGTTTCATGACTTTGACCTGGGCAATGATGATATTCGCAGATTTCAGTTGGGCACGACTCAACTGCACCTCGGGAATGAGTTGGATCTAGAAATTCCAGCTCACCATTCTCAACCACCCGAGTCTTACCCCTCGGTGCCCTCACCAATCAGGCAGATACGCACCAGTAATCACTACTTCACGGAGCAATCAGATCCGGGAGACGGAGGTCTTGGGACAACGCGAGCCGGTATTCCTTCCCAGACGAATGCCTTGCCCCATCACAGCGACGTCCACAACAGGTCATGTTCAGGGCGCATCACTCTACATGGGCCCCGGCCCATGTCTCGTGAGCACTCGCAACGATTCAAGGATCGGTTGGAACATCCATCTCGAACGGCAAGGTGTGAGCCGCAATCGCTTCGCGAACCGCTTTCTTACCTGGATCACTTGGCCCAGGACATGGATATTGCAAAGAGTCGCGAACACACGTCCAGGGGCTTGCGACTCGAAATACCGAGCAGGTCAAAGCTATTTACTGCTGAGCAACCACTCCACCAACCGAGCCCCAAAACTGTCCCGTTCGATGGTCAGGCGCAGCATAGAAAGGAGGATGTGCCTAATCCAGAAATCCCCCGTCCTCTCAAGCGCACTCTAACCACACTCCAAGCCCAAAACACAGCCTCCGTGGGCAACACTGATCCATGCATAGACCTAGGAGAAGGGCATAATCTGGATTTTGGGCGCCTGAGAAATCGCAGCTTTTATCGAGTCGATAGAGTGCCCTTGCCGGAGGACTCTATCAGAGATGAGCGGCGGATTTTCCCCCCCCGGAGATGGTTCCGAGATATTGATAACAAGGGAGGTGTTGACGACTCGCTGCGAAAGCGTTTCTCTTGGCGACCAGGCTCCGTAACATGACGCAGCCGTTCGTCCATCATGATGAACGAGGCAGGGAACAGATTTGAGTGATATTCGTAGCACTTCCATTTCGTTACTTGAGGCAGCATACGTTACTCAGGCTCCTGACTCTTCCACTTGCTTCGCAAAGCGGTGACATCGAACCCACACTTCTCGGCTTTGTCTACCACGGCTCGGGCTTTTCCCACAACAGGAGCATCTATCATCTTTCCTTCCAACGTCCAGGCGCCTCTGCCGGATGAAGCGGCCTTTTCGTCGGCGATGACGACTCTGACAGCCCAATCGACCTCATCGCGGCCGGGTGCAAATATTGTTTGAACGGGCTCGACCTGGCTTGGGTGAATGCATTGCTTTCCGTTGAAGCCCATGGATCTGCCGCCAGCACACTCCTCTCGAAGTCTCTCAAGGCCCTCTTCGCCACGATATGAGGTGCAGACGAGATCAATGGCGCTCGGCAAGCCCGCTGCCCTGGCGGCGGTCACGACAGCCGAACGCGCATAGAGAAATTCCGTGAGGGATGGCGTCCGAGTAATGGACAAGTCAAGGGCGAAATCCTCGGCGGCGAAAATGAGGCCACTCAAGAAGGGGGAGGCGCGACAGATGCTGGCGAGGTCCATGACAGCGCGGGCTGATTCGATGAGGGCGATGATTTTGATCGGGTTGGTTGAACCATGCGCATGCCTCTCTGGGGCAGCGTGACGAAGAAGTTCGGTCACAAAGGTCAAGTCGGCGGCTGATTCAACCTTGGGGACCACAACGGCGTCTACGCCAGGTTCTGAAGAGAGCGCGGTCAAGTCGTGGAGGGCGTACGGGGTAGAGACTGCGTTGACGCGCACTGCAAGCTCGGAGACGGATGATGGGCGAGACTTTAATGAAGAAATGTGCTGCTTGAGCTGTTGACGAGCACTCTCTTTGAGGGCAGGCGTGACTGAGTCTTCCAAGTCATATGTGACGTTGTCCGAGGTCAAGCTCAGAGACTTGGTCAGCATCTTCTGGGAGGACGCGGGGACTAGGGGGACAAGTAAGCACCATTCGCGTCATGTTGCAGGAGTTTGAAGAATGTCTACCATAGAGAAGGGACCGCCGCAGGATGGACGTCGACCTTGCGGCGGCGGCGGCGGCGGCGGCGGCGGCCATGATGAGCTGTATGGTTGTGGAGCAAGTAGCCGACGGATACTTGATGCAAGAGGTACCTGGGCGCGAGAGGGTCGGGATGAATTGGTAGCGGGAGAGAGGCGATGTAATCCGGTGGAGTCGTTATGTGCGAGGATTGTACGGAGTATAGCACACAGATTTAGAGCAGCATGGTAGTCTTTTTGGTACGGCGGATCAAATTGAGGTTTTTGGGGTCCGTGTGGGAGTCCGTGTGGGAATAATCCACACAATGCAGTCGTGCCGGCGGGTCCCCGGGGGGTCCAGTTAGTGGCCGGATCATCTCATGTCCAGATCCGAGACAACCCTCTGTTCACTCAACGCCGCAAGCTGGAGCTGGCGTGGGTCCTGTGGCTGGTGCCAACAACTAATAACGGACACGACAACGACAACCTTCACCACTTCGCTGCGCTCACCATCACAGACAGCAACTTGCGCCATCATCAACCACGACCCCATTGTCCGGCCAGGCAATCCCCCCGACGTCCCTGTACATCTGTGCATCACGCGGCGATCGACCATTATCCTCGTCAAACGAACCACGGTCGGGCCGACAAAGCAATCCGAAAGAAGGAGAGGTGTTCGGATTTTCAACCTTGTCAAGATGGAGGCACAACAGCAGCAGCAGCAGCAGCAGCAGCAGCCGCTGCCCGGGACTCTGAGTTGGCGATTGAGCTCGCATCCCATCACGCTATTGACCTTTTTGACATTCAGAATATGTACGTCCGTCTTTCTTCTTCTCCACGCCTGGCTCTCCGAGCTGAGCTCCCTGCCCGTTCGTCATGTCAAGGTGTACTGGTCGAAGCATGCTGACTTTCTCCAAGCAAGCGTCCTCGTATACTTTTTCGGCCTCTGGGTCAGCTCAAGCATGTACGGGTCCTTTCCCCCCTGTTCCCTTGCCTCCTCTCTCTCTCTCTCTCTCTCCTGAAAGAAAAAAAGAAAAGATGCCTAACTCTCGCTTACTTTTCTTTGTTCCTTCAACAGGGTCATGATCTTCATCATCACGATCCTCCTCCTCGCCGCAGACTTCTACTACCTCAAGAACATTGCCGGCCGCAGACTCGTAGGCCTGCGATGGTGGAACGAGGTCGACGCCCAGGCCGGCGACTCCAAGTGGGTGTTTGAGTCGAGCGAGGCGGGTACCAAGGTTGTGAATGCGACGGACAGCCGGTTCTTTTGGCTGTCGCTGTATGTGCAGCCTTTGCTGTGGATTCTGCTGGCTGCCTGGGCGCTGGTGAGCCTGCAATTCTTGTGGCTGCCGCTTGTCAGTGCGTACTTTTGTCTCTCTGGTCTAGACTAGACCTGCTTCCTACGCACGCCCTTGGGTGTGAGAGGACGATGCTAACTTGGTCACCAGTTATTGCCCTTGTTCTGACCGTTATGAATACGCTGGCCTTTTCGCGCTGCGACAAATTCAGCCAGGCTTCTAACTTGGCGGGAAGTGCGCTGGGGACTACGAATTTGGCGGGGAGTATCGCCACGAACTTGGCGGGACGGTGGTTCTCTCGTGGATAAGGGCTGCTGCTGTTGTTGGGGGGTGGGGGGAGTGCTGTCCTCGTGGCTGTTGTTGCGCATGGGAAACCTTGACCTTGGAAGGAAAGAGGGAATAGAATGGATCCTCGCGGCATTGAGCCCCCCGGGGGGGGGGGGGGGGGTTGTTTGTGAAGGGGGAGATGCAGAAGTGGATTCATGTCATACTTTGCGGTTGGTTGTCCGGGGCTAGGAGTGAAGAATCGAGCTTAGAGCTAGTGTGTACCAGAGGTCAATGAAAGGCGTTTGGTATTTCTTATATGATCAGTAAGACAGACAGACCATGAAAGCATGCATGTGTGAAGCCGGGGCATGCACGCAGGTTGAATTCACGAAGCTGTAGACCCAAGGCCGCGTGGATGAGGCAGCACCACGGAAACAATCTTCTTTGAACAAACCAGCACATAACTTCCAAGTATAGAACCTATTTTAGTGAGAGAGTGTTGTAGGATGAGATTTTATCTCGCGCTCACTTTTGTCGCTCCACGAACAAAGTTGGATGCTCCACGGCTGACATGCTGCATTGCATCCCTCTTCATGGCCCTTCCGCCTTCCTCGAAAACGTGCACACCCGGTTCCAGATCTAAAACGGACTGTGCGAGAACCTGAACGCCCCGCACGTCAAAGAAATATCATTAATACGTGTCTGTCTGTACGGACTATGCGAACCATGACATGACAAGACATGACATGACCTTACGAGGCCTTGTGGTAGGTGAACCCATGACTTTGCCTTTACAAATGCCATCAACGCCAAACGCATTCAGGTAAATACGCCGAGTGAAAGAAAAAAAAAACCCAGTAATTTACCCTTCAAGTGTGGGAAAATTCACGGGCTATAAGAGAACTCCTCCCTGTTTTCCGAACACCCATGCTAACTCCTCCCCATCCATGTAACCGCGGTGCTGTGCCGACTCTTCTTCCATTGCTGGTGTCTAGGCAAACGTCATAGATATCTCCTTTTCTTTTCCAAAGTCTTCGTCATCTGCATCTGCCCAGGGATCTAATACGGGAATGTTGGGCAGGGTTTTCGAGGTCCTCATTTCGGGACGCCCGTGGCTGTTCCCTCCATCTGTCGAAGCCGTCGCGTACTTGTGGCTGGAGCCGTCGGCGAATGATGTGTCAAACGTCATTTCCACTTCTTCCTCGTATGGGTCGGTGTGGTAAGTAGATAGCTCGCGCCGTGAGCTGTTGGCGCTTCCAAACCCCAACTCGCCCGTCGTCAACATGTCCGAGGCGCTCTTGGTCTCGCGCAGAGAGCCTCGTCCGTCGGCACACGGGGACGACGTCGAGGGCGCGGTGGGTGGTGGCATGTCGAGTTTCATGGGTGGCAGAGTGGACTTGATCTCCTTGATCTGCAGTGCCATCTCGGCATCAACATTGTCATAGCTCTCCTTGGCCAGCTCGGCTCGGATGGCATCAATGTCGAACAAAACGCCGTGGTTGCAGCCATTCTTGTCTTGCGACTTGGCATTGCTGCCTTTGGCGTCCCTGCTCCCATCCTTGCCGGCTGACTCTTCATACACTTCCCATTCTTGCCTCTCGGCCTTCTTCCGGCGACCAAAAAGGCTGAACCCTGCACCGCTCTTCTTCTTGCCCTCCCTTTCTAGTTGTTTACGAGCTTCTTCAATCTCGTTGATGAGCTCTCGCTGTCGTTCATCGTGGTTCTCGGGGTCCGGATCCTCGATTTCTGTGAAAACCTCGCTCTCCACTACCCAATCGCACTTCTTCAGCAGGACCGGCATGGCTGTTCGGTACTGCATGTGGCCGAGGACCTGCTCGGTAACATCCATATTCTCCAGCCACGGCACTTCCTCAACAGGGGCGAGCCCGGCTACTCGACGGATCCCACCATTGGTCAACCGAAAGAGATAGCCCAGAATCCAGTCGTTACGGTTGTAGCCGTTGACGAAGCGTCCGGCTACAACCGTTCTGGCTCGCAGGAATTCATCCTTCTTGACCACAACAGGCGAGCCAAAAAGGTAGACGTTCTGCACCAGTCCGTAGGCGCCACGCTTGGATAGCTCTTGTAGACACGAGAAGATGACTCTGGCGCCAATGGAGTACCCAACAAGGGTGATGGGTCGAGTGCCCAGGCTGCGGTCCATCAGTGAGTCGGCCAGAATCAAACCAGCGGCCGTGGCTCTGTCGAGAGACACGGCCCATGGATTGTCGATAAGATACGACAGCTTGGTCAATACAATGGGCAGCTGCAAAGCCGCCATCAGACTGACCAAAATGGTGCTTCCCAAAATTTGCTGCAGTCCTTGCGTGAGGGCCTATCAGAAAAGTTGCGCGTCAGTCAGTTAGCCAGTCAGTCAGTCAGTCAGTCAGTCAGTCAGTCAGTCAGTCAGTGTCATGCTCTCTCTCTCTCCATCTACCGCCAAATGTCCACCGTCGCGTACTTGCTCACGGGATGAAGAGACGGACATACCTCAGTGGCCAAGATGTTAATGGTGTCGCCCATACTCCGCAGCATCTCGGGCTCGAAGAGGACCGAGTAGATGTCCCCCATGATGGGGTCCACGGTGCTGAATGGCAAGCGGACGTCATCCACCTTGCCAGTCAGCCAGCCTGACACCGTCACAATGAGGTTGACGCGCTTGTTGTTGTGCAGTGGTCTGTACTCAAACGTCTTGACTGAGCCGGTCCGGCGGCCCGCAGCACGGCCGCCGATCAAGCTTCCCGACGCTGCAGCCGACGACGTGATGACGGCAGCACCCCCCGCGCCGGCCAAGAAACTGCCGGTGCCCGTGACGCCGATGGTGGTGAACCCTGCGGCGAGGCCGGCGCCAATGACGGGGGCCAGTAATCCAGCAGACAGTCCAATAACCAGGCCGCCGCCGACCGTGGCAAGCCCCATCATCACGTATCGTTTCTTCAGCGCCATCTTTCGTCTAGATTCCATGTGCTCGTCCTCATTCCAGTTCTCCTTCTCGGCAGCCTGCTGCATTTCGAGCGCGTCCGTGACCCGTTTTTCAAATCTGCAAATGTCTATCCATGAGATTTCCAGGCTTTGGGCGACACGTTCCAGGAGGAGTCGCGAGCGGGCGTCGTAGATGGAGTCGGCGATTAAGATGAGAAACAGGTCACAAAGCACCGTCCAGCGAAGATCAATGTCAATCTTCTCCGTGGTGGGAAGCTGGGACGGTGTCTGCACGGCCGGTAGCTCACCATGATCGAGGCTCTCGTATGGTGGCGGAAGTTCGGCTGGCTTCTCGTCTGCTGGAGATGCAGGGAGGGGGGAAGTGGAAGTTGATCTTGAGCTACCCTCTCCTGGCGCGCGGTCCTCGGCCATGGGGTTGTGAACGCGGGAGTTGGCATGGAGCGCGGGCGTCAGATCCTTCGGCACAACACCGTGTTCCGCCAGCTGCTCAATCATGAGCTGCTCTGCTTCGCTGATGTCCATATGAGCATAAAGGCGAATCATCATCTTTTGACCCCACATCTTCAGAGCCTCCGCGCTGGTCGTAACCTCTTTTTTGGTCTTTTTTGTGATTTCCGTTTCCTCCGACTCCTTGACCAGCTTGGCAATTTCCAGCCGCACCACTCCGACGTATGCTATTCTCTGGCCTTCGGTCAGGAGGTCTTTTGTGGCTTGCATCTGAGATACGGCATCGCGTCCTTCTTCGTCCGCGAGGCCGGTCCCTTTGAATTCTTTGAAAAGATATTTCGTGTTGTCATCCATGCTCGTTACGGAGTCAGCATCGTCGTCCATTATCACCCGCGTGTATCCTTTCCCTGCGCCTCCGAGCCCACCGTAGGTATACTTTTCGTCCTCTTCGTCATTATGTTCCCGAGCAATCAAGCGGTTATCGTCGTCGTACATGTCATATGGTGCAAAGGCAGGCATGGTCTGCCAACCACCATCGGGGTCCTCCTTCTCTTCCTCTTGTTGCACGGAAAGCTGCTGGTGGGAGAATTCCGACAGCCCTGGATTGATGCCACCTCCAGCACTCGCAGCACTAATGGTACTCACGTCGCGTTTGTGGTTTCCTTTAGCTTGACTAGCTTGCTCCTCCTCCTCCTCCTCCTCCTCCTCCTCCTCCTCCTCCTCCTCCTCCTGCGCCGCTGTAGAAGATTCCTCGGCCGTCTTGTCGTTCGTTTTTGATGTAATTGTTTCATTGCTGATGGGGTCAGCTTCTTCTTGTTCGGCTTTGGGAGTTTGCGCGCTGGGTGCCAAAGTCTCGTCCTGGACTAAGGTTGATTCTGAGATTGCTTCGATGCTCGTGGTTTCTCCCGAGGTTGGTCTTTGTGTTCTAGGGGTCAAGTCTGCTGGCTTGGAAGGAAACGCTGTCGCGGAGCGTTTTTGTGATGCACTCTGAGAATCCTCAAATGCGGTAGCGACGCTGTCACCATCAGTGTCAGGAGAGCTCTTGCTAGGCTTTTCGTCGGGCGCTGATGATGTTTCAGTCCTCTCTTGTAATGTTGCGGGAGCCGGAGAGGCTGCGTCTGTGGTTTTCTTCACGTCGTTCGCCCTCTTCACATCCTCTGAAGCATCACTCCGGCTATGACTAGCGGCCGGTTCTTTTGCTATTTCGTTCGTTGGAGCTTGAATTTGTATTCGTCGGATTGGCAGGCCAAATTCATCTGTGTCAGTCGGTGCATTGAGAGGAGCTTGCGACGCGGACTTGGCGGCCGCGTTGTCCGCTTGCTTGTCCTTGCTGCTCGCCATGATGGGCTCTTGACTCTCCCGTCAACAACACAATGCAAAGACGAGAGACGAGGACTGCGGCTGAGGTTGCTTCCCCTTCACTGCTGTCCGCATCCGAGACTCGAGAGGATCTCAGGGGTCAGATGGGCGGCGCTTGACTGGACGTGTGACGTTCTTCTTTTTTTCTTGGAGGGGAGGGGGGGGCCCCGTTTCGAAAACTAAACCACAGTTGTGGTAGTGTACGGCGGACAGTGGCGGTGACGGGACGAACGTGGAGAACATGTTATTCGAGGGGGGCAGGGTAAAAGACAGGGTAAAGGACAAGCCCGCCAACTCCCCTGGAAAAATTGTTTAGATGAAAGGCTTGGTGGTGCAGGATTACGCTTCCAGCGCCTGATGGCTGCTAAACTGCCCGGCCCCAAGCCCCCATGAGGGGGCGCTGTGGCACTTTGCAAGTTGGATCAGACAGCTTGATCTGGCTTGATCTGGCTTGATCTGGCGGGGCGGCCGGAATGAATGCAATGCACAGTGGGGTGTACCCCCCTAGTCCCTGCGCTAACCGCTACAGGACGCGCCCTCCCCTCCAGGAAAATGTCATCCTAGCTAGACCGACCCGACCTAAACTTGTGAGATCGATGTGAAGTCACGACTGGAGAATCATGCCTGTGAGCTAGTCACTACATGTTATGTCATATGAACAACTACCTCCATGCGTGGGGTTGCAAACATCATGGTTGAGCAACGTTGGGGGACCTTGGACGGCGATGCCGAGAGATCAGCCAGTTATCATCAACAGAAAGAAATATGTATACTTATTTCAGAACGAAGACTTTTGAGAGAGTGTATCCCATGGTACACCATAAGCCATCTTCCCTGCCTCGACTCTCAACTCCAGATGAACGCCATACTGTGTAGTCTACGATGCAAAATATATTCCGCGCAACAAAAAGCCTGCCTGGTCTACCGTCAGCTCTCACCACCAGCCGAAACAGCTGCAGGAGCGCCGCTGTCGCCGCCATCATTGTCAGTCGATGCCGACGCCTCGGAAGGCTTAGCCCTTCTCCGTCGCTTACGCTTAGCCGGTGCTTCGGCATTCCTAGTTTGCTCCTCTTTCGTACTTGGTTGCGACTTCTTCTTGGCCTTCTGGACGGATAAAGGATTTGGGCCTTTGGGACCAGGGCGCTTCTTCTTCTTCTTTTTCGCTGCCTCTGCGGATGACCCGTCAATTCCACTCGCTGTCTCATCCCCCCCCCTCCCCGCCAGGATTGCCAGCGGCGTCCTCTTCTCCGTCCTCCTTTTCTTCTCTTTTTCTCTTGCCAATCGTGGGCTTTAGTCCCGCTCTGAATTTCTTGCGTTCTTCCCTAGCTCGGATTTGAACGCTCTCATCAGACATGGGTTCCAAAATCATGACACTTCTTTTGATGTATATCAAGGGAACCTCCTCGGACCCCGCGCAGCGTTCGTCTCAACTCGTGGTTTTGGCTCGCCACAACATATCGATGCTTGTTCTCTCCCGTATCCTTCGGGTCGATGACAGATTGGAAACACTCCAGGGTGCTGAGTGGCTCTGGATACTCGTCGGGGTGGTGACCGCAGCGCCTTCTTTCACATGACTTGGCCACTTCAATAGCTTCATTGATTCCCGGTTCGTTCTTTTTTGAGTAGAGTTTCCGAATCTCGCATTGTGTTATCACTGTTGCCATGTTAGCACGCTTCGGGGGAGAACTGGGGAGACTGATCAGCCACCTACTTGGCTTCACTTTTCCGTGCGCAGTCCGTTGAAGCGCGGGCTCCAGCTCCATCTTGAAGCGGCAGGAATCCTGGACCATTTCGGCATCGACTATGCAATAGCATTAGCGAAAGGTTTGGAGACTATGCTTTGAGGTAGTGATATCCTACCTAAAACTTGGTAAGGTTCGCGAAAGCCAAACGTCATGCAATACCGCTCCATGAGCTTGCGGTACTGCTTTGATCGTTTGCCTCTCATTTTGAGTTGACTTTTTCAAAATCTAATTCAGTGTTTTGAAGTTAATGCCCCATGGAAGCACGGAGAGAGTCATTCATTAGCCAAATAAATTCTTCCGATGAGCTTGCCAAAATAATAATCTTATCGGTGGGTCACGGTCCATCAATGCACGTGCGATAACAGCAGCCCCACTGGTCCAGATTTAGCAATGTACGGAGTTCCACGGGGTACTCCGTACGGAATACAACTTATTTAACAAGTCCCTGACATGAACCTTCGCACTGATACGAGATTGACCGTGGCGAGAAGAAACTTGATGCAGGATTTCAAATTGATTATTCACCGAGGTGAGTTACCAGATGTTACTAGAAATGTAGTGGGTTCTTTCTCCGCAACCATTGATCGGAAGGAAATGCAAAATCAAACTTCCCTGTATATTTTTCTCTCTTAATCTTCGGCAAATGGTACATCAGCAAATAATCCATAGCATCATAACATTACATAAATAGCCACGTGACAGAGTGAATGCCCTAGTTTATTCTCCTCAACAGAGTAAGAAATCTTCATGTACAAATGTTAGAACACACAACGGTCGAATGCAGGCAAGGCTGTCGTCACCCGTTCTCGACACATAATGCAGCAACTACGCTAATGTCATCAGGTTTTCCTAGAGTGGCAGAGTCAATATACGTAAAATTCGATAGGAGGTGCTGTGTGGTAACGCAGAAAGACATACCTCCTTCACTGGCCAATCCTTCTTCAATGCCTTTTTCCATGAAAGGGCTCTCCGCAAATGGATCCATGGCGATGAGTCTCGCCGCCTCGACCAGATCAGCCGCTGCGACTTGCATACCTCCTTGCCGACCACCGGTTCTTTCTTCTTGCGGAATCTTTGACCTACCTGTTTCCCAGCTGGTTACGCTCTGCACGATACTCTCCACGATCTCATGCTCCCACAGATTATCAATGACACCATCACTCATCGCGAGAACGACATCTCCAACCTTCAAGTCCACTTGGTCTGCAACGGCATTGGCCTTGGGCGTGTCGGGGCTGTTGGTGCCCAGCTGTCTGGGACAGTCGAACCAATGCCATTGTTCCTTCGTCTTGAAGATGACTTCCTTCTTCTGGGGTCGAATCACCATGACCTGGCAGTCTCCAAGGTTAGTGACGAGCAGGAGTGGCGTAGGAGCAGTTGATGCGTTGTCTTCTGCGACTCGATAGTGTAGTTGCGCGCCGCAAGTAGTAGTAGTGCCTTGCCAATCGTGGGCAACTGTTGCTTCGAGAGTCTTCTCGTGCGCTGTTTGGAGCATAGCAATCGTGTCGGGTGTGTGAGACGTGTTCGTGACTGATGATCGGACAATGTCTTCTTCTATTTCTTTCGCCCAGAAATGTAGGATTAGGCGTGACCAGAGACTGCATCGTCGTCGGTTAGTAACAGATTATATCCGTTCAGCTGGTTGATCAGCACTGCAACGCACCCAGCATGGCCACGAGGGCGCATCGCCCAAGCTCCAACTCCATCGTTGGCACAGATAAAAAAGTCGCTCGCGTACACGGCATCGTCGCCATTAGTGAGGCCCTTGATGAGTTCCCCATTCACAAATCCTGGACGATCCCGACGATCTCGACTTCGATGATGCGTACTCAGCGGGTCCGAGAACGAGCCCGAGGGAGGTGAGGTAAAGGGTGGAGGAAAAGGCCGCGAAGGCCGTTTAGCGTATAGCCCAATGCCCGTCTCGAACCGAAAAGGGAGGCTGAGATGCTTTGTCTGTCGATCAGACGACTCCGGAGCCGAGTGTGCGGTATATCGCCTCTCTTGAAAGCCCCGCCATAGCGGGTCAGGGAGCTGGCGCTGTCGCGATGAAGATCTTGAGATGGCCACGAGCGCTGGGAAATGTGACTTGCGCATTCCAACTACAAAACTCCAGCGTTGACCCAGTTGGGTCGCTGACCGCGGCCTCGATGGCGAATCCGCTTTGGCTGCAGTCTACGAGTTGGGATGGAGGACAACGAGAACTTCGAATATTGTTGAGTTTTTTCGAGGATTGGTGAGCATGGCGGCGGCATGATGCCTGCACGTGACGACGCGATTGGCTGGTGCATCAGTTGGGTCAGCATGGATCTGCAAAAAAAAAAAAAAAAGCCATGAGCAGCATGAGTCGTCCACACTTCGGCCTTCACACCTTGAAGGGCCCCTTGTAGTGGGACGTGAATCTTCAGAGGAGTGGCCCAACGACCGCGATATAATCCGGTTTATTCAATTAACGTCCTTCACTGGGTTGAAGACCAGAAGTCTGAGCCTCATAGAGAAGGTCATAACATGAGGGTTCAGGGATTCATGTCATATGTAATAGAAGCTTGCCAGTTGGGATCACGATGAATGGAACGAAGCAAGGAAACTAGTCACAAATAAAGAAAAGAAGAAGCATAGAATCATATTGTTTAAAGTGGTCACGATGATGAAACGCCCCCTAGGGTAGCTCAGAACCCTAAGGGTGGCTCGGGAAAGCCATGTCAAGAGACTTGCCACCAACCTGATTTATTTTAATCGATCACAGGTCCCCAATTGGCAATAGCGCTAATATTCACAATCACAACAGATTTCCCACGAAAGACCACGAGAGCATAACGTCAAGGCGAGAGGACCAAAACGCCCAAGCAAGTATCAAACTTGGCTGGGATGCAGCATCCGGCCAGTCGCTTGGGCACTGAAAGAACCAGTGCGAGCTCCGCCCCCCGCATCCTGACTGGCTGGCTCCAGCCGTCTGGGACAAAGTAATCCGTAGTCTTGTTACGCTTCGCACCTGGCCCCCCTTCACTCGGTACTCCGTAGTACGAACGTAATCCATACAGGACGCGCCAAACAGGCCTCCCACACTTTTTCACCGTCTTCCGGTGCCTGACTCCTGACTGTCAAATTGTCTGCTCGGACTGTTTGTCGCCATCACCCAAGTTCATTGACAACACCAGACTGGACAATGTGCATTGTATCCACTGCGGCCAGGCGCTGAACCTGTATGTTTTGTCGTCATGTGTCTCACCTGCAAATCCAACAAGCCTCCTGGATTTTTGTTCCTGCCCTGCCCCGCTGCCCCGCTGCCCCCCCCACCTTTCTACTGTCTCAGGCGGCGACGACCCGTGTCAGAATGGCAGTGGTGAATTATCGATTTGAAGCCACGACTACATGTACATACGGATCCGTACTTGTAATCCGTAATCCGTAGTCCGTGGAGCTAGCCAGCAGCCCCTGCATCTCGTATCCTCCATTCCGCACCACTGAACTGCCAAGCCAAACCGACGGCGTGTGATTATCCGGGAACCCGCTCCACTTCTCGCACTAATCCGGTGGTGATGCCACCGATGCCACCGATGCCACCGATTCCACCGATTCCACCATGTAGGGCGTCTTCGTCTTTGCGGATAGTGGGAGCGGCCGAGATGCCGATGTAGTCGTCTACATGTGTCGTGTCCAGAAGTCATGTATGTAATCCGTACTCACTCGCTCGATATTACAGCCCAGTCGAAAACTGACCTGGCCTGCGAACCAACTTTTCACGGCCGCCACTTGACGGATTTTCCGACGAAGCCGCCAACAAATGTAATGGCCAGTTGGCGAGGCTGTAACACGGACCATTACGGATGAGTATCCAAGATGCCAACTGAGCCTTTACACGGATCCGTAGTGGCTGGCGATAACGCTCATCGCATCATCAGCCTGCAAAGACAAGTCAACAAGCAGACTGTGCTACTTTCGCCCAAGCACTCCGTGGCACTCCGTGGCACTCCGTGGTGCGGGCGGCTTGTTGTCATATGAATTAGTTTGCATGTTTCCGGTTTGGTCAAACAACAGCCAACCAGCGCCGAGCTGCAGTGCTTGGCATATTGCAAGGTGCGGCTCGGCGAGTAGAAGGTAGAAGCTAGAACGACGGATGGACACTGTTTGATCGCTCGCACAGAGAATACACAGAGAATACACAGTAGCAAGTAGTCCGTAGATGCTGAGACACGGCCACGCGCCCGAACTGGACCCTTCAGAGCGTCGTGACTCGTCTATGAAACGCCTCAGACGAGAGACAAGCGTCGGTTCATTCTTGGGCGGAGAGACACCGGATGGGAGGGGGGTCGATGACTGAAGCAGCGAGCTTCTTATTAAAAATAAGAAACGCATGTTCCCATGGTCACTGCAAAGATACCTTGTCCCAAAGTCCATCCTTTACAGGGAGTAAGTGAAGCGTCTCTTCTCTTTTGAATTCGAAGATTCATACTCCGTACTGCGCGCATGCCCACCAGCACCCATATTATCATATCATCTCATCTGCCGGGGTGACGATTATCGGCGATTGCGATTCCTCCTTCAACGACGCTAGCCACTGCTGCACGATTTGCACGATTTGCACATACGGATCCGTACAGCCACCGATTTACAATTTAAACTTCCACGCCGAGACCTCAGCGCCATTCGTCGGTGACGTCGCTCATTCTACTCGCCTGCCACGCAGCCATTAGCGCAGGTGCAATAAAAAAAATCAGCCAGACATTCCCATTTCGCCGCATGTGCAGGAAAGAAACCTAACCTTGCTGGGCGGGCCTCTTACGTTTCTGGCTGAGAAAAAGGCACGATTCTTTTACTCGGCATCCACGGCGGCAAAAGTCTAGCCTTGAACTCATTATACCCGATCTTCTGCTGAGGTTTTTACTGCCGAGAACAGGCAAAGCGAAATTTCGACTGAGAGTACGGATTACAACACGAGACAGGCCAGATTGCCCCATTGCGACTGTTTTACTGTAGGTACGGACTTGACCGCCGCATCGCAGCAAGCATTCATTGCATGATTTTGTTCTTTGTTACTTTTTGTCTTTCTTCCTTTGCCTTTGCTTTCGCATCTTCTTTCTCAACCTTTGTTCTTCTCTTTGTCCTTGGAAAAAGTTCCCATCCTTCCCCCCCTGTCCGTCCCCCCCTACTCCTTCCTTCTACTCCATCAGCCGCCTTCATTATTACGTTGGTGTCGTGTCTCGCTGGCAACCGCCCTAATAAAGTCTTGGCTGTGCCTGCCTTGCCTTGTTTGGTGTGTTTGGTGTGTTTGGTGTGTTTGGTGTCCGACGTATCCGTGCTCACACCCTCGCTCGTCTCACACCTTCCCATCACCTCCCGCTTGTCGATTGCGCTTGAGACCGGGATTTGCTCGTTCCGCAGACCTTACCTTGATCTTTATATATCTCTGCTGGCGGTGTACGGAGTATTGCGGATGAACTAATAATCCACAGTCAGGATTGTACAAGTAGCTTTCCGTTTCCCCAGATTTCATCCTTCTCTGGGCGTGCATACCTTTTCTTCCGATACCTTACTCCCCGGTTGCTCACCTACTCGACACATCGAACCATCACCGGACCTGTCTTGTCTTGTCTGTCTGTCTGTCTGTCAGCCGCCATTCCACCGTCTTCGTCTACGTCTACGGCCGCCTGCACTCACGCCTCCCGTCTCGAAAAGGACAAATATTATCGGCGCAGCCACTGACGACCTGCCGATTCGCCAGGGACCTTTGGAATCGACGCGACCAAGCACATAATTCGTATTTGCTGCCGACTTCATTCTCGTTCGTGTCCAGGTTCGCACTTCGTATCAACAGGTGCACCCAAACCGCCCGGCGACTCACCGTCGATCGCCCTCTCTTTGCCTCTGCTTCTGGACTGGAAACGACAAACCTGGGTTCGGGTACTTACTTTTAATAGCGAACATGGGTCGCAATCGAGGTCGGTGCTATCATCTTTCGGATTTTTTCCTTCTCTCATTCCATTCAAGCAATGTCCACAACTCACACCCACATCACCCACACCAACCCACACACAGCAAGGCACTGAGACCAATAATGATCCACATTCTGCGCGTCCCACCAGTCTACCAATCCAGCGCACCTGGACACCCCGGTCGCGTTGTCACTCCATTTCGGGATCTGTCAATGGATCCAGGCGTCATGGCTGCTGGCATGGCTGGTGCCTTGATTGCCTTGGCGCATCATTGATTGATCAGACACGGCGAGCGCTGGCGACCAGCCCGGCCCAGTCCGCTCCCCCCCCCTCCGCTTACACGTACATGCTGCCCGACTGCCCGACTTGCCTGGGGGCTTCGTGATTCAATTCCCCCCTGCCCCCCCCCCCCCCCCCTTGGCCCGTCAGCGCCCGCGCATCGTACTTCCGGCCGGCACTGCTTCCTTCCTTTTGCTGTTCTGCGCCGCACTCCTTTTTCGACTTGTCAATGTGCATACATACGACCCGGCCACAACTACGTCAACACTGACTCTCTGCTGACTGACTCTCTGCCACTCCAGTTCTTTCCTTCATGTCCCAGTTCTCTGCTGGTGCAAAGACCCCATCCCCACCAGCATCACCGCCCAACGAACACAACGGCGTAAACCTCAAGAAGAAGCACCACTCGTCGAACCCTTTTCCTAACCACAACATCGACTCTGTTCGACGACCTGCTACGCCACCCTCGCGGCCAGATTATGGAAGCCCGCTAAACGGATCCCCAACGAGCAGCCCTCCACAGCAGCGACAGCGCAGTTCATCGCGGCCTCTGTCCATGGTTCAGACCTACCAACCGCCCATCATGGACATCAATGAAGATACTATTCCCGAGCTCCAGCCTATATTCACTCTGCTAAACAGTCACTCGAACAAACTGTATCAGGAGGGCTATTTCCTCAAACTAGACGATCAAAACACTCGTATGTCACGCACCTCTATTCCTCTCAGTCACGCGCGTTCTTGACGACGAGAACTACTACTAATTCCTTTACTGCGTGTTAAGAGGGAAAACCCAACACTGATAGAACATGGACCGAATGCTTCGCTCAACTTGTGGGCACAGTTTTGTCGCTTTGGGATGCGGCCGAGTTGGATGCTGCCGGTGAAGATGGCGAAGTCCTGCCCAAGTTTATCAATCTCACAGATGCTTCAATTAAAATGGTAAGCCTGTTCGCGCCCCAAACACACCGTCAACGCGACAAGGAAAACGCAAGAGGGAAGTGACGTGAACGAATGGAGAGAAGGGCACACGGAACTTGCCGCATAAACAACAAAAACAAATACTGACACATTTTGCATTTCGCAGATCGAATCGTTACCAACTCGGTCTAATGATGAGCAGCCATTGCAAAATATTCTTAGCATTTCCACAGCGGGCAGGAATCGATATCTGCTCCATTTCAACTCACATCATTCTTTGATCCAATGGACGGCTGGCATCCGTCTTGCCATGTACGAACACTCTACGCTTCAAGAGGCTTACACTGGTGCATTGATAGCAGGCAGGGGCAAGACACTCAACAACATCAATGTAATAATGGAAAGATCGAGGATAAAGTCAGAGCAGTGGGTCAGGGTTCGGTTTGGAGCCGGTGTGCCGTGGCGCCGTTGCTGGTGTGTCATTTCTCCACCCGACGAGAAAGAGTTCCAAAAGATGCAGAAGGGACTCAAGAAGAAATCTCCTTATGATCGCTCTCACGCCCCCGTTCTCAAAGGCGACATCAAATTCTACGACACAAGGAAGGATGGAAAGAAGCAAAAGAAGGCCCAGCCAATTGCGACTATTACGGATGCATATTCGGCATATGCCATCTATCCTCAAGCCAAGTCTTTGGTGGATGCTTCCACGTTACTCAAAATTGAGGGCAACGTGACTGTGCACGCTGACCCCCCTTCTACCACGGAAGGATTCATCTTCATCATGCCTGAAGTTCACCCTGCCGTGAGCGGCTTCGAAATGCTCCTTCGCTTCCTGATCCCTGCCTGGGATGCCTTTGCTCTCTATGGTCGCCCTGGCAAGCTGGTCGCAAGCATCTTGGATCCCCGCTCACTCATGTTTGCCATGCCCAAGCACAAGAAATATGGTTACTTGGAAGTCCTGGATATTTCGAATTTGATCCTAGACGAGAGCAGCTCCAATTGGGCAGAACGAGAATGGCGGAAACGTCTCAAGGAATCCACGGGTACTAGGATGAACGCCTTGGAGGACGGAACCAGGTCTCACTCTCGTAGTGCTAGCCGCTCCAGTAACAGACTGAGCTTTGGCAGTGGGGGCAACAGACCCAAAGTTGGCTTTGCGGATGAATCAGTACGTCTATCGTTTTATCTTTCTCATGGGCATTGAAACCCCTGGGTCGTTTTCGAGGAAATAGCTCACCATGACTTTTGCAGGCCGGACGTGAAGCCCATCATATGCGCAACGTCTCAGACCCCAATCTTGGTTCTCGAAATGATTATGGTGGCCCCGGCGGCTCTCCGCAGCGATCACAGCTTCCTCTTCGTGGTGGTCCCCCAGGTCGGATGACACCGGCAGAACCGGGCAATAGTTCTGACGAGGATTTGACGACGACGCCACCACCGCCAATGCACAACTTGGAAGCGATGAGAAGTCTCCAGACTCCGGAGCCGGTTCAGCGACCTCCCGCGTTTAGTCACGGATCTCAGGCTCGACCTACAAGCAAAGCCTATCATTCTCCTGAGCTCCGACGAGCCAACAGTCGTTTGTCCAGCTCGACGCTTGCTCAGATGGCCACAGCTGGTGGCATGGGTAACCCGGTTGATGACCAAAACAGTTATCCGCCCAGGCCCAGAAGCAGGGAGGGTGAGGATGGTGTGTTTTCAGGACCCTCTACATATTTCCACGACCACTCAATAGGGGCCCACAATAACCACGGCGGCCCTCGTCCAGGTGTGAGCTCAGAAAACCAGGACCGATCACCGGCACAGCGTTTACAGCCATCCGCCCCTGACATCCCTAATCAGCAGTTTAGATCTCCCATGGGACCGCCAAGCCCTCATGGACTAAATCCCAACTCACGTCCCGGCACCTCTGGAAGCAACCGCCCTCCCTACCCGCCAGGTCAGGGTGGCCCGCCACGATCACCCAATCCCCAACAGCAAGGTTCTCGGCCCGATCAACTGAGGTCCCCTCCCGGACCCGGAGGACCACCTGGCCCGTATGGTCGTGGAAGACCGCCTCCCGGCCAAGGACCGCCGCCTAACGGACCTCCTGGACATTACGGAAACCATCGACCTGGGCCTGGAGGACCCGGTGGACCCGGTGGACCCGGTGGTCGTGGTCCGCCACACGGCCATCCTCACCGAAAACCAGTACCAAGACAAACGAACAGCATTACGCCCGATCACATAATAGATCACTACACATCCGAACCGTATCGTGGAGGCCCTTCACCCGGGCATCAGCCCCGACCGGTCCCTCCTCCACATCAACAAGCTCCCGGATATGGTGGTCCCAATGGGTACAGTGATGATGAGCGGCCGCGCGCCGGGGTGATGAGAACTGCCGGAGGTGGAGAGCCCCCTATGCAGAAGGGCTCAGAATTTGAGCTCCCCGAGGTAAATTTTGGCCCCACTATCAATTACGGTGCATCTGCCGCGGTGCCGCGAACCCAGACCCAACCCCCCAGGTCTAGTAGGTCTAGCCAAGCGCCAGGTCATGAATCCCCGGAGCAGTGGTCACACGCATATAGACCGCAATCGGGTCATGCGAGACACGAATCCACGGACTCTGTCCAAAGGAAAATGGCATGGCAGCCCGCCGGCACTTATGCTGGATCCGGCCCAAGATCAGGAACTGGATCAGGAGGAAGAGCGCTGACACCAGAACAGTACGTCCAACACCGAGCCGCCGCAAATTCACCTCAGTATGGCGGCCATCTCGCCGCTGGAGGACACGGCGTGAGCCCTAGAACTCCCAGTCCTCAGCCGCCGTATGCCGGTGCCGTACGAGGGGGAGCTGGTCCGCCGCCACCACCACCCCATGGCGGTCCCGGCAGTTTTTCCCGACCCATGGGACCACCATCTCCAGGCATACCACCTCAGGGCCAGTATGGTTCTGGGCAACTACCTGCTCACGGCCAACATCAAGGCCAAGCCTTCTGAAGTAGCACTCCACGGCTGTCGACAACTGTCGATGCTACACGGTTGAAACCACTTATACATGCTGGGAGGGCTGGCATTTTTTATATCACCATCTGTTCTTGTTTTGCTTGGTGGCCTACTACGACGAAGACAATTCTCCAGAGCCGGTGGCCTTTAGTCGTGTGTCGTTGGATGCATACCTTGAAACAGGCGTTTTCTTTTGTTGTTTGATGATTCAGAACGCAGCCTGAATCTGAATAGTGGTACAATGCCACGCGAGTGTCTCGGGAGTTGGCGCACGATACCGATGCCTGTTGGGTAGGATTATTCCTTCCTTAGCCTTTGGTCTTGCTGCGACAAGACTTTTCTTCTTCTCCCTCGAGGTCCATGAGACTCACGCAGCTTGGAGACGCTGCCAGACTGGCCGAAAGGTTTCCGAACAATTTTGATGTATTTCATGTATTCTCAAACAAAACGGCGCCCACGAGGTAGAAAGTGAAGGAGTTGTTGATACGGGGTTTTGGGCCCGGTCCTCGCCATGACCTGGTTTGCGGCAGCTGGTTTTATTAGACCTTGACCAATGAGAATCTATTTTGAAATTATTGAATAGACGTTTACACCAAGCAGTTGTGGACCAGTGGAGGGAATTGTGAATGACGTCGGTATTAACAAGACGTGCGGACGACCACATGAACAGCACTCGTATGGCATGATTGGCTGTCGATGGCAGCGTCTTGTCGAGCGAGGAGAATGAATGGCATGGCCACGCCACATTGATTGGTGTCAGGTGGATGCTCAGCGTCGTCAGCCTCAGCTTTGAACGGCGGGGCAGGCAGGAGGAGGAGGAAGGGAGACAGACCCAGACAGACCGGCTTGCACTGTCCAGTGAATCTCCAACTTGACTTGTCCACGCGCGCAGCTCATCCCTGCCCGCCTCGTTCGACAGCTGCCCATGCATCTTGCATTGATGACTTCCCTTTTTTTTTTTTTTTTCGTCGATCCTACAGCTGCCTTCCGTCGTTGAGGCACAATTGCGCATGGTCATGCCACTGCTGTCTTCCGTGTTCTTTCCCGACCTCGAGATCGAGAGCACAGAACATTGACTCGTTTCCTTTGTCGAGCGATCGATCCCACCTTCCGTCTCGTTGCCACTGCCACTGCCACTGCCACTGCCGCCGCCATCCCCGCGCCCGTGACGAGGCCCACGACGAGGCCCACGACGAGTTGTACGGCCTTCTCACTCCCGGGCGACGCATGCTTGGTGATAAGGCGGCATTTTTCATGTTTTGAATATCGACACACCTGTGCCTCAGCTCGCTTTGACCTGCGAGTACCGGTTGCCGCACAAATACAACTGCCCGGATCCCTCGCTCGACGACATATCTATACGTTCTCTTCCCCCCCTTCTTTAGGGCTTCCCTCGAGTCGGGTCTCTTCCAATGGACGGCGGTGAGCCTACTCAAGGTATGAACATTCTCTACACGCGAATGTCTGGGTCTTGTTCCCCAGGCTACAAGGCTTGCTGGGCTAACTTTTCCTTCCTCATTCCTTCTTCCTGGCTTCCAGCGACCCAAAATGTCCTTGATCCACGACGAGTAGGCAAACAGAACTCTGGCTTCTCCGACGAAGATGTATCTGACATCATCTGCGTTTTATATCCGCACTCGGACTCAGCCCGCCAGGAGGTCCAGCGGCTAGCTCAAGAAGATTCACCTCATATTATTGGTAAGGATGAAGCAGATGTGGTTGAACCAGACTATGATTTGGAGGATCATGCGAGCCGATTCGAGTCGCATCCTGTAAGCCATGGGAATCACGCCATCATCTTGAGACTTTCGTCTCAAGTCAAAAATCCCTCTGCCGGTTTCGCCTTTGGCAGGAATAGTGCGAGATGCGATGTCGTATTCCTGAATGATCCTCTGCGACGAGTGAGCAACATTCACTTTCGAATCCATGTAAACGAGCATGGCAGCGTCATGATCGAAGATCAGTCCACCAATGGCACATTCGTCGATCGACAGCTTCTCACTTGCCACCCTAAAGATAAGAAGGCACAATCGACCAACAAGTGGGTGTTGAGCTCGGGGAACTTGATCAAGATTCTTCTGCATGATGAATTGCGTGACTTGACATTCCGTGTTCGAGTTCCTCGCCGTGACGAAGACTATGATCGTGCCTATCTCGCCAAGGTGGGAGAATACTTTATTCAACATGGTTTGCAACCGTCTAGAGGCGAAACACCCCAGCCTCATACAAACACGGGGACTGTCGACATATTCAAAGTCTCAGGCGGGCCATTGCCCAAGAAGGTGGACTTTGAAGCGAGCCCATCACCACATCCTGTAACCTCGAAGCGCAAGGAGCTACAAAGCGGAATGGGCACTGAATGGAAAGGTTCAGGGAAATACAATCGTATCAGCATGATTGGCAGGGGTGCATTTGCCGTGGTCTACAAAGTCACGTCGAAATACGATGGGCTCCCATATGCCGCAAAGGAAATTGAGAAACGACGCTTCATAAAAAATGGAGTTCTTGACCAGAAAGTAGAAAACGAAATGAAAATCATGCAACGAGTACAACACGTAAGAAGAAGCTCACGTTCTCACAAACTTGACACTGAACATGATTGCTGACAAATGTTCGCCAGCCCAACATCGTGCGCTACATTGAGAATTTCGACTGGGAGGATCGGTTTCTCATCATCATCATGGAGTTCATCCCCTGTGGCGATCTGGGCAAAACAATCTCCGAAGATGTGACCTTCACTGTGGATATGACGCAGACAATGTCTACTCAGTTGCTGAGTGCCTTGGGCTACTTGCACGCAAACAACATTACGCACCGCGATGTGAAACCTGACAATATTCTGATACAATCTTTGGATCCGTTGGTGGTGAAGTTGACAGACTTTGGACTCTCGAAGATGGTCGACAGCGCAGAAACATTTTTACGCACATTTTGTGGCACTTTGTTATACTGTGCCCCCGAGGTATACACCGAATACGCAGAGTATGACGATTATGGCAATAGAATTCGTGGCAAGAAGACGCGTCGTATGCCTGGTCAGAGATACAACAACGCTGTAGACATATGGTCATTGGGGGGCGTCTTGTTTTACTCACTCACAGGCTCGCCGCCATACCCCGTCAAATCAGGTATCAGTTACTCAGAGTTATTGCATAAGATCATGACCACGAACTTGGACACAATGCCTCTACAACGGCACGGAGTCGACGAAGCGGGAATCGACGTTATTCGCCGCATGTTGGAGAGGCGCCCCGAGTACCGCGCAACAATACCAGAGTTGGAGAGTCATCCCTGGCTTGGCGGCGGCCTTGGTTCCACGGTGCAAGCATCTCAGTCATACGACGAAATCACCGACGATGAGGAGTATCCTTCGCAGCTCCAACAACCAAACTACGCCGACGAAATGGTGAGCGATTCGATGAGTGATGTTTCGGATAAGGAAAATGGGGGGGCAATGGCCCAGGACAACCAACAACAGCGCCTGTTTGGTGAAGTTGGTGTATCAGCCATAGGCAGCTCCGGCGTTATTCCCTCCGACCTCCTCAATTTGCTCTCCGACCACAGTATGGGTGCAACTGAGATCTTGGAATCTCATGAAGATGAGGCGTATGACTCCGCAGACTCGGACACCATCCAAGGCAACAATCGACGCGCCTACCGACATAACACCACGTCCATATACCCGAAACAATCAGCAGACCAGCTTCAAAGTTTGGTTGAAAATGTGGCTTCGCAGAGTTTAGGTGGTAGTGGCCCAGCTGCCCAAGACCTGTCGGCGTCTCAAAACCCGTCTTACTGGGTGGACCCCAACTCGAGCAAACGGAAACCTTCCTCCAGCGACAGGAGTGGAGGATTTGACGAGAACACACCACCCGGGAAGCCTATCATCAAGAGACTAAAGTCGGAAGGAATTGTCGAAGACATCTCGGATGATACATTGGAAGAGTACAAGCTTTTGGCTCGAATGCCTCGGGTATCAAGACTAGGATCAGGGCGGCTGATTGACCACCCAGTCAGCAAAATGGAGTTTTGGGAGCAAGACAAGAAGACATGGCACTTACAGTACCCCGAGATGACGCAGCTTCAACACGATGCTTTCAAACAAGCTGCGAAAGATGGCGGGGAGGAATTCTGGCCTGGTAAAACACCACTATGGGGTCTGGCCATGAAGTACTTTGCACCCGGCCCCAGGCCTGATGATAAAAACAGCCCCTGGGCAGCTCCATCTGGTCCCGGGTTGAGACGCGAAGACAGCAGAATGGTGGATGATGCCATGATGGACATTCCGTCCACCGCGGCACCCATCGAGTCTGACTATCTCCCTGACACTTGCCCCCCAGACACTAAAATTGTTGTGCCGGTTCAGGAAGGCATATCGGCCAACCGGGCAATTGCATTGATAGATACCGATGCATCGTCGTGCATTCAAAATATTTCATTTCCCGTCACTGACGCTCTATCATCCTTTGGACGTGGTCCAGAAAATACAGAGGTATTCAAAGAAAGGCTGGAGCCGCGAGTACCCAAGTATGCCTTCAAACTTTTGTTGTGGAAAGACGGATACGACCCATCCAAGAATATCGTCAAAGGAGATCAGCCGTGGTGCAAGGAAGGCGCAGGGGAAGAAGCCTCGTCGTATCATTTTTGGATATCTAGCAAAGCAACACTGGGCATCAAAATCAACGGCTACACCCTTGCCTCATCCGACCCCAAGAATCCAAACAGCCCATCCCAGTACTGGGCCAAGGTTTACGATGGTGATAGCCTGACAATATGGGGTGGACAAGACCTCGGGAACCAGACGACACTTGCTTTCCGCTGTCTCTGGGGAGGATCGTCCAAAAGACGTTCGGCAGATAACCCACACCTTGAAATCGCGACGCCCCAAACAGCCGTCAAGCTCGACCAAGCATGTCAAAAGACGGAGAGACGCATGAGGGAAGCGGCCGAAAAGCAGCGCAAGTCAAGTGAAGCCAAGGCCGAGTTTGCTGAGCGGAAACGCCAAGTAGAAGGGGAGAGAGAACGCAGTCGTGTTTTTGAGCAGAAGAGACAAGAAGCTGTCGCATTTCTAGCGGCAAGACAAGCAACAGCCTCCTCACGAAGAGGCTCACCAGCAAGCGCTCCAGCCAATGCCCACACAAGTAGGATGCATGTACCATCGAATATGTCGCGACTCAGCCCAGACAAGGCAATCCCGTACCTGGGTCGCTGAATTTGATTGGCAGCGTTGGAAATTAGGGGCTTAGTGTCCTGGACATGACAAGAGTAATGCTGGTGTGACATGAAGAGCACAAGTCATAAGTTGATTATCTTACATAGCTGCGTTGGCATAGATTAGGGTAGGTGTTTGATCAAAGCGTTTGTGATGAATAACAACAATATTACTTAGAGAGACAAAGACCAGTGCCATCTATCTAGTCTCCTTTTAGTGATATATATATGTATAAACTTAGCCAATATGAAAGAAGAAAAAGGCATAAGAAGCAAATTTTGTGAACCATGTAGCGGCCTGATTTTTTTTTACTAATAACTGCCTCTGGTTCCCTCAGCCCTGCTTCGTCACCCCCTACTGGGCAAAGTTATGTCAAGCTGATGTTCGTGCGAGGTCTGGCTACATACGATACGAAGCATCGTTTTATTATTATTTGGGCCGTGAGAACGAAAAAAATCACTGCAAAAGCCAAGCCAGGATCCATCAACCATTTCTTTCCACTTTTTGTTTCAACATAAGAAGCAAAACAGCAATACATGGGCTTTACAAACCAGCTTCCGACAGAAAAAGAGAAATGACACAATGAGATGTGCTCATGTAAAAAACGCTCGTGCCATGATAATTTAGTCATTGCAAGGCGGTGTGATTGTTTGTGGTCTGCCTTCACGTTGGACTATCGGGGTGGGAGATAGGGAAAGCAAGACCATTAACGTTGATTTTGTCCTAGGCTGAGATGCGGTCTCTCAGTTCTGACGGCAGACTTGATTCTAGATTTTCGAGGGCTCTGAACTCTGTGGATTATCGTAAGCCATGAGATTTTTGAACTGAAAATGCAGTTGGAATCTGCAAACTTACCGAGTAGCATGGTTCGCTGGACAGGCGTCGACGGAGGCGAAGCTGGTTCTTCGATAATGGGCTCTGGAATCCAACCATCAAATTTTGCGTTTCCATATGCATTTGTAGTCTCAGGCACCCGGTTCTTCTTGTTCCATTCCCATGATCTGTGGAATGCACTCTCACTGGGACCAGGGTATTGGTGCCGTCTGGGCTTGTAGTATGGGTTGTTCGTAGAGCGAGAATAGTCGGTGAATAGCGAACGAGAGTATGTGTTCTCCACGGAGGGTTGATCACGGTTCGAATTTTCCTTGCTTGAGCTTGAACACGAAGAAAATGACGAGTCACCCGAGCCGTCATGATTCAAGCTGGCGGATTTCTTCACGCTAGTATGTGAGGAGTATTGATCCTCGCAACCATTATGACCGCTTGATCCGCCAGAGCTTTTTGATTGGGAACGGCCCGCGCCTGCGCTGCTATAGTCAAATATGCTAAAGCAGGACTCCTTGCGTCCGAACGCTCCTCGTGATGATGGGAACTGGCTTCTTTCCGGCTCGTCAGTATTGTCTTGCCAGGCGACATGGCGAGAGTCATCGTCGTAGAAATAGCTGGGATAGTTCGATGACCCGAACTCTGCCAATGGCGATGGTCGGCGACTCATCTTTTCATTCGATATCTCAAATATTGCTTGGTCAAGTCCATTGCCTTTGCCAAAAGCTCCCGTCGAGTCTGCATATTCCTTCTCGTCGGCTGGCACGCCACGAGGACTTGAACTCAGAGACTGCTTTGAACGAAACTCGAGACTGCCGTGTCCAGCCTCACGTTGAGGGCGGGCTTTCACAGTTCGTCTTCCTGAAGAGGAGTTGGACGTACCAAAACTGGAAGCTTGATAGTTATCAGGTTCTGGCGTCTCACAGGACGTAAGCTTCTGTCCATTTGAGGTGGCATCGGCTCGATCACTCTCTTCTGAACGAGTTTCGTCCTGCTGTATCGATTCGTCTCGACTATCCGGTGCGTCGGTATTTCTCAAATTGATGGCAGGCTCGCTCAATTCAGTGTCTGAGAACATTTCTTCCACATAAGGGACATGGTACTCATGCAATTCAGCTAGGCTCTCCGATGCCGCAACATGTTCCTCTCCGGGGTGTGGTGTTGAGCCCCTCTGCGCCCGACGCTGCGCCGATCCTAGTCTCCGCCCAGGATAAAACGGGGATGATTCAGCTGAGCTTACTGGAGCAGACATATTCTTGGCCGGTGGTGCGTTATTAAGACGAAGCTGAGCTACATTTTTTGCTTTCAATGACTTCTGCGGGGCCTGGTTATTCGCACGCCGAGATGAGCTGCCGCCTTTTGAAGCTGCAGATGAAGTGACGGTAGCAGTACTAGCTTCTTGGTCTACTTTGAATTCAGGCTTTCGAATTACCTAGACATGTCAGCATAACGACTTGGCAGCATGTTTAGTGAAAAACTTACCGTTCCTAGGACAGACGCTTCGTTAATGCCCTCCATTGATCGTACCTCATTAGTACACTTTCCACAATAGTTTGGCAGCAGAGGTTCTCCAGGCTCGGCTTTGTATTTCTCTTGAAATACTTTGGACCGGACTCTTCCGCATCCGAAACAGAAATGGTGACGGTCCATCATATCCTTTTTGAATCTAGTATCTCGGCAGGCTGAACAGTAGTTCAGTATAGGTTTGTGTGCTATGCCGATGGGATGGTTTGCATGAAACTGTTGCGACCTGACCTCCCCACAGCCCGAACATAGATGATGTCGTATGGTATTAGCTTGTGTGATGTCCCTGAGAATGGCGAGCCGGAGCGTCTGGTCTCTCTGCTGTTGGTGAAGGGATGACATGCCGGTCCCAGGCTTCGTTGATTCCTCTTTTGGGGCAACATTTTCCTTCGCGTCCTTCTTTAGTGGAAGCGATTTCTTGGCAGACACTTCTCCCATCTTAGTCTTTGGGGTGCTAAATTTGCTTGGTGACTTTTCTGCCACTAAGACGTCAAGAAACTCGTTCAATAGCCTTTGAGCCTCACTCTGATCTCGCCCAAGACGTGAATCGTCAGGATTCTTTGACAAACGGTCTTGGGCGTTATTCAAGTGCTGCTGAAGACTTTGCAGTTTCTGCGTTTGAGAATTTGGCAATGTAGAATGCCTTTCATCGCTCTTTCTGCTAATTGCTTGAAACCCAGGAAGGTGTGCAGGTATGTGAACAGCATTGCTTGGGTATTGAGGCATCTGAGTTACAAAGCGAGCTTCGGAATGTGGAATGTGAGAATAGGTACTCGAGTCTGGTTGAGTAGACCAAAGGACGGGATTCGTCATATGAAGCGGAGAAAAGGTAGCATAGTTGCGACCATTGTTCTCTGGAACATTCCGTGATTTGTTGAGGCCCGGAAACAGGCCACCTGGAGAGGCTGGCTTCAATGTTTTGCTCTTCTTCTCTGATTGAGACGGAGATTGCCCCGACTTTCTTCCCTTGCTCACTATTTTAACTAGCAGCGGACTTTTAGTGCTTTTGCTCGAGATACTACGCTGACGCACAGTTGGTGATATCTGACCATGGGACTGTTGTCGCTTTCGGGATGAGGAATTCGAAAACGACGTTTTGATTATCGGAATCGTGTTTCGGTTAGATGGAGTTGTATCATAATGCGTACATGCATCCTCGGATTCTTGTTCCAAAATGCTGTCAATGGTTTCGTCTGAACTGTTTTCGTATTGATATACGCCTCGACTATTAAGCTTTCGATCTGCACGCTTAATGTCCCAATAAGAGGGCATTCCGAATGCCGTGGACAATAAATCAACTCCCGTGTCCGTAAGGGAGGACGATCGTCGTCTTTTCCACTTGTGACCCATTATGGGCAGCTAGGTAGAATGAAAAAAATGGAATTGAGGAAAAGCCAATTCAAGAAAGAAGCAAAAACGAGCGTGGGTATTCAACATTGTTGTGGTTTTAAAATCAGTGAAACGCTTTGGCTAAAACCGTGAGAGCGAGGAGAAAGAATGGATGGGGAAGGACAGGGCCGGCGGTTCACGGCAATGGGTGACCATATTTTGTTTAGTCCTGCAGTTGTGAATATTGCATTCGACTTGGTTGGCAGCTGTGAGGGCAGCAGTGCCACTTGATCGCCAGCTGGTCTGCGAACCGCCCACTTGGCCTACCGCATCCACATGCGCAAAGGGCTGGACTATACTTCATTTAATGGCACCTTTATTAATAAGTGTTTAAATCATACAGTGATATACATCGCAGATGCTACGTCGTCTACTTGAGACCCGACTGGCTGTCCATTTTATCTTTGACCTCTTTCTTCCCCAAACTCTATACATAGCAATCATGTAGTTTAGTCCACTCGGAGGACACGAGCTCCCTTCTTCCTAAGAGCCTTCTTCTTCTTCTGTCCCTTCTCAAATGCTGCCACAGCAGCATGATCTCTTCCGACATTATCGAGGTCCTTGACCTTGTAAATTCGGATGATCCAGTTCTCACTGGTGAAAGCTTCCTCTATAGTATTGAGGACCGGGCCTTGGTCTGGCAGTTTGGCGCCACGGACACGGTCAGCGACTTGACCAGGGGGGAACAAGCTGTGATAGTTGTAGTATGACATCTTGTACCTAATTTGGTTTATTAATAATCGTAGCTTTGGTCGTTGCACAAGTGAGAACTTACATGAGACTGTTCTTCATCGTGTCGGTAGCCTCGCTGTCGACTTTGTACTCTCCACGAGACGTAAAAAAGTCGCGCTCCTTGACTTCATCGGGCCAAATGCCTTCAGCAATACGCACCATCCACAGAAACTTGTTGATATCGTCACCAGAGTAACCAAGCAGAGCTCCGAATACAACAAGAACATAATCAACTTCGTGCTGACGCATGATGGGATAGCTGACTTCTTCTCGAGAACTCATGGCTTTGCCAACAGTCGCAATGTGCGTGTTGTTCCACGTGTTGTTATCGACCAAGGTGGGCCGATCAGCCATGCCACCAATCTGGTAACCGTAATCCCACCAGGACATGATCTTTGCATCCTGCTTGGTATTTTGTCGTAGCCATTGGTATGCCTCTCGGTAATCGTCAATGATATGCTGGCTGCCATCGGGCATTCGGCTGGCCAGGACAACGGAAGGAGATGAGTAGGCATTTGAAGTGACCCAAGTGCAATGCGTCACGAACATGATCAGATACACAAGAACAGACGCGACAACAACAAATTTGGACGACGAGTGGAAGATTCCGATGATTGGCTTTTCACTGCCTCGGAGACCGGTCGTCGACTTGGAGGGCTTCTTGGCGGCAGCAGCTTCACTGGCGGTTTCCACCTCGCTAGGGTCCGGTGACTTGGCAGAAATATACGTGTCGAGCATATTGGACAAAGCAATGGCGGCGGCAACGCAAACGATCGGGGTCAAAGTGAGCATGAGACGGACCATAACACCTGCGAAGTAGCTTCCGAAGAGCGCGTAAACGATAATGAAGACGTGCTCGTCGCGAAGGTCTTGGAAACACATGTATACGCCAGCGGGGAAGAGCCAGATAAGGAAGTTGAGGTCGAAGAAGAAAGCCGGCCAGGCAGTGGGCTGGTGCTCAGACACGGACGCAATGATGGGAATATGAATCTTGGCATAGCCGGTATCCCAGAGAGAGTAAAAGCGACCGTTCCATGGAGCAATGTAGCCAAGGGAAGTAAGGCCAACGAGTGCGACCAAGCCGATACCGAAAGTGGCAATGAGAATTGTGACGAGAAAGGTCTGGAACTGTCTGCTTGGAATGGCAGATCGCACATATTGAATGAAACCAATCAACTGGAGGAAACCAAAGATACCTGGGGGGGGGGGTTTTTTTGTTAGTCCATCATGCACAATTGCCAACCTGTGATTTTTGATATTCATACCTAGTGCAGGCATATGTTCGCTCGTCTTTACAGGTAGAAACCCGACGAAGGGAATCTGCATGCTTGCAATGGTTCCCAAAGCATACCAGGTGGTATAGCTGACATAGAGACGGGTGCTATATCTGCCCATGCAGATGAGGACCAAGGCATGGAGAGGCAACAGGCAAGTGATGAAAGCATAACCACCCCATGATGCCACCATGTAGCCGTAGAACAAGGCGCACAGCGCACCCCAAAGCATTGATCCCAACTTGAGGGCCTTGATCCAGAGGTAGAAGGTGAAAACAAGAAGGAAAATGGCAATGGCCTCGTTGTCGTAACTTCCAGCGACGGATCGTGAGATATAACCAGGGGCAATACCCATGAAAATAGCAGCGAGTAGACCTGCAGACGATGAAGTGGTCATCTCGTTGGTAAGAAGGTATGACGCGTAGGCAGTGAGACCTGAGCAAGCAGGGGCGAGGAGAACGCAGATGTTGCGAATATCGACGGGAATAGTCAGGGCCCTGAGAGCATGGTAAATGGCGCCACTGGTGACCATGAGACCCGGATACAAGGTACCTCCAGTTACGCGACCCAGAGGATGCCATGTCCGATCATCGAACCAGTCCCAGAATTTGTAGAATCCATTCGCAACGAGGTATTTGGTCGCTCGGAAGTTGAACCAGGGGTCGACTGGGTTCGGTCAGCATGTTCATAGGGGTTTTGAGAGGCATTGAGACTAAGTCGTGGACTCACATTCGTGAATAATGCTCTCGAAACCTAGCGAGACAATGTTAGCACTTGTAGTTGAGTGAATGGGCCTCCCTAGCTCTGGGTAGAGTGGAAGCCGGGACCGTGTATTTGCAGGTGGCACTTACGAATCACAGAGAACAAACGACTCGAGATGGCGGCACCTGCGATGAAGCAGAGAATGATGACTCGTAATAGAGTTCTTGTGCTTTTGGAGTTCAAACCCTCGGAACGGGGCTGGGCTTCGGCCGTCATATTGGCGACGACTGCTGGCAATGGGTGCCCTAGAGATTGATGAGGATGATGTTCCAAGACGACACCTTGAGGTGAGAGGACAGCTTGGAGCTTCTGGCAACGTAGTTGGCGCCCCTCATTGGGGAGCCAAAAGCCGTGTGGGGCTGGTCTCTGGTCTGAGCAAGCCAGCGCATTGACTATGGACCGACATTTCCCCGACCTGGCTGATGATCGGGCAAAGCACGGGGAACGAAGGTGATTGCAGCTCGCCATTCTTTTGTCGTGCCATTGTTTTTATTTGGGTCTGCGGCTCGCTGAAAAGTACGTGCACTTACATTTAGAGGAATGAGTAGTTATTGGGAGGAAAAAGGATTACCAAGACTCGCTCAAACCGTATTTCCGGTGAGGAGGTACCCATGATGCGTACACCTGCAACAGATTACGCTCTTTGTACCTTTGTAGGAGTTTGTTTCCTACTTATCTGTATTTAGAAAAGAGGGTCTCAAAGAGAATAATCTAATAGGGTTAGAGAATAAGTTATTTCTCTAGTAAAAATAGCAAAAACAATCAGAGTATACTAGGTAGGTACCTAGTAGGGACCTATATATAGCTTCTGCTGTCCCGAACCAAGTACCAAGGTATGTCTCATCGGAAACATGTCATGGCCGGCCCTCCCTGCTTCCAAATGACACTGATAGCACAGGAAATCAAAACCATTGCCGTGTTGCCGTCTAAATTGTGTGTATTTTTACACCTGTATACGTGAAGTAAACAGGAACGCAAGGAAACCTCTGTGCAGCAGCGCCTTGCGTAGTCTCCATCATACAGCGATTCTGCTTGGACCCAGATCCTATGAACAGGCAAAGGCAGAGAATTTGGTCCTTGATGAGTATGACCATCCTTCTACCAATCGTTTAATTTTTCTTTCGCTCCACGATTCGTTACACATCCCCCCATACCATATACCTCCATTAATCAAATTAAGGGCTCTCCTTGGACAGCTTCAGCAGGAACTGTTCAAGATCAAACTTGGGGTCGTTGACATCGAAAACGGCTGAAGAGATTGATAAGTATGGGTCATTGATATTCCATACTTGCTGGTGCACGCGACTTGACCGAAGCAAGAGCTGGAAGGATCCTAGTCCAGACATACCATCGTTCTTAGCAGTGGCGGTGGAAGCAGGAGCGTGCTCCTTGGCATACTCTGCCTTAGCCAGGTCTATCAACTTCTGCTTTCTCTCGTACTCGTGCTTGTCGTGCTCGGCTCGTTGAGAAGCGTAAATCGTTCTCTGGTGGGAAAATCCATAGAAAACGCCCGCGGCGAGCGCGGACCACCGGAGAACCTACAATTAATATTATTAGTGTATTTTTGTAGTATTTTTGTATAGCAGCCGCAAAATTGCGGGCTCAATTGTGTGATTTCAGGCCATGGGCGATGGAGCTGGCTGCGGAGGGATGACGGCACGATAGGAGAGTGACTAAGTCGGACGGAAAGACGAACATTAACACCAGTCGATGCCATTGTGGAATTGGTCGCAAGGTGCGCGACGGGTACGAGATGCGATCCGAAAGGTAGGGCGTAGCTCGGGGTCTGACAATTGGTGTCAATTGTTGCGTCGGCAGCAAAGTGAGGAAGATTTGAAAGTTTGTCGGGAAAACTCGCGGTTTTCCCAGCGCAGCAAAAGGTTCGCAACGGCCCGCCAACAAAGGCCACAGGGGAGTTCCAGCGGCTGGGACCACCAAAACTTTGGATGGGCCACGGCCAAAAAGGTGCCGCAATCACGTGAACGACCAGGTGTGTACTTGCACTTGGTGGGCTGTATTGGGCGCCGTGCTTTGTGCGGATAGGTACACCCATTGTACTCCGTACCCGTCCGTTCCCTGGATGGGGCATCTAGTAGTTGGGACGAAGGCCCCTGGCGTGTCACGGCTGCATGTGGCTCTTTGACTTGACAGGTCCCTCCCCAGTTTGTTCCGCTTGCCTCGTCATTCAATTGATTCTTGTCGCGTTATCTGTATTGACCTCCCTCTTGAAGCTTCCCTGATTAGCCTGTCCCGCAATGGGACAGCCGAAAACCCAAGATGCAACAACGCCGAGATGAAATCCTCGCAAAGAAAGCAAAGCTCGCGGAGCTCAAGCGACAAAGGGAATTGCGAGCAAGCCAAGCGAGCGCAGGCCGCCAAAGTCTAGGCTCTGGTGATGTAGGTCTGCTTTCCTCTGCGCCTCTGCATCTTGGTCTCTAACTCTCTTCTCTTCCTCAGTTAATAGCGCCAATCCCTGGGAGAGCAGATAATCGCCGCGAAATCGAATCTCTCATCAACAGTCTTGTGGGCGAGAGTCGACCCGGCTCAACGACAACCGGTGGTGCTGCGTCTCCTGGCCCACGAGGTAGTCGACCCAACAGTGTTCTCAGTGCGGGCGAATTAAGCAACGAAACATCGGAATACGCAGCAGCTTTGAATGCGCAATCAGCTGCGCCGCCGGCGCCACCGCCGGCGCTCAGCACAGCAGTTTTAACGACAGTATACGAATGCCCACCGTCACCAGTCAAGGAGGTCTTTTCTTATAGCAAAGGTGTCCAAACCACGGATGAATGGACTTCACCCGCGCGAAATAGAGCACAATCGACCATCTCCGATAATGGAGACTTGACAGGAACTTCAAACTCACCCAATAAAAGACAAAGTAGAAGAGAAAGAGACCGGGAGGAAGAGTTGCGGCACAAGATCCGCGAAGAGGTGGAAGAGGAGCTAAGGGCGGTCAAGGAGTCCATCGCAGACGGCAATGCAGCGACACAACCGCTGTCGTCGGCGAACTATCCCTCGAGAGACCTCACTGTAGAAGATTTGGAGGCTGTTACTCGCTCTGAAGAGTTTGTCGATTTTCTCGATCAATCTACCAAAGTCATTGAACGAGCCATCGACCAAGAGACATATGACATCCTGATGGATTATGCCTTGCAAGGCAGAGATGAAGAGGACGAGGACGAGGAGACCGGAAACACAGGCGGACGAGGGTCACACAGGATCAAAGAAGTTGCCCAGTTCTTTGATGACCGCTGGTCCAAGAAGCGGATGATAAGCGGTATCGACTTCTCTCCAAAGTTCAGTGAGCTGCTTCTTGCATCCTACACCAAGAACCCCACTGCGCCTCACGAACCCGATGGTCTTGTCCAAGTTTGGAACACACACATGCATGATCGACCGGAATACGTCTTCACCGCCCAGTCGGACATCCTCACGGCTAAATTTTCCCCCTATCACCCCAATCTAATCATCGGTGGTTCTTATAGTGGGCAGGTGCTTTTGTGGGATACGCGAGCAAAGGCAGCTCCTGTGCAGAAGACTCCCCTCACCGGTTACGGACATGCGCACCCAATCTACTCGGTCGACATTGTTGGAACCCAAAACGCAAACAACATCATCTCGTGCTCGACTGACGGCGTGGTATGCGGATGGAGCATGGACGTTTTTGCTCAGCCGCAGGAGCTTCTCGAGCTCAAGAATCCAAGCCAAGCCAAGGTCGCTGTGGAGGATGTTAGCCCTACATGCGTTTCATTTCCTCAGACGGACCCGACCTTCTTCCTTGTGGGAAGTGAAGAGGGCACGATATTCCCCTGTCACAGATACGATCGCGCTGGCGCAAAGGCCGGCGTGGACAAGAAGATAAGCTACAAAGGCCATACCGCCCCCGTCATGTCAGTTGACTTTCACCCATCACGAGGCCCAGTCGATCTGGGCGACTTGGTCATCTCATCCTCCCTAGACTGGAGCGTGAAGCTCTGGAAGGTACGAGCACCTGCAGCTACGTCAACCATTGGCGCCGGCGATGGTAGCGTTGCGCCATTGATCGATTTTGTCCGCGAAGATGTTGTTTACGATGCCAAGTGGTCTCCCGTGAAGCCGAGCGTCTTTGCTCTCGTGGATGGAGCCGGCTGGTTAGAACTCTGGGATATCGCAGTTGAAACAGAGGAGCCGATTTCGCGCATCTCGCCCAGCCAGCGCCAGGATGGACGTACGATGCTCTCCAAGAGCTTGAACAAGATAGCTTGGGAACCCAACGACGGCAAGCGCTTAGCGACCGGTGGAATAGATGGGTCATTAACGGTGTTCGAGGTTGGCAGTGCATTAGGTGGCAAAGACGGGCTGAAGAATGAGGAGTGGACCAATGTAAAGAAGCTGGTCAATCGAGTCGAGGCGGTTGGTCTGAACGGAGCGATGATTGTGTAGCAGACTGTCCTCTGACTTGATGGGCGGGAAAAGAATGAGGAGAGGGTGGAACCAATTTGTTGTATTATGTACAATGGTGGGCAACAAGCAATGCTCATTCTGTATACCCTAACTCTACCTAGGGCATAAATGACAAAGCACATAAGTCCAGCCAGATTCCTGGAGGATGATTTCTCTCTTTTTCTATTTAAAACATCTCCCTGGTAGCAGATCGTGAGGTCAATAAATCCATGGGGCGGAATTTGCCGCCACATGAGGTAAGAAGTCACGTGCTGCAGACGAGCCCAATGAAACAAAACTCATTTCGAGCTTCCATTCACAAAGGCCCCCTCCCGACCTCCTTCTCAACCTCAAGCACCGCCCTGCTCACAACGGAGGAGCAAGATAATTCCAGCCGTCTCCTCATGATGACCGAGTTTGCCAATTGGTGCTTCTGAACACCACAATCGGGTGCAAGGCCAGAGGAGCAAAGATGTCACGCGGTAAGTCCGAGCCCGCTCGCTCGCCCAACGTGATCCCTCACCATGATGTATTCAATTCATTTTGAATTCTGCAATTCCGACTACCCATTCGTGGTCTGTGTGGATAAATATCCCTCCTGATATCTCATTTTCCTCTCTATCTGGAACAGGCCATCAGCAATTGCACAATCGAAGTCTAACAGCAGCATACAGAAGACAGAAGACAGACCCGTACAGCCTTTCCGATTCCCCACCGGGTTTAGTTATATATATACGTGGCCGGGATAGCTATTTTCCGTAGGCTCAAAACATTTTTTTTTGACGATTTCTTCGGCGCTCATATCGGTCGCCAAGTGATGGCTGTTTCGCGTCAGCAATTACGCTGCTTGGCTTTTCTTTTCATGACCAAAACTTACTAATGAGGCTGTAGCCAATGGGACGACTTCGCTGCTCGTGACTTGGGGCAACGATTTGAGTCAGAAGTGCAAGGTCGTGATATGCACCACGTTTCTGCTCTTTTGAGTCACGGAAAGACTGTAAATAAATAAGTAGATCCTTTTGTTGGGTTGAATTCTGCAGCCGCAGAACAACACCGAAGGGAGGCTGCGAGTATCTCTGAAACCTTTGCCCCGTTCACTTGGGTCCCTTACAGACTTGAACTTGAATATCATGGTCTTTGCGAATACTACAGCGGCTCAACCCGAATAGACACATCTAGGCCATCAACACAGTACCCCAATTGTTTGGGGCCATCCCGCAACAGAACCTCTCGTTTTATCCACCGCCCCGACTTGCCGTTCATTTCACCGGCACCAATGTTCCCGTCCGTCACATCACGCGCAGTTTCTCCCTCTTCGTCGTGCTCGTCGTCATCACTGCTCTCACCATGGCGGTCATCATACCCTGCTACTGGATCCCACTCTCCCGTCTCCCATATCAACCGCAGTTTCAAAGGCGACATGCCGAATAACTTGCCCGCAATACCCTTTACGGCATAAATGTCAAATGACCTGGGTATTCTCCGCGATTCACTCTCTCTGCCGCCGTCCCTGTGAAACCCCACAGTAACAAGACGTGCTTCCAAAAACGCGGGATTAATCTCGTTTCGGCGAACAACGTCGGGCTCGCCGTAAATGTCGCACAGTTCCCCATACCGCGGGTGTTGCACGAGGACGCTGGGCTCTGCGGACTCGGGGACAGTGGCGAGTTGCTTCGCTATGCGGGAGAGGTAGAACATTTCCGCGTTGGTTCGATCTGCCGTGTTGACTGCCGCGAAATTGAGACTTTTGAGGTTCGCCAGTCGAGCTATGGTGAACATGTGTGATTCCTCGGAGGAAGAGGCTTTTTTGTCGTCGGCCTTGGCGTCGTACACGGGGTTGTGGGAGAGACGGAGGCCAGTCAGGCCGGGGAAGTGGATTGCCAGGGCGTCGACAAAGGACCAGGTGGCGACGTCGTTGTAGGAGAGGTCAAGGTAGTGGACCGAGGGCGGGAACACAGGTGCGGGTTCATCAGGTTGCGAAACCGCGGCGATATTGTTGCCTTTGAGGTGGAGGTTTCGAAGATTCGTCAGGCTCGTGAGGCTGGCCAGGTCCGAGAGGGCCGTGAAGTCGTTGAACTCGAGATTGATAGACGTCAAGGTCGATGATAGATTGAGGTAGGACACTCGAGGAAGAAGTCTGAGCTGATTTGACCCAACATTGAGCGTGGCAAGGCTTGGACACCGCACAGCAACGGCGCACAACTCCTCCCAGCTCAGCAGTGTCTCTTCAAGCGATAGCTCTACCACCCCGGCAAAGGCACTTCCAATTCTGTCCAGAGACTCATTTTCCAGAAGATTCCGAAAACGATTTCCACTATTTGATCATCACCCATAGTCAGTAATTCAGGATACAACTGCACGCGGACCTTGGGGAAATGCTCATTACTTTATACTCAGCCTCCGCAGCCCCCTGAGCTCCAAGCAAATGTCCACGACCGGCGCAATCGTCTCAAACAGATTCCTACTCAGGTCCAGGTGCACGATGCTCGGACACGATTCGGCAATCGACTCGTCCGCGGTCGTCTTCGCAACGGCGATGCGCAGACCGTCCAAGATGACCGTCCTCAGATCCTTGACCTGCGCCAACTTCTTCCAGACCTTGTCGAAACCAACCTCCTCGGCAAATTTGCTTCCCGAGATCTTGATCTGGGACTCTGCTGATCCGTCCTTGTCCTGCGACGGATCTGCCAGGTACTTTTCCCTGAGGGCGGACAGGAAACTTTGGTGGTCGTCCCTAGGCCGGGTGGGGCGAACAAAGGATGCGGCTGTGGCAGATTTGGAAAGACCTGCCGTCCGTGTGTCACTGCTTTTGTACTTGTGTGCTTGGGAAAGAAGAGAGGCAAAAACCCATCTTTGAAAAGAAACCTACATGTGAAATATCGCACACCCTTGTGTGAGCCATCGTGTTTGCCACGCGTGGCGTCGTCCCATTCCACGCCGAGCCAGGACCCCGTCGTGCCAGCGACTTGGCCTGTGTAGCGGACGGTGCAGAGTGCGCCGCCGTAGGAGACACGTTGCCCTACGCGCGGTGCTTCGCTCATGATGAATTCTGTGTAGGAGAAAAGTACGGCTTTGGGGGGGAAGAGTGTTTGTGTTCCTTTGTGTTCCATGGGCGGGGAAGGAGCAAGGCAGGGTGCCCCGTTTTCATGATTGGTGGTGGTGAGGAGCATCTTTACGCACATTCATTTCAAATGCATTTATCCGCACAAATTGATGATTTCGGTACGACGGTACGGACGTATTATTACATGTTTTGTTCAGTTCAGGACACTATTTACAGCTTGCTGGACGCGCCTCTCGCAATCTTGATGAGGGCACGACCGTTGCTCAAGCAAACCTTGCCGCCGGCAACCTCGGTCGTGAAACGGAGCTCCTCGTAGTCGCCGTGCCTCTCGCCAGTGCGCCACGCGCGAGTGACGAGCTTGTCACCGGGCTTGACGGGACTGGCGAAGCGGGCCTGGTACTCCTTGATGTTGGCGGAGTCGCTGCCGCCGAACTCGCCGAGGAGGAGATGGCAAGTGCTGTTCCACGAGTACAGGCCATGGAGGATGGCGCCGCCGAAGCCCATCTTCATGCCGGGCTCGGGGGTGGCGTGCAGCGGGTTGTAGTCGCCGTTGAGGCGGTAGAGCAGAGCCGACTCCCGCGTGGTCTGGTGCTCCAGGACGGCATCGGGCTGCCTGTCCTTGGGGGGAGGGAAGCTCTTGGTGGCGGGACCCTTGGGGCCGTGCCAGCCGCCCTGGCCGACGAAGAAGGAGCTCGACGTGACGCGCGTGTACACGTCGCCGCTGGCCGCATCGACGAGATCCGTCTGCACGTCCAGGACGGTGCCGGGCCGGCCCTTGTCGTACACGCCGAGGACCTTGGTCCGGGCCTCGAACTTCCTGCCGTCCGACGACGTGGGGAGCTGCTTGAGAAATTCCATCCTGCGCTGGCCGTCGACGACGCGCGTATAGTCGAAGTCGGGGACGCCGGGGATCTTGTCTGCCTTGGAGGCGGCGTAGAAGTCGATGACATCCTTGTTGGTGCCCTTGAAGCCTGTTGTGGATTGAAAACAACGACAGCGGTTAGCCCGTGAGACTACAGCATTGGAAGAGTGCAGGAAATGATGGGCCTTTATTTTTTTTTTTTTTCCGTACTGAGAACAATGGGATATGTAGGAAACACGGCAAACTTGGGATGGAGCTCCTGCAAGAAAAGTCAGTCAGCGATGCTGTGGTTTTTTTCACCCCCGGGCCGCCGACGTTGCGCAAGGCTTTGCCATACGTAGAGAAAGTGAAGCTCGTCGGCCTTGACGCCGATGCTGTTGGCGAACAGCAGGGCGTCTCGCTTGTACCACGACACCTCCTGCGGGCGGTACTCGAATCCAACACCGGGGCCGGACATGATGGGACTTTGCAGTCTGAGAATGAGGGATTGGATCTGGAGAGCGGGGGAGGCAGCAGAGGACGATTATCGACAGGAATTGATTGCGATATGGATGGGAAATACGGATTTATACTCCGTACTCGGTACCCCCGGCACAACTCTGCTCTCACTGCTCTGCTCTCACTGCCTCAGCTCAGCCGAGGCACGCACCCACCGTCCAATGACGTCCATCCCATCCTCTTGTTGGCGGGGACCGAGTCTCCTTCGGAAAACTTCTTCGGAAAACTTCTTCGGAAAACTTCTTCGGAAGCTGCTCACCTCCCATCGGAGGACATCAACGCCAGCACAAATGCACAATGCCATCGTCCAGCCCCCATTGCCATCTCATGTGTGCCGAGCTCATCTCGTTCGGCATGCTCCTGCAGCACCTGTCGACCTCGGCCAGATGTCTCGACACCAGCATCTCGTCACCTCGTCACCTCAACAGCGTCAAACCCCGAAAATTTTGACAGTCATGCCGCCACCCAAGCAATAGCGCGTCAGAGGTTTCATTATTCGGAACACTCCCTTCGCGTCTCGCAAAGTGGACGTTTCGTCTGCGTCTCGCCCGGGTAGTGCCCAGCATTGATTGTCCTCGAAATTTTTGAGAGAGAAAAATCATCATTGTCATACAGACTGCCTAGCGCTGTCTGTGAGGCGGCTAGATTATTATGCTTCCACGGAACGCCGATATCCGAACATGCTCCCTCCCCCCCCCCCTCGCCGCCAAAGAATTGCCATTCTATTCGGTAGAAAACTGGCACGTACATCCAACGAGAAAGAAAGAAAATGGAAAATCTACCAGGACGCGGGCCCAAACTTCTGCCCCTCCATAACCTTGGCCTGTATCGCTGTCCCTTGCGCATCCATCGTGGAACTGACCACGTCGTTCCCCCACCATCTAGGCGGCTCGATGCCTTGCATGGAGAATGCAAAGAAGATGAACATGGTGGAAAGGGCAAGCCCCAGATCTAACCCAGACGATGTCAGGAAGTTGAGACGACTCCACCACCCAAAGTACCTCTTCTTGATCCAATACTGGAAAATGAAGCCGACGATGACCCAGGAGAAGTAATTGAGTGGCGTAGCGGGGGGGATTGCCCCAGCGCCTCCGAATATCAGGGGCGTCATGAGGTATTGCAACGATGATTTGGGCCATCGCTTGGCAGCCAAGTAGATGATTATGGGAAGAATGGCGCCAAGAACGAAGAAGTAGAACAGCGACGAGTAGATGCGGCCGGGGGAGAACATTCTGTCGGGTCCGATGAGACCCCATATGACGGAAGCTACTTCTTGTCAGTTAGCCGTGACAAGTCGGGAGACGATGACATACCGGCAAAAAAGACCCTGCCGCCAGGACAAGTAAAATGGTCGCGCTGATGCTGATCACAAACATCGGGGATATGCGCGAGGGCGAGATTAAGCACCATGATTTGGATGAAGCAAGAGAAAGTAGTGGCGACCACCTGCGCCCAGAACATGGTTCGCGGCGGAATCTTCATGTAGTGTCCGAATTTCAAGTCTGCTACGAAATTGAGCGCTTGAGACCTGTGCGTAAAATTAGCTTTTCACTCCGTTGACTCTGATGGCGTTGTGAGTATTTCTTACATTGTAATGTAACCGAATGTTTTAAAACTATCAGGGTCAGATGTTAGTTCGACGAAGCCAGAATCCCCCCCCCCCAAAAAAAAAACCCCCCTGATTATAAAAACTGACGGGACATACATCATGAGGGCGAGGGGTCTGCCCGGTTGGATATAGCCGAAAATAAACTCGGTGAGCACGTTCAGACCGATGCGGTTATTGGTGACGGCCTCAATGATGCCAATTGGGAGCGAGAAACCAAAGGAGATAGCCACTGCGAGGAGGAAAGCCCACCAGGTAAGTTTGGTCGGATACGCCAGCACTGTGAACAGACCCATGGCAAGCATCTACCTCTGCCGTGTTAGTCGCGATGCGTACGGAACAGATTCGCGTCAAGGTTGGATCCGGGAAGGGGGGGGGGGGGGGGGGCAAGACCTACAGCGACGAACAGGCCCATGTACCACCAGTTTGGTGCCTCTTTGTACTTCCTCATCAATTTCATGTGTATGTCCGGTTTCTCACTGGAGCTGTTCTGGTACTGCTTCCAGATTTTTTTGCGACTATGCAAGTACGTATATACAATGAGAGACGAGATGGCGGCAAACGAGAGGCCATAGGACATGGCGAAGGTGGTGCTGTAATTCATGAGCGACAGAGCCAATGTGGAAGACGCCGGACAGGGGGAAAAAACGAACCTGATGAACAATGGCGAATAGTTTTCGTACGCTTCCCTGTTCAAGGTGAAATCTGCGTTGAGAACACGAGATGTATTGTACGGCGCACCGGTATTATCATATGTGTTTGAATCGCTCATGGGCAGGAATTCGGCGAACCAGGCACCGGAGAAATGGAGGACAACACAGCCAATTACATAGAATGAGACCACGCCAATCAAGGTGTTGGCAATGGCGTACCTAAAAACAAATTCAGAGTAGGAAAGTCAGCCTCTTCTTATCGAGAAGAGATGGTATCTGTCTAGGGAATTCTCACCATGGAGGAATCAACGGCGATCCAACGTAGCCCACAATCTGAGTCCAGTCAAAGGTGATGGGAAGCAAAGACAGCCCTGTTGTTCCGCCAAAAAGTTGGTTGACGACGGCATTCTGGGGTGCCAGCCATGTGGCGAATGCGAAGACGCTCAGGAACTGAGCCAAGAAGCCGGGGATAAAGTAGTACACAAACGAGCCGACGGTGACCAACGCGAACCACCGACATCGAGGCATGTTGCCTCCCAGAACCGACGGATCACGAACCTCGTTCTTTTCATACATGGCGTTCATCATGGTGACGACTACCAGATTCGATGGCCATATCATGGACGCCGGATACACTGTCCCGTCGGGTCAATTCCATGAACAAATTACAGCCACGCCGGTATGAGGGCTACCCAACTCACCTAGGAACTTGCGCATTGTTCCCGCAATGCCGTATCCGAGTGATTGAGTGGAGATGGTGAGGAGAAGTTGGAACAGTATTCCAAAGTTTTGCTTATAAAAGATGAGCTGAGCAAGGATGATGTCGGTAGAGTAGGCAACAGAGAACGACACATTGGCCATGACTCCAATGACGGAGTGTTCTTTGATGTTGAAGGGGCCCGGATTCAAGCTCCATCTTAGTCCAAAGATGGTGAATGTTCTACTCGGCATTAGGCGAGCCCATCCATGGCCGATTGGCCAGGCAATGATTTGCGCAACGAGCGGTCCGATGGAGATGGATGGCTGCCTCAGCGAGAAGAGCGTATTCATGGACGCGCCAAGGACGACGAGAACCAGACCAATTGTCCAGGCGCGGACAGTATTGCAAGGCAAATCTTCATCATAGTTTCTCACCGCGGCCCGAACCTCTGGATACGGCGAGTCTTGATCCTCGCGCCGCTTCCGGGCAGCTCCATGGTCCATCTCAATAGACTCGCCCTCCTCGTCTCCGGGGAGATTCGGGTCCATGAGGAGCTCATGTTCTGAGCCCTGCTCATCGCCATCATCGCCGTCGTTGTCATCATCATCATCGTCATCATCATCATCTTCTTCTTCTTCTTCTTCTTCTTCTTCTTCATCGTCATTTTCACTGACGCCAGCCCCGTCGCATTCGAAGAGATGTTCTTTGAGGCCCTCGATGGATGCTGAGTGCTGATGCGACAACGGATGGCGCGAGCTGGGACCGACTCCGGCATATGCCGCACGCATGGCGGCCGGTTATGCCGACCAGCGGCTCTGGAAGCTGAGATGGGTGCGAGGGTAACTGGGTAACTGGAAATGCAACGGTTACTTTACAAGTAATCAAGCTACATACGTGAGGGATTTGGCCAAGGGCAGATGGAATTGGACAGCTATTATGTATCTCTACGGAGTATGTATTGAGAAGCAGTAGTCAGACTGCAGGACTGCAGGTGGTGGCTGGCAAAAGGGGAAGGTGGACCCTGCGCTGCTCTCCGTAGTAGGTATGTGTTAGGAAGAGCTCCTTAAAGCTTAGAATATATATGGGGAATATATATTAACTAGGATGAAACACTCTCTAAGATAATAAGTAAATATAATATATTAGAAGTACCTTTATAGACTAGCTAGTACTATAGTATACTATATACCTTTTAGGTATAAAAGCTAGGTACTATCTGCACCTCTGATTACATAATTCGAACGTTTTCTATTATCTATTACTACTCCATTACTACTCCGTACAGACAGTGCGGTGCGGTACGGTACATACTACACACTGTACAGCCTTCATCGACCCTCACCGAAAGGGACAGCCGGCAGAAATTATCTGGTACACGGTCGCGGGCGGCGTTTTCGAGATTCCCTGAACCCACTGCAGCATTTCCTCTTTCCCCGCGGCATGGGACGGTCATGCGGCGAGTGGTAGTAACTGGCCTCGGGGCCGTCACGCCTCTGGGGGTAGGCGTCGGACAAACCTGGAATCGACTGTTGGCTGGTGACTCTGGCATCATCAGCGTGGCCTCTCGTCAACCGCAGGCGCGCTGGAGGGAGCTGACGAGCACAGTCGCCGGCGTCATCCCTGCCGGGGAAGCTCAAGCTCAAGGTCAGTGGCATCCAGCACACTGGCTCTCGACCTCTGACCAACGGCGCATGGCCACTTTCACGCAATACGCCATGGCGGCTAGTGATATGGCCTTGAAGGATGCCGGGTGGGAACCTACCAAGCTCGAGCATCTAGAGGCCACGGGAGTCTGTCTGGGGAGTGGCATCGGCAATTTGGAGGACATGTACGAGACAAGCTTGTCTCACCACAACGGTGTAAGCCCAAGCAAGACCAGCCTTTCTCACTGACAACCTTCCTTCTCGTGTTCTTTCCTCTATTCCCGGTCTACTCCGCCTCGCTGTCATCATGTGCTGTCCCTTGTTGTTGTTCTGACTTTGACTCTGCAGGGGTATAAAAAGGTTTCGCCTTTGTTTGTCCCCAAGATTTTGATCAACCTGGCAGCTGGCCACATTGCCATGAGATATGGCTTCGAGGGTCCCAATCACGCCGCCACCACTGCCTGCACCACCGGCGCACACTCCATCGGTGACGCCTCGAGATTCATCGCCATGGGGGATGCCGATGTCATGGTTGCCGGTGGCTCCGAGGCTTGTATCCATCCCTTGACCTTTGCGGGCTTTGGAAGAGCTCGCTCTCTTTCTACAGCCTACAACCACGACCCTTCGAGCAGTTGTAGGCCTTTTGACGCGGGGCGCAATGGCTTTGTGGTTGCAGAAGGCGCAGCAGTTCTCGTCCTCGAAGAGTTGGGGCATGCCAAAGCCAGAGGCGCTCGCATCTACGCCGAGGTCAAGGGGTATGGCTTGAGTGGAGATGCACACCACATGACGGCACCCAGGGAAGACGGCCGAGGCGCTTTTCTAGCCATGAAGCGCGCGTTGAAGAATGCGGGGATGAAGCCTTCTGAAGTTGACTATATCAATGCCCATGCGACTGGCACGCAAGTCGGGGATGTCGCAGAAGCAACTGCCATTGGCCGCATAATGCTGGGAGAAGATGGGAAGACTTCCGAGTCACAAGTGACCGTGAGCAGCACCAAGGGCTCCATCGGACACTTACTCGGGGCCGCAGGTGCTGTCGAGGCGCTTTTCGCCATTCTGTCCATACACGAGGTGAGCGGTACACGAGCAAAGTGTCATCATGCACATGGCAAAATGTACATGGCAAACGGTTGTAATCGCTGCTGACCTTGCGCTTCCACAGGGTGTCATCCCAGCCACGCAAAACCTGCACAGGCCAGATGTTGGCTTCGACTTCAATTTTGTTCCCCTGACAGCGCAAGAAAGGAAGGTGCGCGTTGCGATTTCCAACAGCTTTGGATTTGGCGGAACAAATAGCAGCTTGGTCTTCTCCAGCATATGAGAGATGCCGCAGCCTTGATTGGTTCATGTACGGATTTCGGTTTACAATAAAAAATAGACTTGGCCGCTTCCATCGTGGCTGCATCAGCAACACATTGACTTGCAAGAAAACTGTTTCCATATTTAATGCGACGAGATTTGCTTGTCCCAACAAGAGTCAATGACGCCGCCGCCGACGCCGCCGCCCGTCGGCGGGTTGTGAGATCAGTGCACGGACCACCCTGGGAAGCCACCCGCCTTGTTCCAACCATTTTCGTTGACGCTTACTTAGGTCCGTAGAAAAAAAAAAAAAGAAGAAGAAGAAGAAGAGCGTGCGAGACCATCTCGTCCACGTCCACTTTCCCTCGCGCTCCCCATCTACTCGCTCTGTCAGACATGGCCTGCGAACCCTGCAGATCACAAACGCGAACGCTCGTGAGGGCCGCTGTTCGGGCATCGTCCTCACGAACCGTAGCCCCTGCGCGGACCCTGAATCTTCGACCGTCCACGAGCCCGTCACAGCCCGTGCCGACAGCGACAGCGACAGCGACACCGACACCGACACCGACACCGACACCGACGCGATGGTTCAGCAACACGCCTCAGAGAAAGATTCTCGGCATGGGCGTCTCACTGGGCGAGTCGTACCGCGTGCTGGGGGCGTCGGAGAAACTGTACAAGATGTGCGGGATGCCCGCTGATTATCACATCACCGAGGCGGCGCGCAAGAACGACGAGGTGCAGAGGATGGAAGACGGCGAGGAGTTGGGAGACCCCATAGACAAGGACAACGTCTGGCACAAAAGTACGAGCAAGTTCCGCTCTTTTCTACATCGTTCCTTGCTATACCTTCCAAAGAAACCCGAGTCCAAAGATTGAACACTAACGAGCTCTCGTGGGGGGAAAACAAAAAAACAACAGCCTTTGGTTTACAACCCAGCTTCAGCACCTGGTCACACGTCACCATGCTCCATCTGTACCTGCTCAATGCCCGCGTGCGCTGCCTGGAGCGCGACACGTACCGCAACTGGCAGCAGCAGCTCATCGACCACTTCTTCTTCGACTGCGAAAAGAAGATGCACCTCGACCACAGCATCACCTCGTCGGCCCTGCGCCAGCGGTACCTGAAGGACATTTTTGTCCAGTGGCGCGGCCTGCTGCTGGCCTACGACGAGGGCCTCATCAAGGGGGATGCGATTCTCGCGAGCGCCGTGTGGAGAAACCTGTTCAAGGGCGCGCCGGACGCTGATCCCAGGGCGTTGTGCGCCATCGTGGGCTGGATGAGGAGCTGCTTGGCGTCCTTGGAAGCCGCGTCGGACACGGACTTTCCGCAGAGGGCGGGGGACATTCTGGGGAAGCCTGTCGATGGCTTCTGGACGAGGTTGGAAGAGCCGTTCAAGAAGGCGTTTGTGGAGGAGACCAAGGGTGTCAAGGCCAAGAAGGGTTGATCTTGGTCGTTCTTCCCCCTGACTGAATCACCGTGGTTATTCACAATGGACAATGGAATGGCGCGGACATGTCTTCCATTATGTATGAGAAGAGGGACAAGACGTGTATGTAATACATGTTGTCAATCTGAGAATATACAAGGGGATTGATTGACAACATCTGGCTGTACAATGAACATGGGTTGTTTCCATACTTCTAATTTCCATTTTCAATCACAAACCCACCAAAAAAAAAAAAACCCCCACCACGTACGTGAAACTCGCATCTGCCCAAGTCAACACGAACCCCAATCATCCCAACCATCAAAAAAAAACAACCAACACCACAACCACTTCCACACTTCTATCCAACCATTTCGCTTTCACGCCCTCTCCCACATCTGCCGCTCATACCTCACACCCGCCTCCTCCTCGCCCTCCTCGCCCCCCTCGCCCGTCCAATCCCTCCACTCCCCAGCCGACTTCCTCCTCCAGCCCGCCTCCCCAGCGCGCTCGCTCCCCAAGTCCACCCCGAAGAAGGTATCGCACTCGTACTCCCCCTCCACGCTCGTCAGCAGCACCCTCCTCGCCTCCGCCCTCCCCAGCGCCTCGCCGTACACCTGCCCGCCGCCCATGACGAACACCCTGCTCACGAGCGGGTGGTCCCTCGCACACGCGAGCGCCTGGTCCAGGGACGTCACGCGCACCGGCTCCGACGGTCCCGCCGACGGTCCCGGACCCGGCGATCGCGAAACGACAATGTTGAGACGGTCCCGGAGGGGTCTGAATCTCGGGGGGATCGAGTCCCATGTCTTGCGGCCCATGATGACGGCGTTGATGGCGTTGGGGGGGGACTTTTTAAAAACAAGATTAAGAAAAAGATGATGATGATGATGATGGGCCTGCTGAGTTTTCTGTAAACTCACCTGTGGTGCGACGCGCGAGGTGACGCGTGCGAAATACTGCATTTCCTTGCGGAGTCCCGTCCAGGGCATGGTGCCGTTGAGGCCGATGCCCATTGAGCGGGTGGCGGCTACGATGAGGGTTACTTCCGGTTGCATCCTGGGACTTTGTTCATCCAAGTTTGAGTTGACTTGGAGGAGGAGTTGCGGTGGGTGGTGGACGGGGGGGGGTTCTGTTCAAATGTTGGTGTAAAAGTGGTTTTGGTGGTGGTGATGAAGTCTGTGACAGCCTGACACACCTGGTGGGGTGGGTGAGGGGTGGGTGAGTGGGCATGCATGCGTGCATGGCGCACGTCAAAGTGGGATGATGGGCGTGCAAATGACAAGTCAATTTCTTGCTTTGCATGATTCAGATTTACAAACGAGAACAATAGTGCAGCACAACGAACTGCTCATGTTTTATGCTGCAATCTGGCTGCAATCTGGACATACAAGTGAAAAGTAATGTACAAGGTCGGTTTAAGCCTACAGTTTCGACCCCGGCCCCAGAACCATAATGTCCTGGAAGGGAATGCCCAGGTGTCTGTAGATATGGTTGAACCTATTTCCCTCTCCAGAATTAGCAGAGCACACACACGGACTGGTACGCGCAGATATATGGACTGGTGCCCGTCGCGAGCCAGGCGCATACCGATCACTGCCAAAGAACGGCTGAACCTCCCCCCCTTTCGAGTCGGCGACCAAGAACCACGGGCATCCAAACGCACCCGACTCGACCACTCTGGCCGTGTCCTCGGCCAACTTCTTCTTCATCTTGGCTCTACCGTCCATGATGCTATCCACCTCGGGTTTAGTGAAGAGCCTCGCGCCTCCCCCGGGCGCATCAGTCGCCTCGGCGAGCAGTGCCCTGAGACTGCCCTCGTCCACGACATCCGCGTTAGGTGGGGTCCAAAACATGTAGAACAAGAAGTGCAGCGCTGACAGAAACTTGTCCTTTGGAAAGCTGGCCTTGATGAAGAGGAGGGCTCGGAGGGCGGACTGGGTCTTTGCGCGCTCGCAGAGGTCCGGGGGCGTGGCGAAGCTGGTGATGCCCACGCGGGCTGCTGCGCGAGGGGAGTCGTAGGCGAGATACTTGGCTTTGGCCTCGAGCGTCCACGGGGGCTTGTTTCCTGCCGGGAGGGGAGCCGGGAGGGGATATTGAAAAGCTAGTGAGAAAGGAGACGGGAGACAGGAATGGAAATGAAGAAGCGGGAGGGCTGTGTATTACCAGAGAGGTGATTGATGCCGCCTAGGAAAACAGGATGAAACCTGCGTGGCCGGCCGGAATGCATCAGTCAGCTTTTTTACTCTTTGTTCATCTCGGGGCGACTGACTGACTGGCCTTACTCTACTTGGACGCCATGGGCAGCCAGCTTGTCCAGATTGGGTTTCAAGTCCTCGAAACAGACGTAGCTGAACAGGGACGCTGTTGAATAGACGACGAGCGATGATGAGACAAGGTCAACTTGCATCTGTTGGCTTCCACTTACCAATGTCCAAATAGCAGTCGATGCGTCCTCGGCCCATGTTGGCTGGCTGTCTGGCTGTCTGGCTGCGTGTTCTCGGTGGGAAGGAAGGACAGCTTGGGATGCGGAGAGGTTGTCGTCCATGGATGGATGATGCGTCCGATGGATGAAACGGCACGATAACTTGAGATGGCTGATGTAGGGTAGCCGAGGTACTGCAAGACGTCATGACGTCATGCCTCACCTCCACGATTCTAGCCTGCCGCTGTGCAAGTGTCATTCACAAAGTCCGTAGCTGCTACTTCATGCTTCACCCAAAACCCGCATCCATCATGCCATCCCACACACCCGTCGCCCTCGTGGTCGGAGCCTCGCGCGGCATCGGCAGACAAGTCGCCATTGACCTTGCCCGGAACGGATACGCCGGTATTACCAGACACCACACACAAGCTTGAAACCCTGACGACGCAGACACAGAAAACCCAATCACACAAACACTAACATCAACACCAACACCATCCAGTCGTCGTCGCCGCCAAGTCCACCACCAGCGATCCCTCCCAGACCAGCGATCCATTCCCCCCCCGATCCCAACTCCCCCGACAGCACCATCACCACCGTCGCCCGTGAAATCACCTCCTCGGGCGGCCAAGCCACCGCCATCCCCGTCGACGTCCGCTTCGAACAGAGCGTCAACGACCTCATCTCCAGAACCATCGCCGTATGAACCCGTCCCTCTCCCCGCAGCCACGAGAAGCTGTTGTCTGACCCGCGTCAACGACAATTTGCCCCCCGAATCCAAAAAAAGACATACGACCGTCTGGACGTCCTGGTCTACAACGCAGGCGCCATATACTGGGCCTCTGTGCCAGACACCCCCCTCAAGCGGTTCCAGCTCATGCAGCGCGTCAACCCAGAAGGCCTATACGCCGTCGTCCAAGCGAGCCTGCCTCATCTGCGTGCGCGCGGCCGCGGCCGCCTCGTCGTCGTCAGCCCCCCCATCTACTCGCGCTTCTTCAGGGGCAAGACGGCGTACGCCATGGGCAAGGTGGGCATGAGCGTCTTGACCAAGGGGCTGGCAATGGACTTCGCGAGGGCCGGGGACGAGGACATGGCCATAACGAGTATCTGGCCTGCTGTTGTGAGTCGTCTTGTGTCTTGTCTGATTTCACTCATCCCGTGCTCTTGCACACCGGCCTCGTTTCTCCTCATCAAACATCTGTCTCATCTCAATCCACCGACCAGGCCATCGAGTCCGCCGCCACCGCCAAGTTTCTCACCAAATCCCCCGACGACGAGAAAGACCTCCGCAAAGCCACCATCTTCTCCGACGCCATCCTCCACATCCTGCGGAGCCCCGCCCCCCTCGTCAACGGCGAGCTCTTGCTCGACGAAGACTTCCTCCGCGACCACTGCCACGTGACTGATTTCGCAAAGTACAGCGTCGTGCCGGGCTCGTCGCCCAGGAGGATCATGCCCGCGCGCCTACCGGACTTGACGGTCGCGGAGCAGCATGATGAGGGCCAGAGAATCGATCTTGCCAAGGCCAAGATGTGATGGCCGCACCAAGGGAAAAAGGAATTGCGTTGTTGGAACTGGACAATGGGAAAAGGCGTACAAGTATGCATATGGTGGCTGTATTCACGAGATATGTACGCCTTCGTGTCCTCCAATGTGTACGTACATCTAGGCTATTTTTTTCCGGGCCCGGGGGCTTTGCCATGTCTTTGGAGTAAAAAAGAATGGTTGAATGACCAATCAAGATGATGATGTAAAAAGGGGGACAAAAACAATTGATTGTCATGCAAGAAAAAAAAAAGAATAATAAAACCTGTTGCTACAGCCAAACTCCAACGGAAGCCTCGATTTGCCTCGGCGCTCTCCATGATACACAAGTTGAAGAGGAAATTGTCAAACTGCTCACGAGTCATCCCCCCACACGGTACGATACATTCACATACTCAGTTACCCAATCCGATTCTTCATCTTCATCTCCTTCTCCTTCGTCTTCGTCTCAAACATCTCGACTCTTCCAGAGAGAGTATCTCATTGGACCTTCGAAATCTCTGCTCAGCTTTGGCTGGGTGCCCCCACTCCCTGTACGTCCTCGATATCTCCAATCGTGTCATTGAACACCTTGCTGAGATTACCGACGACCCTATGGCGGTTCCATTCATGTCTCGATTTCCAAATCTCATCCATCAGCTCTCGGTTGATTTGTTCCATCTGCTCAATGGTGCAGCCCGAAGTGCCTTCAGTCAGGACATCCAAGAGGTCGTCGATGGCGGCCTCCACCAAAGGCGGCTGGGATGCGGACGAGCCAGAGTATCGACCAGATTGCGGCTCTTGCGATTGCGCATCTTGTGAGGGCTGTATCGCGGCCCCTTGTCCCGAGTGGCCGCTTGACTGGCGAGCTTGGGATGACAAAGATATCGGGCTGTCATTCAAGTTTGACCCAGGCGCAGCATTTCCTCGCGCAAGCGCGTGAGCCTGTGAATGCACCCAAGCGTCATCACTAGGCGTGGCTTGACCGGGCACCACGAGCGTATCCGGCATGTCCACTTCATTGTCGTTCTCGCCGCTCTGGCCGCTCTGCTGGGCGCCATGGTTACCATTGGTAAGCTGAGTGCTTAAGTTGGACGACCTGTGGGTGGAAGGATCAGACGTCTTGGTCGACGAAGCATCGTTGATCACTGCTGACGGCGAAATCCCAGGCGGCAGTGATGTGACGGCCGACCTTTGAGAGATCTGTGTCAGGCTGGAATGTCCCTTGACCGACTTGTCCTCGGATTTGGTGGGCGGCCCCATGATAGAAGACCCTTGAGTAGCTCCAGGCTGGAGAGGGTCGTCGACGCCGCTCATTGGCACGTCATTCTCCCCTCTCGATGCCGCTGCCCTCGCTCCGTTGCCTGAAACTCCTGGTTCTTGTGCATTCTCATCTTGACCGTTGGAGTGGGATGACGGACTTCGGAGCTGGAAGCGGGCCGTAGTGCGAGATCCTGGGACCGTCTCGCCCAATGTCAGCGGTCCCTGGGAGTCGCTGTCGTTAGCACCTCCGAGGTCTGACTGAACGCGCTCCATTATTGACCGCATTGCCTTGCGCTTCCGCTCCTTCTCTGCGGCATGCGCGGCCCTCTGGACCTGACGGCGATGCAGGCCCTCCCAATCGATATGTGCCGAGTTGGTTTCGATGCTGGCGACGTCAACCTCTACATTGCTTAGCAATTCGTTTGCCTTGAGGGTGCGCTCCTTGTCGCCAATGTTCTTGGCATCCTTGGCCAGGGCTTTGATGTCAAAAAGGAAATCCTTTGGCCGGGCGTAGAAGCCATTCGACAGTCGTTCCTCTATTGTGGTGGTCTCCAGATTAAAGTAACATTTCCCTGTGGCGGTGTCACGGAGTACATCGTTGCCATGCTTGTCTTTGACTATCTCATATGGCCGAAAAATACCTTCCGTGATGTCTGGCCGGACATAGTTGGGATCCGACTCTGCGAATAGGTAATCGATGTGGCTCTGGGGAATGACTGGTTGTCTGAATTTCTTGTACTTCCGGTTGATCTGGTCCATGATTGGCTGAAGGTGGATTTTGAGCGCGTTGAGCAATTGATGATCTTTTCTCTTGACTGCCTTGGCCTCCTCCTTGGTTGGTGGTTTCGCTGCAATCGCAGGGGCAACCGGAAGCTCTTCCAAGACACGCTTCTTGCGATTCTCTGGATCGGGGAATTCGGCAGGTTTCTTCTTGATGTAGTCAAGCGTCGCAGAGAAATACTGCATTCGGTTTTCCTGAAGAGGGGGGAGGGGGGGGGGACGTTCAAGGTCAGACGAAATCCTGTTGCAGAAATCGACGAGGGTGGAATTCTTTCTTACCTTCGCCGGTCGTGTGATTTCCATTTTGTTTTTGCGGGAAAATCCGAACAAATCACGCAGCAACCCATCAGGAAGCTCATTCTTGTCACAATCCGCTGTTGCGAGAAGAAGAACGGGATCTGTGGGCGGTATGGACCGCAGCATCGTTTGAAAGGTAACAAACGCAACAGTACGCGCCAGAGTAGCATACCAGGCGTCTACATTGGGAATATAAATGACGCTGGGCTTGTGACGTCGAATTTCGGTGAACAGACCCACAATGACTTGTTCCATTGACTGTGTTGTAATTGTTAATCTCTTGACAATGTTATGGTAAAGGACGGGCTGAGAGAGAGAGCGTGGCATGACATACCCTTCCATCGGCGAGCAGCGCCGGCAAATCAAAATTTTGCACATGAACGCCTTCAAAATAGTGTAACACGGCCGATGCGATGTATGTCTGGCCCATGCCCTGGACCCCGTATATAAGAAACCTGGGTCGGAAGATGCGGGAACGCTCAAATTCTTGTTGCATGGCTTCCCGTCCGAAACCGTGGTCCTCATCTTCATATTGTTCGTACATGGCTTCTTCAAGTGCAGTCGTCTTCTTCTTCCTCGGCAACAACTCATCCAACAGTCGTTTGGCATTGCTGAACTGATGGCATAGAAGGGGCTCCACCGCCTTGGGGAGTGGCTTTGCTCCAGACGTTGCTGACCGTTCTGAGGACGGTATTAATTTTTTGATGGAGAGCATGAAGTCAGAGGCGTGAACACTGATCTTTTTAGGGTCGACAATGAGCTTCTCTGTTGAGTTGTAAATTTGTGGATATGTTCGTTGAATGGCATTCAACGCGGCCTCGGTGCACAGTGCGCGCAGGTCAGCACCACCATACCCCTTGGTCTTCTCAGCAAGCGAGGTCATAAATTGCGGCGACAGACCCCATTCCTTGGTGTGAATATCGAGGATGGATCGGCGTCCATCAATGTCGGGAAGAGGGAAATAGAATTCTCGGTCAAAACGGCCAGGTCGTCGAAGGGCAGGATCGATGTTATCCGGTCTGTTCGTGGCACCAATAACAATGACTTGCCCACGGCCATCCATACCATCCATCAATGCCAGGAGCGTCGATACGATAGAGGCGTGGATTTGCTCCTGCTTGCTTGATCGGACAGGAGCCAAGCCATCTATCTCATCGAAAAAGATGATGCTGGGTTGGGTTTTCCTAGCTTCCTCAAACAAGAGGCGCAGCTGTTTCTCGGCTTCACCAACCCATTTACTCAGAGCATCGGCACCTTTTCGCATGTAGAAGGAGATATTGCGCCCTCCCGAGCCGACGGAATTGGCCAAAGCCCGAGCCAGCAACGTTTTACCGGTACCTGGAGGTCCGTGAAACAACACACCGCGAGGCGGGGTGACGTGAAACCTGGTAAAGAGCTCAGGATACAGCAGCGGGAGTTGAACCATTTCCTTGAGCTGATCGATATGGCCCTGCAAACCTCCCACGTTGCTGAAGTCAACATTCATGTCCACGCCTAGCGGGTCGGCATCGGCGAGAGCCTTCCTATCCTTGATCTTGCCAACATTCGGGGTTGCTTCGGCATTGAAGCCGGGAACACCTGGCAACAAGCCTCCGGGTGGTGCGCCGGCGGTTGGCGTCATGCCAATGGTGCCAGCAATACTTGACCTGTGAACCTTTTCGTCGTCGCTGCTGTCTGAATCAACGCCACCGGCTGCACCAGTACCCCAAGGGCCGCTGAGGAGAGCGCCGCCGCCGCCGCCGCCGCCGAACGGCCCAAAGGTCGTGTTGAGATTTCGCTTCCATCCGAGACTTGCACCTCCTTTCCGGCGCCGTGCCGGGGTAGGTGCGGGATCTTCCACCTCGTCTTCGATATTTGCAGCAGTCAAAGGTGGCATATAGTAATTGACCCTGGCACGAGCCCGACGGGATTCTTGGTAAACAATAGGAGACTCGTCCCTTGGTCGCCGTCGAGGCCGAGACGACTTTCGCAGTTCGCGTGCTTCTTCATTCAATTCGTCCAAGTCGACATCCAGTTCGTCCTCGCCGGAATCACCGCCACGGCGGGAGTTTCGTGCGCTGCGCCTGTTCCTCCTCCCTCTTGGTGTAGGGCTTTCCACCTCATCAACCTTGTTCTGGGACATGACCTCATCCTCTGAATCATCTCCAGGCTCGAAATCGCTGCTGGGCTCTTGAGTAGATTTCTTGGAGCGGCCACGGGTCAAGCGACGAGACGTGGCAGCGGCGTCCTCTGTAGTCTTAGCCACGCCCTTGGCCTCTGCCTGCAAAGCTTCCGCCCTTGACGCACGAGTCCTACGCGTAACAGGGACATCGTCGTCGTCGTCGTCGTCATCAACGACTGACGCAGCAGCTTTGTCCTTGGCAGGCTGAGCGTTGTCTCCTGTCTCGACGACTTTCACCACGCTCTCGTCCCCCAATTCCTTCTTCTCGACAGCCCGGTATTCGTGAGAAAGCTCATCGGGCTCATCGGCATCGTGAGCGGCATGACTGCTGCTTTCTTGTGTTGCCTCTTCGATCGTTTCCGGTGCTACATGTAATGCTTTCGCTGAGCGGGAAGGTCGACGGGTTCGTGTGAATGCTTCGGGGCTTTGGCTGTGGGAGTCGCGAGAAGCTACTGCGTGCCTACCAGAGTTGGACAACTCGACGAACTCCTCCGCCTCGGTTGTACTAGCACGGGTTGCTCTCCGTCTAACACCTTCTGTGGACGCCTTGGGAACTTTAAGCTTAACAAGTCTCCTCGTCGATGGTCCTTCCGACTCCTCAGCTTCTTGTCCTGCATCGTCCGAATCGCCGACGACCGCCTCCACTACCCCCGAATCGGCACTGCTTTCCCTGTAGTTGTGTTGAGTTCGAGCTGCTTTCCTTGTACGGCGTCCTGCTGCGTTAACAGGTACATCCTCATCTGCCGTCTCCTCCTCTGCGAATGAGCCCTCTGCCATGCTGTCAGACAGGATCTCGTCGTCCTCATCGATATCAGAGCCTCGATATCTGTGGCCCCTTCTCCGACCGCTGCTGGGCCGGGAACCTCGCGATGGCCGGACTTTCTTGGAACTTCTGGGAGCTCTCGTCTCTGAGGGGTCGAAGTTCTCGTCTTCGGGATCCGACTTGTTAGGATCAAAGTGCTCCAACACTCTCTTCCGCTTATTGACCATGGCGACAGAGTGTGAGATGTGGGACTTGAAAATGAGCTGAATACGAGACTAGCTCAAGAGCAAAATATACGTGGTCCGTGTAAAAGACGTCAAGAAATGACTGTTGCAAGGGAGAAGGGTTAGCATTGTCAGCAACACCCCAAGGGCAACGCAGTCAAGGGGGTCATTTCAGCAAAAGGGTGACACAATAGGCGCTGTCTAAAGAGAAAGCAAACTACCGAAATATCCGACATCTTATTTTTCACGGGTGGCATGGCAATGGGGTAAGCGCTTACCTTGATCGCTGGGCGGCACTTGATGATTCAAATGTGCATGGAATGCATAAATAAGTCGGAGAATGGAACCGACAAGCTCGACGATGTACAAGGGATTGCGAATGTCCAGCGTAATGCAGATAGATGCTAGATGATGTCGTGGACGCTGTAGGCGCAAGAAAAAGCGGGCGGGTTGCCAGAGCAAAAGTAGTGAGTGCGCAAATGTTTGGACAAGACAGGAATCACGGCGCTGCGTGAAGGTTGCGCCAACCGATGGGCAGTTTCGAGATGATGGAGTGCGCGCGTCGCCGTCGTGACTGTTTTAGGGGTGATTCACGTGCAGGCAGGAGGAGCTGGCGAATGAGAGCGGCCCTAGCTGTCAGGAATGCCCGGAAGAAGGCTCCACAACAGTCAGCAAATCCCAAGAATACACGACTGGAAAGCGCCATCGGGCCATGAGTTGCATTGCATCTGGCTTCAATTCGATCATTGCTTGAGGCTGATTTACGCAGAGATTAGGATGCTTCGAAATACATGTCCACCTGTTTCAAAATTCGGAAATCTCTGTAGGTTGCCCGCATTCTCATCATTAGGCGCTCATTTTGAAGGTATTTTCAAGTGCGAAGAGGCGAGCCGTTGTTCTCAATTGTTCTTGATAGAATCATGGCATCTGAATTCGAGATTAGATCTATTCCCCGGCATTCGAAAATGCCATGACGCCATTGTCGCGGCTCTGCTCAAAGCTCCCTCAGTGCAGCGATTCAGGCTGCGTCAGCTGTGTTGGATATGGCAGCCTCACATCTTAGGCATCAAATGTATAGGTCATTCAAGTTGCCGTTCGACGTGGTATGTAGCCAATAGCAGTGTCGCTCGCGTACCTTATACCCTAATCCGTAGTTGCCTCATCCGTATTAGCTGCTCACCACTTGCTCTGACAGGACAAGCGGCCAATCGAGCAGCCGGGATGTGGGAAAAAGCTTGGCATTCCACGAACCCAACACAACATGACATGACGACCAACCGGCGACGAAAGCACGGCCCGGAGCGAGAGCAAATGCTCAGTCTCTCTCGTACGATGGGGGGCGGAGCCCTATAGGGCTAGCTACAGTGACAGGCTGTAGCAATTAAGTAAAGTTAATTTAGGGGTACTTGTTCCTCCTCATCCTCCTCATCCTCCTCATCCCCACTGGATTCGTCAAAGTGCCCCCAACCGGCTAGTCCGGTCACGCACTGCGGAGTACTAGGCATGAAGCAACTGCACTGCTGACCTCAGCCTATGAAGTCAAGCTCTCTCTCCTGTGATCCGTGGACGAGCTCAGATGAAGAAGAACTGGGGGGGGGGAGGATAAGCCGCATGGGCCGAGAGCCGTTAGGTGGGCCAAGATGAGATGGGTACGGGCGGGTACGTATCGAAGCTGAAATGTGACCACAGTTCCGTTCATTCTCTCCGTGATCAAGCTGTTTCCTCCTCCCGCTGTGTGCAGGCTTGTGTGCAGGCTTGTGTGCAGGCTTGTGTGTTCGGATCAGAAATCATTCCCACGCACCTGGTCGTGCGAGCATTCTTCTCCACGCATCGCGCTGTTGAGACGAGCACAAATCAATCAATTGATCCCATGGAGCTTGAAAGCGTCTCCTAATCAGTCAGCCTATTCATACAACGCCAACGCCAACGCCAACGCCCTCAAGCCATCCAGCCGCTCACCTCTCTTGTTCGTCGCCATGGACCGCTCCTCTCGTGCTGCCCCCCCGCCGCTTCTTAACCTGGCGTCCCTGCCCCCCAACAAGTTCAAGTTTGGCAGGAGCAACACCGCCGACTCGTACGCAGCGTCCACTCCCAACAGCAAGGTCAGTAACTCCTTGAGGAAATATCCGTGCGATCGATCAATCCGTCTTGCATGCTGACTTGGCTCCTCCATCAGCGTTCTGCATCCTACTCCAGCTCCGCGTCCAGCTCCTTCGCGTCGTCTTTCCCCTCTCTCCGCAAGATATCCACCAATCTAAACCTCATCAAGTCCACTCCCACGGTCAACGTTCACACCACCTGTGGTCGTCACACGGACCAGCTGTTGTTCGGTGGACCGTCACTCAAGGATCTCGCTCGGTCTTTGAAGAAGAAGTCTAAATGAGGGCCTGCCAGTCAAATGCCGACGAAATTGCATATTTTCAAATGAACTGATACACACACAGTCGTTACTGGCTGGTACGGAACGACGACGAAAGCGCTTACGAATTTATGATGTAGAGGGATGGAATGGGTGTGTTTCTTGTTCTTCTTCTCCTCCTCATAGTGAGGCGGCAGGATCGAAAGATACCCAATACTGTGCGGAGGCCAATTGACGAATATAAAACAACAATTTACACGGGCCAAAAATCTAGAGTAGTGTCTTCTACGCATCATGACAAGAAGCTGGTCAACGCCCTTCGTGACATCATAATCGCCCCCCTGCTTCGTGCAAACTCGGCTTCTATGTTTCCGGCGCAGGGTATCTTTTCTCGTCCGCGGCAGCGTATGTCTTTTGCAACTCGATCCAATACTCTCCGTGGTCCACGGCTGTGATCTCGCGCTGGGAAACTCGTATGCTATCCTGATTCTGGTCCCAAATCCGAACCCGACTGCCCACGATCCCAGCCCCAACAGTCTCTATGGACCGCAGTACGTTCTGCACGAGCTATTCCCAGGCCATTCGCAGGGTGTCAGCGTCTCTTGTTGAAGTATCGACATACTCGCCCAGTACAGCATTGTTATTTTTTTCTGGGTTTTTGTTTTTGCATCAACCGTCATGGCCAACGCATCGGATTTTTACTAATGTATTTTCACTGCTCATTATTTGCTGCACCTAGCTAGGGGGATCATGAATATTTATTAATGATGGAGTTTTTTGCTAGTTCTTCAACGGTCATAATCGAGGTGAATATTAACTGACTTTACAAGATGCACAATGATTCGTCAAACCGGAACAGACTTGAGAGTCGCAGAATGCCACCAAACGCGACAAAGTTCGCTGCGGCTCGTTTGTGACTATAGTTGAACCTTGAGTGTTGCTCACACTATAAAACGTTAGCATCTATCTTTCCTCTACGGCCGTGATTCGTCCCTCTCTTATTAATTCTTCCATCTTCTTACACCTAACCCTTGTACATTGAAAGCTCTGCTATGAACTTGGAACCTCGCGCAAAAGAGAACAAGCCTTGTTTCCTGAATCAATCCTACTACTCTCTTCATCACACCGTGACTCTCCTTTTGGGGCGCCATCCCGTATAGGTTAGTTGCGATACCGCGGGTCGGATGACCAATGCAAGAATCGACAGGACTTGCCAAAAATTCCACACCGTGGACACCCCATCGAATCTTTGTGTGTGACAGCTTCAACATGCACTCGTCTCATTTGTTGAGCTTTTCCAGCCCGATCAAGGTGCCGAGAATTCGATGCTGTAGCTGGTTCCCGTATTGGCGGGTATCGAACCACAACCGCAGCCTTTTGTCGTGGACCTCAACCTCGAAGCAAGGTGATGTGAGTCGTGACAGCTCGGAGTGGGAGCAATACGAATGTTCGGGCATCCACCGCATTGTACTGTAGTACACGGTCTGCGAGCTCGTCATGAAAATATGACGCGCATGGTGCAGTGTGTCGTGACATTTCCGTGTGTCGCCTGTCACAATCGGTGATAACCGTCTGACTACCCCGGTGTCGCTGGGTCTTACTAGGACTAGCGGAGTCACGTGTGGAGTACTCAGGGCAGCCCGCCCACAACGAGCTCCATGGCTCGGGTAATTCGTCCACCGCGTAGTAACCCCTTTTAGCTGGACTATTTGGATCAGCACCGCAGCCCCAACAAAACTTGTCAGGACCTCTATGACTTACTGTATTACAGATTTGTCACTTGTTTGTTAAGAAGTCATGACCCTGGACGCCATCGGACAAGTCAAAATGCTCAGACGAGAAAGAGTCCGCATGACTCCCACGCTGTTCCGGACGGCACATCGACATAAAAAGTCTGTGACACGCTAGACGCATGATCTCCAGCCCGGATGAAGATCAGCACGTGGGTTTCAAGTTGCGGAGACCACGTTGAAATACAGCTTCAATTTTGGGCTCGATTCGAACATTCGGGTCCATGGTCCCCTCAAACTAATTGGCTTTCTTGGATAAAAACATGAGTCCAAGGGTTCAATATCATAGGGCAATCTCGAAAGGGACGTCAGAGCACACCGATCTGGATATATGAACTGAATTTGTAAACAAGAGACATGGGATGAATCGGTCTTTGACTCTTGACGACCTGAGGATTTCCAGCCCTGCACGAGCGATACTCCCGCTTGCAACTGCGTCCACATGTACGTATCCGTAGGCTAGGAGCTATAACTCTCCTCGTATAGGATGCTCTTTTCATATCAGGCTGAATCCCCATGACGTTTGTCTCTTCAGCTCCAGTGAGCAGGGTAGTCCACCCGGAGAGGAATAAAGACAATCAAACAGCACTGTAAGCGAAACGAGCAACCCACTGAAAATCGCTGTCAGCGAGTTTCAACTGCCTAATTGGATCCCGAACGGTTCAGCTTAGCATTAACTTTGAAGACGACAAAAGTAAAAAAATAGCGAATCGAAAGAGAAGCACAAAGCCAGTGCGCCCGAAGGACCGCTGCTCCCCTGACGGGACTTGCCCTACCTTTCATGTGGCTTCCCGTCATGCATTGGACTAATAAGGCAGATGATGTCAGGTGTCATAGTCCGTCTCAAGCCCACTCGTCCTTTCGACCTGCATAGCCATTGGCCTCACATGTGAACTGTTAGTAGTCCTAGGCCATTCGATAGAAGTGGCACGAGTAATACTGGTTGAGTGGCGAAGCAAAGAATGAACTTGCCCCAAGACTTTCATTAGCTGAGCTCGACGAGTTTTGACATCGATGGCATCGAGCTAAAACCAGCGAGTTGGAAGACGATGTCGGGCGTTGAGGGCTCGGGAAGGACCCCGAGGCCGCTACTCGTCGATAGGAAGGATGGCTCGTCCGTTTCACCGGCAGAGAGTGAAAGCTGATTAGAAAAGAAGGTTGCTAGGGGCTGGCTAATAATAACAATCTTTTGATTTCCCCACAGCAAGATCTCTTGCTGTCTGGTTAATTACTATTCCGTATGGCATCTGCCGCTGTTTGCGTGCCCTGCACCTGCCTTGCCACCCTGCTTGTAATGGAACATCAGGATCCTGCCCCCTACTTCTTTCCAGTCTGCATGTCTCATTTTCGAGGCTTGCATGGATATGAGTTCCTGCAAAAGACGGAACGGTTAACTACATGCGAGAAAGACATCGCCCACATCACATCCGACGATAGAATTTTCACAAGCAGCTGCTCCGAGACCGAACCCAAGCACGGCATGAGCTAATAACGTTCTTGCATACGGAGTACAGTAATGTCTTACAATGGACATTGAACATGTCATGGTGAGGTCGTACTGTCTTGCGGCTTGCCGCGGACCTGTGAATCAAGGGACAGCCCCCCGGTCTCATCTCTCCTCCATCCACGATCTGGTCTACAATAAAAAGGTAATCCGTAATCCGTAGTATTCAGCATTTGGCACTCAAAGTACAAATCCCGCAGAAAAGAGTAGCCATTAACCACCACAATCCACCGTGGGCTAATAATAAACCAGGACCTGGTTTTCAAGGGCCCGTAATGGTTCCGGCACAGAGCTGTCAAGGCGATTGCTTCGAAATTCCGGGACCTGTACAGACTACACACGTCGTCAAAAGCCTCAAGAGTTATTACAGAGTACTCCGTAGATGCTATTCAAAAACCTTTCTTTCTGCCGTGGTTGTGCAACGCTGCCACCGACTGCGACCGTGCTTTTCTGTCAGAATGACCGAGGCGTCGTCGCCTACGTCAAAAAAGCATTCTGGCTAGGTATTACGTAGACTCTAGACGAATGATGAAGGGTGACGACTGCAAGTACGGGGCTCGCCATGGCTTGAATTGTCTAAAGGACGAAACCCATTTGTCGATGCTGTCCATGGATGACTCCCGGTCTGGTAATTACGAGCTTTTGCAGCTGCGAGGGGGTCTCCAGTGTCTCCAGTGTCTCCAGTTTGGCTGGTTCGCGCCGGGATCCATTTTGGCCACGGATCCCCTGCCTAGCGCCAGACGCATCAATGCCACAGGCCCAGGCTGGCCCACAGCTTGTTGAGCCATAATAACAGTCCAATCAGACTGACCCAGACAGGCCCCCCCTTGCGGCCACGGTGCATAAACTCGACTGCCGATTTTCCCCGACGCCAAAAAAAGGAATGTACTCCGTACTTGAAAGAGAAACGCAAGTGAATGATTGAGATGGCATGAGGTCTGGATGGGCAGAGACAACAGAAACGTTGCGCAATCAGCCAGTTCTGCTGGCTTTGATATTCGATATTCGCTCTCATTTACACCACTTCACGTGGCTGCTGTGATAGACAAACTAATAAGAGGTAAGATAACGTATAACGTAGCAGATCGAGTACTCGTATTCCACCCGTCGCTTACGGAGTGACGGAGTTGACGCCCCGAATCCGGGCAGAAAAAGCCTTGCACTAAACTACATAGAAAGGAAGGGGGGAAGCTCCATACCCTGTGATTCGAGTAAGTCAAACCCATGCACGACTCCTGCATAGTAGGGACTGATATTAACTTGTCACGACTTCTGATGGGCGCCTCTTCTTTTCCAGCCCTAACAACTAAGCATCAAGCATTCAGCAGATTTCCAAGTCCATTTCAGACAAGTGCAGAGATACAGCCCACTGTAGCTTGGTTGGTGCTTGGGTGCTGGCGTTCTGCCACATGCCAGCCGACACCCAGCCGCTGACACCCGCCGACACCCGCCGACACCCGCCGACACAAACACTGATGACAACGCACTGTGGCGTCCATGGCACAGCACTATGCTACCGAACTGGCGAAGCTCCGTTGCTGGACGCGGATTGCCGCAGTGCCGCCTAGCTGCGGCTTTTGAAGCCCCGTTGCTACAGGGCACGCTACAGGGCACAAGCGCCTGTACAATCACTGAGAGAGTCACCCAAACATTGATTTGCTGTTCATTACATGCAGACCGCTGACGTTCGTTCGCTCTTGCTGCCGCCTACCGCCCACTGCCCCCCAGCTTGGTTAGTCCAGGAGCCCAGACCAGCCGTTGCCACTGGCTTTTTGCTCTACTGCTGCGCGTTTACCTGCTGTCACCCACCACTCGCAGACTCGTCCTGCCACACACCCTCGCCAAGTGGTTCTGTGGCCTACGTGAAAGTCCGTCCTCGCATCCTCCTCCCGCTTTACTCCATCATCAACACCACACACCACTTGTCTCGCCGACCTCTTTTTTTTCTTTCTTCCTGTTCCTCTTTCCTTCATCTCCACCATCATCTTCATCTCTCCTTCTTGGTCCCTCCCCTTCCCTTCCCCTTTTCTAACCGCCTCTCAGCACCCACCCACCAGCACGCGAAGAACGCCTTCCGGAACCTCAATCCGTCTGGTGCGAAACCCCTTTCTTCACCTACCTCGCCTCCGAGCCCTCCTCCCCTCTCCACCGATTTGTAACTCGTGTCGTGTCTCTTCTTCTCGTTCGTCTTTACGTGCCGTCTCTCTACGTTTTTCAGCGCTTCGTTGCCTACATCGACCCAGCAAGTCTTGCCTCGTCCTCTGCTTGGCCTTTGCTCCCAGTCTTTGGCCATTCCAGAGGCGTGCCATCACTCGTCCTTCCATCGATTGTAATACCCTTGCACGTACTTGTTGTTGACCTCTCATTCCTCGTCGATCAAACAAGGAGATTGAGAAAGCGTTCACTCCGCAGACGGGCTATCATTCATGTGCTTTTGACTCATGTTCTGTCCGAACTAGGTTGACGCAATTCGGCGTTATTTAGATTCCTTCTGCTTCTATTGATTCAACCCGACTACGAGAACTACAAGCCAACAGACGGGACATAATCGGGCTTTCGATTGGAACATTCGTTTCACTTTTGACACTCTTTTTGGTCGCTGGCGTCCTGTTTCTTCCATCACTTGTCTAGCGATAAATCCCTGTCCTTGCTCAGAAACGGGAAAAACAATCCAACACAGAAGGACCCCCCTCGCCGATTTCATCCATTTGTCGAGCGACCCTAGGAAGCAAAAAAGGCAACACTCGATTTGAAAACACATAAAGGTGTGGAAATCCCTCAAGGAAATATGTTGCTGATGCTGCTTTTGACGACATACGCTTGCTTATCTCGGCCATGGCTGCCCGGTCGTTGCACGAATGAAGATTTCCAAGATCATTGCACTAACTCTCCTGTCCCATACAGCGATTCTGGCGTCGTCAACCAATTCCCCCTTTTTTCTCGAGTTGACGAATTAGCATTATTACGAGGTCCAACTCCCTAACACAAGCGGTTGTATTGTCAGTTGTCAGTACTGGGACGTTGCACAAATCGAGTTTGAAATCGAGTTTGCAGAACTAGTGCCTGTGCAATTGAATTATGGCTGCATTGGTCCAGACGTATTCACAACCGACCGCTACAACCACTATGCTTCAGACCCGTCCTTCGTCAACCAGTGGCATGATGCCCAAAGATCAATCTCATGGCGGCCGCCAATATAGCGTGGCAAATTCACAGGCATCAAGGGCCGTCTATAATTCGAACGGTCCTACAGGGTATAGAGGAAGCTCAGTCCCTGCACAACCTTATGCTTTCTCCAGTACGCCAAATCTCAATCAAACGCCGTCATGGCAGCAGCATGGTGCATACAGAACAAGCTCTTCAACCACAGTACCCTCGTATCAAGCATACGACTCTAGCCGGAACCATCGCCCCGTCATGCAAAATAACGTTCAAGGGTCATTTGGCATGAGTTCTGGTGGCTCCCGAGACGACTCGGCCCTCACACTGGGCCGCAATATGACACCGACTGCACGCCCACAATCTCATTTGTCCGTGTCGACCCAACCTTCTTTTTCGACTGCCACCAAACAGAGCGGGCCAGATCGGTATAGACGCACAGCGTCGGTGCAGCCCTCACACCACGGCCGCTCTCAAAGTTCCACCTTTCAATCCAGTCCTTCCATGATGCCACCGAGCCAAGCTTACCAAGCTAGCAGACGGTACTCAGCATCAAACTTGACCGCAAATCAAGGATTGGTGGCAGTGTCTTCGATGGATGATTTGCAACAATACAAGAAGGCCGCTCAAGATGAAGCCATGAGAATGCGTCGACGCAGCGTGCACGCAATCGAAACTCGGGACAAGAACTCTGTCAGACCAGTCTCGCATGATGGTGTAGATTCTAGGCAGCCTCGTCCTGTGCGATCCGAAAGTCACTCACGCAACGGAAGCTCGGAGAGCGCGTCTTCCACCCGCAGCAGCCACTCCAGGCCATCATCTGTAAGTCGTCCATTAAGTTTTGATAGCTGAGTTGGCCATTCAGCGGATTTGTATGCAAGTCATGTGTGCTAACGAGGACTGTGATGCAGGCGACTAGCCGTAACGTATCCACTCCCACAGGTACCTCCTCTTTGATCGCCAATGATGAAACACCCACCAAGAATGACCAGCAAAAGATGCTAAACATTCCATCTCGGGGCTCTTCATCTGATGTTGTTAAGCGCACTCATAGCCCCTCGCCTCTGTCCAAGCCGGTGGCGATGGCAAACGACGCCAGCGAAGATTCGGCCCCGCAACTGTCTGGCGGCGCGGCGAATTTGGAATCACCGGCTGCGAAGCAGTTGGCTGCATTGAACCAGAAGGGAGGTCAAGGCAAGAGCAAGACCTCTCGATTGCGGCGAGCCTTCTCCTTCGGCAGTGCTGCCGAATTTCGGAAGGCAGCTGAAGATGCCGAAAGGGCAGAGTCGTCCAAACTTCATAAAGAAGCTACACCTGAGGAAGCTTATGATGTGGAACAAGCCCGTATCGCAGAGGCACAAGAGGCCGGCGGCATTGGAAATAGCATCTATGGTGGAAGATTCTTTGGTTCGACAGACAACCTGTCTATTTCCTCAACTGCTTCGTCGGCGTCCATCATGATTCGCAAAATGGGACGCGGGATGAAGAAGAGCACCCGCTCACTGGTTGGCCTCTTCCGTCCGAAATCAGTTGTGGGGGCTCCTGCCGCCGAGCCATTGGTTCCCGAGGCCAGCCAAGCCACTGTTTCCATGGTCACGGTCGAAGCCGAGGCCCAACGCGTCAATGTCACGGCCGATCCTCAGGCAGCTAATGGGGGCACTGGCTTTCCTCGCCTGGAGCGGAACTCGATGGATGCAGCTCAGGTATCAGAAGCATTTACTGAACGATTCGGTAGCCCTACTGGTGAGCAGCCAGGTGTGCGCAAGAGCATCGTTGGCGGTGAAAGCGAACGTGCGGAAGTGCTTGCAGCGGTCAGAAAAGGAATTCTGAAACGTACGTGTACTCGAAGCTCTGAGACTGCTACTGGAAACATGAACAAAAATGCTAATGATGCAAATATAGGATCTGGAAGTCCATCGGTGAGGCCTGCGGAGGGATCTGCATCACCTGATCTTGTTCTTCCCAATATCCCCGCCGTTGCCGACTCGCCAATGTCAAGTGCACCGAGCACCCCAAACGACGAAGTTCACGGTCATAAGAGGACCGGCTCTATTGCCATTGGCAGTGAAGACTATTTTATGTCTGCTTTGCGACTGCGCCAGGATAGCCAATCAGGAACACCAACGGCTAAGCGCAACGCTACATTCTCTCCTCGCTTGATATTCTATGATACTTGGCCGAGCCAGGAGTATGATCGACGAGGCGAAATTGCCACTTGCAATCGCCTCACTCCCCTCCTTGCCCAGCAGATCAAGGAAGAGCTCAATTCGTTCAAGATGGTTCGTCGAAAAAGAAACCCCTCCTTTGTCAAAAGGACGTCATTATTTACTTGGGTGTCATAACCGGACTGACCAGTGAATTTTGTAGGAAATGGAAGTGCACGAGAACTCCAAGATTTACACGCACTTTTTCTGATGACGACAAATTTCGACCAGTGGAACCCCTTTTAAAACCAATTCGTTTCTCAATGACGGGCCTTCGGGAGCCTAGCCAGCCATGTATTCATTCACATTTACAATTGTCGGCGTTATCAAGGACAGCATAGTAAGGTGTCAACGGCGTTTTGATTGTTCTTTCTTGTTGTCCCAGTTTCCCATTAAACCAACATGCCTGTGCGGGGAATCCGCTGAAAAACCATAAGCATATCTCATTAATAGCGCGGCCACGCCTTGGAGTGCCGAAGGAGCATAAAAAGTATCAGCAACAGGCACTGGAAGAAAGCTGGCGGCCCAGAGAAGCCCAGAGAAGCCATTAGGGGGAACCAGACGGTTGGTTCACGCGATGACTAGAAAAAGACTTCTGACTTCGCAAGAGTTGGGTTGGTTGAGATGGTGCCTTAGACGGCAACGGCGGGGAACGTGTGTGCTTGTTGAGAGAGTTTGAATGGAGTCACTTTGCCGAGCTACTAGTTGACTAATGTTCTTGTTGTTTGGCTTGGGAAAGCTGTTTCTCGATTCGCAAGTCTGAAGATAGATGATGAAGCAAGCATATTATTCTAGCGACAGATGCATTGTTGAATTTCTCGGGTTTGGCTCATTTCTCTCACGTTGCCAACACAAGTGCAAACAATGAAGTTGAAATAATGTGTGCCTTCATGATGTGATTAATACTTGTCAGATGGGTTCCGTGTCCGGGTTCCGTGTCCAGGGTCCGTGTCCAACCTCAACGCAGTCTAGTCATGCATGCATGCATGGCCTGGGTGCCTGGATGGGTGGCCACAGCCCCCTCCCCTCCTTTCCTCAGCGCGTTTACGGCTCCGAGTCCCTCTTTTTATTTTTATTATTTTTATTATTTTTATTTTTATTTCACGGAGGTCATCGGAGCCCATTGACGAAATATCGGGGCCGCCAAGCTGGAATCCTCCCTCTTTGATGCGGAGAGTCTGGCGGCGGGATCCTCTCCCTCTTCAATCCTGTCCGTCGTCATTACTTCGATTTACAACAACGACGCCGCTGCATTCCGTGAGACGATTTTCTGCCATGGCCGCGCCAGCAGAAGCAGCGCGGGATGCGCCTGTGACGGCGGCGGTGGTGACGGCGGCGAGTACCAAGTTGCACGGAAGAGCATTCTACGAGAGCATAGGGAGTCCCAAATATGTGGTAGCACCCATGGTAGACCAGTCAGAGTTTGTACGTTGGTCGAAATCACCGACTCCCCCCGTTTTACATGGAGGCAAAGAAAATTAATTGTTTGCTTGCAGGCCTGGCGCATGCTCACACGATCGTTCCTCGCCGACGAAGAGAAGAAGAAGATGCTCGCATACACTCCCATGTTTCACGCCCGTCTGTTTTCTCAGGAAAGCAAGTACCGAAAAGCGCACTTCCAAGCGGTCAAGCCGGACTCGAACGAACCGTGGCTGGACGGGAACCCTTCGATCGACCGACCGCTATTCGTTCAATTCTGCGCCAACGACCCTGATGCTTTGCTCTCTGCCGCTCAGCAGGTATCACCGTATTGCGACGCAGTCGACTTGAATCTGGGCTGTCCCCAGGGCATCGCTCGCAAGGGTCATTACGGGGCCTTCTTGCAGGAGGACCAAGACTTGATCTTTCGACTCATAAACACTTTACATGAAAAACTATCGATTCCGGTGACGGCCAAGATTCGTATGTTGGAGACTAAAGAAGAGACACTGGCGTACGCGCAGAATGTACTAAAAGCTGGGGCGTCCATCTTGACGGTTCACGGAAGGCGGAGAGATCAAAAGGGCCATTTGACTGGCGTAGCGGACTGGAAGATGCTTCGCTTCCTCAGAGATAGTCTGCCCCCAGAGACGGTCCTATTTGCAAACGGCAACATCCTGCAAGGAAGCAACATCGACGAGTGCCTAGCAGCGACAGGCGCAGACGGCATCATGAGCGCCGAGGGGAACCTCAGCGACCCGGCGCTCTTCGCAAAACCACCCCCCCTGGGACAAGAAGGCCGCGAGTACTGGCGCGGCAAAGACGGCAAAGGGGGTTGGCGGGTCGACGCCATCACAAGGCGATATCTGGACATTCTACACGAGTACGCTTTGGGCAATGACCCTCCGCGACGACGGCCCTTGTTCATTCCTGGCGACGACACAGCCTGGATGGAGGAGAATCAACAGGCGGAGTCGGAGTCGGAGCCGGATGAGCCCGCCAAGAAACGACGCAAGAGGGACGGCGACAGCAGCGCCGGGAAACGGGATGAGCCATCGCCCAACCTGGTAGCCATGCAGCCGCACCTTTTCCATCTTCTGCGTCACTTTGTCACCAAACACACTGATATTAGGGACATGCTCGCGCGAAGTCGGCGGGACGGGGTCAATGGGTATGAGCGGGTCCTGCAAGCCGTGGAGGGAAGAGTCGCACAGGGTCTGCTCGAATACGAAGCCACCGGCGGCAAGAGCTTTGAGGAGGAGCTCGAGAAACTGGGAGATGCACGGGACGAGGAAGGCTTGGACGCAAGTGAGAGCTCAAAAGGCACAATCCGGAAGTGTAAGCGGCCGTGGTGGGTTGCGCAGCCAATCATCCGACCTTTGCCAAAGGAGGCATTGGCCAAGGGAGCCATTCGACTGAGCAAGAAGGAATTAGAAGCCAAGAAGTCCCAGGCGAAACTCGCGGAGCTCGCGGCAGCGGAGGGGGCGTCCAAGAAGGGGACGGTGACAAATGGGACAAATGGGACGAATGGGACGAATGGTACGAGCGTGGAGGAAGCGCGGGAGAAGGAGACTGCGTCGCGAGACGCATTGGTCTCGGGATAGACGGAACATGTATGATGAGATGGGACTGTAGAAAATGCGTACTCTGTACTTTTAGATGCTGCAAATGGCACGGGGATTTCTGCTCTGCAATGATGCGTTCAATTCGTTTCGTTTCTGCATCATCTGTTTGTGTTTGTTCTCGTGACCTCTGAATGGCCTCATCCCCCCCTCTAGGCCTTTTCCACCCCATCATCACGCTTCCTCTCATCACGCTCCCCACCATCCTCAGCACCATCACCATCACCATCACCATCACCATCACCACCCTTGCCCTTCTTAGAAGAAGTCGCCGACACCGCCCCAGCCGCAGCCACAACCCCCCCAGCCGCAGAAACAACGCCATTCACGACCGCGGCACCAGCGCCCCCCATCCCCGCGCTCTGAAGCGTAGCAAAAGCACTGCCAGCCACGACATTTCCGATGCCGCCCTGCGCACATGCTGCCACCGATCCTACGAGAGATTAGACACCGCCGCGTAAATGCAGTTGCAAAGATCAAAGCACACAATACGCACCGGCGATGGGACCAATGCTCCCGAACCCAAAGGCGCCCAGCAGCGGAGCCGCGACGATGCCCGGCCCAGCAACGACCAGGAGTCCTGCTCCCACGGCCGCCGAGGCAAAGGGGTGGGCGGCAGAGGCATTCATCGCGGCGCCGAAGAAGGTCTTTGCGGACCCGAAATCAAAGGGCATAGTAGGTCGAGTGTGCCAGCGGAATGAATGGACGAAAAGTTAAAAGGAAGCCGTCCGTCTCTTTGGATCAAGGAATGTTTTTGTTTGGGGGATTTCGGATCTTGCATTTTCAAGAAGGGGGGTTATATAATTATACGCTTGAACCGGCGGGGGCCTCCGTTTGTTCTTGTTCCTGGGCTTTTCAAAACGGGCGGCAACATGAGTCGGGCTGTGAATAAACATCCATCACACTGATGGCGTCGGATGATTCACATTGGCCGCCGTCGGCGCGTCATTGTCGCAGCATTTTTTTTTTCCAACGTCTTGCTCGGGTGGCCGTTGTGACCCCTGCTTTATATAGCATCAATAACAAGCATGTACGGAGTATGTGGGCGAGGTATCTGTAGTCTTCTTATTGTTTGAATGTACGACATAACCACCGTAATCGATGAGAAAAAAAGGTATGAAAAAAAAAACCCCCCCCGTCCCCCGTTCCACTCCCCAAATGAAAAGTTCCAACACAGCCTCAACGCAACTTGTAATTAAGCCTTCTCGCAAATCTCGCTTCATCTTGTTTCTTTCTCCTTGTTTGCTAGCACAAGGTGGAGATGGTGACGCCCCCATACGTCTTTCAACATGCCAGACCGGTTCGTCTGCGCTTGTGCTGTGGTGCATTGCTCACAGAAGAGCTGTTTCGGCCATGGGAGCCTGATTTTGCAGACGGCGAGCGAGCGCGTCCACGAGGTGACGGAGATCGGCTACGCGAGCTGTATGATGCACTTCGAGCTCGACGTCTTTTTGGAGGTGGGGACCGTGATCGTGACGCAGACACGGATCGTCCTCGTCGTCGATGTGGTGAAGCAGAGTACGAATCTCGCCGATTGCGTCTGGGGGGCGATCGCGAGCGTGAGCGCGAACTGTAGGATGCAGATCGGGACCGAGACGACCGAGACCGAGATCGAGACAGAGACCGAGACCGAGACCGAGACCGAGATCGAGACCGAGACCGAGACCGACTGTCCGAACGAGAACGCCATCTTCCTCGTCCGGGGGAGGAAGCTCGCGATGTGGAGCGGCCCCTGATTCGGCCAGGGGGAGGGGTCCTCGTCCTCGATCGTGAGCGGGACGAGTATGAGGAGCCTGTGTACGAGGAGTAGCTCGACACTGAATCCGAGTCGGACTCATCTGCAGCTGCTGGGGCCGGCAAGGCTGGTTTCGGCATGTTCTGGAGATGTTCTCTCATCTCTTCCGTGAGGGCACCCAGCCCGATACTGGTGAAGTAGTTGATGGAGAATCTGATGTTGCGGGCATTGTCTTTGGGGAAGATGCCTTCCAAGTTTGGCCGCAACATGTCATCCGTCATCCTTGCCTTGAGCTTGGGGGTCCCAATCTCCTCCACGATGCTCTGAAACAGAATCTTGATGAAGATGCGACTACTGGACGTCGTCTCATCCTCGTTCAGATGGATCACAGACAGACAGTGCCAACCGATGGAGTCGACGCCAAGCATGTGGCCAAATAGCTGAGCAATGTTTCGTAGCTTGTTGTTCTCGTATCGGTGAATAGTGTCGTAATACTTGGCAAAGGACTGTTCAAACAAGTCGCACCACAGACGATTGATCTTTGCGAATCGTTCGCCGATCAGACCAAAGAACTTGGTGTACGTCTTTTCTTGCGAGCAACACTCCACGATCATGGACGGTAGCTCAGGCTCCTGGCCCGCAGGAAGGTTGATTTTCATGAGCTTGTGTACTGCTTCCTCGGGATCGGCACTCGACATAATCGTCAGGTAGATGGTCCTTCGCAGATTGACCAGATCAGTGTTCGATTGATCTTTGATTTCCATTGCCTTTGTCTCCTCCTCCTCCTCCTCTTCTTCTTCCTCGGAGCTTTCGTCTGCATCCTCATCGTCGTCCTCGTAGTCACTTCCTTCGCCCAGAATCTCTGCCTTGAGCTTCTTGTACGCTTCTTCGTGATCCTCCCACTCTGCGTCAAACTTGAATATGTTCAAGCCGTCCTGAAGGTCGATTTCACCGTCCAGTTCAACCCGATGGGTGATTTGGTCTTCCTCTTCCACCAAGTCAAGTTCTTCCTTGATTGCCGGATTGTCCTTGAACTTGTCTTTGCGCACCTGAAACAGAACCTCGATCATGTATTGCGTTCGCTTGTCAATGTCGGCCTCGTGCAGGATGTTTCTGAACTGATCGAATACGGCGACTGAAATAGAGGGCTGCATATCCTCCAAGTACTGTCCCACCTCACGGGAGAACCCGACGGCTATTTCCACACTGTCGTCTGTCGGCTTGTGTAGCAGCAGGAGAAGAATTTGCCCGGCGAGCATCTCGTGTTGCACTTGCTGGTTGATCAGGTGGGCGAGGAAGGTCGTGGATGAGAGACAAACGGGCTTGTCATTTCGTTTGAATCCTTTTCGAAACTGCATGACCAAGCGCTTGATGAGCAGCTCGCCGACCTGCGGTAGTTTGGTGTTGACAATGGCTGCCATGGCTGCGTAGATGGGCGTGAAGGGCAAACTCGCGGCCTGAGCCTTCATGATGGAGCGACAAAATAGACCTCGTCCTCGAATCAAATTCTCACCAAACAGCTCGGGAACAATGTATTTGATGTTGGCAGTGTTGACCTTGTTGATTAAACCATTGATGCTCTTTTTCAGAGCTTCCCAGGCCATGCGCTGGTACTCCTTGCTTGTCTTGTCGGTGATTTGGGCTTGCAAGGCCCGCAACCTGGCTGGTGGAATGTACGTGCCTCCCGACCTCATATTCAGAAGTTTCTCGTACTCTGCCTTTGCGGCAGCCTGCTTCTCTTCCTCTGTTCGCACGGGGGGGGGCGTGCGCTCTCGCGGAGGCGGCCGGTACGAATCGCCATCTCGCTGGGGTGGTCGCTGGCGCTGGGGTCGCTGGGATCGCTGAGGCCCGCGTTCACCGCGATCGCGCTCGCGACGCGGGATTCCCACGTCGGCCGACGCCATCGATGTGTAGATGCGACAGGTGCGGGACGCGCGTGGATGGGGTGAGAGTTGGGAAAGGTGGTTGAGAGTAGTAATAAATAATGAATATGAGTTCTTGAGAGAGTCCTGGGATAAAAAAAAATCCATGCACGGACCACTCAGGTTGCCTTAAGTAATCCGCGTGCTGGTCATTTGACATACATGCGTGAGCCCTTTATTAAAAAGATATAAAAGGAAATATAGTATTTATATAATTTAAATAATTTATATAATTTAAACAAAGTTCTTTAAATTTCTATAGATCTTAGCTAATAAAAATAGCTAGCGCGTCTAGTTATATGCATTTTGCACTGGCTCGTGGATCACACCCTAACAAATTTCTTCGCTAATGTAAATATCTGTAAAGCCCTTAAGTATTTTGAAAATGGCAGACTCTAACGTGTAGAGGGGGGCTGGCGCAACGGTAGCGCGTCAGATTCCAGTTGCCTAACATGGAACTACCTGAAGGTTATCGGTTCAAATCCGGTGTCCCTCACTTTGTCAATTGTCATTTTTATTGGTATTCATGTGGGTGCTTTTCTTTTCAATCCGTCCTTCTCTTTTTGTTCTATCTTCTTAATCAAGGCATTTTAAAAATTGTTGTTGTTTTGTATTTTGTATATGAACTGTTAGTAATGAGCTTGGATAGTTCCTGCCAGGGAAGGTTAGCAGCGTCTGGCTTGTGAGAAATAATGCCAGCCAATGCTTTCCCATCTGTTAGTGTCCTGATTAACATATTGTATCCTAAAACTTGGCTAGGAATATCTGAATCTTTTGACACAGACCTAAGATGTACGTATGTATGTCTGCCCATGTTAATTCGTGTTTGCGTGCGAGGGAAGAACGTTCAACCGGACCAGCCTTCACATTGATTGTTATCTCGGGGAACAGTGTGTGTGCTGTGGTCTTGAGCAAAACCCCGTTCTCAGTGCTGTGTTGCACGTTTAATAAGTATAAGGGGGTATGTATATATGGTTTTTTTTTTCCGAAATTTCATTCATGGGATGAGCCATCTGCGTAATAAAAGCCACTTCCCTCGCAGCTCAAGTTTCTTGTTTTACATCCGCCCACCCGGTAGCCCTCATTTTCCGCGACTCCTTCTTTCTTCTATGCCACCACAATGTCACTTTCGAATCAAAAGTATAAGCCTCCTAAATCCATGCCGACGAGACTCATGATCATGATGTCTTTTGTTTTTGTTTGAAATCGAGGCGTCCGTCCGATGCTTCCTCTCAAGGTCGCAGGAGTGGTAATCTGCATCAAAACGGCTTCTGCCCGACGCTACGATCCACCCATGTTAGCCAAATTAGCGATCCATGTCTCTGAGGAGTGACTTGATGCTCACATATTTCCTTCTGGTGTAAATCGACAGACGTCGAAGAACTTGTATGGCTCCGAGATGGCATAAGCTCTGGCACATCCGATATTTGTAGTGGCAGACCACATGCACTGTGCTGTGATGAATCATCAGCACATCCCTTCATGAAGTCACGTAGATACAACATAATTCATTACCCCAGTGCAGCCATGGCTCATGTCCAGTCATGATAGGCTGACCCGTGTATAGATGTTCCTGCGAAAGCCAAGCATGCATCCCCGTTTGCAACGGGTTATCGTAGGCGGCATCGCACTGCCCAGCTGACTGTTCATACAGATTCTCGCCTTGACTGGGTCGGTTGGCTCCCTGTGCGTGCTCAAAGGGGCGTCTTCCACTCGCCATCTCATCCGCCCAGTATTGGGCGTAAGTCACCAGACTGGCATCCCAAAGAAGAGGCTGTACTCCTTTGGCCTGTCGGGCTTGGTTGACCATGGCCAAGGCGTTATTGGCATCATTGCTGCTTGCAAACACACCGTTGACGAAGACAAGGTAAAGAGAAGCATCTAGGAAGAACCTCATCTTTGCGGGTAAAACAGAGGGGGCAGGTTTTTTTCAGCCAACAAGATAAAATGCTGGAAGGGAGGGCCAGTTTACCAGGCAAGTTAGAGAGTGAGGTGAACAACAAGAGTTTTTGAGATTCTCACACATAAAGAAGCTTTGAGGTCTGCCGTGAGATCTCGCCGTCTTTAGGAAAGTTAAAAACAACGGGCACTTTACCCAGTCATGCGGTTTCTGATCTTAAAGTGAGGAGGAACTGACCACGACTTACAACCCAAAGAGGCAAGTGCCCCACATGCATTTGTTCGGACCTCAACATTGAGTCAACAAGGATGAGAAGAGAAGCCAAGTCTGCCGAGTGCCTGATTGAGATGGCATCGTATCTCATAAATATCGCAAAAAATAATACACGACATTGTACTATTGACTTCGTTGCGTCTACGCGCTTTGTGATTGAATTGTCAGGATTCCATCGTTGGCAGTTCTCCAAAGACCAGACTCGACAAGACAAAGAGGACCGACCCACCCGTGCCCACCACGGTCCAGTGGTCCAGTGCTTAATATGACGTCCCCAACTTCTGGAAACCTCCATCCGTGAATCCCGCCAGATCTCAAGCTCCAAAATTTCCCGTCTCTCAATCCTCACCTCATATATGCCACCGAATCCCGATTGAGCCTCTACTATTTCTACCACAAAGCCCCCCCTGACACAACCATGGCATCCAAAGCGCCGTCGTTAATTCGCCCAATCCTCCGCCTCCGGCTTCCCCGACATCAACCCCTGCGCGCTACAATCTCTCTTCATCAATCGTGGCGCTCTGCCAAAGTCTCCCCCTCGGTCGCCGTCCGCGCCGCACACTCGATCCCGCGTCCGCCCAAGAAGCCGATCCTGCTCAGCCCCGAGGCAGAGGCGCAGGCGAACATCTCGGGCGAAGAACCCATCAGCGAGGGGAAACGACCAGAAGCCAACCCTGCCTACTATCAGCTATCGTTTACGTGCGTGCCCTGCGGACACCGATCGCATCACAACGTCTCGAAACAAGGCTACCATGTGGGCTCAACACTCATCACCTGCCCTAGCTGTAGAAACAGACATGTCATCAGCGACCATTTGAATATTTTCGGCGACAGAAAAGTCACGGTTGAGGACCTGATGAGAGAAAAGGGCCGACTCGTCAAGAGAGGAAGTCTTGGTGAGGATGGGGATATCGAATTTTGGCCCCAAGAGTCGAGTGGCCAGCAGGAGGCTTCCAAGGATACGTGATTTGTTTATGCAGAATTATCTTGTACGACTAGTGGGAATATGCATTATTATACGGCACTTCTTGGCGTTTTGGATGAGGGCATGATGGACACCCTGCTCCGCAATAAAGTAAGAGTCTGGTTTTTTTTTTTTTTTTTTTGGGGGGGGGGGGGGGAGAGGTGGTAAATGCCTAGTCGATATGATGAGATATTTACGCCTCCATTGATATGTACAACTTTGCACCTTGCCGTGAAGTATGCCAGATAAAAAAACACGGTCAGAATGCCCCCATGAAAACGCCTTTCCAAATGCCCTGGTTACCATCCTTTGTGCGACTGTCTAGCCACCTTTTGCTCCTTCGATCGTACTTTTCTCCTCTCCTTGTTCTTTTCGAACTTCTTTCTCTTGTCTCGTCCATACTTCTCAGGCTGCGTGATTGCTTCAATCTTCCTCTTGCTGTTCCTCTGCAATCTCCTCGCCTTGACTTCATCTCGGATCTCCACCAACACCTTGCTATATTCAGCCGTACCAAACTTTTTCTGTAAAGAATCCATCATGATCTGGGCTCTGGTCTTGACGCCTTCCAATTTGGCCGTGAAACCCTCATCATTGCTGAATGGCGCGGGGATGGAAGGATCCGTGAGCTGTTGTAATGGGACGAGGATGGTTTTGAGAGAAGGTCTACTGGGTGTGTTGAGCACGCGGCGACACACAGTCTCCAGAATTTCCATCGCAGCAACCTTGGAGTTGATTGCCAGGGACCTCGGCGGGATCTCTCGGCGAAGGATGTGCGACAACCTCCAGAACAAGTAGTCCACACCTTCCCGGCATCCCTCAGCGGCAGAATCTTCATCCTGCTCTTCAACCTCCTCTTCATCTCCATCCTCGGCGGCGGTAGACACAGGAAGGCAAGTCCCAAGGAACACAATGACCTGCACCAGCTCCTCAGCCAGTGTCTCATCGATTTCATTGCTGTTCAGTGAGCCCAGGGCAAGGCGAGTGAAGTTGTACATGACGTCCAGGTCCAAAGTGAGGCCATGAGAGCCTTCAATTGCCTCTCCCGCAAATGCTTTGGTTCGCTGCTTAGCAAAGTCTGCCAGATATGCGTTAATCAATCGCACCGCGGCCAGTTTCACCGTCGGTTGCGAGTGTCTGAGATGCCGAGCCGCATCAGCCCAGAGATCTTTTCTATTCTCGGAGAGTGCTTCGTCGCGCAGGTTCACAGTAAACAGCTGAAGAACACCTAGTGTCGTCTCAATCAACTGGCTGTCAGGGTCGTTGATGCTTTCAGCCTTGAGGATTTCGGCAGTCTTTTTCAGAACCAGTCTACCGTCTTTCTTGTTACTTGAGGCATCTTCATGCGATTCAAAGTAGTATCCGAAAGTCTGAAGACCCAACCTCTGCACTACAGGGTTGTCGTCCTTGTCCAGCCACGATCGAAGGAATATCAGGAATTGTTGCGTTCGTTGCTTGTCGGCTTTCTGGAAAACCTCTTTGAGCAGCCCTGCGGCATAAAGGCGGCATTTCTCGCTATCATCGTTGGCAAGAACGAAAAACAACGGAAGAAAGCATGTTCCAATTATTTCCTGGACGAATTCTGGAGATGACTTCGTCAGTAGGAGATGAATGACCTCCATAACTGACAGTCGTCCTCCCTCTCTCTCATACTTCAGATTTGCCACCACGAAATTGAGTTGTTTGCTCCACCGCGCCTTCTTTTGAGGATATTCTCGAATGAACTGGAAGAAGGCACCGCGTGCCAGATCCCTCGTGTTCTTGTCGTCATTCGTGATCATGACTGTGCCCACGTGATCTAGAGTATCATAAACAACAGCTGTTTCGACTCGACGATCCATGACGGATCGTAAGAAGTTGAACGTGACGTGTCGATAGAGAGGTTCCGTGAAATCCTCTTTCAGGTTCGTAAGCAACATGTCTATCGCAGCATCCTTGACAGCAACATCTTTGCGTTCGCGCAACAAAACGGCCAAGAGCTTGATAGCCGCTTGTGATATTTCCGTCGTCGTAGAAGTAGACTGCGAGATGCTTTTTGTAGCTTCCTTGACAGCCACCTTGTAGAGAGTATTGCCATCCTCAGAGTCAAAGGGGACTTTGATGAGTGCTGCTAGCAGGCGGAATGCGGATATCTTGACTTCATCCTCTCCATCAACGATAGCATCTCCTATGATGGGTATGAACCCTGCTACGTTGGCGGGAGTTCGAAGATCATCATGCTTCTTGAACATTGAGCGCAGTGTATCAAAGGCAAATCGCACCATCTTGTGAGTGTGCTTCGCAGTTCTGCCACGCTCCCCGCTCTTCTTAGCACCCCTTTGAACCAGGTACTTCCTGACACGAGGGTCCATCTTCTGCACTGCTTCGGGTTTTTGACTTCGATATGTCTCCTGGATGATCTCATAGCAGAAAACGAGTGTATCGCGAGAATCAGCAGCAGGATTCTGCAACAAGCCAGCGCCAATGCGTGCCATCAGAGCATCGATCTTGCGTACCATTTTCAAATCCACCTTTTGCTGCAGCAGCGCCTGCAACGGCTTCACGAGATGGATCAAATGACTGATTGAGGCATTCTTGGCGACTAGTTCCATAGAATCTTGGCTTTTGCTACTCTTTATCTCTTTCATTTGTGTAGTGTATCCCTCTGCATCTTTTTCTTGACCGATGGTGCCAAATATGTCATCCATGACAACTGTGACAACAGATGGCAAACAATGGTCCAAGTCACCTGGAGCAAACGTGGGCACAGTGGCTACCAAGATAGAGTGCATGGTGTAGGAAAGCACATGCAACTGATAACCTCTGGTGAGCGCACCTCGTAATTCCTTGAGGATGAATCCAAAGTAAGATGACCCTAGTACCACAGCGATTTTGACCAGGGTGTCTCGAGCCATGTCCCGAGCCTCCCATGCCTTACTTCTCAGGATATGGCAGATATCTGTGAGAACTCCAGCCAACTTTTGGTCAATTTGCTCTGGAGGCAGCAATTTCAACAATTTCACCACAACGACACCGACAGGAACGCGATAGCTGACCTCAGATTCGTCCTTCTCGTGCAAGTGCTTCACTAGAGGGGGCATGATGTAGTCGAGCACATCGACAGACAATTTGGCCATGTTCGGCACTGTTTGCTGGAGTCTTGGTAAGCCGACGGAAGCCACATTAGTGTCCATGTCCATCTCGTCGGTTTTATTGGGACCTGAAGACAGCACCAAAGCGTCCACGAATTTGCCCAAAAGTCGAATTGTTTGCTTTTGCATCTCGGGTCTGGACTCGATGTAGCTGATATATCGATATAGTGTCGTTCTATAGTGATTCCAGTTCAATGAAATGGCCAAGTTGCCGATGGTAGACGTGGCATTAGCACCAAGGCCCTGATCATCGCTCCCATCCAGACGGCCGTAGATGAAGTGCTCAAGTAAAGGAATGAAGAATTGTCCCAAATTTTGGCTGCTCATTTGTGTCGCAGCATTGGCGGTTTCCAGTGTTCGCATCGCTTCCAGCTGTCTTGAGGTAGCCGGACTTAGAATGTTGAAGAAGAAAGATGGCTCAGAAGTGTCGTCGTTGCGTTCTGTCAGCAGTCCATTGAGATCAGCCACTGGTTCCCAATCCGGCATGGCAGTGATGAGAAAACCCATGACACGCAAATACTCCCTGCGAACCGTTTCCGATGCCTCCTTTGCACCCAAATATATAGAAGGCAATACGATGGTACGCATAAGACTGTCAAAGGCTGGTCTCATGTCATCCGATCTGCAGTCCGCGACATTTTGGATCAGTCGTCGCATGCCGTCAGCAGCATTGGAAGAAAGAACTCCAAACTCCTCATCTAGTCGAATAGAGAAGATGAGATTATGAATAATCGGGAGCCATTGCCTTGGGGTGAAAGAGATTTCGCGGCTCGCTGAAATAGCATTGAATGCTGCAAGTCGCTTGTCGAAATTCGGTTCATCGATCCGGCCTTCTTTGAAGGCGTTTAACTCGTTGCAAAGGCTAGCAACTTCGGCTAGGTCAGCATCTTGTTTAGAAATGGCCAACATAGCCCGGGATAGAGAGTGCCGGTTTTCCCGGTCCTTGAAGTAGCTGAAAAGTGAGGAAAGGGTATCGTAGACCTCGCTCAGCAAGCTCTGATCCTTTGCTGCGTCAGGCAAGCCGACAAAGCGCTCCACGATCAGCAGAATGCGACCTTTCGTCTTCGGGTTCACCCGGCGAGGCGGCTGTTGCAACAAGAAGCTGGACATGCGAATGACAGTCTGAGAACTGCCCAAATCCTGCAGAACGGGAGCCAGAGCGAGCACAGTCTCAACGCAAGACTCCAGGAGCTCATTGCTCAGATTGCTCGCGTGCAGAACGGTTGAAATTTTGGAAAGAATTGCACTTGCATTGACCTCCAGAAGCTCGGATTTAATAATCTCGTGGAATTCGGACTCCTGGGATGACGCCAACGCCAGTTTTACAAGATTCTGTAAGATGTCGAGAACAAATATTTTCACCTCGTCTTTCGTCTTCTCCCTTGCAATGCAGTCGATTATTATTGGCAGGACACCCTCGGGTAGAATGTTGTCTAGTGGTCCAAAAAATAGAGCCGCCTTTGGCAAAACCGACCAAGTAGCAAAGAGATGAAGCATAGCTGAGATACCTTGCGTGGTCTCCGCGGGAAGGTTTGCAAGTCTAGGGACTACAACATCCTCGATGATAAGTTCCTGGTAAGGATCCCACTGGAAGTTCTGCGCATTCTGAAATAACGCGGTAAGACATTTGATTCCCACCGTCCGAATGGTCTTGAGTAACGACAAGTCACTCGTCTTTCCAACGACCTCCTCCTCTCTCCCTTCCTCGTCAGTGAATACAGAGCCTCTTAGTTGCCTTGAGGAATAGACGAGGCAATATAGTACTGAATTGACCAAGACGTTCATATAAGGTTCAACATTGGTCCCCAGCTCTGATATAAGGGACGATGTCATATTTAAGAAACCAATTTGCTTTCGCGGTGTTATGATTGGGTCGCCAAAGAGCTTCTTTTGCTGAGCTTTTGAAGCAACAACTCGAACGTCTTTCAGCCTCTTAGCGGCTATGTCGAGGAAGCTTCCCATGTCTTGGACGGACAGGTTGCGCAGTACAGCGAGTCGAGTAGCCTGCAAACCATTCCTACCACTTGCGACGCCCTTTTTCGCAATTGTTCGACCATAGAGCAAGCGAAGAAGCACTGGCATCAATTCGGCTCGGTGCTCAGGCTTGATCATGTCATCACCTTGCAGAAACACCGCCAGCTCGTTCTTGAAGCGGGCTTCATCAAGCAAGTACTCTAGGTTCTCCTTGTACGCGATGACGCCATCTTGTCTCCAAGTCAGGATGGACTTGAGTGCGAGTCTTTGCATCTCGCCATCGCCATTCTCCATGAGCAACAAGAGTGCCTCATAGACTTTCGCGTGATTGTAAAGTACTTTGGGATTTACAAATTGGGCAAAGATGCCAAGAATAGCTTTTCGATCAGCCAGTGACCAGGTCGAGGCTTGATCCTGAAAACTCTCGTCTGCGCTGTCGTCATCATTGTCTCCTTCCTCGGTTGCCCAGCATAAAAAGTGAGGAACAAGCTGTCGGGAGCGCTTCTCGGCAACGGCGGGTATAGCGTTGAGTACTTTCAGGCCTCTAGATCTCGCAGTAGTGGGTGTTGACTCTGCCAAATGCTGTTTCGCATCAAAGTTGCTGAGCAGAGCATCATCTACCCTCTCCGTCAAGTCGAGGATAGCGTTTGCTGAATCTTCCAGTCTTCTCACCGCGGTGCATTCAAAATCTGTGTATATACGTCTGTCCCCACCAGCCCTTTCGGACGGTGGAGGTGTCCACCTCATCGACGGCTTTTGAATCCATTGAAACGCTATGGCGGAGACAGCCTCCTCGCCGATTTTGGACTGCGCAACATACTTTAAGCTCTCCGTGGTATCGTCCCAGACAGGTGAGAGTTTAACAGTCAGCATTCCGAACATGAACCTGGGAATGCCATATCTCAGCCACGTAGAAGAATCAATGGTATTGTAGTGCTGCCCAGTCTTGCGCAGATGCATCGCGATGGTCCTAGTATGTTCATGGGTCAACGGAGACTGCTCAATTTGCAGCATGGCATCCACGCATTCCGTCGTCGATTCGCTGTCACTCATTTGCTTCAACAGCTCTAGCGAAGCAAGTCTCAAATCGTGTGAAGGGGAACTGAGGTTTTCAACAAGTGATATGGTGACAGGATCTTCTTCTGATGTAGGACTGTCGCCTCCATGCGTTTCTGGGTTCTCGACTGTATTTTGAGCCCCTTTTTGCACGCGTTCATAAGCCAAGTAAGCGTCTAGAAACCCAACAGAACGTGCAAACCGAGGTACAGCCGCGCGAAGTAGAGGACTCAGAGCCGTGTCGACTGAACCTGCCGCCTTGCTCATGCGCAAGTAAGCCTGGAACCCTTGACTGACGATGAAATTAACTTCATCAGTTGCCAGGGATGACGAAGGTCGAAGAGCAAGTTTCAGTTTCCTTGACAGTAGTTCGGCAATTCGGGCGTTCGTAGACGGATGAACAGACGTAAGCTCAAGTAGCTGGAGCAAGCCGGCGTATTTTGGTAAACATCGATCACGCCACTCTTGAGGATCTTTGTTGTAAGGTCCGCGTTCAGGAAATGGTGAGATTTCCAGCCGTTCAAATTTTGACACGATCTGGTCTTGCCAGGCTTGTGGCAATCGACAGCAATCTTTTTCACCCAGTGCTGGGAAGGCCTTGTTCTCGATCATCCGAGGGAGCAAAAGGCAGAGGACATCCTCGTTCTGGTTTTGTGACCAGTGCGCTGCAACGAATCTTGAAACATGTCAGTTTCCGTCCGAATGTGGAATGGCCTAGTCTGAATAAAACTCACCGCTGAAATTCGGATCGGAAAAGACTACCAAATCGGTGGGTGTCGAGATCGCAAAAGTATGCGCAAAAAGGGATAAACCATCTCATGAACGGCTCTTTGGTGAGTATCTTGGTCAAAGTCGAGACATGGGGAATCAACGTATCCATGGGTGCATGGTGCCAAACAACAGCAACTTGGACCATGACAGAATTCCAGAGAATGTCGGCTTGGTCTTGCCGGACTTCCTCCACGCCTTTTCCCGTCACACGCAAGACTTTAACAAACTCTCGAACAAGTCCATCCCAGTTGCGAATTCTCGAGCCTCTTCTGACTCCGGCTAACACTCCAATAATTCGGACATATGGCACAGTCTTCCATGTGGGCTTATCATCTGCCGAAACGTCTCTGTTGGATCCGATCTCGGCCAGAGTTTCTTCCAAGAAGTCGCCCATCGTGTCTGCTTTGCCATGATGAATAACGCTCGTCAAAACTCCGCAAATCACGTTTGTCCATATGGACTCACGGGAGAGAGCACATTCATTTTCCGGGATAGCTTCAATGAGAGCACCGACAATAGCAACGCCGGTTGAATGAATAGTCATGTCGGTTCCTTTGACGGCCTCGGCAAACATAGTCATCAGCCCGTCATTGTAGAGAGTGAATTGGCGATCTTCCGACATGTTGACTAGATCGTTTCTGACGTGCTCAACGAGGGTCTTTAGAGCTGTTTCTCGATGGGAGGGAGCGGCCGCCTTTTTGACCAGGAAACTCATCGCTTCGGCTGCAAAACGAGCTATGTGCTGAGGGTGTCGTGCGCGTCCCAGCAACGGTGCCATGAGATCATACGTCGATCGCAAGTCCGGGACGAGAAGTTTCGACAGATATTTGAACATGAAAGCCATGGCACCGAACGTCCATTCAATAACATCAACATCTTGCGGCTTTCCTGCAATTGCCAAGAGCAGGTTCATGCTGTGTGAAAAATGCTTCTCAAATCGGACGCCCAAATCGTGCGCAAAGGCAGTGAGAAGACTAAGAAGTGGCTCCAAGGCATCCTTATCTTGCAAAGAAATATACTCTGCAAGGCTGCCCATGATCTTATCTTCAAAATGCAAAATCTGCGGCAGACTTTCGGACACTGCGTACACATCTCGTTTGAAGGAAGTGAACGACTTTGATATATTCAATTCGCCCCATTTCTGAAGCTCAGTCTGAAAGTAGGATGTTGTTGTCGAGAGATCTTCGTTATCGAGGTCATGTCTTCGAACTTTTCGCAATGGCTGTAGTGAATTGAATTTAGAAATTTTGGTAGAGAACGACTCCCATCTGTGATTTTTTTGATGAGACGTAGAAAATTTGTTCTTTCGCACTTTTTCAATGCGCCCAGACGATCTAGACGGCATTGTGGCGGGATATCTTTGTCAGCCACGACAAGAGGATAAAAGAAATTGAAGTTTGCTTCTTAAGGCGGAAACTTTCCCATCCTCCGTAGTAGTCCCCGCCAGGTGCTTTCGCAGGTCTAACAATCTTTTTTTGGCCGGCTCAGGAACGGCAAAACTGATAAGCCTTTATCGCACCCCACTCAAACTTTCTTGGATCCAATCACATTAGCTGCGCAAACCATTTAATTTCTCGACGGGATGCCTCTGATTCGCCAAGGAATTTCAATGCATTCTAGCCAACCACAGGCTTCATAACAATTCAAGGACTTGGTAGTCTAAGGGTTTAGTTATAGGAACTCTCCTAGTAATACCAATTACTATAGTGTGTTCTTAGAGTTATAAGGGTAAGTTAGATTTGTAGTCACATCAAAGGTCATCAAAGGTCCACTTTATCAGGCTTAATTGGGTGATTCACGGAGGGCCCTAGTGGGATATCCACATACCGGTCACTTCTCTATCGGCTGGTGGTAATAGCTCCGATTTCACTTTCACCATAATTCGACGTACACACATCACAACCTCACTCGATCAGGCTTCGCTGCTTCAGCGAGTGGGTTCTCATAATGGCTGCACCAAAAATGTAAGTCAAGCTCGCCAATTCTTGCTTATTGGTCTAGTCAGCAAACATCACTTACAGTACTTCTCGTTCAGAATCGTACTAGGCAGCCTCAACGGCCAACTCGAACCCGCATTCAAGAAGCTTGCGACGTTGCACGCCAAGAATAGCTTCTCTCTTGCGATTCTGACCGGCGATGTTTTCACGTCCTCTACCGAAGATGCTACGATTTCCGCTCTTCTAGACGGTTCTTTGGAAGTTCCTCTCCCGACATACTTCACAATCGGCACGCACTCTTTGCCTTCGCGTATAGCTGCAAAGATCGAGAACGATGAAGAAGTGTGCCCCAATTTGCATTTCCTTGGTAAGCGAAGCACTACTAAAACCTCAGACGGCCTTCGAATCGTTGCTTTGGGAGGCCTCCTTGACACCAATGTTGTTGGGGGCCAGTCCAAGGAACAACATCTCCCCTTCCACACGGAGGATGACGCCAAAAGCTTGAAAGGCGCCAATAATGCAGATATCTTGCTCACGTCTATGTGGCCATCAAACGTGTGGAACGGGTCCAAGGCGGTCCTCGAACCGTCTAATCAAGCAGTAATTCAGAGCACGCAGACCATTGCTGAGTTATGTGCAACTCTCAAACCTCGTTATCACCTGTCCACCTCAGCGGGAGCTTTCTTCTATGAGCGAGAGCCCTTTGTGCATCCTTCCGACTCAGACCATGAACCGCCCTCAATCACCAGATTTATTTCCATGGCCCCATTTGGGAACGAAGCGAAAGCGAAAGCCTTGTACGCCTTTGCTTTAAACAAAACTGATTCCAGTGTACCACCAGGAGTCACCAGCTCCCCCTTCAACACTAAAAAACGTCCCCTAAACGATGATCAAGGCTTCAGCCGCTTTGGATATCATAATAACGAAAAGCACGGCCGACACGGCAAACGACGTCGCGTGTCACCGCCACCTGGCCCTGATCGCTGCTACTTCTGCCTATCGAATCCCAACATTGCCTCACACATGTGCTGCAGCATCGGCGACGAAGCCTACATAACTACCGCCAAGGGTCCACTGCCCACCTCGACGACATTTGCCGACCAAGGACTCAATTTCCCAGGACACTTCATCATCATCCCTCTGCCCCATGCGCCCACCATACCCAGCATGGGCTCTACCACAGACACGACCAGCGACGCTGTGCGCACCTACAACGAAATGGCTCGCTTCCGCGAATCCCTCCAAGCCATGATCTCATGTAAATCCTCTCACAAACTCGGCGCAATCACCTGGGAAATCTCTCGACATCGCAACGTCCACATCATTTGGCAACTCATCGCCCTCCCAGCCGCCATGATCCAAAACGGCATCGCAGAAGCGGCCTTCCGCGTTGAGGCCGAGAACCAAAAGTACCCCGCGTTTCAGACAAAGGAGATTTCTCTCGAGAACCAAGCTTCCTTCGGTGACTACTTCCGCGTCTGGCTCTGGGCAGACAACGGCGAGGACAAGATTAAGGGCAAGTCTCTCGTCATGCCGCTCGCTTCAGACATGCGATTCGACCTACAGTTCGGCCGCAGAGTGATTGCTAAATTGCTCGGCTTAGAAAAGCGCTTCTTCTGGCAGGAGTGCGAACAGACCGTCGGGGAGGAGGAGCGAGACGTCGAAGCCTTTCGGGAGGCATTCAAAGAATGGGACTTCACGTTGGAGTAAGAGAATAAAAAACAACAAAAATTTAAACCAATCGCAAGACTCGCCACGGTACTAGGCACCGGGATTGGAAGGTACCATCTCTTTGGCGGCTAAAGTCCATTCGGAAAGCTCCGATAGGAAATAGGCCAGGCGCGCGGAAAATACTTTTGCATTTCCAGATTCTGTTTTAGCATGGAGTGGGATTGGACTGGAATTGGCTTGCTCCGAGAAAGGGTCTTCTGGCTTGCTTGTGAAGCATCACGGGTCTTGTCTTGGCGTACGGAGTGTTACGGCGTGGGATAATCATCATGGAGAACCTGAGACATCGAAATGGAATCGTTCAAGAACTTCTTCCCAGGTATGCGGAGAACTTGGCCAGCTGTGCCGCAATAATCCGAGAACTAAACAATAAAAGCAAGACTGTTTGAAAAGACATGGAAAAGTGATCATCGTTGACGTGATCAGCCTCTCTGCTTTAGAGAGATGAACCAGCAGGCCCCATACACTCACTGTGTTGTGAAAGAAAAGAAAAAGTACGTTTGACTTCTGATTACAGGCAGCTTTGGATCGCACAGAATATAGCAATTGGCCAAATGAAGCCGCTATGGTGCACTGATTCATCACAGAGATCATCAAGGCAGGTAGTTTGGTATGTCCCTCAATCTGATACGAGCTAAGCCAGGCAGAAGTAATCTAACCACCTCCTGGACGATATAATGTACAACCAGCGACCTCTGCAGGTACTTGTTCTTGACACTGGTAGCCTTGATTCGTCTAGCTAGTCCTACAATGACACCAAAAAGTATGAGGCCTCACACCGCGCTCCATGGCCCATTACAACAGTAGAGGGGGAGAGTAATCTTCCCTAGTTTGGAAGTATGAACAATAAAGGAAAAAATGAAACGCATTCCGTCGTCCGAGAGATATGATCGCACAAAATGTGCGATAACAAAGGAAAAAGGGTATTTTGGTTATGTACGCCATGGTGCAAAAGAGTTTGATTTCGTAGGCGTTATGAATTTCATCAGTTTTTGCGTGCGAGGGTTCAGCGATGATATTCCCAGGCAGCCAGCGTCGCGGGAACGCGGTGAGATTTTATGCTATCAACAAAGGGTCCAGAGTTCCGGGAAAGAGAAAACGACCAGCAAGTCGGGAGTTCAGTTGGCGTGCATTGTGTTTTTATTTTTGACGCGATCGAGTGAGACGTCGCCGGGGAATATTGAATGGCGCTAACGAGTATTCAACGTCGCAATTGCCAACTTTCGTAGATGGCAATGAGAGCCGAAATGAGACTGCAAGCGCCAGTACCAGGATGCGAGGAAAACAACAAATGCTGGATAGAGCTGAATGATTGCCAAATGCGGGATGTAATCTCGGAGGAAAGCATGCTCGAGTGAAGATGCAAAGTCTAATGCAAGATGTGTCGTGGGATGCTAGAGTGAGTATACGAGGCAGACACAGCGTCGTTCAGTCGGTCTCGTTTCGTCCACCAAAGATTTCTTTAATTTCCTGAACAAAGAGCCGCGAGCGCGCAGGTTGGCATTTCTTTGAATCCGAGTCCGAATTTTGACGGATAGCTGTAGGTATTATGTTTGCCTCATGGTGAGGAGCAAGGTAATATGTTCAATCGCCAATGTGAAACTCCGACACAATAGCAGGCTGGGGCCAATAGTATTAACCCAGATAGCATGGATATAATATGCACAGGAGTGGTCGCCAGCAGTTCTGCTCAGCAGGCAGTGGTAGCGACAGTCACGACATCAGTAAGATGCCATTCGACGAGTATGAGATCTGTCACCGGGGATCGGCGATTGTGCGAGCATAGAGAGTGATGGCGAATTCCGAGAACCCGGCCGACCCGGCGCAGTAGGAGAGTCTTGAATGCAAGGTTCGCGCTGCCCAAAGGCAAAGGTCTGCGAGCGTCCCAGGCCTTTCCTAGCTTTCAGTCGACCCATTTCCCTTTCACAGGTGCGCTGATGTTTCTCATCAGACATTTCGACGTACTCTGGAGGATAACACCTGCCTCGATGCTCGGCAAAGAAACCGCTGTAACCACCATCAAGAATATACACCTCGGGGTACGTCAAATTGGGATAGGATTCGGCGTTGACTGTTCGATCGTAAGATCGCACATGTCGGGCCATTAACGGCGCGCGGTGGGCTGAGTACTCGCAATGGAAGATCAAAAGAGTGCGACCAGCAATTGGCGTCTCAAAGAGTTGAGTAGCAAGAAGCTCTTTGTCATTGTGATTCACTGCTCCTTCAATGTGACCGCCATCGTACTCATACTCGAATCGACAATCAATAACCATTTTTTGGTCAAAGCGCTCAGAAAATTTACCATCAAGAATATCCAGTAGTGTTTCCTTGGCGATTCGAGGAATTGAATCAGTGGGATCATCAAGCAGGAAGTGGGGGAGCGCGGGTTCATGCACTTCTTCAATGTCCATAACTGCTTTCAATGCTGATGAAGGCGCGTCTTCCGCGTCACCTTTGGGTTTCATGATATCCGCGGGATGTTCAAACATACTCAATGAACGACGGACTTGTTTGCGATTCCTCAAAAATGGGTTGTTGGACTGTCGTCGGACATGGCCGTTCATGGGCGAGCCGAAACGAGCGCCTACTGCGCCATTACCAAGACCTGTAAAGAGAGGTCGGCGCGGCGGCAGGGCCATGGGAGCACACGGAATGTTAGATGACAGAGGTCGCCGTTCCTGAGGTGGCGAAGCAGACTCGAAGCATTCTCCGAGTGAAAGATTGGAGCTTGTCTGGGCCATACAAGAATCTGCGCCGAAGCGGAAAGGTGGCAGTGCATTGCGAGTGTCACTTTGCGCTTTTGCGGGCAGAGAGCCGGAACTCAGTACCTTCATACGACTCAGCGATGGTCTACGGGGGGCAGCTATCCTACGGCTGTAGGAGCCGATGTTAGCATAGATAGTGAGGAGAGAAGTCAGTGCAAGCGCAACTCACTCGGCCAAGAAGAAAGACTTTGTAGACTCATACGAGGTTTGGCGAGTGATGGGAGCTGGGGAGTCCAGAACCATGTCTTGATCATCAGAGGGTGTTGAGCCAGGAGTAGGAGACTCAATCTCGACCTGAGCAAAGAAAGGAGTCTTGTGTGGTAAGGGAGAGAGCTCCATGTACTCGACGGCGGGGGCCGGTGAAGATGAAGGCAGTGGGGGTGTCGTCACAAAATCTGATGCAACGATTAGCGGAGTGTGCTGCAGTGATGACAAGATTGAAGCGGCACTCACGACGACTGTCCATGCCACCCATCATATTGGCGGTGAATAGTGCCCGGCGAGGCGTGGGGAAATGAGGACTGAATCGACAGTCAGTAAGCTCGAGGACAAGGCATGTCGGTTGAGTAGAGAGGCCCATACCTAGCTTCATTATCCAAGCGGAAGTTTTGGGACAAGTCGGCAGCCAGACTGGCAGCAGGAGAAGAACCGCGAACATCCTTGATGGAAAAATAATCGGCTGTGTTCTTGTGGATTTGCTCTCGCAAGCTCACCGAAGTCATGCTACTCGATGAACTAGAGTAATGAGAGTGTGGACGAGGCCGGAACAGATCTCGGTTGCCCCATGCTGCTGCAGGCAGCGGGCGGTGCAACGCCGCCAACGGAGAGGATGCTTCCATGACGAAGTGTGTGAGGCTCTTTCCAGAGACTCGCTCAGAACGAGTCTATGGCTGAAAGCAAGATGTTACGCAGTTCAAACGGCATTGATGGCAGAAAGGCAAGCTCCCCTGCTCCTATGCCACAACAAGTGAATGTTGCAGCAGGATGTACGAGTTATTCTGCAGAGAAGGAAGGCTATGACGTTTTCCCTTTGCGGGTTACAGCTGCAGCTGCACTAGGAAACAAAGAATTTGTTCCAATGCGGGACGCAAGGCTTTGGTTCTTGACAAGGCTTCCCAACTGAATTATGGCCAATGTAGAACTCAAGTATCGAGAGCTACAGCTGGTAGGTTTGACAACAGGTCGTGGCTCGTTATGGTCGTATCGGTGGCATTCGTGTCGGAGAGAGAACGTCGGGTTGATAAAGTCGTCTCACGGGCGAATTGGAGATTCCGTCTGTTCCCCCGGTCGGCCGTGAAGCTGAGGAAGCTTGTGGAGGGGATTGAAAATGGCCGACTGTTGTGTGGGAATACGACAAGACGCCGTTCGTTGCTGGGTGAATAAGCAGCTGCCAGCTTTTGACTTCTTTGCCGGCGGCGATGACTGGGGTTCACTGCAGCTCGGAGCGTCTGTCTTGTGCAGAATGCAGGATAGGCAATTGTCGTTAAACCACCATTGACTTTCTAAAAGTTAGAAGAGGCAGAGGCAGAGGCAACGCAAGAGGCTTTATCCTGTATCCTGTCTCGCACATACAATGAAAAGCGGCGCTCAGTCAAGAGCGACGACTTCCCTTGTTAAATTTTTGGTTGTCCGTCTCGTTGCCGGGCGAGGCAATTGGACGGGACAAGAAGCAAGGAAGTGGATGAGGGAGCAACGCCTTTTGAATGGACCGTGCCACAGACCCGGCCCAGACGACGCTGGGATGGAGCTGGGACGTTGTTAGGGGTGACTGGGGAACAAGGGAACGAGTGAACGAGGAAGAAGCCTTGGTTGGGCAAGGCGAGGAGGATGGGATGTGAGTGGCCTGGCGCGACGAGGGGAGGGGAGGGGAGGGGAGGGGTGGGGTGGGCGGCAAAGAATATGTACATGGCACAGAAGCGGCGTGCGTAGGACAGAATATCAACGAGCAGCCCAGCTGACGATACACGATACAATAAATACATACGTAGAATAAATACAGTTTGCATTAACAGGCGTGGTGCATGGCGAGCCGCGAGGTGAGCCGCGAGGTGAGCCATCGACAGCGAGCAGCAAGGCATCGATCGCACTGGATTGGACTCGCCGTAGGCAGGCATGGCGGGTTGCCGGGCTGTTGTTTCTCTATGTACATACGGATCCGTAGTCTAGTGCTTTTAGCGCTGGAAGGCTCAGCTGCCCCAGTCCAAATGGCGTCTCCTCTCGTCACACGCCCTGGGGCAACAAACAGGCTGAGGCGGTGGGGTCACACAACACATGCCAACTTCTGGCCTGCCTGTCTGTCCGTCCGTTTCTAGAAAGCATGTAGTCCGTACATGCATGCATGCTGAAAGAAGTTCACCTCACCTCGCCGCACCGAACGGCACCGAACGGCACCACGCGAAGCATCCAAGTTTCGCCATCCGCAATAACCAAGATGATGCCTAATTCTATTAGACTGTGCAGCATGTACCACTGTTGGAGAGCTTTTGATGCTGCTGCGATGCCGTGCCGTTCCCTTTTCTGCCCTGCAACTCGCACCCGAGCAGGTCAATCCGACCAGGTTGAAGTCTTTGTTGCTCAGGTGAGTACCCCGTAATACTGAGTATGTATGTATGTATTAGTGGGGAAGGCAAAAGAAACGAAACACTAATAATAAAGTAGTCCCTCATCTCGCCATGCCTCCCTCTGATCCATGCCATCTCCACCGCCGGCGCTTAACAGATACCCCAGGGCACACACAAGGGCAGTCAGTGTACGGATTACAACGGCACATTATTATTACGACGGACAACAAGATTTACATTATCGCCGATGTCTATTGTCTTGTCGCACGAGGGCTCTGTCAACGTATTTGAGTGCGTGACTCAAGGCGGACACGCCGCATGAAGACATCTTCATTACGCAGGATTCCAGCCGCGGTCCTCCCGTCCCGGCAAGCGCGTACAAGAGCACGCCTGGGATCGCTGCCGTCCACTCGCATGCCAAATGACGACGTCGCTCTCGGATACGGACCCGTACTCATTCGAGCCTCTCTTCAGGATTGCGAGGGCGCCATTCGCTAGACCGTGCTGCCCACTTGTCGGAGTTGATGCTGGTGGCTTGAAAAGGAGCAGTCAGTTTTCGGGAATCATCAGCCACCACCAAAGTCACCTACAATCTCTTGACCTCGTCCGCGAAATCGAGAAAAAGTAAATAATGCGCCGCCCTTCCAATCCCATTGTAATCCGGTCGCCCTTTTTGGGTCGGACCTATGCAAAATTGTCTCCCTTGCATCAAATTCTACATTGGCGATGACGCTGTTTGCACCCAGCGTGCCAGCATTGTCAAGTTCGCCCACATTTAGCATCGGGTCGTCTGATTCAGGTCTCAGAGTTTTGAAGCAGATGACATCGATCACTGCAGGTGAATCGAAACCTATGTAGCGTAGATGTGGCGCACAGAATTTTGAGCATGGATTTTGTGGTGGTGCTGGCTTAATTACTGGTGGTTCTTTCCCGTTGATGCGCATGAATTTCCCAAGACTCATGTGTGGCAGCCTCCGATGCGTTCATCCAGAGTCGGCGCACAAATCTTGAATTGGACCAAAAAAAAAATTCGTGATACTAGTCCGATGGTCCCTGATGTAAACAAAACGAGGCCCTTTCTCGACGGAAACGGAAGCGCAGCTATAACTTATAACCCAGAGTGCCACTCCGCAAGAAGCACAAACGTGGCACAAACGTGGACGGCTCCATCTCGAGACAAACAAGCCGACAACGATGCATCTCCAGGAGCTAAATAAGAAAGAGTCGCCCACAGGTCACGGGGCTCTAAACGCCCTACCTAATGCCGACAACCAAAAAAAAAATTTGCTTCAGGAAGAAATGGTGGGCCAGGAATGTTTACAGAGCCAATCTGGGGTCAGAGTCATGTAATGATGTTGAACCACAGGGTTCATTCAAGGGAACACGACGTATCGTCGATGGCGCAGCCCAGTGTCGATCTCTTTAACCGCGAGGTTTGATGGAGGGGATTGCGTTCAACGTCATAGTGTCGCTAGCATTTGCACTGGCCTCTGCGCTGTCGGGGGTTTTCTCGCCTGAAAGGGTGTCGGCGGAACAGTCGGAGTGATCGTCATCACACCCCAAGCATATGAGCGTTATCAATGCCACCGCCTTACACCGTCGCGAACCAGGCACGAACTCAGATCTTGATCTTTGGTCTGAGATCGATTGTTGTCATCCCGCACAAGGATCGTCCTTTTTGCACTCTGCATTTTGCACTCTGCACTCTGCACTCTGCACTCTGCACTTTGCTGTGATGCCATCTATCTGCAATGCCAAAGCGCGCGATATCGCTGATCAACACTACCCCTCTGTTTACTTTTCCCGCCGAGGGAGCAATGCCTGTCTGTAAAAGTCTGTCCCTTGTTGCCGGCTTTTCCCAGGACCTGGCAATGCCCCATGAAACCCAATTACCGCTTTGCTTTTGCTTCAAACAAGTCAATGCTTGTTGGCTGATGCCGACCGACCCCTCCTACTAGCGATCGAATAAAAAGCAAGCCCTCGGTGACAACGAACATGGTGCTCGAGTAGACTGCCCAATCAAAGGACGAAAAGACTCGAGTACAGTCAGAATCCACCTTTCAGCTGGTCCCAAGACGTCCCAAAACGTCCCAAAACGTCCCAAAACCTGTTCATCAATTGACAAAGGAAGGCGTCCAGACCCTCGCAACCCCGCCAAGTTAATAATAGTGTGCTTCCCAAGCCGAAGCGAGGGGTGCTGGGGTGAGTACTGCTACGCCCTGCTAATACATATGCTGTGCCTTCCGTTTCAAAAAGAAAAGTGTGTCTTCTGACCTGTCAAGTGAGGGGAGAGGAACAAGCCAAAAGGCGGCTCATAATATTTGACGTCTTATGCACGAGATGTAGTGTGAGAATCAACGGTGTTTGCTTTTTTTTTTTCCCCTCACTCTTTTGCTTCGTTGCTCGGAGTCTCAGATCTATCCAAGGAAAATTCTACAAAGCGTCGCGTAAACAAAGTAAACAAATCGGGGATGACGCGTTTTGACCCCGCCAGGCAACGCCTTGCAGCAATCGCGAGATCACGTGCTTCTTCCTGCGCAGCTCAATCAACGTTGGGTCCTTCTTTTCCCTACCGCGGCCGCTTTCTTAGTCAACTACGGAGTAATCCATCCGTATTACGACTCTGGATGAACTGGTCTGATTGCACCTCGGCGACGACATCGGCTTCTAAGCGCTGGTTTCAGGTGGGCAAGGTTTCATGCAGACAAATCCTTCCCGAAGATCATAAATCTGATATATCGTATTGTAATCAACAAACCCGCTTCTCAGCAGTTACTTGAAGTCAATTACCTAATACAATGGTTCCACGGCGAGTACGGAGTATTATGACACAAATCAATGCTCTACAACAATTATTGTTCACTGGGTTGCACAAGTGCTTGGTGGTGGTTGACCCACCCATCTTTTTTGGGCTTGAGTGAGCAAACAACGTCTTACCCATCTTGCAGGTGACATCGGACATCTAACATATGAGCAAATTAAATAAACATTGAATAGAGGACGTTTCAGTCTTGCGAATCAACACACGCGAAGATATCACAACGCAGGTTTGTCGTCTGGAATTGTCCAGAAGAAAAAGAATATTGCAGGGTAGCACAAAGAGAAGGTGGGGGGGTTAGACGACTGCGGGCCGGTGGGGCTCGAACCGGGCGGTGGACCATGGCGAGATATAATTATTTTTGGGGAATTTCAAGATACAGCTGCGAAAGCATTGACATGAGCGGAGGGTAGAAAAAAAAAGGCCATTATAAATAAATAAAAGTTGCCCTCAACACTGCAATTGTCCCAGAATGGCAGGAAAACGAAAGAGAGGCGGCAAAGAGGGCCAAGGCTCTGGAAGCGCTGGCCTGAAAAAAGCCAAAAAAGAAATGATGCCTCTGGATCTTTCCCCAAGCAGCACTTTGACACTCGAAATCAAACCATTCGTCGAGGCGCCTACAGGCGACGACCGGAAAAGAGAAGCAGAGCTGTACGAATTGCTTGGAAATGTTGCTGAAGATACCAGGAACGACGCGGCAGAATGTATAATCTCAAGCCTCCTCGAAGGTGATGGTGCTCCAGAGGCAGTTCTACAGAGACACCTCAACCGCCGACTGTTTCGAGGTCTTGCAAGTGGTCGTGAGGGTTCCCGCTTGGGATTCAGTCTTGTAATCACTGAGATATTATCGCAACTCTTTGGTGATCGCGAACTAGCGAAAGCCAAGTACGCCGGGCTGACGTTTGACAAGGTCCTTGGACTTCTCGCCGACAAGACACAAGCTGTGGGCAATGTTTCGGGGCAAGAAGAGCGGGATCATTTCCTTGGTCAGGTCTTTGGGCTCGAATGCTTTGTCAAGTCCAAAACCTTGTTCAAAGATATTTCCAGATGGAATGCCGTCCTTGATATGTTGCTTAAACTCGGCAACAAGAAGATTTGGCTGAGGCCTCAATGTGGCTGGATTCTGGTTCAGGCACTGGAACAAATGACAGAGGAGGCCACGGAAGCAACGTTGTCCAAGGTTGCGGGTGCTGGTATGGCTCAGACCCCAGAAGGAGTAGCGGCATGGATCGTGTCGTTGAATCGTTACCCGAGACTACAACTTTCACCGTGGAAAAATCCGTTGTCCAACAAATCACTCGGGGACCTCGCAGCTGTTCTAAGAGAAAACTTCAAAGAATCGACGAAGGACCCCAAGGAGAAGCAAAATGGTGCCAAACAAGCATCTTGGAGTGCTCAGTTGCATTTTGTCTGGGATCTCATCCTAGCACGCTTCCTAAGTGCCAACTCCAATTCAAAAGAAGAGGACTTTGATCAATTCTGGAACCGAGTTGTCGATGGTATGTATTTTTAGATATGTGTCTAACTGGAAAAAAAAAAAAAGAGAGAAATCACTAATTCTTCGCAGATGGGTTATTTTCAAAGCAAGCGACAGATGGGCAAAAGTTCAAAGGCTTCATGGTATTCGAAAAGATGCTCAAGGGCTTTACCGAGACAGCCCCAAGACTGCAAGCTCTATTCAGCCGAAACTTCATGTCTTGCTTACTGAACCAAGCTTCGAAAGAAGATCGCTACTTACACCGAGCTGCGACTAAGGCACTGAAGGCCATTGAAGAAGTAGTAGCATCGCACCCTGACACCTTGGCCCCTATTCTTGCCAACCTACTGGGGAAAAACGGAAATTATGCCTTTGATCAGAGATCAAATAGCAAGACTGTGGACAAACTGCTGCAAAACATAAATAAGCAAAATGTGGAATCTGTTTTGGCTGTCGTCAAACGCCCCATCAAGCTCATGAAGAAGAAAGAAGATGTGGAGGCTCAGGCCACTGTGAGAACTTACTCCGACTACCTGGCAAAGATTTTGAACGCATTTGCCTCGGCGCCCTCGGAGAATGATAGACTGGACTCACAGCCTGAGAAAGTAGGCGAGAAAGAACGTACAGAAGCGGGAGCAGCAAGAGGCTCTTTTGTCAAGACCTTGCAAGAGCTCACAAATGTGGCGTACGGCCAACCAGCTGAAATCCCGAGGGATGCGCTGACTGACCAAGTCAGAGAGATGTGCCGATCTCGTCTTGAAACGTCTCTCGCGAAGCTCGCTCGTGCCAGCACTGACTTTGCCGTATTCTGCAAGGCAGTCGCGTCGATAGACTCCAGCGCGATGAACATGACCCCGGAGATCGAGAAAGCCAAAGATGCGGCCCTCGTTCGGATGGGCAAACTCTTAAAGAGCAATTCTGACGCTGCGCAAGGTTTGGCAATGCTCCACGCCATATCCATTTTCCAGCTGTACAACGAAGATCCTGATGCAATGGACGTATTGGACGACCTATCCCAGTGCTATGATAAATTGCGGTCTGGAGATACAACCAGTGGAAGGAGCGAAGGGGGGTCGGAGCTCTTAGTTGAGATTCTTCTCTCAATGGTTGCTCGACCTTCTTCATTGATGAGACAGGTTTCTCAGCAAGTGTTTGGCGTATTTACCAGCCAGATGTCTGCCGAAAGCATCGAGCTCCTGACGGGGCCCCTCGCCTCGGGTGAAAGCACCAAGGGTCAGAAGGAGCTGTTCAATACCGAAGATGACGCAATGGAGATAGGCAGCGATGCGTCTGAAGGAGACGACGACGAAGATGGTGTCATTAACGTTGAGGATGCTTCTGACTTTGAGATTGATTCAGACTTGGAATTCGTTGAGTTGAATGGCGACGAGGAGTCTGATGGGAGAAAAGAAGAGGATGATGGCGATGAAGAATCCGAGGACCAAGATGATGATGATGATGATGAGGAGGAGGAGGAGGAGGAGGAGGAGGATTCTGGTGATAGCGGCAACGGGGAGAGCGAAAGGAAGCTCAATCAGAAAGGAGAGTGGGATAACCCAGAAGAGCTAGACGACATACTCGGCAATATCCTAAACAGCCATCGTCTTGACAAAGACGCGGAAGCCGAGTCTTCCGAGGACGAAGGCGACATGTCAGACTCCCAAATGTTTGCTCTCGAAGAGCAACTCTCGGCCGCCATAGCCCCACGCATCAAGGCAAACACGAACGACACCAAGAAGCAGAAAAAAGACGCCAAGCAGTCCGTCGTCAACTTCAAGCACCGGATCCTCGACCTCCTAGACATCTACGTCAAGAACGAAGCTCTCAACCCCCTTACTTTCTCGATACCACTGCCACTACTCACTCTCATGAGAACGACGTCAACAAAAGCACTCGCCAACAGAGCCTACGAAGTCATTCTGAACCTCCGCAAGGCAATCAAGAAGGCCCGAGCGAATGTTCGATGCCGGGGACGCACGACTCCGTCCCCGCCAGCGGAAGACCTGCTGCCCCTCTTGCTGGAATGCCACGACGAAGCAGGCAAGGATGACTCACAGGCATACGCCAAGGCGGCCAGCGCGGCGAGCCTCATTGTTGCCTCAACCATGTTCAGACGGGACAGGGAGTCTATTGAGCGGATTGCGGCCGTGTACGCGAAAACAGAGTCGGCTTGGGTGCTGAACAAGGTCAAGATGCATGGCTCATTCTTCAAGGACTGGCATGACTGGGCGCAGAGCATGCGCAGCAACTAGTTGAGAAGTGTACTTGAGAGGTCATGAAAATGCAACGATTACCCTGCCATGTCTGTGGGTTCCCCGAATTTACTTCCTGACCTGCTGCTGTTCGGTTTGATATATTTGTTTCAATAAAGAGAGAGTATGTTTCAAGGTTCAACAAGGTACAGACAATCTCGATTGCATTTCGTTTGGCATCCCCGTTGAGCTTGACGAGGTTGCTCAACACGTCATGCTGTGCGTGTTGTCGAGTCAAGTCGCCAAGTACATAGTGTCGGCCACTTCAAGGACGAGCTTGATCATATCGTTCAAGTTTCCCAATCAACCCATTGATAAAGCCTTCAATACTCTATGAAACCTGCCGACTGTGATGATGGTACAAGTGCTCGCGCCCACGTGCGTCGTCCACACTTTCGTTCGTTCCTGCCATTGCCTTCCTTCCACCCTCTCTACTCCTCCATCTTATCGTCATCCTTCTTTTCGTTCTCGTCGTCGTCGTCTGAATCATCCTCGGCCTTTGCTAACCTCTCGGCCTCCTCCCTCAACTCCTTGGGTACCTCCATGTGGCGGCCCTTGGTAGGTCCATCCACAACACTAATCCAGGTCATTTCCAGCTCGAAATCCTTGTCCTTGTTGTCCTTTTGGGCCACGTAGATGATTCTCGCAGCCTCCTTGACGGCCTCCTGGAGCGTCATGTTTTCAGACTGCAGGTCCAGCTTCTCCAACTCTGCCTTGGCAGCTTGACGACCTTTGCCAGTCGCGGCACCGTAGTAGCCCCAGTACATACCGCTGGGCTCAATCATGTACAGGAAAGGACCGCCATGCTTGCCGGGCACCTTGCCCCCCGCGCCGCATTTAGGTCCAGAGCCCACTTCTCCGTCAACGGGGGTTTCTTCCGATGTGTCGACGCCGCCTATGATGGCGGTGATGCCAAAGGGTCGCACAGAGCCGTACATAGTGTATGCCTGGAGATAGCCGCCCATTCTAGAGGCAAGGTCGGAGGTGGGGATGGGTGTTTTGAAGTTTTGGCGCCAGCTCTGGGACTCGTCACGGGCTCGATCGACAAAGTGGCGGCCATCAGGGACCATGCCTGAGTAGACCTACATCGATGCACATGCATGGTTAGCCAAAAGACCCTGATGATAAAGAAAGAAGAAGAAGAAGAAGAAACATACCACTCCAACATGTTTATCAACTGTGGCAATTCGTTTGTTTGCGCCGGCCTTTAGCAGCTTTGATGCCACCACCTTCTCGACCGCCAGGACGACACCGTCCTTGCACCGAATGCCAATTGACGTGCCGCCGTTCTCTACGGCCTTGACTGCATATTCTACCTGGAAGTTTCGCCCGTCTGGTGAGAAGATGGAGTTGAGAAGATCGTAGCCGGTACCTATCGACGTCTGCGTGGAGGAAGGTGTCCATTTGGTTAGCCAGCTTCACTTTACACATGGCATGGCGCTTTGGCACAACCGTTGCCGTTGCCGTTGCCGTTGCCGTTGCCGTCGGACGGCAAAGGTTATTATCTCACCATGATGCTTGTATGTTCGCCGTGGAGCGTGTTTCAAAGACGAATCTTGCCGAGGAGAAGACTGTTGTGCTTGCAAATGGCAAGAGCTTGGACGAGGGGAATTTGACGAGGGCGAAAATGGGCTTGGAGCTTCACCAAGCAAGCAGGCAGCCTGAGCTGCGTACTGCATGCAATGCAATTGCTTGCTTGCGAGGCTGGCAAAAGCCCTGGTGCCTGAGGTGTCAAAAAGCTGAATGGAAGCACCAGCCACATGTGAGGTCTGTGACTGGTGACTCGTGAGGTCTGTGAGGTCAGGAGCTTGGTGTGGCTCAAGCGCCGTGTGGCTTGACCTCCCTTACCCGATGGGCCGAGTTTATCGGACCCGGGCCTCGGACCTTGACACAGAAAGGAAAGGACCTTCTCCATCATATCGTACATGAGCGACGACACATTTTCCTGTTGGCAGAGAATAGCGCACGCCAAGTAAATACTCGGCTCCGCGGTGAAAGAATTTTGTCCGAATCTGTGATTACCCATTGGGGCGGGCCTTTCTTCTCGGTGCGTCGATGGTGTTTCGGAAAGATGGCCCCGTGACAGAGGCAATCGATGACGGGGTCGAAGGGCAGCGGTTATCAACTTATCATCATTAGTGCAGGTGCTGCGTCAACGTCACCCAGCGTCACCGGTTGCCCCTCCATCGTCCTCGGGGAGGATCGCCGTCTCGTGATACCGATATTGTCTGCGGAGTAGTCCGTACTGAGTAGTCCGTACTCCGTAGTCACTTCCTGGTTAGAACCGGCCTCAGGGGCCACTTGCGGTGGGTGGACAGCGCTGAGAGTGCCTGTCTGCTGTCTGATGCATGCCCTCTGCTCTGCGCCTGCCCTGCGCCTGCCCTGCGCCTGCCCTGCGCCTGCCCTGCGTCTGCTCTGCGTCTGCTCTTTATAAAACGAATTCACCCAGTCCCTACTCTACAACTACCACTTCTCACCTCCCACCGTTGTCCTTCTGTTTCTCGTGGCTCTTCGAATTTGCTGTTCCTTTGATTTTACCACCCGAGTAGTTTAGTGGAAACATACCTGATTGTCTTGTTCGCTTCCTTCTACAGGTCATCGTCCGAAATAGAGCAAGAACAGACCCATTCACGCCCCGCCTCCCTGGTCCTGGTTGATACGGTTGATACCCAACGGCAGAATAACGACCCAACCGAGTCGCTGTTTGAGAAAGAAAACGAACCACAACCGAGGGGTACAAAGTTTATCTATTGCCACGAGAGAAATCGAGAGAAATCCATGTCAATCTGACAGGCGGCTTCGAACATTCGTCTCAACCCTTTTGTATCGAATTTCAGATTTGCCATATGCCCGAGGTACGTTGTGTCACACCGAAGCCAGCCAGCCGAGTGTGGTGTACGGATCTGTAACTTATAAGCCGGCCGCTTTCCATGCAACATGACACTGATGCGTTTTTTTTCTAGATCATGGTTTCTGTCCATGCTGCCATGTATGGGAATGCTCAGCAGGTTCAGGATGACCTTGCCAATCTCTTTTCTCGTAACATGACTTTCAATCCTGATTTGCATGCTTCAACTCCCAAGGAAATACCTAGGCAAGAGCCCGCGATCAACATGCCCGTCCCTGCCTCTCAGCCTGTTGTCTACTCAATTTCTCAGCATTATAATCATTCTGCACATCATGCGACATCTTTTCCTCAGCAACCAGCTGAGCAAGTGCAGTCGCCAATTCCGCGACCCTCTTCAGAACCTCCCCAGACCGAGCTTTCATCCGTCGAATATATTCTTCGCAACAACGGATTGGATCCAGCTATCCTGACACCATCACAGCTGCAACTCTTTCGCATTGCCGATGACGCCCAAAAGATACGTCTCTTGGAGCTGTGGAGCATATGCCCACCGAACAAAGCCCAAGAGATCCCCGCCCTCGCCTGGAGCAGCACTTCTGTAGACCAAGAAGAGCAAATGGCCCGTTTGCGCTATGAAAGGCAGCAGAATACCACGATGAGCCTGGATGGAACCCCAGTTCCAGACGGCTGAGGGGCGATGGACTCAGCAGAATGGGGCATCGGAGAGCGAGCCGTACATGGTTTCCGGGTATGAGGAACTGATGCGAAGAGAGTATGAGGGACAGTCTATTGGCAACAAGCCCAGAGACGTCTACAATCATCTTGGCTCTGCGGTAGGAGGCTGCCATTACTCCAGGGCTTCTGATCCCGTGTACAAGGGATCCGACTACCATGCACAACAGCAGCAATTGGATATGGCTGCTCAGTATGGAGCATTCGAGCAATCCAGGGCTGCTGCCATGGAGGTGGATGCTATGGATATGTAAAGTTGCTTATTGGAGCGATTTCAAAGCACATGCTCTCATATGCTCCCAACGAATAGACGATACGATACACAGGTGATTTCGGGCACTGCATTTTCTTGTGTTACTGCAACGAATGCACGAACGAAAGGAGGACAAGCTCGTATGAAGGATCGCGCTATGTTATATACCAGTGTTGGCAGGAGCTCAGAGATAATTTGCTTGTTTTCTTTTACTCTATTCACTTCCACTCTACACTTTTCCTCTCTCCTCCTCCCCCACCGGTAAGCGTAAGCGTGGATGTGGTGGCTAACCAAGAATTTCAGAATTTGGGTTATTCAGAAGCCAGAACAAGGTATGTGAATCGGTCCTTCCCCCAAATACACACAGGTCCGCTCTCTGGTCAATCCTTTTACTGCTCGACACTCATTGCATATGCCCAACTCCAATGCCATCGGCCAACAGATTTGTTTCTTGATCTGAACAGATAGGTGGCAATGTAGTCATCATGATAGAGGAATAAATACATCAAGCCTACCCGGCCAAACTAAATTCATCATCGGTCTTCCATGTGAAATGCAAACTGTTTCTTCCGCCACATCGCTTCCACGTCGCGTCGATGTCGAATAGCACATTCAAAGTACTTTTCGCAGCAAAACGTTCGCTAAAAGGGGTATCGATGTAATTGCACGCTCTAACCCTGTATGTAGTCTTAAGTGTATGCAAGTAGATCATTCTAACGTAACGGGCATGACAACGTCTAATCAAATCACAGTCTTTGCGAGCTTCTTAGCCAGAGCATCGACATCCTTGTCCGTGAGCTGCACGACGGGCTCTTCTTGAGCCTCCTCTGCTTCCTTGACCAACTTATCGGTGCGCTCCTCAACCGTGATATCCCCTTCCTCCTCGTCCTCGCCCTCTTCATCGGAGCTGAGATCCTCGAGATCGCTCAGACTATCCACGCCCCATTCATCTTCGTTAATCACGTCCCCAGCAAGCCTCTCCTTGCGTTCGTCAAGAAGCTCCTGCAGGGCGAGAATAGACTCATCATCCTCTGTGAATTTATTGCCGTTCAGTTCGATACGTTTGAGGGCAGGAAGACCATCTTTAGCAGCACTGGCCAGCTTCTTCACACCAGGGGCGGTAATGTCGTTGAACTGCAGTCGCAATATCTCGAGCTTTTGATTCTCGCCCTTGGAAAGGGACTCGGCAAGGAGAACGGCGCCCTCGGCACTAAGTAAGGAATCACCGATGCCGAGCTCGCGGACAACGGTCCAGCTGGTAACAACCTGTGCTAGTGCTTTGCCGCCCATTAGGGTGAACGTGTTGTCCTGGAGATCCAGAACCTCGATCTCTGTGGCGTGAATCAAGCCCTCACTGATCAAGTGGGAGATGCCCTCCTGGCGAATACCGTTCTGGACCATCTTGATCACTTTGATGTTCCTGTGAAGGTTATATGTCTTGGCCCACGCTGTCATGCTGCCATTCTCCAGTCGGTTTCGACCGCAAATCACCGTCTCCAGGTCCGGCACCTGCTTTCCATCCTTGCGTGCAGCTTCCTTCTTGGCGTGAAGTTCCGACAGAGCATCGGCGACCAGGATACCAGCGTGAGGACCGAGTCCATTATTGTTGAGGTACAGGTGCTGCAGGGGCACGTGGGCTGAGAGAAACGCAACGAGGGGGGCCTGTGTGTTGAGGCCAAAGGCGTTGTCGTTCAAGTTGACTGTACCAAGGTTCGGGAGGTTCAAGACGGACGTCAGCAGTGAAGACAAGGCCTCAGGGATTTCGGACAAGAGTCGACCAGTGAACATGTCGGCAAAGTTGGCAACCTATTGTCAGTCGGCGTGTGAGCTGGTGGGACTATTCCTGTTTTAAAGAAGACTTTGCGGAGGAGAGGGTGCACCTTGAGGTTCTTCTTGGTTGCCAAAACTTCACCGAGGGCTTTGCATGCTTCGACGCCCAGGGTGTTGCCGAGGAGCCTGACCTCCTCGATGTCGTTGTCGCGGAGGTCCTTGATATGGGCTTCGACGTCGGCGGCCGAGTCGAGCTTGAGACCCCTGCCCTCAAGGGTGAATATCTTATCAGAGCTTGCCATCGTATGGATATTGGATATGGAATGTTTCTACCACAGCTAACAATGGGTTAAGAAAGAAAAAGAGACTTGGCCGTGGGAATGGCAAGTGGGAAACGCTGTAATGGTGGTGTTTTGCCAATATTCAGATAAGCAAATTATATAGTGGGGGCGGGGCAACGACAGAGAAATGTAGTTTGTATTATATGACAGGGTAGGCGCCTTGCTGCAGTGAGTGCAGCTACTTGGTGCACGTCGCGCCGATTTGCCAGGAATGATCCAGCGTATTAATACGGCAACCGCCAAACCCGGAAGAAGAGGCGGTGGGTGGGAAGCCCGGAGGTTGATGTTGTGGCCTGGATCTTGCCTAGGCTAGAGCGGCACGTGACTTGAGCCAATCAGCATCGGCCCATTTCGGAACGCTGGATTTTCTCGATGGGTATGACCTCTCCTGCTGAGCCTTCTCGAACCCCCGACCTCGAAATCGATTCGACCATAGCCGCCTCACACCCTCATCACGGCTTCCACCACGGCTACGGTATAGCTTGCCAATTATGCTGGCAAGGTCTTGCTTGCGCTCGACGCGCACCCTCAATGGGTTCCGAAATGGCGTGAACAATGTTTCCCAGGTATGATGGCCTCACATTTCCGGCTCGACTTCCTGCCCTGCGCCCCCCCCCCCGGTTTCGTGATTACCGAGGAATATCAATCAGCACCTGCACCAACGCCATGAAACCACATGAATCGACTTGCGTATCCATTACTCGCTCAGGAATCCGATGCTGATGTTTTTCTTCTTCTTTTTCTTATTCTGCTGTACAGCGCGCCGCCTCCACGAGCTCGGGTACTGCCGGGGAAGCATCCCCTGCGCGATTGAACTTCGCTGCTATTGCCTCAACCACCGTCGCCGCCGGTTCCATCGCTTGGTACTATCACCTCTATGGACCCGTGGTATTTGCCGGAAGCCCTGCTGAGGAAGGGTACGTTTGACAAGAATTCGATTCCCATGTTCCCATGAGCTCTTTGGCGGTCTTGCCGACTACCATAGCTGTGTGTGGCATAGATAGCCGTGTTCGGAGTACGGGCTACTTTGCCCACTAAAATTGCTAACTTATCTCTTTAGTCTGCATGCCACGTCTTATCCTTGGGTTCACCAGCAGTGGTTGAAGACTTTCGACCACCAGGCGTAAGTTCTCTCTTCCCTCGGCAAATGCTGCCAAGCACATACATGCCTGGATAGGAAACTTGTTTTCCTTTCCAAGTCTTTATTTTGCCCCTAACGTTGCTCTCTTAGTCTTCGCCGTGGTTTCAAGGTCTACAGTGAAGTTTGCGCTTCATGCCACTCCCTGAGCCGAATCCCTTACCGAACACTGGTCGGCGCCGTCTTGACCGTCGATGAAGCCAAGGCTCTCGCCGAGGAGAACGAATACCCCGGCGAGCCCGATGAGCAGGGCGAGATCCAGATGCGGCCTGGAAAGCTGGCCGATTATATCCCCGACCCCTACAAGAATGAAGAGGCTGCCCGATTTGCCAACAACGGTGCTCTTCCCCCGGACCTGAGCCTGATCGTCAAGGGTCGCCACGGCGGCTGCGATTACATCTTCAGCTTGTTGACTGGTTACCCTGAGGAGCCTCCTGCTGGTGCTCAGGTCGCCCCTGGCATGAACTTCAACCCCTACTTCCCCGGAACTGGCATCGGTATGGCTCGTGTTCTCTATGACGGCATCGTTGAGTACGAGGATGAAACTCCTGCTTCCACCTCTCAGATGGCCAAGGACGTTGTGGAGTTCCTCAACTGGGCTGCCGAGCCCGAAATGGACGACCGCAAGAAGATGGGCTTGAAGGTTCTCATTGTCACGTCGACTCTATGGGCCATCAGTGTTTGGGTTAAGCGATACAAGTGGGCATGGCTAAAGTCGAGAAAGCTGGCCTACGACCCCCCTGCGGAATCCAAGATGCGTCGCTAAGCAGCGTCCCGGCTGTGCGTCATGTGTATACTAGTCTCTCCCCTTAGAGAAGCTCCTTTGTCGGTGGACGCGGCTAGAACGGAGGGATGGTGGGTTTCAAAAATGAAGGAAACACGGATGGTAGAGTGTAAATCAGGTGAAACAATTTCAATATCTTTTTACTTTTGTTGTAGCTATCAGGATATGTGTTTCTGCACTAATTTGACGGCTGGATGACATGTGGAGCGCAATGACGAACAACTCGAATATCTTTGGACGTGGTGGATACTGCGACCTGACAATCATGACTAGCACTGATGGATTAGATTGCACTTATTCTTATGGATTGGACATGGACGGATTATGAATACGGACAGGGAGAATGAATGTTGAAGAGTCCTGAGGACTCGAGCCGGCTGGCGCTGGCAGTGGGCACAACGAAACAATTGAGCCTGGTTGCTGGTTGGTACCCACTGTAATCAACGGAGCGACTCACTGTCAGTGGCCCGGCCTTATTCTGCCCAAACATACATACGCCGATCGATATTATTGATGGGTCTAATTTGAGAGCTGTACATGTAGGGCGGCACTCCGCTCGGCAACGAACCCCGTCGGCCATTTAATCCAAGATCCAAGCGCCCAACAAGAGCACTCCTGGCCCTCCTGGCCCTCCTGGCCCAAGCCGCTTCCCACTGGCATGAGTCTTTCACTATTTCCTACTCGCAGAATCTAGCTGCAGCTCGTGACCAAGTACAGGCATCGCATTCCGACCAAGCCGTCCCGTCCCCTCCCGTCCCCTCCCGTCCCCTCCCGTCCCCTCCTCTTGCGAATCCATACAGACTGAAACCATGCCTTTTGTTGTCACCGACAACGACGTTCAATCAACACGCAAGCGACGACGGGACGACGACGACGACCACAGCAGCATTCGCCGACCTTACGAACAAGATAGGCACCAAGACCACTACCTACTAAACGCGGCGCAGGACTTTGGCCCGTCCCGCAGAGTCCTCCCCCTGTCGTCCAAACCCAAGCGAGCCCGCATCATCACCTCCTCCTCCTCCGAAGATGAGAACAGCAACATCCATTGTCTCAGCCGCGATGGCTTCGCAGCAGCAGCACACCGACGTCGCCCATCGCAGCAGAAAACACCTCCAGACCAACAAGCAAACATACATGTAGGAGGCAAGACACCCTTGCGGCCTACTGCCGCCGTATTGGCCCCATGCTACATTTGCCACAGACGACCCACCAAGAAGTCGGATCTCGACTCATTCGCGCAATGCGAGGGATGCGGAGAAGTAGCATGCTTCGTGTGCGTCAGGCTGTGCAGCGGGTGGAACGAAGACGACGGCATGTCCGTCATCTCGGAACAGGAGATGCTGTCGCGGTCATTCCACATGGGTGACGCAGACGACATGACGGCCGAGGCAGACGGGGAGCCTCAGCATCACGAGGGGCATCTACAACGATACAAGCAGGGAGGAAATGGAGAGAAACGAGAGAATGAAGCACGACGATGGGGTAAAGGATGGGCTGCTTCCGGTCACAGACCTGTCGTATGCAGCAGGTGCTGCGTTGAGAGAGGCCGCGAAGGGGAAGTCGTCTGCTTGGGATGTCTGTCCGGCATGCCTGGTGCTTGAAGGCCGGGATTTCGCGGCACTGAACATGGATACAATGTTTGATGACTCCCATATCATGGCCAATGTATCTTGTTGATAAGGCTTGCTTGCACATACATGCAGAAAAGGGGGGTTTTTTTTTCCCCCCCATTCTTGCATTTCCTTCGCCACTGCATCATGGATTCAGGTTTATTTTTGATTTTGTGCCAAAGGATATCATAAAGGATGGCATGTTTCGATCAAACGGGGGTTTTTCTTCTTCGAAAAATATGGGAAAGACGTTTATCTCGTAAATAGCATATATATATCCACATCATACACCACAAGCCCTTGTGGATGGACAGTTTACTTACTAATTCCAGGCATCGGCTTTTGAGAATTTCAAAGGTATCATCTCGCCTTTTGGAAATTATGAAACGCGTTTCTGCTTACTTTGCTTCGCTGCTTCCTCCGTTACCCATAGATGCTGCAATTTACTTTCCCATTCATGTGACGCGATCGAGGACAAGATGTCGCCAAACGCCTGCCTCCATGTAAACGTCGGCTACGGCATTATTGATCTTTCGATTTTTAGAAGCTCGAGCCTTTGTATTCCTCCCATAATCATACACCAAAAGTTCTTTAAAATACACAAATAGTCCGCTCTAGTTATATTGCATGTACGTAGCCGTCGAGTTGAACTTGAGGTTGCCCTTGATGACCTTGTCCACAGCACTCAAAAAGTCCTTCTCCGAAGCTACCTTTCTCCTGGCTCGGATGGCAAACATGCCGGCTTCAGTGCACACACTCCTCAGCTCTGCACCAGTCGCGTTGGGGCACAGACGAGAAATAAGCTCCCATCGAATATCTCGCTCGACCGACATACTCTTGGCGTGAATGCGAAGAATGTTGGCTCGGCCCTCGAGATCGGGCAGGGAGAACTCAATCTTTCGGTCAATACGGCCCGGTCTCATCAGCGCGGGATCTAATGTGGAAGGTCTGTTGGTGGCAAACATGACCTTGATGTTTCCTCGCGCATCGAAACCATCTAGTTGAGTAATGAGTTCCAACATGGTTCTCTGCACTTCGTTGTCGCCGCCAGCACCATCGTCAAATCGGGCACCGCCGACAGCATCAATTTCGTCAAAGAAAATGATGCAGGCTTTCTTTGTCCGCGCCATCTCAAACAGTTCGCGCACCATTCGAGCGCCTTCACCGACGTACTTCTGGACCAGTTCACTACCAATGACTCGGATAAAAGTAGCATCTGTTCTGTTGGCTACGGCGCGAGCACACAGAGTTTTGCCTGTACCAGGGGGGCCGTAGAGTAGCGCGCCCTTAGGAGGGTCAATCCCAAGATTGACAAAGCGTTCAGGGGACAGCAGAGGCATTTCGACAACTTCTCTCAACTTCTCAACTTGTTCTTTGCAGCCTCCAACGTCGCCATATGTGACATCGGGTTTCTCCTCCACAGTCATCATGGTAACGCTGGCATCGATCTTAGGTGGCAGTGGCAACATGATTTGATACTTGGTGCGGTCGACACCAACACGCATGCCCTCCTCGATATCGGTCGGACTCACGCGTTCTCCCAGCTGCACGACGAATTTGGCAATCTGCTTGACATTGATGATATATTTCTTCTTTGACTCGTCGCCTTTCTCGTCTTCGATAATCTTGGTACATCGTGCAACTTGGAAGGGCTGCTCTTCGTTCATTCGTTGTCGATCGGCGGCGACATCCCACAGATGCGGAGGTGCAAGACCCGTGTCGGATTCCTGTGCTGCGTTAGACGACGCACTTTCGGCAGACCTATGATTTGGATAGCACATACCTTGACGCCAATCTTTTCATCCACACTTTGCTGTTTCTCTTTGATCTGTTTCTCTAGCTTCTTGGTCGCCGCACCATATGGCGCGGCGCCGTAGGTCTTGAGAACCTGAATATCCCTTGGAATGGACTTAGTCGACAAATACGGGTCGCGATGTCAGATGGGTTACTCATACTCATCTGTGAGGGGGGTGATCTTCTTCTCTTCTATCTCATCATCGGCAAACTTCTTCTGGTACTTCTCCCAGCTTGAGCCAGTCGCGGAAGGCTAGCAATAGTTAGTGGCTTAATACCGTTGCAGAGGCGAAGGTAGGTAGGGAGAGGGCTTACCATGATGGAGATCCGCCTACTAGGCGCGTTGCCGACAGAAGAAGAAGATTGAGTAAGTTGGCCTGGGCGAGGTCGGGCACACGCGGTGATGATCAAGCGAAATGAACAGTCGTTACGTGAATGATGGGAGGCCGGATGGAAGACTCGTTGTGTGATGTCTTTGTAGGCAATGAGAGCATTCCGTAATCTGAGTTATTAGGTTGCCTTGAGCTGCGAGCACAGCACAGGCCCCTGCTGGCGCTAACCCGCGTTGGGGCTGGCTGGGTGCAGGTGCTCACCAGGTGGCACAGCACAAAAATGTGCAAGGTCGGAGCGTGGATAATCTGTGGCCCGACGCCAAAATTTCTGGAGACCGCCCATGGCGGAGTAAGAAGGTGGGATATCTCAACTTCTCAACCAGGCTGCCAGCATCCCGCCATTCAGCGTTTCGGCATCAAGCTCGCTGTCAAACACACAAGTCTCGACGAACCCCGCCCGCAGCTCACATTCGTCGCCATCATGTCAGCATCAGCAGTCTCTGCTGGGCAGTCCCAAAATGCCACCTTTAGGGTACGAGGAGCTTGAGCTGCTTTGCTGTCCCAAGCTATCGTCGAGAACCAACCTCGCTAACAGGCTCTTAGGACAAGGAGAAGCCCATGGCTGTGCGATCATCCAACATTGTCGCTGCTCGAGGTACGATCATCCCACCGCAGTACGATTGTTTGAAAATTACTAAGTTAGTTTCAAGCTGTCGCCGATGCCATTCGAACGTCTCTTGGCCCTCGAGGCATGGACAAGATGATTCGAAGTGGAAAAGGAGAGACCATCATTACGAACGACGGACACACCATGTTGAAAAGCATGTCAGTCATGCACCCTACCGCCAAGATGCTGGTGAATGTGGCTGGGGCCCAGGACGTTGAAGCCGGTGATGGCACAACTTCAGTTGTTGTTATCTGCGGAAGCTTGCTCGGTGCTGCAGATCGACTTCTGTCAAAGGGTGTCCACCCCTCCGTCATCTCAGAGGCCTTCCAGCGTGCATCCGCCGCCGCCGTTGAAGTTTTGCATGACATGTCCCAACCCATCACCCTCAGCGATACCTCTGCTCTCTTGCAGGCCGCCAACACGTCTCTGTCATCCAAGATTGTGTCACAATACTCGAATTTGCTGGGCCCCATGGCTGTCAACGCCGTGACCAAGATCATTGATGTCAAGACGGCTGATAATGTGGACCTACGAAACATTCGCATTGTGAAGAAGGTTGGAGGAACTATCGAAGACAGCGAGCTTGTTCCTGGCCTGGTCCTGCACCAGCCAGTCCTCAAGAACGCGGGTGGACCTACCCGTATGGAGAAGGCACGCATTGGCTTGATCCAATTCCAGCTTAGCCCGCCCAAGCCTGATGTAAGATGCCAGATCTAATTAAGGATTATTTTCAGTCTTCTATGCTAACTCTTTCCCCCTTTTCTAGATGGAGAACACCATTCAGGTAAACGACTACAGACAGATGGACAAGATTGTCAAGGAAGAGCGTCTCTATCTTTTGAACATGGCCAAGAAGATTAAGAAGGCCAAGTGCAATGTCCTTCTTATCCAAAAATCAATCCTCCGCGATGCTGTCAACGACTTATCCCTGCATTTCTTGGCCAAACTGGGCATCCTAGCCATCAAGGACATCGAGCGAGACGAAGTAGAATTCATTTGCAAGTCGACAGGGTGCAAGCCTATAGCCGACATCGACTCTTTCACTGAAGACAAGCTCGGTTATGCGGAACTGGTTGAAGAAGCTGAGTCATCAGGCTCTCGAATGGTCAAGGTCACTGGCGCCAAGGCTAGCGGAAAGACCGTGTCTGTCGTCGTCAGGGGAGCCAATTCGCTGATTCTGGAGGAGGCCGAGAGAAGCTTGCACGATGCGCTCTGCGTCATGCGCTGTCTGGTGAAGAAGAAGGCTCTAATTGCTGGAGGTGGTGCCGCCGAGATTGAGATTGCGGCTCAGTTATCTAAACAGGCCCGCAGCCTCACGGGCACAGAGGCCATCTGCTGGAAAGCCTTCGCAGACGCCATGGAGGTTGTTCCTACGACATTGGCAGAGAATGCTGGCTTGAACAGCATCAAGGTGGTCACAGATTTGAGACATCGACACGAAATGGGAGAAAAGAATGCCGGAGTCAGCATCAAATCTGGTGGTGTCAACACAAATATTTCCAAAGAAAATGTGTTGCAGCCGCTGTTGGTGAGCACGAGTGCGATTGAGCTGGCGGCGGAGACTGTGAAGATGATTCTGAGAATAGACGACATTGCCCTGACGAGGTAGATGAGAGCCTTCAGTAGGTTGATGTATGACATATCTACCAAAACAAAAAAGGAATAGAGTATAAAGGGGACACATTGTGATACCAAGGATGTTCATTTGCCTGTTTGCATATGCCACGAAACGTTATAGTACCTTGCGTTAATGCCATCATATGGGAAGGGGGCAACTGCTGTCAGTCGTACCTTCCTTGCCACGGATACTAGCACCACGCCCCCCCCCCCCCCCTCCAAGAAGAAAAACTCTGGAAGACACAACTTGTATCCTTAATCACGGGTATTTCAAGACGCCTTCCCAATTGTTCGGAATAGCATCATAGTATCTGAAGAAAATTAGCTGCCTCTCCAATGGCTCGACGAAGCACGCGAAATCGGTCCGGGGATGACTCTGATCCCAGCGTCATAGCCATGGAAGCACCAAAGCGAATCTACGAGGCAGGTGCTATGGCTCGCTGCATCACATCTGATGTCAAAGTGGAACTAATACCTCTACAATTTAACAGCTGAAAAAGGAGCGTGACGAACGAGCGAAAGCTATTCTTGTCCAGGCGGAAAAGGCGCTTGCCTCGGTGCGTCAGCAAGCAATGGCTGTTGGAGAGGAAAATCGTCGAAACTGGTCAGCCAAGTGTGCCAGTTGTGTCAGTGTGTTTTTGATATGATTTGAAACCCACCGCTAACCCCTGGTGATAGTGCTGAAAGGCTGGCCCAGAATCTAAAGAGAGTCATGGACCTTGTTGAGAAGAGGAAGCTGATTGAGGCTAGAATGCTAGACGTTGTGGCTGGCGTGCATTCGGAGATGCAGGAGGTTGAGGAGATGATTCTGGCAGGGTACAGGGGAAGACGGGACGAGGCCCAACTGTCGCTGGAGGCTTTGAGTGGCAAGCTGCCCCGTGGCAAAGGGTGAGATGTCCTGTCCACATTGCGGTTTCTCAGGACGTCGTTTGTTTTGATTCACAATGAGTGCTTGCCTGATGCAATATTGGCTCATATCACGAATCGAAGTTTGTTTTCTGCCACAAGTGCGCAGCGTGCAGACGAGTGATGGAACGGAATCATGACGTCGTGAGAGGAGGGTGACCCGGTGACATTATATTTTTTTCCCCACCTTCCCGTATCCCTTCAATGCACAAATAGTATACATGGTGTTTTGACATTCCCTTGGTGGTATATCCCAGGTTCGCCAGAAATCACACCTTGTATCCGAAACCAGCCATGCAGCTCTTATATTGCTTGACAAAGGATCTGCAATCGGCCGCCGGATCTGACGCATTCGAGAACAGCATGCACTCGTCTCGCTTCGACTTCTCCTCCTTGCACACACAGCATGGCTTTCTAGGCGTTAGCTTTCGTGAATCTCGTGCTCGGCATCGCACGGGTGGAGATTTCGTCGCATCATTTGCTGACCTTTGGCTTCGTGGCGTTGTCGGATGTCGCGGCGGGAGCGGCTTGCGCCGAGCTCGAGGCTGCGAATCGAGCGGTCAGTACGTGATGAGTCAGTAGAGTGATTCGGAGCCAACGTACGGAAGGCGAGAGGTTTGGCGTCCATGATACTTCTTGATGGGTAAATGCGCTGCGCTGCGCTGCGTTGCGTTGCAATGGAGATGGTATGCACAAAGGACGGAAGCTGGGATTTTTTGCCTACATAGTGACAACAGGATGGATGGGCTATTATGCGACGAGCTTGTCATTGGTACTCGTGCCACGCCACGCCCCACCTTCTACCGTGTTCAGTTTTTGGCTTAGCACTGTCTTCATGTAGCGAAACAATGCGGTTGTGAACCACATCATGAAAGAGCCTTATGAGACTTACAAAATAGCCTCTTCGGAGAATCTTGTTCAGTCTTGTTGGAAACCTTGGGCCGGGGACCTGTCTTGCGTACTTCATCATACCCAGCCGAGATTGAAGCTGCCCGATGGATCGCCTCGCCATCAAGGTTCATGTCATCATTCTTAAAGTTCTTAAAGCCGCCTTCAAGTTGCATCGAATTGTCCGTCTTGAAGAAGTGCGAGCGCACACGCACTTCTACTGCCCGGGATCCCTCCGGCACCCAGCGGATGAATGATTTGGGCTTCTTGTCATCCTTATCGAATACAGCCCGAACCTCCGTGACGAGGCCCCTGGTCGTGCTCTTGAAGAAGCTTACAGCCTTCACATGATGTGGTGCTTGGAAGAGCCCTACCGTCTCCCCACCCAGGCACTAGGCGGAAGCAGTCCTTACTTTCAATTTCGCGGAAATTTAATCGATCAATCAAGACTTTCTGCGTTGGTTGGACACTGGGAATAACCACCCATTCCGGTGTCCTTGGGGCGAAAATGGAATGCGGCACTCAGGCTGCGGCACTCAGGCTGCGGCACTCAGGCATGTCAAGATCAGTTGAATCTTCAACCAAAGCTACAGGGTCCAGAACTAGCACAAGTCGAGGCACCGTTCAAAGTTCTTGAAGTCGTGACTCCGAGCTCATTGATGAACGACAAGATGGCACCGAGTGGAACGCCACGGCGGCGGAGGGCCACCAAAGTGTAGAGAACAGCATCATTCGCATAGACAATGCGCACAATCATGTGTTGGATGCTGCATCATGCTGGTGAGCGAGGTTCGCCAGGTTCCTTCCTGCTTACGACTTTGCCAACAAAGCCACGCGTCACCAAGACAAGGTGGCGTCACCAATCGCACCATGACTCAGCCCTCGACACCTGTCGACACCTGTCGGGCACCTGTCGGCACCCCTCAACAGCCCGAGGCCGCGAATCCAGCTTACGGCGGGGACGCGCGGCGACGATTTATTTGCCTTGTCGTCGTATTAGAACAGCCTTGTCACTATCTAGAGCACTCTATTCCGAGCGCAGACATGCTAACCGCCTTGCGTTCTGCGTGCCGGGCGAAACATGTGGGCGTACGCGTTCCAACTGGACTTGCTCTGGCTGTCGTGGTTTGAAGTAGATGATGATGCCGCGTGGCGAAATGAGTCGAGCCTATATATATAAGGTATAAGTCGATACGCATGTCCGTCAGTCCCTCCAGAGAACAAAGCTCTTTTTCCAAACAAGCCCACGCTTTGGACAGACCACCTCCAACACATGTTTTGACAAAACAGACAACCTTCAGATATGTCACCTCAAGACCAACAACAGCAACATCAACCCTCCAACCCTCCTGGGTTCTGGGACTTCGTCTCCGGCTTTGACTTTGGTGGTGCGCAGAACCGTGCCCCTGGCCAAGGTGTTGACCATCAAAACGCTCCCCCGTTTCCTCAATTCTCAGGTGCATTTCCCTTTGGCGGCGGCATGCACCATGGACCGCCGCCTCACCCTCGTCAGAGTCATCACCCACCTCAACCGCCTCATCATGGTCGTCACGGCGTGTCCCCTCCCCCTCCTCCGCAGGCAGGGCCTGGAGTAGGTCACAGCCCCTGGGACCCAGGATATGACTGGAGTGACTACTGGTATAACTACGGACATGACGGCGATGATGAGCATGGCCACGGGCGCCGACGCGAGAAGCGTCGAGAACGTCGCGAAAGCCGCCGTCAGGGCCGCCGTCATCGTCGTCATGGCGAGGAGGGCACAGACGAGGAAGGCAATCCATCTGGCCGTGACCAAGAAGAAGAGCCCGAAAAGGCCACGGACAAGGGAAACGAGAAGAACAAGGGGCCTTCTCCTGACACGGCCAAGGCGAACGCCGACGTGCCCGATCCCGACGAAGTCGCCCCCGAAGACGGAGGAGGAGAATATCCACCTCCGTACGGATGGGATTCCGGCGGTTATCGCGGTCGCGGTCGCGGGCGCGGCGGCTTCGCTGCTGGTCGGGGTGCGGGTGCAGCATGGCACCGCGGTCGAGGCATGCATCACCGAGGACGACACTGCCCTCGAGGAACCGCAAGCGCAAGCGCAAGCGCAGGCGCAAGCGCAGGCGCAGGCGGCAACGGCTTCGACTTCCCGGCCATGATGCGCGGATTCGTCAACCACCCCTTCTTCCAGAACATGCGCGACCAGGCTGAGCGCTATCGATCCGGCACCAACTACCAGACCAACGACGCCGACTCGTTCGCGCCCCCCGTGGACATGTTCAACACGGAGCGGGCCTTTGTCGTCCACGTCGCCCTCCCTGGGGCCAGGAAAGAAGACGTCGGCGTGGACTGGAACCCCGACAGCAGCACCCTCAGAATCTCTGGTGTCGTGCACCGTCTCGGAGAGGAAGACCTCATCCGGGGTCTCGTGTCTGGTGAGCGACGAGTCGGCCTTTTCGAGCGAGACATCACTCTGCCCCCGCCCGGCATGGCCACGGACAAGGAGGACGTCGACGGCTCGTCCATCACCGCCAAGATGGAGGACGGCGTGCTCGTCGTGACGGTGCCCAAGATGGACAGGGGATGGACAGAAATTCGAAAGGTGGACATCCGCTAAGGAGATTCACCAACTAATCGAATCCTACGTCAAATGCCATCATCGGGCAACACATGTCTGGGAACCAATCAAGCAAGTCTCACTGCCATCCATCTTGTGGTCTGGTTCGGAGCAGAAAACGGTCCGAGGTCGAGTGCTCGGCCAACATTTCACAGCGAACAATTAGCCGTATCACTGCAGAGACGGCACAAAGGAAGAAGACATGTATGTACGTGTATATATATACATATAGGTGTAATGGTCAATGAATGCTGAGCTGTGCCATCTGATTCCCGAACAACTGCTGCATGTTCCTACGCCTGAGCCTATGCTATTGGGGGTATATAATACATATACTAAAAAAATTAGATTGTTGAACGGATGCGCGAGCTGCATGTGCTGAGGCATCTTGCTTGCTAGCTTGCTTGCTTGCTTCATATGAATGCAGATGCTATTCGCTCGCCTGCCAAGAATTGAACAAAGTGTAGCGTGTTTGCCACGAACAACAAACGAAAATTAGGGAGGGCTGCGTGCGTGCGGGCCTATGCGTGTTTGGGAGCTTGAATAAAAAGGGACGTCAATAGCAAAGACACGTGTGCAAGATAATGCTGCATGGCTTTCCCATCAGGCTGTCTGATTCTTCCCATAGTCCCATGGCGGAGGGATGGATGGATATCAAGGCATACCAGAGAGGGGACAATTGCCGTGAAGTCGACCCGAATCAGGCCTGTAGTATACTTGGACGAAAGAGAACCCCCCGAATAAAAGAAGGGAATGAAACTCGAGCATAACTCCGGGTATGTTGACATAAGTCATGACGCGCTTCTTGGCCGTAAATGCACACGGATAAAAAAAAAAAATAAACCCCCCATCATTCTGATAACTCGCTGGTAATCTCTTCCCGCACATGCTTGCACCATTTCAATATGGCGTGCTCAAAGTCTTGCCACACTTCAGGTCCATTGTTGTAGACCACACCAAGTACATCGACCTTGAGCATTACTTCAAAGCGGAGCTCAGCCGCCTTGACCCAGTAACGAAGATTGTCAGCCGATCGATACGGCTTTTGTGTGTCGGTGTGAAAGGTCGGAATAGCCCCGAATCGTCTCCTAGACTTTTTCACTGCGGCATTGTGTAGCTTTACAAGCCGTAGGCCATTCTGCAGGCTCTGGAGAAAAGGCGTTGGGCACTCTGAAGCTTCAGAGAGCGGTGTCCATTCGGGGAGAGGCTCTGCCCCTGGGTTCATTGACGACAAGAACGCCCTCTCTCGCTCATACTCTCGACCAGACCAGTCTCCACGGAGCCAGACCCAGCTCTCACGTTCAGCCCGCTCAGCCGACTCAATGTCGTGCTCTTGTTTCAAAATATCAAACACGGACTCGACCCAGCCTACCGTGGTCTTGATCTCCTCGTCCTTCATGCCACCCTTGAAATTTCTCGTGGCCATCTGCTTCAATACTTCCATCACGGCCAACAGATCTGCCCGAATCTGCTTCTCAGACTTGATAGAGTCCAGGCGATCCGGCAACTCATGTGCTGTGTAGTACATCTTGGCCGCTCGAATGGCCAAAGTAACCACGTCGAGAATGTGCATGCCTTGCAGCTCGTACCAATCTTGCGTGTTTTCCTCGGGCATATTTGGTAGCTGCGGCATGTCGGGCGACTCTCGATATGTCCCAAGCTTACGGGCCTGGACCTCGCCCAGAGCCTTTTGGCTGTCGTGTAGGCACGTCTCCAACTCCACCTTCAACTCTTCTATCTTTGGGGGCCTGGGAATTGGCTTTTCTTTCTGGTGATATGTGCTGACAGTCGGAGGAAGCATGCCGGGGTCGGACTCTGCGAAGCTATCCTCAAAGCCATCTTCGTCTGAAAGTTCCGTCACGGATTCCACTGCGTCGTTGAAGCTGGCGTTGGCCTCCATGTTGTGGCCACCCAGGTCTGTGGTGCTGTCCGCCGACACATCGGACATATCCATGTCTGGCCCAATGATGTGGGAAGCAGTGCTCGTCCCATCTAGTAGAGACAAGTCCAGCGTTGCCCGCTGATTTGTCCTCTTGCGCGCGAGCTGGCCTCCCTTGCCGTCCAGTAAACCGGTCCTAGCAAAATAGTACTGTAGGTGGGCAATGCTTCCCAAACTCATGACGCTTTCTCTCGATCTGGCGCTCGCGGCAAAGTCTGTGGCTTGCGGCCGCATGTATCCCCTTCGGCGGCCCTTGCTGTCCACGCTGTGCGTTGACTGCCTCGAAATGTTGGACACATCTGAATGCCTCGATGATCGGTAGGAACCGGACGACTGGCGTGAGAAGAGCTCACCACCGCCGAGTGAATCTCGAGAGCTCACTTCCGTACCCGAGGCATGTGACATGGATGAAGCAGTCGACACGCATCGGGACAGCTCAGGGCAGGCCCCGATGGCGAGAGTGGGCGATGTCTCGGGAGACGCGGGACGGTGGATAGGACGCTCGTTGATGGTCGCCATGTCAAAGGTCACAGTCTCGTCAATGCTGCAGGACAAAGGTTTGTGCAGGCTGTCGGAGAATGAGCCGGGCAGCGAAGAAGCAGAGCCACAGATGTTGGACGAGTGCTGGTGGTCTTCGGCTTCGTCCGGGAAGGATGGAGACTTGGACCGCAGGCGGCCAGGGCGTTGATCTACTGCATAAACAAAGGGAAGCTGCTCAGGCAGGCGCAAAGGGGTTCCAGGCAACAGAGGGCACAGGTGCTCGGGAAGATGCTGGGGGAGATGGATTTATTGAAGGACGCTGCGTGTTGGACCCGCGCCGGGAAAGCAAATAATAGTAATAAGGCTGGGAGGCAAAGAGGGCGGACGACCCGAGGAAGGCCAGAGTGGACGAAGCTGATCAGGGGTTCGATCGCCTTAGGACCGAACTGGTTATAGCCTGGTTGGCAGATTGGATGGACCGATTGGATGGACGGATTGACTGGACGGCAACAGGCGTGCGAGGCTCGAAATTGCGTCCCAGACGCCGCCTGGTTGATTGTAGTCCCGATCAAGGCCGCAGGAACAGCTTCCTTGGAGCCGGTGCCGGGGTCTGGTTTGGTCCGACGAAATCAAAAATGGCACAAACGGCTTGTAGACGCGCACAATTGCGACGCGAAATGGGAGTGCGTGCCCTCCCTCCGTCCGTCCCTCCGTCCCTCCCTTGTCCGGGTCCTGCGTCTGTCCTGCGTCTGTCCTGCGTCTGTCCTGCGTCTGTCCTGCGTCTGTCCTGCGTCTGTCCTGCGTCTGGGTCTGGGTCTGGGGCCCCAGCTGATGGATGCACTGATGAAGAATTCTGGCTCTCGGCGCAGAGATGCACATGCATGTGCGTCTGACCCTGCGTCTATTGTGTACTGCCCCTCGTTGATCCTGCCAAATGTACTCCGTAATATCTTGAGGATGTCGGCCGGCTCTGTTGTCGTTGGAGCTTGGCGCACTCCCGATCCAACAGCCGTGTGTGGCCAATCAGGGGCAAGAGTTGATGAAGGTGCTCGTTGCTGAATCGTCTGGTTCAGATTTCCCGACGGATTTGCTCTTGGTCGGAAACAGTAAACAGCGAGAGGACAAGTCGAGAGGACAAGTCGAGAGGACAAGTCGAGAGGTCCAGTCAAGCAGCAGGCAGGCAGGCAGGCAGGCAGGCAGTCACGTCGAAACAAAAAGGCAGGAGCGTTTCACTTGATATATAGACAATCTGTTCCATTATTGCTAGCTACACATGCTTCACGCGCGAATCCGGTACTATTTGGAGGCGATAATACCAGAGTATTCCGTACTGTTTTGTAATGACACGTGGCCCAAAGGCAAACCAACCAGGATTGGGAGAAGGGGGTTGAAGATGCTGGCGTCAGATGCCCCTTGTCGTTGGAATGTGCAAAGCAACCATTACATGCATTACATGCATCATGCCATGCATGTATTTCAAGGGCGGGAACGAAACAAATGGAGTCTTTTGGTTGGATGGTCTTGTTGTCATTTGGCTTCGTGCAATTTTTGAGACTCTCACGAGGGGAAGGTTTGAAGGGATTGTAAAGTCAGCGCGTGCTGGAAGTACAAGACAAGTAAGTGTCTTAGTCTTGGGTCATGGCGTTGTGAACATGACATTCGAGTCCCTCCGTACATGTATGTAGGGAAGATTAAGAGAAAGGTTGTTCCTTCCATTCAGGGAAAAAAAAAACAGTTCAAATTTGGGTTGGGGAGTTGAGTTATTGGTAGTAGCTAGGGGGTGAGGTGTCTTTTGCATTGTGGCAGGGATGCGGTATTGTATGTATTCCGTAATACTCCGTATTGTATCAAGTTAATATCAATCGACTACCTCTTACTCCATCGCCCGGGGCAGACTCCCATTTTTCACCGCGACGCGACTGCCAACACGTTGGAACGGAGCAGATGTCGGACTCGCACAGTTGGCACAGTTGGCACAGTCGGCCCAGTTGCATGCGCATCATTGTGTCTACTGTGAAGAGTTGCACCTCGCATGATTAGAGAGCCCGACGATGAGGTGGTTCCGGAGAGAAGAGAGAAGAGAAGAGGGGAGATGAGGTAAAACCATGTAATTAATCTGCTCTGCTCCGTACGTCCGTTCTTGCTGTACCACTCACTCACTCGCTCACGAGTCACTACATGTACACTTCTTATTTATGAGCCCCATTTGCCCTCCCCTTTCCCGCGACCTCTTCCTCCTGTTTCTCATTTTCTTCTGCCTCTGTTTCTGGTCCTGTCTTCTTTCTTGTTTTTGTCTGCTTTTCAACATCCGGCATCTATCTGCCTGTTTCTTTCACGTCCGTCGTCTGGCGACATCTGCCTTCGGCTTCACCGTGCCGCACATCGCTCCTCCCCTGAGCTCTGGACCTGCTGCCAAGCTCCTGGCCCCGGGCCGGAGAGAGCAGCTCACCAGAGTTCCTGACTGTGTACACACACCACCTTGCAGCTCCAGCAGACGCACTGTGACGTGAGGTCTGGTGCTCCTGTGCTCCTGTGCTCAGCCTCCTCCTGTGCTCAGCCTCCTGCACGACCCCGACTGATACCCGACTAATACCCGACTAATACCCGTCCTACATGAGGAAGGCGCTGCTGCAGGCCGCTGGAGCCAAATCGGATCGCACCGATCGCGCCGCATCCTTCCCGTCCTCGTCCTCGTCCTGCTGTATTTGCTAACTTCGTCGAGCCCAACAAGCGACTCAAATCGGGCAGCCTGAGAAAACGACGTACATACTCAATTCTCAGTACCAGCTGACACCACCACGGCTGTCTCAAATCTCAATCATTAATCTGAGCTTCCCTCTCGCCCCCGCTTTTCGGCCATCCACCATCCACCAAACCAAACCCAACGAGGAACTTCCCAGGAACTTCCCAGGGGGCCCGCCAGTCCAGGCATTGATTGCATCGTTGACGCTCCGAAGCAGATCAGGCCACAACTGCCAGCCAGCTCTCGCATTCCACCAGACGACCGACCGACTGCATCAGTTTTGAGCTGCTGCCGGCCAGCCGGCAAAAGCAGAGACAGACCACTTTTCCGCCTGATCATCCATCCCTCGACTCACATCATCCATTCCATTGGGCACCGATACTTGCGGTCCACTCGCGGCGCGCCCTTGCTGCCCACCCACTGCCCAGTACCTGCCCAGTACCTGCCCAGTACCTGCGGCCCCTTGCTGCAGCAGGCTCACAGGGCTCACAGGCCAACTATGACGGCCGCTCAGCCTGCTGCTGGTGTTTGTATACAACGCGCTGCCCCGGCACCCGACGCCGCCATCGTCGCCATCGTCGCCGACCACGAGCTGACTTCAGCCTTGCCCTACCATCACCACCATCACCGCGACAATCGGCAACACCTCGACGACGGCCTCGCGCATCGGCACCAAAATGCCGTCTGCGACGTCCTGAACCTCGCCGACGTTGCCAAGGACACTTCCCACCTTCCTGTACCACGTGGCACCTCCACATCGCCTGCTGCTTCCCTAGCCAGTGCCGACGAGCCCCCACCTTCGGCCATTCGAAAAACCTCGCCTGGTCTTGCTGCCCGACTCAAGGCTCTCGGCTTTGGCACCTCCAGGCAGTCGGCCTCTCCTGCCACGCCGCAGATGGACCGCATTGGCCGTCTGGACGAACAACAACTCCGCCAGCTCGACGAAAAGCACCAGGCCAATTCCATCAGCTCCATCATCTCGCGGCGCGGGCGGCCTTGGAAGGGCGCGGGCGCCTCCACCTCGGCCCTTGTCAATTCATCGACTGTCCAAAGCATAGTCGCCGTCGAATCGCCTCAGCTTCCCGAGATACGAACCCCAGAACCGCTGGCCATGGACACCCAGAAATACAGACTGCCCGACCATACCAACGGCAATGGAAACAACAAGGTACCCCTCGACACTAAACGCGAGCATATTGAACGCACCACCCGTTCCGCTTCTCCTCCAGAGGCAATCCCTCCTCCGCCTCCACCAAAAGACACGCCACCGCTGGCCAGTCCTGCCACACCGCCTCCTGTGACATCCCAGAATGACTTCGTCCCTGGTCTAAGTTCTTACTTCACTCCGGGCCACAACCGGACTGGCTCAATATACACCTTGTCTCGTGCTTCATTCGCAGACCAACTCGCTCAGCTGACCTCGCTTCAATTGCCTGATGCCGAATCATTGTCCAGCAAAGTTTCCGCTATCCGAACAGCTCACGTTGCCACCAAGGCGCTCACCAATGCGTCCGAACAGATCAGGAGCTGGATTTCCAAAGCCCAAGAGGTGATTGGTGGGCTCGACAGTGAGGATGACGTCGAATGGGCGGCTGCCGGAGGGCGGGAGGGCCTGCAAGAGGTCGAGAACGCCATCACTCGATTCGAGCATCTCATCAACGCCTATATCGGCGCCATCGAAGAGCTGCAACAACGGTCCGATATTCTCCACGTGCCTTCAGAGGACCTCAAGCAAGCAGTCGCCCAGATGGAGTCCATCATTGATGAATGGGCCCATATCCGTGCTACTTTGACGAGTGTTCGAGTCCAGGTGGAAATTGCCATGGAGTGGGAGGAGCTGTGGAATAACGTCCTGGGAGATATTCAGGGCGAAATGGACGAACTTGGTCGATTGGTGTTCGAAATGGAGGAGCGTCGCCACAAAAGTGCCGTGGTATCAGCCGGTGCCGACGTCGATATTGGCGACCTCGAGACTATCGTGGAAGACACGCCCCCTCCTGGCGCACGCTTACAAGCCTCGCATCGCTTCAGCCTGACCGGCATGCCCATGAGCCCCAGCACTCCTGGCACTCCCGGTCTGTCGCAGGATGACTCTAGTCTCTTGGCCTTGTTCGCCAGAATGCAGCCGTTGCGTGCCAGCCTCGACTTCTTGCCGATGCGTTTGTCAGTGTTCGAGGCCAGGGCCGAGAAATCTTTTCCTACCGCATGCGAGGAGCTTGAGATGCGCCGCAATGGCCTAGACGCGAGCTACAAGAAGTTGGAAAAGGATGCCGAGTCCCTACGCAAGGAATTGGGCGAGGATCGTTGGGTTCTTGTATTTCGCGGAGCTGGGCGCCAAGCGCAAAAGATGCACGAGTCTGTCCAGCGATCCTTGCTCAAGTTGAGCGAAGCCATCGACACCGAGGTGCATTTGCAGATTCCTCCGACCATGATGAAGAAGATTGAGAGTTACGAAGCCAAAAAGACTCACTACGGACCCGCCATTGAGAGGGTCCTTTCCATCATAGACAGGGGCATCAAGGATCGACTCACTGTCAATGGTGGGATCCTTCGTCTCCATCATGACATGCAGACACGATGGGAGTCACTGAAGGTCCAAATGCACGAAATGGACACCGTCATCGACGATATTCAAGCTGACAGGAAAGGACAGCAATTGCGTGACTCAGTATCAAGTATGCTTTCAAATGACAGGTCGACCATTGGAAGCGGACGAGACACACCCGGCAGCTCACCACCATCCTCGGTCATCATGACGTCCCTCGGCCTCGACCCGCACACACCCTTGCCTAAGCGCAAAGGACGATCACCAAACGCCAATGGCATCAATGGCATCAATGGCACCAAGGCCGCTCAGACCACTGGCAGAAGACATTCATCCTTGCCAGCACCGTCAGCCCAATCAAACAGGAAAGCGAACCCCAGACTGTCAACATTCGCAAGCTCGCATGCTGCAGCACCTGCCGCCAACAACGCAAAGACTCCGGCACGACCAGGCTCTACCCTCGGCAGTCGTCCGGTTTGGAATGGGTCGGTCAACACGTCAGATCTTGATACCGGACACCACTTCAAGCCTCTCAGTCTCACCACGCCCAGCCCCTATTCAAAGACGACACCCCCCAACACTAACACTCAGCGGTCTGTATCCGCTCTGACACCTTCCTCGGCGGCATCAAGGCTTCCCACCATCCGTGGTGCCTTCTCTCGTGCTGTTTCCGAGTCGCCCAAGGTAGACGAAAGTCCATCTAGGGGTGGTCACTCTAGGCTCTCATTCCGTGACAGACTCACATCCCCGGGACCCTATTCTCAACAAACTCTGTCCAAGTCACGCTTGACCACAAAAAGCTCCATGTCTGCTTTGTCATCGGGGCGCCGAGTCTCGATGCAGCCCTCTGGGTCCGATATCGATCCGCTAGAGTTTCAAGCACCTCGGCCTGCTAGCTCACTGGCCGCCACTCGTCGGCAGACGGGTCTGTTGCCGCGTCTCAAAGGAAGATCTGATGGCAGCACCGGTCGTGCCAGTCCCCAATTGCTCTCCAGCAGTCGTCTTGGTACTCGCAAGCCCGTGCCTGAGCCCAGGGAGTGTAAGCCAAAATGGCGCCCTTAGAGTGACGAAATCGGCAGAGAGTATTTGACGACAAGGCTCTGTGCTGCGGGGCACTTTTGTCACGATGGAGAGAAGCGAGACCAGGGATCACGACCTACAAGATGTACTTGTTTTTTTTTTTTTTGTTAAAACGAAACGTTTATAGCGCGGCGCACTGGATGAAAACGTTTTACAGATGGCACACCGGAGTTTGACAGCGAACCTCCCCAGAACAAAATACCCCAATCTAGTTCTGGCCCGCACCTTTGATTCATAACGGCCATTGACATCAGTCTTTTGATTTCTATGCTACCTACGGTAGCACCCAAATATTCTTGTGCTTCATTCCTTTGCTACATCTTTATAGGCAACTTAGCGTGCGAGGCACTGTTGCCATATCGGTCACGTACTCAAGCAATGTAGCTCGCCACCAGCTTCTCCTATGTCAACCAACGCTTTCGACGCGTTGAACAGATATTGATTATCGTAATTCATCTCGTGCTCTTTTACAATGCTGGCTCTGGCCATTTGTCCGCGGCCAGAGCTGGCCTGCTACGATTACGAAGCCCACATTGGCTCGGTTAACAAATGTCTGCATAACACCAGACCATTGCGTCCGATGGGCTCACGGAGAGGCGGAGGAAAACGACGGGACCTTGACAAACAGAGGGTGCTCAATGTTTCTCTTCTTGAGCAAACGAATGCAGATATAGTTTCCGCCAGGGAAACAACACTGGATAATTGAACAACTTAATTCTTCATGCTTGGTTTTGGTTGTCTCATGGTCAGACGTGCAATCGTAGAGATAAAGCCCGTAGCTTGATCACCGGCAAAGTCACGGTGAAAACAGGTGAAAACAGGCCAAGGGAAACACGGTGTGGCGGGGACGACTTTGTCAAGAACGAACCACCTGTATTGCGTGCGAACCCAATATGACCGTGAGGCCCGTCCGAGAAAACGCCTCGTGCCACCCAATCAATGCCAGTTGAGAGGGAAAACAGAGCAAACATGTCACCATTCGTTTCATCGTATGACAGCTCCTCATATGTACATGTATAGCTAGCTAGCAAGCTGCATTTGCAAGCAAAGATACACCGTCTTGCAGACCATTCACCCGTTCCAGCGCCCGTAAATTCATTCCTCTTTATTCATCAATGATCTTGTATGCACCACCGACCGACCAGCTGCTCATTACATTACAAAGGCATTAGGCCTATTGCGCCGCCGCTTTTCTTGACTAATTTCCCGTCTCTTCTGGAATGGCCCCCCGTGGTAGACCTCGATGTGGCTGTCGTGGTGGACAAAGAGCCACTTGCCTTTCGAGCCCCAAAGGCACCGCTGCCTTTGCGCCTGGTGCCGCCGCCGCCGCCGCCGCCTCCTCCTCCTCCTCCTCCCCCTCCCGACGCTTTGCGAGGCCATTTCTTGCCCCCCGAGAACTTTCGCCCGCCGCTTCGGGGGAAGGAAGAAGAGGAGGACGACTTGGGTTTGGATTGACTCCCTTGCTGTTGTTGGCTGCTGAGACCTTGGAGTTTAGTGTGGAAGGCTTGGACTTCTGGGCGCGGCTTGGGCTGGAAGTAGTGTGAGTCGGTGGCGCCTTCGAGCTGGACCAAGTCTTCGTCCAGGTCGACATCGGAGCTTATTAGGTCGACGACATCTTGGTCTTCATCTTGGTTGACGACGTCCTCATCAGCTCCCATGATCTGTTGATACAAGTCGTGGTGGCGTTTGAGGACAGGAAGCAGCTTCGGTCCATGTTCCCTGACTTTGTCGGCGTCGATGCCAGGAATGCGACTCATAGCGTCCAGGGATAAAGTCCAGTTGATGGCCATTTCTCGAAAGTCTCGCTCGGTGAATAACGGTCGTCGGAGCTCCTTCTTGTTGCGAATGTGCTCTTCTACTTTGCGGGCTTCTCGCACAAACGTGTTCACAAGATCTTGAAGTATTTCGGGCAGGTCTTCCATGCGCTTACCGTTTGCGATGGGTGGCCCAGGAGCTGCATTTTTTCTCTTTGCTGGCGCCTTGGCCGGCCGGTGCTTGGGCAGCGGCTCAAAGGCTTCTTCTTCTTCTTCTCCCCCATTCTCGGCTTGCATCTCGTCGTCGTCTGAAACAACAAAACCATCGTTCGCATAGCCATTGGTCGTCATGAGATAGTTGTCTTCATCATCACTTCCGACTACTCTTGTCTTCCGCTTCCGTTTCTCAACGGGCGAGGATACATATGTCGACTGCACGGCAGACATGTCTGCCTCCTTTCCCTTCTTCTTCGTCGATTTTTTGGGTTTCGGCTTGGACACTCGGGGGCCCATGTCTTCTTTCACCTGAATAGTAAGCATGAGTTTCCGCTGGCCGCTAAGGAACAGCCGAGCAGTCGACCCGATTTCAAGGTACTGAATAGCCACGCCGTAGTTTCCAACGACATTAAGCTCGTGGAAGGCCTTCTCGGCCGATAGTTTATCAATGACCCGAACAACTTCGTGCTTCATCAGGCCCTTGGCTATGCCATATTGTTGGTCGGAAAGTCTCTCCTCGCTGTTCGGATACTTCTTTCCCAGCAGAATGTCTGCACATTGGCTAGCTGTCAGACGTCGCTGGGCTTTTACGACCTGAATGGCAGCAATAGCATAGGTCGAGAAGTCTTGCTGTTCGAAAACCAAGCCCGCCTGACAATTGTCACAGCTTTTCTGGCATTGGCTTGGCATGAAATCCTCTCCAAAATATCGGAGCACCTCAGTGCGTCGACAGTCCGACTTGTTGTCACAAAAAGCCGCAACACGATTTAGCATGACCATTTGCCGCTCTTTCTGTTGATCATTCCCATCACCGCCTGCAATCATTTTCTTGAGGACTCTTATGTCCGATTTCCCGTAAAAAAGAATGCAGTCCGACGGCTTGCCGTCGCGGCCAGCACGACCAGTTTCCTGATAATAGCCTTCAAGACTGTGGGGGAGGCCATGATGCACAACAAATCTTACATCAGGCTTGTCTATGCCCATACCAAAGGCGATGGTAGCCACAACAACTTTGATCTCCCCCTTTTGCCATGATGTCTGGACTTCGACCTTGTCCTTGGGGTCGATTCCCGCATGATAGTGGCGTGCCGTGATGCCATGGCCGCTGAGAGTCCCTGCGACTTCCTCAGCCTGCTTCCGAGAAATGGTGTACACGATGCCCGTAACGCTGTGGTACTTTGCCATGATCAAGGAGGCAATGGTTTCGGTTGCATTCAAATTCGACGTCTTTGGCTGGACTTCATAGTAGAGATTCGGACGGTTAAAACTTTGCGAGAATACTTGGCAATTGACCATTTCCAGGCTGTGCTTAATGTCCACGATGACGTTTTGTGTTGCAGTAGCAGTCAACGCCATGACGGGAACACCTGGAAACTTTCTGCGAACTTGCCCGAGGGCCTTGTAATCCGGCCGAAAGTCGTGGCCCCATTGGCTGACGCAATGGGCTTCATCTATGACAAGCCGAGCAAACTTGCCTCTCCGATACAATGTTTGCATTGCGTTGTTGAAGGCAACGTTTTTGCTAACCATCTCAGGCGTGACATAGAGCAGTTCGATGAAGTGTTCGGGGCTTCGCTCCTCGAAAGCACTCATAACCTGCCTCTTGTACTCAGCTGAGCATTCTCCATTGAATGCTACAGCCTGTATACCCAAAGCTTTCATGTGGTAGACTTGGTCTTGCATTAAACTCAATAAGGGTGAGACAACAATCGTCACGCCTCGCGTCTTCCCTGATTTGACGATGGCGGGCAGCTGGTAGCATAAGGATTTGCCGCCTCCAGTAGGCATCAATACAAATGCATCCTTGCCAGCCAAAGTTGCATTGATTGCTTCCAACTGGTTGTGGCGAAATCCTTTCATTCTGAAACGGTCCTTGAGCATCTTTTGGACCTCTGGTGACCAAGAGTGTCTCATCAGTTCTGGTGGAATTCGAAGCTCGGGCAACGCAGGTGCGTTTTGGTGCTTTGCTGGCATCTTTGATTTAGGTGGTGGCATGGCATTCCCTGAAGTTTCTGAGAACACTGTGCGCGATGCCGGAGGTTCGCCTTCGAAAGACTGGCGAGTCTCGTAGTTTTGAGCAAAAGCCAGCATATCGTCATCATCACTGAAGTCACTGAAGTCATCTCCAGCATGATGTGTGCGTCGTGATGCATTGTTATGTGATATATTGGACGGAGTATTTCGAGGGCGAACAGATGCTGATGGGCGGAGCTCAACGTCGTCAAACTCGGAAAACGTGTCCTCGTCATCCTCTGCTGTCATAGCATCGGCTAGCATGTGTGCCCTGGAAGAAATTGATGTCGCTGGAACTTGTCTGGGAAACATATCATCGGGCACGGCCCCTGTTTCCTCGACCATCAAGCTCTGATTTCGGTGAGATGTCACACGTGCCATATTTTGCGAGGAGGAACCAGGCAACTGCGTTTGGTGGACAACTTGGGTTGATGCCCCTCCAGCCGAACTTGGATTCCACGGGTTGCGAGACATGCCTACCATCGAGTTTCCCAGGTGCTGTGTGCCAAGAACGACATTGGCTCGCGTCTTTATTGCTGAAGGACCGGGCGATGCAAGCATAGGAATGTGAGATCCATCAAACCCAGCACCGACAACAAGTCTAGCCAGTTTCACTTCTCGCTCCTGAATCACATCCGTCAACTCATCCAGACGCGCCTCGTCATCCTCTGTATCAATGCTGTCGGCATATGACAGAGCCACTTGTTGGGCAAGATCCTCCCTTTGCCTACAGAGCTTTTTGTATGATTCTAATGAGTCGCTCAACTCCTGCACGGCTTTCTGCTGCATCTGGAGTCTCTCCTTCTCGGTTTTGATCTCGCCGCGCTTCTCCTTTGGCCATCTTTCATGAATGGCCTTCATGAAATCGGCACCGTTACGTTGTATCTCGAGTACGATGGCTTCACGTCGAGCCTCCAATAATTGCAAATTATTGTTGAAGTATTCCAGAACCTTTGGTATTTGATCAGGGGGGAATTAGGTTCTGTGGGTACAGGCTCGTATGTGCTAGCTTTAGGGCTATCCCGACTCAGGCTTGAATCTCTGTCACTTAGTAGAGTTTTGCTTGCGTTGCTGGCGCTTCCAACATTTGAATTCGGTTTTGGATCCCGCAAAATAGCAGACGTATTGTGCGACGGTGGTGTCAGAAATTCTTCGTCCGAGTCCGGAATGTAGTCGTCCTTCTGGTTGAGTTCTGCTGATACAAGCAAGAATTCCTCGTCGTCAGTTGGCGGGAGAATCCCTTCGTACGGATTGGTCCTTCTCCTTTTGCTACTATCGGATGGCTCAGGGCGCTCAGCAGTCGTTCTCGGGGTGCTGGACATTCCCGAGTGGTCTCGACGGCCGGCAACATGCCTCGACGGCGAGGACATGCCCACCATAACATCCTGGGGAGGGTCGGCTGGAATATCTCCCAGCAAATCCTCCGACGTTTCTTTGACATTCCGCTTGCGTCTTGATTTTGCAGTGCTCGATAAGCCAGCTCTGCGTGTGACTGATCGATTCCCGGGGGTCGAAGCAGGAGGCTCAGTGCCTAAAACATCGTACACGTCCGGGAAATTTTCCTCCTGGGTTGCATTAGTTCCACTTATTTCATTGCTCTTCCTTTTTGTGCTGCTCCTAGCCGGCAAAGGCGACCACAGAGCGCTCTGAGTATCCCACATTTGAACATCACTAAGCTTCGTCGATGTATTTTGGCCAGTTGTATCGTTTGTGAGATCCATGCACTCCAAGTCATCGGCGTTAAATTCCGGGAACTCGAGACTGGGGACTGGCGAAAGAACAGCGCAAGGGGCAACGGGCTTCAGTGGCGAATGTCGCCTTTTCACTTTCGGAGTGCTCAGGCCTAATAACGGGTTAGCACAATTCATCATTGAGATATACTGACTAGACTGACCAATGTGCTGGTTATACGTGCCATGACGCGACTTTGATCCAATCTCGCCGGTGCCTGACGGAGTCGGCAGCGGATTGTAAGGTTGGGAAATCAGAGACGGTCGCTTCGATTTCGTGGTCGAAGTTAAGCGAACCATATTGTCGGCATCCGCCTCAATAACTTGCGGCGTGTCGACGATGTCCTCCCCCCACCCAGTCAGAGAAATAACATTATTTGACGACACAGCTCTGCGGTCTGCAACAGTCTGTGAGCTTATAGTAACGAATGATTTGGGCTGGGAATCTCTGCTGTTCGAGTTGAAGGACTGAGAATTTTTTGGAAACGAGTTCTCGCCCGGGGCTGGGAGTGCCCGCACAGGTGGTTTGGATAATGCAATATTGCTGAGCAGCCAAGACAATTGGTCGGCGAGGTTATTTCGAGTCATGAAGCCGACGAGAGGTTGCCGAACCAGGTCGCTTAGCGGGCTAGGTGCAACATTTGCGAATTCGTACTGATGTTTGAATCGTTTGGGATCACAAGCGTTGAACCGTCCTCCCCATCCAAACACACCTGCCTCGATAACGATACCTCAATCTCGATGTGGAGACCCGTGATTCAACGCGTACCGCGTTCACCTTAGTAAGCGAGTGCGTGCTCACGTGATACTAGTAGGCCCCGTTTTCCGCACGGCTGGCTCCCCTCACAAGCAGCGGGAGAGAGAAGCAGCGTTTGCCTGTTTGCTTGGACAAGCCGTAAAGCAATTTATGACCGTCCACGATCATCAATTGCGCTTCGTCTACTGGACTCTCTGCGCTGTCATACCGTTGAGAGGTTTCCATGGCACAGCCAATGCTCTGACGTTCACTGAAGCATCAGACACGATAAGTGTCGACACATCCACGGTTGTCGGCGGTTATCGGCAGTTATCGGCGGGTCTACGGAGTAGCAAGGTCCGGATCTGAACCTGCAGTTACAGCCGCACGAACCGGCCGGAGACTCCCGATGCCGGGTGGGTCAACCTCTCCGAGGTTGTGTCGCTTCAGTATCATTGATTGGGGGCCCTACGGTCTGTCACTTACAAAGACTGGCCACAAGTCATCAGGCAGTAGCAGTGTTTATTGTGTACAACTGACTTCCATCGCCAGGCAAAGATAGTTGAGTATCTCCAGTGCTGACAAAGTTGCCTCTTCTATACAATTCAGGTCCCAATCGCTTTCCTTTCCATCAAAGCACACTGTTGTGACATGACATAACAGTCATACAGCAAAGGCGACCGCAATCTCCTTGGTGTCGGCAAAGCCTAGCATCTGTACTAGAATCACACCGCCCGTTGACGGAGACGCATTGTGATGAGTGTCTTACTCCGTACAGCCCATCTAAATGCAAACGGTATTTCGCTCGTTGTGCACTCTGGAAGCAAGGTCCTGAACTGTACGTCTTTGCCATCCATAAGTGAATCATACCAGACATGGGTTCCTTTTGGGTCGTTTGCCAGGGGAGAAGGAATACAGTATCGTAACGAGTAGCTTGCCACCCCCCGAAACAGCGAGAGCAGTTGGGGAGCCCACCTCTCTGTAAATTGCGGCACCTACCAGAGATCCGACGACCAAAGACAGCAAAAACGCAATTCGTCGTGTTCGAGGGCGGTTCTTGGACGCGAAAAGGTTCTCATCAATCATGAGGTCCACCCAAGCTGCAGTGGCCATTGCGGTACTGATTTCGGTCATGGAAAGACTTCGCGATTGCACAACCTGGCTACCGGCTGCAAATGCCAGTAATCCAATGACAGCTAGTGCTTCGGGACCGTGTGTCTTGATACCGCGCTTATATTGAATTGCGGCTGCTGCTAGAACACAGGCGGACTGGATCAAGTTGCACAACATCAGCCACCATCGCTTTTGCGGACCGATGATGTGACTGGCCTGACCTGTCAGCCAGCCTGCCCCCAAGAACAATCCCAACGCCATGCCGATATTGGCCGTAATGAACATTTCCCCATTGAGGTGACGAAGAACGAGAGCCAAGCACAAGAACACAGTATTGCCCGTCTGGTTGGACGCGAAGCAGTGATAGTCGGGGAATGTTGTGGCATCTGTATCGCGGAATACGGCGTTAGCGATCTGTTTGACACGGACCAAAGGAAACCGTGACGAGACTTTTGACCGACCTTGAATTCCAGTGCAAAATGTCAGAATCACCAGTTGAAATTCCGTGAACGTGGAGCCTCGTATGTCTTGGGTGAAATAATCGAGCACAGATGTGCCGGACTTCCTCTTTAGTGCCTGGGGACATTCACTTTTGAAGCCGGCCGTCGTGCTGGATGTTCTCTGCACTGAGCTGTGTTCTGCTTTTCCGGGAGACATGGGGAGTATGTATGCAAAAAGACGTGCCCGAAGATATCACGAGTCACTGGCAAGGACAGAACTGCTCAGATAAATCTTTGCTATGAGGTGGCCGGTTCGTGTCCGAAACTCGGATTGCCAGAATCAAGGTTGCTAACCGCTTTTAACGTGCGAAAAAAAAAAAACTCAAAAGTGCAAGCTTTTCGCCGGCGAGAGGCCGTCACCGATCACGGAGCCGGAGCCGATAGCCGTAACGGCGGCAGTACATACGGAGTATTGGAGCCACAGACCCGAGATGACATGTTATAGACTAAAATGGAGATAGCATGTTATGGGACTCCGTCTTTGGCGCTAGCAAAGCCTCGCACCTGTATGAACAAGGATTTTACGTCAGTTGGAAACAACAGCGTATTTAGTCAGTCATTCTGTTGCAGAGAGAAGCCAGTCCAAGAACTAGAATACGTTGGGCCGCATCTTGATAAATGATGAGGCCCTTTCCCTTCCTTTCCCTGCTTCCTGTTATGCATGTCCGGCCAAGGCGCAGCTGCAGTTGCGGGCTGTTGAGCAGCATGATATGCTCATTTATTTATTTATCGCAGCTACTGTTAGGGGTGGGGTGCGCATTCCGTTTTTGGCTGTTTGGCCTACATACATAGCATGCTTGTGACGGGTCAACTGCGGGGCGCAACTGTCAACGCCACCTCCACCGCAGCTGTCAACACTTGCGCCCAGTACGGAATATACGCACGCACCATTGTTGCCATCTTGCATCTCTTCTTCCTCATCGTCACCATGGCCCCTCGGATCCTGTACACACAAAACTTCAACTTCACTCTGTTTGAGTGCAAGTCGTTCAGTGTAAAAGCTCCATCTGCCGCTCCAGCCGTGTCTGGTTCAAGACCTACCTCTACTGCCCGCGTCCCATGCGGAGTTGGCGAGGATATGGCTGAGAATCCTGAAATGCCCATGGTGAAGTTCATGAAGCCTTGGTCGCGAGTACGAAGCTCATTTGAGAGGATTCTTCGCTCAGGACCGTCAGGATCCCACTCTTGAAGACCCCTATTTTAACGTGGTACCTCTTTTCACGGATGATACTGCTGAAAATACCACTCGGTCATGGGACTTATCTGTCGAGTCGGAAAATGATATGTCTTGATACATCATGCCTCTTCCCGAGGACAAGCGGAGAACACACGGCTCCCCAACCACGTTGGCCGATTTCTCTGAGTTTCAGAACAACCTCAACATGTTTTCCGAGTCCTCACTGGTAGAGGTTGACTGGACCAACCTCATTGCTGCTAAGTCGTCTTTTGTCAATTGTTCGTTGCCGGTACCCAAAAAACGTCAAGGTTTCGAAACGAAAGCTGCGAGAATATTGTCGTGAGAAATTTTGCTCTGCCTCTGACGTGGACTTGTTTATTTACGGCTTAACCCACGAACAAGCAATTGACAAAAGTCAAGCAGATCGAACGGGCAGTCAAAGATGCTTAACTTAATGCGGTCACTGTCGTTCGTACCAAATTCGCCTTTACCATTGCCAGTCAGTATCCTGTTCGCCATATCCAGGTTCGTTTTCATCCCCCACCCCTCCCAACAGTAGTCATATGATCATAGCTCATTCAAAAATGGTGAAATGTTGTTTTGCGGGCTCACAACTTTGTAAGCGAAATCCTCACTGGCTTCGATATTGATGCTGCCGGGGGAGCCTATAATGGAAAACAAGTCTACGTCACACCTAGAGCACTAGGAAGCTTCATTGCCCCGATTAAACACGTTGATCTCCCTCGTCGTAGCCCTTCTTATGAAAATTGTCTTCCCAAATACTCGCATCGAGATTCTGAAGTATATTGGCCAGAGCTTGGGCTGCACCAAGGTTGACCCAACAATTTTCGAAAGAAGCTTCCAGAGAACACTGGGTCTGGCCAGACTTTTGGTCCTCGAGCGCCTACCCACAACTCATGACCGAGAAACATATCTCAATAAACGACGAACCGAGCGTGGGATAACAGCTCGACATCGATCCTTTATGCCAACGCGAGGCAATGTCAAAGATTCTCACGAAGATAGTTTAGCTGATTAGCTTTCAGAAGAGGACGTCCATAACTATCATACTTTTACGATCCCTTGCGGTGAGAAGTTCAACGCCAATCGCATTGAGAAGCTATTCTACACCCGTGACCTGCTTCCGATTGCTGAATGGAATCAGCCCAAGAATCGCGAAGATTATCTTCATTGTCATCTAGCATTTTTCGGACGCATTGAGGATGTCGCTGAAGACTGTTGCGGCAATTCACCGACAGCCGTCACTCCCGAAGAACTTGGGATTGCCAAGAAGGACGCTGAGATCTACATTTCTAGCAAAGTATCTTTTCTTATTGACGACCCAGGCCGAAAACACATCGGTTCCTTAAACCCTCTTACTGAGCATGATTGGACTGACATGGCGTATGTCGGAAATACCGCTCGACTTTGCTAGTCTATCGTTGATTCCGAGATTGACGACCTACCTGACTAGCTTTCCCAGGAGCAAACGATGATGGAGTAATGACCTTGGATAAAGGATCTGATGGTGAACTCATTAATAACGCCGAAAAAATTGGAGTAGAAGCCACGTCACTTGCCACCGAATCTGTCATTAATGTGTTGAAGACAATTGCTGGTCAAGGTACAGACGATCTTAAGTTAACAGAGCCTAAAGACGAGCCAGATTATAACCAGATCGATGTACTTGCTTGGGATACGCCTTGCTCTCCGTTACATATGGCTGTTGTACTTGGTCTCCCTCAAGATAAAAAGCTATTTCAATAGCCCGACTTCTCCTCAAACTCACCACTGCGCGGTGCCGTAGAGCATAGTGGCCCCAGACTCCTCGATGCAGGGGCCCTACCTGACGTCGAATTTAGCACATGGCTGAAAGCTGCCAAGATTGCTCCCGAAATTTCCAGAAATTTTGGGGATTCGGAGCGCTCCAAAGAAGCCTATAACTAGTCTTACGAGTCCCCATTAATCTATGCTGTCCGGTCTGGAAATACAGAAGGTGCCATGCATCTTTTGGAGCATGGTGCTGGCATTGATGCTTTGACGCAGGAATCCAATGACGCATTTGTTAGCCATTGGAGACGAATACTCGTCATCGAAACCTCATCTCTTAATTCGGTTCGAGACATAATCGAAATTCTTGTCCAATTATCAAAGAGAACAGTCCAACATGGTCAAGCCAGTTCCAAGAACAGGGCTAGATTGCTATCTTGAACAATTCGAAAACGGCACATACAGGCATTGGATAGTTTCACAAGACGTAAGAGCCAAGAAGAAGTCAATATTCGGAGAGCATGAAGGCTCATGAGAAAAGCCAAGAAGAAGTTCAAAACGCCAAAGGAGCCTCAGAGAAATGAGCAGCAGTCAAAGATATGCTAGCTGGCTTCGAATCCCTTGAGCAGTAGCTACTCAGCAAAGGGACCAACATTTTTGAGGAACTTCACCCCAAGGTCGAATGTGAAAAGGGAGAGAAGAAGGTGTGAGACAAACAAAGCCGAAAGCTAGAAGTACGAGTTTGATATTGTATTCAAGACTGACAAGGACATGACTGAGTCACGAAGAGATGGATAAAAAGGGAACTAAGAAGAGCGATGGTGATAGCGATAGCAATAGCGATGAAGTCTGAGTAGAAAAGGGCTATTTTCTGGTTACCATGGCTAGATTTACTTTTTGTGAAATCTACTTCAGCAGGAGATTGTGCCATAAAGACTCTTGTGTGCAGTATAGTATGAATTGGTAAAATGTTCCTTGCTGTAATGCAATGTGATTTTGTTTTTGAAGTGTAGACTGGGGAACCTCAACCGTGAGATAGCAAGTTGAGAAAATTCTGCATACACGTATCAAGTTGTCATCATCCCTCACTATTGGGAGGAAAAAAGGGGGGGGGGGGGGATATTCATTGGCAAACGCCTACAGCTACATTTATGACACGATGACGGCAGCCTTGGGGGCTCCGTCTCCCCAAAGCCCAGCCACAGCCATAGCAAACCCAAGAGCGGCAAGTCCCGTGCGAGCAAGATGACCTCTCGAGAGTGCTTCAACGTGGGCCCCTACATCCTCGCCATTTACATCTTCAATCTCTTCCTCGCTCGCTGCTTCGCTGTGCACATCTCCCAGCACCTCATAGCTAGCTTCCATTCGGGCGCGGGGGGAAGGCTTCTTGACTTGGTGGGTGGCGGCAGAACGGGGCGCAGGCTGTGGCAGAAGACGAGGCACAACCGTCGACAACACGGCAAGTACAGAGGTATAGAGGAGGTACGGGTGACGAGCACGGCGAGGCGACAGGATGAATGAGAGGAAGAGCGGTGCGGAGGCCAGAGATGTCAGCGTGAGGAGGGGCGTTTCCAAGCTCGCCGTGAGAGAGGCAATGGCCTGAGAGGCCGATGTCGAGGAAGGTAGACGGAGAAGTGATGGGATGGCGAGGTTGGAAACGGTGTAGGAGACACCCTGTTCGCAGTGGTTTGGTTAGCAAAGTGGTTCTTTCATGACATTGTTCTGTCGGCAGAGTACGCTGCAGTTGCTAGCCAAGTTGTTCCGAGACTGGTCTGCAGGCGCTCCCTCGGAAACGATGATGAGGGTTCGAGGCGCTCGTCTCTGTATCCTGTGCTGTACCTCACGGGCTCATTCCTGGTGGCTAAGGGAAAGCAAAGAGAAAAGGCGAGCGTACCGTCAGCAGACCCAACGAAACGGTCCCCACGAACTTGAGGACCGAGACTGCCCTTGCGCCCGCGCAAACCATAATTGTCTCTCGTGAAATCGTCGGTGTATGATAATCTTCTTGCAATTCCCGGCGATGGAGATGATTTGTTTGTAGAAGAAGTGACGAACTAGATGGAGGGAGGATTGGAAAGGGCTGAAAAAGCGTCGCCAAGAGGGGTTGCTTTTCTGGAAAGTGAGGAGTCCTGATCCTCTGGGGCGAGCCGATGATGATGCGTTCGCTACCTCGTGCCTTACTTAATACGTCAAGAAGGGCCAACGATTCGCCCGCCGCCTGATTGGTCACTGCTCCGAAGGCCCCATCTCTGCTCCTCCACTTTCACTTTCCCGCCCGCGGACCCACACCGGCAAAGAAAAGCCTTTTTCGTTTCGTGTCGAACCAATTTCTTTCTTCCCCTCCAACAAAGCATGTCAACAAATGTAAGTTTCCCGCTGCCAACCCTTTTCCGCCCTCGCATTCACAGAGAACAAAAAAAAAGAGGGAAATTCGCCACCTTTTCTTCTGTTCTTTCCACACCTTACAATCTCAAAATGATGAATCATCGTGTTTTACAACCCTCCAAATAATCTTAGGAAGAGCCGTCTTAGACACCTCCCGGATCAGATGGCCTTCTTTTTATTTTTCCTTGAGGGCAGGACGATCCCTTGGCTTGCGTCCAGCTTGCATTCCCAATGATGAGTATTTGATCCCGCCACTACTCCAAACTGGTGTCTTTTTTCAATGCATCGCCATATGTGTTGAGGAGTGCTGGGGTGTGTGAGGATCCTCGTCTGTTGAGACGGTTGGATGCGGGTGGGGGGAGTGGTGCTTATAACTTGGGTTTCTGAAAGAGATTTTATGTTATTTTTCGTTCCGACTGAGCCTTGCTGTCTCAGCGAAATCGTCATCAGGAAGTTCTCAATGCTAACGATTATGTCTTTAAAGGGGCAGGTTCTTGATGACTATATACGACACCGACGACCTTAATCCGGGGTTTCCTGCTCGTGAATGAATGTGCGATGCAACGATGCGTCAAAGGAGATAGGGCAATGCCTTTTTTTGCGGAGATTATTGACAACTCACTGGAATTCTCGATGTGACTGACCTTGATTGTTGTTACCGGCTAGATTGAGCCCGAGGAAACTTTCGATCAACGATACGACTTGGGAGCTGTTCCAGCGTGAATTCGGCTTTACACGGCTTTCCTTGCAGTTTTCATTATTAGTGAAACTCCTTGTTGAAAACTCGCAAGAGAAGTTCTGTGTTCATCAAAGACGTGTTTCATGCTGGCTCAGACCGCTATGAAACAACCTTTTGATGTTGCATTAATGCGTACACTGCTTTTTTTGGTTCTGTCACGAACCTTGACTGTTCTGCGTTTGCAAAGCTCGCGTCAACGCAGTCGCAAAATTTATCGCCAACCTTGTTATTGATTTTTTTTTCATCAAGGGTCGTGGCCAACTCATCGGATTTCTATTGATATTTATATTCGTGCTCAGCGCTGCTAGCTAAACCTAGCCAGAGGGGGCCCTAGCATTCGTATTGTAATGAAACAGAAAGAAGAATGAAAAATGCAATACATGTTCTGCTTAAACTATAATTACGACGCTTCACGTAAACCTGTCAGAACGCATCAATTTGATATGTTATTGGCAAAAGACGTTCCTGTACTTGGACGGTAGGGCCTTCGGCATGGTCAGCAGGCAACGCCTAAATCCATCATGGGATGTAACATGGTCAAATTATGTAACAGTGGAGGTAGTGACGAATCTTCTGACAGAACCATGCCGGCCAGAGAGGAAAGGAAGTCAGTCGTCCGAGTAAGTACGTCCTTTATCTGTCACAAGTTTTCCACCCGTGTAACAAACAAATCGGCTGTTTTTCCGTGCCCTGCAGAAACTAAGAAAGCTATTGTAAATGCTGATGACCATAAACAGCTGAGCAAAAATACAGGCTTCCATCATGCCCGAAATCCGTTTGCGCCGTGCAACGCGCCATACCATTTGCGGTTCCGATGAACTCCTGAGAATGAAGAGCATCCACTCATGCATCAGCAACGACAAGCTCACCCATCACTATCGCTGTCCAACACCTGTCGTCTTCCACGAGCAGCACGTTGTGTAGTTACGTCATCCGAGTCCGAGCCGGACAACGCATCTGTGCCAGGTGGCTTGGGACCTTTCCCACCTATCAGTGTGTCTAGGTCAGGCATGTCGTCGCTCTCCTGGGTAGCCGAGAAGCGTGTGGGGACATAGAATGGCTGTTTGGCCGCTGGCTTTGGTGTGGGTTGTGTCGATGCTGCTGTTGGTGATGTTGCCTGCGAATCAGGCATGCTCGAAGTCGCTTGGTTGTCTGCTACCACGAAATCCAGCAGATCTGCGCCGTCGTCAGAGCCGCTACTCTTCATGAGGTCGCTCTCTCGCTCGCAATCGTCTCCTAATTCGTCGCTGTTGATGCCGCTTCTTGCTTTCGCTTTTGACTTCTTTCGCGTGGCTTTTGCCTTTTTGGGCTGATGGACATGCACTTGGGCTCGCGTTGCTGGAGAACCCTCGTCATGAGAACTGGCGTTTGCTTCGTCTGGCTCCGAGACTGCTAGGCTTGAGGTCTTTCTTCTTCTTTTGGTTTGGGGTCCTGCTGGTGCAGATGGGGTGTTGCCCCTCTTCCTCGAGCCAGAGTCAGGCTCTTCGTCGACTTCTGACTCTTCTCCGTCGGATTCAAGAAATGGTTTGACGGGTATGTCTCTGAAGGAGCTAGAGCCGGGAGAATCGCGCCGTCTAGCCAATTGGCTTGGTTTATTGGCAATTTTCGCCAAAAGCTTCACGATGCGCTTGGTCTGGGTGCCGTGTTTCAGATCAACCACTGGCCGGAGCTGTCTCTGCAGAATCGGATACGCAGCCATACTAGGCATGTCCGTTTCCTCGACCACACTATGGTTGAATGGCAGGTCGCGATATGTTCGGTCGAGCTCTTTAAGCTCGTCGCTAGACAGAATTACCCTTTCCAAGTCTGGAATATCCTCGACATCATCGAGTTCAGGATTTCGAGCCGGTTTCGATTGCTTAGACTTGGCGCCGCCACTGTCTATGTAGTGAGATAATGTTTGGAATCCAGTTTCGACTCCGTCTGGCATGTGGAACTTCTTGGGGGGCTTCTTTTTCCCCGCGCCAGCGCGACGTTTCTTAGGTTCCGGCAAAGACGGATTTTGTGTGTTTTCAATGGGTATTTCGACATGTCGTTTGTCCACCTCGGGCCGGATTTCCCTGGGAACGATTCTGCTTGACAGATCGAATCGAAAGTTGAAACGACTGCCCTCACAGATGAGCTTTTGCATCTTTTCGTAGTTGTCTTTGGACTTGGCAAATTGGTCTTCCTCTTTGCCTCTCATCAGCAGTAAAACAATGTTTCCCGCTCTTTTACGGCCCGTTCGGCCCATTCTCTGTAGCATTCGGATCGGTGAGGCGGACGAATCGTAACAGACAATCAGGTCCACTTGCCCGATGTCCAACCCTTCTTCACCAATAGACGTAGCTACCAGGATATTGAATTCTCCCTTCTTGAACCTATCAATAATTTGAATCTGTTGCGCCTGTTTCATTCCCTCGCCTCGCTTGCCGTCAGCTTGGCCTACAAAGACACTAGCCTTGAGGAGCGGCTGATGCTTGTTGAGCTGTCGAACAATATCTTCAGCTGAATCGCGATACTCGCTGAAGACAATCACGCGCGTGGCTGAACCTTCTGGCTGGTCCATGAAGTGGTTCAGGACACAGTCTGCCAGTGCAGTGAGCTTCGGGTGTCCCACAAAACCATCTGTTCTGAGCCACCTTGAGATTTTGTCCATCATTTCTCGAAAACTGTTGTGCTCAATGAGTTGGCGCTTATACTTCGATCCCTTCTCGCCTCTTCCTTCCTGTTCGCTCCGGAAATCGACCATGTTGTCGTAGAAAGGCTTGATCCCGTGAAAGTTGAGCAGCTTGATAGAATGCGCAAGACTAGTGAGGACACTAAAGATGGCTCTCATCATGAATTGAACACCTTGGTTCGCATGCCGTCCTCTTGTTCCAAACCAATCTTTTTGTGCTTGCATCAAACCATATGTTGTCATGGCCATGGGGTTTCGGCCATAGTAAATGTTCTGAGAACTGAGCTTTTCCATCAGAGGCTTCAATGCTTGTGTGAATAACTCGCTGATGAGGTTCATCTCATCTGAGGGATCTAGGACTACTTGTTCAATGTTTCTGTCGTGAACGTATTGTCGAATGTCGAGAGACTCCTCAGTTCTGATCTCACAGTGTGATATGCCCAGATTGTCGATGACCTCCTGTACAGTCTCTATTTTTGACCCAGGGGTAGCGGTCAGTGCCAACACGCGGAAGCTCTTGGAGAATCGCCTGATGAGTTTGGTCACTTTTGCGTAAGCATACTCGCCCACGCCCCGGTGTGCCTCGTCAACAACTAAGAGCGCAATGCTTTTGGGGTCTGCGTAACCATGTGATAAGTCGTTGAGGAGAGTTTGAGGCGTCATAAAGAAGACGCGCTTCGTCTCCCACTCGTCGACTCGCAGTGCCGGTTGAATATTTCCAGTTAGTAGCGTTGTGTCAGAACGAGGGATGCCAACAATGTTGTAGCATGCATCTACTTGTTGAGCAACCAAAGGTTTGGTCGGAGCCACAAACACGATCTTTGCTGATCTTGTCCATCGGTAGAAATTAAGCATGACTGTTGCAGCAACGAATGTCTTGCCCAGACCGGTGGGCAACGCGACCAATGTGTTGTTGAACAGGCTGCTCTTGACAATGCTGAACTGATAATCACGAATGGCGCCTAGATTCATTGGATACACCCATGTTTGCATCGCTTGCTTGTCCATGTCATGATGGCTGGCCTCCTCTCTAGGCACATCCGCTCTATACACCCTTTGGTTGGGCGGTTGTGTTAGGGACGGTGTGTTCTCCTTGGCCACGGTGCCCCAAAGAGTCGTCTGACGAAAGCTAGCGGAGTTGGTTCTAGTAAGGCTGTCTTGATGCCTCGGGCCATTCGTTGTGTCTCTAGACGCTCCCGCCACAGCAACAGGGGCGCTCTCTGGTTCTGGCGATGAAAAGGCATCAGAGGGCAAATCTTCAAGAACATCTGCCGCTGCCGCCAGCGAATGTGGTCTCCTCTTGGTTTGGAGCTCGCAAACAACTGTGTTTGGCGATGATTGTACTCTGCTAGACGATGAGATTTGGTTCAATGCCTCACATATATCTTCATCTGCAATGTCATCGCCGAAGTCATCGTCATCCATGGCAGACACGAAGCGCGGGCTGGATTGACAGCTTGTGTTTCACTTTTCGTTTCCGTGGGGATGTGTTTTCGGGAGACGGACGCTATGATCCAATCATGGTGGTGACGTTGTGTTGGTTCGTCTGCTCTCACTCTGATGTGCCACCCTCACCAGCTCGAATGAGGGCCGCTTTCCATTGCTTTTATATCAATACGCGCTTCGTGTTGCTCCGCGAGGACTGGGCGCGAAAAAGATGCCGTGTCACGTGATTCTTGCTTCACCTCTGACTAGGAGCCGCATCATGTGAAGTGTTCGTATTTGAGGTACAAATATTTGCCTTTGACCAGCTGTACACTGAGTATATTATTACATGACGTTGACTCTGCATTTCTGCGCACTTTGATCAAGCCGTTCAGTTGATAGAAAGGCTCGCAACCCTCGAAACCCTCGAAACCCTCAACTTGCGTTTGCATAAGCTGATACCTGCTGCCTGGTCCTTCGCCAAGCCAGGCGTCAGCCCGTGAGTCAGAAAAGCGGGCCTGCTTGGACGTTACTTGCAAACCTTCCTACAACGCTGCAACGACAACACTCTTTCACACAAACAATCTTTTCCTTCCTTACCATCAATCGCAACATTCAACGCAGCCATCGCCGATCAGACCCGTTCGTACGCTCCTGTCTGAAGAGGGAGGCTCGATCACTAGGCCACAGCGGGAGCTGGCGACTCGCTCACAGTGGGGGTGAAAAACCATCAACATCTCTTCGAGCGGATTGCGGCTGATCCCATTCTTGTCATCTTTCGATTCGCCCTGCTCCCCGGCTCACACTCCCTAGTCCTACAGAAACTTCCAAAACTGGGGTTTCTTTCTTCCAGTGGTCTTGTCAATATCCCAAATTTGAGATACTTCATCTCCCCCAAGTCTACATCAATAACAACACATACAAAAAATTCCCTTGGCCAGGCAGTTATCGAGACGCGCCTCCACCCACGATAACGAAGACGATTCAAAAGAAAAGAAAAACCTCATCCACAGACTACTACGTTTCAAAGTAGTTGATCGTCTCCTGTGCCGAGAAGACGCGCGCGTCACTTGACAAGCCACCCTCCACTACCGACTTTATCATGGCACCCCAAGGCCCCCGTGCTTCTGCTCCCCATCGGGCGAATAGAGGAGCCACATCGGGAGCCAAGACTACCACAAGAGGAGGTATACAAAAGAAGAGGGCAGGTGCGACCAGGACTGATTTAGATGGCGATCTTGACATGGACGCTGTTGGCAAGCGAGCCGCAAAAATTGCAGCCAGCGAGGCAAGAGGATCCAGATCAAGTTCCGCAAGGGCTGGTCCTGGCAAGAATCCACGAGGAGTTTCGACAGCAGCACACACTGTTTTGAAACATTTGAAGGGAAACGACTCTTCCAACTTAGCCTCCCGTGTTTCGGCAGCCAACTCTGGACGAACTACCCGAGCTAGGGGCAATCTATCCTTTCTGCGCGTCCACGGACTGAAGCAGAGCAAAGCAGTCAGCAAACAGGATGGTGGACTCAGTGACTTGCTGGCTTTCTTGGAGAGGAAAGCCACATCGTTTAGATCTTCAACTGCTAAACAACCCCGACCAGTCATGATCAAGAAGGTATGTCGATCATTAACGCAAAATCCACGGCGCCGGCGCCTTAGTATCACGAACACGTCGAAGTGTTTGCACATCTGCGGCATCGACAATATGAACCTCCGCTGAGAAGCTCATCTCACATGAGATACGTTTTATATATCGCCCTGGTCATGGATATCTCTGAACTTTCCCTTATCTACTCGCTAACATTACACAGTCACATATGGTGGGTGATTACGTTTTCATAGGGGCCCTCAAGGAAGACGCAGACGACATTATCAAACTTCACACATTCGTCTTCGCCGGATCTCAACTGGAAATTGTTGAGTCTAACGAGGATCTAGCTTACCAAAACAGGGCAACTGAATCCAAAGAAACCCAAGAACTTCGGGCCAAGTTGCAATTCATTCTAAGCCAGCGTTATCTCGGCGCGAACAAGCTCTTGAAACTTGATGCGCTTGCTTCCGACGCCGAACTCGTGAACTTAGGCATGTTTGAGAATCGAGAGCGAGCCTTGAAGACTTTCAAAGGATTGATGGCGATTTGCGACGGCCTGTTCAAAACTGCCACGGAGAAGCGAGAGGCCATAGAGAGCATCAGCCTAGCCAGCAATAGCATCGACGATGTTGCTCAAGTTGAATCAGTCGCCACAACATTCCCGGAGTTGAAGAACCTCGACATGGGCGGGAATCAAATAGCCAACATGCAAGCCCTGGAAAAATGGAGGGGCAAGTTCAAGTCCCTGGAAACCATTTACATGACGGGAAACCCCATTGAGATTGCGGAACCGAACTACACAGCAGCACTTCTCCAGTGGTTTCCGAAATTGCAAGACGTCAACGGCACTCAGTTGCGAACTCCTCAGCAGATTGCAGAGCAAGAGGCTGCTTCGAAGCCAAAACCCATACCCCAAAGCGGGCCGGACTTCCGCGATGTCAACGGAATTGGAGAAAGTTTTCTCTTGGAATACTTCACTGCTTATGACAGTGATCGACAAGGCTTGGCGTCGAGGCTTTACGACGACGGTAGCCAATTCTCTTTGGCGGTTGACACTCGGTCAGTTAGGGACACGGACGCTCCGGCCCCAATGCCTTGGGCTGCATATCTCAAATTTTCTCGAAATCTTGTCAAGATAACACACCAACCCGCCCGCGTACAGCGATTGTTCAAGGGGGCAAACATGATTCAGGAACTATGGAAGGGCCTTCCGCCCACCAAACATCCCAATATTAAGGACGATCTCAGCAAATACATCATGGACTGCCATCCTCTTCCTGGCCTTGCCGATCCTACCGGCCAAAACCCTATGGGCGTGGATGGCCTAATAATCTCGGTGCATGGAGAGTTTGATGAATACGATCAAAAAACTGCGGGAGTGGGGAAGCGAAGCTTCTCTCGCACATTTGTTCTAGGTCCCGGTCAGCCTGGAAAGGGCCCCGTCAGGGTTGTCAGTGATCTGCTGTCACTGAGGGCGTTCAGTGCATTGCCGAATGTCTTTGTTGCACCGAATCAAGCCCCAGCCGATGCCAATGCCAATGCTCGGCACCATGAAATGATTGCCGAACTTTGCAAGCAAACAGGTATGGTACCACCGTATTCAGAGATGTGCCTGTCTCAGGTTGGATGGGAATTCGACAAGGCTTTGGTGATTTTCAGTGAGAAGAAGGTTGGTGCTAGTACATTCCTGTATGACGAAATGCAATAAGCGGATGCTGACCATGATACTGTAGGCACAATTACCTACGGAGGCGTTCGCAGCACCGCTGCAGTAGGTGAGAGGAAGCGTGCGTACTCCGCAGGGGCCAGTCAAGGGCATTTTGTATGATACGGACTGTGTTCCGCGCAGGGGCGGGGTGGGGAGGGAGTTTCGATGCAACAATTCAATACGATATAGGAACACGGCCATGTGGAAGGCCAACGATTCTCAGCATACTATTCGGAGTTTGGTGCTTGGGCAAGCGTACGGGGGGGGCATGGGAAGGAAACTGTAGAATTTGACCGTACAAAGTGATGTGTATATTTCACAAGTCGTACAATTGAAAGTCAAATTATTGGCTCATTCACCTGGCACACCAGTACGTACGACGTGAACCCGAGTGTTGTGCAGCCGCAAAGGTCAGAGCGAGCTGTCGTCTGGTTGTTGGCTGGGGAAGATGACAACACAGGGTAGCCGGATGGATGGACTTGATTCCCGAGTTATTAGAGAGACTATAAGAATGCCAAGGCAATTTTAGCGTATAGTTCATACCATGCATGACTTTTAGCTAGCCTCCAACATTCTGCATCACGCGAGCAGAAAAGCTCCGAGCGCAAACGATTCGATATCACTGCGTTTACACAAGCCGTCAAATGTCAAAGTGTTCTTGTACGCGGCCATCTGTGCAACCTCGGTGTCCTGGGGAAGGCCCACCTTCTCGTCGGGGGGCTCGGATTGCCATGCCATGCACCACCAATCACGTCTTCAAGCAGACCTCCCCTCCCTCGCGAGCTTGAACGCACTGCCGCGCGCTTTGGCAAGCGTTGTTGCGTGTGACGAGAAAAAATCGACTTGTTCTCGACTTACAACCCATATTCTATTCATGCATGGGGTGGCATACCGCCATCATTTGGAGTGAACCATTGTTCCCAGCGACGCTAACAAGAGTCGATTGAAGGGAGGGAAGGGAGTAGCTACACCGTTTTCCCACAAAACGCTGTGGCACTCTTCCAAAAAAAAAACGAAACGGAGAGAAGCCATGTCGAGCTACCGGACACCATCCCTTGGAAACTTGGCGAAGCGCCTGAAGAACCATCGCCCTCGTGTCACGTTCTTTTCTTTTTTTCCTCGTCCGTGGCTTCGAGGTCCCTGAGACATGGAGGGGGAAGAGGACAAAGGGCAGGGCGGGGAGGAACAAGAAAGAAGAAGAAGAAGAAGAAGAAGAAGCAAAACAGCATGATTGGTTTCCCATGCCAAGATCGAGAAAAGAGATGTCAGATCGGAGCGGAACATGGTGCGATGTGCGCTATGCTATGTAGGGCTGCTTTTTGCTTTTTTTAGGGATGGGATTCTGGGGAGGATCTCCCATTGCTGCTGGAGCTACATGGAATATTGCATCATGACTGCTTTTTGCTGCGACGAGGTGGATGTGTTGCCGCGTGTGCGGAGAAGGGCGGCATTCAGGAATCAGGATCCTTGAGTTGAACTCCGTATGGCGAAGTTTATTGCATGGAGTGCAGACGGAAAGGAAGTCTGTACGATGATGAAACACATAAAGCTGGTACGGTAATACGGGTCTGCAACGTACGTACTCCGTACGGAGTACATTCATGCGGATGAATAGCTGAATAGCCTGGTGGAGGACCAAAGTCGCGGCAATTGTGATTTCATGCTACCTGTTTGCGCCGGGTTTTTGGTCCGTCAGAGAAAGGGTGATGATGCAGAACAAAATAAACTGTCTTCTACGGAGCAGTCCGTTGTTTGTTCGCTCGTCTCTTCCCGGGTCAATGTTTTTATGGCAGGGCATTGTGTAGCGTGTTTCAGTTTGCGTGTACTCCGTCTCCGTAGCCCCCAGTCACCACCACTCACCAGGGGCCAGGCACCCATACCCATGGCTGGCCGTTGTCTCTCGATGAGAACTGCTACGGACCCGTACATTGTACGACTTTGTCTTTGATTCTCGGACCTCATTTCGTTTGGGGCCTCTTATGACGACACCGAGAACCATCGCAATCTCGCCATCTGACATTTCTGACATTGGAGCAGCTGTCAAGACTTGGCTCGAGGTGTGTCCGACGTCTTTCTCTTACCTGTGTTCCTTCTGTCCACACAGTGCGAGAATGTGCTGCCTTGATGTCAATGAACAAGCCGCTGTTCGTTGCCCCCTCCGCCCTGCAGTGAATGCTGTGACTATCCGAATATCACTGCCCACTCGACGTCTGTTCCTATGTAGTTGTCATGAACCTGCATTCGATGCCTTGAACCAGGAACCTCGTACCAGGGGATTCACGAAGATTCGACTTGTTTGTCGTGCTGTGTACGGAGTACGGACGTATGTGTAATGTGCCACTGGAATGCGAGGTACCGTGTCGTCATGCGGATCCTCATGGCTTGGCGGCTCGTCACTGCCCAATGGAACGCCGTACTCCGCACACGCGTGCTGATTGGCCACCTCTGAACAGCTTCGTCTGCCCGGGCCCTGACTGCAAAAACAACGAGGTTGCTCTGAGTGGCCTGGTGGAGGAGATGGATAGAATTTGACTGGCGGCTGGCAAGAACAGTAAAATCTGCCATTGTGCCTGGTGCCTCTGATCATCAGATAATACGGATCCGTACTCCGTAGTGCGCGCGAAATTTTGTTGTTGGCTCTCTATGTACTCCGTAGCCAGTGCAGGGTTCCGTTGTCTGGTCTGCCCTGGGGCACGAGCAATTCCAATCGGGCTGGAAAAATCAAACCTACCCACTTGCAGCAAGCAGCAAGCTGGATGCAAGCGACTGACGCAGGCAGACAGACCGCCGGAATCTCGAGGAGATGGAACGTGACAACGAGACCACGAGACAACGAGACAATGAGAAAGCCACAGCAGTCACGGTCGTCAGTCGCGGCGACGGAGGACGGAGCCAGCCCCCCAGCCCCCAGCGCGCACCGAGTCCCCCAGCCAGCCCCAGCCCCTGCCAGAGGACCCCCTGCCAGAGGACCCCCGGCTCCAGGGTGGACCAGGCACCACCAATGCATGCCCTTGCCATATCCCATCCACACATCCACAGTGCTTGAGTGCCTGCGTCTGGAGGCGTGATAATATTAGTGCCAGACAGACCTGCCAAAGGCCCGCACTCACCTCCTCTTTCCCCCGTCACCTTCTGTTCCTGCTCTTCTCCACGCATCTACTACTTGCAGCTGACTTTGCAGCTGTTTTTTCCCACCTTTGCACCCCCCCCTTTCCGATTCCACTTCTTTTCTCCTTCTCTTCTCTCGTGGTTTGGCCTTTTCAATACCCTTCTATACTTCGTCATCAACGGTCACGAAGCAAGCGGCCTCGTGCTTGCTTCTGAGCTTCACTCCTTTCGCTACACTCGTCGACATCTCGGAGAAATAGCCTCTGTGGCTGATTCTTTAGATTTCACTGCTTTTCCGCTGATATTCGCTCACTCGATTGAGGGAAACCGATCTTTTTTTGATACTTGGACGACTTCACTTGACTGACCCCTGACCCGGACCGACTGACTCGTTCCTCTGTTGATATACTCACCTCCGACTGACCTCGTGTACGTCGCGACTTGTAACGTTTTTCTACTTCGTCTTCAGTTCGCTGCCGAACGCGCTCGAGGCTGGACACGGATCTCGTGTGGCAAGGACACAATCCTACTCAAGGCCCCGTGCATCTTATCGACCGGATTTTGCTGGCTTTTTCACCATCGTCATGTTATGAACAAGGTACACTAAGGTTACAAAGTTTCTCCTTTGGCACGAGGTAATTGGACATTCGCCCTTGGTGCTCAGCCTGCATTGAGGTAAAGTCGCAGCCATGCCTGTTCCAAAGCCTCCCTCGTCTTTGGACAACTCGTGTACTGTAATATACAACAACACGCTCTACTCTTACTCCCCCCAAGGTTTTGTGTCGATAGCTCTTGAAAATGGCGCCGTGTGGGAGAAGCTTGACATGGGCGTCAAAGTAAATGGCGCAACCTGTGTTGGCTCAGCGAAGCCCAAGAACATCGACCCTGCGTTCTTCGTTGTTGGTGGCCAAACCGGTTCCGATGACTACACTGGCCTGCAAAAATACACGTATTCGACAGGCAAATGGACGACTGTCAAACCTACCAACTTGGTCACCAAACATCGGCAATGGCACACGTCGGCCTACATCGAAGCCTCGGATACCATTCTCGTGTTTGGTGGCAATCAGGATGGGAGAGCCGGTCTTTCGGTTGAGACCTTCTCGATATCAGCTTCTGAGCCTTACACAGTAATTACGCCTCCTCCGCGCCCAGCACCCGATGCTCCACCCCCAAGCGTTCGGCCGATCGTTGCATCATGGACTGATTCTGATTTGATCATGGTGGGGGGAGGCACTGGAGCCGATAACGCCAAAGTTTTCTACTTTAATTCTCAAGCTGGTTGGCGTTACTCTGGTGCGAGCTTGGCTGAGCCTCCTGCAAAGGACACCAACTCAATACAGGGCATCTGCGTCAGCGGGGCTGATGGTTCTACAAGTCTGATGATGTTCGATCTAAGCCAGTCCCCGAATAAGGTGTCTCGTGTTGTTTTGCGCGATGCTGGCGGGAGCCCAAAACTCAAGTCCCCCATCATTTCGAGACAGGCCACCGTGGATGCTATCGGTCCTGGAAAACGAGACCTAACCCTGTCGAACTGGCCCGAATACAATGCGACTCTTGCACCCAAGGTCACGAGACAGAATGCGGCCATGGCGCAAGCACCAAATGGCATGGTTGTCTTCTCTAGCGGCAATGCGGAAGACCCGATCGCCCTGTTTAACACTACAAACAATGGTTGGATCAACGCCACCACATTTTTTACCGGGAGTGAGCAAAAAATTCTCTCGTCGACCTCAACGACTTCCTCCACGTCTGCCTCCACTACCCTTTTCACCTCGACCACAGCCTCTTCAGTCTCTACTCCCGCAACAACATCTACTACGGCGGCTGCTGTTCCGCCAGCTTCCAGCAAAACCGAAGACTCGGGGCCAAGTTCCAACGCAATTCTAGGCATCACACTGGGCTCCATTGCCGGGTTTCTTGTTCTTCTTGGCATTATACTTCTCCTTCTACGACGTCGCAAGAAGAGCCTGGAGCATTCGGAAGCCGGTGAACCCAAACCTAAACCGATGCCCGACGAAAAGGACATGACAGACTTTACCAGAAGCACTTTCTCTCCAACAGGTGCTTTCCACGGACACCGCCCACAAGCTTCGGCAGAATCCTACTCCTCTGTTGCCATTCTAATGGGCCGGATCAATAAGGAGAAATCTGGCCTGTCAAGAAAACCCAGCAATGACTCAACACACAGCTCTATAAGCTCGCTGCATAAGCAATTCAAGAGTACAATTAGCAAGCCCATGCCACAAACAACGCAGCATCCTTCTCTACAAGGCCAGGACGAACGAGGCGTTGCATTTGCGCCGTCTGTTGCAGAGCCTCGCCCGCGGAATGGCCCTATGGAGGCCAACGATGGCACTCGTCGAAGCTCAGGTTGGAACCGATATTGGTCTGGTGGCAGTGCTCTCCAGATTCTCGGCTTCGGCAACGGCAAGAGGGCCACTGCTACCTCTGAACGGAGTTCTCAATACTCCGAGGCGATGAGTGATCCTCGTGCTACGCAGAGCTCTGCCACTGTCCCGCCCCTGAATTTCGACGGCAGACCGCGGGTCAACAGTGTCAACTCTGGCAGTCCTGTTGTCGCGCAACACACAGTCAAGATACCCTTCACCGAAAGCATGTCGGGAACAATCGAGCGTCCCGTATCACCGGTATCTTCAGGTTATTCTAGCGGTATCCCGGAGAGTATCAATGAGATATGGGATCCAATGGAAGTGAAAAAACCTTGGGGTGCCAATCGCGCTCCAAGCAGCGCCTATGCTCCTAGTGCATACCGGACGGCTGGTGATGCTGCAGGCTCTACAACGCAACAGCCTTCGCATGAAGACTGCAAACAGCCCCAATTTGCCATGTCTTCGACATCAGACATGAGTTGGCTCAACCTTGGAGACCAGTCTCGCGTCGTCTAGACCCGTTCTTTGTGTGCTCTAATTTTGGCAGGAACATTTACTGGCGTGGTTGTTTGTGCGCTCAATTTTTTTTTTTACGACACGGTGGATTCAGATACCCTTGATATGTTTGGGCAAAACATTCTGCTCATTTCTCCGTTACTCTGTCTTGTGTTATATTGGTCTTGATGACACAGCTCATGGCGTTTTCATCGTCATTTAGTCTGCATGTCTTGGGGCACTATTGTCACGTTTGTTCTTATTTTGATGCTATGTGGAGGCGCACGGTCTCGGGCTCAGGAAACTCTGGCCAAGCCAAAGCATATTGCTCCTTGAACGACAACATTTTTCCGCCTCCCCGGCCCACGTTAATCGATTGAATCACTGTACTTTGAGGCAATCACGGCCGGTGATGTTACATCATCACATCACAATACATGATTGACCTGGGGTCAATATTCCTGTATTTGGACATATCTCGGATCATACTCTCCAGGCTTGCACGCCGATCTTCTCTTTATCTTTTATGCATTCTAGACTCTAGCCAAGCTGTCGCGGCTTTTTATTTTATTTTATTTTTTCGGTTTTCATTTTTATTTTCTCCTTCATTATGTGTCGATCATTGGTCTCCCTCGTTGTCAATCACGACAACACCACCACCACCACCACCCCCATTTTCCTGTCACTTGTAATATTGGTTGAAACGAGGAGAGATCAGGCCCTTGACGAGGAGAAATGAGGCCTTTGCTCAGCATCACGCAAGCGGGATTGGAAAAGAGGGACAGAAACTGCCAAGGTACGACAGGCAACGGGCAACTATTCTCCTGTATGCAGAACAGACACCGGTGGGCATCAAGCAAACATGTAGCTAGCTACAATTTTAGGCATGAAAAGACAGAATACCTTGTGCTTTCTAGAATGTCAACCACGACCACGGTAGATCAGATCGTCGCGGTACGTCTTTTCTTGAAGATGTGGCACACCAGCTTGGGTACCGGCCAGGGTCGCACATGTGAGCGAGGTGTGATGGCGTCGATGGGTTGTGCGCCCCTATGAGATTGGTCTGGTCTCGACGGGCTAAATGCGTAGTATTAGCAAAGTATTCTTACACGCATTTTACCCGATGAAGCACCTGGCAGGCTATAGAAAGGTTAGTACGGATCCGTATATGCCTATATCTGCTACCCTCTCTTAAGTGCAGTGATTTAATTTAGCTAGATAATAAAAAGATCCTTATTATAAAGCTCATTTCTTATAAAGGCACTTTTTGTCTTTGGATTCTAATGTCATAAACCGTTATATAGGGATTTTGCCGCAACGGCTTCTATGCAACGCGTTGTTTTGGCTAATAACTCAAGGTAATAATACCTAGCTTGTATCGAAAAAAGGGTGGGTCTGGTACTTGCCGAAGGCCTCACGACGCACGACTGAAGGATGATGCCATCATGCCTGCATGATCGGCATGGCAGTGAATGAATGAATTGGCGCGCAGCATTTCAAATGGCAGTGCTGCTATTCCGGTTCTGCTTGATTCATCAGCTCAGTGATACAAGGACGGATTGGATTGGCCTGCACTGGAAAGGGGACATCATCCATTAGTTATTGATTTTTACCAGCATCTCTTGTGCAGAAAGAAACCCACACAAAAAAACAAAAAACAAAAACTCGGAAATCCAGCTCCCAGCAGACTGACCAACAAGACGTGACCCAAGGCCCCTGGCACTCGGGCGACTTTTTTACCCACCCTGGGCCAGCGCCGCCAGCGGCCGGCCAGAACATGCAAACATGGAGACCAAAAATCGACATCAGCCGGTCTGCTGCAACAACCTCCAATAGCGAGCGGCATCACCACTTTCTCCTTCTCCCACCTCTCCGCCTCTGCTCTGACGAGCTCCCCTCTGGCTTCTACGTAAGGCGCTTTCTGCTCTCGCTTGGATTCCGATTCCTTGCACCAGAAAAAAAAACCCCCCAGTCGTCCCATCTATTTCTCTGAGTCGCTTGCGTTACTACGAGCCGAGTCGTCGCAATTCGCGCATTCGCAGAGGCTACAGGGATTGCACTACAACACACAACCGCGACCCCTCCCGAGCCAACAAATCCACCCCACAAGATAAGACGGGGGCAGAGACACAACGAGGAAGGAAAAAAAAAGCCCACTCCCACCGACGAGAAGAGCAAAGAAGAGCGGATTAATAGTGTTGCACTTTGCATGCGGCGGCACAATCGACCGTCATGATGGCTTCGGCAATCTGGGATGGCCAGGACCAGTACATGAGCTCGGCTACTGCCGAGGATGAGTTCAATCAATTCCTCGACATGAGCGGGATGGCCAATATGAGCGAGACGATGCACTTCGACTTTCACGGCTTTCGGAATCGATCGTCACAGCCCATGGTGGCTCAGCACCGGCACCAGCACCAGCACCAGCACCAGCACCAGCACCAGCACCAGCACCAGCACCAGCACCAGCACCAGCACCAGCACCGACAACCGGCCGATGCCCTCATGGGTGACGCTGATACCTCCTCCCACATTGTTCCTCGCAGTGATGGCTTGCTACAGAACCATACGCCGGCCATGGTCACCACTGCGGGCATGCCTGGTCCGCTGCTTGCTACGTCGTCTGCTCCCGGCGATGCCATTTCCAGCATCGACGCTCAAATCCAGTATTTGCAGCAACAAAGGTTTCATCAACTGCAACGACAGCTTCAGGAACAGCGCGCCACCTTCTTCTCCCACAACCACTCTGTGCCTTCAACGCCCCAAAGTCTCGAACTCCCACCCGGGAGCGGGCAGTTCTACTCTCGGACCGAGCAGATGCCCCAGCGAGCTTCTTATGATAGAGGATACCATCAGCGGATGCAAGAGCAACAAGATGTGAGTGAAGTCTGTTGAGAGCCCAGACGAAAGAAATCTCATTTCGCTGGACAAGTTGAGCGCGCAGACGCAGACTAGTGAAGCGAGCAATGAAGAATGTCTAAACTGACTAGCCACGCATAGATGGCCTTTACACCGCTGGTATCGCCAGCAGTCACTCCCTTGGATCCTCATTTCAACATGGAGAACGCCTTCACAGTACCAGGCGCCTACTTCAGCCCTCTTACATCCCCTGCCCTACACGCGCAAAACGATGAATCATCCGTGTATGGTCACAGCACGCAGTCCAACAGTTCACCGGTGGAGATGGACCTGGAAGCACCCGCGGTTGCGCCTTCTTCTGTTGGGTCAAGCACCGACTTGGCGAGAAGGGCCAGGAAAAATCATGCCGTAAAGGCACGAGGCAAATCCGGCATCAAGAGTTCACCTATTGCAAAGCCTCAGCGCCGGAAGACGGGTCCCAGTCCCGCCATCGTGTCACAAGTACTGACTGAGGTGGATGAAAGAATCATGCAGTCCTCAGATCAAGGATTCCTCCCTTTGCCGGCCACGTCTACCGAGGGCTCTGAAGAGAACGCCTCTGTGTCTCCTGAGAATCTGACGGAGATGCCTCCCCCTCCTGTCCCATCGCGACGCTCAACCAGCAGGTCGCCATATATTCAGGCTCAGAACAGTACTTCGCAACAGCCAACACCCCGCTCCTTGGCTGAGGAGCGGAAAAATCAGCAGCAGCACTCACAACAGCCTTGCCCTGCAACTCCAGCATCGCTGATGAAACTCCCTGCTTCCAAAGCCAAGGCGAAAAAACCACCCGCCATCAGCCAAGAGCATAACACTGTCACAGAGAACATCGAATCTCTCGAGCTGCCAGAGTCGGTATCGAGCGGACCGCTTGCTCCCATCAACACATCCCTCATGTCACCGTCCTCGAGACTCGAATCAAGCTCGTCTAGAAGCACGTCGCAGCAGCCTCTGCAGTCTCCCATCATTCGGACACCTGGAACAGTGTCTGCCAGTCAAAGCCCTCAACTCCGTCCGGGATCGTCTGGTCCCAGTGCTCGTAAGACTCCTCAGTTGGTTTCAGGGAACAGCAGGAACCGATCGACTGGTTCTGTCCACGCCTCGCCTGCTCTGCTGCCCAGAATATCGCCAAACATCAAGCCGCTGCTACCTGGAACTCCCGGCATGTCCATGGAAGACACGGCGTCGAGATTGCTCATGACCAAGTCAAATTACCAAAACATTCTAGAAGGCAACACTGTGCCCGGAGTATCGTATCCTACGGAGTTGTCGACAAATCTGACGTCCAAGCGAACATCCCACAAGATTGCTGAGCAGGGGAGACGAAACCGTATCAATTCTGCGTTGCAAACCATGGCCAGTCTTCTCCCGGATCAGTCAAAACTCGACGAAGCCGACGAAGCCGAGAAAAAGGACAACAAGGGTCAGGGCAACATACCCAATAGCAAAGCCAGCGTGGTAGAGAACGCTATCGTGCACATGAAGCATCTGCAAGAAGAAAACGCGGACCTTAAAGCGCAGCTGCAGGATCTGAGGAGTCAACTGGAAGGACTACAGGGATCCAGGGCGGCGTGAGCGTTAGTGCAGGACCTTTGATGACGCATAACGACGATGACGGATCGGGTCATGGGGCTAATCAGGAGCTAATCAGGAGCTAATCAGGAGCGATGCCGGTTCTTTCTTTTTCGGATCCCCTCTGCAAACGCGGAGGGTTTCCCTGTCTTCTATGGAATCTAGTGCGGAATGACCGAGATACGAGCCGGAGACTGATGGACGGATGACTTTTACAGGTGGTGTTGGCGTATGTGGTGGCTCTTTGAAATTTCATGCTTGACTCTGGTGTTTGGTCGGAGGCAAATAGTCTTGCGCGAAATGATCTTCTTCTCACTATTCTTACGGTGGCGTTTATCTTGCCTCTGATGAATCGAACCTTTTTCGTCCGTCAGTCATATGGATATACTCTGGTATAGAGAGGGTTTGCATGATACACTTTTGAGGGGGGGGAGGGGTTAGCGTTGGCGGGCACTGGGCTTGGCATAAATGTCTACTTCTATACGCTTAGTCATATGACAGACATGTGATTAAATGTACTCTAAACATAAATCGAACTAGTGCAGCGGACTTGAAGACGAAGCTGGCCGGCACCGCACAAGACCGGGAATGAGTGTCATGTTGTCAAATGTTGTACATTCGTTTTCACATGAGCGGCATCATAATCAGCCAATAATTGTTCATGACTGATTTTCCATTTTCCATTTGGACAGTACATCCACGTCCAACAGCTCCATGACCTCGAGCACGAGCTTCAGACTGTCCATGAAGGAATTCATCGCCACTCGCAGCATGCGATTCGTAGTGGCCTGGTAGTGTACCGTCAGAACAGCATCGTCACTACTCTGATCTTGGCCTGCAGGGCCAGTGGAAAACTGTCTCTGGACGAAGGGAGAAAGCTCGGGGTCGACTTGGAGGGCTTTAAGGGCCGTGGTAGCGAGTCGTGCCGTGGGGAAGGGCACTTGCAGAGATCTAGTTTTTTTATTTTTCATTTTTTTTGGGGGGGCTTCTTTTAGTACAAGAGATTGGTGAGTTGGTGATGATGATGATGATGATCTTTGTCTTCTCTCTGACGGGGGGACATGTATTTTTGGTTGGCCAGAGGGAGAGATGGTTTTGGTGTCTACTATATTTGGTCTCATGCTGGCTGCTGAGAGAGGGAGGAGGAGAAGACGTACATTGAGCATGGGAACTGGTCGGACGAGGACATGGTGATGATGATGGTGATGATAGTGATTGTGATGGAGGGGGGCTGGGGGAAACAAAACGGTCGCCGGGGCACCCGGCTCTGGTTGTTCTTCAGCTGTAACTTGGCGTGTTTGGAAATGGTACTTCTTGTTCGCGAGAGGTGCTGCTGGCTGGAGGCAAAACGCGCTCGGTCGATGGGCGTTATGGGCGAGGTCGTGTGGCACGGGGGAGGAATGCGGGTGAAGTCGTGTCGTACGTAGGTGAGGTGAGGTCAGGATTTCTTTTTGGAGCTTGTCGCAAGCTGGCGCGCAAGGTGGTGCCCGTTCTGCCCGTTCTGCCCGCCCTCGGTGAGGCGGAGCGGCTGCCGTTGCCCCGACGACGAGGGCGACCCACAGCATGACCACCAGCCCAATGCACTTCTTGTTATGTTATGGTTGTGAGCCAGGCAGGCAGGGGGGGGGGTGCTCCGGGAAGAAAAATAACATGACACCCATGGGGGGGGAACACAGCACAGGGTTTCTGCAGCCAGAGAGAACAACAACAAGCAACTGTGCCTCTCTCGCCGCTGGACTAGAAACATAGCCGCCAGCCCGGACTGGTCGCACGCTTCTCTCTTGCTTCTTGCTTCTTGCTTCTTCTCTTTTCTCTTTTCATACTTACCAAAAAACATCGTCAAGGCCGCCTCGATCCAAGATTGACATCCTTCCTCGCCTCTGCTCTTTGTTCCACCCTCCTCCACCACCCCCCCTCTTTGCGTCTCGAGGTTCCCCTCGAGTCGTACGTAGCCTGGCGTCGGTGCATTCATAATCACGAGTAGCTTGCCGCCAACCAAGATATACAAGATCGCGATCGCGACTGGAGCGACGATTCTCTTCGGACTACTATCCATATACACAGTCGTCACTTGCTTTCCTGGCCGACCGCTAGCTACCACCATCACGACCTGCGGCGTCGCCCTTGAGCCAACTTTGTCGCAAGGCTTGCATCTGTTCCACACCGAGGTTTGCTTTCTCTGGCGCCTGTCTGTGCATTGAATCTGGGATTTTTGAAAGTCGAGTCGCAGAGAAGCGTGAGCCTGGATCAATGGCTCCTTCTTCCAGGCAGGCATCCAACGTGGGGCAAATTATTGAGTATATCCCGGGTACGTTGCCCTCCTCAAACACGGTCTGCATCACGACGGGAGGCTTTATTGATTGCCCCCCCCCCCCCCCCTTTTTTTTTTTTTTTTTTTTTTTTGGCTTCCTTCGTCTGGCTTGTTTTTCGTTCATGCCGCCGCCGACGCATCTGCATCCATCCATCTGCCTGCACATCTGCCTGCAGCTTTTTGCTAATTGCCCTCCTTGGCTCTGCGTAGACCGCCTGTATCTCGCCGCCTACGTCCATCGTCCGACCGCCGATACCCTTTTCCCTGGTAGCGAATCACCATTGTCGCCCAGGAAGAGAGCGCAAAGAGCGACGGACTCCGTCTCTTCTACGAGCAGCGGACGTACCGCACCATGCTACTTCACCGTTGATGACAGTCTCTTGTATAACGCTTTCCACCACGACTTTGGCCCGCTGCACATTGGCCACCTGTACCGCTTCGCCATTCGATTCCACGATATCCTCGGTGCCAAGGAGAACAAGGACCGACCTGTTGTTTTCTGGAGCGCCGCTGATCCCAGAAGTGAGTGGCCCTGCTGACCCATTCACCATTTCGCAACTCCTGGACTGGCTCCAAATCTAGAATGCTGACTGTGTATCTTTTCTTCTTCTAGGCCGCGCCAACGCTGCCTGTATGCTTGCATGCTACATGGTCTTGATTCAAAATTGGCCACCTCATTTGGCTCTCGCTCCCATTGCCCAAGTCGACCCCCCGCTGATGCCTTTCCGAGACGCTGGGTACAGTCAGGCAGACTACGGCATTACCGTCCAAGATGTCGTCTATGGTGTTTGGAAGGCCAAGGAGGAAAAGTGCATCGACCTCGACAACTTTGACCTCGAGATGTACGAGAGGTATGAGCGTGTAGAGCACGGAGACTTCAACTGGATCACGCCTCACTTTCTCGCATTTGCTTCCCCTCAGCACACGCCCGTTGCCAAGATTACGGAAGACTCTGAGCTCTATCCTTTATTACCGAGAGATTTGGATGCAGTTGACGCCCACCCGACTTTGCCACACCCCTTCAAGAACGTCTTGACCCATTTTTCGGACAAGAACATTGGCTTGGTGGTTCGCCTAAACTCACATCTCTACTCCCCATCGTACTTTGAAGCTTTGGGGATTCAGCACCTAGACATGATATTTGACGACGGCACCTGCCCACCCCTTGCAACAGTCCGCAAGTTTATCCGGCTAGCGCACGAGACCATCACCGTCAAGAAGAAGGGCATCGCCGTTCACTGCAAGGCTGGCCTTGGCCGAACTGGCTGCCTCATTGGTGCCTACCTGATCTACCGCCATGGCTTCACCGCCGATGAAGTCATTTCCTTCATGCGATTCATGCGACCCGGCATGGTTGTTGGCCCCCAACAGCACTGGCTGCATCTGAACCAAGGCACGTTCCGAGAGTGGTGGGTGGAGGAGCGCGTCGAGCGTCGCTTGAGAAAGGAGATGGCCGCTGCCAATCCTCCGCCGAGTACACCCGTCCGAGCCATGCACAAGACAAACCTCCGCAATGGACAGATGTCTACCCCCCCGAACCGCAGCCCATCTAACCGCACTCCTCTGAGCGAAGTGGACCAAGACCGCAAGAACGGTGTGCAGGAGGACTACTTGCCGGCGCCTACTCCAGGACAGCCAAGGAAGACGACCCGTGCGGCGGACCGCCACCACCCCTATCAGCGATCTGTTGTGCATGGAACGAGCGTCCAAGAGGAAACCGGGGTCGAGCGCGAGACGGAGATCATGACCATGCACCGTCACTCACAGGGAACTGATTCGGATGAGGAGCTGCATCTTCGCATGCGGAGTCATCGCAAGGCATCGCAGTCACCGATTCGAAGCCCCAAGGTCCGCGCCGTCAGCCAGACGACGTCGACTGTCTACGTCATCAATAACGATGCGTCTCAAGATGCCGAGAATGTTGGATCTGGTCGACCAAAGACGGTGGATCGTGTTGCTAGTACGCCTAGCGTCATGACCAAGGTTCGCGGCAGCAGGCGCATGGGATCCGAGTCTCCTCTGCGAGCCAAGGAGTCTGCTGGTGTTCGAAAGACCAGCGGCCGTGTTGGCAGCGCAAGCATGTCTGCCTCTGCCATGGCTGCTACTACGGCGCGAAAAGTTTCAGGCTCGTCATAGGGGACGTGCCAGTCACAGCGAGTCCAGCATCGGTGACTCGATTTCGAGTGCTTGATGCCCGAATACCCACGGCCCAGCCAAAGTTTTTTGTTCCTGGTTTTTTTTTTTTTTTTTTTTTTAACGATCATGACAAACCACACTCTGATGTCTGTTTTGACAAGCGATTCGTGTTACATTACCGCGCAGCATGCATGCATGTGGTCTTGATATTACCTCCCTGCCGTGTTGTCGGCTCGACACTTGTCGCCGGGAGCTGAAACACAGCAAGGAGCGAAGCTGTTGGCTAGACCTCGGCGACGAAGCAGTTACCAGGCGGACGTGAATTGGAGGGGGGACCCAGGCAAAGAGGGTGGTGATAGCCTGGGATGATGGTTTGGGAGGGTGACGAGCGTGTTACGGCCTTTTTTTTTTTTTTTTTTTTTTTTTTGGCATTATTTTCTTCTGGTATTTGACTTTGAAGGCGCAACGGAAGAGGCAACAGCAAGTATGTCCGTTTTTGCATGCGCCCCTTGGTGTTTTCTGCTTTCCGCTGTCAGCTTGTGCTGGCTGGTTTCGTCTCATGTCCATCATTGGGTATTTTTACGAATCATCTTGCCGCGGAGTATGGAAGGCTGGCGGAAGGGGGGAGGGGGGGGGGTCGTTTAGCGAAGTGGATGCATATATATACACATCAGACGCACGCATGGCATGAATTTTAAATCACATTATGTCGACCTTGAGGACGCTTCAAGAACAGCTTGCTTCTCGTGCCGCAAAAGCAGAACGAGCGTCCGGGACTCCCAGTAGGGAAATGCTTGTCCCTCGTCTTTGGAGCGTTTGAGGTTCCATCCTCCACCTCTTCGTCATGGTCATGGTCATTGCCCAGCAGCACTTCCTACCTCGTTGTCGACACAAACGTCTTTCCACTGACTCCATGTCCCCCCAGGCAGAGGCCTTATCGTCAGCGTCCCGAAATCCACGGCTCCCCGAAAGGCTCGTCCCCGTCCCCGTCCCCGTCCGACTCCTCCATCTTCCATCGCCCCGTGCAGCTCCATCTGGATTAGCCACCCTCCTCGGCTGCAGCTTGCTCGCACAGCAGTCAGATGATGGGTGAAAGTATCTTTGGAAAAGGAAAAAAAAAAAAAAGTCATGGCCCAATCAAGCGCGCTCATGATGCACACACACACGCACACGCACACACATTCGTAATTTCACCACAAAACTTGAGTTGGACGGCTTGCCCGCGTCATGACCAAACATGTAGATTAAGAGGAAAATTGTCAGAGTGCTTCCGCCCCGTGTCACTACATCCCCCGCATGAATCTTCTAATATATCGCAAACCAGTGAAATGATAGTATTCATGACAGCCATCCTCGTGGTAGAAAAACCCCAAAAAACCCCCGAGGGAGAACTTCTTCTCTCTTGGTTCTTTTCCAAAGCATTGCCCCTGTGACCAATGGAGCGCCCCGCTAAAAAGTTGCTCCCGTGTTGGGGATAGATCGATCGATTGCTGTAGTCGGGAGATCGTCAGGCATTGAATTCGTGACAGTCTCCCGTTTTATATAGTCTCGCCCTTTCCAGGTCGAGTGTCCGATTTAATAAACCTTCTTCTTCTCGTCGATGCTGAACTGGCCAGGGCCGCTGTTGACCAGGAGGAGAAGACCGCCGACAATGGACAGGATCTGGAAGAAGTCGTACTTGGCAAAGTCCTTGTGAGGATGGTGCTCGTGGAGCTAGCGTTCCATTTTTCAATTAGCATCAACGCTTGCACTGCTTCAGATCTTGGCCCGAATGGTGAAACGTACCGTCCAGAAGTTGTTGACGAATAGATTGAAAATGCTGAGAATAACGACCAACAAAGTAGCGCTGAACTTGGCTTTGAAGCCAACAACGACCATGACACAAGCACCAGCTCCCAAGAGCGAGACGAGAACGCGCCAAACGGACCACTGGCCGGTGAAGACGAAGCCAATGAAGAGGAAGATTAGCAAGACTCGGCCAGCCAACTGGAAGTACATCTTGCGGTCCTTCTCGTCTAGCTGGGGAAGTCCGGCAAAGGCCTTGGTCTTGCGCACCCATGAGTCAGACAGGACCATCAGCAGGCCACCAATGACGGACAGATTTCGGAGGAAGAAGTTGAGGTCGAAGATGAGGCCGTATCCGAGAGCCTGGGTAACCACGACACCCATGAGACCTGCGACGGCGTAGTCAGAGTGTTTTCGGGCAATGACAAAGGTGGAGCAAGTCATCATGGCCGCGACGTTGACGATGAGGAAGATGTGAGTAAGACCAGAAGGAACTATGGGGGAAGAGAAAGAGAGAGAGAAAAAAAAAAAAGTCAGTTGAGCTTGCGATGACCTGATCATGGTGCCCGAGAATTCAATGTTTCCCTCTCTGGAGAAAAAAAACTTACTGTGTCGGTAGTCGTGGAGGTAAAGGAGCTGGTCGCTCCATTGCATGATGATTCGCAGGGCATCTTCGAGGAAAGTGACGACGATTAAGAAACGGCCAATGGCAGGCAAATAACTGGCAAAAGTTCATGGCCTGAATCAGCAAATGTTGCTGCCATCGACCAACTATATAGCCCAATGGCGATTGTAGGCTTGGCAATTACTCACGGCTTGAGGGGTTCGCTGAGGGTATCCAGCGCGTCTTCAACCTTGCTGGTGTAAGGGCGAATCTTGTCGAGGAGGTTGCCATTGGACTCCTCGGCATTGGAAGGGCCGCCGTACGCGGGAGCGCCGCCGAGGCCATATCCAGAAGGACCGCGCTGCATTGTCGTGGAACGCGTGGAACGCGTGGAACGGGGCGGCAAAGGAAAGCTTGGTGACGGTGGCAAGTAGAGAGAAGGCGCGTGTGATGATGGTAATAATGGGCAATTGATCTGTCTGTCCTTTTGTGCGACGACAGGGCAAGAGGAGCCAGGCCGGCCGGGAAGACGACAGGGTGAGGTCGGTGGCAGTCCTTGCGTACGGAGTAATCCTTGAGCTAATGATGAGATGAGACTTGGCAAATCCGCACAATCAAGTTGGTTGTGCTCAGCTATGGTGAGGGAGGGGTGAGAAGGAGTGAGAAGGAGCGAGGAGTGAGAGGAGTGAGAGGAGTGAGAGGACGGAGCGTGGGTGGATGGGCCGCGCCGGAGCAAAACTAGTCAGTGGTGGTCGGTCACCTTTGCGAGACTGCGAGACTGCGAGACTGCGAGACTGCGAGACTGCGAGACTGCGGACGTGCATAATAATAAGATTGGAGAGGAAGAAGTTTTGAATTCAGATGGTCTTTTGAATTCGCCGAGGGGTGGGGATGAATTGGGCCGGGGCATAGTAATACATATAACACACCACTGTAATATGTAATATTGACCAGATCTGTCTGACGAACTGACGCCTCGATTACATGGCACCAGACAGCAACGGACAGCACCGGACAGCACCGGACAGCCACCACCAGACAGCCACCACCAGACAGCCACCACCGGCGCAACTGTGTCCTTTTCCCAACGTGCGTGATGGGTGTCCACTTTGGCCAGTCTTGGTCTCTCCACAGGCCAACGCTACATATTATCTAACTCACTGCCACTGCCAGTGCCAGTGCCAGTGCAGCGGGCCCAGGGTGCAGGATAAAACACACAAAAACCACTTCCATGTCGACCTCCTGTCGCCAATGTCAATCACGCCGCGCCTCTGCACACGTTGCTCGCTCCTCGTCCATGGTCATTCCGCGACTTCATGACTCAATTCCTGGAACTTGGCCGTCGAGAATCCAGAATTCGCAGTCCGCCCTCGTCATCATACTCAACTCGATGCTCGTTCACGGCTCTCTTCAGTTCGGGACGAAGCATCTTCCGTTCTCCCGTGAGGGGATCCCATTCCCAGCCTTCCCGCATCCACATCCATCGCAAGTATGCGCGAAGCTCCTTGTCTCGAGGCATCACTCTCATCCACTCGGGTTGGAACTCTGGCTCTAGCCCCTTGCCCTTGCCGTTCCAGTCCTCGGCTCGGCCGAGAAGTTGGTCTCGACAGAATATTCTCCAACTGTCCAGTGTATATTTTCCTTGGGTCATGTGGCCAATCTCCCATGCTTCCATGGTGGTGTCTTTTCCATCGCAAGTGTCCAATGCCAACGACGTGTCCCGTTCTTCGTCTTGAGGTCCAACAGAGTACACTTTTCCGTCTCTAGAATCGGATGGAACATCGCGTTCATCATAATTTTTGACTCTGTATGCTTTCCCGGCCACGGGCGGCGCCTTCAAGAATCCAGTGGCGTACTTCTGAACAAATTTGAGTCGATTTGTTGCCAAACCAAGATGGCGAATCATGCCGAGCAATTCTTCCGCGTTGAGGGGATCTGCCAGGTGCCTCGGTGATGGGAATCGTTCTTTAACTTTGAAGAAAACGGGTATGGCAACTTGACCGTTCGTTTTGATCAAGAAAGTCACCGCTATCAACAGCCAGAATGGTTCGTGGGCCATCTTTTCCTGGATAAGCCCAAATTGCGCCGAACAGAGTGGTGGGAACGGAACTCTTGATACAACTCCAGCGAGCTTTCTTTTTAATCGCTTTTCATCATTGATGGCCGGGGCGAAATATGGCGACGACGACGACGACGACGGGCCAAGGGCACGGTTGTTGGCAAGCTTTATGAGCAACGATCTGCATTCGGAATGACTGCACTTGTCACCTAGAGCTGATTTGACTGTTTTTCCTATGGTGCAGCCTTGTTTCTTTGTGGCTGACGGTTGTGTAGTGAGTTTGACGCTCAAATCGGCACCATATCTGCCAGCACACGCAACCGAGTCAACTCGCTGCTGGTGACAGCCTCGACCATCAATTGCATTGTCCACTCGAATCTGTCTTTCAGTTGCGCCTTTTCCCTCGGACCAGTAGTGTGATTTTGCATTGGTGAAGGCGGATCTGGGTCTGCGGTATCTTCTCTTGGCTGAGCCAGCGTCTGTTATCTGGCCGATCTTAGAAGACGGTCTGCAGATGCATGGAGCATCATTGGCAAGTTCTTGAGCCAGTAAGATAAGGCGGTCGGTTTCTGCCCATGGTGCCGGCTGTACGTCAACTGAATTTCTCTCACTGGCCAATATGTGCCATATGAACGTCAGAACATCGTTTCCTTCCAAGCTGTTTTGATCCCGGGGTATTGACTGTTGAATCGCGGTGGCACAGCTGACGAGATGATCAAAGTCTTCAGAGCATGCAAGAATGCTTGCATTCACCAACGATCTTTTTTGCTTAGCAGGCGTATCTGAGGACTCGATTAAATGTGAAAGAAAATCGGCTGCGTCTTCATGTACGTCGAATGCCGATAAGACAGAGGCCCCAAAGGATTTTGACATTGTCATCGCATCGGGTTTCCTTTTACCAAGCTTGCACTGCACTTGCGAGAAGTGGACAATAGCCAGCGCGTGGGTAGGGCGTTTTGGCATGCAAGAATTATGCACATTACTTGATCACGCGGTGGTTGCAGCACGGAGTAGGCGAGGGCCATTTGAGGCTGTGAATCTGGAAATCCCAGTACAGTGCTCGTATGAATCTCATACTGTCGTACTGTAATCTGGCCGAAGGGACTTGTTATCAATGGAATGAAAAGCGGGGCTACATTTGCATTGAGGCCGCAAGTCATCAAATTTCATGGTTTGTTGGCGATTCAGGGACAATGGGGTTGATGCCAAAGGTGTACTAAACTTGATTCCGTACAGCAAGCCGGTCGCAGCATCACACCACCCCTATGTAGATGAGGAACTGTGATCGCCAACGGTAGCTATCAAAGGAGACTGGCGCGCAGCGGACTGACCATTCGCGAGCGCACTCAGGGTGTGATCCACCATCGGGGGAGCTCGGGCTGCAATGTGCATGGACTAATTAATTAGTGCAGCTGCCAACCACATCATCTTATCGCCTTCATCACGTGATGAGAAGTTATTGCCCGGTGAGTCCAGTCACACTCATCGTCTTGCGCCTCCGCTCGGATCTGGCCTCGCAATTCATCCTCTCCCCCAAACCCTCGATCCTCAACGGACCCGTTGCCGACCTTTTCGAGTCCCCCTTCAATTTCAACAGTTTCCATCCAAAGAATGAGTAGTCGCGGCGGGAAACTCGCACCCGAAGTCAACAGGTGAGTCCCGATTCGTCGTGGTCGCGACCGACCGGGTTTTTTCCCCAGTCATCACGATGCCCCCGTTCGCCCACGACCATCACGATGCCCATCTTGCCCCCCATTTACATCGCATTTGAAACATCCTAACCATCATTGTAGAGCTCTGTTCGTCAAGAACTTAAGGTAGATAAGCCCGGACGTCTGAAGTCGACTCTCCGACGAAAAGCAGCCCGAACTGACTCCGACTTTAGCTACAGCGTAACTCCAGAGGAGCTCTTCGATCTCTTTGGAAAATTCGGCCCTATTCGGTATGCGTCCTCCATGACGATACTTCAACGATGACGGTAATTGTGGATGGCTGAAAGCTAATAATTATGTTTTTTTTAACCCTGTATAGCCAAGTTCGACAGGGCATTTCAAACGCTACCAAGGGGACGGCCTTCGTGGTCTATGAAGATGTTATGGATGCCAAGCAAGCCTGCGACAAGCTCAACGGCTTCAATTTCCAGAACCGTTACCTAGTTGGTATGTTTTTTTTTTCATGGATTAATTCTGACACCTGATCATCATCATCATCTTCACCTTCATCGCCCGTGCTGTAATTAACATCCCGGCAGTTCTGTATCACCAGCCAGAAAAGATGATCAAGTCAAAAGAGGACCTGGAAGCCCGTCGGGAATCTTTAGCGCAGCTCAAGAAGCAGCACGGTATAGATTGACAATCCGACCGGCCTGTAGACAGCCTGAAAGACGAGACACCCTCCAAGTCTTCAGGCCGGTCCTTATCACCTCTCAAGTCTGCTTCGTCGGATCCGAAGACGATCCTACGAAAGGGCAAGTCCGTTGCCAGCACCATGCCTAGGGGTCATGCCGGCGCGCGAGCAGTCCGCTTCGTCGAAGGGGCACCAGCTGCTGTACGATCATGGGCGTGACGGGCTGCTCACGCGCCATGTCAAGACGATGATCATTCTCACCGTCGTTGTCACGAATTGTTGACATGGACATGATTCACGACCGTCATTTGAATCAGTAAACTTGCTTATCAATGTTTGTTATTATAGGGTCGCGGCGGATATTGCTTTCTAAAACAATCATCACTCCTTGCAATGTATTCTACCACTGCTTTTTTTTCTGCTTCGTTGCCCTTCAGGTGGAAAGGGGGAAGAAATTGTGAAACTGGTGAGCAGGGAAATCAAGGTTCGTTAGCACGTGGAGACGACATGACAAAGTCATCAGAGATTTGTATTTTCTTGGCCGAGGTGAACTATTTCAGACCTCCTGGCAAAGGTGGCAGTGGCGAAACGACTGGTTTTCACTGACGGACCATTGGAGCACACATTTGGTGATGTGCAGTTTGTCTCTTTACGGAATTCTTAATTTGTCAAAGTACCAAGATTACCTACCCAGGCTTTCGTTATAGTTACAACGGTACTGTTTCCTTGTTTCGTTCCAGCAAGTTCTTTTGCCAATGCACACCTGGCACAGGAGCAGGTCATGGACCTACGGTCTGGGAAGTCCCGTGTCGGGTCGTGATGGTTGGACCCGTTCATCAATATGTAATCCGTACATCCACCCGTCTTGCTCGTGGGCTGGCTGTTGCATAACAAGGGTTCAGGCCAAGCCAGGCACGTCGTCTCTGACAATCCATTCGGACAATGCAAGTACGTACGATTGATTCCAGGCTGTGGCAGGATTTTTCATGATGGTGGAGATGACGAAACCCCCGGCCTCGAATGCAGGCCTCCCGGTTTCAGTTGAACTTTCAAGTTCAACGTGTTGGTGGCTGATGAACCGGATTGATTGCTGGCTGGGACACTTCTTGATTCACAAGGGGCGTTTTCCCATCACTTTTCCGTCTTTTTTTTTTATTAAATCTCGTTGAATATAGTTCTCATTCACTCATCGACTGGCTTATATTCCAAGCCACTTGAACAAGTCCTAAATTCATCGTCTCTGCTCGTTTTGTCCTATCCGAAAGAAAAGAAGAAAAAAAAAAAAAAAAAAAAAAAAGTCTTGTCAAAGAGGGGATGAAGACGTTTCCAAAGGGCAAAAAGAGCAAGCAAGTGCATCATGCACCTGTTGTAGACTGGGCCTGTTGTAAAAGTTCTCATTCCAAGTTCCCGACTCCATGCCTGCAGCCCTTTCTTGAAGCCAATTGACCGAGTCTTCAATCTCCCTTGCCCACCAATCGCTTGCCGTCTTCTGCACCTGCTCAGCGGTGGATGCTCCTGTCCTCTCCAGCTCGCGCATGACCAGCTTCTTCTGCTTTCTGACGATGAGCTTGCTCAGACCCATTTGTCTTCCCCGAGTACAAGCATCGATCAACTGCCTCATCGGCTCGGGCGTAATGGTGTAACCCGGAAACTCCACCTGCGGCTCCCACGGGTACGACAACCACACAGCAGCTCGCTGAGGCGCACTGGTGGCTTCAAAGATGCACCAAAGCACTCTTCCGAGCATGTAGACCTCACAAGCCTCCTGTTCGGTGCGCGTCAAACAGGACCACGGCACGTTGTAACCCTTTGACGGCCACGTGTATTCTTCCCCTTGACCCATTTCCTCCCATCCGGGCAGCATTCCCGAAAGGATGCCAGCGTACTTGCTTCGAATGCAGGCGTCTATTTCGTCGTCAATCGCCAGCAGCCGGATGTACTCAATGGCGTTGACTTCAGGAGCTGCAAACTCGCACCAAACCCCACGTTGCTCGAAGTCGACCATGACCGCATCACGAGACCCGGACAAGACGATATTGTCCAATCTCAGATCTGGATAGAACAAGTGTGCGACGTTGTGGAGATGCAGCAGTGCAGAGGCTAGCTGTAAGGACCATCTTGTCTTATCGGCAAGTGACACTTGGCCGTGTAACTGCAAGAATGGGATAAGGTCACGCAGACTTCCGTGTATGTGGAATTCCAGGGTAAACCCTATGACCGCCGTCTTGTTGCCAAAGCTGCATCTCTTTGTGACGAGATGAACTGGCCTAGATACGATGTTGGGATGCGGTGGCATCAAAAGCAGTTGTCTCAGTTCATGATAGAGGTATTTGGTGTAACTTGTCAAGCCCTTGAAAATCCATCTTTTCCCTTCAATCTCAACAAGACAGACGCTGTCGTGTAACTGTGACAAATACGCTACATCATTGATGTCGACGGTCCGAGGGAGAGCAACACTGTCGCCCCACGACTTCTCCAAATATGCCACGGAAAGGAGCTGCCTCTCCAGATGATGCGTAGGCGCCACAGATATCGATGTGGCTGCAACATCCTTGGGTAGGTTTTGGAACACAATTCGAGAACCAAATGGCAAGTTCTGGTATATCTGCTTGGGGTCATCATGGCTAGAGCTCCAATGCTGAAGAATTCTTAAAATATGATTTGTAATCCCAAGACGCGATATCTTGGTGCAATCTCTAGTGTAAAACGTCACGTCGAGATCGAGGGCATCCCGGAGATCCGCTGGCAGTGTTGCCGGCTCTGGGATGAAAACATCGACTCGGAACGGTGGCATCTTATCCACAAACTGTGGTACAGCATAGAATTGTGTTCCAAAGGCTGTGCAGCCATCTATACGCCACAGAGGATTTCTTGGAGGCGCAAGGGAGTTGATTCGGTTTCTCGGGTTCAAGCTCGACTCTTCCCAGTCTGCATGTGTTTGCCTTGCTGCTCCTGTTCTGGAGCCGACACTTGGCTGATAGACCGAAAAAGCTGCTGTAGGATGTATGACATCGTGGATGGACTGTTGACTCAAGTCCATGGTGGTTGTGCCTCTCGAAAGGGTCTCGAAGAACTGTCTGGCTAAATGTTAAAGGTGCTGCGTCGGCGAGAGGAGGAGAAAGAAGAAGAAAGAAAGCCGGGTGTGTGAACAATAAGAGGGGACAAACTTCTGTCTATGCAAAACAACTACTTTGCGGTTTTGCGCTTAAGCAGTTTGTGTCTGGCGCTGTCTATGACGTTGGAAATATTCTTGGATCCTGATGAGATGGAAGCTTTCGTCGCGTCGTCCTCCTGATGAAAGGGTTCAACGTGTTGTCAAAACCAGAAGAAACTCGAATCATCCCTGTCACGGAAGCCTCGATCGGCTTTTATTGGGAAAAGCGTGGAGGAGACGCTGCCCGCTCCTGACATGTTGCACAAGAGGCGGCACAGAGAGAAAGACTTTGAGTGCCAGCTGGAATAGACGGGGCGGTAAAGTACCTTCCCTCCACTGCCTTGATTCGACAGGCCGGCCTCTTTGATCACATGATTGGGGCCTCCGTCGTCGAAGGCCGTGAAGTCCAGGATCTGACAGAAGTAGAGGGAGATGGCTTTCATGTTGTGCAGTTTGCCGCGTCCCGCAGGCGCCCGGAGGATGGCCGGCCATGCGATCAAGAAGAAGCACGCTGCTGGAGCTCATGGCATTTCTGCGAATCTAGCTTCTGTGACAAGCGTTTCCATTTCTCTCTTCTCTCTCGCTCGTTGCCCTGTCTGGGAAGGCCTCGGTGGGCAACTCGGAAACCCCAGACTACGGGACTCAGCCATGTAGGTCTTGACCAGGAGTCCGATGATCTGGTTGATCGTGTCGTGCGTATAAACTCACAAAATATCGCCTTTTCCCATGGGTAAACCCAAACTATATGGCCCCCATATGGATGAAATAGGAACATACGTGTCACCCTACCAGCATACTCAGACCATGTTCAAAGGTTCATAGCTCTACCTTCTGCCCAGCACAACACATGATTCGATCAAGCGTCGGTGAACACGCTGAATGACGGCTCAATCGTTGGTTGTTCCTTTAGGACATACAGAATGCGAGGCATGCGCAGATGAAAATGATGAAAGAATTCCTAATTCGAGTTCCACGGGGTTGAAAGAGGAAATAAACGTCAAATCAAGCCCCGGAAAGGAGTCAGGCTTGACCCCAGATACTACAGTATGCGGATGCTAAGATCGTATGCCACTAATGAGAAAGCTGTCTACCTATCTTCAATCGAGGAAGAGCAGCAAAAGAGAGTACAAAAGGATTCCCAGATACCAAGTTTCCGCTCAAGTCAAGGAAAAAAAGCCAGCAGATCTGAAGACCATCCGGACACTAGAGCGGGCAAGCTGGACTCGGCGGGGAAAAAGGCAAAGGGGACAAGGGGAATAAAGACCGATCACGGGAAAGGGCCCTCGATGAAATGAGTGCCACCTCAAGTTGTGTCCTGGAACCAATAGTTTTGGCCGGACATCTAAGTTCTGGTGACACAGCCTGAGCTTGTGCCGTGCCCCATTGCTTATGAGTACCTGTAAAACACTGTTCGAGTACCACTGCCACCCAAGATACTTCAGAAAGAGGGCAAGTCAACTCAAAAGAGATGAGTCGTCGTTTGTGATGACGACAGGGTCGATCGATAGGCGATGGCGGACCACGGCACAACTGCTTGCTGGAACTAATTGGAACAGGCATCGTGGTGGAAGGGGCATAGCAGACATGTTATGAGCACAATAGCGTCCTCACCGATACCGGGCTCACAAGAAACAATAGGATGAGTTGATCTCAGCCGACGGGGTCCCTGCTCAAGGCATCTCTCACCGGTTCTTGCCTCACCGTTCTAGCATATAATAAGATACGATCAACAATTATGTTGGCAAATGCACGATCGAACAATGGAGAATGTCATCTTCAGCTGTCGATAACGGAAAAGCTGCACAGTCTCATATGGACTTGGAGACCTGGACAGAGCTTTGCTCACCGTGTCCTGTCTGCAGCCTCGGCATCACACCCTGGAAATGAGCGAGCTGTACGGACGTAAGCTGTAGGGAGTGGTTCGTGGGATGCTTTGGCGTGGGAAGTCATGTCGGCGACCATGGCTACACGGCTGCACGGCCTGCACGGCTGCGTCGAAAGAGTCGAACTGATCAGAGAAGATGTGGCTAGGTCAAGCACAAGGGGCACCCAGCAGCGACTTTGGGTCATCAGGATCATCAGGATCACCAGCGTCGCGTGTTACCGTGCTGGGATGTGTGAATCCTTGATAGACTGATCAAGACACTGATCAAGATAAGCCAATGCCCATGGCTCAAGCTCAAGCTCAAGCTCAACCAACAAGCGACTCCATTGGGCGGCCACGAGGCAGGAGTCGCCAGTAGTCGCCAGTAAAACCCTCTTGCCCGTTTTCAACTTTTCTGTCTCCCGACCCCGCTTCTCGCTTGCGCTTGCGGCTACATGTAAGGTTATTATTAGTCAGTGTCAGGGACTCAGGTTACATGATTCCGATTGCTTTGGGGTGGACCCGTGGCTTCCCGATCGAACTCAATTGAACCTCATTTCAAAAAGCATACGGACATTACGGACAGTACGGACTATGCTGCCTTACATTTGACCCTTCGTCAATGCTTCCATGTCTCGTCTCGTTTCTAGCCCGATTTCATGCAGACCATTGCACGCACTTGCGTCCGTCTTCATCAAGCCGGCCCCGAGAAGAAACCTCGTCGTTCGACAGCCTTCGCTTGCGTGGAGAATGAAAGCCGCACCACGGATTAGTCCATCACACATCGAAGGCCGCCACATGGTCAAAGCAGCAGGTATATCAGCGAGCCAACACATTGGTACATATCATGTCGACGACTTCAGCTTCGACCAAGTGCTCACGATTGGTGCTGCGGGAGCTGGGAACGCTATTACTGGAGGAATGGACAATACGACGGCGCTGGTGGGTGCAGTTGTCGTGACATGAGACGAGAGTCTTTGAGTCTTTCGCAGGGCAGGCAGCAGGATGATCCCTGCTCCCTGCCCGGCGGGCGTCTGTCTTCGTCTGTCTTCGTCTGTCTTCTCTCAGGAGCCCGGCTGTTGGATCTGACACACCACATTGGCATTGGCTCACTTTCTCACCGGTCCCCGCAACCTGACAGGGCGGCAAAGGGTCTTTGTGTCTTTGTCTCGCACCATCACGTCACATGTCACGCACTCGCTTATTACGGAGTGGACGCCTCACTGTTGCCCCAGTCGAGTTGCCCTAGTCGATGCAGGATGCAGTCGATGCATGCCTGCAAATGAAAGAATCTGCGGGGTCTTCCAAATGCTTACCATTTGGAAAAAGGCGCGCACGGTGTCTTCTTCCGTCGCCATGGCTTTTCGCGCACTGGACTGGCTGAATGAATACCAAGCACCTCTGGACTTCCCACGAGTCATGAACCAGAGCAGTGTGCGCCAATGCCTGATTTCGGTCATTGAAGTTGCTACGTGGTCACCACTGTCACACGAACACGTGAACTCATGTGTGGGATAACACCATATATCTCCGAAAACACACGCAATACGATACGACCATTATTAGGTGGAATAAGATGGCTGGGCCTCGTACCAAGCTTGGCCCATCCCCTGCAGACCCAAAGCTGACAATGAATCAGGGATCAATAGCAGGCCGTGAATCATGTGCGTTCATCTGCTCAAATACAATCCATCACGGTGCCATGACCTCGCCCTCCTCACCGAGTCATCTCTTTTTCCTCCAGATCTCGACTATCGTCGCCATAATTCCTGCTAGGGCATCGCGACCGTCTCGTTGCCCATGCACATCGGCAGCACGCCTCACGTATTGGTCCGCGTTATCCGCCATCCTTGTCCGGTGACGGACGGACACACATCCATCGAGCCACAGGAGAGAGCAACAGCGAGAGCCAGCAAGAGCCAGCAAGAGCCAGCGAGAGCCAGCAAGAGCCAGCGAGAGCAAGCAAGCAGCAAGCACCACAAACCCACGAACCCACGAACCAGCACCACAGAGGTCGACATCATTACTCGCACCAGCCAGACCTTTTCTCTGTCCTTCCACCGGGGCTACTGACGCGCGACACACCACTCATTCAGCCGGTTCATTTCGAACCGACATTGACCTTCTCATCCAAACCTGGTTCCATCGCTATTAACTATTCTCCATACTTGCATCCCCCTACCACCCCCCCCCCCGGCCGCCTTCTTGCCCTAATCCCCCATATTCACGGGGTTGACTCCACCACTGGATCTGAATTGTTTTACCTTGACTTCACCCGGACTCCGTGCAAGCCCTCCTTGCCCGCCCTGCTACACCCCCTGTGGATGCACAGTTTGATACCGGTTGTTATTAGTCCGTACTGCTACTGCTAATACTGCCCATTTTCAATCACGGTGGAGACGTGATAGCGAGCTCATCAATACCCCTCCCCGAGTGAGTGCGTTGCAGCACAACCCTTGATCAGCTCGCAAGGTTTTGCCGTCTCGCCGCGCCGCCTTGTCATTGCTTGTCTCTTGAGCAAAGACGATACCTCGCTTTCCATATGCTAGTACTTTGAGTCTTAGCTCAGTCTTGCACAACTACTATACTAGTCTTGTCCAACACGCCCCGTTTTCGCGCAACAACCATCATGGTGAGAAATTCCCCGTCCTAGCTATCATCGCTCTCGCGGCAGCCCGCATGGATATATCACCAGCCTCCCTCCCCCTCTCCCATTCTGCTGCTGTACACTCACTGCCTCGTGTCGATGGCGCGACGAGAAGTGGATATCCTCACTCTTGTCATCTCTCTTCTTCATCTCCTATTACGCCCCTCATCTACCATTCAATGAATCACAGCAATAGATATTCATCTTGGTGAATTTTGTCACTTTGGTTGTGGCCATTCGGAAATCGCCTGGCGCCTGCCTTATTCTTTTCTACGCAAGCAAGCATCTCACTAACTTGGGCAAACGAAGGAACTTACACGGTCCTTCATTCATAAGCGACCTCAGCCCTATGCAGGCTTTGAGGCATCACCCCTTCCACAATCTTCATCCCCCATTTTCCCGGAAGAGGCTTTTGAACAGCTCCCATTTGAGTTTCAACCTTCCATTGACCACGACTTCTTGTCATATGGCCAGACATCCAGTTTTGAAAACTATTACAGTTCCCAACCGGAGCACACACCAGCTAAGCGACGGAAGCTTGAAAACAATTGCGGCGTCATGCCTCAGAGATTTTCTGATGTGCCGCACCAGAGCAGCCCCGAAAAAAGTGCGGGTCTCATTCCGTATGAGAACAGCGGCAATGGAGAACAGTTTCTATTGCCTAGATGGGCAGAGCCTGTCATCCCACACGCCCAGAGCTTAGCCCAGTTTCCTCGACGAGTGGCCGAACTGATGTGTTGTGGCTGCGGTATTCATGCAGATCAAACAGATGGTACGATTGTTCTGTTCCTTTGTGCTTACTATTTCCCTTCCCTTCTTTTCTCTGGGCTGTCCGCCAATCAGCGATCACTAACGGTGGGTTTGAAGGTTATCGCGCAATGCCCGAAGGGCAGATTCAGGCCTATGAGTCAAATCAACCATATTACGCCGAGAAGCAGTTAGCTATGGAACCTTCCGTCGTTCAGGAGACAATGGCTTTCACCCTAGCCGACACGGGACTTGCGTTGTACGAGGGGCCATTGACACAAATGACACCGTCTCTTTCGACATTCACGCACACGGCACATTTACAACCAGCGCCAAACTTCCTCGAGGGTGATTACCTCTGTAACCAAGACTCTGGCTTCTCTGCTTTCTTCGCCGATCCATCGGTGAAGCAGGAACCCGGACCCGCTAGCTCACCAGTATTTGAGCACGACGGTCTGACTCAGAGTGAGCAGGCCCAAATAGACTACGGCATCGGCAATCTTGGCAATATAAGCACAGCCGTGTCCCCTACCAACCACAGAGTGGGAGTCAACAGTATTCCCCCAGGAGGATCGAGAATGTTAATGACAGCTGGGGTTCTGATAGAGGCAGTTCCTCAGAAATCCTGGACAAATGCCGCCACCCATTTCCAGCAATCGAATTTTGACATTCTGCTCCCAAATCAACGGGGCGGAAAACGTGGCCCATTTCGAGACCCTACCCTTCGAGAGCAGACAGCCCAGACACGAAAGATTGGATCGTGCATTCGATGCAGAATGCAAAGAATACGTGTGAGTAGTATTCCGGGTTCTTTCTGGTGACTCTTTCTTTCTTGCGTGACGCAGAAGGCGAAACATTCTACATGTGATCGACTCGACCCTAACCAACTCAGTGTGAACACAATCCAAATGAACCTGGTGGAGCATGTCTTACTTGCAAAAAGGTTTCCAACACCAAAGCAGGAAGGTTCCCTTGCTTGAGGTACAAGATTACAGATATCCAACTTTTTAAGCCGGGACAGGTCCCAGGATACGAATGGACACGGCGGTGGACCAACAACATATCTGATCCAATACAGAAGTGGGCGTCGCCCGACGTCAAATACATCAGCATCTCGACTGGCTATTCGAAGAAATGCATCGAGCTGCAGGTTCGCGAATTCGTCCCTCAGGACGGCGATAAATTGGAACGGACATGGGTTCATCAGGGAACGAGAAAGTCCGTTCCTGTTCCTCCCTATGCCCTAATGGATCTCGAAGATGGCAAGTCGGCGTATTTGAAGCATATTTCGGATGCAATGGGTGACACGCTTCAACATATAGCCGAACGCTCGAGCGGTCTGCTGAGGAAAACATATGTTCAAGCTTTTCGAATGTATCGAGATACTACGATTCCTGAAGATTGGAAGCAACTTTTCGATTGGACGTTTCGATTGTGGACGGCTATACGGCTTTCGACAACGTCAGATTTTATCGTGGGCAAAGAGAAGCTAGGGATGTCGCATAATATTCTGGACACTACTAATCCCAACCACGGAAAGATACCAGTTCCGCCGGTCCTTGGCGCACAACTGGACGTTGTCATGATCCACCATATTCAAACAAGACTCAGACGCGAGCTGTTGGACAAGCTGCAGAAAATGGTTCTAAAAAATAAGCAGAGTACTTGGTTTGTGACTTACTTGGTCACCTTCATGCTACTACATAATGCGGCCCTGATTACGGCCCACGATGCAGCGTATGCCCGAAAACATGGAATCAGGGTAAGTCTTGATGAAACCAAAGAGGAGGAAACACGAAGAAAAGAAGGAGAGGAGACGGAGAGCAAAAGAGAGGGAACTTGGCAGAATGAAGAAAGGAAGAATCAGGAAGGAAGATGAAAGAAGGAAAGAAAGAAGACGAAAAATACTCGAGCCCACAGCCTCAACGGCAGCCATGATTGCGTGTGACTTTGGAGTCACAAAAAGACTGGCGGCATTTTCTGCGGGCGAACCTTGAATTTAACCTTTGCTGACCAAAATCTGCTTTCAGCGTCGATTTGCGCGTGAGGATAAAGTGAGAGAATACCATCTCGGTAAGACTGGACGTTTATTACTTGTTCCTTGTTGCCTTTTCTTCAAGTCAAGAAGTATCATTTGTGGCTGATGACGGGACCCTTTTTTTTTTAATTTTTAAAATTACTACAGGGGCAAACATTCTCCTCGCTCACTTTCACTACTGCAACAAGGGCTGGTACCCATTTTCGGACGAGTGCAAGGACCAGGATCTGCGGACGCTTGCAGATCTCAGTGACGACAAAGTTCAATTTGTGCATGAGACGAGAAAATTTGCCAAGGAGCACGGTAAGTCCTACTCCGCACACCGCCGGCACGCCTGAGGATATATGCAGGATTACACCCTTCCTTGGCCGCCAAATGAATCAGATTGCTGGTGTGGGGGCTAATGCGCAGATTGTGCGATGCAGAGCGAGAATGGGAGCAGCTGCGAGAGCGCGGCGCTTGGGAAGAGGACTACTTTTTCGTGAGCCAGTTGTTCCAGGAAAACTGGCATCCCCGGTCCGAAGTTTGACTTGTTTCCTTATTGCATGGCCAGCCGAGGCGGTGAGAGGGAGGGCATCCATCGATCCATCGCCTGGACAGACAGAACCGAGAGGTGAGCACAATGCACAATCAATCTGCCCATCTGTTGCATGTTCTATTTCATGCCGCTTTTCACTTGACATGGTTTCGTTTCGGCATTGGTGGGTGGGTAGACAGACGCAACTGTTGATCGATTGATCGAGTCCCGAAGACGAGGAGCACCACGACGGAGCGAGCGAGGCTGATGTCGCTTTGCTTTCAGGTAGATATTGAGCTGGCAGATATGAGCGGTGCTGTGGCGGCCCTGTGGCGGCCCTGTGGCGGCCCTGTGGCCTCGGAAGTTGCAATCGATGTAAAGCGAAGACACAATAATACTAAGTACAGAGAGGCGGCAGCCTGCCGTGGACGAAATGAGTCAGAACTTGGTGGTAGCAGTCCGAGCAGAGTTTCTCAACTATGACCTAAAGGAATATCTTTCCTTCTCTTTTCCTTCCCGAGAGAGCTTCTTCTTTCCTCTCCTCCCCCGTCCCCGCCTGACCCGATTTCACCGTCCGAACGGCTAGGCGTCCTGAAATATTTTACAAATCTACATGCTAGCTATAAGTAATACTATGATGAAAGAGGCGCGAGGAAAATACATGGGGTATATTATGCCATTTCTGTGAGTGTGATACATGTACGGATTATTTCTATATAGGGTACTAGTAATAAAATGTACATACCTTTTCATCCCAGCCCCTGTCTCTCTTATTTCCCTGCCAACATCTGATTCGCTTCATCCCCCCTGTCACGTACGGGAAGACTTGCAAAATAATTCAAGGGGTGTACGTCGTCCTATTGTACTGTATCCCGACACTCTGGAAATCCACGGATTCATGATCCCTGTTCCGTGACTTGTGTTCCGACCTGAATCGGTCTGGACTCAGGACGGGGTTCAGGTCCCTTTTTCTTCCCCCCCCCCCTTTTGAATCCAATCCAATTCAATGCCCTGCAATATTTTCTTCCTTTTCTTTTCTTTTTATTTCTTTCCCTCCCCCCCTCAAACAAGTCAAGGGGCATGTTGTACAGGGGCTCATGCGTCGGGCCTTGCGTCGCAGGCGCACAAATCAATCTGTGGTCGGTCTACTCCGAGCCACATCGGCTACGGCTACGGCACGTACCACGCACGGCTTTTTTTTTTTTTTTTTTTTTTTTTTTCCCGCCAAGTAAAGTTTGTTCCGTGCTGTGCTGTGCTGTGCTGTGCTGTGCTGTGCGTTGTCGTCTACTTTGAGGCTGAAGGCTCGCTCACACCACCTAACGAGGGACCAGAAAGCAAAGCCAACGGAATCTCCCTCGGCGAGGGATGATGCCGCCATCTTGGTAGTTTGGGACGGGTGATCCACCGCGGGCGCCGGCGCTCATCTCAGATCGATCCCGTCCAACTCTGTCCAAGGCGAGGCTCGAAGCCGAGCCGCCCGCTGTACCAAGGTAGCCCAGCCCACTTATCTTGGCCGCGGCGCTTTGCAGTGGCTCGTTGTCGGTTGTTCGGGCGGTAGCGGGCGCGGTAGCGGTAGCGGTAGCGGTAGCGGGTGCTGCGCGGACCCTGTGACCCACTGTAGCGTGGCAGCAGCGCCCAATGCCTGATCAACTCGAAAATCTCAACTCCGCCGGATGCGTGTCGTCTTCGAGAAGGAGAAGAAGAAGAAGGAAAAGAATCATCGCATCCCGTGGATGCAGCTTCCAGCCACGGCGCCTCAGTTTCCTATACAGATGTCCAAACTAGATCGCAACGAGTCGCAGACGCCAACTCGGTTTTAACATGGGTGTGTCTAAAGAAAGGCACCTCCGATCATGAACCCCCCCCCCCCCCCCCCTACCCAACACACAAGCAAACGCACGCCCTTCGTAAGTTGCCACTCTCCTCTCCTCTCCTGTCCTCTCCTAGTACTAAGTGCACCCAGTGCCTTGGTGATGATACCTTGTCTCCTAATCATCACGATAGCCAGCTTCTTCCCCTGTTCTTGAATGAACCGGGTCTGTTCAGCATTGGACTCATGGATGGTGCATCAGGCGGCCAGACTCGGGATGGCATCGTGAGTCACGGCGCGGCAAAGAACGATGGGCTCGGCTCGCCCCCGGCAGTCACCCGTCCTCTGCATACATTCAGAAGCCATGTTGCCATCCGTCTGTCACCACCCGATGAGATCGGACTGCTCTTGCTACCCAGGGTATTCGAATCATGTTGAGCAAACATGGAGTGGTTGCGAGCTTGTCCAGGAGGAAAGAGATGGGAGACATTGTTGAAACATCTGGCGTGATTCTATAATCGAGTATATTTATATGGATATATATATGTATATACATATATGTATATATATTTATACGCCCGTCCTGCTCTCCAAGTCTCACGTCTTTGCAACCATTTCAGCTGCTTTGAAGCCTTGTGTCTCTTTTACTTTTTACGTGTACGTCGTCTTCGTCTTTCTTCACGTCTTCTTCCCTGATTCTTCTCTCATCGTCGCGATAAGCCAAGGACACACCCCGAGCGTTGAGGAATCTTGAAGAGTTTCGGTAAGCGTGCCTTTGTGCAGGGCCAAGCAGTTACACAAGACATTGTGATTCTCGACTTTGATTGCTAACGTCCACAGCAGTCGAGAGCTCAATACGAAAGACCATGGCATTTGAAGGATTCGGACCTGTTTGTGGACCACAAGCGGCCGTGCTCCAGCCTCCGGCCTTCCCAAAGGCTTGGAAAGAAATCTCCAGTCTCCCCAGAGGGTTTCCTGCTGTACTCGACTCTCCTTTGGCTTGGTCTGGGCTTCAGTTCAAGCGCGATTCAGAATATGTGCTTCGCTTGACTGAAAATCATGTGCGAGAGATTGAACTCGCTCTTCAGAATTTCAAGAGTGAGTCTTCTCACCCCAGCTATGGTATAGTAGGTGACGTTCACTTATATAGATGAGCAGAACTTGGCCTAGACGGCGACCTCGTCTGCAGACAGAATTTCCCACTTCCAACTCTTGGCAGAGAGTTCAATCACCTTCGCAATGAAATCCATTCTGGAAAAGGGTTCGGGCTCATTCGCGGGTTGAACCCGCAGCGATATTCAGTCGAGGACCTGACCACCATCTACCTCGGCCTGCAGCACTACATCGCCAATGTGCATGGAAGGCAGGATAAGAAAGGAAACATGCTGGGTGAGCAGTGCCCGGCTCCCTCTTGCAATAAGCCAAAATGCGGACGGTATACATGTTGACGTGATTCTCAGTTCATATCATCGCAGATGCCTCGACCAAGATGAAGGCTTCGCACCATCGTCACTCAACTTCGCCCATTGTAAGAGGATGATGATGCATTTTGAGCATGCCTGCGTCCGACGTGTGCCATTCCGCTGACTGTACCTTCTAGACCTTCCACAACGAAGAAGCGGGCGACGTTGTGAGCTGGCTCACCAGAAACACTGCCGCCGCTGGTGGCAAGTGCATCATCGCATCATCGTATACGGTTTACAATGTCCTTGCAGCCTCACGCCCTGATCTAGTTCGTGCGCTTGCGCGGTCTGACTGGCCCTTTGCCTTGTGAGTTGCCCCCCCGGGCCACGTTAGGCCACCCGTGTTGACAAAGGATGACTGACACACAGAAAAAAAAAAAAAAAATTCTTGCTCGGAGCTGACTTCTGACAGGCCGCGTTTCCATTGCCGACCTGTTTTGTTTTACCACGACGGCAAGATCATTGCCAACTTTGGCAGGGCCGCCTTGTTGGGTAGTGCAAGCCACCCTCGACCAGCCAATCTGCCCAAGCTGAGCACGATCCAAATCGAAGCATTGGACGCCATCGAAGCCATTGCGGAAGCAACCCGACTGGAAATTCAAACTCAAGCCGGAGACATCCATTTCATCAACAATCTGGCTGTTCTTCATCGACGCGAAGGCTTCGTTGACGGCAACTGCTTCATGGAAAAACGCCATCTGGTGCGAATGCGACTCCGAGACGACACCGTGGGCTGGAGCATTCCTGAAGACTTGAGCCACGAATGGACTGAGGCCTTCAACCCAGCACTGAACCGGGTATGGCATCTCGAGCCGATGCCGGATGGCTACTTTCCTTTGCGATCGCAATCGAACTGAGGTACCAATACCTCGAGATTTTAGCACACACCGCACTTTCGGCATCACACAGGGGGGTACATGGACATCCCGGGAGCATAAGTTTGGTGCATCATCCTTGGTGAGGTGCTTTGAGCGTTTGTCAAAACGTGGACTGGCATAAGTTGGCGCAAGATTGCATAGAAGGGGTCTGGTCGCTAAAAGTGTGTTCTTACCTGGCGGCGTTGTGGTTTAAAGAAAAGAAGAGAATTGCGTCTTTGTGTCTTTTTCTCTACCACTTCCTTTTTGTTCTTTGTTCTTTCCCCCTACAAAAGTCATTTCCCCCAATGCTCCTTCCTTCCTTCCCCATCATTCAGTTGGAATTTCCACCAACATCAGCATTAGATTCGATCAACCTGGCAACAGGCCACACAACATTAGACACAAATTGTTCTTGACAAGCAGCTAGCCCAAACAGCCAAAAACGGAGTGCGCACCCCTAGTAACAGTAGCTGCGATAAATGAGCATATCACATTAACATCGTTGCGGTGAAACCAGGTCCCCAATCACCCAGACCCATTTAATTTTATATTTTTACCAGGCAGCTGGGAATTGCCGGGAGTGACGACTCCAATCACAACTTGCCAGGGACGTACCTACAGTGGGTCTGTACCTTGATGGGTACCCGGGGTCTCTGCACTTGCTTGCAGTTCTGCCCGTCTTCATCAAACATCATCCATCAGGCAACAAACATCAAACATGAACGGTCGCCTGCGCCAAGAATCTCTCTAGATCACCCTAGAAGAGATTCTAAAGACTTTGCCAGGCTTACTGTGACAACTTGTCGCGTGCGACCACTCCGTATGCCGTCTCGCATGCCGTGGGCACGCCGAGAACACCCTTCCCCTCGTCCCCTCGTCCCCTTGGTACCTTGACTAAGTGTTCGAGCTGAGAAGTTGATTGCCCCAAGCCCCCTGACACTCCCAGACAGGTTCGTGGGTTGCTTTGGTTCTTATCCTGACGGATCCCGGACTGGACTTCGCACGCTCGTTAGTGGGCATCGCCAGCATCGCCAGTATCGCAAGCTGTCACGTCGCATTGTTTGATGGCTTCTTCAACAACACAGGGGACCAAACCGCGAGGGCAATCCGTGGGCTACCAGCCTGTACATCAGGATGACGATCATGATCCGGGACACGTTGGGGACGCGGCGCAGGACTACACAGCGGCAACAGAGCGGACACCGGCTCAGGCTACATCCCTCTTCGCCCGTCCACACCCCTCCAAAGCCGAGAGGCAATGGCGTGTGGCGACGTATGTGCTTTCCGCTCTGGTCATTCTGCTAGTTGGTGCCCTCGTCTTTCTCTCTCTTCCCTTATCGCTCAGATGGGAGAGGAACGATGATTCATGCTCCTGCCGACCGAAAGATATACCGCAGTACTTTCAGACATCTCCGGAACTATGGCCTGGCCCAACAGCCACAGGGCCCGCTGCGTTCATGGCACAGACGAGCATGTTCGATCCAACAGCTACCTACGTGCCTAATGAACCTCTGCAGACATCGCTACCAATCGAAGGAATGGCGAGCGGCAATGAGAGCATCTTCAAAATGATGGGCTACCTGTCACCTTATGTGCCATCTCCGGGTTTTGGTGCGAACGAATTTCCTCTGCCTCCAGGTGCGGAAATTCTTCAACTTCAGATGCTCTCCAGACATGGAGCCCGATACCCTACCTCAGGCTCCAACGTTGCCGCATTGGGAGAAAAGCTGGCGAATGCTTCCAGCTCATTCAAACCTCGAGGATCCTTAACCTTCCTCCACGACTGGAAATATCAACTCGGTGCTGAAATTCTTGTACCCAAAGGCCGCCAAGAACTATTCGACTCAGGTGTGTGATGTTCTCCCACGCTTTCAGCCAGTTGCAACATCCCAGCTTACCTCTTTTCACTGGGAAGGTGTCTTGCATAGCTACATGTATGGTGGCCTGTATGATCCCCAGAGCAAGATCATTGTTCGGACAACTGTGAGCAAGTGACCCATCTTTCGAAGCACACGACTGTGCTAATGAGAGACTCTCGATCAAGACGCAAGATAGGATGCTCAAGTCTGCGGAAAACTGGTTGGCTGGTTTCTTCGGCCTGGAATGGTGAGCACGCAGTGTCCTTCCCGTGGGTTGCCATGTTGACCGTGACAAGGCCCAACAATGCGACCATCGAGGTTATAATAGAGGAGAGAGGATTCAACAATTCGCTAGCGGGGTACCTGAATTGCCCCAATGCAAACACCAAAACACCGGGCAACGAGGCCCCGAAAACGTGGATGCACAAATATCTTCAAGAAGGTAAGTGGAAGAAAGTCTTCCATCCGGCATAGACTGCAGGCTTTGGTAACATGCTTACCTCACCGCCGCGTAGCGCAGAAGAGATTTCAGGCCATGACCGAGGGCTTCACATGGACAATCGAGGATGTTTATGCGGCGCAGTCCATGTGTCCATATGAGACTGTTGCTTATGGCTTCAGCAAGTTTTGCGACCTCTTCACTTACCAGGAGTGGCGAGATTTTGGATATTCTATTGACTTGTGGTTTTCCTCCACAAGTGGATTTCACAGTCCCACTGGCGTGAGTACTTTGCTGCCCCGTGGAATAGCGGTTCCGCTCGACTCTTACTGACGAGACACAGAGAGCCGTTGGTATTGGCTATCAGCAAGAAGTCATGGCGCGATTGAAAAACCACACCCTCGGTTACTCGGGATCGCAGATCAATATCACTCTCGACAACAACACGGAGACCTTTCCCTTGAATCAAAGTCTATACTTTGACTTTTCTCACGATACCAACATTGTGTCCATCTTGACAGCGTTTGGCCTTACTCAGTTTGCTGAGGATTTGCCGGCGGAAAGACATCCTGGTGACCACAAATTCACTGTGTCACACGTAACTCCTTTCGGAGCACGACTAGACATGGAAGTTATTAAGACGCCTAAGCCACTATCACCACATCGTGACGGATACCTGCAGGGTGGTGAGACCAAGTACGTCCACTTCATCCTGAATCAGCGCACTCTTCCCTTGGGCAAGAGCTTCGCCGAATGTGATGCTGAGCGACGGGACGGGTGGTGTGAATTGGACACTTTCATCGAGATCCAGGAAGGCATGGCCGGAAAAGCACAGTACGATCATGCTTGCTTCGGAGATTATCCTGCTGTGAAGTATGGTGAAGTGACGGATGGTGCTCCGCCCTGATTTACTGTGAAGATTTTGTGGATACGTGATGTATAATTACTTGTTGAAGGATAGGATGTTGCTCGTGAATGCCAGTGATTGAATGAAGAAATACATTTGAAGACGCCTCCGGGGGGCGTCACACACACACACACACACACACACACAACGGCGCTCGTAAACAATAGCTTTTGCGTCTGATCTTGTTCAAAAGGGACACTTTCCGTCGTGGGCATTGCAACTCTGGCAGGAGACCCAGGCTATTCTTTCTGATATTCATTGCCCAGGCAGTCTGACCACAGAAGAGAGGTTTCCAATCAACCAAAGGACGATTGTGGGAAGGGACACATGACCATCATCACCAGGGCACGTATTGCGCAGGGGTGACTCAGTATATGATTGAGGATACGAAGAGAAAAAAAAACCCATGCATACATACATACATACGCACACCGGCGTTATGTTTCCCGTCTATATATAACGTGAGGCATGATTTCTACATGCCAAAAGGGGGAAAAGGAATCCCAAAAAGAGGGTACAAATACCCAATCGTGCTCTCTCTCCCAACGCCGGCTGTGAAACCACCCCCCCCCCCCCCCCCCCCCCCCCCCCCCCCCCCCCCCCCCCCCCCCCCCCCCCCATGGAATCAAGAAGTGGATAAAAAGAAAAAAGAAAAAAATTGTGGCTGCTGTGATGTTGCAGACGAAACCAAAGCCCATATCTCTCTCTCTCTCTCTCTCTCTAATCGCGCTTCTCATTATCAGCACAGTGGCCTTGGGGTTCGGGGTGGTGGTGGTCCTGGACCGACGACGCGGGCGACTTGTTCTCGGCCGAGCCGTCGGACGTGCTGGCCGGTCGAACCATGCAGGCGTGTTCCTGGATGCCGTGCTGAGGCTCGATGGGGAGATGGCGGGAGGGCTCCCCGCTGGGGGGGCTCCAGGCGAGGAAGTCGCGGCGCACCTCGACGTAGTCGTAGCTGAACTCGGAGTGCTCCGAGTCGTCCATGCCGAGGAGCTCGGCCTCCTCGCTGGCGCGGAGCTCCAGGCCGGGGACGAGGTCGACGAGCTTGGCGATGGCGGCGGACATGACGAAGGCGTAGGCGGAGGCGGCGGCGATGGCGGCCAGCTGCCAGCCGATGAGGCGGTAGTTGCCGTCGACGAAGCCGCCCCTGGCGCCGACGTTGACGCCGTCGAGGCCGATGACCTTGCCGGTGGCGAAGAAGGCGTTGAAGACGAGGCCGACGAGGCCGCCGATGCCGTGCTCGGCAAAGACGTCGAGGGAGTCGTCGATGCGGACGAGGAACTTGATCTTGGTGCCGAAGTTGCAGCACACGCCGGCGACGACGCCGAGGGCGATGCTGGCCCAGGGGTCGATGAAGCCCGAGGCGGGCGTGGCGGCGACGAGGCCCGAGATGGTGCCGGAGCACCAGCCGACCATGGACCACTTCCTGGCCAGCCTGAAGTCGAGGAGGCACCAGGTCATGGCGGCGAACATGGCGGTGAGGCACGAGTTCCAGCAGGCCATGACGGCGCGGAGGTTGGCGCCGAAGGCGGAGCCGCCGTTGAAGCCGAGCCAGCCGAACCAGAGGAAGACGGTGCCGAGGGTGATGAGGGAGATGTTGTGCGGGCGGAAGTTCATCATCATCTTCTCGTTGCGGCGGCCCAGGACCCACGAGTAGGCCAGCGCCGACATGCCGGAGCCGATCTCGACGGGCACGCCGCCGGCGTAGTCGAGGACGCCGCTCCTGAAGGCCCAGCCGTTGGCGTTCCAGACCCAGTACGCGAGGGGGCAGTAGACGAGCGTGGCCCAGAAGAAGGTGAAGACCATGCTGGGGATGACGCGGCCGCGCTCGGCGACGGCGCCGACCGTGAGGGCCGCGGTCACGGCGCAGAACATCATCTGGTAGAAGGAGTAGAGCAGCGCGGGGATCAGCGGCGAGCCGACCGAGGGGCGAGCCCAGACCTTGATGAGGCCAAAGTGCTTGAGGTCGCCGATGTAGCCGTTGCCCGACGTCTGGCTAAAGGCGAGGGAGTAGCCCCAGAAGTACCACTGGAAGACGACGACGCTGAAGGACATCATGACGACCCAGAGCATGGAGAGGGCCGATTTCCTCCGCGCCAGGCCCGAGTAGAGGAAGGCGATTCCGGGCACCATGAGGAGGACGAGGCAGGCCGAGAGGAGGACGAAGGCCTGGTCACCGGCTTGGTACCATTGATTCAGGTTTTCCGTTCCTTTTGGGGGCCACGTGTCAGCATCTTTGTCCCGTCTCTCCTTCTTTTTTTTTTTTTTCAACATTTCAACGAGCGAAGCAACCTACTTGAATCACCGCCATACTCATCATCTGTGCCATTGAAGGCGATGGGTGGCCCCGTGTGGGCGTACGACATGATGTGGAACGGAACGGAACGGAACGGAACCCCAATCTGTGTATGTATGTGTGTGTACAAGATGTGGTCAAGAAAGACTTGTTTCCTTTCTCAGTGATTTCTCCCCTCCTCCCCCCCAAGGGATCGACAGAATGGGTTCCTCGTAGGATCGAGTTCGGCGTGACGGGCGTTTCGTTCCTGTCCAGTTGTTTTTTTTTTTTTGTTTTTTTTTTCTGCTCACGGACGGTCTCGCGGGTATTTGGGAAGAAGGGGTGAAGCTCAATGGGGAGGGGGGCAAGTAGGAAAAGTAGGAAAAAGGGGAAGAAGGGGAAAAAGAGAGCAGGGCTTGGGAGTAGAGTAGCTGGCCGGTCAAAGTTTATCTATGTACGGATTACGGAGTACAACATGACAAAGCCGGACTCGTTATCATGGACACATTGGCCCCGGCTCGATAAGTAAAGTACATGCATGCCACATGCCACATGCAAGGCGGCTAAATTGGCAAGCATAGATAAGGGATTGCCGAGTCGGCGGCGCGGCGCAGATCCCCGTGCGTCCGCCCCACGCCCCCCGCCCCATGCCCCACGGGTTGACGATACGGTTTATCGTTTGTTATTGAACTGGGGGGGGGGGGGTACGGACGGACTTGTCTTGTGATTGCGTCGCTGATAATTCCCAATTGGACCAGAGGGCACCGGCAACCTCGGGCTGTCGGGGGTGTCGGGGGGGGGGACGTCGGTCAGAGACATCCCGTTTGCTTATCGTTCCCTTCTCTCTCAGCAACCTCACTCAATAGCCCCATGCGTGTCGCGTGTCGCGTGTCGCGTGTCGCGTGCCTTGCGGACGGATGATCCGGACACGTCCGCATGAAGCTCACGCGAAGTTTCGATGGCAGCTTCTTGATGCGGATTTCCTATGTAATCCTCCCGGGTCCTTATCTAATCCCAAGGGGCGTGTGGGACCGAGCCGACTTGGTGGTGAATGCGGCTGCTGATAAGCATTACGCCGCGACCCATGATTGGCTCCTCTTGTCTCACACCCGACGGGCCCGTTTCGAATTCTCTGACAACAGCCATCCGAATCCATTACTGGCCCCTCTTATGTACAATTACAATTAGCAAACTTGCTATCTCGGGCGGGCGCAAGACAAAAAGCGTGGCCCCAGCTCGCAATGACGCCCATCATCGCAACCCGTAATCCAGGTGGTCGGTCCCTCCGCAACGGTAACGGTAACGGTCGGACGGAGCATCCATCGTCAGGGAAGAAACGAGGCACGAGGCACGAGGCACGAGGCACGAGGCACGAGGCACGTATTCCCGACGGATCGGAGCAAGTCCATCAAGCTTACCGAGTACAACCACACTGATGTCACTTTGCTCATCATTGCCTACCCCAAGATAACTGCTGATACTGCTCAGCATTATTATTCCGACTTCTTTTCCCTTGTCAAAGTACATGTCTATCGTGATAACACATCTTGGTATAATCAAAAGAAAAGAAAAGAAAAGAAAAGGGCGGAAGAGGTGAATCCAAGCCGGCGTACATGTCAGCGCCATGCATGTTATCAAAGCGTAGCATGCTTCAACGCCGCCGCATGATTGAAATACGAGAAGTACATGGATAAAAAAAAAACCCTCATCTTCCCTTTCAAATCAAATTGGTATGCTTGCCCGAAAAAAATGATTCCCTGACGCCATCATCATCCTGTTTCTTTCTTTCTTTTTTTTTCTTTTTTTTTTGCCCATACTCTAGAAAATGCACACCTTGCCCGTTTGTTCTTCCCTGCTCAGTTCATACGTCAAAATGTCATGGTTTCGGTAATGGAGCATCAACCTGTAACGTCTTGGCACCGCGCCCCGCTGCTTCTCATCTTTCCTGCCCATGACCCCGTCGTCTTGCACAGGGCTTACGGCCATACCATGCAAAGGGCGCTTGCTCGTCCTAAAGACGGCTTCGTCTGATTCCCGGGGCAGCACCCATTCCAGGCGAAGCCCATGGTGAAGCACACCCGGCCATTTCTCAATTGGATGAGCCAACCGCGTCGGGGTTACGAGCACCACTCGTCCGATTGAAGATCCAATGACGACCAGAAACAGCTCTGGAATATGAACAACCACGTTGAGGCGGCTTGTGGCCTGGAAATGAGGTCGCATGGCTCGGCCAGGCGATAAGCCCATTGTCAGAGCATATGGACACAATATGCCATACTCGGGCAGCCCCTTTTGGTTCGCTTTGTCCAGCGGGCGCATTTCGATATCCTTCTCGTACATTCGTAGCATGTGATATCGTTCTGCAAACTTTCCCAACCCGGAGACGCACCCTTGACTGATCTCATTGTACACTGTAGGTCGTCTCAAAAGCCGCGCCAAGCCCACGGTCTGCCTCGGGGCTTCACAGACTTCTCCGCTGTGTGGCATGTACACCATGTTGAGAAGAGCGGGAGTATGATGAGGCAGTACCCCCTTCAAACAATGCGAGAATGGCGCCCGCGAATCCTCCATGTTGCCTGCTGTGCTTGGACTGACACAAGAAGACTGGGATCCATCGGGAGGCGTGAGCAGGTTGGTGAAAAGGGTTTCAAGAATTATGGCCGTCTCTGATATAGGGACGTCCACGTTTTCGCCCGGCACAGGTACCTCGCCTGCCATGGTGGCGGCGACTGGCGGCTCAACTACCGGTGTCGTGAACGACTCTCCAGTCTGCTGGCTGGCCAGTTCGAGAGGCACGTCACTTTCGAGTGTGACGCCGCCGCCGCCGCCGCCGCCGCCAGCATCAGCAGCTGTGATGGGATAGAACATGCCGTTGTCGTCATCATCATCGTCTTCGTCTTCGTCATCCTCTTCATGTTCGTCGGAGCCGGAGTCGTCAACTTCTAAGCTTTCATCCGGATCCGGATCCGAATCCTCATTATCGTCCTCGTCTGACTGGCCAACGGCGTCAAAATCAGAATCGCCATCGGTCGGTTCATCAGCCACACCTGCAGGGATTGGGTTACTCGTGTTGCTGGGCCGAAGTAAGGGAATCGGGACCACTGGGTGCGTGCACGGATTGTCGGGTAGGTCGCGAATGTACCGGGCAATATTCACCATTGGGTGCGGGCTAGCTTGAAACTTGGGCACTATCTCCAAGTCTTTGAGTGGCGCACCTAGAAGTTCCTCTTCTGAGTGAACGGTGAGGAAGTATTTGTTTGCCAAAGCAAGAATGCCGCAGCCGCGTGACGACGCAGGCCAGAACTCTTCACTCATGAGAAGCGAGCCAGTTGATGGCATTACCTTGATGGCAGCTTGTTTCGGGTTCCAAATATCGGCCAACCACATTGCTCCCTTGATATCAATGGCACTGATCTTGGTCGCGTTGCCATGTTTGTCGTCCACAAAACTGATGTTGGGTATGTTGCTGGCCAAGGGGCCCAGGGAAACCACAATTCGCCAATTACGAGCGCGACGGCGCACACGCTCTTGTACACCATCGCAACAAGAATCGCAATCACAGTTTAGTGCTTGCGGCCCTCGCGCAGCCAGAGCGGGCGCAAATACTGTCACCTCAAAACGGTTGGAGCTGACGGCAATCAAACGTGATTGTTCATGTATTGCCAGCCCCCATGCTGAAATGCCTACGTTTTCTTGGAAGAATGGCTTCGGCGCATTCCATCGACTCGCCGACGACGAAGACGTCCGTCTCTGTTTTGGTGTCGCCGCGGGTGGTATGTCGGATTTGCGAAGGATGTATTCGGCGACATCCTTGGTGTAAAAGGCAGTGACATCTCCATCGTCATGGCATGTGACGACTATTTCTTCCTGCCCTAGCGATCCAACAACCAGATGGTTTATCGTGTGGGGAGAGTCGGGATCGAGATATCCTCCAATCAGGTAGGCAACTCGGCTCGGATAGGTGAGCAGTTGAGCGTCAGGATGTCGGGGGATAGTTTGTCGGGGTACACTTCGAGGGACGTAGACGAATATTCTAGACCTGTAGGCTGTAAAGTACAGCTAAAAGAAAGGACGGAGAGCGAAAATGGTCAGCCTCATATAAGTCATTTGTCAACGCGATCAGGTGGGAGAACCTGGAGGAGAATGGATGCACACCAACATTACACTTTTGCGACAAGGCAGTTAGATTGTTCCGATATGGCTGCATAGAGGGAACCAGCTTGTAGATGGAACTGGCAGGCACATCGTCAAACTCGCTATCCTCGCTATCGGAACCGGGCCAGTTGATGGGGAATTCGGCACCTGCGGGATGCAGGCCCATGGCTATGCGCTCGCGATCGAGAATGGCGTTCTTGGCCTCTTGGCCAAACTAAATACACACATGATGGTGTTTAGCAAGCACGCATGAAGTGAAGCCAAGAAGTCTTGGCGAGTAAGAAAGCGAGGGGAAATGACGAGAAAGAAATGAACTCCACATACCCGATCCGTCGCCGTCTGTACATGGCAAGCCCCGACAGTAGCTGGGCGGAACGGTCGGTCCTTTCCCCTTGGCCTGTCGTCCATGGAGGAGGCCCAGCAAGATGAAGTCAAGACATTGTAAAGGAAGGGAGGGGTACATGAGATTGCGACGTCTATGCTTTGCAGGTGCGTCAAGCATCACATGGCCACGTGCGGGCGGGTCCAGGTGGCTGGCGGCTGGCGGCTGGCGGCTGGCGGCTGGCGGCTGGCGGCTGGCGGGGCGAGGGCAACCAAGATTTGCAGGGAGTCGGATCACGTGGAGCAGGAGGGAGCAGGAGGCAGCAGAAGGGAGAGCGTGGTTGTTGTTAATGAACAGGTGTTGGAGATAATAAAGAAGAGGTACGGATCCGCAGGTACCCGACTTAAAAAGGTACCTAGGTAGGTACGGAGTACTATGCCCTGGATACATTCCCAATGCTGGCGACATTGGTGAGTACATACATACGTTGTACGTGTGTTTGGAGTGGGAGATCCTAGGTCTACTTGATGGGACCGTCGGAATCATCTCCTCATCAACTCCACCTTATCCCTCATCCTATCTATAATCCAAAGCAGGACTCGCCCAATCATCCTCAACAACCGCTATACCTCTCTCCCACTCTCATTTCCAGCAGCTTTCCCCGGATTCAAAGCCCAGTGCCAAAAGTCGGCAGCCAAACTCCCCAGATACCTCCACAGATTCCCACGATAATCTCGCACACCGACGGAGGGATCCCTCGGCGCGCCAACTTCGCCGAGATCTACGCCGATGACGAGCGGGTAATTGATGAAGCGGCGCATGACTTGTCTCCCAGTTATGAATCCACTCGTCCTTGGACCAGCCCGCGTCGTCCCCCGTGTACGGTGCTGGCAGACGAATTATCCCGCCCGTGGTGACGGAGTGTGTCTTGCCGCATGAAGCCACACTTCTCTACTCTGTCCACGTCTTCTCGATACTGCTGTTCGTTGCAAATATATCGAATCGAATCGACACCTTGTGATACAAAACCCGTGTTCTCCCCAGATTTTGAGAAGCAAAAAAACAAAAAAAAAATTTACTAGATGGATGTATGTTAATGCCGTGACGCCCCGCTTTTGTTACGCAATATGTAGAATAGAATATCCATTGTGGCGTGATACCGTATTCCTCTCCTTTGTGGGGATGATGATCAGAGAATGGGCATGTTGTCGCACGGTCTGTCGTAATGTATCAAGCACCAATGGTGCTCTCCGGACCAAATAGAGAGAAAAAAATTATTGTCCAGAAGTGGTCAACATCACCTAGCTAGCTTTGGCTTCAGATATAGGGACTGTGTCTTGGCACGACAGACTAGCAATGTATGTATGTCTTCGTGAATACCGGAAGATGATGTCGTTGGTTATTGTATGACTCCTATCGTGGGACTGTGTATGATGGTGATAAACTTGAGATATATCGTGACATGGCTCGACTAGTGCTCCTGAATAGCGTGACGCAGACTGGATCGGAAAGCGAGTGATGAGCGGGTAGGTACTTCAAATCTTGTTCATGCCTAGTGGATTCATATTCTCATAAATGTCGAGCCGCACAGACGTTTGCTGATGGTCCAGTGTAGCTTTCTGGGGTGGCCGAGGACTGGAGAAAGATCTCGCCGGTGCGTGATATCGTGCCGTCCGCCCAAAATACTCGGGCGTTCTTCGTCCGGGAGGCGGGGATCTTACTGAAGAAAGCGGTGATACTACAGCGCCACGATCCCTAGAGAGCATTTCGTATGAACGTGAATGACGCGAGTCTTTGTTGTCCTCAAAGCGAGCATCCACTGATACAAACTCTTTCTGCTTGCGGCCGTTGCAAAGCAGTGATCCGAACAGTTCGAACCAGCCGGTAATCATGGATAGACGACCCATTAGGAAGATGATCCAAACACCGTTTAGCTGCCACGTTCGGTTAGCAATCAGCAAGACTGCCGAGACTCATTACACAAGGCTATATGGATGTTAGGAGGGAAAATACAACGCCGAAAGGAGAACCAACGAACCCCTAGCAAGAGTAGTACAACTGAAACGGTGGCTTCACTGACGACAATGGAGCCCACGTACTTGAGACATGCGTTCTTGTTCCCCGACGAACGGATGAGGCAAGTCACCCATTTCTCGGTAACCCGGGGATCTCTCGTCGCTGATTGCACAACATTGTCTTGGAACACAAAAACAACCGAGAAGAAGATGACATCAGCAATGATGATCAGGACGATGGCAATACCACGCCACTGAAGGGCGATGACACGTTTCACACGACGAGAAGCCTGTCGAGGTGACACGGTTCGAACGCTGCTGGTGTAGGCGGGCAAGCCTGAACCTTCCGTCGGCGCAGAGCTATCGTATAACGAGGCCAGGTAGACCTTGACGCAATATCCAAATGTTGCAAAGGTAAGGATGACAGTCGCTCCGGCGAAAAGAAGCAAGGGGATCCATAGATCTACGAGACTGTTTTTGTGGTTGATGTGACACGTTGATCCAAATCGAAATGAAACACCACTGAAGACGAGGGCTGGAATGATGCCAATCAAGGGAATACCCCAGCCAGCAACTTGTGCGAAGACCATGAAGCTCCGTCCCACCAGGACTTGCCAGCAAATTTGAAGATGCAGCGATAGTGAGCGCAGGAAAGCCCACACGACACCGCACCAGCCTCCGAGAAGCAAAAGACCTCCAGATGCGCCACACACTTTGCTGGTCGACATGCCGTGAGGCGTAATGGCGTCGTAGCACTGCTCCGGCTGAGCGGCCAGCGGGACGACAAATCCAAGCTGGGGCTGAGAGTCAGTATATTGAAAACAAATCCAAGGTAGCGAGGATATACGCATAGACCTACATTCATCAGCATGACGCCAAGAGTCAGACAGACACTGAGATAATGCCGGTTCGTCTTATCGACCGGCAAGGCTGCCCAAGAAGCCAAGAGATAGACGCAGCATATGGTACTAACAGCTGCCACCCAGTTGGCCACTATTGTCATGGTGTTGAAACTATCCGGATATATCCAGTTGGTCATGGGGCACGGCAGGCAACATTTCAAGTCGTCTGTCACTTTTTGGCACAGTCGACCGTCGACATCTATGACCAGTCAAGTCAGTATATGCGCGATTCTCCATTCGCTGGCATCACATGTGGCAAATTTGCGTACATCCTTTATTGTTGGGAAACAACTTCGAGTCCATGAATGGCGGGGGACACAGATTGACCCCCGTGAGATCAACCATTGTGACTGATGTCGAGGTACCGATTTCGTGTTCATGTTCTTCTTCCCTCCTTCCAACACAGTAGTCAGGGCGAGTATAATTCGCGAGAAGAAACTTGTTGCTCCCAAAATGTGTTGTCCAGATTTCCAAAAGGTCGAGAATAGTAATTGGCCGTGGTGAATACAACAGCTAGATGCAATGCAATGTGGCTTTCCGTATAAGGGTTGAGTGTTGAATTTGGGAAGCGTTTCTGTTATACTCGGATTTATATCTTTGAATATTACTAGGCCGACAATGTGGCCGAATGAGGAAAGAAACAGTGGCAGGTGCTTACAACCCGTTGATGGGAGGCATGGCCTCGGTGTGAAGACGGGTTGAAAATCCAGAACTCTGGGCCAGATGAGATGCAGGTTTGTTGTTTTTAAGGATAGTATACCACGCGCGATGACATGCAGAGAAGAGGCAAAGAAATTCAATATCGAAAAACATGCAGAAACCGGGAAATCCAGCAACGGGCTTGGATAGGGAGCACTTACATATATTGTCACTTGAGGCCGCGCAAGGTCCGCCGTGTTCTTCTTTCGACAAAGTTAATAAGCCCGTTGAACCCTGGTGCACCCTAGTCCCTAGTCCCTAGTCCCTAGTCCCCGTTCTCTCCTGGGTCAGCACCCCGGAGCTCGCAACTTGTCCCGTTGGGGTTGGCGCCGAGACGGGAGGGCAGAGAGGAGAGAGGGTTCATCGAAAGTCTGGTTGGTTGCCTTCACCAGTGGGCCTGCCTGACGCCTGCAAGTCCGAGTTGTTGGACTGACTCGACATCTGGATTGGAGTCTTCAAGGTTCGGTTCGGGCGAGGGGCTCAATGTTCGCCTTGGCGATGGTACATATACAGTCCCCCCAGTCACAGTCTCCGTGGCATCTGGCAGGGTTTGGCTGACTTCTTCTCGCTGACGACTTGGTCGTATTAGCTCGCCCATGCTGTGTTCCGGGTCTGCCAGGCACCAGACGGCAGCAGACGGCAGCAGAATGGAGAATGGATTAGTGGATGATAGGACGGAGACGCGCGATACCAACTTACAAGTGGGGAGGCCAGGAGAAGCCCGTGATCAGTGAGCGAGCAGGCAGTTGACCACCCATCGAGAGCTGTGACAGGACAGAAGATGTGGACGCACAGCAGAGCAACATGGCCGCGACCTCCAATCGCTGTTCGCACTTGCCTTGTTGTCCTGAAGGGTTATCGAAATGGCCTTGCATGTTGGAGAAGCAGCAGCTCGATCACGACCATGTTGACAGGGGGCACTCGTGGCGACCGACATGTAGGGGGTCATTTGTGTCCCCCGTGTTCCAATTTCTCCTCCTTGCTCGCGCCTCTGATGTGTATGTACTCCGTATGTACATACATACAAGAGGGGTGACGTATCGGGTCGGGACGTATTATCGGGACGTATTATCGGGACGTAGCCCGCTCGGGAAAGGTGCGTGGACTGATCCCAGCTAGCCAATTTGCTCTGAACTGAACTCTGGACTCGGCTTGATTGTCCAACGGGAATGATGGCCATGGGATCGCATGAACGAACAGACTAGGCGAGGCCTGTCCAGCGAGGCCTGTCCAGCGCAGCCGAAAGATGAGGCGGCCTTGGCACAAAAAAACCAAGGAGTGCGAGAGACGGCCATTTGATTTGTGGCCAAGTACGGACTATAGCCCGCCGCTGATATAACAACTGCATCACGGCGCTCTGGCGGCATCCGTCATGTACGATTGATACATTCTAGTGGTCCCCATCAGAGTCCCATCAGAGTCCCATCAGAGAACGGCCTCTGGCTGGGAATTTCTAGTGGCAATGGACTGGTTGGCTGCTTGTGCTTCACCACGCCGTTGATGCGTTTTCTTTCCGTTTTCCCTTTATCTTCCCAAAACGCGTTGGCGTTGTGAGCGTCCAGGTGGCCCCAGGCCCTGTGGTGTGGCGGCAATTATTTATCAAGGTTAGCGTCGAGGGCTCGAGGGCAACCCGGCTGGACGGCGCACGGCAATTGTTTCAGCGTCACTTTCACCGCTGCTGCCTTGTATCAGCCTTGTGCCTCTTTTTAATTGAGTAGGGACCAGAAGGAATTGCTGCTCGCGGAAACTCGCTTGGTTTACAAAAGGTGGTGCAACTCATTGCCGATGATGGGTGGCGTCGGTTTCTGCAATGTTTCGGGCATGCCAACGTTCCCTATTATTTCCGCCAAGTTGATCCGTGCCGTCTTCGTGTTGTCCTGGTGTGCCCCTTGGTGTGCTCCTTGGTGTGCTCCCTGTGCGCCGGCTGCTTGCTGCATCGGACCAGTCAGAGTACGAGAATCGCATGTCAGCCTTTGACTGGTCGAGCTGCTTCGCGCCTTCCCTCCAGAACTGTCCATACGGACTAGAGAAGGTCAGACTGGGTGTTGAAGAGATTTCAACCGGCGTCGGGTTGGATGGAGAATGTCTTGCGAGCGAGCGAGCGATTTCAGCCATTCAGGGTGAATTGCTCCAACATCATTCCATAATAAACATACACAGCCAATGTTCACTTTTGACACCCTCAGGGAACGGGCACTTTGTGGGGTGCATCGATGGATCTTCCAGATGCGTCCCTGGTTTCATGCACACAGGCAGCATCGCAGTGGCAGCCCAGAGCACCGTAGCTTCGGACTTGTGGTCAAGAGCATTGCCTTCCTTGTCCTCGACACCCCCCATGGCTCTTACGGAGTACTCGGTACGGATAATACAGTGACTGTATGCATGGCAGCTCATCCGGCACGCAATGGCTGGTCTTGAGACGAAGGGGCAGGGCAACTGACGGATGAAAATCAACTTCTTCTAGCTTGGCCGGGTCAAACTTCCTGGTATCGGCCCTACCCGCCTGTCCGTGTCAGTCAGCCTACATACTGATTCGTGGAGATTCTGTCCCGCCATAGCTTCGATCATGCCGTGACCCGGATTCTCCTGGTTTGTGAATATCTCATATCTGGGCCGGGTGAGTTACAGAGGCCATTTCTCGCGGTGCTTCCGAGCAGAACAACATGAATAATTCTCCATGTGGCTTGCCCAAGCTCAAACCACACACACCCCTTGCCCGTGCGGCCAAGCGTGCATCAAGGACCCAGTTCCTCAAGACCATGTCGCTGACTGCCGCTGTTTTCGACCTGCTTCAATCCTACATTGATTGGGTGGGAGGGGCTGACACTGCAGGAACACTCTCCGTGTTGTATCATCTAGCCACAACAGATCGAGACCTTTTTGCGCGGAGTTTTCCGTGCATGAAGTCGTCGCAATGAACACAGCAACTACTCCGCATACAGCACATCAATTTGCGATGAATGAGAATCGTTGAACAAAGGTCTGCGGATCCTGACAGTACTACTTGCAGCATCATACTTCAACAGGGGCGCTCAATAATTTATCGGTCGACCTTGTGCAACTTGGGCCATAGTGCACGACTTGACACTTTGTACCAAACGCAAACACTGTTCTGTAATGCGGAATGCGTCTCAGGATGGCTCAGGTTGTACTTCTAATAGCCCAATTCTTGTCACATTTGGACAGCATGTGCTGCGGCAAGATCCAAGGCGGATCTATGGCTGATAATGTGACACGAACACTTGGCTATCAGCACCGGGGATTGCTGACACGTGGGTAGTGTTTCTGAGGATATCAGAATCTATACGGAGTAGTATAGAAACGATATTTGCCGCTGGGTTGAGGAAGTATGGATGACACATCGCCTCGTGACACACAATTATGCTTTCACAACAACATGTACTTTGGCGAGCGCACTAAGCTCTACTCCACATCTCAGTCAATCGACCCCGGATTTATCGACGGAAATCTGCCTTGGCATGAATCCATGTGCAAAGCATCCAAATACTTCTCATGCTGTCAACTTTAACAGAGACGAAATGCAGGCCCTTTTCGCTGAGTTCAACCCCGTCCTTGCACACTAGGTAATTTCCCTTACGAATTCCCTGATGCAGAGGTAGCGCTGAGACTCGACTTTTATCTCATCCATAGGCAGGGCGCTATTCAACCGCCAAAGGAGCCTGTCATCACTGCCCTTCAACGGCGAAGTGTCTAATGAAGTGACTTTGAAGTCTCACGCACCATGCCCCCTATCACGACTTACAAGCCCCAATATGGAGCGACTTGGCAAGTGGACCGATGAAGAAGCATGGGCTGGTGGTCTCAGGGATCCTCTCGGTATCACGTAGCTCACTGATACAGGGGCAGAGGGGGTACTCCGTGATCCGTATGCAAGGAATTTGATACTCATCAAATGCGGGTCATGATTCTATTACAAGATGACCGGGGCAGAAATTTTGCATCCACTTCATAACAATGACTAGAAGCAGTGAACAAGATATTCGCCATCCACTCGATAGGTTTGCCGTGGATCTCCCTCCTCCCACATTCCCTTATCAATTTAATTGTTTTCAGTGTACATGTAGCAATTCTCCTTAGAGAACATGTATCAAATAACTCCACATCGGCAGTTACAATATTTCTTTTGTGGTAGGAAATACTGAATAGTAACTCCATGAAAAAAGTTTCCTAGCCTCTGAGAAGAGGACCGGCTACTTACTGGTCTGTATGCCAACGACTCACCAGCTCGGCAGACCCCCGAAAAAAAAAAAGGTATAAACTTCGATAAAGAAAGCCATAATACAGGGTAGCTAGCTCTTCTGCTCAGGTCTCGCAGGCATATTTTCACTTGTCTCTTGGAGTTTACTAGAATTGGACCATGTACCTTGACTTTGGGCGACCTTATAAAAAGAGGCGTATGGAATGCTACAACCGCAATCGATGGGCTCCATAGTAATACATGATTTTCGTTCAGCCTCTCTTCTACAAATCAGCCTTGTCACACTGTGGCATGTCGCCGTGGGTAATCTCACGAATAAAGTCTGGGTCTGGATCAAACATCATGACGTGGAAGTGCTCAACGGCGTGGATGGACTTGAGAGCTGCCCAGTTCCTGAACCACATCACCTGGGCGGGAGCTTCAGTCAGCATCACCCGCTATTTTATGCAGAATTTCCAATGTAACAGACAAGAGTAGGAGCAAGAAAAGCCGGGATAACTCACGTGCTTTGCAGGAACCTGTGACCGAAACGTCCTCGTCACGAAATCATCAATCTCCGTCCTGGCCTGCTCGGTCAAGTCCCCCGTTGTCGAGTCCACCTTGAGCTCGAACTTGGTCCACACGACCAGGTGAACGATGCGCTTGTCGATACCATAGGGCCAGTCGTTCCAGAGTATCTTGATATCGTCTACGTTCTGGAATGGTGTTGCCCGCGGCTGGATGGGCTCTTGCCAACGCAAGCGCTCCTTCAGGACGAATGCGGCAATGCTGCCATGCTGCCTGGCTAACTTGAAGGTGAATGCTTTGTAGCGCCGCAATTCCGAGGGGACTCTCTGAAAAAGCTCAAGTCTGTTCTCCTGGATTATGGCGGCGACCTCGTCCCACGTCAGGATCCTGAAGGCGGCATCCGGAGTGCCGACGATCTGTTGGTCTTTCGCACTGAGGCCCATGAGAAATGGAGGGCAGTCAGCTGTCAATTCGGTTTGGGGGCTGTTAATGAGTGAAGGTGAAAGATGATGACATTCAACCTAATTGTGGGTGCTAACTAGCTATATGTGTGCCCTGTGGTCACGTGATGTAATAGTTGCCGCTAATTTATTTAATAATGCCCTTATTATCCTATGTCCTAATTTATAGTAACTATTCTCTAATCGTCCTTATCCTAATTTATAGCAATTATTCTCTGTAAGCCTACTCCATTCTAAAATGCGTTTCCTAGCGCATTTCCTCCTCTATTCCTAAAACCTCCTATAGGTTCACTATAGGATAGCATATTCCTGTTAAGTGTAGCGTAAGTAACGCTATATTTCTATTAATTATCTCTAATCTCTATGACTAGTAAGTTAGATACCTTATTTATGCGTTAATTATCTGCATATTCGCTATTATAATAATACTCTATTGCAATTATATTATTATTATAATGTTTTCCTTAAGCACTTTAGCTATCTTTACTAATGCTACATTGTTTATATTGTTCTTAACGCGTCTTAGTTAGCCTTTACTATCTAGTCCTTGCTTCTTTGCTAGAGGTAATAGTCCTTTATTTCCTAGTGTAGGGCTTCCTTATAGTAATAGTTTAATAGTCCCTAATAGCTGCCTAACTATCTGTGGCTTTACTATTATAAGAGGTGTGTTAATTAGGGTAAACCCTGTTAATTATAGTGTTAATAATAGCTTGTCTATTACTAGTAATTAGCTTAGCCCTAGTGGTTTGTTAGTTAGAGTCGCGTCTATTATTAGCAATTAGCTTAGCCCTAGTGGTTTACTAGTTAGAGTTATTAGTGGTTATGCATTAGTTACTTGCGTTAATAGTGTTAGCATAGGCTAATATAGCTATAGCTTCTTACCTTTCTTATCTTTCTTTAGCGTAACTTGTTTTTTAATCTTCTCCTATTAAATTCTAGTATAACTATCCCTAGGTAATTACATTAAAGTATTTATATAGTTAGCTAAATAAATAATATATGCCTAGTTACCCTCGCAAGCTAATTATCCCTATATTAATCTTATAAGTGCTAGTATAGCTAGTGTTTTCCCTAGCATAACTTAAGAATTGCTAAGCTTCTTAATTAACCTATAGTTTAATAGTTAAAGTGTTAATTTCATAAATAATAGAAACTCCCTAAGGAACGCTCTGTTATATAATTATGTCCTTGCCTTAAGTAGCATTAAGCTCTAGTATCTCTTGCTAAAATTACGCGCCATAAGGTGTATATTAGTATTTGCGGACACCTTACGCACCGTATAAACCCATTCTAATGCTTCGCTCTTTTGTATTACCTTATCTATTGTTTTAGCAATTATTAATTAGGGTTTATTTATAGTCTAAGTAGGTATTATAATTATTATAATAATATTATAAGTAATGTTAAGAAATAATGTTTATATAGAGTAGGAGAGTAGAAGAGCAAAATATAAGAACTAAAAACTAAATTCTAGGGGATATAAGCAGTTTTTCACTTAGATAACTATAATAGCTATTGCTACTTTATTACTACGCGCAGTCTAGCTCTTAACTGCCTACGCTCTATTTATTAATTTCGTAACTACTGCTAGTGGCAACTATTAGTTATACGCTAATGTTAAATTTTTAAATTTAACTAAATACTTAACAATTCCTTCTGTGTTATTTTAGGTAAGAATTGCTTTAATTTCGTAATCCGCTAGTTAGATTAGGGCCGTCACTCTAAATTATCTGTTAAATTCATTAGCCTAGAATTGCTCTAAATAATCCACAGAGATAACTAGATAAATTCGCTAATTATCTAGTATATCTAGTTTATACGCCAATCTGCCTATGCATTCTAGTACCTTAAATAGTCTAGCAAATTTTGGTCTATACTTTAGACTTATTTGTTATAGAATTATATATGCCTAGTTATCTAATCTAATTAGTACCTTATCTCTAGGTTTAAAGAATTTGCTAGTATGCTTTTAATTGTAATATATCTTTATCCTTATTACTGCTAATGCAATTACGTTATACGCCTATAATTGCTCTAATGGTTTATTTAATATTTCCGGTTCTTTTAGGTATAGCAATAATACAACGTTATTAGGCAAAAAGCCTATAACTATCTAGTTTAGGGACCGTCCTATTGCCTTAATTACCGTGTTATTAAATTTAAACTATAAGCATAGTAGTGTCTGCTGCTATAGCCTATTGTTATCTAACCGCGCAAAATACATTTAGATTGCTAATTTAATTATCTATATAGTTCGCTTAGTCTGCCTGTCTATCTATAGGTAGTATGCTATTAAATGTAATAGTTTTGTCCTAACTAGTTTCTAAAATATCTTCTATAACGCCGCTAAGAACCTCTAATCTTAATTACTTATAATTACCTTAGGAATGCCCTAATTTAACATTAGTAATTAATTATATAACTTCTTAGCATATACTACCGCTATAACATTGTTTTAATAGGGTTCTAGCATAGTCTGTTTACTAAACTTATTAATAATAACTAATATTAAGTTATTGCCCTCTATTAACATTAGCAATAATAAGAGGAAGTTAATTAATATTATGTAATATAGGGCTAGTAGTGCTAGTAATAGCTGCAGATTGCTATGCTATAGGTGTCTCCTTAGTTAGTAGATCTAGTATAAAGGACATGTCCTTAAATAATTACGCAATTATCGCAAGCCATAAGGTATGTAGAATTACTAGATAACCTTGCTTAATTTTAGATAACCTATATAGTTACTATTATGTATAGAATTATATAAGTCTTTAACCGCAGATTTTGGTATACATAATCGCGGCTAAAATCCTAGAGTTATCTTTCATAGCAATCTGTCTTCCTAGGTAAATGGCAGTTTTGCCTGATTTTGCATAGGTAATTAGGTATTGCCTTCTAAGACTGTTTTAACATGCTACTATATTAGGTCCTTATTATATCCTAATTGTATTAACTTCTTAAAATTAGGGGATATACCTACTAGAGATACTATTAGCCTCTTCGCTATAGGTATAGTGAACTGTGGTATTAGTGCTATAACTAGATTGTGCTCTATGTGTTATACTACCTATGATTCCCGCAGTGATTTCTAATGTTCTAGCCTATTATCTAGTATATTATCTAATTATCTAGGCGCATTATTATTATGCGTTTTTTCTATTATCTTTAATCTGCTTAGAGCATTAGGTATTAGGTAGTCCTTGCCTAGCTTATAAATAGCTTTAACGTTAAACTAGCTAATGTATTCCATAGCTTGTATTAATTTCTTATTTATAGCGTGTTTGCTTATTGTATTTGCAATATCTAATTGCTAACCTATGTTCACAATTAAGTAGTGGTCTATAAAATAGATAACTAGTGGTAGTTAAGTCGCCTTAATCCATTGCCTTGATTTACGAAGCATCCAAATGTAACCACAAACTTTAAGTTCCGTTAACTAATATCTTTTCTTCGCATTAGATAATGTTCTAGAAAGAAACGCAATTAGCTAGATAGCTATATGTGGAGGGTATTTAATAATTCTCCTATCTATGCTTAGTTTTAGGATTGTCTTATCTTTAATATAATACACTATAATGCTAATACCCACTCTAGAGGTATTAAAATCCACAAATAGTTATTAGTTTAGCAAGAATAGTGTTAGTGTAGTATGTTTTGTTAATGCTACCTTTAATTTGTTAAAGGCTTTAATCTCCTATCTTAATAGCAATAGTATATTAACACTCTTTACCTAATTATGTTATGCTAGCTTAGATATCTTCTTCTTTAGAGCTTTATTATCTTTATCTATTTTAACTACCTAATGCACTTAGAGTAAGTTTATTTTGCAATCCTATAATGGTTTAATAATTAATGTATATCCTAGAACATATTATCTTAGGGCTCTTGTAAACCCTAATAGATATTCTAATACTCGTAGTGTTTTTAGGAACTCTAAACGTTATATTACTGCTAATTTCTTAGCTAGTGTTGCTATTCCTAGGGAATTAACTATCTTGCCTAGCACCTTTGCTATTAGGTATGCTATAAATGTCTTCTTTAGGCTAATTAAAATATTATTATCTAGCAGACGTTAAAATATCTATTAAAGGTCTGCTATGTGTTATCTAAAGCTAATTAACGCAATAACGATATTATTATAATAGGCTATTGCTCCTATATCTTATAATATGTTATCTATACGCCTCTAGACATAGGCGTTTAATCCTTTATATCCTATAATTAGGACATTAAATGTGAATTATCTATTGTGAGTAATTACTAACAAAGCCTATCGTAAGTCTAGGTGAACTATCCACTAGTAATAAAACAACATAGCGTTAATAACTATAATATGTGTAGCGTTCGCGATACCTGTAATAACTTCCTCCTATTATCTTATTAGATAGGCATTAAGCATTATTATAACATTTAATCCTTATATGTTAACCACTATTTGTCCCTTTTAATTATCTCCTATTCCTACCTATATAATAAAGACTAGAAAAGCAAATAGCACCTAAGATATTATGCGAATAACCTTTCCTGCTGCTAATAATTCTCTTATTATTTTCTTAATAATTATTTAATTATCTAGGCTAACTAGATAGATCCTATATTTCTTTAGTACTAAGTCCTGCTATCTAGGTTTTATCTATAATTACATCTATTCCTTCTAAGGAACCGTAGTAAATCCCTTATTACAAAATAATTCTACATACTCCTTAAGGAGTATATATATTTATTATTACTCCCCTATATCCTAGGGATTAAAATAGTTAACTTATATAGCTATGTAAACCGCAGTCCTTAATTCTATTATAACTTGTTCTATTATTAGTAAACGCTTTTCTGCGTATGCTCCTGTCACTATTATAAGGTCTGCTGCTATTGCTTATTCCTTAGCGTTAACCATATATGCCCTAGCCGCTAGGTTAATAGACTTAAACCTGCCTAATTCCTACTTTCTGCTAATTATTACTAGCTTATCTATTATATTACACATTATAATGTGTTACGTGGCTCTATTAGCAATTACTGCATATACCCTAAGCTTATTCACTTGCTTTAGTTTAAATAATGCCTAGTTATCCCTGCTAAGCTAATAGTGTACTAGAACTAATGTTATAATACCTAGTTAAATAATAATTGCCTAGGCTAACCTAACTAGCATGTTAATCTTTGGTTAATTATACTACGCTGCTATTAGAATAGCAACGTCTTTACACGTCCTAATAATTGCCTTTCCCTTGCTAACTATAATGTTAATTTGTTAGGGTATAATGCAATCCATGCCTAATAGCATGTTTGCTTATAATAACTTAACTATTAAGACCTCTCTAATAAACAATACAATTATAGGTTATTTATCTAGTGTATTGCCTAGAAAGTTCATTAGTAATAACATGTATTTATCTATAGAATAGGTATCTATACCTATTCCCTTTACATTAATAGGCGCTACTCTAGTTTAAATTTTAACATCTAGATACCATTTAGCTACCTATATAGCGTTTGCTAATGTAATTAAGCATCCTGTATTATAATAGATATCTACCTAGGTATCTAGATTGTCTAAATTTAGGGAAATCTAGAATTATAGATATATCTAGGCCTAAAACGCATAGCCTACGCCTGCGTTACGTTGCGTGCTAATTATTAATCAAAAGATCGGTATATAAGCACCTGTTTTTATCTTAACCTTTATTGTATCTAGTAATAGCATTTCCTTTGCTACTAATTTTATTTGTGTTTGTATCTTATCTATTGTAATGTTTAAACAATTGTGATTACTATATATGTAAGAGAAAGAATAAGAGTCTAAAGTTTTATTATAAGCTACCTTACCGCTAATTATACCCTTACGTGGCACTCTATGCGTAGTATTTAAATAGTTAAAGAGCGCATTATTAAATCTAAACTAGGTAAAGCACGTTTAGTAAGTACAAATTATGCTATTAATTGCTATAAACTAAACCTATTCTAACTAGCTATTAGACTATAGGCTTCTGTCCTAATTATCCTAGGGATATGTCTCCTGCTATTCTACCTCTAGGTATAGCACATATATATCCAAATCCTCCTAATTTGGTTATTAACTATTGTTTTCTTAATATGTCTTATTCGCCTGCTTATCCTAGCGTTAATTATTCTGCTATTTATCTCCTAGTTAATCTAATTTATCTACCTAATGCACTGCCTATGGCTGCTATAGCAATATAGCTAGTTTGTTTAGTGGTTTCATAGCATTGCTAAACAAGGTAGCCCTATTAGTAACTAGTCTATTGTATCTAGGGTTAGGATTCCTATATAGTCTCTGTTAATTATTATAATATAGCTAATTACTAAACTATCTCTCCTAATTATTATAGTACAGTCTTTGCTATCTATATTATTGCTATTAGCGACCATTCCTATTGCTATTCTAGTAGTTATTCTAGTAATTGTTCTAGTATCCTTATTAAGGTTATAGTCTAGCAAGCCTATTATATAGTTAGTATGCTTCGCGCTATCCTTAATTATTATATCCCCTATGCACGTTTAATCCTTAACGCAAATCCCTAAACTACTAATTTATAATCTATTAGTATTAATCCTATGCCTAACTTGTAATTATTAACTCCCTTTCTCTAATTTATATTAGAAACTAGTTAATTATTATGTCCGCTAATAGTAGAGTTATAATAGTCTAGATATTAGAATCAAACGCCTAGTAAACTATTCGCAATTACATAACATTATCCTAATAACATACCCTTACATCCTAAAGCAAATTATGCACAAATATTATAATATCCTCTCTATTATAATACTTCTGCAAGGAATATTATGCGTTTTTAATCCTATTTAGGGCTATAGATTGTGGTTCCTAGAACCTCTCCACAAGGCGTGTGCAAATAGTCTTTAACAATGCCTCTTAAAGCAATTTGCGCTCTAATAGTATTAATAGATAACTATGCTAATTAAGGGCTTATCCTCTAAGATAAGATATCTATATGTCTTTCACTAACTTCTTTAACTAGCTAGCTACTATGTCTTCTAAACGTTATGTAAAAGCTAGTATATATTTATAGATTATTATTATAGATTTAGTATTTGCTATAATTCCCTAGCCTTTATTATCCTTAATTCCTAGGTTAAAAAACCCTATGTTTGCTGCCCGCAATAGCGGTTATATAATTAGCACTATCTTAGCTTACTATGTAGATAGTGGCTGTCTTTACTAAGCCTGCTACGCTTATTATCCCTATTATATATATTACAATAGTGCTTAATTTATCTTAGTATTTTCCTTAAATAAATAATATAATATCTAGGTTATATCTATTAGAGGATTCTAGACCCCTTCTAGTAGCTATTGTTTATTATTGCTAGGCATTATATTACAATATTATACCCCCCTCTACGTGTATAATCTTAACTAGCGCAATAAGGAATTATTAGGGGGGGAATTAGCAAGCGGGGAATTATTAAGCAGCGTAATAGGTAATAACTTAATAAGTGTAGGGCCGTTTCTTCCTAACTCTAGGGATAACGTTAATAATTATTGCCTTAGTATAGGTAATTTCACACATAGGGTCTTGTCTAGCTTAATACCTAACTTAGAATTACGCCTATAATCTCCTGTTCTAAGGTTAAGCTCCCCTAACTATTTTATTATAACTATAACTAAATAGTCTATTAGTACTGCGTTAATTAATACGTTAATTAAGTCCTATATATGCTTGCTTTATGTCCTTTTAAACTATATTAGGCTATATCTTAGGCCCTAAGATAATCTCTCCTTGTGGCGTTCCTAGTGTTCCTACTAGGAATCTATTATTAGCGTGATTATTAGGTTATCCTATGCTAGGGCAAATTATTAGGCCTTCTAGGACTACTTAGTTAAAAATCAGTGAAATCTTAATCTCTGCTCTACCTATTTAACTAGGTATTTAAACGTTGCTATGTCCTTAATGTCCTTAAATAGGGAAAAATTTATCGCTAAATATAAGACTAATTATCTCTAATTATCTATAATGTCTGGCTTAGCTGCATTAATATACTAGAATAATTATTATGTGTTTGTAATTAACTTCTTGTCTAGTGTGTTCTTTAATATTTAGTGTTTTAATGAAATAAATTTAACTAAGCTGCAAATTAGAATAAGAACAAAAAGAATAAGAATAAAATAATTATAATGATGTTACTAGTTTATTAGTTTAACTCGCACGCGGAACGTGCAATTGCTACTAACTGTTAATAAGTGAAGGTGAAAGATAATGACATTTAACCCAATTGTGGGTGCTAACTAGCTATATGTGTGCCCTGTGGTCACGTGATGTGACAGGGCAGTTGACTTGCCAAAAGGGGATGACGTCTAGGGACCCCATTGTCCGGACGACGGGGGGGGGATGTGGGCGGTCGTGGATGTTGTTTGATGGCGGACAACTGGATTGACATGTAGTATCTTGGTTGTAGGTGTGTTCGTCTATCGTTTGATGGGACATGAAGACACGATTGAAAATTGCGAATCCCGCGATGCGTCCCGCGATGCGTCCCACCGGCGACGTCGGAAGTCAAGAATCGACAAGGCGGAGATTGTTTTTCCTGTCAAGCATGCCAGACGAAGCAGATGCAACGTACCGCCCACAGTTTTTGAACCGTCGCAGTGGTGACAGGAAGGAGATAGGGGACGTGATGGGTAGATGACTGGCTGCCATGCATCCCATTTCTTCGTTTGGCAGGTATTGTTGTCAATTCGCCTAAAAGCTGGCGCACTATTCAGGGTCCTCGCTCTAATCAAACATTGATCCATTATTCATTCGAAAGACTGTGAGTGGTGCACAGAGCCGCTGATTTACCCAGTCACATCCAAGCTGTGGTCCCACTCTGGGCCACCTTTTGTTTGGCCTCTGCGCTTTGGAATTACGAATTACTCGGTACGGACATATGTGTGTATGTATGTAGTCCGTAGTCCGTCCGTAGTCCGTACTTCCCTTGGAAAGGCAAGGCCATCATCACGATAACAATTGTTCTATGGAGCAAGCTTGGTTCGTCATTTTCGAGGTCCAGAGTATGCCTGGACGCTCTTCCGTTTGAGGCACATGTAATCCGCACGCTGGCAGCACGCCGTCAACATCAATTTCCGACTTGCCACCTTCTCCTCGCTGCGGTGGCTTTGTTGGCAGCATCACCTCTCTGACGTCAATCTTAATCGCCCCTCTTTGTCCCTCCCACCCCAACAGCAACTAATACGAACCGTGAGAATTGGAAAGCTTGCTTGCTTTGCTTGACGGGAACCACAGAAAAAGCTACAGGGGCCGATAATTTGACAAGGCAGCCCTTGCTTGTCACCTGCGCATTTGATCTTCACCTACGGAATACGGAGTACTCCCTCCGTAGATTATATGTACGGAGGACAAGTTACATATTAATTGGAAGCTCTGCCGGCCGCACCCCACCAGTCTGCCTCCTTCCCCTTGCCCCGCCTTCTCCTGGTCCTTCTCGTTGGCGACAACCTCCTCAGCCTTCACCTCTTCTTTCATTATCTCGTCCGTGTCTTCAATTCAACCTTTTTTTATCCTCACCTTTTATCCTCACTGACTCACCCAGCCGTTGCGAAGCTGTTCTTCTGCTTCTCGATTTGGCAGTTTCACGCCTGTTTCTGTAACAGAAACCTCCCAAGTCCAAACACCTACTCCGACTCTCGAGACTGATACATGCACAATGGCCGGCGTCGTCAAGAGCGCTCTGCCTTCGCACCTCAAGCCTGTTGCTAAGGAGGGCGATGACAATGGCTTCGAGAAGCGCCATCACGGCAAGACTCGCAGCCACATGGTGAGTGATACTGGATCTTTCACCATCTTGTACAGATTCGTTCAGCACTGCTTCCGTTCCTCCCCCCCCCCCCCCCCCTTTTCCATACCCGGGCCATGTACGATCTGCCGCTCCTCTTCAGCTTCGTTTGCGTGCTTGCCCATGGCTTGACCTTTGACAAGCTGCCAACCCCGTTCGAAGCTGCCATGGCCGAACGAGCTGTGGGTATTGTTTCCCTAGACTTGGGACAAATGCTTGGCTGCAAACTCGCTTGCACAGTGTTCCCCGTTCGAGAGACATCGTCGGACACTGATGCGGCGTGATTCTGTGATTCTGGCTCGTGCCGTCAGGTAGTGAGTGGGGCACTGTCCGTGGCCGACAACCGCATTCACTGTGTTCTTGTGTGGCCAGTGTGTGTCGACATGCAAACAAAAACTTGATCATCCCATGCCCTTCATCTTGTTTTGCTTGACTTGGCCTTGGACTACACTACATAAACGCCGTCAACTGTCGTTGGTTTGCGCTCAGCCTCGACCCTGTTTCCCCAGCCAACTGCCACATCCACTGCCAGAAATTATGCCTCATTCACATAGAGTTCGAAAACGTCGACTGACCAGACGCCTCCAGGCTTTTGAGAACACCTCGACCAATGTTGCTGCTGCTCAGATGCGCAACGCGCTGACCAACCTTGCTGAGACGGTCGAGGACCCCAATGACAAGAAGGTGCCGTATTCCCCCCCTTTGTGAGGGTACGCCGTACATGGCAGCTTTGGAGGGTTCTGACTGACTAGTCCGCACTCTATTTGTCAACAGCTTTTCGAAACTGAGATGGACAACTTCTTCGCCCTTTTCCGGCGCTATCTGAACGACAAGGCCAAGAGCAATGCCGTGTAGGTGGACCGACCCAAGCTCATGGGTTTGACAAAAGGGGCAAACCAAACTGACAAACAAATGTACCTAGTGACTGGGACCGCATTGCCCCTCCCGCCCAGGGTCAGGTCGTGGACTATGAGGACCTCGCCAACTCGGAATCCGTCAACTTTCTCAACAAGCTCGCCGTGCTGAAGCTCAATGGTGGTCTGGGAACCTCCATGGGCTGTGTCGGTCCCAAGTCCGTCATCGAGGTCCGTGACGGCATGTCCTTCCTCGATCTTTCCGTCCGCCAAATCGAGTTCCTGAACCGAACCTACGACGTCAATGTCCCTTTTATCCTCATGAACTCGTTCAACACCAACGACGATACCGCCGCCATCATCAAGAAGTACGAGGGTCACAATGTTGACATTCTCACCTTCAACCAATCCCGATACCCCCGGATTTACAAGGACTCGCTCCTGCCAGTCCCCAAAGACTTCAAGTCACCCATCTCCGAGTGGTACCCTCCCGGCCACGGTGACGTTTTCGAGTCATTGTACAACTCTGGCATCCTTGACAAGCTCTTGGAGCGTGGCATCGAGATCATCTTCTTGTCCAACGTGGACAACCTGGGCGCCGTTGTTGACCTGCGCATTTTACAGCACATGGTTGAGACCAAGGCCGAGTACATTATGGAGTTGACCAACAAGACCAAGGCCGACGTCAAGGGTGGCACCATTATCGACTACGAGGGCTCCGTCCGCCTCCTCGAGATCGCCCAAGTGCCCAAGGAGCACGTCAACGAGTTCAAGTCCATCAAGAAGTTCAAGTACTTCAACACCAACAACATCTGGCTCAACCTCGAGGCCATCAAGCGTGTTGTGGAGAACGACGAGCTCGAGATGGAAATCATCCCCAACGGCAAGACCATCCCCGGAGACAAGAAGGGCGAGTCGGATATCTCCATCTTGCAGCTTGAGACGGCCGTCGGTGCGGCCATCCGCCACTTCAACAACGCCCACGGCGTCAACGTCCCCCGCAGACGCTTCTTGCCCGTCAAGACCTGCTCCGACTTGATGCTCGTCAAGTCAGACCTCTACACCCTCAAGCACGGCCAGCTCCAGATGAGCGCTGCTCGCTTCGGCGACGCCCCCCTGATCAAGCTCGGCGGTGACTTCAAAAAGGTGTCCGACTTCCAGAAGCACATCCCCTCCATCCCCAAGGTTCTCGAGCTGGACCACCTTACCATCACCGGTGCCGTCAACCTCGGCCGCGGGGTCACCCTCAAGGGAACTGTCATCATTGTCGCCACGGAAGGCAGCACCATTGATATACCTCCTGGCTCTATCCTGGAGAACGTCGTCGTGCAGGGAAGCTTGCGATTGCTGGAGCATTAAAATCCCTGGCCGCACAGCCCAGTTCCATTTCCCCATCAAATGCTTTACTTGAAAACCCAATCGATTACTGCTGATGAGAAATGCAACATCTTTTTTAAACAGCAACTAGCCTAATGTCAAATCGCCTTGTTTCTTGGGCATGTCCGTGATCGTGGCCAACAGGCCAGATTGGGGGCAACTAGCCAAACAAAGCACATTTCACATGCATATCTAGATGGAGACGGGTTGTCCAAAGTCCGCGACGCGACGGCGGTCTTGTAGGATTGACGAGCAGACCCTATTTGACTGGATGGAACGTGGGGGAATGGGAATTCTTGACATTTCTAGTCGCAACATAACGCGCGCTTACTACGGAGTGTGAATCACAATAGTAATGAATGGTTTATTTACTCGTTTCTGTCTCCTCTTTACTAACTTACTATTAAACTCGCTCTTCTTCTTGGTCCTCTCTTTTTGATAAGTGGAACCTATTCTCGGAGCAAGAGTCCGAGTTTCAACATGGTGCACAATGACGCAATTGTTGATACTGCGTCAAGATGATGGAATGAAGGATGTCAGCAGCTCCATTACTCGCAGCCTTGGTTGAGCTGCTTCCTGGCATGAGAGGCAGCAAATCACTCGGTGCTTCTCGATTGAACCACCGGGCACGAGCACTAGTATTCTAGTGTGGGCGGTGGCTGCCACCAAGATCAGACATGACGACGGCGGCTAATGATGAGAGCACTGCCTGGGATCTTCTACTTCGGGAATGGTGTCGTGGGGGACGCGCGCGCTGGCCCGGCGCAGCCGAAGGGCAAAGCTTGTTGAAGACCCAGCGACCTGCAAGACGCAAGACGCAAGACGCAAGACGCAAGACGCAAAGTCCCTCTTCAAGGATGACAAGGGCTTCCCCCAGAGGCTTCTTCCCCCAAATTTGGGCGGGCTTCTGTCTTTCCTTTCTGGTGGATGGTGTGGACAACCCAGTTCAAAAAAGGGTCGATCCCCTTTCGCTTCCGTTGGTTTGCTGCCGCGAGCATCCACATCCACATCCACATCCACATCCGCGGCGGCGTGGTAGGCAGGAGGACATTGTGATTTGTTGTGAGTGAGTGAGTGAGTGAGGAGCGTGGTGCGGGTATTATTATCATTTTGCTGGAATGTAACAAAGGATGCGCCTCGGCCGTGAAGAAAGGGAAGGGGGGGGGAGGGGGGGGGGCAAGCCTTGTCTGGTCTGCCCCGGATGTGGATAATTTGCCGCCTCATTCATCCACAATCCAATATCCATCCGGCTGGCAAAGCAACTTGCCAGCGTGAAAAATCTATTTGAATCCGGGGGCGTGCCTCGTTTCCTCGCGCTCAGCTCCAACTCCTCTGTACCTTTTCGAAAACTGTCATCCTCATCTTTCGTCACACCCTCGCTTAGTTTACATGTAAGTGTTTCGGAACACCGCACGGCCGCCGCTCGTTTTCTTCAGCCCTAAGAGGCCAAGGCTGGCTGCCTATGGCCGTGGCTCCTTCCTTTTTCGCTGTCGGTCGCCGTCGAGTCGAGTCGCAACTGCTTTGTTTGCTTGCTGCCGTCGACTTGACGTACGCCACTCGCCGCTAGCGCGGGCAAAAAGGAGGGGGGGAAGGGGCACATCGCTAGATTGACGAGGGCATGCGTGGGCCAGTGAACATTTAGAAAACAAATATCAAGCAAGAAACGTTTCAGCTAACCAATTTTCTTCTTTCTTCGTTCCGCAGTTTGCTCATTTTCTCTTCCTCCACGCTCACTTCACCTGGTCATTTTCATAATCCATTCACAATGAAGTACGCCGTCGTTTTCTCTGCTCTGGCCACAGCTGCCATGGCCGCCCAGCCCAAATTCTTGAACAACGACTTCGAGGTCAAGGAGGGCGAGAGCTTCACCCTCAAGTTCAACAACTGCCAGAGCGGCTGCACCATTGCTCTCCAGAACGGTCCCTCGACCAACACCAAGGACGTCAAGGTCTTGACCTGTAAGTGACTTCCATGTGTTCCGACTATCGGCTGCTGCATGAGACTGACCTTGCCCAACTCTCGACTTTCTCTCACAGCCGCCACCACTGGTGATTCATTCACCTTCACCCCCTCGGATATTGGCTCCGGCACCTACAACTTCAGAATCACCAGCAACGCCGACCCGGCCGAAAACAACTACAGCAAGCAGTTCGCCTACACCGGCACTGGCTCTACTTCTGCTGCCACCTCCGGTGCTGCTACCACTGCTCCTTCTGCCTCTTCCGCCAGCGGCTCCTCAACTGCTTCCTCCACTGACAGCAGCACCCGGTCTGCGACTGAATCTACCTCGACGACCACCTTCACCAACTCTTCAAGCGCTTCCACCACTGCTCCTAGCACCACCACTGCTCCTAGCACCACCACCTGTAAGAAACAGCCCTTCCCTCGGCCAGCGAGAAACATGGCAACTAACAGTCAATCCGCTTAGCCGAGCAATCCACCTCTACCCGAACCACTGCAAACGCCACCACCACCATCCCTAACGCTGGTGGCCGTGCTTCTCCCCTGGCTCTCGTTGCTGGTGCCGTTGCTGCACTCGCCTACCTCGGATAAACGGCTCGAGGCGTAATAAGTTATTGAGCAAGGTATCTGCGCAGGGCAAGGGGCGGCTCATCTGTTTCGACGCGGCGAGCTTCTTTACTATAATATCAATTTCCTACAGGCGGTTTATTGGAGGGACTTTTTGAACATACAACCTGGTTGCCTAAGAAACCATTTTTGCTGGTGAGCCTCTGCGGAGATGAGAACTTCTCTGTTTGGCCTGCCGCTAGTAATGCATAATACAAGAATTGTTAACATGTGGTTGACCAGAGTGCACTCCGTTCTGTCCATGGCGACTTGTGCCTAGTTGAAGTTGTCTTGCGCCGAGTGAAAGAAACCCCAATAACAGCGGACTTGAATCCCTTCCAGAATGGTACAACCGGTGGACCCCCCTGTGGGAGACTTTTCTGTGTACAACATGATGGCGCGGACCATTGCGGATCTGCATCTTCAACGCCCACCCCTGCATGTGGAGTAGGATGGATGAAAAAAAAAAAAAGGAAAAAAAAAAAGGCGGGGGGGTCCTCTGTCTAAATTTTCCAACATTCTGTCCCCACAATATCCCGATGACAGGACACGGGCGGGTGCCTTCGCGTCACGTTAATCCGCACACATATAGCAAAGAAAAACCCCGAGTTTCTGTCCATGCGCAATGACGCAAGTGCCACGGCGTCGCCACGAGGTCGCCATGGCGGGGCACGCACGGAGGACTGACTCGATCGATTCTTGACTGGACATTGGGCGAAGGGGGCGCAGGCACAATGTTCGGATAAGCTGCAGGGTAGGTCGGCATGTACCTCCGTACTCCGCACATGTACGGGCCGTGTTTGGCCATGCGTGCATGCCCAGGCAACATCGGGCCCTGGAACGAATTGGATCCTCGACTTGCAAATCGGACAATAGCAACGGACAGTGACTGCAATGATTGAAAAATCACGACTGCATGTTTACGTGTTGGTGACTGTACTACAACGAGCTGCATGCCGATTCCCTACTCCTTCCTGTTCACGCTGTCTGTTGTCCCATCACCATCCCATCCATCCGAAGCCCAGAGATATAGCCTCTGCTTGTCGATTCTCTATTGGCCCCAGCCCTTGGTCTCCGGGCAAGCTTTGCTTCCCCCCATCATGCATTCACATAGGACTCGCATAGCCACTTGGATGATTCGGAGGCGGAGGCATGTTGGGAAAATCCAAGTTGGTCGAGTGCCAGTTCCATAATGGTGCGAGCTCTCCTAACTGAGCGTCCGAAAGGTTTTCGATATTGAAATCTGGGCCCGGATCAGCAACTCCTTGCTGGTACGCATCCACATCGGCACCCCCCGGCTCCTGTGTGGTAGAGAAAGACGCCATGAGATCTTGGTCTTCCGAGCCCGTGGGTGTTGTTTCGGCGGATGCGCCCGACCACACGGGCTGCTGCTCGACATAGTGTCCAAGGTTCGGCGCTGCGGATGCCGGGCGGCCCTCAACAGCCATGAAGCCGATGTTCTGAGGCACATGTTGACGCTGCGCAAACTCATGTCCGCCATAGTTGAATTGATGTGGTGCCATATGACTCGGTGGTGCTGTGTTGTTCGTAGGTACAGTTGTCGTCGGTGCAGCTTGTTGTGACGTGACAGACGTGGTTGCCCTTTGCGTCATCAGTTGGGGCTGAATGGCAGGCTGTTGCGAAACCAGACCCGTAGCCGACTGTTGATGAGCCACGGACGCCGATCCCGTACCGGGCAGCGCTGGTGATCTGGGCTTGACCTTTGGTCGCTTCATCTGTCGCCCTGAATCATTGCGCGGCACGTTCTCTGGCAATCTCCCCACGAGTCGCTCAAGAATATCGTACGACGTTTTCGAGGTTTTGGAAATCGTGTTTAGTTTTCTCAGCATATCCACAGCATCTCCGATGGCGGGCAGGATTTGCTGCCGATTCACAATAGTCTGTTCAGTGTCCTTGAGAACCGCGGTGCAGAGCATGGCGGCTGTATCGAAAATGGAAAATATAATGAAATGCAATCGCCCGTCGCGATTATAGACCTTGTCCACCCACGACCGCAGGGTCTTCATGAGCTTCAGAGAGTACCATATTCCCACATCTCGAATCTTGAGCTCATCATGAGGAGATTCCCAAGTATATTTCTTCACCATGTAGTGCCGGATGGGATTAAGAATCAAGAGACACGCCATGGTATATACATAGAATCTCTGCGCAAAGAGCCAAGGACATTTTTGGTCTTTGCTCGTGTCTGGGTTCTCGAATGAATATTCCGGCGGAAACTGATCAACCCATTCCTCAATAATGACTTTGTATTCTTGAACTTCAGCAGGTGCAATAATGTTCTTGGGCGCGCTGAATCTTGATGCCAATTGCCGGGTCAGACGGGATTGCATCTTCATATGAAGCAAGGGAGAAACTATGTGACCCTCGAGGGTCAGTTTGGGCAGCTCAGCATTGCAATCAGTGCGATCGATGATCTTTGGTCTGGAAAGGCCGGAAGAGATTTGCCTAGCAAGATGCTGCTGTTAGTTTCGCGCTTTGAGAATATGCACAAAAAAAAAAAAAAAAAGGGAGAGAGGATATCTAGTACCAGTCCCAGGTGTCCAAGATACACCAAAGCCTCCTTCGCATCTCCAGGTCAAAGTCCGTGACGCTGCCCGGATGAGGTTCTTTGTGATACCCCAACTCTCGGGCTTCCAGTATCGCAGCACTCAAAACGTGCCATGCTTCGAGAAACTTGGCCTCGGCTTTATACCAGTAGCATGAGTGCAAAAGCCGCTGTACGTTGAAAAAGTGATAGTGTCCAACGGGAATTATACTTGCTAGCTCTCTCATGGCCGCATGAAGCTGATCGGAGACCACGTCCAAAGTGTTTCCCAGTTCTCTCTCGAAAACCTTTTCACTCGCAGGCTCCACATGTTGCAAAGCACAGGCGCAGATGATGGTCAGCAGACACGTGTATTGCAGTGATAGCGGTCTGTTCTTGAGCCGCCGTTCCCACCAAATGTGATAGTCTTGGAGGAAGACTGGAGGATAAATGATGTAGTAATGGTAATTTATGTCACTGAGGAAATTCTGCATCAAAATGTCTGCGGTGCGGCAACGGGGAATCAGCATATGCCAGCAATACAGCGAGTGAGTAGTCTTAGAAAGGAAAGCACCTTACCCATGGATTGCCGTTGAGGGAGGAGCTTCAGCACTCGCTGCATCTGGAGTGATGAATCGGCATCGACATAATCTTGCTTTGGTGCGGGCTGCTCGGTCTGCAGAGTGCCGGTAAGCCGTATTAGCCAAAACACTTTCATTGCCCGGGTGCTGTGACAACTTGCAACATCCCCATCTACGTAGGCGGGACGGCAGACATGCGAACATACCACTCCATGATCAATTCCTAGTGTGGCGTAGAGACGGGTGGCCAGGGCATCGAATCCAAGGCCATCCTCTTCACCTTTCCCTTCGGCAGTCCCTCTGCTGGCGTAATCATCATGGGATCGCTTGAGTTTCTCTGCCAAGTCGTGGGCTGGTTCATCCAGTGCCGGCTTCGGGTAGTTGTAGCGACATTCATCGGCAATTTTGCGTCGTTGACAGCGGTCGCACGGCCATTCTCGATTGCACTGGGTCGCAAAAATTGACAGTCAGTGATGACTACATGAAAAAGCAACTCGGATGGTGCTCGTATCCCTTTCGCCCAAGTGTGTTTAGATGTAGAGACTTGGCACAGGGCGCTTTTCGTACATGTCGAGATACAAATACGCCCGCAATGGTAGAGTAAACCACACTTGGTCCCAGGCGAGTCCATGGGTGAATCCGGCGAGAGGTTTACTCACCTTTTGTTTCCGACGTTGACATTCAGTGCAGGCAGATCGATTGTAAGCAGCGTCGTGCTGAAAATCGTCGACGGAAACACTCGTGGGCTGAATGTCAGTCATGGCTCTCGAATCATTCCCTTTTCGAACATAGACCAGGGGGACACGGCAATTCATCCAAGGCCAGTTGCGAGCGAGGAGCAGGGGTCAGATGTGCTGATGAAAGGAAAAAGTAGAAGTTGTTATGGAACTCGTGCAGGCATGGTCAGCTCGTCTCGTGGGAACACTGTGTGTGGCTGCGGGGGGTGTCAAGCCTCGTTTATAAACGTGCGGTTAGGCCTTTCGGTTAGCCGCTGTGGCGTCACAGCCGTCACAGCCGTCACAGCCATCCCCAGTAGGTGGTTGGTGTCCATGGCCTACATACACCCACTGTGCATACATACGTAAGCCCTGTTTAAGCCCTGTTTAAGCCCTTCAACCCTACAGCATCTTCACAGCAGCATCTGCAGCATCTGCACAGCAGTCAGCTTCGGGGAGGGGATGCACACGCAGGGCATTTAGCCACCCCATTGTCAGACGTCAAGTCTCGCAGCAAACACAAGCATGTCCGTAGCCGACTTCCGCTTCCGATTTTTTTTACTTCCACCACTCGAATCAAATCAGTCATCATGTGCTACCATTCGGGCAGTGTATCACACAACTGTTGGAACTACGCGGAACCGGCTCGCCTATAATCATGAGTTGCCTGCTCTTGTGTCAAAGAGCCGATAATTTCCTCGGCAGATTCGCTACTTGGCATGTCATCCTTGCTCGTCACCTCCCGCAGGCCCAGTCCAATCCCATGAGTATCACCAATGGTCAAGCTGTATCTCTCCATTTTGAACTCTCCCCAGAGATGAGGTTCAGCTCATCCTGCAGTACAGAACTCTGACCACCGTCCTTTCTCTTCAACAAGGAGACCATCGTTGAGAGACTGATACGATAAGCTCACCGACGCACCAGGGCTGGGCTCCCAATGACTTGGTCATTATGAAATCATCGAATACGCCAACGTGATGTCGGGGACTTGGTTTCAACGTGGCATATCTGCTATCCAGCACAAACCGTCATTCATGAACCACCTATTCCAGAGTCCCGCTTGCATTCCCATCCGAGCTCACGCCCCTGTACTCGCCACAATGAGCTGTAGTCAAATCAATTAGATCATCCCTCAAGCTGGCTGATAGAGGCGAAACTCCGTCTCGGGTCAGTGGCTCGGCGGAAAAACACTTCTAGGTCTCCCATCTCTTTCGTTATCTCCCTCTCCTCCAAAGTCATGTCTAGAACTTCAACAGTAGAGTAAAATTTTGTAAAATTTTGAAATCATATGTCCCCACGATAAACAGCATGAAAGTGGCGTCTTGCGCGCAACAGGATTATATGTTGCCAACCCAACTCCAGCCAGAACGCCGAGCCTAAAAAGGACCACCGTGACAGGACAAGGCTTCACGCATGCATGTCATCTCCGCAAATTGCAGGACGCCTACTATATTACTCTTCCTCCCTCGCGGCCATGCTTCCTTTCCTCCTCAGATCCCCTGCCTTTAGCTTCCGGACCACTTGATACGACCTATCCAGTTCATTTTCAACGGCAGACCTGATTCTCAACGCCGCCACAGCGGGCCAGACGCTCCTTTCGCCCCTCAAGATCCAATAGTTTAGTGTTTCCCTCGTGGGAATCTCCAGGAGGCGTATGAAATCGCCGGCCGTCACCTCTGGAACTAATGTCATTGACGCAGCAGGTATCCGCTCGTCCACTAAAAATCTCCGGATGCTAGACGGCAAGAGCTGCAGCGTGTCGAGCTGGCGGAGGCGGTGTCGGACTTCGAGACCAACCATGCGGACCATGAAGGCTGACAACTGGGTAATCTTGCTCCGCGACTCGACCAGAGAGGGACCGTGCATGTCAGATTGCAGGAAAGGAATGAGATAAGGACGGGCTTGGCTGACAATGAAGTGGTTGACGTTGAAGAGCTCGGCGATTCGTTGGAGAGGAGAGTCTCGGTCGGTATAAGATACGTGTGTCCAGTGGCGAAAGTCGGTCGTGTTGGCTGCCGCCCATGGGACGATTTTGCCGTGGACGTCTTTGCAGAGAATGGTGGCTTTTCGGCTGCCGTATAGGGATGACGAGGACGCATTCGACGCCACTGCTGCGGTCCATATCAACTGCGAGAGTAGACTAGGTTAATGACTGGCCGGCTGCGCTTCGTGCACATCGGAGAATTGGCTTAGAAGCACTCACCACGTTCGGGGCCGTGATATAGTTTAGGAGAGTCGGCACTCCACCTTGGCCTTCTGTAGCGACGGTGATGTTGAGAACCCTCTTGCTGCGATTGTACGCCTCCTCAAAAGTCAGATCCCCGACATTGGCCCTCACGCAATCTTCCAGCACCGTCACGTCCAAGAAGTATCCTTCTTTCGAAAAGCGTCGAACTCGTCGCATCAGGGTTGCCCATCTCGAACCGAATGTCTGCTGGTGAACATGTCCACCCTCGCTCCTGTTCTTCGTAAACGCTGAGACGTCAATTCCCTCGCCTGTGAGGACGTTGGGCAATTCTTCTTCAGTGTGTATGGCCACCAGCGCGGCGATGAGAGCTCCGGTAGCTGTCCCCGTGATGATGCGAGGGAGAAGACCACGCAGGAACAGAGCTTTTACCACGCCGAGGTGGCATAACCCGAATATCGCTCCTCCTTGCAAAACCAACGTGCTTCGTCCGAACGCCTGCCTTGTGTCGTGTATGAAGTCGAGCTTCATCTGGTTTGTCAAAACTGTCCCGCCCCCTTGCGAATTGGACATGAATGTCGTGGGTAATGTGCTGATATCTTGCACGGACTCTGCCACCTGAGATATGTACTCCTCGATGAGGTATTTCGTTCCCGAGAAGGATCGATTATATAACCTTGGTACAGTGATGTTTCCAAGATTTCGAACAAGGCCGGATCGGAGGAGGTTGACCAGCTGTTGGAAGTGGTTCTCTTCTCGAGCAATGACGAGAGATTGTAGTCGTTCTGTTATGAGCCTCCAGTCATAGTATCCTGAAGTAGGGTTGTTCCTCCTGTAATGGCAAGACTTGTCAAATTCCCAGTCCTTCCACAGCAACGACGTGGGCGGCGCTCGTAATCATGACTTACCAGAGATCTAGCCCAAGCAGATTATCCAAGTGAAGAGCAGCCTCCTCCCAGTCCTCAAAAGTCTCCGCATTGCGCAGCAAGTTGAGCCACAGGTCAACAGGATGTTCGCCGGTATACCAGCCCACAAGCTTCTGCGCTGGCGTTAGGAGAAGTGCCATGGGCGAGTCCACCATGCCACAGGAGACATGAAGGGGGGGAAGACGAGAAACGGAAACCCACCTTGAACCAAAAGGTTGTCACGTCCACAATGACCCTCCAGACAGCTAGGACCGCCCCCATGATATGCCGAGGGTGACGGGATCACGGGCACCATGCAGAAGGAATGACGATGATGAGGGTGGGTCGTTGATAGAGCTTGATCTTTCTACACACAGAAGATTAGCTGCGCAGCATTTCTGGGCTTCTCGATTTGCGTTGCTGATGTGCTCCGGAGTTTGGCCAATCATGCCGACAAGCCCATTGGGAATGCGGTGCGACTCGGGAGCGGTGCGACTCGGGAGCGGTCGAGCTGGTGTGGGCTTGTTGGCTTGTAATTTGGGGAGGATGCTGGGTCTAAGCATGTGATGATGATGTCTGTTTTTTTTTTGGTCGTCGATGATGGCGATGGAGACCGGCCCAAGTCCAAGCGGATGCCGTCCGCCCCCACCTGCCAAGTTCGCGTTCCTTGATCAGCCCAAATTCGACAACTTTTGTTGAACATTGTAGCAGTATGTATGCCCTCTCTCTCTCTCGGTTGCCATTGCCGTTCAATCTCTCATGGTTAAAGATGGGTCAACCACTACCTTGTTCAAGAGTCACCGCAGAAAGCACCTAGTGGCTTTTGATTGTTGAACGCATCGTGAGACTACGATATTGCGATGTGTAGCCATCGCAGCCAATGCATCATCGTTTTGCTCCCATTCGTCTTCTTCAACGCCCAATGTAGATAAGCAGATTTACACGTTGAGCGGGCCTCCCAGACCATTAGTTGCCCACACTTCCGTCTGCATGATGTCTTGCCGGGTTCTACTCATCGTCGTCGTCTACGACATTTCGCCGCCTCGATCTGGAAGACGGCTCAACACCATCTATCTCGTCTCCCTCAGCATCCTCGTCATTATCCGGTTCAGCGGTCCTCTGCCTCTTCTTTCGAGCTGGCCGTTCATCCTCATCATCATCCAGAAGTTCTTCCTCGTCATCATCTTCCGCTCCACTGTCCATCTCTTCATCGTCGCTGCCAACCAAGAACCCATCGTCCATGTCATAGTCCTCGCGCCGTCCAACGCCCTGAGGCAGATCGTCATCAGAGTCATACTCTGGCCGATGTCTCTTGGGTTTGGTGGAGCCAGGCGGGCCTCTCTTTCGTCCAGATCCGTAGCCCCGTCCACTCTCCAAATCTCCGATTGAGAGACCTCCACGGCTTGAGCGTCCCATTCCGCCATCCATCTTCAAGGCGGCATTTTCGCGTCTACGCTGAGCCTTCATCCTCTCCTTCTCTGCCATTTCAGCCTGCTTCTTCTGCAATTCAGGATCTCTGGTGGTGCGAATGATGTTGTCGCCATCGTTTGCGGATTTGCTAGCTTGGGCCATCCGTTCGGCCAGGGCTGCCAAGGCATCGTCTCCAACTGCTTTGTTGGGTCGTATGTTGAACTGCTCTGTCAAATGCCCCACGGTCATGAGAAGGTTGCTACTGAGCTCGGCCGCAGCGGCGTAGTAGTGGCCATCATGAAGCTCATTGTACGGCTTGCCAGGGCCTGGAGCGAGGGCTTTCTTTTGTATTTCGTAGTGCTCACCACCGACAGAAATGGTCAATGAGCCATCACTCCAGCGATAAATATTCGTGTTACTCTGGAGATCTCCCGTGCTTTCATCTTTGCGCACGCGTGCGACATGTATATGACTATCCGATTTCGCATTGGCAATGTCGAATTCAGACGGTTTGAAGTTGGCTGCAACGTACTCCTCGGGCAGAAATTTGATGAACTTCGGCACACGCATGACGCGAAGCTGTTCGGACAACGTTAGCCCAGTTCGACCCTCTAATGGCTGTGGAATATCTTGGCGTGTCATACCGTTCCATCTTTAGGATTTGGAATCTGATGACGATACGTTTGTGTCGCCATGACAACCCTGTCTCGCGTCTCATGGGGTTGGTTGTCGCCATCTTCATAAGCTCTTTGCCTTGCGTCGGGATCTTCGTCGGGGTCTGACGCTAGATCATCATCATCGAGGACGCTCTCCTTCGAAGTGGTCGGCAGGTCATCGTCGCCTTCGTCTCCGAAGAGGTCATCACCGATGCCATCGAGCTCCTCGAGGGGCTCTTCGGACTCAGACATTGCGATGGGTTTATGTTTAAAGAAAGAAAAAAAAAACACGCTTCGATTTGTTGATGCGCAAGAAGTTTTCGAGTCGCGTAATTCTTGTTGAAATTTTGACGATGCTGCTGCAGGAGGTGAAGGTTCGAAAAAAGAGTCGCCAGGTTGAACGCGCCAGGGCTCCGCAGTACTTGGCACTATTTGGGTCAGCCTCCCGCTTTTTTATTGACGAGTGACAAGGTAAACAATTGACACTGCCTGCTGTACGGAGTACGGAGTAGATGCACAGTGGTCGTTGGTGCGCGTTGGGCCGTTCAATCAATTGTGGTCTGTCTGGTAGCTGGTCTGGTAGCAGATGTTGCGAGTCAGGGTGAGCAACCTGAGCGAGCACTGCAGCACTGCACCCACCCATCCACCACCGTCTCCTGTCCCCACCGTCAACATCGAACATCCGTCACTGTCACACAAATCCCTCCTCCCCCTCCTCCCGTTCTGAGCCCCTCGCTCACTTGTTCCTGAGGGTAGGTAGCATTGCTTCCTTTCCTTCCACGCCACCCAAATTCTCTTGACTGTTTTATTACGCAGTTGTGAAGCTTATTGTACCATCGTATCATCGAATTCGCCCGCCGTCCGCATAGGCCTTTCAGCCTCGCCTCTTCTCAGCATCATTACTCCTGACGCCTTCACCCTGCCTTTTCATCCAAAATGTCCAACCTCTTCTCCGGGATGTAAGTTGCCTTATCTTCTTGTCTTTTGGAAACTGCATCTGTCCCGTTCAATGAGGACACTGTCAACGAACTTCGTGTCTCCTGTTGCAGGCTGGAGATTTCTTGTTCTACGCATGTACGGGAGCGGTGAGTCGGTTATTCGCGGGACGAGTGTCTCCCCGTGCTACATGGGTATTCGACAGAAGTTTTCACACAGATTTCGGAGGGATTTAGTGCTTCAGGCCTTTGCTGCTGCATCATCTTCTGGAGTCGACTCCCTAGGAAGCGACAAGGGCGACGACAATTTGCCAAAAACATATAGTCGAAGCAGCACGTCAGCAGCCGTCATCTTCAAGAGGCAACTGGAATGACAGATGCCGAATCGCTTCCAGGTAGCAGGGCATTTGTACCTCGCCATTCTGGCTTCAGGATTCTGATGTTCCGTCTTCGAAACATCCTCTCATGACTCTGCCCTCAGTCCACTCGCGACCGGGCCAACGCCGCGACCTTCCAATGCGATGGTGAATAGATCAGTTGGCCATGGCGATTTCATTCTCCCAGCGCAGGATACCAGCTTAGATGGGATAACTATGGTGGAAATCGAGAATGCAGGAGGTCGCTAACTTGGCAAATTCAGAAATGCCCGATTTCGCGGCGGCTCCGCCAAGCCTACCGGCCAGAAAAGCCCATCTCCGTCAACTGGTGGTCCACCGGCGCCCATAGACACAACTTCTCAAGGAAGTCAATCGTCGACAAACCTCGCCCCCAAAGTCCCTCCACTGCCAAACTCTCCGTCTCTTGCCCAAACGATCGGCATGGATGAATCCAGTGGTGTCATGTCTAGCGGCGACGACATCATCAACAACTACACGCTACCCCGGCCGCTACCGATGTGGCTGAATGCCAACTACGTCAAACACATTGTAAAGGGAAATTTCATGACTTTAAGCGCTCGGCCGAAGACAGTTGAACAAGGAGAGTGGATTGCTCACCAAGGTACGCGAATATTTGCCCCAGCATAGTGTGCCGTATGACCTAACAACTAGAACCAGTTATTGAACATTATCGCAATCTATGGAACTTTGTGCGAGTCGTGCATGAGAAGGAGGAGGATGGCACGAGTGTTTGCAACCCCACTAGTTGCCCTCGCATGTCAGCTGGAGCGTAAGTTCTGCCATGGCCAGGATCATTCAGAAGGAGAGTGCTCACAAGTTGCTCAGGAATCATTCCTTCACATGGCTCAACAACAGAAGAGAGCCTGTCGAACTCCCGGCATATGAGTACATGACGTTGATGCAGCGCTGGATTTCTGGGAAGATTGACGACACAAACATCTTCCCTACGGACCCGTCCGGTGTATCATATGCTCACAATCCTAGCATCACCACAACGCCGTTGTCACAGCTGACCAACCCAGGGGAGTCTGACTATATTGGCAAGCGCTCAGGATTCCCCGACAAGTTTTTTGACATTTGTCAAATGATTTTCCGGCAAATGTTTCGAGTCTATGCTCATCTCTACTGGGCGCATTTCACCGAACCATTCTACCACCTCAACCTGGAGAAGCAATTGAATAGTTGCTTCTCTCATTTCCTACTGACAGCTACTGCTCTTGACATGCTCAAGCCGCAAGAACTGGAGCCAATGCAGGCCCTGATTGACCTCTGGGCAGCCAATGGGACCTTCCCACCAGAGTCAAAGGCCTACGAGTACGCCAATTTGCGTGCTGGCGAACGACTGCTTCAGTTGTCTGCAGTACCTCAATAGAGCAAATTATTGTGTCAAACTTATTGTGCTTTTTCGGGGATTTCAGGGACCGCATCTACGCTCATGTGATGGAGTAGCATGGCCCTTGCGTGCATAAGCGAAATGGACACGTACTTATAACAAACATTTTCTGACGACTTTTTCAAGCTGGATTCGTCCGCTGCGGGACAGAGGAGCTGCGAGATGGAGTTTCGAATATCAGCATAGTAAGGCGCAGAAAACAGGGAATGGAGTGGCCGTGAGGAGGGGGGGAGACAGCATATGGAGTTCATTCAACTCTAGGTGTGTAAGTATTTGTTGGCTGAGATATAGCCGTAAATGCGGCGATGGAAATCGGTGGATTGTCTTTTTTTTTCTTACGAGCCAGCTTACACTGGGACCAAAATCGAATGTTCAACTCCTCTTTCTGTCCCCAAGTATGTCTTTGCTCGCAGCCAGACTTTTAGGGGCAAACTGCATTTTCCTAGTCATCCAATTCATCAGAATCAAGGATATAGATCGGATGCACTTGAAACGTGGGTATTATTCTGGAGAATTCTTGCATTCCCACGTTCTTCTTCGTCACCGCTGGACGACAACGACCCGTCCCTTCCTAGGCGCATGCGACGGGTTGAAGGAACAGACAAACTCGTTGCGGCGGGCAAAGATGTCTATTTAGAGGCAAAGGTGATGCAAAACACGATTCGATGCATGTGCTATTGGCTGATGAAAGACTGCTCAAAAGGGGTGGCTGGTGTCGCGTTCAGCCTTTGAAAAAAGCAAGTCCCTCGCCGCGGCAAGTAGTGGTTTTAGTGGCACTGGAATACGCATCTGATCCGACATCTCGACAGATGGAGCGCATACCATTCTTGCACAGATCATGTCATATTCATCCATCCTCCATCTGCAAGACTTGCAGTTGCGGAAATTACGTGCTTAATCCGTGAGTGCATGAGCCATCTTGTCTAGTCGAAGGAACCACGACAGTTTGACTTGGCGGGGTCAAATATTAGTCACTACGACTTGTTCACCACGTCATGATGAAGGCTTTGACGGAACATCATCATCTACTGATCCTCTACAGCCCCTTCTGTCGCCGCGGGCCTCTCGGTCGGTCTTCTTGCCATGGCCGTCTGGTCGTTGTAATCATGTCACGGAGCAGCCATAAGACCGCCAACCGAACTCGGGCTAGTACATACTCCGTACTGCGTACGGATTACAGAATACATACATGCATATGCAGTCATTGAGCTGGCCCACCTGGAGGCCAAGTCCGAGACAGGCTGATGCTAGCTAGTATCTTCAGAGAGGCGGTTAATGACAGGAGGCTGCCGGGGCCAGGGCACGCGCGGCGGCGCGAGAGACTTGGAACTCGGACCGTCGTGTCATGCCAGAAGCTCTCCAATAGGTTTCAGACACAGACCAGCGCGCGCAGGGCGATTGGGCGGTCATATGTCGAAGCGTGGACATGTTCAGCAAATGAACTGTTACTTTGAGGCTGCGCCCAACAAAAAACGCCTTCTCGCAGGGCCACAATGGAAAGGGGGCAAGACCGCCTGCCCGAGAGCAAGCGATGACTGCGGCATCATGGATCGATCGAAAAGACGGGGGGGGGGATGGAAGTCGATGCCTAACATAATAAAAAGGCGCTGGGAGGGCGATCATCGGAAGAGATCCTGAGAGGGGGGGAGATGGCGCTACTACGGGTCAGGTGGTGGTGGGTTGTCCACTGCTTGCATGTACGGATTAAAGAGGCCAACAAAAAACGTGTTCGCGAATTAGAGGAGCTATCTTTCCTTGCGTTGATACAGCTGCGGGAGTACCTCTTTTCGTCTCAGGCCTAGTTCCCGTACTCCGTACTGCGCTTTTATAAAAAAAGTGTCGAGGTTATCGCAGCCTCAATCGGAGGCATCACCCTCGTGATCCCCTCTTCGTTTGTTAATGCAGATTGTTGAGGGTATTCACAGCCTCACATCGCAGCCTCAGGCATCAGCCTCGTCATCCGACGATGCAGCCTCCCGTGCCGCGTTTGATATCGCGCCTGATGTTACGATTCATCGCAGTCTCTGTTCAGAGATTCTGTTTAGACCTAGATTCATCGGATCAGTAGATTTGAAGCTTATAAGCTTCTCTTTTCTCTGCTAGATTCCGAATTCCTAGAGAGCAGTTCTACATCATTTTTCCCTTCTTATCTCTCTTTGCCTCCTCTCCTTTCACACAGATTCACGCATCGCGCTTGTTATCGCGTGTATCGTAAGCTTTGTTCAATGAACTAGATTCACTTGATAGATTCGAAGCTTATTTTCCACCACAAAGCTTCCTTTTTCCCTGTTGGATTTCCTAGAGAGTAAATCATCATCTTCTCTTCTTCTCGCTCTTTGACACCGTCCACATCACTCTACAAAGGGCACATCCCCATATTACTGCCAGTTGCCCACCACTTCCCATTTGGGTCCAAAAGGTTAATTGGGAACTGCGTGTTACCATGAGCACAGAGGCAAGAATATTCAAAGTCGAAACCGTTCGAATTCCAACCTCCTAATATTGTCTCGCCGCCTAACGGCTCAGAGCAAATGGCCGTAATCGCGGATTTTACCTCCAAGCGTATCGGGTCGTTCTCTGGTATGCCAATAGTAGATCGGCCTATAAACTTCACAGCGACTGCATGGCCACGCCGCGCAGTGGCTGTTGTTATCATAGCTAAAACCACGAAATTCAAGAGCTCTATTCTCACGTATTAGCACTACTAGGTAGGGCAAGAGGAAATTGAAAAGATATACGAACTCATTTTTGGTATAATAAAGGTGACAGTATCATAGGATACCCGAGTACGGGATCAATTGATTAAGGGCAGCGATTCTTAGTCATATGATCCCTATATATTGTAATCTATTGAAGAAAGGGAAGGAAAAGGGCCAGAAAGGAAGGGCGCCTGGTAAACGATATGTAGAAGAAAAGTTAAAGGGGTGACCACGTGAAGAGGGGCCATGTTTTACTCCAGGTACTATTTTGCCTAAAAATATGGTATATGTAATAGCCATATTTAGGCTGTGTGTCTTAACGTTTCGTGATTATGCAAAAAAAAAGAAAAAAAAAAAGACATGATCAAAACGTGGTGCCCCTAAAACGTGCAATGTACGGATTTATCTCCTTATACTCCGTAATAAGCGTGTTAAAGCTTGTGGAGTCACGTTAAGCAGTGTCCGCATGTATCTCTAGTTTACTTTTATCTAATTGGATACATACAGACCCTGGGTTGGCGTGACTCCACAAGCTTCTTACTGCTGCGCGTTCATGTATCTATGTACTCCGTACGGTGTACTCCAGCAAGAGCAACGACCGAGGTCGTTTATCAGGCGCGAAATGAAAACAATGAAACCCTCCTCGGATGACCAAGCGCGACCTTGTGCCACAAGCAGAGCAAATAGGAAGCAAGGCCGTCACGAAGCACCTATAACAAGCCCTGTCGTGCCCATCACCAGGCCCTCCACTCCGTGAATGCCACTCCGTGGATGTGGTTCGAGGTTGAGATGATAACCGTCATTTTTTTGGGTGGGCGGTCGCTTGCCCAACCTACGGAGTACCACCCACGGGCCACAGGGAAGGGAACAACGGAAACAATATTGTTGGTGCCAATGAAACTGGCTACTGACCATAACCTCCACCAATCCGGCCCTTGAGGGCTCACATCCTGTGATAAAAGTTGTCCCCAGCGCTTCTCGTCTCGCGGGCTGGATCTGTTTGATGGGATTACGAACATCCATCCCGTTATTACCTTGCACTTTTTTTTTTTTTTTTTTTCAAGTGTGATTGAGCCTACGGAGTGCGGACTAAAATGAAATCAAATAGGCCGGCCATACGGATTACAAGCTACATGAAACATCTACCTGGTGGGCAGTAGAGCCGCGTGAATGTAAAGGGGTTCCTTGATCTGTGAGGATAGTTGAACAAGGATTTCAGCATCGGATCCGGATCCGGGTGCCAGACAACGATGGCTGGCTCAACAGCCTTTGGACCAAGTGAAGAAGCCACGGCGGCATCTACTCTGTATCTGGAACTTTGCCACGACCGCCATATTGCCTGAGGGCATCAACTCGGAAACCGAGAGTCAGCGGTGTGCTTTCAAGTGACCATGAGTTTCATCTGTATTGGCTTGGATGTAAAGTAATCTCCGTATGACGGAGCACTTCGTGTGATTGCTTGGTAGCGACCCTGAGCGTGGCGTGGTTTGCTGTCCCGTAACATCCTTTGTAATGCAGTTGGAATGGGCTGGGCAGCGGCGGCGGCAAGCGCAAGCGCAAGCAGAAGCCTCATTCATCCGGGACCGGGAGGAGAAGATTGATATTGGCATGGCTGCCCAAGCCAAAAGAGCACGCGGGCTTGCTCTGGGCCGCGCGCTCTGCCCGCTCTGCCCGCCCTGCCCGCGAGGCCCGCGAGGCCTGTCAGGCCTGTCAGGCGCACCTTTATTACCCTGTCAGCGAGCAGTGAGCACCCATTCTTGGTCCCCGTGGGCCGTGGCTGAGAAGATACCATAAATGGTGGATCAGCGCGGCCAAAGTGTAAACAGATCTGTAGAACAGGGTAGATGGAACCGGTACTTCCAGCGGGCCTCTTTAGCGCCTGGAACCTGAGGCATGTCTTTGCTACACATCCATCATCTCAGTCTGACTGTCCCCGCAGACTGCCACACCACCACACCACACCACCCCCCCCCGCGCAAAAGACGCCCCCCATGCCCCCCATGCCCCCCATGCCATGATGCTATGCAGCCTACGCTCGCTACCAGTCAAGTCGTCCAAAGCCCGCAAGACTACTCCGTACAGACTACATAACCTTCCCACCTCCTCCCCTCCCACATCTTGGTGTATCTTTGTTGCTCACTGCCAAATACGAGTTTTAACTGCCACGGCAAAGCCTTGTTGCTGCTTTGCGATATTTGCTTATCGTGTCTTCTCTTCTTCCGTCGCTTTTTTCACCCGCCTTGAGGGACACCGGATGTGTGCTAAGATATAGATACCCTTCGTTAACACGGCCTTGTGAATATTCGCAAGACCTTTTCAGATTGTGTGAGTCAAGAGCTGGGGGTTCATGTCTCTTCCTCTTCCGCTTTTCTTTTCTTTTCTTCGTTTCGCCGGAATAGTTCCAACCCCTCAGGATCTGAATACTGGAGGCTGTACGTGTACGATATCTGGAAAGCCACCCGCGCATTTCAGACAGGTGAAATGGGTTCTCTTTTTTCTTTAGATTTTGTTCCCTTGCTGCCGCATGCACACGCCCCCGAAACCCCTACCAGCCTGATGTTTTGAACAAGGCCTTCGCTGCTTCATTGCACCTTGTTGAGCATAAGTTGTCCTGATAGCCTATCGTTTTTGTGTGTCTCTTGCTAAGCACCTTCCCTAAACCTGCTTCACTTATACCTGCTTAACGTCCGTATGCACATCCTACATCTTGACGCTTCGTATCAGTCATTCAAAACATTGCCCAGACGGCGTCGACTAATTTGAATTATCGCTACTAGACCCAAAAAAATCATTTCCCAGCCCTTGAAGCATCCGGTCTCGAATTTGTGTGAACTGTTTGCGCTCCGAGATTCGCCAATCTCCTTCTATTAACCAACTTTTCTGCCCAAGAACTCATCCACAACCACTTGGATTTCCACCACTACCATGGCCTCGCAATTCTCCATGCAACCATTCTTCAGACCAACGCCCCTGGCTGTCGACACACATCATGCACAGCAGAAGTACTTCGAGGATGATGAAAAGAGTTGCATGCTAGACGACAACTCTCTTGAGCACGGGACGGTTGACTCTGGCCTTGAACTCTCGCCGCCAATGACGAATAGTCGGAGAGAATCCTTTGCCGTGGGCAGTACACTATTTTCACCAAAGACGGAAGACTGGCAGTCTGTAGATATGCGGTCGGTACCATCAAATCCATTCGCAGCAGATTCAAACGGTGGAAGCGATGCCAGTAGCCACAATCCTTTCATCCGTCTTGACCCGACTCACGGCCATGTCTTCTCCCAACAAGGCAATCATTGGGATATGGGCAATAGTTCTGGTGGAGCACATACTGCGATGCAGCAGTTTCATCATGCACAAGGCGCCTTCGATGCCGGCGCAACTGCGTTCCAGCGCCCCGTGCCAAATCCCTTCAGCGACCCAGGGAACATGTTTGCATCGTTAAACACCGCTGGCGATGAGTCGATGCCAACATCTCCTCAGAAGGAGTGGATGGTTCCTACCCAAGCCATGGGCAAGAAGATGCAGCCCGGAAGTCCAATAATTCGATCTCATAACGATCTTCGACGAGGCGATGGAATCAGGAAGAAGAATGCACGTTTTGATATTCCCGCGGAACGCAACTTGAGCAATATTGACACCCTCATTGCTCAATCTACGGATGACCAGGAGATCAAGGAGTTGAAGCAACAAAAGCGTTTGCTAAGAAACCGCCAAGCAGCGTAAGTCATCAGTCGATATGGTATATTTTTTCACACTGAACTCATTAATCGCTGACACTGGCCGGAATAGCCTTGACTCGAGGCAACGGAAGAAGCAACATACGGAGCGCTTGGAAGATGAGAAAAAAACGTACACAGCCGTCATTACCGATATGGAAGAGGAGATGGCCGCGTTGAAGGAGAAGTTTGGTATGCTCATGCAAGAGAAGAACACCCTAGTAGGCTACATTGAAAGAATGACCTTGGAGAAGGACGACATGATCCGCACACACACCATCGAGACCGGCGAGCTGCGAAAGAAAGTCAACATTTTGACAGACCACGTACAGCGATTGGAGAGCCAGCCAATGTCGAACACGGCTCCCGGGGTGACTGATGACCTTTCTGACAATTATGACGGCATGCATGACATTGGAATGCCAGGTGCTTGGGATAACTCAAATTTTCTCAACGACTATTCTTCTGTCCAACACCAAGGCAGGCCACAAATGTCTGCAGTGCAGACGAAGAAAAATGAAGTCATCGTGCCCTCTGAGAGTGAGAAGGGCGCTTCTCAAGGAGGCTTGCTCTTCATGCTCTTCCTCGTCGGCGCATTCGTCATGTCCAGTCGCTCCATGCCGGCTATGCCGCGCGTGTCCGAAGATGTTCGAGCTGCATCTGCCACACTTTTAGACAATGTTTTGAAAGACGCGGGAGTTCACTCTCAGTCCGCGACCATGCAATTAATTGCACCTCAGCCTTCTGGGTCCAATTGGAGACGTCCCGCTGTGGCTGTCACAGGCACGACTGACGTCAACATGGAAAGCGCCGCGCCATCAATGCTCGAAGAGCTTGGCGACTCTTTGACCCAGCCTACCCAGGAGCAAATGAATGAGCATTTATTTTCACTTTCAGCAGCACAGTATGACGGTGTCAGCAATTCGAAGTTCCTGCAGAACACCCCACAAAGATCTACAAGCCAAGGTCGCAAGAACTTGGCCGACGCTCTAGCGGCAATGCGCGTAGCCAACAAGAAAGGTGGCGCTGCCGAAGTGTACACACGATCACTTTTATGGGAACAAATTCCCAATGACGTTGTGCGAAATTTTGCCAAAATGGTTGCCGAATGCAACAACGCGCACAATGAGCAGCAATGCAATGGATCAGAATGATAACGACATGAAACGATACAGCAAAATGAATCTCACGATGACGAACATGCTACGGCCAGAAATTTTAATGACAGCTCTTGACAGTTTTCTTGTTTGGAAACTTTTGCGCTACAGCTTCTATTTGTTCCTATTTATTTCTATTTTCCCCTTTTTTTGGGCCTTTTCCCCCCCTTTTAACTAGGCCTCTCTCTCTACCTGCATTCTGACATGGCTGTATGTGTGTGATGCAATCCACAGTCGCCTTTGTGCAACATGTCACGGCCAAACAGACCATATGCTCACGCACCGGAAATGTTTGGATTCTTGTCTTGGTTTTTTTTAGCGGGCGACGTCTTGTGAATTTTATATGACGAAATGGTTTTTTAATTTGAACGGACAGTTTTTATCGGTTTCCAGTCTACTGTTGGAGCGAGCGAGCGAGCGAGCGAGCGTTGATTTATCATTCTTTGTCTTCTTGTTTATCTTCCCACGAGTGAATACTGTGTTCACACTTGTGATTGAGTTTACAGATTCTTCATCCTGCTTCGCGGCCAGGTCCACACTTGACGATTGCAAGGCACTCTAATAGGAGTTTTTGTAAGCAACGCCGCCACATGTCCGATAGGGCCCACTTGATGATTGTTGTACATTGTACATTGAGACGGGGGAGTCTCGGGAGCCCACGGAAGCAGAGGCAATGGACGGGCATGAGAAATGAGGAGGGCTGTACACGAACCAAGAGACTGGTGAGATGGCCTCGGTCCATCGGGCATGTGTGGCAGATTTTCTGCCTGTCTCTTTCTTTCCTTTTTTTTTTTTTTGTTGTCATTCCTCAGTGCCACCTCGTTGACAGGCCGCAAACAGCGAGACGTACTTGAATGCTCTCACAAGGCTGATTGGCCTCGTTTTATTTTCTTTGTTACTTACGACATGACGGTAAAGGCTGTTTACACAGACCAAAAATGGCAGTTAGCTACGAGGAAAAAAAAAACCAAAAAAAAACCGTCAATGTCACAGACCGCAACGAGAACGAGATTTGATACGGAAAGGAAACCCTGAAAGTTGATTCGTCCTCTGTGCTCAGGTGAGCAGGGAAAGCCATGCATATGCATGCGTTCCTTGTTCCTTGTGTTCCTTGCGTCATGACGCACATATTTACTCGCCAGGCAGCATTTACAAGCAGCAACGTGACGAGGATGAGCGACGAAGCTGCAGGCTGCGCCCGCGACCAGACATATCTCGCCTCCACACCGACACGACATGTATGTTCCGTGTGCAGCGTGACAGACGGGCACACCGAAACAGGCAAGTCTCGCAAAACTTGCACCCCGGCGGTGCATCGCGTGGTGAATGCTTGAGCCCAACGGAGTGAAGGGTGTGGTGTGGTGGTGAGTTGACCCGGGCACCGCCGCAGGGATTTCATCCATCCCTTTTCGTTTTTTTTTTTTTTTGTCTCGGACGTCAGTCTCTCACCGCTTGTTACACGAGATCTCGTCAATCGCTCGCTGTCTGGACAAGGTGGCTGTTTCTCTATTTTTATCATGATTTCCCCCCCCCTCCCCGGCCCTTTTTTTTTTCGTCAAGGGGAGGGTTACTTTCTTGGCCCTCTGTCTTCATAGGTAGATTCTGTAACTTTTGCATCATGGGATTCACCTCGTGGTCGGCAGATTGACATGAAAATGTGGCTGTGGGGCGTCGGGGATCAAGTGACGCGGGGCGGCACGTCACTGGGTTTGAAACATCCTTTTTTTTTTAGAGCCCGTCTCTCGGTGCGGGGTTTCGTGCTCTCATCTCCACGTGACAAGAGGTCATGGGGAGGATTTTCCATGGCCTTCACGGTCGCTCATTGTATCACATCGACTTGGGGTACGTATGTACATGTGTCCTCCATGGAACTACCGAGAATACACATGCACCGCGCCCCCAACAAACGTCTCTCTACTTCTTCTTGGTCTGTTGCTGTTGCTCAGGGTCATACTTGTCCTTCCATATCCTACCGGGATATAACGCGCGGTTAGCGGCCATCCAATCACTGGGCACAATAATAAGCAAACACGACGTGTTTTCTTGAAACGTACCAGGAATTCCCCATCGTCTTGTTCCCGGCCTTTTCGGCCAATCGATAGTACCGCGCCGCAGTGAACTGTGCAAGTGGTTATACGCTTAGTCTTTCCTGTTTTTTCCACACTTGTGCGTCCGACAGAGCAAATCTTCGTGCCCGACATGGTCGTGCATGACAAGATACATTGGGCAGCAAGAGTATGGGCCGAAGCCACGACGTGATTTGATCCCCATTTTGAGGCTTGAACGGTTGTGCATGCAAGACACCGCCGCCACGGGCAATGGCAAGTGCGAATCGCGAATCGCGGATGTTGGGAAATTCAGCTTACCTTGTCTTTCTTGCCTCCGAATCCATGTTCATAGCACCAGGCTGCGTCGTTCATGGCGTCTAGTTTGCCCAGTGGGCTCTTTGTCAATTCACTCTTCTGTCTGACAAAACTTGCAAAATACGCTCGACTCACCACTATCTCCAAGATTCGCAGCAGTCTCATAATACTACACAATGTCAGGAAAAAAAGAAAAAATCCCCTTTACATCATCTTGTAATGCAACTTCTTCGCTGGACCAGTCACGAACCTGTCTGGCTGCAAAGGGGTCTTGCTCGATACCCCAGCCGTGACGGAAGCAGTTGGCGAGCTCGTAGATGGCCATGACCAACTCGCCTTTGGCGGCTCCGCCCTTCGTCATGCCTGCCTGAAGAGCCAGCTGCTCAACAGCTGCGGAATTCGATGCAGCGGCAGTGAGGTATTTGACCGCGTTTGGGGGGTCAGGCTCGCAACCCCATCCGTGTCTGTGGACGAGCTTCATCATCAGCACTCGCCACCTCGGCTTTGTCCTTTGACAGAAGAGAAACAACGCGAGCAGGGCTCGCATCTAACCCGGGCATACCTCAATGCAAGACCATACAAGACTTGACTCAGTGGGTTGTTGGCACCTTTAGGGTCAGCTAACCGTCCAAACATCATCGTTGATTCCGACAGGTTACCCTCTTCGTGTAGACGGATTGCCTGCTGGATGTCCTCATCTATTGCCTTGGTTGAAACAGGTGCTGGGCCAGGACTTCTCGGTCGGCTGTTCGAGCTCATTTGCAACACGTTCTCGGGTATAGCAGGAGTGCCGGGAGTGCCTCGCACCAAACTCTGTCCCGCAAGCATAGTTGCCCTCTTCTCCCACTGTGATTGATCCGTGGGATCCGTAGACGCTGTAATCACAGGCAAGTTCTGTGGAACATAATCCGATGACTCTGGTGAGCGGCTCAAGTGCAAGCGCTCCGAGAGTCGTCGCTTGGACGAGTGACTTGCTTGGGATGAAACAGAGGCGCTGCGGTCGCGACTCGACCGGAATACGTCGAGACTTCGTCGTGGTGAGCGAACCGATTTTTTGGGGGATACTAAGTTCTGGTTTCCGCCGTCTCCGGGAGGCTGTATGACTTCTTGGGACGTTGCATCCGTCCGTATGAATGTGAACTCGGCGCCATTCAGTTCGCACGTAGCTTCCTGCCGTTCCAACGCTGCATCTTTGGCCTCGTCCTTCTTCTTAAGCATGTCGCGAAGCCCCATGGTAAACAATTTCTGCACTGCAAAAGCTATGGGTTGATGACGGCTTGTCCTGCGTCCTGCGTCCTGCGTCCTGCGTCCTGCGTCTTGTGGTAGAAGAGATGATGATCTCGGCGAGGTGCTGAGCTGTGGCGGCACAAGCAGTTGAATGCTTGCGATTGCGATGGACAGAAATGCGCGATGACAACGCCGAGTCCTCTTATCCCGGGGCCAGGCCGTCGCTGGTTGCCTTCTCGTCAATGGAGCATCGGCATCATTCGACCAACGGAGCTGTTCGCTGTTTCAAGACGCGCCGTGAAATGGGCGGTTAATTGTTGTTGACTGGGTAGTAGAAAGAAGGACGCCGCGTTCGCCTTTGTCGTTCGTCGGTGGCATGTTTTTTGGAGCGAGTACGGAGCACGGAGTACATATTGGCAGGAGCACATCAGGGTCCTGCTTTCAGCGGGGGGAATTCTCCGAAACGAACGAACCGCTTTCTGTGGCTTGTTCGACGGGCATCGTCCGACTCTGCTTGATTCACAATCAGTAACGAATGAAAGGGTTGCAAGGACCTACTATTGATTGCATGTTGTGTCTTGTGACTCGTGAGCCTGTCTGTCTGTCTGTCTGTCTGTCTGTCTGTCTGTCAGCGGACATGGCAGCTGTCAGCCTTGTGTGAAGTGTGAGGTACGGATGAACACATGGACCTCTGCTTTGTGCTTCATGGCATCATCAACCTTCAAGCAACTCCATATGAACCTTGTGCGTCTACCATGATCATGTATGCCTACTGTTCACGCTTCAATGAGTGACGAGATTCACCATCCCGTGAATTGAAACTACTACACTCTTTTGATCCAATTTTTGTTTACGCCTAATGAGGGGAACTGTGACAGATCTGACTTTACAACGTACCTCCCCAGTCTTCTTTTCTTCCTTTTTTTTTTGGCCGTCGTCACAGATTTCATGACTCTCAATTGATTGATTATTAATTCAGGCCTCATATGATATCAACGGTCTATGTCTCATGTCTATGTAATCCTTTCCTCATTGTGTCTTCACACAAAGGGATTCCATTTGCAAGCGCACTTCAATATAGCACGCACACTGCAGAAAAAGGTCTTCCGCCGAGCCCAGTTACTCCAATATGCATGGGAGGCTGTCCGACAAAGAAGAAATGAAATCGCACGAGTGTCATGAATGCTGGCTTGTTATACAATGTCTTGCCCAGCCACTCAAATCTTCTTTTTTCTCCTCATCCACGATTTCGTGACTTTAGCAGGGTATTAAAACTTACGATGGATGAGCAGCATTGCGCAAACATGTTTCAAAGCGGAATGAAGTCCTTTTGGTGTTCAAAATCAGAATCATCCGAGTCCGCATCGATATACTCTGCGACCTCGTCCGAGTCAACGTCATCTGAGTCAATGGGTTCTTCGTCGCTCGAAACGTCTTCATCCATGGCATCGACTGCTTTGGCGGCCTGATTGCGCAGGACGCTGGCCCTTTCACGGTGGAGGAGTTTACATCCCTTGGTCTTGCATGTGCCGGTGTTGCTAAAGTCAGGGCACTCGTAGACATGGCGCTCGGCACAATCTGCTCCTTTATCACAGAAGCCATAGAAGCCGAACGCCTCGCAAACTAGGGCACCAGGAGCGGCTTTGGAGTGGGTGTATGGGCAGTCAGGTTTGGTGCAGTGACCCTTCGCATAATGCAAACAATTGGGCACGCGTTCAGGGGTGGTTTCATGGGAAAGGTCGCAGGACTCGCCGTTGGAACATGTGCCGTCCTTGAGAAAGTCCTTGCAGATGGCCACCTTAGTTGGGTCGTGTTGGTATCGACAAGACGGACCTTTGGGGCAGGAACCTGTTATTATGTCGTCAGTTTACATGCAATGCCACATACCGGGCTCGTCTCGGAATTTTGAGAATGCTCGTCCGATTCGTCTGGAGAAATTCAAGTATTACCGGTCGTTGAGAAGATCTTGCAAGGTTGGGACACCTTTTTGCGGGTTCCGGAGCAGCTGCTCATAGTCAGCATAGCGATCGCCACGGGCTTGGCGACATACCGTTGTGTTTGGACGATTCTATTTGCCACGAGATTGCCAGTCTTCGTCCGATGGAATCTCACACCAGCAACTACAGCCGTCTTGGGTGTTGCTGAACTCCGGTCGTCTGCGCCCGTTGGGACTTCTGTGTTAGTAACGAGGGACTTGTGTACTGCGTCATTGATCCCGGAGCTCTTACCAGGAGCTTTCACAAGTTTCTTGCCACCGTCAGCGACATGGAAGTGGATGCCTTCAATCACGACTTCATTCCTGCCTGCCGTTGGATTAGAGTTAGCAGTCGCATCAGCGGCTCTGGCCTGAGTACGGAGGTAATCGTTGAATCGTGATTTCTCGTGGGTCTTGCGATTCTTGAGCTTCTTTTTTCTGGTCTCTTCTATGGCTTTGACACGAGTTTGTGTGTCTTTTTCGTAAACGTTTGCATTGATTAGTTGTCGATGGCGGTCATTTCTAGACACCCAACCCGAGTGTCCCGGGATTAAGCCTGGACTTGACATGTTTGAATCGGAGGCGTTTCCTGCTTGGTTTAGATGAAGGGTTCGATGGCGGTGGCTGGCTGACGGTTTGCCAACTCGGTACGAGGCACCAGGATACGCGCCTCGTCCACGATAAGCATTCCCTCCTTTGCTGTAGTTAGTACCGTAGCAGAGCGCGGCATCTGGGATAAACGGACGCCGATAGCCAGTGTGTAGATGATCTGGCGCAACTCCAGCTTGTTGACTTTTGTGTCTGTTGATTTGGCCTGGGGCCGGTCAGCGACGGGCGCAGGATGGCTAGAATGATTGTGATTTGTAAATACCTGCGAGTTGCCCGATGCGAGCCAACAGATCTCTTTCTTCTTCGGACATGAGCGCGGTGATAATGAGCGATCGATTGAAAAAGTGTATGCGCTTTCAGTGAGAAACAAAAACAAGCGTGTTTCGGTGGAACAATGAAGAAAGGAGGAGGGGAGTCAGAGAACGGCAAGACGTGACTGTGACGGCACGGGGCTGGCTGGCTTGCCTACCTACCAGTGCGGACGGAGGGTTATTAGTCAGCTCAAACTTAATGGCGCCGCTTGCGCTGGTGGGCTGGAAGGCACACAGACCAACCAGGGAGGGCGAGGCTGGCCGTTGGATTTCGACAAACACCAAATTGTCCCGTCGAAAGCCGTCTCCGTAACTGGCCAACGATTTCTGGCTCGATCTAGGACTGACTTCTTACACGCACGAAACTTTTTCGGCAATTAGGCTGTCCAGGAAGGGGAAAAAAAAGCCATTTTTTGCAGGCAGTCCCCAGGACTCTTGAAGCCATGGCTTCCTGGGATCTGCTAGACGAGAAGAGCGAAGCTGAGCTTCACAAATCCCGTCTTCTCAATGTCGAGGAGAAGCCCTTCAAGCGAATCACCAAACGACTCGTCTCCATCTCTTCTGTTGTATCCAAAGCCACGAAACTCGACGCTTCGGCCCAAAACGGGGGCGATGCTGGTGCCCGAGCCGGCCAAGACAACTTGAAACAAGACCTCACGCTCGACTTCGCCGCCTTTGACAGCAGCATCGCGCGCCTCCAGTTCCTTCACGACGCCAACCGACGCGAGCGCGAGCGATATGCTGCCGACCAGCAGCGCATCCTGGCGGAATGCCAGACCGTCCGGACCAGCAACGGACGGCTACGAGAACAGCTCGATGGCGCGCGGGCGACGCTCGCCCAGAGGAAGAAGTTTGATGAGCTAGCGGAGAGGATCACTTCCAACAGATTACTGCGGCCGCGGGAGGATCAGCTTGCGAATTTGTCCAAACTCGAGGAAGAATGCAAGGAGCTGGAACGAGAAAGCGAAACATATAAAGAGACGTGGAAGGAGCGCCGGGAACAATTCAACAGGATCATGGAGGAAGGCATGATGTTGAGACGGCAAATCCGCGACGAGAAAGAGGAGGTTGATCGACGAGAGGGCATGAATGAGGAGGGCGAAGACGAGGCAGACGGTGAGAGGGTCGGCACCACGCCGAGGCCGGTTCCCAGTGGGGATGCTACACCCCGGCCAGACGGGGATGTGCAGACGAAAGCCGACAATGACGAGGAAACCGCGAATGCTGCGGCGTCGAGCGCGGGAAGGACGCCTTGGGACGGCACACCCGCGCCTGAAAAGGGATCCAAGTCTGCGCCAACGCCGTCTGAACCAGCATCTTCATTACCACAAGGTACGTCGCACTATCTGCAAGTTCCAGATGGCGCAACGCATTCGCGTCAAAGCGACCTGGGCACAGCAGACGTCGACATGGAGGACCAAGAGGACCAAGAGGAGTCGCGGAGGGCAGCACCAGACAACCAGAGTGAGGACGGAATGGAACTTGATGAATAAGGAGCTGAGCGTTTTCAACCGTAGCCCTTCATTCCAGGGCCATGTACTATTATATTTTTCACTGAAAAAGAGATATCACGACCATCAGGGACACCAACATTACCCACCACCTGACTGTCATCTTCTAGCCATGAGACAGATCTATTGCCCCATCCTTTTGCTTCAATCCATCCCGTAAACCACAATCGTAGTAGCCCCCTTCCTCTCAGAGTTGAGAAAAACTCAAGATGACGTCTTGGCCTCCCCCAAAACCTTCTTTGCATTCTCCAACCCCTCCGAGCCACCTGCCTCCTCAGCCAGCGCAATCTGATCCTCCAACTTTATCACGGCCTCATCGAGCCTTTGTTTCAGCGGCGCAAACACGGCCTTCGTTTGCTCAACAGCAGTTTTCTGTGCATCTCCCGAGTTAGTCCGTTCCACTCGGCCAACTACACATGTTTTTTTTTTTTTTTAAAAAAAAAAAAAAAAGAGTCGAGGGCCAAACCGGACAGACGTACGCTCTGCTTCAGCATAAACTCGGCGTTGCCGTCATCGTCGCTGCCGCCCTTGTTGATGCTCTCTTCCTGCTTGGCTACTTCGGCTTCTTGGTCGGCTAGTTCCCTGTGGTAAGAGGCTTGTTCCTTGAGAAGACGAGATACAGAACTGGCTGCGATGGCGAGTTGTGTGGGGGGAGGCATCTTGGAAGAATTGACTGCGTCTTGGGTGGTGGGCAGAGCGTAGTGTTAGTGCATGTGGATGAAAAAGGCTTTGTTCTCAGGATCGAGAGTAGGAAACTGGCTTTTGTATTAGTCTCCACTTATCTTGACCGACATGGATGAAATTCTGATTGATGCCTGCCTTGTTGATGGGATGGATGCCAGCGCCGCTCTGGGTGCGACACAGGTACGTACATGTATGTATATACTCCGTATGTACATCCCGTTTATTGTTCTCGCGAGACAACTTGAGTGCCGACGGGCAACTACTCAGAAAGGAGCAGAATCAAGGCTACAAGGCAAATGAGCAACGATTGGACTCGACAATTCTCATTCATTCAGTTGGTAAAGCTATCTAGATAGAATCATGCATTCGCCCTGCCTTCCCGTAAAAGCATCCTCTCGCAACCGCCGGCGCAAAAACAGCAATAATGGAGGCCGGGCCCAGCTGATCCGAGCATATGTATGTATTCCGACGCCTCCGCACACACACCAAGTTCATCCATGTCCTTCTCTCTTTTGTTTCTGTGCATAGAGCCCTCCCTGACCGGCGGTGCTCCCAGTGCTCCCCAAGCACAGAAAATGGTATCTCCATATCCAACACCCCAGCAACGCCCAGCAACGCCATCTGAGAATCCAATAAGCCAATGCCCAAGCCTTTGCAAAACCAGTATAATACACGAGCACGTACACACTATAATTATGTTGGTTCGTCCGTGACAGAATAGAGTATCATCATGTGTCCATACAACAGTCAGGTTTCATGTTTCCTAAGCCCCGACAGCGACTGCAGTCATGCTCACTGCCGCAGGCTCAGGCTCGTCCTGGCTCGAAATCTCGCCACCGGCTTCACGTTCGGCCCAGTCTCCCCAGAGACCTCTCTTGCCTCTAACTCTGATAACGTCTCCAAGGCCGGGTCCTTGTTCCACCTTGATGGCATCTTTGGTCGCCAGCACAAGACACTCGAAGAACATCTTGGTTGCCTCTGCCCTGGTGGTTTGCTTCTCGGGTAATAGATCTTGAAAGACAACGGAGCTTTTCTTTCTCTTCTCGGCATTTGTGGCAGCCTCAGCTCCGAAGAGATCGCGCAGGATGTGTACAGCATGCTTAGTGCCAATAGACACCGGACCACTGTCTTGCGGATGTACAATAGGAGCCGTCGTTTCGTCGAACGCGTTGCTTGGGCTGCCCTCGCGGTCTAAATGGTGGTCATCATCGCCGGCGGCGGGGATTTCCACCACAGTACCATCAGCGTCGGCAGTGTGCTCGCCGTCCAAAGCATTGCCATCAAACCCAAAGTCGGTGTCATCTCCCAATTCTAGACGCGGTGACTTGGCGGCGCCATGATCGCTTTCGACGTCGGCGATGCCGCTGTCACGCTTCCGCTTGAGCTCGCTCATTCCACGGACAGCATCCAGAGAGAGCATACCTCGAAGCTCCGGTGCCCAAGCCGAGCTGCGACCTTCTGCCATTATCGATGAAACAAATTCACCGCTCTTCTGCATGTCCATCAAAGCCAGTAGAAAAGGGTCCCGCGGAAGGAACGAGGCTGGCTTGATGATGTTGTGGCGATCAGCCTGTTGCTGCTTGATTTGATTGCTGGACAACGCAATCTCGTCATCTGGCATCATGATCTTTTGCTTCTTGACTCGCTGGGCAGGTCTCCGGACAATGGTAAGTTCAGTGTCCTCCTGAGGCTCGTAGAGGTCTGTGTGACTGTGACGAGCGTATTCAGCTTCAACTTCCTGAGCTAGTCTCTCGTCAATGTCAGAAAGTGGCGATTCCGAGATTCTTTCACGGTCCACATCCGCAGCCGAGGTCATTCCCGGCATGGCGGACTGGTCATCTACGTTGAAGCCGAAATCCTCGTCCCCTCCCATGGCGATGTCGTTGTCTCCTTCAGCAATTCTGACCGGCAAGTCAGTCACGTCGGCTTGGTCTTTGCGGGGCATGAAGTCCAGTTCACTGAAGACATCGTCTTCGACGTCTCGAGCTGGCGGCGCGTCTCGACCCATTTCGATGCTCTGGCTCAGGCCGTCGTCCATGGAGATACCGAAATCAAGTTCAAGATCCAGGTCGTCGCCCATGGGTAACAAGTCATCTGTTTCTTGGCCGTTGCTTCCTTGTAAAAATTGGCTGATTTCCAAATCTTCTTGCAGGTTGATGTCCCTGTTGCTGACGCGACCTTTACGTCCGACGGGCGTGGCTGTGATATCGTCGACCTGCGACAGAAGCCAGGAAGCATCCGGGGGCGGCGGTAGCTCTAAATTATCGTAAGGCGTGATGCGATCAGGTAAGAGCAAGGCCTCGCGGTTGGGCATTTGCAAGTTGGCCGCCATGTCATTGTTTCCACTAGATCGAAACGCCTGTACCAGATCGTTAGAGACGCGACAACGGGCACTTTGGCCGAGGATATTGAAGAAACTCACCATTTTGATCTTCATCATAGCTTCATTGCAGTCATCTAACAAGTAACGCGTCTTTCTTTGGTATATTCTGACAACACCGAGCAAAAGCTGACCACTCAAGCGCAAAGCCATGGGGGCCTGGTTCGGCGTGATGATCGCCTCGACACTGTCGGTGACATTTGACTGGAGAATGTGATTCTTGGAAAGCTTGCGTTCCAAATTCGCGGACAGCCAGACGCGAGCCAGAGGCCCGCTCTTCTGGAGAAGCGTCTCTGAGTAGAACATGGTGGCGTTTTGCGACGCTGCACGGCTGCACGGCTACTCGAATAGCTCGAATAGCTCGAATAGCTCGAATAGCTCGAATAGCTCGGGCGAACGAGCAAGGAGTAGCTGAAGAGAGAGGCCTGCCCAGATGCAATCGCGCAGGGCAGTTGTCGGCGTTGAGGGTTGGTGGGAGCGGGAGCGGGATCGGGAGCGAGTAAACACGGTGGGCGAGAAGGAGCCGCACGCGTGGTCGAGGATAAACAAGAGCCGTGGACCCGTGTCGACAATCTACAACGCGCAAAAAAGACCTCGCGAATTCATAGAGCAAAGCAAAATAATCGCTCAGATTGACTGCGAATGTCGGCGACGCAGAGCGATGGCAAGCGGCGGTGCTGAGCGAGCGCGAAAGACACAGTCGGTAGCGATGATGCGGCTTCGAAGTTGCAGGCGAGAGTCGCTGGGTGCTGAAGAGGAGGATGGACTTGGACAGCCAAGGCAGGCCCGAGACGAGACGGAGACCCAAAATGGCGTAAAAAAGAGTGGCTGGTGAGTTCGGTCGCTTGCGGGCAGTGGGCAGGGCCACCTGAGACATCTGAGACTCCGCCGTGCTGCTCTGTCCCTCATCTGCCCTCGCCGCTCGGCCAGCTTTGAACTGGCTGCCAGCTGAGGGGGGGGAAGATGTCTCCACGTCAACCAGATCACGTGATGGCCCTAGAAGATGGTTCAATCCGTTTTGTCGTTTTGCCATCTGGGTATCCGGGGACCCACCCAAAGTACCACGTATTCATTCCATCCATGATACGGAGTATGTCCCTGGCGCAAGCTCAATCAATCCATGAATCCATGACAGGAAATTTCAGGTCATGATCGCGGTGCGCTCCCAAACCTTCAATTCAATCTCGCAGCCATTGATCTCGTTGCAATTCTTTTGTTTAAGCTGCCGCTCCATCACGCGCTGTGTTTGCAGATCATAAGCCTGTGTTTCAGGTGACAGTTTCCTCCATGACGACGCAGTTCAGGCCCCTTCCCATCTAAGCACCTCCATGCCATACCCGCTCTGAAAAAGCCTCATTCTTGTCCACGACGATGCAAATTCCATGGCTAGGACGCGAAGGCTCATCTAAGGAGCCTCTTCTCCCTACATCTGGCATTCCTACCATCTCGGAGCTCTCCGACTTGAATTCATCGCACGGCGATGGGCCTCAAAGACCACGCCATGTCCGCACCACTTCTTCGCACGCAAGAGTACGTCAAGTGCTCCTTATGAAAGTATGCAATCCGAAGCACCATTCAACTGACAATATTCCAGGGCATGGCAGACGACTTTTCGTACATGACACCGAGCGAGGCCGCCGCCGAGCTCCGAACATCACTGAGCCACGGGCTCACAGCAAACGACGCATTGACGCGACTGGGCGATTACGGACCGAACGAGATCCCACATGAGGCGCCAGAGCCTCTATGGCTACGCTTCATCAAGCAGTTCCAAGAGCCTCTCATCATCCTGCTTCTTGTGTCAGCTGGGATGTCTCTTCTATTAGGCAACTTGGACGATGCCATAAGCATCACAGTTGCCGTGACCATAGTGGTTACGGTGGGCTTCATCCAGGAATATAGATCGGAGCAGTCTATCGAGGCACTGAATCACCTAGTGCCCAACCATGCGCATTTGGTACGCGGTGGAAGCAGCAAACCATCGACTACTTTGCCAAAAAAATCGCCGTCATGGCCACCACCAGCTCATGGCGATGTGGACCAACCCGGTAGCCCAGGAACGAAAACCCCAGTCGAAGATGCCATGGACGCAGTCTCGACAAAAGTAATGGCCGGTCAGCTTGTCCCTGGCGACTTGGTCTTCTTCACTACTGGCGACCGAATTCCTGCCGACATTCGCGTCACCAAGGCGGCCGATCTAACGATTGATGAGTCCAACTTGACAGGAGAAACCGAGCCTGTCCGAATCACCGCCGAAGCGCGGCCGAGGCAAATTAATTCTCAGGGTTTGAGTCACCTTCAGCTTCTTCAACCCTTAGCGCCAGGATCCTTGGACAAGAACCAGTATGGAGACGGCGGGAATGAAGCCCATAATATCGCATACATGGGAACGCTTGTTACATCAGGTCATGGGCAGGGTGTCGTGTTTGCCACAGGAGGAAACACACAGTTCGGCACCATTGCGACGAGTGTATCAGGAACCGAAAGTCCGCGCTCGCCCCTTCAACTGTCGATGGACGATCTTGGTGGTCAGCTCAGCAAGGCTTCCTTTGTTGTGATAGGACTCATTTCATTCGTAGGATGGCTGCAAGGCAAGAAGTTGTTGGAAATTTTCACGATTTCCATATCTCTGGCCGTCGCCGCTATCCCCGAAGGACTTCCCATTATTGTTACTGTCACCCTAGCACTCGGTGTTCACCGAATGGCAAAGCACAACGCCATCGTACGCAGAATGCCCAAAGTCGAGACTCTTGGATCCGTCAATGTTGTCTGCACTGATAAAACTGGTACGTTTGCCAGTTCCTCGATTTAAGCCCGCTGGAGAGAACCCAGTTTGGTGTATTGACAATGCGTGACTCACAGGCACATTAACAACAAACCATATGACGATATCTGAGATGTGGTACTTTGGAGCCGGCGACCCAATTGATGTTACATCTGACTCAGATTCGATCGAAGACAAGACGACGCCAACTTCTCTAACGATCATGCGCATTGGTAATATTGCTAACAATGCGCGACTTGCTCAAAAGTATACGGAGAGCGGTGCCGCAGCATCTGCAGTTCTAACGTCAACCGTTGGGCGAGGTCATGTAGCTACTGTATCGAGATGGGTAGGGCAGCCGACGGATGTGGCGATGTTGGATATGCTTGATAAGTTCAGGGAGCATGACATTCGTCACTCCGTGGGACCCCGAGTAACCGAGACACCGTTTAGCTCCGAGAGAAAATGGATGGGTGTGACGATTGGCTCTGACTCAAAGGGCGACAAGGAGTACGCGTACATGAAAGGTGCTATCGAGAAGGTCCTCGCGGCGTGCAGCACTTATCTCGATAAAGACGGCAGAGAGATTGTTCTTGACTCAACCAGGCGTCAGGATGCTCTCACAGCCGCTAATTCAATGGCCTCGAAAGGCCTTCGAGTCTTGGCTTTTGCCAGTGGGACGGTTTCGAGGTCGCTCAGAGGCCGCCTTGGACAAAACGGATCTCGAACCGGTACACCCGGTCCTGACAACAGCGATGGTGCATCTCACCCAATTGCAAACGAAGAAGTCTATCGGGATTTGACCTTTGCTGGTTTGGTTGGCATGAGTGATCCGCCACGACCTGGTGTCAGCCGTTCCATAAGAAGGCTTATGCGAGGAGGCGTTAAAGTCGTCATGATTACGGGCGATGCCGAGACCACTGCGCTCGCCATTGGCAAGCAACTTGGCATGAATATTGCTGTCGCCAGTCAGCACTCCGGCAGTCAAGGCACTGTGCGTCCTGTCCTTCGCGGGGATGAGGTCGACGAAATGTCTGAAGAGGATCTCGCCCTGGCCATGCAACACACAACCATAGTTGCCCGAACAAATCCGGATCACAAGATGAAGATCATTCGAGCCCTGCAATCTCGTGGCGATATTGTTGCCATGACTGGTGACGGAGTCAATGATGCTCCGGCATTGAAAAGGGCTGATATAGGCATATCCATGGGCCGGCATGGCACAGACGTTGCCAAGGAAGCCGCAGACATGATTTTGACTGACGATGATTTTTCAACTATTTTGCGAGCCATCGAAGAGGGCAAGGGTATTTTTAACAACATTCAAAATTTTCTCGCGTTCCAGCTCAGTACAAGTGCCGCCAGCTTGTCACTTGTTCTACTATGTACCTTTTTCGGGTTCAAAACACCGCTCAATGCGATGCAGATTCTCTGGATAAGTATGCTCAATGTTTGGGCTGCCATGTTTGGATCATGATTACTGACAGATATTTAGATATCATCATGGACGGCCCCCCCGCACAATCACTCGGTGTAGAAAAAGTCGACCCTGATGTGATGAATCGGCCACCGAGGAGACGGAACGATGCCGTGCTTACCAAGGCAGTTCTGACGCGTGTTCTGGCATCTGCCTCTATCATCGTGATAGGTACAATGCTCATCTACAGCCATGAAATGTTGGCAGATGGGCAGGTCACGAGACGTGACACAACAATGACCTTCACATGTTTTGTTTTCTTCGACATGTTCAACGCACTCAGCTGTCGGTCAGAGTCCAAGTCGATCTTTAGAGGAGAAATGGGGCTTTTTGCAAACAATTTGTTCAATTGGGCGGTATCTCTCAGCATCATTTGCCAGTTGTTAGTCATATACATGCCCTGGCTTCAGGAGGTATTCCAGACAGAGGCGATTGGATTGGGAGACCTTTTCAGGCTGGTGGTTCTTTGCAGTTCGGTGTTTTGGGCAGACGAGCTGCGGAAGTATTTGAAGTACGGAAGAAGGCGTTTGGGCGGCGGATATAGTCAGGCTGTATGATTTTATTTTTTTCATTCTTTTTTATTTTTTTTTGGGACAAGTCATTGGAATCGGCGATCTCGCGCAAGGGTCAGCTCATAAGGGGCTAAAGTTCTGACGTATGTGCAAAAAAAAAAAAGCATAGCATAGCAACTCGCAGCAACGGCGTCGATGTATACTAGACAGGTGGCCTTCAATTTCCACAGCAGGGCAGTTTTGTTCTGATTGCGGCCCACGGCTTTATTAATGTACATAGAGAAACTGTAATCGTGCACTTCCGATACTGGATACTGTGGGGGGCAGTTTCTGGTTGGATTCTGGCCCTTTCCAACCCACATCGGACCCGACAGCTGCAACACTTGCCAAGCTCTGGGCTTCCTCTTCAGCAACATCGTCGACAAAGGCTCCCGGAAGCTATTATGCGCCTCGCAGCCATATCTCCTCGTTGCCAATGTCTGCCCTCATGAACGGAGTGGCCCATCGCCCGAGCCTGAGCGATGGCAAGGACCCAAAGCCAACAACAGCCGAGTCGCCCCTCCGTCACGTCTCCAACGTGGCCGATTTGCGAGCTGCGCTGCGAGCCTTGCACGACCGAGAGTCCGCAATCACAGCCCGGCTCGATTCCCTTTTTGCTTCACAGCCCGACTTGTCACGAGATCTCGGTCGATTGGACTTGTTACGTGCCGGCCTCGGTGCGCAGGTCATTGCTGCGAGGTCCATCAATAATGACATGCTTTCTTCGGCCGCCGAGACTGCCGGCGGTCTCAGCAGCAGGGTGAAGGAGCTTGATTTGGAGAAGAGCCGCGTGGAAGATACACTTGGGGTCGTGGAGCAAGTGGCCGAGCTCAAGGCCTGCGTCAATGGTGTGGTTGGCTCCATGGGCGCGCCGCAAGACTGGGAGGCGGCTGCAGGATACTTGTCGCGAGCAAGCAAGATTCCCGAAGAAATTGCCAAGGGGGCTTTCGCCGCAAGTATAGTGCCGAGTGTGGAGGTTCCAGACCCTCCATGGGTGACCTTGGAAAGTGCTAGAGAGTCCCTCTGCGTTCTCTCCTTGCGCGAGTTCGAGAAGGCTGCTGGAGAAGGCGACGGAACCAAGGTCACACGCTTCTTCAAGCTGTTCCCTTTGATTGGGCGAACAGATGTCGGTCTGGATGTATATGGGCGTTATGTCTGCCAAGGGGTCGCGGGGACCGCCCGCGCTACATTCAAGGACTCTTTGGGCGGGCAAAGCGGAAAAGAAGGCTTCTTTTATGCCAACGCTTTAACAAAGCTGTTTGAGCATATTGCGCAAATTGTAGAATCCCACGGGGGCCTCGTGGAGTGGCACTACGGTGCCGGAAAGATGGTCAGGGTAATCGAGCGGCTACAGATGGAGGCTGATGTCCAAGGTGGCATTATCCTCGACACGTGGAGCGATGAAAGAGGCGTGGACAGGAAGATTACCGACGTTAAAAGTTACCCCTTTTCATTCCTGGTTCAGAGCTTTCTACCACAAGCTCCCAGAAGTGGTACACCCCGAATCAGTTCCCCTTCGGTGGGAGGTAATAACTCACGATCAAGCGAGGATGAGGGCGTCAATATGAAGGAGGTGGATGGACTTCTCAGCGAGATTGCTGTCATGCTTGGTCGATGGGCCTTGTACACCCGGTTTTTGTCAGGAAAATGCATGGTGAGTTTTTATCACACCGTCTCGCCAAGCTGAACGCTCGAATCTTAATTTCTAATCACAACATAGGATGCAAATGATGAAGATGCTTCTTTGGCTCTGCCAGAACTGCTGGTGAAATCAAATCTCTATCGCAAGGTGTCGGCGAAGCTTACCTCCCCGTACAACGTCATGACAACCTTCTTCTTCCGGCGATCTGTAGAGAAGGCTTTCCAATTGGATGAATATCCTACTGGTCTATCTCTGAGCTTGAATAAGTCCATCGAGGGGAATGCGCCGTTCATAATCACGGCCGTGGATGATGTCATGTACATTGTCAACAACGTGGTCCAGAAATCCATATCGACATCACAACGGGATGTTGTTTCATCCGTCATTCCTGCGGTGGGCCGAGTTCTGAGTACAGATTTTATCGGCATGATTCAACGCAAAATGCGAGACGAGTCGTATCCGAAGCCCATCGCACATGAAGGATTGCCTCCAGCGGATAAAATCATACAATTCATGGTGCTTATCAACAGCTTGGACATGTCAAACGAGTACCTGAGGAGGATCATTGGAGGTCGCATCACGGCTGCGGAGGGTCAAGCGAATGGCGTAACATTGCAAGGGTCGTTGCACGAGTATTTTCCGTTCGAGAAGGACGTCGCCTTTGTAGCCAATGCGTTGCATGCCCTCGAGACGGGCTTCATTACCAAATCCACCGAACTACTGAGTGAGGGTATCCAAGTCCTCTTCACCCATGTCGTCAAGCTCCGCCTACGGCCCGTGATCAGCGAAACTTTCCGCGACGCCGATTATGCCCTCACTGAAGAGGATTTGAGTGAAATGGCGCAGCAAAATGACGAGGATGAGGGGGATCTCCTGGACCAAGTTCGCCGGCGATTCGAACACGGCTGGGACCAATTGATGAAATCTATCGCGCGAATCATGACCCCCGGCACATTCAGCATCCTTTTAGATATGACTGCGCGGTACTTGTCGAAGATCTTGGAGAAGAAGATACTAGCCTATGTTGGCAAGACGAGTCCATTTGGTGTAGTCCGTGTAGAGAGGGACTTCACAAGTATTGTGAATATCGTATCAAAGGGGGATTATGGTGTCCGAGAGGTATTTGGGAAGGTGATACAGCTTCTCATGGTGGCCAATATGGAGGATGATGAGTGGGAGGAGCTCTTGAATGACGATGACGGTAGCATTGAATGGGTGTTGACGACTGAGGAGATGAGAAGGGCCAGGGGGCTGGTGCGGGGATAGTTTTTGGTAGTCGCTAGCATTTCGTGAATTGATGACGACTGAACTAAGTCAACTGTGCCCGGCGGGGATGTTCAAATATGAAGGCTTGGACAAATGATGAAGCGTAAATATTGAAAATAAAAGCCGTCGTATACTGCGTGTGATGGTCACATTATGAAACTGCTGTTCAAAGGACAGCTGCTGTCAATGAGTGGTGATTTTTCTGACAATCTCTTTACAAACAAAACCTAGCCGCTGTACGGTCGCTGTGGTGGCTTTTATTATTATGATGGCCCATCATGGGTGAAGATGGACATCCGAAAACGTTACTTATCCAGTGTTAATAATCGCGAGCCAATCCCACAGGGCCAACAATTATGGCCGACGAACTTGAATTATGCTATAGGGTGTGTCCTGGGCCAAAATAATAAATGACCTTGTGTTTTGCAGGCTATAGCCAAAAATAATTTTCCATTTGTCAACTCGAGTCCCTGTTGTAGAGCGGGGAAATGGGCTTGTGGTCTAGGGGTATGATCTTCGTTTCGCACCTGTGAAAGCTTGGATAGTCTCCGGACTCTTCTGAACTATCAGTAATAGTTGCATATGAATGGTCCCGGGTTCAATTCCCGGCGAGTCCATTTCTTTTTTTGGGTTTTCAATCCGTTGCTTCATTTTCTCGACACGTTAAAATCATCATCCATACGACATTGAAGTCTCGAACCATGTTTTTGCTCGTCTCTGCGTGATAGAATAGGTACTTGACTCGGAAGATTGGGGTTGCAAAAAAAGTACAAAAAAGTGGATGGTGGGTGGTGCTGATATTATTACGGCATTGCGCGCATCCGAGGTTCCCCAGAAAAAGAATGCGAGTATCAGAAAATTCTGGTTACCAACTTAATTCCAAATGACTCTTCACTTCCAAACAGCTCATAGAAAAAAATTAGCCAATCGATGCCTGCCTAACAAGACTAGATCTTTGCAAGATATAAGATCAAGCTCGTTCTTACCACGACTTTCGCAGAGACGGCCCCTTTTGACGTTCTCAGCTGGAAACCACCCATTGTTTGTGTCACGTTGGCTCGACTTATATCGGCGTTGGCCCGATTTCTCACCAGCTCGCCTCGTCCCATGACCCCGCCCGCCATGGAAACTCGGGTGGTGTCAATACCCCGAGGGGGTCCGTCGCTGGGCCATTTCGACGACTCAAAGGGCTCACTTGACAGATTAGAACTCTGGCATATCGAGCCCGAGGCTAACGAAGCTGTGGCGGCCTTGCAACCCGCGGCAGAGCATCTCCGAACCAAAGACACGCCGGTTGCCTTCCCTACAGAGACAGTCTACGGTCTGGGCGCGGATGCCACGAGGAGCGGATCGGTGAAGGGCATCTACGAGGCCAAGGGGCGGCCATCAGACAACCCGCTCATTGTTCACGTGTCCGACTTGCGTATGCTGCGGAGCTTGCTGGGGGACAAGGGCGGCGGCAGTGCCGATGTCATACCCGCCCGTTACAAGTCTTTGATCCAGAAGTTTTGGCCTGGCCCTCTGACGATACTGCTGCCGATCCCGGATCCCTCTCCGCTGGCGCCCGAGGTGACTGCCGGCCTCACGTCATTTGGTGCGAGGATGCCTTCGTCGCCGGTGGCTCTGACGCTGATCAAACTTGCCGGCGTGCCGCTGGCTGCCCCTTCAGCGAATTCTTCCACGAAACCGTCGCCCACAACGGCCCAGCACGTCAAAGACGACCTGGACGGCAGGATAGAAATGATCCTAGACGGGGCATCGTGTCAAGTGGGCGTGGAAAGCACAGTCGTAGACGGTCTCTGTGATCCGCCCGTTGTTCTCAGGCCAGGCGGCATAGGAATGGAAGATCTTCGTGGCTGCCCTGGCTGGGAGGATGTCGTCCGAGCGTACAAGGACCAGAGCGAGGAGGGCAACGTGGCCCCCCGGGCACCAGGCATGAAATACAAGCACTATAGCCCGAAGGCGAGGGTCGTGCTGTACGAATCAACCTACCGAGCCGGCAGGGATGGAATTGCCGCGGCGGATGCGGATGCCGCTGTGGCACTTACCAACGGGCACACGCACACACAGTCGACGAATGGAAACTCTCACAAGCGCGTGGGAATCATACGAACAAAGAGATGGCGGGCAGCGGCTGGCCTGCAGTGCAACGACTTGCATCTGTCTGCTGGTCGGGATGACGACCATAGTGAGTCGTCGTACGAGGTATACGCCGGTGGCTTGCAGAATCAAGAGGGAGATGTCATTGGAGAGGTGTTCGACATCAGCCTGGGCCAAGATACAAAGCGAATAGCGCGGGGATTGTTCTCTGCTTTGCGGGAGTTGGATAGACGAGGGGTGGCCATGATTTTCGTAGACGGCATTGATGACGAGCTGGATATTGCAGCTGCGGTCATGAATCGCCTTCGCAAGGCGGCATCCGATATTAGAGCTTAAAATGAGATTTTATTAGAGGTAGCAGAGACAAAAAACCGCCTTCCCCTGGGTCTAGTCCTCTCTGAATTCGATCTACTATCCCGGATGGTGTAAATTTTGACTTGATGAAATCTTTCCTTTCATGCGGCGCTGAGTAAATAACAGTAAAGCGTTGCCTTTTTTTTTAACATTTTTTTTCAAATAAATAGGGAAACAGAAGCAGCAACAGGCGCCTCCTTTTCCATTACGAAGTCGTCGCTTCCTGATTTTTGTCGACTTGCCAAACCCCTTCATACAGGCAGGCTCTCCAACGCCACTTTAGAGGCCCTGCCGTAACCAATCTGCGAGTTTCGACTTGCCCAACTGTGCAAGATTATTCACGCCCTGTTCGCTGAGATCGATGCGGCCAATAGGGACGTCCTGCGTCGGCGCTCTGCTGACGCGCTGAACAATAATCGTGGGATCAGTCTCGAGGATGATGCCGTCGTCGACAATTTCGTCAATAGCGAGAGACACGAGGTCGTAGTTTTCGATAATAGTGCGCTTGTCGACGGATTGTCTGTGTCGCAAGAACAATGCGGGTCAGTCAACTCTTACTACTGGCATTATGTTTTTCTTTTTTTGGGGGGGACGAGGTAGAGCCTTTACTTGAAGACCAGGTGTAGCGAGTCGCGAATGGCAAGCACCGCGTTATATAACAATATTTCGTTTTCGTCCAGACTGCCGACGACATAGATCATGACATCGGACTCGAGCTTGTACAGAACGATCCTGTTGTCGTAAAGGATGATATCGCCGGTCTGCTTGGCTGTCTTTTCGATGAGACCCTTTTCGAATGCTTTTTGGGCTTTCAGGTCGGTATATGGGTTGCTGGATGTTGTGCCGCCTAGATTGAAACAATTAGATTCAGTATTATTCCTATAATCTTTGGTACTTAATCTCCCACCTCTGAGAGGCAAGGAAGGATGACAGGTGTTTGGATTTTACCTGCGCCTGTGCCATGAGGGGAGGAATAGTATTTGGCCAAGATCCTGGCACCGTCCTCAGTCCCGAGGATGAGCACGGCCTCGACCGAGAAAAGAGACAATCTGGGAGACATTGTGGGTGGGTGTTGTTGCGAGAGTGGTGATATGAGTGTGCCCACGTCGTCGTTGGACGACTTGGCCTGGCTCTGTCTGGCTCGCAACTGACAGCTGTGCTTGTGCCGCTTGTGCCTGGGCGACCCAGCTCGGGGACAATTGGAGAGGCTGCTTCTGCGGCTGAATACTTTGGCCGGACTCCGAGGACCCCCTCCACCCAGGGACCTCCCCGCTCGGGCCCGCCTAACCAGATTGGGATTTCGTGTTTCGAAAAATCCATTAACGCGTGACGCGCTTCCCTTGCTTAGGCGCTGTCCCTTCATGCACGCATACCCATTCACCCATTCCTGATAATCCAACTTTCTTGTCGGTTCAACCTACGTTGATCGCAAAGCAAACACACTCCATCATGTCGTCGCCGTCTCATCGTCGGAAGCGTAGCTCGCAGTCCGGCACACCTCGTCGATCTACTCGCCAGTCCGAGGCAAACACCCCCCGCAACCCCCCTTCACAGCTCGCTTCGAGCCCAATGTTCTTTCGGTCCTCGTCTCCCGCCGCTGGCCGTGACCGAGAGGATGGCGCGAATGGAGATGTATCTTCCCCGTTGAGACAGATGACCGATAGCCAGACCACAGATGGTCATGCTGCTACTCCAAGCTCCCCTCTGCGACAAATGTCAGAGTCGCAGACGCCGCGGGATGACCCTCAAAGAACGCCCAGAGCAAGCGGTACTCTCGCAGGAGGTTAGTCATCACGACCAAGTCATAAAATTGGGATGGTATCGAGGCGGACGAACAACCACTGACTCATTTTATATAGAATCATCACCGATTCGCTACGAGCCGAGTTCCAGTCCTGGTAGATCCCTTGGACAGCGGTCAGAGCTGCGCAGTGAAAGCAGTGGTCTGTTTGTCGGTTCAGATCGTGGTAGCTCCGCCGCTTATAGACGTGGTGATATCAATTCAGATGCAATGCGTACGCCTCGTGCCCCGCGCCGCATCATCTTGGACGATACCGGCAGAGTCGTCCAAGAGGGCCAGACTCCTGGATCAGATGCTGCGTCGTTTACCAACCGAGACCCAAATACGTCCGAGGCTGACCATTTGGGCGGGCACGGCCAGAGCCTCATCTGGGGTACCACGGTCTCCATTGACGATACATTCGCTTCATTCAAAGATTTTTTGCGAAATTTCACTCAAAAGTACAGAATGTACCGAGACGGGTTCTCGGATGCAGATGTGAGTGAAGCTCCGGATGCTGAGTCCAAGCCGTATTGGGAAGCGCTGGAGAACATGTTGCTCCTCGGCACTACCAGGCTTTATCTCGACATCTCTGATCTGGACCTCTACCCCCCGACACGTAAGCTGTGGCATCAGATCCAGGCTTACCCCCAAGAAATCGTCCCGGTTATGGACCAGTCTGTTCACGACATGATGGTCGAGCTTGCTCGGGCTGAAACGATCAGAAATGGATACTCACAAAGCAGCGCGGGACAACGAGATACGCAGAACAGCACTCAGAGCTCGGAGCCCGTCTTTCCCAGCTCTGACCGACCGGATGAACCTGCTACACCTCGCCCCCCGCAAGATCAACCGTCACTGGAGGACCAGGTATCTTCATCCATCTACGTTGTTCGTCCATTTGGTCTCGATAAGCCCACGAATTTGAGAGATCTGAACCCATCTGGTAAGGGACCAACACATCATCTTATTCTGTGTTCCGTCGAAGCTGCTCAAAAGGTGTTGGGTTTACTGACTCTATTTTCTAGATATGGATCGCTTGATCTGTATCAAGGGTCTCGTCATTCGAACAACTCCTGTGATCCCCGATATGAAAGACGCCTTCTTCCGCTGCAATGTTTGCAACCACTCCGTTAATGTCGGGCTTGACCGTGGCAAGATTCGTGAGCCAACTGAATGCCCTCGCCCGATCTGCAACTCCAAGAACTCGATGCAAATTGTTCACAACAGATGCTCCTTCGAGGACAAGCAAGTCATCAAGCTGCAGGAGACACCCGACGCAGTTCCTCCTGGCCAAACCCCCCACTCTGTTTCTGTTTGTGTGTACAACGAACTGGTCGACTTCTGTAAAGCCGGCGATCGTGTGGAGCTGACGGGCATTTTCCGTGTCAGTCCTGTGCGCGTGAACCCACGTCAACGGGCAATCAAGAGCGTTTACAAAACCTATGTGGATGTTCTCCATGTTCAAAAAGTTGACAAGAAGCGCATGGGTGCCGACGCGACCACACTCGGCGTCACCGGCGAGGACGAGGCAGACAAAGGCAGCAACGAGCTGGAGGAGACTCGAGTCATTACTCCCGAAGAGGAGGCCAAAATCAGAGAGACTGCGGCTCGTGATGACATCTATGAGCTGCTTGCCAGATCTCTCGCCCCTTCAATCTACGAGGCCGATGACGTCAAAAAGGGCATTCTGCTGCAACTCTTTGGCGGTACCAATAAGACATTCCACAAGGGTGGTAGCCCCAAGTACAGAGGTGATATCAATGTGCTGCTTTGCGGTGACCCCTCCACGGCCAAATCGCAGATCCTTGCATACGTTCACAAGATTGCCCCGCGAGGCATCTACACCAGCGGCAAAGGCTCATCCGCGGTCGGTCTCACGGCATATGTGACGCGCGATCCCGAGACGAGACAACTTGTTCTTGAGTCTGGCGCCCTTGTTCTCTCAGACGGCGGTGTCTGCTGCATTGACGAGTTTGACAAGATGTCAGACTCTACTCGCTCTGTGCTCCACGAAGTAATGGAGCAGCAGACCGTGTCCGTGGCCAAGGCGGGCATCATCACCACGCTCAACGCCCGAACCAGTATCCTGGCCTCTGCCAATCCCATCGGCAGCCGCTACAACCCGGACCTGTCTGTCCCCCAGAACATCGACCTTCCTCCTACCCTCCTCTCTCGTTTCGATCTTGTCTACCTGATCCTCGATCGTGTCGACGAGAAGACCGACAAGCGGCTGGCGAAGCATCTCCTGTCGCTCTACCTCGAAGACAAACCTCAACATGCCCCCACAAGCAATGATATCCTGCCAATCGAGTTTCTCACGATGTACATCTCCTACGCCCGGTCTCAGATCCAGCCCGTCATCACTGAAGAGGCAGGCGAAGAGCTCGTCAGCTGCTACATTGCCATGCGCGCTCTCGGCCAAGACGTCCGTGCCGCAGAGAAGCGCATCACCGCCACGACACGACAGCTCGAAAGCATGATTCGTCTCTCCGAGGCCCATGCCAAGATGAGGCTCTCCGACGTCGTCACCCGGGAAGACGTCCGCGAAGCCAATCGCCTCATCCAGACCGCTCTCAAGACCGCCGCCACCGACTCACAAGGCCGCATCGACATGAGTCTCCTGACAGAAGGAACCAGTGCCGCGGACCGCAAGCGACGAGACGAACTGAGAGATGCCATTCTCAAACTGCTGGATGACATGACTGCCGGCGGGAACAGTGTCCGCTGGTCCGAAGTAGCCAAGCGCCTAAGCGACGCGGCAAGCATGCCCGTCGAAACATCCGAGTTCAACCAAGTCATGCGAAGCTTGGAAACAGAGAACCTCATCTCCGTGACAGGCGAGGGTGCACGGAAGAATGTACGGAGAGTGACGGCCGTTGTGTAGGGAACGGAAGAGGTGAAACTGGGGTTTTCGTAATGTCGGGATGAGAATTTTTTGTTTACGAGTTTCACCAAGGGGGAGGGGGGGGGGGGGGTCTGGGAAGGGATGGGATGGAGAGCTCATCATCATTTGCGAGGCCTGGCGTTCTGGGTTCAAATATCTCTTGTGTATAAACAAAATCTGTGTTTTAAAAACGTGTACTCATGGTGGTAGTATCATGCGTGAATGTGCAGTTTCTCCGCTCGTCACCCAGGTTTTGCCAAGTAGATCAAGAGGACCAGCTTAGTGCTTCGATTGATGGATGCCCTCTCCGCTACATACATTGTACAAGCTACCCGGCGAATCAAATATTACAGTAGACGCTGTCATCCAAAGGAGACTCCCACCTGGCTAATTAGCATTATGACTCATGTACAACCCGTTCGCTCTTCTGATCACCACACGCGTCTCTCTCTTCCCTCGAAAGCAAAGTTTAGCGATACAGCAACGAACAAGGACGCGCAGAGCACACTGGGTCCCCACTTGTCGTAGAACCGGGCTGCCTTGCGGTCGCGAATCGACTTGCTTCGATACAGGTAGATGCCGACAGAGTAGCACAGACTCAGAATGGCCAGGAGCGTGAAGATGCCCGAGATCCAGAATGATGTGCGTGTGGGATGATGCCCAAAGTTGAGAAGTGTGGTGGCAATAGTGCCCATGTAAATGGAATATTCGAGCTACGCGTGGCTGGTCAGCAAATACGGCGCGAAATCAGAGGGCTGGCAGCTTGCTCATTGTCTTTTCTCTGACTTACCCAGCCGAGGAATGTTCGTTCAGCGGCGAAGTAGACCTTGGGCTCTACGCGAACAGGAACATAGATCTTCTTGCCTGGGGGCGCTTTGAACTTCCTTGACTGAATGGCACCAGAGCCGAAAAGCATCTGGAGTCGAGCGCTACGAGGGACCTCGGTGCTGCGAGGTGTGGGAATGAGAGGCTTCAGCACGTTTAGTGTGCCGTCGCGAACTGCGCGACCCTTGGTGGCAAACAGCGTGGAGTAGTAGTGCCAGCCTCCGATCCGCCTCGCCTCCTCCAACTCATAATTGGGGTCGTATTCACCGTCAGAGTCATAAATGGGATAATCCTCGTTGCTGGTCGGTTGATCAACCGTCTGGCCTTCTGTGTCTGCCGGTGCAGGGAGAGCTCGTGCGCTAGATTGGCCATTGGAGGTTGCCGCGCGAGCAGCTGGACGATCTTCTTCGTCATCAGAATCCCGATCTTCTTCATCGTCATCGGACGTGTTGGCTGTGCCAGAGAGACCGGGTCGGCGAATGCCAAAGTCATGCGAGGCAGGTTTGCGTATGTCAACGTCCATCTGCGGCATCCAGAAGGGCAGGAGATTGATCCTGTCCGGGAACAGACACGCTGTGCCGTGAATGAACTTGGAAAACTTGGGTACGGACTCAACGAGGTGAGATGAGATGAGCTGACGCACCCACTCGGGAGGTTCTTGTCCCATTTGTGTTTGGAGCTTCACCTCGAGAACGGCATAAGGAAATCGGACGACATCTTCAGCAGGTAATTGTGAGAAAGGCCAATCAATACCAATGTCCATGCGTCTCCAATTGTCTCCAAATCGAGAGCGGCCGTCGAGATTATCCTCGCGAACCATTGTCAGCTCTGTGTCGAGAGAGATACGTACTCGTGCATCGGCTGGAAGCTGGAACGCAGTCCGGTTGTAGAACGAACGGCACACAGGCTTGTAACCCTTTTTGAGGACGGACCATTGAATCTCGGAGGCCAGTCGCTCATCTTCAGCAATAGCCTTTTCCGACTTTTTGCCCTCCTTGCGCGCCTTTTCAAAAATGGCGGCAGGGAGCAGTTCGCCCCTCATGTAGGCATTCACGTTCTTCTCCTTAATTGCGAAACGCGCCTTGACGGATTTTTCACCAGTCCAGTCTTCTCGGTGGGTTTTCCGTTCAACGAAAATAGTTTCGGTCTGCATGCCTCCGTACCATCGAAGTCGGATGGCCTCGGCACCTTCTGTCTTCTTCAGACGGCCCTCGTACAAGTCCCATTTATCGGGATTATCGTAGTAAATAGATGTGATGGCCGAGTCTTGTTGTTCGAACTCTTTGCTGGCATTGAAGACGAGCACCGGCAAGTGCTTCAAGATGATGAGCTTTAATTCGGTTACATTGTCTGGATGGACCCAGTACTTTGTCGTTTGACGGACAAAATTTGCCTGGCCACCTCCAGCAGCACTGTCACCTTTGACAGGATTACCACGTGTTCGAACGACATCGTAAAGATTGGACAGCTTGATGACGGAGGCATCGTAATTCTCCTTGTAGAATGGCTTCGCCTTGAGCCGAGTATCGAAAACAGGACGGAGGTGCCAGCCGGTCATTTTCTAACAGATTGGTCAATTGACAATCGCGCTGTAACAAGTTTCATCGAGCCATTGCCCATTCAGTAGACCTACATCATGCTTCTTGATGATCTTGTAAAAGCCAGTGTAGTTGAGCTGCACGAACTTGGCTAAATCGTGGACATCGGCAATGATGTCACTCAAGTCCTCCTCTAGCAGCATGAATTCCTCTTCGCTCGGACCATCTTCACCGAGGCCACGCTCGTTGAGTCGGTTCACAACATCCTTGACCTCGTGTTCGCTGACAGCAATCCGTCTCGAAATCTCCATCGCTTTTACCTGCTGCTTGGTGTGTACCTTCTCGAGCTCTGCTTCCAGCTTGCCCACGAAGCGGATCTCGTCCTCCTCGGTCCATTCATTGCCCGCAGCGTCGCCGGTCCTGACCGGACCCGTGGCCTTCTTGAGTTCGGCCTTGAGGCCGTTGTAGTCGATGTAATACCATTGGTATTCGCGGATGACGCTCGACCGCAGCTGCTCGCCGAATTTCATGACGATAACGCCGGGCTCGGCTTCGAAATCTGCCTTGGCTTGATGGTTTCCAAGGGCTGTTGTGCGTGGTGTGATGCAGATGCAGCAAGAACCGCTCGCGTAAGAGTGGCAAGAATGACCTTACTTACCGACAATTGGTGAGGAAGAATCTTAACACCGCAGAGGGAGTGGGTAAAGGAGAAGGAGATGCTGAATTGAAGATACGCTCCGAGAAGGGAAGATGGTTGAATGCCTCGAACCGGTACCGAGGTTGCGAGGAGGGGGAGGCATTGGCGAATCATGCTTGCGGCCAAAGCAACGTGCGAGGGGACCGGCAGGCATGAACCAGGGTCACCCAGGCCATCCCAGGCCGTTCCAGTTCTTGTCTACAGCGGGACCAGCAGCTGAACACGGCGCTCTTACCAGCCGCTGTACTCCGTACTACACTGTCACTGTACCAATCAATTGGATCCGCAATCGGCTTGGACCAAGGCGGGGCAAACCTGGACGTCAACTTTCTTTTTTTTTTTTGTTATCTTTAGAGTCTAGCAGGTGCTGTAACAGGCAAGCAAATTATTGAAGCTATACATATGTACTGCATGTACATATCCGCGCCGCATCATGACCCCCACCATCGATGATTCCATGCCCTCAAGGATATCCCCCGATTGTCCTCAAGAAACCCGCGACATCCTGTACCACGCCTGGGGCCATGACACATCAGAACTCAAGAAGCTGCTCCATGTCCGGGGCAAAGCCAGCGCCCAGGACCCCAAAACCGGCGAAACCCCCTTCCACGCCGCCATTCGCGCATGCGGCCCAGCCGGCCCCGACTCCAATAACGTCGAGGAAGGCGAGGACGGCTGCGTCGAGGAAGCAAAGGAGGTGCTGCAGGAGCTCTTCCTCTCAGGCGCCATCTGGAACGACGTGGACAGCAACAATGAGACCCCCGGCTGCGTAGCCCACCGCTTGGGTCGGAGAGCGCTCTATAATATGTGTGTCGATGCCGGTGTTCGTGCCGAGCTATTATTCGGTCTGATGGATGGATATGAGGAGCTCTCGTCAGGGTCAGATGGGGAAGAGGGCGTTGCCGAGGAGGGAACGAGCGCCGAACAAAACGCCAAAGAAGCTGACACGGTCGCAATGGACACTTCTGAAGACCAGCTTTCCGCACAGCCCGCACGCTTCGTCCCCCCCGACGCCCCCGACGCCGATGAGAAGAACGTGACGAGTGACGAGTACCTTCAATCCGCATTGACCTATGACTCCTCCAAGCTCGTCGACTCCCATCTCAACGGCGTCATGATGTCCTGGGAAACGGACATCATGCGCCAGTCCGTCGCTGCCCTTCTGCCAGATTTGAAGCCCGGAAAGCGCATTCTCAACATTGGTTTCGGCATGGGCATCATCGATGGAATGTTTGCCGATACGAGACCTTCCAGGCACCACATCGTCGAAGCGCATCCCTCCGTACTCGAGCACGCATCAAACCCGGAGTCCAAGTTCGGTCCTACGTGGGAGAAGAGCGGACCTGAAGAAGGCGCATACAAGATTTGGGCCGGGAAATGGCAAGAGGTCGTGCCTAAGCTCCTGGAACAAGGGGAGGTATACGATGCCATCTACTTTGACACATTTGGCGAGGATTATGCCCAGCTCAAGATGTTCTTTATGGAGTACGTCCCAGGATTGATGGACCAGGAAGGCCGATTTAGTTTCTTCAATGGGCTGGGTGCCGACCGACAAGTGTGCTATGATGTGTACACCCGTGTTGTGGAAATGCACGGCGCCGATGCCGGCTTGGACATTGAGTGGCACGAGAGGGCTGTTGATATGGCTGCTTTGGCGGAGGATGGCAAGGGTGAGTGGGAGGGTGTACGTCGGAGGTACTGGACTTTGAACAGTAAGTATGCACCAAAGCATACATGCATGGTCTTCGTGTGAGTTGAAGTTGGCTGATTTACGTGAACAGTATACAGGTTACCCGTGTGTACTTTCATGGGATGACGGCTAGGGAAAGGATTTTATGCACATATGGAAGGACGCCGTCCAAACAACCAAGGGAGAGGAAACGGTGGGATGAACAGGATAATCATTGTACGGCACTTTTGTTGCCTGCCTCTGCGACAACATCGCCTACCACTGGTGATGTATGCGTGAAATCGCCTTGAATAAGGACCTCATCTGACTCTGGGTTCACCCCATCGTAAGCCAGTCTCCGGGAGCATTGACACGAAAATGACACATGCTTTCCCTTTACGTTCCTATCTGTTCTCAGGCAGATAACAGACTGTATATTTGCATCTATTTAAAATTCTCAGGGTGCAGGACACCGGCAAGATTACCAGCCTTGACCCTCTTCAAAGTCAAAGCTGCGATGAGGGCTGCGCCAACACCGCTGCCATCTTCGGCAGCAAGAATCTCAATGGGTTCTTCTTCTTTGGGATTGGACTTGGCGGGCCAGTCAAGAATCTCTCTGAGAGCCTGAGCACCACGGGCCTTGAAGTGAGGGTACTTGTTGAAGACGGAGCCATCAGCACCGACATGGCACGTCTTGTAGTTCTTCTTCTTGCAGATGGCGGCGACACCGCAAGCAGAAAGGCGAGCAGCTCGCGTTCCAATCAGCTCAGCGAGCCGTCGAATAAGCTCACTCTCGGGGCGAGTGCAAGTTATGTTCAATTTGGAACCGAACAAATCTTGGGTTTCCTGCAAGTTCTCGAACGGGTCCCTGCACGCATGGCCAAGTTAGATACGAACGATTCCATACGAATGCGCGGGTGGGGTACATACTCTTCAATGGCAGAGAGGAAAGACGAGTCCAGAGAGTAGGCTTTGCGGAGGAGAGAAATGTCTTGGCCAGCGAAAATGTGGTCGCCATTGTCGTGGAGGTCAATCAGAACGAGTCGGAAAATTTCTCCTAGGTACAAGCCCGCAATCATCTTCTCGAAGGCCTGCTGACCAGGTCGAGGAGAGTCCCGGTCGATAACCTTGTCGAACTCCGTTCGTGGCAGGACCTTGTGTTCATTATCAAAGGCCCCCCATTCACAATTGATCGCCATTGGTGTCTCGGGTGCCAGCTTCATATGGGCTAATTTGGGAATGGAGCCAATCTCCTCCATGTAAGCGGCGTTACACCCTGTTCCGAAAATGCATCCGATCTTCATCTTGGGGTCAGTATAGGCAGAAGCGATCAAGGTTCCCGTAGTGTCGTTGATCAAGGCGGTCAATGTTATGGGCACACCCTATCATTTCCAATAGTTAGTTGTCAATTATTTGGTAGCAGGTGCTAGTTTGAATGAGGGTGTACCTTCTTCTCAAGGGCAGAGTTCAGCATGGGGACGACATTCTCTCCCTCGACACCAGCAATGTCGAATCCCTTGGTCCATCGCTGAAGAATACCTTCGTCAATGTAGTTTTGGGTAGCCGGGTATGAAAAGGTAAATCCAAGAGGCAGAGTATCAATGTTTGCGCAATCACCGTGGTGAGTCTCGACAAACTGCTGCAGACAGTCGGCGATGTACTCCCAAAGCTCGTCACAATTGCCAGTCTTGAGTTCCTCTGGCATGCGATACTTTGACTGAATGATGTCAAACTCGGACTTCTGATCGGTCAAGGTAATTTGGCAAACTCGCAGGTTGGTGCCGCCCATGTCAAGAGCAAGGAATGTGCCCGTTTCATTGCCATCTGGAAACGACATTACCCAAGTTGGGTTCATGGGCTGCAAGATTTGTTAAACGCATTTTTCACCTTGCCACTGTTTGAGTATTGGACTTACAATGCTTCCACCTTCGACGCTCAGACCTGCAGGCATATTTCAGTTAGACAGGGTCTTAAAATCTTCCTGCCCAAGAACCTTACCCTTGGCGAGTTCGGACACAAAGTGATCCGAAATCTTCTTGAGCGTCTGTGTATCAACGGTGAAGAGGTCCTCGAGTTTCTTGACTTGTTCGAGCAAGTCCTGGGGGAAGTCCGTCTTCGAACCTGCAAATGAAGCCTGGTCAGCCATCTTCGACTATAAACGTGTCTTTTGATTGATGATTGATATGCTTTGAGGTCAATTCCTTCAATCTCTCTCGCATCGGAATAGACGAGGAAGATTACTATGTAGCCCGTCTCAGGTGTGGTGACACCCAATCGGAGGCGCCTCCTTCTCTTCTCATTGATGGTTGATAGATTGCCATCTTGAGTGATATGCAATGGAACGATGGAGCCACAGTTTGTGCTTGGAATTTGCGTCACAATGTCAAGCCGTAAAGATTGACCAAGAGTCTGTGTGGAACAGCCGGCGAGGACCGCCGGGAGAAGAGGAAAATCGACCAACAAGCTCGGACAATAAGCGAGTTCAACAACAAAGGCGAGTCACGGGAGCAACCATAGAAATCCAAGCCATCCAGACGTACCCTTCCTAGAGGGAGGCGGACGTGGCCCAAGACCAACCATTTTGGAGTTGTGACGACGTGACGACGGCGGGGTGGAGGGGTAGCTGAAGCACGAGCTTGATTCGACTTGTACGAAGCTGCGATCGAGTGTGGAGGGCCGGCAGAGGGTGGGAAATGAAACGTCGACTGCAAATTGAAGGTCGAACAGAACCAGCAGCAATGTCTGTAACAGATACTGAGGATATGTATATGTATGGAGATGTGAGGGGACAAAGAGAAGAGTGTGGAGATGGTTTCCGCTGAGGCCGGGACTTCGACGGACAGCTGTGAGGGAGCTCCCAGTCATGTTTACTTGAGGCATCGAGCAGTTGGGCAACTCTGACAGGCGGCTGAGCCAGCCACTGGACGACCCGGATCTTCTAGTGGCTGGTGCCGCACCCGGCCCACCAGAACTACTACTACACCCCACTGTAGCACACAAGATCAACTGGCAGGCAGGCAGGAAGTCGAGGCTCTCAATGACTGACTTGGTGGATTAATGCCAGACTTAAAAGGTTACTGCTACGAATAGATGAACTCGAGCCTGCCTGTGACAGTATTCTTGTCATCCTGACGAGCAAGCCAGTGACAGATCTCAGGCCGAGTTACGGAGTAAAACCATGATCATTTACTCCTCTGAGCATCACAGATCAAAACTGAGCTTCGCTCACCGATTATTACAGCCCAACTGCCGCCGACACCGCCTCGAGCCGGCAATTGAGAGTGGAATTATTAGTATCCCGTCTCACGCATCACGTAACCTACGGTGCTTGTATGGGGATTTGAAATGAGACATGGAGAGCCCTCACCTCAGGTGCGGAAGTCACTGCAATTCCATGCTCTTTTTTCGCTTGACAAATGGTCGGCCCATTCAGTGATTCTTCTCGCATTGTCTTGAACGTCAGCGAGAAGCGGTGCATCTCCTTGTTGTAATGACTACATGGAAGCGAAAATGTAGAGTGATCGGTGGCAGTTCGATCCAATTCGGAGACCGGAACAACAAACTTCCATCACACGCCCATCCCCAAGCTCCCTACTTGTCGTAGCTTATGGGTTATGTAGCCTGAGGAAGGACTCAGGGTGCATCGGTATCGACTTTCTTGGACTTCAGATCCGCAACATTGGGCGCGCGCAAGTCAATGAGTGCCGGTCACATTAGTTGGTCAACATGAAGCCCGTATCAATTGCATCGGCTGTTTTGGCCCTTGCATCCAGCGCCGTCGCCGCTGCTACATCCAAAGACTCACAATCAGCTCTATTCAAGCCGCCGCAGGTCTTCAAGAACGTCAATTTAGTCCACATTATCTCTTTAGAGAAGAACTATGTCAAGGAGCAGATCAATGTTCTTGTCGAGAACATTTCCAAGGAACCCCAAAGCCATTATTATCTACCCTTTACCTCGAACCAGATAGCTCGTGTTGGCGGTTTCGAAGTCAAAGATCGCAAAGATGCCAGTGTCGGCAACTTCATCTCAGAACCAGCCGAGTACGACCCAAGCAGGTTTGTTTAGCTTTTCAAAAGGGATCATTGTCTATCAAGTGCTAACTCATGTGGCTCAGCGATACTCAATACTTCCGAATTTCCCTCCCAACCCCCCTCAAAGCTGGCGGCCAACAGACACTCGGCATCTCCTTGTACTACTTGAAAGCCTATCGCCCTCTGCCTCCTGCAATCAAGCAGGATGAGAAACAATTCTTGGTTCACGACTTTTCTATCTATGCTCCGTCAGCATACATCACCCTGAAGCAAAAGACCAGGGTCAAGGCCGCATCTTCTTCGATTCCTGACTATACCAAGATCACCGAGGGCAAAGAGGAGATGCCACAAAAGCTGGGAGCTGAGCTTGCTTATGGTCCCTTTGGCGAGAAACCTGCTGGGGCTGTATCACCCGCCCAGGTTCGATTCGAGTTTACGAAGCCTGTCACCCACGTATCCACGCTGGATCGCGATATTGAGGTCAGCCACTGGGGCGGCAACGTTGCTTTTGAGGAGCGATACGCCCTGCACAACCTTGGTGCAAACTTGTCGGTCCCTTTTAACCGCGCCAAGTTCGCTCAGTCAGCCTTCTTCAGCCCGGCCACGATGGCTCTGAAGGATATACGCGTACCTCTCCAGGTTGGCAGCGTCGACCCTTATTTCACCGACGTCATTGGAAATGTGTCCACGTCCAGGTTCAGGAGCACCAAGCGGGAGGCTTTGCTGGAGCTCAAGCCCCGTTATCCCATCTTCGGCGGCTGGAGCTATCCTTTCACCATCGGATGGAACTCGGACGCTGCCAACGTCCTGCGCAAAACGACAACTGGAGGTTATGTTCTCAAGGTCCCTTTTCTTGAAGGTCCCAAACAGGCAGAAGGGACTGAGTACGGGCAGATTAACTTTCGCGTTCTCCTCCCTGAAGGTGCTCGGTACGTCATGCTGCCCGCTATAGCTATCCAAGGTTTAACTTTTACTGACGATATGAGCAGCAATGTAAAATACTACACCGGAGTTCCAGAATCTTCCATCGTTGAGACCTCAATAAGTGTGTATAAGACGTATCTCGATACTATCGGCCGCACCTCCGTTACCATCAAGGCCCGAAACTTGGTGGACGAATTCAGAGACCGAGACGTCATCATCACATACGAGACCTCATTGCTCGATACGTTGCGAAAGCCCTTTATCGTGTTTGGGAGCATGATGGTGGTGTATGCTGCTGCCTGGGCAGTGGGCAAGGTGGACGTTGGGTTTGCGAAGAACTAAAAAAGTGTAGGTTAAGGAACCCTGCCATGGACGGGAAGGCATTTAGTTACGCAGAAAATCCTTGATTGTGAAATGAGGGAGGGAATCATGGGAATCAACTGTAGACGTACCATATCTGGGCGTTTGAAAAGACGAAGCTTGCATGACAGACGGAAGTACCGAGGTCGTGATTCTCAGTCCCGCATTGACTTGTTTGGTAGTTCCTCAAAACGCAGTACGGGTGGAGCACATACATGGCATGACGGCGCTCCTCTCGTGTCCGCGCCTGGGGCTGGGGGACGGCAAGTGATAAGGTTATTATTAAGTGGCTTACGGATTAACATAGGCTTCAGCTCTGGTCAGTCAGCCTGTGAATATAAGACGGCATGGTTCCCTCCAGGTTTTCCCCCATCGTTCAACGACTCTAAGGTTCTGACATTATTTTGTTTCATTTCACCACCCGTGTTCAAACCATCAAGATGTGTTTCTGGGGAGAGCCAAACACAAGTTACTACTACAAGGAGGAAATCATTCCTCCCAGACGTCATCAGGGATCTCACCATCATCATCACCACCACCACCGTGCCCCGAGATCGAGCCACACGAGCATCACGAGACAGACGTACCGGGAGAGTCCGCGGGTGAGCGCATCGTATTGTCGCCCAGTATCCGGAGGTACCATCGTCTACGACAGGGCACCACCCGTGGTCTACGAGACTGCCCCGCGAAGAAGATACTGATTCTGCCCAGGCGCCTCCAGGAGGAAGGATCTCATGTAATTAGGGCTGCGCTGCACGTTGGTCAAAGTTTTTGGTACTCTGTTGATGGGTGGACTTTTGGGGGGGTTTTTTTTTTGGCGTTGCTCGGATGGGCCGGCTGGTCAGCGGACTGACTGCTTGCACACAGCCTTGACGACGACACATCCTGCTCTTTGCTTAGACAAGAATGCATGCAAGTTTAATATTGGAACAAAGAAAAAACTATGCCGTCGTCGTGGCTTTCCTGCGAACACACCCGTTAGCTCAAAACCCGGCAAATCGAGGCATCGGTTCGTCTCATCAACTTTGGAACGTGAGCGACTAGGATCCGTAGGCGCATGTTATTTAATAGCGTCATAGCATGGCCCTACGGTAAAAGCGGCGTCCCCCCCCAATTATGGCTCTCAAATTTCAACCGTCAATTTCCCTCATGATGCTCCGTATTGCGCGAACCCATTTTCTTGGGCGGGGGCGGGGGCGGGGGCGGCGACAGCTCCCAGCAACCCATTGATGACATCATGAAGCATTCCGCCATCCGTCAGCGTCATTGTCTCTGGCCGCCCGCAGCTGTCGAATGCTGAAGCTTCCCGCCAAAAATTGCCCTTGATTCGACTGCGTAGATGTCCGTCATTCGTTCTTTTCTGGACTTTGCTCCATTAAAATGTCTCTATCTTGCAAGACAAGCTAGAAAAGCCCTGAGCTGGCCTGCCCGGCTGGATGTTTGCCTGTCTCTCAGATCCGTACTACCACGTACGATTCTCAAGTTCCCATCGTGCCGAACCTGTTTAAAAACCTGCTTGCGCCCTGCTCTGGGCTTGGCCTTGCCTGATCTCCCCCCCCCCATCCCCCCTCCTTTGTGTTTCCATACCCATTAATGTACCCCAGGGTTTCTACCTACAAGTGTGATTGATCCCTGTTTATCCGTTGTTGAGACCAAGATCGCATGTTGACCTAGATCGAGTACGTTCAGCAACCTGCGTGATCGCCCCCACCCCTCTTGTACGTGCAAGGCAGTGATATCCTCATCATTTGTTTAACATTTGGGGCAGGCGCATTGCAGAAGCTTCGACCGCTTCATTGAAGATACTTGGAAGTCGCCACTATGTAAGTTGGGCTCATTGTTGCGACAATGTTGAAGCATCGTTGCTCCTCAGCACAGCTCCGAGGACACTTTCAATCTGGGTCTATTACTTTGAGCTTCGTCTTGGCAGAAAGAACAGTCTTTCACCATGTCCAGATCAAGCTTTGATGGCTCGTTTCTTCAGCCCGTTCCATCTCACTTGCGCTACAGCCTGGCAGAGTCAGTAACTAATAGCGTTTCCACACACAGGAATCGCGCGCTTTCTATCCGTTCTGGCGGCAAGTCCAACAAAAACAGCTCCGGTGGTCAGCTGCCCAGCTTTTCTTTCAATTCGCTGCGTGGTCAGGCCCAACCAGAGCTTGCTCGCAAGCTGTTCAAGCTCATCAAGTCGGAAAACAACCTCATCAATGCCCACGAAGCCGCTGGTCGCGAGCGCATCCAGATTGCGACCCAGCTCTCGGAGTGGGGAGAGCAGACTGCCGATGATGCCATCAGCGACATTTCCGACAAGGTCGGTGTTATCTTGAGCGAGATTGGAGAGCAAGAGGACACATACGCCCACGCTCTGGACGACTCTCGCGGACGCCTAAAGTCTATTCGTAACACGGAGAAGAGCGTTCAGCCTAGCCGTGATGGCAAGGCCAAGATCGCCGATGAGATTGCCAAGCTCAAGATGAAGGAACCTGAGAGTACTCGCTTGGTTGTCTTGGAGCAGGAACTCGTTCGCGCGGAAGCTGAGAACCTGGTCGCTGAGGCTCAATTGACCAACATCGTAAGTTTGTTCCACGTCGCAGGCATCTTCTCCCGCTGCCATTGTTCCACTTGCTTCGTTGTAGAAGGCTGACTAGATGCAAAGACCCGACAAAAGCTCAAGGAAGCCTACGATGCGGAGTTCCTTGCTACCATTGAGCGCGCCGAGAAGCAAATCATTCTTGCCAAACATGGCCGACGTCTCTTGTCCCTGCTCGACGACACCCCGGTCGTACCTGGCGACACCCGCCCCCAATATACTGAAGGAAGCCACGCTCGTCAAATCCTCAATGATTGTGAGGATGATCTTCGTGACTGGCGTCCCGAAAACGACGAGTACGATGCGCCAGCCGAACAGGCTGCTCCAGCCAAGGAGAAACAGGTCGCTTCAGAAGTCGAGCCTGACACCAAACACGATGAGACTGAAGCTACGGTGGCCGCTTAAGAAGTCGGAGCCTTGGGTACTTGTGGCGGTCAAAGATGTCAACGTTTGTTATGTCGAGGTCCACGTTAACTTTGGCTTCGCTTAATCCTTGCCTGTTGTTGTTGGACCGATATTTTCCCATGGGGTCGCGGAGGTTGATGTTACGTAATGATATCAAGTTTGCAGTAGCTGATTCAAAAAATTCGAGTTCCATTCCCCCAACACCTCAAACAAGTAACTGTCAACCTGGAGAAATTTTATGTATTCCTCAAAGGTCGTGACAAATCTTTGTACGTGTCTTCCTCTGAGCTAAGAAGGCCCGTATGTAGAGCAGATGCTCATGTTCCACGCCCAAGTCTGTCTGAGACCTAAATGTCAAGTACGTACATGCTGTGCCCACGGCCGGGTTATGAACAAAGCCAACAAAGTGGGTTGTTTACGCGGAGATCCTGGCGCTTTGGCCTGTGGCAACCAGATTGGCCCCTATTTTTTCCGTGTGGCCGAGCCGGCATTTTGGTGAGAATAACCTCGGGTTGGTGTGCTCATTCCCGTGCACTCTCCTTCGTCTCACGCGGTGACGGACCCCAACAGACGGAGGCATCAGGCGAATGAAGATTGCCTGCCACATCTGCCACATCTGCCACATCCTTCTCGCCCCTACTGCTTCGCTTCGCCTTGCCCCCCCCCTCTCGCCGGACGGCGAAGTAGTAGGTCCTGTTGATGCTCCGTCAACGAGGGTTCCGTTTCCAAGCCCCGCGGCGTCTGCAGAGTTTGCAGAGTTTGCCGCGATCCTCTGGCCGGGCCAATCACAGCGCCATTGCCCTTCACACAGCACCAAGAAGCAGACGGCCAGCGAGTTCAAGGTCGAGAGCTTCACCGACCACGTCTCCGGCGCCGGCGCATGCGCATGCGCAGCACGCTTCAGCGCGACGAGCAACGCTGGTCAACGGGCGGCTCACCAGCGCGTGCAGTACCACGGCGCCAGCTGCAGCTTCGCCCACTCCAGCTTCGCCCACTCCAGCTTCGCCCACTCCATCTGCTCCGTCAGTCAAGGCCACTGCCACGGCCTCTGCTGGGATCCATATGGGTCTACGTGCCCCGCCCCCTCCATCCTTCTCCCACCCCGTCACCTCATCCAAAATCTCGTCACAGCGGACTTCGCAAATTGCTCGTCATCTGTCGGGGTCCCCTGTTCAGCCCTTCTCTTCCACATCTTCTCCTTCATCAAGACCTCTGAATTGCCCCAAATTGCCCAGCATGGCCTCCCACTTCAACCTTCGCAAGGTTGCCGCTCCAAACACCCTGGAGCACCGTGTCTACATCGAAAAGGATGGCATACCCGTCTCCCCCTTCCACGATATTCCCCTCTATGCCAACCAGGAGCAGACCGTCCTGAACATGGTTGTTGAGATTCCTCGATGGACCAATGCTAAGCTTGAGGTATGTACGAATCGGGTTCCTTACCTCACAGTGCATGGACTTGAACGATGGCTTCCTCCCACTCGGTCATTTTCCTTTTCTCTTCTTTGTTTGTGTTGGCTCCTACTTGCACCAGCTAGCTCATAGCCCTGTTTGGCCACCAATTTTTTTTTTTCTTTGTCTTTACGGCCCCTTCATCTCGTCATCATTCTTTACCCCTCGCCCACGTCGCGGGATGGTGTTTGCTGACAAGTTCACGTAACAAACAGATCTCCAAGGAGGAGCTCCTCAACCCTATCAAGCAGGACATCAAGAAGGGCAAGCTTCGATACGTTCGCAACTGCTTTCCCCACAAGGGTTACCTGTGGAACTATGGTGCCTTCCCCCAGGTATGTGAAATATGAAGCATGTAGTACTTGGCGATATTTTCCTAATTGATTGTTCCAGACCTGGGAGGATCCCAACGTCGTCCACCCTGAGACCAAGGCCAAGGGCGACAACGACCCTCTCGACGTTTGCGAGATCGGCGAGCTTGTCGGTTACACTGGGCAGGTCAAGCAGGTCAAGGTTCTCGGCGTCATGGCTCTCCTTGATGAGGAGGAGACTGACTGGAAGGTCATCGTTATTGACGTAAACGATCCTCTTGCTCCTAAACTCAACGACATTGAGGACGTCGAGCGCCACCTGCCTGGTCTTCTCCGAGCCACCAATGAGTGGTTCCGTATCTACAAGATCCCCGACGGCAAGCCCGAGAACCAGTTTGCTTTCACTGGCGAGTGCAAGAATCGGGAGTACGTGGTTTTCACATTGGAATCAATCGTCCTTCTTTTGACTAACGACACTGTTCAGGTACGCCATGGATGTTGTCCGTGAGTGCTCCGAGGCTTGGGAGCGTCTCATCACCGGCAAGACCCCGGCCAACGGTGTTTCCATGTAAGTATTTAACCGGCCTCGTGATCCCTTCGTTTACCTCCCGTCTAACCTTGTCTACCAGTGCCAACACCAACGTTCCTCAATCCGTCAACCGCCTTAGCCCCGACCAGTTGCCTCCTTTTCCTCCCCACCAGGAGCTCCCTGCTGAGAAGATTGACAGCTCGATTGACAAGTGGTTCTTCATCAGCGGTGCCTCTACTTAGGCACATGTTGCATCAGATGGAGAAGACTAACTTATATGAGTGATATGAACTCTGAGAAAACAATAGGTAGTTCGGCGTGTCATGCGGCCCTGCGAAATATATGAAAAGTTGCTCATTGCTTAAACAATGTTGTACAAATGGACTTGATCCATTCCCCCCCCCCCCTTCCCCCCATGTCCCTTGGTATTCTTCTCGAATAAAAAAGATGAAACGCCGCAAATGCAAAATCTAGTTGTCGTGACACGTCTAATCTATAAGATCGGCCGCCTTTTGCAGCTGGCGAGAATGCCGGTCAACTTCCTCGACGAGGCCCTTGATGTTGAACTTTCCGCAGTCAAACTTTAGCTCTTTGCCGTCCTCTGCTAGATGTTAGCCGCCAGGTCGGGACCGCGAATAGAACAAGGTGGTTCCGTTCCGTACTGAATTTGACTTTTAGTGAGCTCGCTTCAGTTGAGTCTCGAGGCAGTAGGGTCGTGTGTATCGAGGTGCCATTGGCGCGAGCATTGGGGGGCAGATATGTAAGGAAGAGTCGAGCAGGTTTGGCGCAAGCGGAAAAGGGGTTGAACTTGGCCGTAACCTCGGTCATGAACTTGGTAATCATCTTGTCAGAAGGGAGCTGGGCGCGCGGTAGCCCTTGTCGAGATCGAGGAGAAAAAGACGCGGTCCAGTCGCAATTGAGGCCATGGTAAGGTATCAGCCAGCAGCATCGGTGGGCGTTTGAAGGCGCTCCAATTTTGACGTCACGTGTTCTGATGGGGTGCCGCCTGGAGATGTCGCCTCCAAACACACGGCGATAAAAAGCTCCCTCCCCTGGGCTTGTTCCCTCTTTCTCTTCCTTCCCCAAGCATCGCCCTCTGAGAAAGGCCACGCTTCCATGCTTACAAACAGAGATTTGCTATCCTCTCATACTCGTATGGAATGATTCAAATCTCGAAATCGCCTATTTTTTTTTTTTTTTCAGAAATGGAAAACTAGGAGATGCCTTTGCATGTGAGAAATTCGGAGAAGCCTCTTCAAAGATCCTAGACTCTTCGAGTCTTTGGTCAACCGCTGTCGTTTTTTTTGTCCTTGACTTTTATTTGCCTTGGGGTATCTAGAAGAAAAAGGGAAAAGAAAAGGACGGGTCTGCCCGTGAGGGCCCGGCGTCAATCGACGTCCGCAGTTGGCATCAGAAATATCAGGGTGCCCTGAGATTGATCTTTTCATCCTTCTTCTGGGGTTATTTTTTTAAATCCTTTGGGAAGCCACTGCGAAGATTGTGTGGTGAACACTTGAGTGCGATGCGTGGCGTAGTCTTTTAGACTATAATTCGATTCCGATTATTCTTCTTGGAGGGCGATGCTTCATTTTTTTTTCTTTTCAAGGTATGTTTTCACCTGTCTGGGGGGGGGCAGTGACAAGAATTCTACTAATTTGGTGTGCCTTTGGTCATGATGTGGCCGTAGGTGGGTGGTAGGATGCTTGCGAGCCGAAAGGGAGGTGGGATGGGAAGCAGGCTTTCAGAAGATGCGAGCCAAATTGTAAATTGTAGTTGAATAGATGGAATTGGTCAATCTACCAGCATTGGAGACTTCATGGTGCTCCAAGAGAAATGTGACGTTTTGTGACATGTGCCTCGCTTGGCGATGAGTCAACTTGCCGGTGGCTGACCATTTGCCTTTGTTCGTAGACAAGGCTCGACGGACATTGTGCCTGCTTAGGAATCCAGTCGGGCACTTGAGATCGCAAAATACTGGACCAGAAGAAGTTCATTAGACTCAAGGCATGAAGAATTGAGGTTTTGAATCCTCAAGCTTCAACCGCATAGATGTTACAGTGGAGCCAATCAAAGAGCGTCACAGGACCCGCTCTGTGCCATCTCGGCCAAGTTGTCAAAAGCTCCTAGAGTTGACAACGTCATTTCCTGCCGCGCAACTCCCCCATGTCGACGACCCAAGCAGCGAATTCTTTACACAGACTTCCATCATGTCGTTAAAGGGGCTGGAAGAGCGCCTAATGGCTCTTCAGGAGACCGCGACGCAGCTGCGGGAGCTAATTGACCGATTAGCCAAACTCGAGTTCCAACCCGGGGCTGTGCCGCAAGCCACGGGCGAAGAGAGCAGTGTCAGCGGCGAGCTGAGTGCAGAGATTGGTCAAACCCTAAGAAACGGCTTGGACGAGCAGGAACTGCTGCAGGAAGAGGTCAACTTTGTGCGGCCAGAGGGAGCAGAAAAGGCGAGATTGAGGGAAGGTATTGAACGGCTGGGCGCCGAGCTTGTTAGGTACGGTCCCATCAGAACCAGAGTTTTTTTTTACTCGCCACTGAATAATTCACGTGTTCCTAACTCACTCGTCCAGTTGTCGAAGTCAGTTTCGAAAAGCACGTTTATCCGCACGGGAGAGCCTAGCGCGAGCGCGCAAATTCGAGAGACAGCTGCTCGTTAAGTCGTATTCGCTCCCCATAGCCGGACCAGCCTCTCCGGGAGACGGGCCCGTCGAAGAAGCACCTGCGCCTGTCTTTCGACCTCGGCGATATACACAACTGACCCAGCAACAGTCGAGTCTCTCTGCGGAAGACCAGCAAACAGTTGGGGCAAGCAGCAATGTGACGAATGCGCTGCGTAGAACACATGATCTCATTGCTGCAGAACTTTACCGCAGCGAGTATGCACACCAGACGCTGACGGAGTCATCAGCTGCGCTGAAGCAGCTCAATGAATCGTACAGCTCGCTGGACTCGATGCTTGCCAGCTCACGGGATTTGCTGGGGACGTTGCTGCGCTCTCAAAAGAGCGATACTTGGTACCTACAGACGGCGTTGTACATGCTCATGGTGACTGGAGCATGGCTCCTGTTCAGGAGACTCCTGTATGGCCCCATGTGGTGGCTTGTGTGGTTCCCGCTCCGGATCCTGTCCGGCGTCGGTTCAAAGGCCGGCGGCGCGCTGATGCACCGCTCCGCGCCTGGAGAATCGGAAAAGGTCGGTGTCGTCGACAGCGGCAAGGTCTCAGTCGATGGCCTGCCTGCCGAAGACCTCCCCACTGCCCAGGTAGTACATGCGAGAGTCCCGGAGCCAGATGGAGGTCTGGACTCCATGATCGAAAAGGTCGCTAAGGTTGTGGACGCGGCTAACGAGGCCGATGGGCTTGGAAACGTGGGCGATGGCACAGATGGGGAGCCAGACGATCAGCCCAAGAATCCGAAGAAGCGGATGTGGGAGGAGCCAGAAGTCGCTCAGATGACGCCACAACGGGATGAGCTATGAGATGTGATGTATAAACGAACCCGAAAGACTGTACGTAAAAGACGAAGGTTCAACGTGCTGCCTTGCATTCTTCTTGACTCACTCAGTGTCTCTCTGTTGAAGATTTGGTAATTCTAGTTCCTGGCTCTTCCCAAGCCGCATGCCGCTCCTGAGCTCTCTATGCTTGATGCCCATAACAAGTTGAACAACCCCTGAATGGACCTCGACTTCCTTCTTTCTTTCTTTCTTTCTTTCTCCATTGCACCGCATTCATCGTCTTCAAGCTCGGTCGGGAGCAACGCGCACAATCTCAGTAATCCACGGAAGACCCAGCTTCTTCATCTCCACCGCCAACTGGAACAAATAATCAAGACTACCCATCCCCCGATACATCAGCATACGCTTCAAAAAGCACACCAGAAAAACCAATCAAGTTCCCAAACCATGTTTGGGGGGTGGGGGGGGGGTTCCCAAACTCACCTCTCGCACATGGTCTTCGCCTTTTGCACACTGTCCCCCCAAACATACACACCATGCCGCCTCACCAACACGGCATACGTATCAGGGTACGCCTCCATGGCAGCCTCAAGGTACTCGGTGAGATCCTCCTCGTGCGGCGTGTTCTCAATGACGGGAATCCTCAGCGTATCATGGTACCCCAGGTTGCCCACCTTGCCCACGCCCCTTCCGAACCCCTTGATCTGCTCAATGTTGTTGATGGCAAAGACGTCGTCCCCGCCGGGGCCCTGCGCCTCGAGAAGCAGCGTCACGAGGACAGCCCACTGGGAGTGCGTGTGGATGCAGCAGCCCGCGTTGCGGCGAGTAAAGGCGGCGAGGAAGAGAGGCGTGCACTGCGAGGGCTTGTGGCACGGCGGTGAGCGGAGGTAGGTGCGCTGCTTGAGGGTTGGTTCCTGGGCGGACAGGGAGAGCACGTATATGTCCGTGTTCTTCATGAGTTCCTTCTGGACGCCCGAGGGGGCGATGTATACGCGATCTCTGGCGGGGGGGGGGTCGAGGGAATATGAGAAATCAACGTTGAAACATTTTTATCATTTACACGCGGGGGGGGGGGGTTCGTTTTCCCCTTCTTCGCCTCTTTTGCCCCCTTTTGATAGCCAGGCGGTGGGTGACTTACTCTTCTCGAATGGAGCATCCGCCCCCGGTACCTGTGACCCATCCCAGGGTCCAGAACTTGGCACATAGCGAAGGGATGAGGTTGGCGGGATGCTCTGGGTTCTCCGAGGTGATGAGCTGGTCGGCGTCGTGGTGTTCGGTGGAAGCCATCTCCGCCAAAAAAAAAAAAAAAAAAGATCACGCGTGCGGAAAGTGCGTGATGAGTTTTGATGCTGGATAAGGGCACGCACGCTTTAGCGCGATGCTTCTTCTCTCGATGGCCGAAACTTGTCAGATTAACATCGCGGTGACTTTTTTGATTTTTCTCGGGGAAGGATCGGGGCAACATGATGCTGGTGGGGCTGCCGAACTTGGGCCGCTGTGCTTGCATTACGGACTACGGAGAGATTATGGAACAACTGCTGGCTTTCACCATGTCGCTTGTACGGATTATTCGTGGCCTCTGATGATTGTCATGTGAATTTGGTTTGTGTCTGCCTACTTGGTACTCCCCCTCGTGGCGGCTTTGCCTGGCTGGGGCGGGCTGGCCAAGAATAGCCCGCTTCGGGGATAATCTCTGCGGCCTATGTAGGTCAACGTTCATTTCCTCTCACACAATCATCACCCGTGTTGCAATTTCCACATCACGCGGCGTGGCGCGACGCCAGAAAAAAAAGAAGAAGAAAAGGACTGCAGCTGGAGTGGCTCTGCGATCTCTGCGATGCGCACAATCCCGTCATTTGGGATTGGGGTGGCACCAAAGAACTGTGCTAGCATTGTCTCGTCTGCAACTTGTTGCGCATGAAGGGGGTTTTATTAGTGTCACGGAACAACCACGGGCAGATACATACGGTTCACAAGACGTCCATTGAGCGGCCCTGCTGCTGGCTTGCTTCCTCGTATTGAATGGTAGAAAATCAATGCAGCTCTTCTCGACGCCTTTTCTCGACCTGCACACGGGCGATTCCTTTCCAATGATGTGCATCACACGACCGCAGACCGAACCGAGCAGAGCATCGCATCCTGTGGTTAATCTCGCCTCGCGAGGAAGCAAAGCCTCTCAAAAGGGTCTGTTTGTGTGATCGAAACGGGTGGCCGGCGGAATGCGCGAGGCCCTCGTTTCTCTGGAGATGCACTTGGGCCTGGGCTCGGAGACACTCATGCATTCATTGTCAACAAGCTGCATTGCAAGTCGTCGTTGCCATCTCTATTTCTTATTGTCGCCGCCGGGAAAGACAAGACTAAATTCCTGCAAGTGATTACACCTGGACCAGGTGAGACAGAATACAGAAATCGTTGGGCAACGAACGGACGAACGAACGAACGGGAACCAATCGATGCGGCCCCACACGTAGTAATCCGTGCGGAGTAAACCGTACGGAGGATATTACGGAGTAATACAACATACGGATTACTGGTGGTACTTGGTACTCGAACACTTCATTACGGGCAAGGTGGCAAATGGCAGGACGCAGGACGCAGGACGCAGGGGCAACAAGCCAACAAGGAAAACGTTTGTTCACGAAGCAAGATGGATTGGTTCTTGGGAGCATACATGATAAGTAGTCAGCCAACGGCGTTGGCGGCGGACAAGGAACATGCACCTGAGCCGGCCGTTGATGTACATATTACGGAGCAATTCGTATTATTGCTTTCGCCAACTGCTACTTTAGCCAATTGCAAGTCGTCGCCCAGACCAGCTCGCCCCCTGGTCGCTGGTAGCTTCTGCTTGATTCCAAGCTGCCAAGCCCCGGAGCTGGGGCCACCCCCAAGCTGTGCGTTACCCCTGGCTGATTAAATAATGAAGGACCTGGCCTCCCCCCCAAAATCAACAGCTCGGATTTCTCTTTCGATTTCTTTATTTTCTTCCTCTAGTCCATCCTCCCTTTTTACCCAAGTCTCTAGTCTCTTCTCTTGCTTGAAGTTGCTATCAACTTCGACGTCACCTTCGTTTTCAACACTCAACCTTGCTACTCATACATACATACCACCTGGGGTTCTTCAACTTCCGTCCATACACAACAACCGCCAACATGCGTTTCGCCGTCGCCCTCGTTTCCGGCCTTGCTGCCGCCGTCTCTGCTCAGACTAACTCCGTGGCTGCTGATCCCGCCACTGCTTCTGCCGCTGCTTGCTTGAAGAAGTGTGCCGTGGGTGACGTCAACTGCCAGTCTCACTGTATCACTGTAAGTGGACGCTTGCTATCCCCCAATGTCGTGAAGATTTTTTTGTTTATTTTTTTTGCTTTTTTTTCCGGTCTCGGGCCTGTCCGAGACAGACACACAATGGCACCTAGCGCAGCTCGCGTAATGATGCTCACAGCGTTCAAGAGCTGACAAAACATCTTCTCTCCAGGTTCCCAACCCCAATGAGCAGCAAGTCAACGACACCACCAAGTGTGCTGCCGCCTGCCCCCAAGGCAAGGGTAGCCCCGAGGAGACGCAGAAGTACTCCGACTGTGTCCAGGGCTGCATCTCCAAGCACTACTACGTCAGCAGCCAGGGCACTCCCCAGGCCACTGGTGGCAGCGGTGGTAACGGTGGTGACGGCAGCAGCAACACCTCTGCTGCTCCCCCTTCTGCGGCCTCCGCTACGGCCACCGGTGGTGCTACATCTACCGCCTCGGCCAGCTCTGGCTCTGGCTCCGGCTCTCAGACTTCTAGCTCTGGCGCTGATGCCGGTGCTTCCCAGACCCAGACTACTGGCTCTAACTCTGGATCTAAGACTTCCACCGGCGCTGCTGCTACCAGCACCAACGCTGCCCCGGGCGTGATGCCTTTTGGCGCTACCGGTGCTCTCGTCGGCGCCTTCGCCGCCCTCTTTGCGCTTTAAATCTACGATGGACTTTTCTTCTTTGAGACTATGTGAATTGATGAACCCTCGTTCTGCGAGTACTTATAATATGGGGAGATGATGTGACGGGGACTTTGGCGGGAACGGAGGATTGGTATGTATCAGTTGGAAATAATACCCGTATTTAGCATCGTCCAATTTTAAATCCCATTGCGCCAATAACGTCCCAGGACGCAGGCATGAGCTGTCTTATGGTGCTTATCTTTCCAATCCGCCTTCTAGGGGCGATCTTGTTTTCAACCTACAACGCCGCATAGCAGCAACGGGGGGGATGAGAGGCGGCCTGTTCCACTCTTCTACAGGGCAGCTCAGCATTGCAATTCAATGATTAACCGAGCTCCTACCAAAGAATTTTTTATAGCGCTTGCTGGAAGCAGTTTGGCCTCTGACCAACGCTCATATTCTCACTGCCGCCATTATTGCTTGATCTTCGGAGCATGTCGCCGTCCGTCGCTTTGAGAAACCATTTCTTGATGAAATTACCATGAAATTTCTCCATGGGGCGATTCTGACTCACTATATGAGGTTGTGTGTCGCTGCGTAGATGATCTTCTCTGTGAGATCCTTTCGGACACTTGATGGTTATTTACAATCAGCCCTTGTCGGCAGCGTTCATCTTTGCGTCAGCCGAAACTCAGAATAACAAAACGCCGCCCCCCTGGGAGAGCTTATGCCCCAAAAGTCCAACCCAATGTCTGATTGCTCTTTCCGGAAGATTGGTCGTACTGGCAGAGAGGTTGATGTTGGTGATTACCGTTGCTGGTAGGTTCCAGTGTAGCCATGACGTAGTGAACTGCCGCAACTTTGAAGCACCTAGAACAATATAAATACCTTGTTTCTGTGTCTCAGCCCATGGTCTCACAGGGACCTGGACTTTTCCAAAAGAGTAATGCACCCAGAAATGGAATGTGTCGGCGCATGATACGAGTGGCCCTCGCTGTTTTGATTCACAAGACAGAAGGAGGAAAATTGATTGTGCGACCAGTATACGTCCATCTGAGCAGGTAATTGGCCTCGCGCAAGGGCATAATATGGGGCGGTCGACCAATTAAAATTGTATTTTTTTTCCTCCATTTTACATGCCCGTACGGATTATAGAGTGAATCATCGTCCTACCGAGCACATACGACCACAGCCGCCAGTAGAAATCAGGATCCCGTCCGATCTCCAAGGATAACCTGGCGAGCGCTGGATTAGTAGTTGGGTCGGTGACGACCAGCGAATACCCGGTGTTGTATGTCAAATCCTTTGCCCTAATTTTTTTTCTTCTACCGAGCCTGGTTTGTTGATTCCTGGTCGCGGACCACTATCAACCTCCTCTCACCACCGTTACCAACGAAGCCTTTTGAATACCATTGTAATAAACAATCTAATCATAGAGAACAACTCTAACCTCCAACTCACGTAATATTCCAAGCAACAGTATTTCATAAAGCCATTACATACATCTATCGGGAGGACCGACGCCTACACCTACCCTGCGCTTTCGGATAAGTTCACAATCACTCCGTCATCACCACACCTCACCGGCCGCCATGCCAACGACTCTTCAAACCTCCCATAGCCTCCTCGTTGCCACAGGCCAATCCCCATCCATCGTGCGCGTCAAAAACATCCAATCCATCGTTCAAGGACCCAGCGATGCCTGGGGCCGTCCCAACCGACCCCAGCCCGTCTCCGTCTCCGTCACCGTCCACCTCGACAAGGCCTTCGGCTCAACATCCACCTCGGACGCACTCACCTCGGACACAATCCACTACGGTCTCCTGAGCAAAGCCGTCCTCGCGACGCTCACCCGGCTCGACGCCCACAAGACAAGCCGTCAGGCCCTGCCCGTCCCGGACATCCTGGAGGCTATCTGGGTCGACCTCACTGGTCTGGACATCTGCGGCCAACCCGTCCGCGTCGTCGACGACGGCGACGGCACACCCTTTCTACAGCTGGCGTTTTTGAAGAGCCTACAGGTCACAGTTCATTTGCCGAAAGCCTCTCTCCAAGGCGGAGGAGTCAGCTTAACGGGAACAGGGGTCTTTAAGGAGAGCGTCCTCATCGCCAGGGGAGTCGCACTGAAACTGCACGACATGCGGGTTCCCGTCCTCATTGGCGTGAACGACAATGAGCGAGAGGCGAAGCAGGGCGTCGTGGCCAATGTCGAAGTAGAGAGGTTTGATGAAGCGGGCGATAGTTACTGTGACTTGGAAAAGGTTGTTGTCAAGGTACGTACGTTGCCCATGTGAATTTTGCTCTGGGTCTCTGGACTTTGTAGAGCCCAAGCGTTGCAGGTATGATTTTTGGGACTAACGGCGAGCCCGGGCGCTTGATCTCACGATAGGCAATGGCAGATTCATCATTCGAGACGATTGAGGCTCTGGTGGCAGACATGGCTGTGCACATGACGGCTCATTTGGCCAAGAACCACAAGGCACCGCTAGATGATCAAGGCTGGCATCTCAACATTGCGGTTGAGAAGCCCGTTGCGGTTGTGTTCGCGGATGCGCCTTGTGTGGAATTGAGGATAGGAACGAACGATGTTCGCCTCAACAAGGGGTGAAATTGAGAATTTCCAAGACCAAGGATTGAAGTCACGCGAATGGCGCAGATCACGGGAGTTTTGAAACGAGATTTCAATGAGATAATTGCTAAATAAACGCTTTCGAATTTTTACCAATATTTCTAAATGATAAGTGGGGGCGGGTATCTAGTGTCAATTTCCTACTCTATTTGTATATAGTCTAGAAATGTCTAAAGGCCTATGCGAGTTCTTCATCATTGCCGTGAAGTCATGCTACTCTCTCCATCTGTGGCCATTTCAGCCATCAAAGGCTGGTGCTAAACGAAAGAGAATAACGCCAGTGTTGGGAGACAGAAGATCAGACCACCTCAAAATACGCGGCAAGTCCAAGTCAAAAAGGGGTGACCTTTTGGAGCAACTAAACTTGGCAGCATTGTTAGGCCTAGAAGAGAGCAAGTACGGATTACGAAAGAAGCTTGTGTTATGAGTGAGTCTTATGACTACCTATGTTTGATAGATGTAATAAACTTTCTTGTTGCATCTTCCCAGAAGCCCACAGGAAGAAAAGAAACCCCGAAAATTAATGCATCTTGACTTTTTTTTTTCTCTGTGGCCCCACAAAGCTACTTGAAACGGACACGTAGCCGGCAGTGCCTGCAATGGATACTTTTATGTACTGTGACTCGTGAGTCGTGAGGCACCAGACCCCCCCCGCATTGCCCGTGCCATCAGGTGTGGGGCCAATGCAGCCTACACGCTATTAAATTAGCATTTCCCAAAGGTCCAGGGTCGTTTTTGGCATCTTCTACGTGTCCTCAACCATTGGCTGGCTTTTCGTTCCCATACTAAAATTCCTCCACGAGCCTCTCCAACTGAACATCTCCGCCCCCTTTCTACCTTCCTCACGTCCTCAACTTCACTCTTGGAAACCAAGCCCTTCTCGAGCCGCCGGGTCCTCCATCAAGCCCTGCCTTGAACCCGCTTGCGCTTCGCACCTTGGTCTCCGCTCATTTTCGCTCTCCGGCTCCTTAGCGACGAGGTTGATTTTCTTCGACAAACCATGAAGTTCAACGCTGCTGCTGCGGCTGTGTCGGCTGCCATCTTGGCTGGCACTGCCCATGCCGACAAGGTCGAGGAATCGCCGGTTGTTCCTGCTGATCTCCCTGCCTTTACTGTAAGTGATGAAACTCGCTGTTCAAAACGTCTGGACTCGGTTGTTGCCCAGTCATGTCGTGACAATCAGCTACCACGTTTTGCCTCAGCAACCCTTGAAACCCGGCCCGTGTGGCGAATTTGATCCGCAGAGCCCGCGCCAGATCTATTCACCGAGATGTTCTCCAAGCTAACCGATGACTTTTGTCATAGCCCACTTCCTTGAAAGCTCCCTTCCTCGAGCAATTCATCGATGGCTGGGAAAAGCGATGGAAGCCCTCTCACGCCAAGAAGGACATGAAGGGTTCCGGCAAGGATGAGGAGGAATGGGCCTTTGTTGGCGAGTGGTCTGTTGAGGAGCCCTATCAGTACAAGGGCATGGCTGGCGATGAGGGTCTTGTCGTCAAGAATCCCGCAGCTCACCACGCCATCTCGGCCAAGTTCCCCAAGAAGATAGATAACAAGGGCAAGACTCTCGTTGTTCAGTATGAGGTCAAGCTTCAGAGTAAGTTTTATACAGCCTCTCTGCTCTTCGATACGACCCTGTGTGTCCTATGGCGCATGTATTTGTTTCAATTGTGCTGACCAAGTGGGTTTTTTTCCAGAGGGTCTTGAATGTGGAGGTGCCTACATGAAGCTCTTGCGCGACAACAAGGCTCTTCACCAGGAGGAGTTCAGCAACACGACTCCCTACGTCATCATGTTTGGCCCCGACAAGTGCGGCCACACGAACAAGGTTCACTTCATCTTCAACCACAAAAACCCCAAGACGGGCGAGTACGAGGAAAAGCACCTTTCTTCCCCTCCCACCGCAAAGATCCTCAAGACAACCGAGCTGTACACGTTGATCGTCCACCCCAACAACACGTATGCTATCAAGCAGAATGGTGAAGAGGTTAAATCTGGCTCTCTCCTCGAGGACTTCACTCCTGCCGTCAACCCCCCGGCTGAGATTGACGACCCCAAGGACACCAAGCCCGATACCTGGGTCGATGACGCTCGTATTGCCGACCCCGAGGCCAAGAAGCCCGAGGACTGGGATGAGGACGCCCCCTTCGAGATTGTTGATGAGGAGGCTACCATGCCCGAGGATTGGCTCGAGAATGAGCCAACAACTATCGCCGACCCCGAAGCTCAGAAGCCCGAGGACTGGGATGATGAGGAGGATGGCGATTGGATTGCCCCTACAGTTCCCAACCCCAAGTGTGCCGATGTCTCTGGATGTGGTCCTTGGACTAAGCCCATGAAGCAGAACCCCGACTACAAGGGCAAGTGGAGCGCCCCTCTCATCGACAATCCCGCCTACAAGGGACCTTGGGCTCCTCGCAAGATTAAGAACCCAGCCTTCTTTGAGGACAAGACCCCCTCCAACTTTGAGCCCATGGGCGCTGTAAGTACACTCGCTTTCTTTTGACATTGGCGGAAAGAACCAAATTGCTGACGATGTATATGTATAGATCGGCTTCGAAATCTGGACCATGCAGAATGATATTCTCTTCGACAACATCTATATCGGTCACTCCGTTGAGGATGCCGAAAAGCTGGCTGCCGAGTCGTTCAAGCTCAAGCACCCCGTTGAGAAGGCTCTGTATGAGGCTGACAAGCCTAAGGAAGAGGACAAGCCCAAGTCTCCCACCGACCTCAAGTTCCTCGACGACCCTGTCCACTATATCAAGGAGAAGACAGACCTCTTCCTGACTATCGCTAAGAACGATCCTGTCGAAGCCATCAAGTTTGTCCCTGAGGTTGCTGGTGGTTTCGCCGCTATCGCCGTGACCTTTGTCGCCCTCATCGTTGCTCTTCTCGGACTTGGTGGATCTTCCCCAGCTGTCAAGGAAGCTGCCGCTGCCGCCAAGGGCAATGTTAAGGAAGTCAAGGACAAGGTTGCTGAGGCTGCGGCTACTGGAGCTGAGAAGGCCAAGGGCGAGGCTACCAAGCGTACTACTCGCAGCCAGTCTTAAGTGATATCCACGGCCACTGGAAGAGAGATGGAAGAAGAGGAATCGTGTCTAGACAGACTTGGACGCCATGGGTTGCGCAATTTGAGGAAGCGTAAAGGCAAAAAAAAAGGGGACAAGTCATTTATTGCTATCGGATTACTTTTGCTTACAAGTTCTACGTCGGGGGTTCTTTAACGGCTTGACACATGCGCGCGATTGACGGGATTGGCAACATGGCTTATGCCTTTATCTAGATGGGGGCGTTTGCTTGCCTTGGACCTACCCTTGCCATGTACAACAACCAATCGGCAACATGAAATTGATTTAATGATGAACAAGCTTTCGTGCCCGACTCAGCGAGTGTAATGCTGCGGTCGGTCAAATGTATGGCCCATAAAATATGACGGCTCCGTAGGTAGGTCGGAGGCTGCGGGTGCGAGTCGGGCTATCACGGATCTTATCGTGCACGTCCCCCGGCACAAGTCGTCATCCCCCATCCCCCATCCCCCTCTCCTCCGGCCTCTCTCTCTCCACATCTCCACATCTCCACAGCCGCACATAGCCGCGCTTTTTCTTCATCAAGAATCCGAACGCGCGAACGCCTCTCCCCGGCGGACTATTTCTTTCGGGAGGAAGACAAAGGAGCGGGAACTCTGCCCATCCACCGTCAAGTACGTGCAAGTTTCTAGCCTGCTGTTCTCACCAGCAGTGTCTGATTCAAACTTCCCCTCTTCTTGTCAATCATGCGGCGGCTCATTTCACGAAGCGTCTCTGCCAGCGCCACCTGGTCTCCTGCGACCTCGGCTGCTCCACGATCTTCCATGACTGCCTCCAAGATGACTTCCAACGATTCGTCGTCGTCGGCCGTGGCCGTGGCCGTCAGCAGAATGCATGCCACGGCTCAGCAGCTCAAGCCAATTGTGGCACTGGCTTCCACGGCGACCACCTACCCAAAGTCGCATGAGAAGTTCCAGACGGTCGAGGATACCCCGTACTTCATCGACAACAAGTTCGTCAACTCCAAGACGGACAAATTCATCGATTTACCCGATCCCGCTACCAACAACCTTGTCACTCGTGTGCCTCAGATGACGGAGGAGGAGATGAAAGCCGCCGTTGCTTCTGCTGAGAAGGCTTTCAAGTCCTGGAAAAACACGACCGTCTTGGCCCGTCAGCAGATCATGTTCCGCTTTGTCCACCTCATCAAGGAGAACTGGGATAGACTGGCTGCTAGCATCACCTTGGAGCAGGGAAAGACCCTCGCTGATGCCAAGGGTGATGTCTTGCGAGGTCTGCAGGTGGCCGAGGCTGCTATTGCTGCCCCAGAGCTGCTCAAGGGCGAAGTTCTGGAGGTGGCCAAGGATATGGAGACGCGCACGTATCGTGAGCCGTTGGGCGTCACTGCCGCCATCTGCCCCTTCAGTAAGTTGCTCGCTCTTGTCGAAGAAAGCATTCAGCGCCTCATCATCGTCTCAAGGCCCGATACTGACAGTGCGGTGCAGATTTTCCCGCCATGATTCCTCTCTGGTGCATCCCCATCGCCACCATTACCGGTAACACACTGATCTTGAAGCCCTCTGAACGGGACCCCGGTGCGGCCATGATCCTTGCCGAGCTCGTGCAGAAGGCTGGGTTCCCCGAGGGTGTTGTGAACATCATCCACGGTGCCCACAAGACTGTCGACTTCATCCTTGACGAACCCGCCATCAAGGCCATCAGCTTCGTTGGTGGCAACAAGGCCGGCGAGTACATTTTCAGCCGCGGCTCAGCCAACGGCAAGCGAGTTCAGGCCAACCTGGGCGCCAAAAACCACGCTGCTGTCCTGCCCGACTGCAACAAGAACCACTTCATCAACAGCGTCGTTGGCGCCGCCTTTGGCGCCGCCGGTCAACGATGCATGGCTCTGAGCACTCTCGTCATGGTCGGCGAGACCAAGGAGTGGCTCTCCGAGGTCGCCGAGAGTGCCAAGAAGCTCAAGGTCGACGGTGGGTTCGAGCAAGGTGCCGATCTCGGCCCCGTCATCTCTCCCCAGAGCAAGGAGCGCATCGTCGGCCTCATCGACAGCGCCGAAAGGGAGGGCGCCGTCATTCTGCTGGACGGCCGCAACTACACCAACTCCAAGTACCCCAACGGCAACTTTGTCGGCCCCACCATCATTTCCAACGTGACTCCCGACATGACGTGCTACAAGCAGGAGATCTTCGGCCCGGTCCTGGTGTGCCTGAACGTCGAGACGATTGACGATGCCATTGAATTGATCAACAGCAACGAGTACGGCAACGGCGTCGCCATCTTCACCCGCTCCGGTCCGACCGCCGAGACGTTCCGTCGCAACATTGAATCCGGCCAGGTTGGCATCAACGTGCCCATTCCCGTGCCGTTGCCCATGTTTTCCTTCACCGGGAACAAGAAGAGCATTGCTGGTGGTGGCTCCAACACGTTCTACGGCAGGCCCGGAATCAACTTTTACACGCAGCTCAAGACCGTGACTGCCTTGTGGCAGACCCAGGATGCTGTTGCCAAGAAGGCCGCCGTACACATGCCGACCCTGCAGTAAAATGCTGATGGCCTCGTCTACTGTTTCAAGTTGGCCAAGCTCAGGACAAGTGACGACAAGAAAAGAAGAACTCATGTGGTGCGAAATCAACGTTGGGCGGAAGCAGCAATGGGGGCTGGCAGAAACGTCGTCTTGCGATGCGTACGCCGACGTAGCTCTTGTTCATCAAGTGTTGTAGCTGGTGTAGGTGTAGGTGTAGGTGTAGGTGTAGGTGTATTTCGTACGGCTTCTGGGCCAAAAGTACGTCTTGGAACGTCGCGGTCTCGGATAAACGTGACTACAATGCAAAGGATCAGACAAGGCTACAATATAGCCCGGCCCGGCCCAGCCCAGCAAGTCCAAGACGGACAGACAGTCTCGACCGTGCATTGTCTAAATGAAGAGCGAATCGCATCACCTACTTCACGATGCACCAATTGTGAGCTTGGGTATCAGCACTGGCGTAGAGAAGAGCAGCGTGGCAATGTCGTCTGCGGGACAAGGGCACGGGAACAAGGAAGATAGTACTCCGTATGAGACGCATGTTTCGATAGCGCGACATGTGAAGTTGATAGGGAGATAGATAAATGGAACATCCGAGGCTTTCTATTTGATGTTGTCTTGGTAATTGATTACTCTTCACCGATGATGAAAGAAGTCTAGCATATTGGAGCAGTAAGCCTGGTTATATACGATGCATGAATACGATCATGATATTTATATAAAAGAAACACAACCTTGTATTGCTTGAAATGAGAAAACAACGCCTCACGATGCTGATGGCCACCTAAATATTAAAGTATTTGCTATAACAAACGCACTTGATCCGACACTTTCGTATGCAACGTACATCATGTCATTGAGGCGTGATATTTTTTCTCTGGGCGGGAACAGTAAAAAAAAAAAGAGTCCGCCCCCAGCTTGTGAGCTTAGCTCTGCTGCTGCTGCGGAGGAAGCTGCAGGAATCCGCTGTAATAATCGTCAAGCCATTGTGCAGCCTTTTCTCCCGAGTCGTCATTGCTCGAGTCCCATCGTCCAACGGACCCGACGTAGCCATCCGGTCGTACGTTGACAATGGCAACGTCCCCGGGCTCGAGGCTGCCCAGCCACTTGTCAGTGCACAGGGCTCCTCGCGTATCCTGCTCGGGGATGTTATCCAGGTACAGAGACCAGCGGCTGTCTTGCAACATGGCTGGCAGGTCGGAGAGCTCCATCTCTGCCTTGGGCATCGTGGCTAGTGTCAGGTTAGTCAGCGTCGGTGGGTGATGAAATGAAAGGACGAGCGACAAGATGACACGACGTACTTATTAGACCGAAAGTGAATAGGGGGCTGACAGCGGTGTACCTCTCCGGTCTGATGTACACGTCCTCGGCTGAGCCCTTTCTCGGCTGCGCGGCGTAGGACTTGCTCGCAGCGGCCGAAAGCTGGCTGACAAACGACGAATCATCGACGACGGCTCCGCAGAACGTGGTCAAGAAGGGCGCTGCTTGTTGAACATCCCACATGAGCAGAAAGACACGGAATTGTCCCAGCATGGGAATGTCGAGCTGGATGTCGACTGGGTTAGAGTCGATGTATCGAGTGACTCTGGCAGGCGGCAAAATACATCCAGGTCGGGCGCCACCCGTGGGTATGGCAAAATTGTCAGGCTCGGCACGGTTGATGGGGCTGTTGGAGTACTCCGCCCCGATACCTGAGATGAAGCGAACGTTGGCTTTGAAGTTCTTGGCGAGCGCCACAGCATCGCCTCCGGCAATTTGATTTGCGTGCTCGTAATCGAAATTGACGAGGTCGAGGGCAATCTTGCGCCGCTCCTCTTCGTAGCTCTCTAGCAGAACGGGCTTGGCGAGCCCACGGACGTCCAAATTGAGTTTCCAAGAAAGGTTCCAAGAGTCGTGCATCGAAGTATTCATTCCCTGAGCAGCTTTTGGCGAGTGAGTGTGGCTGGCATCGCCGGCCAAGAAGACTTTGGTGTGAGCATCGGAGAATCGGCTGGCCACCCGCTGGCCAACTTGATATCTCCCAAACCACTCAATGTACTTCCAGTCTACGGAAAAGGGTGCCATGATCTTCCTGGCCTGTTCCATGACAAACGCTTGGCCAAGTTGGCGACGGTCCTCAGAGACCCACGTCTTCAGTTCAATGTAGAATCTGGTCATGTTCCGTTCACGGGGAATTATGAGAATAGTCCCATGCTCTTCGGAGTAGACCAATGTTTTCGACCAGATATCGGGGAAGTCAGTAATGAGTTCTCCGTCCAAAACGCCCCAGATGGACGCCTGCGACATACCAATTGCCGCCACATCTGGTATGCTCTTGCGCACTTTGGAGTGTGCACCGTCGCCTACATGAACATGTTAGTAAATGTGAGACATATTCAAAGATTCCCAAAGGGGAAAATGTGGTGTCGAGGAACAAATAGATGAATGAGGGCTAACGAGGGCTGGGGGGAGAAAGAGATACTTACAGCCAACCAGATACTGCGCAATGTACGTCTTTTTATCCTGAGTTACATTGGTTCTGCAGTTGACCTGCAATCGGCCAGTCTTGGCTATTCCATCAAAAGATTCAAAAGCCGTGTTTCGTCTCACAGTTTTGCCTCTTTTGGCCAAGTCATCAATGAACAAGCTCTCTACTATACCTTGATGAACAAGTAAGATGTAAGGATCCAAAACATCAATGACAGGAGGATAATGAATCTCTCGGCCCAACCTGTGGAGGGGCTCTTCCCGCGTGCTGCGCCAAAAGGAAATATCGTAAACACGAACTCCTCGTTGGAGTAGAGTGTCGGCCAGTCGCAACTGCCTGAACGTCTCAATTGTCTTTGGCTGTAAGCCATCGGCCCTGCAGGTCGTGGAAAAGTGAGCCTCCTTCATCCTGATTGCAGCTTGCCCGCATGTCGGGCGGCACTCAGTGAATGGTAAACAGAAGGAAAACAAAAAAAGAGTATTTTCCGCAATCTTACCTTCCAGCCGGAGTCTGGTCTGCTCTGTCATCAACCACCTCGACATTGATTCCGTATCTGGCGAGAGTCGCAGCCATCATCAGACCCGCCGGACCGGCACCGACAACGCATACCTGGCACTCTGTCGGCGGTTTCGGAAAGCTGCGTAATTGAGAGAGATCTGCGACTGTGATGTCATCGGCATCCTCATCAACCGCTTCCATCTGCATTTCAACTGTGTTTTCGACTTCCACTGGAAGGACCGTAGGTGTGGTGCCAGCAGTCCGCTGCGGACTGGAAAGAAGACCAGGGGCCATGTGTGAAGAAGCCGGATGAAGGTCCCAGTGTAATTTTGCGAAGCCGTTTTGAGGACGTTGTTGCACTGGCCGCAGCTTCACTATCTGGAAGTCGCAGACTACAGTTGGCCGTTGTTTAGGAACCACTAGTAGATAAGTGTTGGGGCGATCTACCTTATATCAGCTTCTTCCCCTAATGCTGGCTGGCTGTTCTTCTAATCTGCGGACGATGAACTGAAAAAAAGGGCGGTAAAAAGTACACGAATCTCACAAGGCTCTCTCTTTCAAATACACCAATCGTCACGAGGCGTTGTGTCGGGGCACCGTGCATAGTCCGTACATCAGACTCGAAACCCACAAGGTCCTGGGGGTTTGGGAGACAAGGTGGGCCGGCAACAGCTCACGTATACGAGCCGACGGGACGGCACGATTGTAAAAAACCTTCGCCAATAGACAAGAAGAAAGCTTGTGCGGAAGCCGTTCCAGCAATGCTGACGACCCGACAAACCGACAAGCCAAGATTTTGTCGAGCCGGAACAAGCAGAAAATGACACTCATCGGAGGCCAAGGTGGGCCGAGAAGAATAAATTATCTACCTGGGTCAACGTTCATTATTATTGTTATTATTATTACTCGGTGCGCAGCCAGAAAAGCTCAGGATGGCAAGAGCGGTTCCCCATTCGCATAGATACGAAGACACGGCTTGGGACAGCATGGAGAGCGAGGACCTACAGATTACGAACTAATCCGTACGGATTCGTGCTCCATGGACATGACTTGGTCGGGTCGGATGGACTGATGTGATCTGTGATCCAGCCTGGCTATGACAGAAGAGCCAGAGCCAGACTGAAGCTGGAAGCTGAAAAGGGCGGAGGCAGCGGACAATTCACACACACCGAAGCCTGCATGCAAAAAGTGGCATGACTTGATGGCGTGCTGACTGGTGTTGAGGAATTTGTGAGGCAAAAATGGGCTGATCTGACGGGCAAAGTCGGCGGGGCTCCCGCCGCTAGCGCATGGCTTTTACTCGCACGTCCCACCAGGGCCACCACGACGACTCGACTGACTGTGATGGGGGCCAGCACACCGTGATGTGATGATGGGATGGGGATGGGGATGGCAAGGCAGGCACGCACGCACGCACGCACGCACGCACGCACGCAGGCACGTAGGCAGGCACGCAGGCAGGCAGGCACGCCCCAGGCCCTACATATCAGGCCCTAGGCCCTACTATGTAGCTAGGCAGGCAGGCACGCAAGGCACGCAAGGTGATAAGGCAGGCAAGACCCTTCGCGTTCCTGGCAGCCAGCTGAGTTATTCGATTGATCCTCCCTCGGAAGATGAAAGCGGTTCACAAGCTCATCCATCCACTCCATCTTCATTGATAGTATTGCTGATATGCAGCGTACATACCGACTACTCCGCACATAATACATACATAGCCTCGCATCAGTCATTCAGTCGCCGCCCGTCAGCAGTCAGTCTCATCCCTGCGCACAACGACGTTCCAATTGTCCATGGCAAATTGCTGTCCACCGGACTTGAAATACTTCTGGCCATATGCGTCCACGGTTCTCACCCTGCAACCCTTAATGACCCTCACAGCGCCCTGAACTATGTCTAGCCAGCTCCGCAGCTGGTATGCTTCCTTGTTCTGAGAGGAAGGGGTCGTCAGCGATGAGCAAATAAACCTCAAGAGGATGTGATTCGCACTCTGTGCTTATTATAGCCAACTGGGAACGGGAGGGGAGGTCTCACATCGTTGCACCACCAAATTGCCGTATTGAACGTACAGGCCACGCGACCGCAATTCCCCGGCCCAGGGCCATTGCCCGGAACACGACCAGTCTTGGCCTTGGAAATGAGATCCATCTCGCGGCCTAGACCATACAGATGCTCCAAGTCCTCAAAGATATGGTCGTTTGCGTACTGTGCGCTGACCGGTTCCCAGTTGTTGGGTCCCGGCGCGCAAACAAGGTTCTTCCATTTAATTCCCGTGTCCAGCTCAAACCGGTGGTACGTCTTCCAAATTTCTTTCCACTCTTCTTCCTCGGTGAGAATGACTCTCCTGTCGCGAGTAGAACCGCGTGTCTTTTGGGGGCTTCTCTCTGCTAACCATCTTGGGTTCAACTGATGAACCTGTTTGTGGACTTGTTGAATCGTGCCGTTGAAGCTTTGGAAGTCGTTTGGGAAAACTTCCACTTCCCACTTGAGTTCTTCCACTCCGTATCCTTCTATGGGAGCTTCTAATGCGTTTGCCTAGAACATGTGTCGCGTCAGTTTCATTTCCCTGGCTTGGCCGCGCCTTCGGTAGATTATGCTTGAACTGTACCTGGAAAAGAAGCGGACAAAGGAGCACAATTGCCTTCACGAGCACCATCTTGACGACAGTATTGGCTATCTGCAGAGTGTCAAGTCCCAATTGATATCGACTCAAGGCCCTTTGCAAAATGCGAAGTGGTGGACAACATATACACAATGAAGTAGTCAGAGTGCCGAAGTACGTGCTCGAAAACATTTTCACAAAAAAGTCATAGTTGTACTTCTTCACGCATTTATACTTCACGCGTTTAGAACTAATATCGTGAAAGCAAATTCCCAGATAAACAGGCCAGTCGGAGCATCCATCACCCAATCCATCTTGCACGCGCCTATTGTCCAACAAAACCACCATGACCGCGTGCTGTCGAAAAGCCAATTCATTCGAGGCCTCGGGGCCGTCCACGGCCGTTCATGACCTACGGCCAATGCTATGATCATATAGCGTTCATCGCAGCAGGGGCAAACATCATCGCCCAGGGGAACAATAGCCGCCGAGTTGTGGATTCCATTAGTAGCAACAATACGGACCGTATACCCAGAGTGGTTTGTGCGGGCGATAGAACCCCATTTCCTATGATAAAGTCGCAAAGCTCTCCCGATCCAGACAGTAAGTAGGTAGTGCTGCTCCATTGGGCAGAGGCGTGCGCGTCTCTTTTCAGTGATTGGCTGTGCTGTAAAGCGGTCGGGATGGCGATCCCTCGGCGCGGGCACGTTGTGGACAAGGTCGTGGCGTGGTGGTGAGTCGGCCTCTCTGGTTGGGTTTTACGGAGTAGTCCGTATTAATCCACGTGGCAGCAGTCACGATGGTTTGGTTTCCCTTACCCTTGATTGATGAGTGGACTTTTTCTTTTCTGCCCCTTTCTCTTTTTATTTCGCTTTGCTCTGAGAACTACACCAGAAATGGAATCATGGACTTGCTCGCCCCTGCGTGTCTCAGCCTCGAACCCCAAAACAACATGTCCATAATGATGTGCGTGAGAATCGACACGGCAATGCCCTTGTTTTGTGCGGCTTTGTCGTGCTCACGTTGAGACGTGCCGAAAAGGGCTGCATCATATTTTTTCCTTTTCTTGCAAGCAAAACGCGCTGCAGCAAGAGCTGTTCCTTGCTCGCCTTGGTGCTGCAGATTTTTTATGCTCCACGGTTGTAGGGGCCTACGCAGGGTGATGAATGAGCTTTGAAGACAGCGGTGGCGCGGGCTGGTCGGGCTGGTCGGGTCCCCGAGTCAAATCGCCGCCAAGTTTATTAGGCACGATTGCATGCTACTACATAATAATAATAGTCAGGCCATCAGACGAGCCTCGGTTCCGATTCTTAGGGTCGGCACGCATGTCATCGTGCTGCGGCACCAACCAATGGCAAACGCGCAATTCTACGGATTACGAGAAGTGCTTGCTTGATCGAAACCTTGTCCATCAAAACATGTGTAGCCATTCAAGCAGGGTTGCGCGCAAATCTGGCGGTGGTTGCTGGTGCCAGATAAGAAACTATAACACAGGATATTAATGGCTCCACGACGAACCAATACAGCATCGAATACGGACGTACATGTAGTATATGTACTTTCTCACCCCAGGCATAGCCAATCCCATTGACCTCGCAGCATAGCATAGCGCCCAGTTTTTTTACTCTTTCGGTACCAGAACAGTGCTCTCGCTCGGGTCGGAGTTTCGACTGCTGCCGGCCCCTTGGTATAGAGCGCCAACGTCCTGCACCACCTGCCTGCCTGACCAGTTCTTCATGACGCCCTGCGCCTTGGATCGCACTCGGATACCGTGCCAATCCGGTAGGCCGCGAAGCCACGAAAGCGTGGAGCTGAATTCGGGAAGAATAACAGTGCCGCTGCGTCCAGTAAGGACTTGCTTGACTACGGCTTCGCCCATGCTATCGGGATGAAGCGGGGGCATCAGGAAGGGATTGCCCTGGTTGAAGCCGGCGAACAAGGCAGTCTGAGTGTGACCGGGGTGGACGGTGACAGTTCGCACCTTGGGGGCATTGTAGCGGAACCTGAGCTCGTCGCCGAGACCTTCGTGAAAAGCCAACGCAGCCGCCTTGGACGCTCCGTAGTCAACCATGTCCGGGAGGCACAACCAAGCGGCAATTGACGAGACCGTGACCACCATGCCGTGGTTCTTGGCAATCATGTTGCCCAAAAATGCCTTGGTGACCCAATAGTGGGCCAGAGAGTTCACATCAAAGGTGAATCGGACATCAGCCGGCTCTGCCTCCATAATGGTCTTTCCTCGTGCGACACCAGCATTGTGAATAAGAATGCTCGGGTGGCCGACTTCGGCTCGAACCCGATCTGCTGCGGAAGTCACCGATTCCGGCGACCTAAGATCGCACTGGTAATAGTGAACTCTCGAAGCTGTTTCGAGTTTCGAGGTCAGCAATAAACAACCACTATTTTCCTTGATGAGGGAGAGGCCAATTGCGCATGGGAGCCGAGCGGGTCTAGAAGAAAACATACAAGTCTTGATAGTCATGGGCTGAACATCCAACACGACGACGGTGATGCCCTTCTCGGCGAAGCATCGCACCATGGTGGCGCCAATCCCGGCTGCACCGCCCGTGATAAGCACAATCTCTCGGGACCAGACATATTTGTCATCGACCCAATTGTTGCGCAACTTGTCAGAATACCATGCGCTGAGACGTCTGACGACGGCAAAGCAGAACAGCATTCGCAATCGTCGGGCTGCCGTGGGATGCAGGATGGACCAATCCTGTCCCTTCTTGGAGTACCGGGCGAGTAGGACGAGCGGCAGCAGGAGCGAGGGATTGAATGCGGTTCTGCGAAGGAGCTTGAGGATGACCTCGACGCTGAAACCCTCGCGGGGAATGAAGCCCTGGTGCATGGGCATGATGATCGATGAACGTCGCAGTTCCCCGGCAGGCTGAGGTTTGTGTGTGCGTATGTAGAAAGGGAGGACCAGTCCATTGAACGATTTCAGAGATGGCCTCACGCGACTTGGCCACAACAAGCCCAAGTACAGGGGGGAGGCGAGCTCCTGCTTGGCTGGTATGTGAATAGTATGCCGCGTCAACCTAGGTAGTAGGGGGGGGTCATTGCCAACATGAAGACCAACTTCCGTTGCGGGGCACGATGGGGCATCACCAGATGAGGCAAGGAGATGGCTCAATCCCTGTTGGTGTTGGGGTACGGAAGTTGATTTGATAATGATGAAATGGCTGCTGCTATACTTCGTAATCTGCGGCTGCTTTTTTTTGTCGGGGCGAGCCACCGAAACATGGGACTGGACTTCGAGTCTTCAGTGGAGCTTCGGCGTCTGATGTCTCCAACTACGTATTTTATAGTGGCCAAGTCGTCCCGACGAGGAACCGCTGAAACTTTTGACGGCAGCAAACAAGAAGACCGACCCCTCGTTGATAGACCGGGCAAGGGCCCCACTGCCATCACCAAGCCATCACCAAACCATCGCGCTGACCGGACACCGCCTCTTCTTATCTCTTCATGCCATTCAGGCATAGCCGAACGTCAGCTTCGTCATGAAAGGCACTTGGTTGCGGCGCGCTCCTTGGCGCGTGCCAACCTCGGGATGCCGCGGACGCCTCCAGAGCCTGCGGCCACCAAGCACGCAGGCTACCCTTTCCCAGCAGCTGCACCGAGTCTCAAAAGAATCAAGTTGCAGACGCGGATACGCAACTGCCAGTGGTCTTCCCGCATTACGAGACTGGCTCCGAGTTTCGGATGAAGTAGCTGATGCCGTGGCCAAGAACAAGCCGTTGGTCGCTCTGGAGTCTACGATTTATACTCATGGCGCCTTGTCAAAAGACTTGCCATTGGAGCATGAAGATCTTGTACGGAGCCTTGGCGGTATCCCCGCCATCGTCGCTATTGTCGACGGCGTGCCTACCGTCGGTGTTACGGGCCATGAGATGATTCGCATCGTTGCGACTGGGAAGGCTGCCAAGGTGTCACGTCGTGATGTGTCGTACTTGGTGGGCATGGTAAGGAGGCTCATCACTTGATATTTTCCTGTCCTGTCTTGGCCTGTGCTCGTTGACCGTTCGCTAATGTTCTTCAAGGGCATCGCTGGCCGCGCCACGAATGGTGGCACGACCATCTCAGGCACAATGTTGCTAGCCAGACTGGCCGGCATCCGAATCTTTGGTACTGGTGGCCTCGGCGGTGTTCACAGGGGTGGTGAAAGCTCCATGGATGTTTCTGCCGATCTCACTGAGCTTGGACGCACACGTGTTGCTGTTGTGAGCAGCGGTTGCAAAGGATTCTTGGATATTCCTCGCACTCTCGAGTATATTGAAACCCAGGGCTGCCACGTATCAACCTTTGCTGATGGCCGATCCGGAAAGATTGAGTTCCCTGCGTTCTGGGCCCGTGAGAGCGGTATCAAGAGTCCTTCCGTTGTCACCACGGAGAAGGAAGCAGCGTCAATCATTTTAGCACAAGAACGTCTTGGTATTGAGTCTGGGCTTCTATTCGCAAACCCCATTCCTGAAAAGTTTGCGGTGCCGTCGGAAGAGATGCGCGTGGCTGTTGAGATGGCCGTGTCGGAAGCAAATGAGCAGGGTTTCACTGGAAGCACGAATACGCCTTATATCCTGAAGCGACTGAGAGAACTGTGTGGAGACAAGGTTGTTTCAGCGAACAAAGAACTGGTCACATCAAACATCACACGAGCTACCAACATTGCTGTCGAACTGTCGCGCTTGTTGGCATCCGAGCCTCGACCGGCGAGTTCGTAAGTGGACTTTGTGGCTTTGTTCTGTGGAAGTCATTAGTTCTAACCGTAGGTAGTGCAAATGAACATGTTCCTACATTCCCAGAATCTGGGAAACCTTCAGAACCGAGTGTCATGGTTGATGCCGAGGCTGATGTGCTGGTTGCTGGTGGAGTGGCCGTCGATCTCAGCTGCGATTATACGAAATCCGAGTCTGGAGGTGGATCTCCACAACTTCACACATCTAATCCTGCGTCCATCAGCCAATCCATCGGTGGCGTTGGTCACAACGTTGCCCTGGCTGCTCTTCGGGCATGTAGTCAGACCAGAGTCAAGTTCTGCAGCATGGTCGGCGATGACATGTAAGTTGCAAATATGTAAAGGTTTCGCGGGAAAACAAAACCGCTAATTGGGATCATGCAGAGCCGGATCAACCGTTCTAGCCTCTCTACGGAAATCCGGCCTGGATACCACATATATTCAGAAGCTGGATAGTACAGAGTACCCTGGTGCTAGAACAGCTCAATACGTTGCAGTCAACGACGCAAGCAGAAACCTTGTCATGGCAATGGCTGATATGAGCATATTTGCGCAACATTCTTTCCCTGACCAATGGAGATCCACCATGGCAGCAACAAGCCCAAAGTGGCTCGTCGTAGATGGTAATTGGAGTGCGAATACAATCAGAGATTGGGTTCGGATTGGCAAGGACTATAACGCCAAGGTCGCCTTCGAGCCTGTCTCTGTTGAAAAGTCAAAGGGCCTCTTCACCCCTGAGCGAGGCATCCCCAAGCTGAATATTTTCCCACGCGCCACTGTTGATTTGGCATCACCAAACACCTACGAGTTAGCTGCCATGTACGAGGTCGCCAAGGAGAATGGCTTCCTCGACTCTTACGAATGGTTCGACGTTATTGATGCATTTGGCATGAGAGGCGCCAGAGATCGTTTTATGCGTCTCACATCCGCAGAACTAACAGATGCTGGCGTTCCCGTACAATGCGTCAATTTACTGCCCTATATACCTACATTAGTTACAAAGCTTGGTCCCAATGGTGTCCTTTACACTACCATCTTGGGTCGTGACGATCCCCGTCTAAAAGACGGAGACGCCGAGGATTACATACTGGCGAGGGCGGCGCCAAATCACCCAACGGTGGGAGGCATTTACATGAGACTGTTCCCCAGAGCGGAGACAGTTGAGAACATAGTCTCGGTCAACGGCGTTGGAGACACGTTCTTAGGCGTTTTGGTGTCCGGCTTATCGCGGGGTGGTGATATCGAGAAGTTGATTCATGTGGCGCAGAGAGGGGCAGTGTTGACGCTGAAGAGCACGCAGTCTGTTAGCCCTGAGCTTCACAGGTTGGAAGAGAGCTTAGCAAGAGCGCTTGTTTGAGTCGCCCTGAGCGGCGGGCTGTGCTTTGTTGCGTGAATGGGGCTGTATTGACAGAAGCTGGCTACGTATGCCATATTATGCATGGCCGATGAGATGAGTTATCAAATTGTTTGTACAAGGAGTGAAAGAATGATCGGTTTCTTTGGCTATCTGAAGCGTTTCGGACTACTTGGATCACGGGCAATCATGGATGCATAGATAGATGCCCTCTACTCTTCAAAAAAAAAACATTCGTGGCTCGCAAAAGACTCAGCCCATTTTTATCTTCTTGAGATACTTTGAAAAGTAACGGTTCATTGTCGCTGACGCATGAGTGTTCAAACATCAAACTTGAATGTGAATGACGATGTGGTGGTAACATTACATGGACGTTTGAGGAGAGAGAGAGTGGTCGGCCTTGTGCCAACACCCCACATGATTGGTCGTTGGCCCCCTCCGACTGGCGGGGCCTCATGCAAGGCTATCCCAAGTTTCCAGAAAAAAAGCAAAAAAAAAAAACTTCCCACTGGGCAACTTGCGTGTCCGGTCTGAAGCTGAAGCTGATAGCCCACACACACACCTTTGTCAACAGCAAACAAGGTTTTCGTCGCAAAAATGGTGAATAACGTGGATACGTGGACTTCGGACCCAGAAGGCTCAGAAAATGACCTCTCTTCGTGTGCTGGATCCGAAGATGTGATTGCCAACAAAAAAACAGCTGGTATGTTCGACAAGGATTCCGACGAAGAAGAGCTCGAGCGACTGGTCCTAGGTAATAAGGCTGGCTTCAGAGAAAGCCTATTCAAAAATGGAGTCTTTGCCGAGGGCGATGATGGCGATGATACTCAAATGGGCGACGCGGATGCCGGAGACATGGAGGGTGTGGATGATGCCGATTTGTTCGTTCTCGATACCGGCGCCGGTGGTGGCGTGACGAAAGCTGCGACGACTTCGTCCAAGACGGAGCAAGGTGGCGTACCAGCCTGGGAAGACAGCGACGACGATCGTCTAGTAGTGTCACTCTCGTCGAATTCGAAGTTGCGGAGACTCAGGACAAGACAGGAAGACGATCTCATCAGTGGCGCCGAGTACTCGAGGAGGCTGCGACAACAGTACCTGCGAGTGAATCCCGCGCCGGCGTGGGCAAGGGAGGCCAACGATGGCCCCACCAAGAGGAGAAGACGCTCATCAGCTAGCTCGGGATCATCAGGCTCTGGATCTGACGGGGAAACTTCCGCGCAGCCTCTGGAAGAATTTCTACGCGACGTCAAGCAGTTGGCCGGACTAGGGGGCCCCAAGAAGCGCAAGCTACGACCCGAAGTCATTGACATTCAAAGAACAAGAGATATCTCGGGCAAACACAAGACGTCCGTGGAGTGTCTGTCATTTCATCCTGAATACCCGGTTCTTCTGTCTGCCAGCACAGCATCTATCCTCTATCTGCATCATATCGCACCCGAAGCCCAACCCACTCCCAACCCTCAGCTCACGTCTGTCCAAGCCAAACAAGTTGACTTGCGGCAAGCCCAGTTCTTGTACCCCGAGGGCGACAAGATTTTCTTCGCTGGCCGGAGAAAGTACTTTCACCACTGGGACCTGCCGTCGGGCATTGTACAAAAGACGACGCACATCAATGGTCATCGGCTCGAGCACAAGTCAATGGAGCATTTCAAATTGAGTCCATGCGGCCGATACATGGGAATCATTGCCTCATCACGGAAAGGAGGCGGTGTCATCAACGTTCTGAACGTGACATCAATGCAGTGGATTGCGGCAGCCAGATTGTCGAGTCGACATGGCATTGCTGATTTCGCATGGTGGAAGACAGGGAATGGGATGACCATACTGGGAAAAGACGGCCAAGTGGGCGAGTACAGCATGGAATCGAGGACATTCGTTGGTGTCTGGCACGACGATGGCTGCGTTGGAGGCGTTGTCGTCGCTGTTGGCGGGTACAACGGCCCTGCTGCTCTCGGTGAAGACCGTTGGGTAGCGGTGGGCTCGAACAGCGGCATCACAAACATCTACGACAGAAGCACGCTCATCGAACCTCAAACGAGCGAGGACCTTGTCATCAAGGAGCGGCCTACTCCGACTCGGACCTTTGAGCAGCTCATTACGCCCATCACTGTCGTCACGTTCACACCAGACGGTCAGCTACTGGCGTTTGGCAGCCGCGAAAAGAAGGATGCCCTACGACTAGTGCACTTGCCCAGCTGCACTGTCTATAGAAACTGGCCGACGGAGCAGACGCCCCTAGGAAGAGTCACCTCTGTGGCGTTTGGACGACAGAGTGATCTATTGGCTGTTGGAAACGACGCGGGAAAGATAAGATTATGGCACATCAGGAGTTAGGGTTTCGCTGTAAAGAACTAAACATTTCGTCGAAATTACCTATCTAACGAAAGAGAAAACAATTTCATCGTCGTGGCCGACGTCAAAGCTTAACCTAACCGGAACATGACCACAGAGTGCGAAGCAAGTTTACATGCAGAAAACTAGCCAAAAAATAATAATAAAGAAGAACAAAGAATTAAAAGACGACGACTTGAATCGGCAACCGCTCAAAGCCATCAGCCCATAGCTAAACGCAATCCCAGCAATCATATCCCCTCCACTGCGGCGTGTTGCACACCTCCCCCTTTCCACGACACAGCTGCGCAATGCGCGACTGCGGCACGTCGACATGGCAGAAGAAGAGTCCGGAACCGTTGTCGCCCCAGGCCTTGGCCCCGACCTGATCATAGACACATTGGGTCTGGCCGTTGTCGTATTGGCCAAAGGTGATGCATTGGCAGCACCGCGTGTCCTTGCACTCTAGAGCCAGGGCGGTGGTTGCGAAGCACAGCAGAGAGAGAGAGAGGCTGCCGAGACGCATCGTGGGGGATCTGGAGAATGCGAAGTTGGTGGTTGGTTTGATGTGAGCTCTGAGAGATAGAGAGAGAGAGAGAGAGACGTGGGGTGCAAGCCGCTCAGAATACAACGACTGCTTGGATTTCCGTTCTGGAGTGAATTGGTTCGGAACTAACTGCCCAGTGGCGATTGATTTTGAAAATTGAGCCCGCGAGTCAAAAAAGACCGTCCTACTTATACTGTCGTATCGGTGAGGGGAGGGCACAATCATCGGGCTGGTGGCCCGAGTTCCCCTCTTGTCCGCGATGCACCGCGATGCTGATCAAGGACGTGGCATATTGTTCTCATTGTTCTTGCGCACCGTCCTGGCTGGCGGGGAGACAAGGGGGGGGGGGGGGCTTTCGTCGGACCGCTCGGGGGCAAAGGCAAACACGTTCCTGGCATCGAGTAGTTTGGGTCTGGTGTTGTTGGGGACCAATGAGTGCAGTCGAGGTAAAATAAATGCGGTGATGGGGGAGGTGTATTGATAGGTCCCTGGCTTGGGGCGGAGGGGGGGTTGACATAGTTGCGTTGGTGGGAACGTTGATATTGGATGAGGCGTGATGAGTAGGTAGTTTTTTATGCCTTGTCCCAAATTGTGATGGTCTGAGCCTATGTGCGGAAGTTTGCTCTCCCAGGGGCCGGTATATCTGGCAAATCCTCGTTTCAACCGTCGTCTCCGTAACTTCGTCGACAACTTCCCTGCAGTCGCAATGGGGTCGTGTAATTTCCAGACGATACCTGCAATCACTCTTCTGCCCCCACCACCCCCGACATGGTACACTTGGTCATCTTTTTTCCTTCGATAACGGAACTCTGGTCTGATCATCATCCGCAGTGGACTCTTTCCCTTGGTTTAAAAACACAGCTCAGCCGTGGCATCAATCACACCAACTCGGCATCTCCATCTTGCACCAACATCTTGGCGCTCGACCACCGCAGGATCAACACGTCCCCTTGCTCAGCCGGCAGCGTGACATCCGCGTCAGTCCCTTGCCCATGGACATCCTTGCCCGTGAGCATGCGGATGAAGACGGCCGTGTCCAAGTCGGGCGAATCAATCATGCTGATGTTGCCCGCTGTGTCGTTCAGGTTCTGGAGCTGCTGGGGGAAGGAGCCCAGGAAGGAGGAAAGATAGTGGTTGTGAAGAAGAGCCTGGTGCCGTGTCGCGTAGGCGAGCTCGGTTGGGGACAGTCTATCTCGTAGGTCCTGTGTCGAAAGGTAGTGTAGTGTGTGTTTGTCGATCTGGTATACAGCTCAGTTGTTGAACCAAAAAAAAAAAAAAAAAGTTGCCCCCTTCAGCATTCACCAACAGATGACGCACCTTGGCGATCCGCACTCTCAAGTAGCTTCTCACTAAGAACTTGTATCTTTCTAGCTCGGTCTGTATGACGATGAGGGAAAAGTTGGTCTTGGGGTCCATGTCGCCTGTCAAGTCTTCGACTTTTTCAATCTGCGCTTTGATGCGGTCGCTTACGCGCTCGAAGAGGCCGTCTGAGGGCCATCTTCCACTGGGGTGTTAGCTTGGACGCCGATTCGGGATATGAATCCAGCAGCGGTGGACAGCAACAATTGAGACTCACTCTAATAGTTCCGGGGCTGACCGTTCTGCTACCCATCGACGCGTCAGGGCTTGGAGATCGCGTGTGCTGTGGTGGATGGAACGAGACGAGGGGTCGACTTCACGGAGGATGTCATCGATGTCCATGCTTCATATGAGTTGACCGCGTTATGACATGAGTTTTTATGGCATGAGGTGAGGCGAGCCGTGGTGAGGTGAGGTGTGGTGTAGTGTGGTGAAGTGAGGTGAGGTGAGGTGAAGAGGCTGCCCACGCGAGCGAGCCACTCACTCAACGCGTTGTTTAGAGGGATCAATGGCAGTGGGGAAGCAAATCTCTGTTGTGGATGTGAGGAGATACAGATATGAAAACGGTCCTGGTTTCTACTTGTCAACTTGTGCCTAAAGCCACCTTGGCCCAGTACCAAATTACCAAATTACCAAATTCTTTGAAGTTTGACACGGCCATGTGCAAACCGGGAAAGGGCAACTGGCGCCATCCTGCCTGAAGCCCCGTGCCGAGGCTCATCCGACGTTGCATGCTTCTGCCTCTGCCTCTTTACGAGTTCAGCCATCAACCACCTGATGCATCCCGCCCTCTCACAGTGCCCATGTTTCCGTTCGCCAGTCTCCTTTCGTAACGTCTCAATTCAACAATTCATCGCACTCCGCCATCCGACATAATGTCTGACAACGCCGACGACGAGCGGGTGCCCTATGCGCAATACATCAAGTCCATTCTTGAGAAGGGCATCCTCATGGGCGCCCCTCCCATCGTCACCACCAATCCCAACAGCCTCGAGGCACAGGCCAAGAAGGTTATGCCCAGGAAAGGGTGGGAGTACATCAAGGGCGGGGCCGGCGAGTCGTCCACCATGGATGCGAACAGACTGGCGTTTCGGCAGTGGAAGATTGTGCCTCGCGTGCTCACGCCGACGACGCCACGCGATCTCAGCACCACTTTGCTTGGAGAAAAGTATGGTACGTGCTAGCGACAATGGCGAAAATGCACATTGCACATTACACGAGACGCAGAGCTGGCAATGCTGATAATACTCGCCAGATACACCCGTCTTGATGGCCCCCATAGGCGTGCAATCTTGGTTTCACCCTGACAAGGAAGTTGGCACGGCAACCGCGTGTGCGAACCTGCGCGTGCCTTACACTCTCAGCACTGCTGCCTCGACCAACATTGAGGAATTGGTGGAAAAGGTACCCCAGGGCCCGAAATGGTTTCAGTTGTACTGGCCTCTTGACGAGGAAATCACTGCTTCTATTCTCACCCGCGCAAAGTCCAATGGCTTCAAGGTCCTCGTCGTCACGCTCGATACCTGGACTCTGGCGTGGAGACCATATGACTTGGACCCAGCATCGGTGCCTTTTTTTGTTGGGGAGGGCGATGAAGTTGGTTTCAACGATCCGGTGTTCAGGCGCAAGTTTGCCAAGAGGACTGGCGGGGAGACACCTGAAGAGAGTCTTGTTCAGGCGGGCATGTACTGGTGTAGCGAGGTGTTTCCCGGCGTGAGCCGCAGCTGGGAGGATTTGAAGATTCTGAAAAGGTACTGGGATGGGCCAATGGTTCTGAAAGGGGTGTTGAGCGTCGACGATGCAGAGCTGGCTGTGAAGCATGGTATGGATGGCATCATTGTCAGCACGCATGGAGGGAGGCAGTTGGATGGTGCAATCGGAACGCTGGATGCTCTGCCCGAGATTGCAAAGGCCGTCGGGAGCAGCATCACTGTCTTGGTTGATTCCGGCATCCGGACAGGAGCTGACATCCTCAAAGCCATTGCCTTGGGCGCCAAGGGGGTGTTCCTGGGCCGTCCCGTGGTGTATGGGCTGGGGATTGATGGACGGGCTGGCGCCGAGGCCGTTATTGCTGGCCTTTTGGCCGACTTTGATCTCACAATGGGATTTGCTGGGGCCAAGACCATCCAAGATATCAAACCGTCGTTGTTGGCCAAGGTATCACATCCAGGAGACTTCAAAGCCAATCTGTAAGAAGTACTTGCATGATGCTACATTTTGTCCTGTTGTCCGAATCAACCGTTCTGAACATGAACATCGGGTAGCTGCGGAATTCCATGGGGCTCGCTAGAAGACACCTATCTACTGAATCTTTTTCGTTGGTTCATGTGCCTCTCGTCGAACCCGGTCATTTCCGTTCACAACACCATGAGTCCATTTCAGCAGACCAGAGAACAACGTCACCAGGCCGGCCGAGAATGCAAAGAGAAAAGCACGCTGGGTGGTAGTCAGAAGCCCGAATATGGGATAAGGGTACCTGGCAATTCATGTTGGCGTCATTGAACACAATGTGCCCGGGTGCTTTGCTTGAATGTCTTTTTGAAGTGCTTACCAGCCGTTTTTGCTAAAGCAAACCTCGACCCAGCACCAATAGGCAAAGGCAGATACCGCATTCAGCGACATCATGCCATACGCCGAGACCGTCCATGGCGGGCTAAACAGGATGAAATCCAGAGTCAAGAACGCCGCGGGGGCCAAGTGAAAGCCGGCATCTACCCAGATGTCGACTTGGTAGCCAGGCGGGACGACGAGGCTCGTGTCAATAACGCACATTCCCCAGTACAAAGCCGATATGAGGACCTCAAGGGGGGTGGCGGCTATTGAAATAAGGTTCTTCAACCGAAACAGTGTCGTGCCCCCAGATACGTCGGCAATGGCGGCTAGAACGAACACTGATAGTGAGAGGGCGAGACCGATGATGGTCAAGAACTGAAGGTACCATCCGTACGCCTGGGCAAAAGGTGCATCCCAAAGGAATAGACTGTGGAAGCTTTTGCCCAGCGTGGCAACCCCTAGTAAATGGATGAGCAGAGAGGCCGAGGGGGACGGGGAAGCTAAACGCTGAAGATGATGCCGAGCCATTGTTCCCGTCGACGAATCAGACAAGCCCACTAGGTTTTAAGAAAAATAACAATAAAATACAGAGGGCATCCGCAATGCTCCGCAATGCGGAAAATGTTACAAAAAAGGGCTCAGGTTTCGCCACGTTGCTGAGATTTGTTGTTGTAATCCATAGTATCGAGTATCGAGGGGTAGAGTGGCCGGCGATGTCGGGATGGATCCGAGCTGGCGGAGCCTCACAAAGAGTCACAATGGATGAGCCGTCGGTTTGATAGTGGGGCCTTGGGCCGGGTGTTCCTGCCAAGTCGCTGCACTGCAATTGATCACCGCCTTCTTCTATTATTCTTCCGATCGACTCAGCCCGCGCCCGTCACAGAACAGCGACAAGAACTCTGCGCCGTCTTGCTTCTGCTGCAGCTTGGATCATCCATCTCCCCACATCCTCCGTCATCTACAAATGGCTGACGCCGCCACTACCGACGATGACAACCGCTCACAGAAGCGCAGCCATGCCGACTTCGCAGAGCAGGATGGCTCAGGCAAGACTCTCTGGTCTCCCAAGGCATCGTGCCAATGCTCGGCTAACATAACATGATGCTAGATTCCTCTTCCGACGATGATATGGGCCCCCAGCTCCCATCCGAGACGCCCAAGAAAAAACGTCGAATCCTACCCTACGAAAGGCTCTACGTTGCAGCCCTGCCAAAGTCGGCTCGCTACTCCAAGTCACTCATGCACAAAGATCAACTGCTCTTTGTGACATGGACACCGTTGACCGAATTCCTCATAACGGCCTCTGTTGATGGTGTCGTCAAGTTTTGGAAGAAGATTGGGCAGGGCATCGAGTTTGTCAAGGAATTCAAGGCACATAGCGGCGAGATCAGATCCGTGTCGGTAAGCAGTGACGGCCGAAGTTTCGCAACCGCCGGAGTCGACGAGACGGTCAAAATCTTCGACGTGATTACGTTCGATTTGCTGTCCATGCTTGCTCTAAGCTACGTTCCCAGATGCGTCTGCTGGGTGCACCAGAAAGGTGCCTCGTTCCCACTTCTAGCTGTGTCTGAGGAGTCGAAACCCTTGATACACGTATACGATGGCCGCGGCGAGAAGGAAGTTCCCATACACACAATCAAAGCTCTCCATAGATTCCCGGTACATCTCATGGCATTCAACAATACATACAACTGTGTTGTCTCGGCAGACGAGAACGGCATGGTGGAGTACTGGCGGCCGGATGGGAGTGACGAGAAGCCTGACAACGTATTCGAATACAAGAGCTCAACCAACCTGTTCGATTTCAAAAAGGCCAAATCAATACCGACTTGTTTGACCATCTCGCCCAGCGGCAAAAGCTTCGCAGCATTTTCTTTTCCAGATCGAAAAATTCGCATCTTCGACTTCGAATCTGGTAAGCTCCACCGCACCTATGACGAGTCTCTCCAAGCCATCGAAGACATGCAGCAGGCTGGCACGGCTTCTCACAAATTAGATGGCGTCGAGTTTGGGAGGAAACTCGCACAGGAGCGAGAAGTGGATTCGCAAATGCTGCGACACAAATCAAACATTATATTTGACGAATCGGGCCATTTTATCGTCTACGGGTCCATGCTTGGCATCAAAGTGCTCAACACTTACACAAATCAAGTCGTCAAGGTTTATGGCAAGGATGAGAGCTTCCGCGCTGTCAATCTTGGCTTGTACCAGGGTCAGCCGCAGAAGAAGGGCATTGTCTCGGTCGAGATGGGGGCATCGAGCAACCCGCTGTTGCAAGAAGCGGAAACCCGAGACCCGATCCTCGTCGCGACTGGGGTCGGCAAAGCCCGCTTCTACATGTTTACCAATGATGACGGCATTTCCAAATCGACGCGCGACATCCAAAATGAGCGACCAACCACGTTGGACAACAAGAAGGAGGGCAATGCTAAGGCAACGGCGACAGGGAGTGCTGCAGTCCTCCATACCAATTATGGTGACATCCACATACGCCTCTTTCCTGAAGCGGCACCGAACACGGTCGAAAATTTCGTCACGCATGCAAAGAACAACTATTACAACAACACCATTTTCCACCGGGTAATAAAAAAATTCATGATCCAGGGTGGCGACCCGCTGGGCGACGGCACGGGCGGCGAAAGCATCTGGGGCAGGGAGTTTGAAGACGAATTTAGCAGCCTGAAGCACGACAAGCCGTTTACCGTAAGCATGGCCAACGCTGGGCCCAACACCAACGGGAGCCAGTTCTTCATTACTACAGAAAAAACGGTAAAGTGGTCACGCTGCCATCCACCACCCCAGACTAAGACCCCTGTCAGTTTGTACTAACCATTGACAGCCCTGGCTGGATGGCAAGCATACCATCTTCGGACGAGCGACTCAAGGCTTTGATGTCATTCAGAAAATTGAGAGCGTCAGGACGCACAAGGAGAAACCTGAAGAAGACATCAAAATCCTCAACATTGATGTCATGTAGATGGGAATAACACACCGAAATCTTTGGTAGCAACATGGCCCCGTTCAAGAAGTACCAAGAAATCTGGCCTTCGCCCATCGGGTCCATCTAAAGGCTGTCGAACCCAGGGGCAAGCAAACTAAACGTATTGACGGAAAAAAAAAAAAAAGACCGAGATGCTAGAACGTGCATGAAGCTTGCTGACTGCGGGTCACGCATAGCGCGGCCGCGTCCACCCGAGCGATCGGTATTTCCTGATATGATCAACGCGGCTGAGGCTATTGCGTGTGCTATATGAATCTAAACCTCCCGCCTCGGGCCTGATCTTGTAACGTTTAGCCTACCCTCTTGTTAGAAAAAAAAAAACAACGGGCTAGCAGGGACTTCTGTTGCCCTCCTCCTTCACCGCTGCCCTATTACGTCAAGCTTCATATTTCGTTCAGCCGCGCCTGCCGCTTTTCAGCTTAGAATCGTCAGTGGTTGACTCTCCGGCTTACCCCCTTGAACTGTGGTTTGTTGTCGTTGTCGCTTATATTACATTACAGCTGGGGTTTTCTCCAGTTCTGATTTTACCTGGACATGAAAGTCAAGTCAAATCATGCCGCGCCAGAAACAACCAGGCGCTCCAGAACCCAAGCGACGAAGTCGCAAAGGATGCTGGTATGTCACCCGTAGTCCCCTCCCCGAAACATCGACAACAGTCACAGTCACAGTCAAAACTGACAACTACATCAAAGGCCATGCAAAGCTCGCAAGGTAAAGTGCGGAGAGGAGCACCCCGCTTGCAAGAAGTGAGTTCCCGAGTTGTTCCGTCGTAGTATGCGCCTCTACTACCTAAACGGCAGAACCGATGTTGCTCGGAGGATTCTCCCCTGGGAAGTGTTTGTCCCGAACAAGGAAATGCTAACAAGCAAAAAGTTGTCTCAAGGCAGGCGCCATTTGCGACTACAGCGTACGACTCAACTGGGAAGGCCGTCGCACCAAACGCTCTGTACCAGATGCCTTTGCATTCGGGGGCCCAACGCTGACTACCAACCGAATTCAGTGGCATCATCACGAATTCGGCACTAGAAACGGCCAGATTTCAGAGTTGACTGTTGAGCCTAATCGAGGATTGGACGTCAGTAGTCTCTTGCACCATGAGCCAAAGCAGGTCCAGTCGACAACATCTGCCTCATCAGCAGAGCAAGACGAAGTGCCACTACCCGCCCACTCCAACCATGAGAAGCAGCATACTGGTGACACATTTGTATTCATCGATGAATCCCAGCAGCTTCATCTGGGATCGACGAAGCCGGAAGGTCACGCTGCCAAAAGACGATCGGCAACTTCAAATCGTACCAATCCGGGAAGATCTTCACACAAAAGCTCACAGCTTCATTCCCCGGCCATTGGCACCCGTCGCAAAAGAAACGAATCCTTTTCAGAGCTCACCGTGTCAAATGTCGGATCACGCCAATTGTCGACTTGTTCGACTGACCGACCAGGGACCGGCTCATCCACGACCTGGGTTTCTTGTCCTAGCACGGCCGACGGACCACTTACACCTGCAGCCTCTTCACAAAGCGATGATGTTGATCATCGTTCAACTAGGATAGATTCTCAGTCGTCGGCATCTCCTGATTCTTGTTTGTCCAGAAATGGGGAGGTTGAGGAGTCACCAACGCAGTCGGGCTGGTTGCGGGAAGAGCTCGGTGCGTGCAGGTTTCAAGATCCGCTGAGCAACTCCGATATCTATCCTTGCGGAGCTGGGGCCCTTTATGGATATGACGTAGGAAGAGCGGATGAGGATCTGCTCCAAAATGATGGCGATGACGTAACCCTACTACCTCCAGCGGCGTACAGTTTCGCACAGGGTATCGTGGGCTTTGGAGAGGAGGCACTGTCCCGACACAGGCATGGTGCGGCCGCAGCAGTCAACGGTCGCTACTATGAGCATGTGGTGCCAGTCATCATACCATGGGCATTTGAGCCTTTGCCAGACGTGTAAGAGATGCGCAAGCCCCCCCCCCCCAATGCAGTTGAACACACAAATTTGACCGGAAATTCATATAAAGTCTGAGGAAAAGTCAAATGAATCTGCTGGTAAGTACAAGCCAAAATGAATACGTCGGCCACCAGGCCTGCAACAGAAACAGCTGCTGACAAGGGAGCAATCTAATTAGTACTTTGTAAGAAAGCCACCACATCACATCCCCCCCCCCTTCGGCCCCCTGTCGCCTGTTGTGGAACGCTGACCAGATCTTGCAGCATCACTTCCTAGATCATAGTGCCCAAGGTATGTTCCACGTTTACCGTGCTGAACAGGATGTGATGTAGCTGACTCCTGTTCGCAAGTCCTGGTTCCCCACCACCATGCAGACACCAATCCGCTGAGAAGATGTATCGCAACCATGGCACTGGACAACGACGCCCTTATGAATCTACTACTGGCGTACTCCGGTATGACTACCCACCAGGGGCCAAAGCTCTTCCTGCCTCCCGTGACGGTCACCAAACGCTGACTGAAAAAGCTTCACATCGATCACAACTATTGCGATCAACCCTCCCTCAGATGCGAATGGCTGAGTGGGCACAGTCCATTTTTCCAGCTCTGAGAGGGTCTCTGGTTAACGGCTCGGCGCCCGTCTCCGATGTGGTGCTGGCTATGGCGGTGATGCTCGTGGCTTTGGAAATCATGTCTCCAGGGGCATTTGGCCAAGGTGTGTCGTGGCGTGTGCACATTGCGCATGCCAAGAGTTTGTTACTCAAACGGTTGAACCATGCCCATGAAAAGCCATCAAGACACAGCAGCAACGAAGGACTGTGGTTTATTCGGAGTTGGCTTGGGTATATGGATGTCATGGGCAGTCTCATGACTGGCCCCCGACATGATTCTGTCTGTAAGCCTCATGCTTGCTACACCATACCTGAACCTCCGGAATGCGATGACAATCCGGACGAGATAGACTGCATGACTGGAGTATCGGCCAAGTGCGCTCGGCTCCTCGGTCGAGTAGCGGAGCTATCGAAGCAGTGTCAAGGTGAACGGTTCGGACTTGACGGCCAACTGTTACAAGGGTGGTCTCCCCAGGCTAATGTGGCCGAGCAAGCACTAGCGATAGAGAGGCAGCTGCTAGAAAGTCTGCGTCAGTCGTCCCGTCCGTGTTCGCACGTCCGAGCCGGCAGCATTCACATGCGAGACTTGGCAGAGGTGGCGGCCATCAATGAAGCATTTCACTGGACTGGATTGATTCACTTGCACCGGAGAATTCTTGGGTCTCGAGCCGATCATCCGGAGGTACAGGCACATGTACGAAGCATTGTCGTGTGCTTAGATCGGCTCCGCGTCGGGACAGCTGCCGAGCTTCGCTGCCTGTTTCCGCTATTCACAGCTGGGTGCGAGGCGATTGATGAGAAGCAGCAGATCAGGCTTCTGAGCAAGCTCATGAGCGCAGAAAGAAGCGGTATGAAGCAGGTAGGCGAAACGTCCCGATCCAGATGGCCCAGTGCTAGGACACACATGATGCTGACCAGAACGTCATCGACAAGACATACTATGCCCGATTGCTACTCGAGCGAGTCTGGGAAGAAGGCCGCTCGTGGGAAGAACTCATCGGAAATGAGTTCATCGCATGAAGCCCTGGAGCGCGACACGACTGTGACGGAGCTAGAATAGATTTTTGTAGAATAGCACATCATTATGATACTTGTTCTGTTTCTTCCATCTCACACATGTCTTTGAGACGGAAAGCAAGCCACGAGTTGGGTTGGGAGATGCAGCATTTCCGCATCAGTAGAGTGTAAAGGAGAAAATATCAGACATGTCGACAAGTCCGCGGCCGGCCAATGGACGGCGGGGCAATTGACTGCGCGGCGGCGACCCGGTTTATTTTTATTTTTTTATTTTTTTTTCTCTTCAAAACACGCCATTCCGTTCGTTCCTTCTTCCCACGGACGACCCATTCTCTGCGCTCATGAATTGTCTGCGTCTTCGGCTCTCCTGCGTTGCTGAAATTCCATCTCCGCCTCTTGACGCTTCGCTTCCTCTTCCACAATGTCGGTCAGTGCAACACACACATCTATCATCCATCTTATCTTTCTGCCCATCTCCTCATCTCCTCGACGATTGCGGGGTGACTCACTAACATTGAACCTCTCCAACAAACAGTTCTTCATTGAAAACAAAAATGTTGGCAACAAGGCCGACACGGAGGACTGGAGAAGTATGTCGTGACTAAACCCCGCTTTCCGATTGGACTCTTCTTTCCCAAACAGCGCTCAGATTCGCCAGCTGTTGCGCACAGGAAAGAGGAACTGCCGCTTCCCCAAGTCTTCGTGACGCTGACCTTTGACCAACTTGGGGGGGTAAAAAGTTCGTGGCTACAACCCTCTTACTCCCCCCGACCTGCTCCAGCACGAGATTCCTCAAACTGCCGAATCCAAGAAGACCGTCATCGAGTCAAGAGAAGAGGTCGCTGCTGTCGTAAATGACTCTGACGAGCGGAAACGTCTGCTCGTCGTTGTCGGCCCATGCTCCATCCATGACCCCGAAGCCGCCCTCGAATACTGCCATCTCCTTCTTCAAGCCCGCGAGAAACACAAGGACGAGCTTCTCATCGTCATGCGATCTTATCTCGAAAAACCCCGAACCACTGTCGGCTGGAAGGGTCTCATCAACGACCCCGATATCGATGGCAGCTTCAAGATCAACAAGGGTCTGCGGCTGGCCCGCCAGCTCTTTGTGGACCTGACGGCCAAGGGCATGCCCATTGCCAGCGAGATGCTTGACACCATTTCACCCCAGTTCCTCGCTGATCTGCTCTCCGTGGGCGCGATTGGCGCCCGGACCACCGAGAGCCAGCTGCATCGTGAGCTTGCCAGTGGTCTGAGTTTCCCCGTTGGTTTCAAGAACGGCACGGATGGCTCGCTTGGTGTAGCCATTGACGCGATTGGTGCCGTGAAGCACCCCCATCACTTCTTGTCTGTAACCAAGCCTGGTGTCGTGGCTATCGTTGGAACGACTGGTAACGAGGACTGCTTCGTCATCCTGCGCGGCGGTACCAAGGGCACCAACTATGATGCCACAAGCATTGCCGAGGCCAAGGCTGCACTTGAGAAGAAGGGCATCCGTCAGAGGCTCATGGTTGATTGCAGCCACGGCAACTCGCTCAAGGACCACAAGAATCAGCCCAAGGTCGCGGCTGTCCTTGCAGAACAGATTGCCAAGGGCGAGAATGGAATCATGGGTGTCATGATTGAGAGCAACATTGATGAGGGTAAGATTGGTTTCCCCATTCCAATGGAAGATTTTCGATTGCGAGAGAGCGGCAAGGAAGAATCGGGAACCCAGCTGACAGTTGGTCTCGCAAGGTAATCAAAAGGTCCCTGCCGAGGGCAAATCAGGCCTCAAATACGGCGTCAGCATCACAGACGCTTGCATCCACTGGGTAGACACCGAGTCTGTGCTGGACCAGCTCGCGGATGCTGTCAAGCAAAGACGCCAGGTTCTTGGTGTCAATGGTCGCGCCTAGATACCCCGTTGCACAAAAGCATACAAGGAAGTAGTCGCCTTCCACGCGACTTTGAGGGAGGACGGACGAGTGAGACTGAAAGCGCCATGGTCTTGAATGTTTATGTATTTTGTTTGCCCATTGCCCTCCTTGAAACACATTTGGCTTGTTCGTTTACTGTAGTTGCAGAAGAAAGGGAAAAATTCGCAGCATAAGGATTTGGAGTTGAATAGTATGTTACAGGTACGGGCCAAAGTAACAGGGATAGATATGGATACGTGATCACTTTCCGGGATTGACGATTACTTTTGTAGCCTTTGGTAGCCTTTTTTGCGAGAAGGAGTATGTGTAATGGGACTTGTCACAATGGTTGAGAGGGCTTTCGTTTTCAGCCATTTGACTGTCGTATCAGTCCTTTTTGTGCATGTCCATTGTCCACCATGAATAAATAGCTTTGGTGGATGACTAATCAGCAGACAATTCCTGACGTGTGATGGGGATGGTATTAATACCTCTCTACCTCTCTTACTATTATCATGACCCCACCCACACTGTGCTGGCCTCATTCCCCTTGCAGCCAGCCAATTTTCGGTCGGGTCGCTCTGATTATTAACATCAGTCATTTGCCCCGTGGCCACATGCGCGCAATCTCCTGACAGGCAATACCATCGGGATACCATCGGGATACCATCGGGGGCGATCTCGCAGAGGATTTGTTTTTACACACGGATATCTCGTCTGCTACTTCATTGCGTCTCCCACTGCTCAGCTGGTAGGCGCATCCTGCTCTACCTACCCATCCCATAAGCTCATTCGCGTTGAGCTCGTTCTCGCGACGCGGCAGCCATGGCTCGACGATACTCGCCCCCCGACTCGCCGCTCTCATCCATGGGCTCAGGCTCCGACGGGTACGAAGAGGACGCCCATGAGGAGGAGAATGGCTCGGTTCGTCCGTCCAAGCGGCAAAAGGTCGATGCGCAGTCCAACACGTCGTCTGCCATTGTTCCCGAAGTGGAACACGAGGCGGTCCCCGAGCCCGACACCCTCGAGGGCCTGTCGGACGTCTCCTCCGACACCTCTGGTGATATCCCCAGCTCTCCCGTCAACGCACGGTTGGAAGAAGAAGACTTCCAGGACCAGGTGACCGTCTGCGAATGGGACGGCTGTCCGGCGGGCGACCAGGGCGACATGGACAAGCTGGTCGAACACATTCACAACTCGCACATTGAGAATCGGCAGAAGAAGTACACGTGCGAATGGAAAACTTGCAATAGAAAAGGTCTCCCTCACGCTAGTGGGTACGCGCTCAAGGCTCACATGCGAAGTCACACGAGGGAGAAGCCGTTTTACTGCTACTTGCCAGGTATATATGTGCCCGTGTTTGCCCCTTTTTTCTCAGCGCTTCTTCTTCCGCCCTTGATGCTTGCTTGAGGACTCCATGTGTGACAGTTTTTTTTTCTTTCTCATCTGCACATGTACTGAATTCCACCCCCCTGCTGCAGAATGCGATCGGTCCTTCACGAGATCGGATGCTCTAGCAAAGCACATGCGAACCGTTCACGAAACCGAAGCTCTACGGCCATCAGATCCTGTGCCCAAGTCGATGCAGTCAGGCCCCGCCGGCAAGTCCAACAAACTGAAGATCATCATCAAAACACCACAGTCGCACGGCGGCGGCGGCGATGACGAGTCTGGCGAGGCGCTCAACGGTGACTCGGGGGGGGCGTCCGAATTCTTCACAGTCCTCCCAGGGGAATTATTCTCATCGGAGGAGCTCTCCTTTCCGGTCGACAAGCTATACCGCAAATGCTACTGGGAACTGAAATGGGCCGACGAGGTCGGCGATGCGCTCAAGAAGGAATGCAAAGAGTGGGAGGAGGCCTACTACAAGGAATGGCTGGAGAAGGAAGTGTTGCTGTCGCAGGTCATCCAGAGCGAAGTAGACTGGCACGACCGCCGCAAGGCGATCCTCGAGGGCACCGCCGATGTTCAAATCTCGGGCGTGGTGGACTTCAAGGACGGCGAGCAGAGGAACGGCTTGAAGAGCGAGTCCAACAAGGCGCAAGCTGCTGAAGCATAGCATTCCCCTGGGAAGGGAGCGGGAGCGGGAGCAGGGCGTTACAGGGCGTCGATTTGTACCATGTATCAAGTGGATTAATTAGATGAGCGTTTGATGCAGCGCACACGAAAGGATTGCTCCTCTAGTCCGTACCTCCGTACATGACTGATGAATGTGTGCATGTACATCTGCGGCGAGTCGTGTGTTGTATCACATCACATTACGTCATGGTTCAGTCCAGCAAAGGGGGAATCCTCGTTGTCATTTCATCTTCTCCTTCTCCGTTTGTATCCCAGATGAAAAAAAAGAAAAGGAATGCTTTACGGTTCATTTCTACCCATTTCCCAGGGACCGACCCGCCACTCCGACCCGACCCGCCGATGTCGCATGTAACTAGTGGGGGGGGGGGGGGGGGTTCTACCGTCCAACCAAACTTGCTCCATTTCCAAATCCACCTCGACATTCCGCTCAACGCCCTCCTTCTCCTACTGAAACAATCTCCCCGCAAACCTGCTTAAAATCTCACATTGACACAAGACAAAAGGGAAGGGAAAAAAAAAAAATCGCCACTTGCACGAGAACCCCCGCCATGAGCGCGATCCTCTCCGTCGACGACCTCAACGACTTCATTTCCCCAGGCGTAGCATGCGTCCGGCCGGTCGAGACTCTGCCCGCGGGGCCCGCGGGGCCCGCGCAGAACGACGAGGCCGGTGTCATTCTCGACGGCACACCCGCTGCGCCGACGACGCGCGCCGAGGCCGCGCAGATATCGCTCACGGACTGCCTTGCGTGCTCCGGGTGCGTGACCTCGGCCGAGGCCGTCCTCGTGAGCCTGCAGAGCCACGCGGAGGTGCTGGCTACGCTGGACGGCGCGCCTGCGCTGAGGGTGGTGCGGGCGGGCGGGGATCGGGCCTGGGCCGTGGACGGGCTGGAGGATGAGGATGCAAAGCTGTTCGTGGCCAGCGTGTGTCCTCAGACGAGAGCCAACCTGGCGGCTGTGTGGGGGCGCCGAGCATCAGAGCGGCAGGCAGGCATCATGATGGACAGATTGCTGCGCGGGGAGAAGGGGCTGGCGTCGGGGGGCAAGCACAAGAACGGCTTTGCGTGGGTGCTGGATACGAATGTCGCGAGGGAGGCGGCTCTTGTTCTGGGCGCCGACGAGGTGCTCGGGGCGGCGCCCGCAGCGGCGCCATCTACGCGGCCGCCGCCGATATTGTCGTCTTCGTGTCCAGGATGGGTCTGCTATGCAGAGAAGACGCATCCTCATGTGTTGCCGCACTTGTCCAGGGTCAAGTCGCCGCAGGCTTTGATGGGCACCATGCTGAAGACAACACTGAGCCGCAAACTGGGCATTCCTCCGAGCAGGATATGGCATCTCGCCGTCATGCCGTGCTTCGACAAGAAACTGGAAGCGAGTCGCGAGGAACTTACGGATGAGGTCTGGGCCGGCTCCGGACTGCCAGGCCGGGGAGTTCGCGACGTGGACTGTGTCATCACAAGCAAGGAGATTCTGATGCTCGCTGAATCGAGAGGGCTCGACTTTTTTAATATTCCTTGCGATGCTGCTGCTGCTGCTGCTGCTGCTACTGCTTCTTCACTGGCACCAGTGCAGCAGCCGTTCCCCGATACGATTCTACATGATTTTCTATTTCCACCACGGCCACCCAGACAGGTCCCCCGTGCTGCAGGGACCTCGGGAGGACTGCTCCATCACGTCCTGCAATGCAAAGCTGCGCGGATACCCGGTGCTGAGATCCAGACCACCCGTGGCCGCAACGCAGACGTCGTCGAGTTCGTGGTGGCCGTCGATGGTGAGCCCGTGTTCAAGGCGGCGCGGTACTATGGCTTCAGGAATATCCAAAACCTGGTGCGCCGGCTGAAGCCTGCCCGGCCGTCCCGGATGCCGGGCGGGAAACCCTTCGGCAGCGCTCGGCGACCAACAGGCAAGTCGGCCTCGCTGGAGTATGGCTACGTCGAAGTCATGGCTTGTCCCGGTGGCTGTACCAATGGTGGTGGCCAGGTCAAGGTCGACGATCCAGTGGTCTTGGCCCGGAAACAGTTCCGGGGGAAACCTGGTCCCCAGGAACAAAAGGAGTGGCTGGCCGAGGTTGACGAGGCATACTTCTCGTGTGAGGAACCGGATGGCGCGACACAAAACGGGCCTGTCGATGGCCAAGATTCCCGAAGCGACGATGTGGTTGGTGGCATCTCTCGCTCATATATACATGATACCCTGGCGTACTGGTGTGAGGTCACGGGCATAAGCATTGACAGACTTGCATTCACGACTTATCGCGAGGTCATAAGCGATGTCGGAAAAGGGACAGAAGCCGAAAATGTGGTTCAGCTAGCTGGAAAAGCAGGAGGTGGCTGGTAGTGTAGATCGGAGCGTCTGTTTTTTGTGTCAAGTGAATACTAGAGAGAGAATTGCATTTCTCATCTTCCCTCTTGGCAGATAGAAGAGCACCGTGTAGACATGAATGCGACTGTCATGACTTTTGAGACACCACGGGAAAATCAGCTGCCTCTGTTGCCGCGACGTGCAAATCCGAAACCGCCGCGTCCACTGCCGTCAGGTCCTCTGGGCGACCGTATGGCCTGTTGTTGTAATTGTTGTTGCTGCTGCTTCTGAGGCGGCAGCGACGGCGGCTGATACTGCGATTGATGTTGATACTGATCATGGGCGAGGGGACTCGCCCGCATAGATCCGTCGCCTTCTCCTCCTCTGCGCTGTTGCGCCATTGAGTCTGGCTTCGGCGAGAAATTAGGGTCGTAAAGCTCTCTGCCAGCGGTATACTGATTTTTCGCCCGCCTCATATCGAGCTGACCTCTCCCATCTTGATTATTCGTATTGGTCCCCCGTCCGCCCCCTCTCCCACGGCCTCTACCCGAATGCCGACTATCTAATCTCGGCGGCGTGACAGTTCCTGGCGAGGACCCCCTCGACGAAGGATTTGATTCCCCGAATATCTTGGCTCGGGCTTCATCATACCGACGCTGTCTCTCTTCCAGGTCTCGTTTCTGCTTTGCTCGGATCTCCTCCGCCGTAAGAGGCGGCTCCTTCTTATTTTCCGAATCGTCGTCGTCTTGCAAGGACAGCTGGGACATTCCGCCGGTTACGGGATCGCGTTTCGCTATGACCGGTTTCCGCGAGAGCACCTTGACTTGGGGTTTGAAAGAGGTAGTCAAAGGAACGGTGCTGCTGGCCTCAACGTAATGAAATGTTTGTGGTGTTGAGTCTCTGCACGCATATATTCCCAATTCGTCATCACGTCAGTAGGAAACAGGAGAGGGGGAAACAACAACATGCAAAGGAGAAGAAGAAGAAAAGAAAAACATTTTGCTTACGCGGACTCCCACATCTTTCGATTCGCTTCCTCATGCTTCGTAATGCGCTCTGCCTTTGTCAATGACGGCGCCGGCTGCAGTGACGCCCCTCCTCCGTGTTCGGTCTCGTCCTCCTCCTCGATCGCAGCCCTGTCAGCTTGCGTCTCCCAATCATCCTCCCAGGCATCTGGGACTGCTAATTTCTTCATCTTGAAGCCCGCCGATGTGCCGGGTTCAGCGGGCCAGGAACTGGTGCAGACCCAGGCTGAATCTACGTCTGGTCGTCTGCCTCCCTCTGGAATATGTAGAATGGTGGGAAGGCGGGCAGCGAATCCTTGAAGAAAATTGCTGGAGCCGGATGGTATATGTAAAAGAGACTGTTCGAGCGAAGCGTCGAGCAGAAAGAGACCGCTCTTGAGTTGAATTTGGGAGACCGAAGCCCTCCCCCCCCCTCTCTCTCTTTCTCTCTCTTCTCTCTCCCTCTCTCGCAGTGGGGGGATAAAGTCCAGTTCACTCTGCCTGGATGGAACAACAGGTCAGCGAGGCCGCTTTTTCTCAGGGTTTGGCGACTGCACGCTCGGGTCTGGGTGCGCTATACTTGCGTATGACGCCTGCCAGACGCCTGCCACGGGAAGAAAAACAGCATTGACAATTTGCCGCCAGGGCAGCATCGTCTTCTCTCTCGCGCGGCCTGGAGTCGCTGTCCAACTGGTCGTTTTCGGGGACAGCGGGGGGGGGGGAGCGGGGGCCGGGGGGCCCAGGTTGCCAGGCATGCATCATCATGTCATGTGGCGGGGAAAAGCAACGAATGAGCTCGGGCTTGTAATTCGTAATTACATTACATACGGCGAACCACTGCGACGGACATCATCTACTAGTAGTAACGGTGCGGCAATGTCGTGGCAATCAGCCATGGTTGAGACTCCGGCAACTACTTGATGATTTTTGTAGCGCGCGTACATCCGTCTGCCGTACTACTTGCCCGCATCCGAAAGACGTGCATGTATCGAAATCCTTTCGTGGCCTGTAAGTAATGTAATAGGGCCGAATGTTTCCATATTCACAGGCCGTGTGGCTCAATGGCAGAGCGTCTGACTACGAATGGCCCGGAATTGCCATATGTTATCAGAAGGTCGCAGGTTCGACCCCTGTCTCGGTCACTGTATTTTTTTCCCTCTCAGTTGCGCCCTCTTCCGATTCTCATTAACACTTGGAAAATCATTGTATTTTTTGCCTGTAAATCTATGACCTTTGTGTTATCTATTTCAATAAGCTTTCAAGCTTTTCTTTTTCTCTCATAGAAAGAGAGTGCTTACGAAACATGCGCTTATTGCTTATCGCGTTAATATTCCTAATAATATGAGCTATAGCCCTACGTGTAACTTCACGGTGTAAGGCACTAGGCTTGGCCTGCGGTGTTACGTGCTAGCTCTGCACGATAAGGGGTCGAATCTATTAGAAGGGCTAACGGATTTGACGGGTCGTAAGTTATACTAATCTCACTTGTAAAAGCTACTATACGGTGTAACATGTAAGGTTAGAAGTAATTTAATTCTCTACTTTAAACTTGCTATATCTGGCCTTATAGCAGTCTCCTATGACCGTGTGCATTCTGCCACGTAACATGCGGGCACGACAGGTCGCCGTGGCCTTAGATTATAGCGGATATACATACTTTAACAGACCTATCTGTATATTGCCAAAAAAATAGTGATATATAGTATTATCTCAACCTATATTTTAACATTAATAAGAAAAAAGATTTTGTTCCCTGGACACTATTAACATAGATAGATAACATGTATTAAAAATCAAAAATATGACCGAGACAGGGGTCGAACCTGCGACCTTCTGATTACATAGTCTTGTTGTCTTATGACATCAGTCGTAGTCAGACGCTCTGCCATTGAGCCACACGGCCTTTTTTTCTTGTGGAGGCCGCACCTTATCCAGTACTAAGGTCTTTTGACTAACAGCTAGCATATTATCAAAATCTGTTCTTACCCTATCTTACATTCTATGACAGTATTATAATTTAACACCTAAATCCTTTGTGGATGCTTAGATTTCAATACTGTGTTACCAGTGCAGAAACCCTTGTAATATCCCTAACAGCTTCAAGGTTACGAACACACGGGTCTGCAAGGTTAGAGCAAAGTCAACGAACTTTGTGGCTGCATTAGCGCAAGATAGTCATAGTTCGCGACCGCAGTTGAACTTGCATCCGTTCGAGTTTTACTCACAGTATTAATTGACGTGATTTCCCCTCCCTCTGCGACTGTGACGTGTCCCCCCCCTCTCTCTATTTTCTCGCACTTAACCACTAGTACCGCACAAAAGAAAACAAGTCTTATTGACCACCTCAATCTAAGTACTCTCTGCACTCCATCCCTGATTCACGGCACCCACATCACCAGGTAGTACCTGTGTTACCAATTGACTAATTAACCCCTAACCGGACTATAGTATGGCCAAGGTCTAAGGATGACCACTAGGCTAAAGAACTATAAGGAAGTAAGGAAATAAGGAGAAGACACAAAGGAATTTACGAAAAGTAAGGATTGGGGTTGATGTCACCGAGGGATAATGAATGCACTAGTGCAGTCGGGTCTGTTGTATTCAATGTGATAGATAAGTTTTTCAGGTTCTAACTAAGGGTTTCGTGGCCCAGGTGCAGGTTTGAGGGGATCGCGAGTCATGTGCATGACTTGCGTACAGATGCACCCAATCACAGCGCAGCATCAGTGCGCATGCTCCCCTTTCCCCTGTGGTCCGCCCAATAATCCGTAGTTGCAATAACTAGTCTATATTCCCTTTCTCTTTACTTTTTATAAATTCCTCCTCATTTTCTTACTTCCTTTTGGTTGGGATTCTGCTCACTTTCTAGGAGGTGCTTATAGTTCTTTAGCCGGAAGTTACTGCAGGAAACACACACACCTGTAGCCTCGCAAGCAAGTTTGGCTCCGCTGGGGTGGCGTGGTGTTGACCTGATGAATCCATGACCACAGCCACAGCGCCACTTACCCCTCTGTTCACGATCTTCCAGCACGTTCCTGCCTGCAATTATTTTGGCGGGGCAATTGTGGGCTTTAGCCGCCGCCAATGCTTGCAGGATGTATGTGTTGGCGGGGTATGTCAGTGAAGTGGATGAGAGTGAGAATGGTGAAAGGCGGGGTTGATAGATGAATTGAGTGACGAAGGAATTCTGGTACTCTGAGGTTTACTATTAGCATGGGTCATGGTGAGAACAATATAAGAAGCAAACAAGCTCGATAGGAATTCGTCGGGATAAGCAAGTAAAGCCCAAGCGTGCTTGAATGTGGTAGGCTACCCGTGCAGCTGTGCAAAAACTTTGGCTGAAGCGCGTACTGGAGAATAATTTGTTCGTTGGGACCGATAATCCGCTCGGGATCGGCTGAGAAATGTTGGACGCACCTCAATCCCGCTGTAACGACTTCTCTCGCTCCTGGCTCCGGTGGCAAGTTGAGCACGTGCTAACATAACCAAATAGCACAGGCCGAGTGGGCCGGTTGCGGGATCAAGGGACGATTCGATCCGTCGTTGAGGACGGAAAAAAAAGGCTAACCCCGAATCTGAATTAAGCTTCTGGCATCGGGTCCATGGACGTGGCTGTCGAATTGATCCAACATGTCGTATTGCGGAGGGCCAGGACCAGGACTTTAAGAATATCCCGCAATCCTTAAAGAAAAACTTGGCTTGCGGATGCGTGGATACGGTTGTGGCTGGTCGTCCTTTGATACTATAAAAAAACCTATAAACAAGCACACGATTCCTTTTGCTTCCCACACGATGTCCTTTGTCGGTCGCTGATGTGTAGACAAGAGACAGGGCATGGATGTGAAGGAGGCTTCCCTTGCGGAAGCTTAGCATAGTGTCGTCAACGAGCGGAATGGGGTGGATCGAGTAGGCTTCACTGTCGGCTTCCCAGTGTTGGCCAGAACCTATCATCTGACGGAAGACGGTGTGGCGGCTGGGAAGTTGATTCCAAAGCCCGGCAAGCAGTCGTCTTGCATCAAGAGGGGATGACGGAATCCGGGACGAGAAACAGTGCACACTGCACAGTAAATGTCAAGGCAGAAAGCTTTGGGCCAACAAGTGGCCGTCATAGTCGTGAGTTCGGGCAGAGAAAGTCCTGTTCTGGTCTAATCTGATGACTGCATAGCGTTTGAGGATTGAAGGAGCTGTTGTCATCATCCCCTTGTCGCACAAAGGTCGCGGCGTAGAGGAGCAGGTGAGCAGATGATGGAGAAAGATGATGGCGTACGGAGTCGATCAAGATCGTTGATCATTCATTGCGAGGAAGGCACAGGGCGGCAGGGAGGGGGACCGGGGGGGACGGGGGGGGGGACTGGGACTGGGACTGGGACTGGATGCAACGGGGCAGTCAGTCTCAGCGAATGCGGCCTACATACAGACAACGCTTTGCTTATGTATTATTGCGCTCTGGCCTGCCCCCCCCCCCTCACCTCTCTACTGTCCCCAGCGGGTGGCCAGGCGAAGAATTCCGCCTCGTTCCCAAAAATGTTTTCCTGTCCAAAGCACCCTCTCTTCGCCGCAACCTACAACGCTTCTTCTCACAAAGCAAATTCATCCGAAACCTACGCACTCTGCTGTTCGAGCATCGGTGAGCATCGGTTCAATCAACCATCCTGCCGTCGATATTGGCCCTGTGGCGTCCAAAACGCCTTACAGATCAACCCTCCCCTCGTCCTCCTCCCATCGTCCTCCTCCCCTCGTCCTCCTCCCTCGCCTTCTCGTTTGCCAACCTCGACTAGCTTTTGAAGTTGCACGTTGCACCCACCAGGCAAGGCAGCTCACACGAAACGACCGTCATGTCGGGCACCGAGAGCGCCCACACTCAAGCACATGGAGGTGCGAACGCTGGGCATGGGCATGGGCATGGGCATGGGCATGGACATGGGCATGGCAGCTCCAATGGCTTCGACCTGCTCCGAAGGGCCACTCAGGCTATGATGTCAAAGTATGTAACTGTGCTTCTTTTCTTCTTCTTCTCTTTGCTTTGCCTCGCTTTTCCGAATGCTCCCGATGCCCCCATTCTCCAAGTCAGTCTTCAGCCCGTCACCAGTGTGCCGTTGTTTCCGAGAAGAGACGTTACGTACGGATGACTCCATCTGTCCTGTCCATGCCCATTTCTCATCGGCAAGGATGGCGAGTGTGCACCTGGCCCGAGGGATGGGGGATTACGGATTATATGATGCCATCAGCACGGTCGGTCTGCAGAGTCACTTCTGGCGCCCGAGTGGGCAGCACGAGGCACGATGCACCACGATGCACCACGATGCACGATGCACGACGCACGACTCACGACGCACGACTCAACACGAGGCAGCCTTGCGCCTGGCTCCGTCCATGGCCGGCCTGTCTGTGTCTGTCTGCACCGCAGCGCAGCACACCACACGGAGCGAGCTTCTGTCCAACGAGTCCAAGCTCAACCAAGCCTTTTAAGTTTTTGACAAACCCCCACTCCTGCACATGGTCGCGCCGGCGCAAAAATTCGGTTCACCCATCTCGTCATACCCTTTTTGCCCTGCCCATGCATATCGACTAGATTGTACATCCGCTGTCGGGATTGCTTCCACACGGCCTTCTCCGAGTCCAATTTTTCCTCTCCCCTTCAGGTTGCCTTATTACTTTGCCTCGATCGGCTGTTTCTTTCTTTGTATCCGCCTCAGCAATAGTAGTTCCGGGCACAAGCAAAGAGTACTTGTGATCTGATACGCACCTCGGACCGCGGCCTCACAGTTTGCGCCCCTCGTTGAAGCAGCTTCTTGTTGGCAACCGCCATGTTCTAGGAGGGGCTTTCCTCGTCCAATTTCTGCCAGAACGCCCATCCACGCGAGGCATTCATTGTTTTGTCGATTTGAGCCGCGCTCTTCTTTTTTTTTCCTTTCGTCTTCTCTCATGTCCATTATTCCGTCCATCTTCTCGTCGTTTTCTCTTCGGCAATTTTCGACTTCCCATCTTCACATTGGTACCTGGTACCTGAATCGCGATAATGCAAGGTGTTGACCCATCATCCACCAGGACCGCCGCCGACGAGGAGGCAGCGGATCATATCGGCATTGACACACCACGGTCTGGCGTAGCCACCCCTCAACCTGACCTCCACGACAAACGTCTGCCAGGGATCATGAGCTACTTCAGCCAGGTTCGTCAAGACCCTTCTGCAACCGATTCCTCTACTTGTCCTCCCGTTATCCCAACGTCTGCGAGCTCCATCGCGGATCAACAGTCAGATCTGCCGATCCCGAGCACCTTGCCATCCTTGAACGAGCGGCCACAGAGTCCCACTACACAGGAAAAACTACGCTGCAATCCAAGGGTTCCAGATTGCCGAATGCCTGTACAAGTGGATAATAAGCTTGATATTGCTTCGGGCGTCGCCTCGTCTGCACAGATGGCCTCTCACTCATACCCAACACCTCCTTCCTCCCAACCATCTCATTCAGAAACCTCGTCATGTAAAGGCCTATGCCTGGAAGGTAGAGAGACGGCCAAGTCGAGGTCTGGTGCCACTCCAGTGCATGAGAACCGCGCTGAGGCTGCCTGTCAGGCAACTTCGGCCTCTGCCTCCAAGAAGCCGTGTGAAGCCGAGCCGGCTTCTTCTGCTTCTCAACTACCACTCAATTCATCCTCATCACCATCGTCCTGCAAGCATGATTCCTCTACAACTTCCGCCCCAAGTAAATGGTTTTCGCTCGAGGGACTTGGAGAGCTAACTCGTGGTGTCATATTCAAGAGCGGTCCGCCGACTCCCACGAGAGCCTTGTCTGCTGCTCACTCTTCGCAGTCAGACGGCAGAGAAACACCGGGCAGAACTAGCAACGATGGAACGGAAACAGCTAGCGGGACGCAGACTCCAAGAACAGCCAGCGTCCAGCCTCCTGCCCCGAAAGGCAAACTGGCCATCAAGATCGCCGAAGCGCGCGGGTTGCGCAAGTGTCGAGATCCTTATGTCGTGGCTGTATTCCAACGGAGCGAGCTCATTTCAGGTGGACCACGACTAATCGAAGAGGAGGACGCTCTGAGTAGTACTCCGTCGGGACTCGGGGGCATTCCCATTCAGCGCCAGGGCAGCGACTCGGGCCGTCCTCCCATGGCCATCCCAATGAGGAGCCGCCAGAGCAGCAACACCAGCATTCATGATCATAATACTTTTCGAAACCGCACCGCTCGGTCACCCTTGACGAATCCGAAATGGGACGCCGAGGCCGCCTTGTACGTTGAAGAGTGGTACGGAGGTGACTCGCGAGAGCCTACCAGAAGCGCTAACTCTTGGTTGCACAGTGACGTCGTCGATACCGATATGTTGGTCGATATCTCAGTTTACGATCATGCCGCCACTGGCGAGGAATTCCTCGGCCACGTCGATTTCCAGGCTGGAAGAGATGTCGACAGAGCTGTGAGAGGGTGGTTTACGCTACGCGGCCATGCGGATACAGTTGCCGAGAACGCCCCTACCGGCGAAGTATACGTTGAAGCCTTTTATCAAAGATCAGAAAAGAAACACTTTGGACCAAGTGACTTTGAGATTCTGAAGCTCATCGGTAAAGGTACCTTTGGACAGGTCTACCAAGTGCGAAAGAGGGACACCCAGCGAATTTATGCCATGAAGGTGCTGCAGAAAAAGGTTATTGTACAGAAGAAGGAAGTTGCCCACACAGTTGGAGAACGCAATATTCTTGTGCGGACGGCTACCTCGGACTCGCCTTTTATTGTCGGCCTCAAGTTCTCGTTCCAGACACCTTCCGAGCTCTATCTGGTCACCGACTACATGTCTGGTGGCGAACTATTCTGGCATTTGCAGAAGGAAGGGCGATTCGATGAGAGACGCGCCAAATTCTACATTGCTGAGCTGATACTGGCCATACAACACCTGCACAACAACGACATCGTGTATCGCGACCTCAAACCAGAGAACATCCTGCTCGATGCGAATGGCCACATTGCGCTCTGTGACTTTGGTCTGTCCAAAGCGAACCTGACCAAGAACGACACCACAAACACCTTTTGTGGCACGACCGAATACCTTGCCCCCGAGGTTCTCCTTGACGAGTCTGGATACACCAAAATGGTCGACTTTTGGTCATTGGGTGTATTGGTCTTTGAGATGTGCTGCGGTTGGAGCCCCTTTTACGCAGAGGACACCCAACAAATGTACAAGAACATTGCCTTTGGTAAAGTCAGATTCCCCCGCGACACACTCTCGCAAGAGGGCCGGAATTTCGTCAAGGGATTGCTTAATAGAAATCCAAAGCACAGACTCGGCGCCACAGACGATGCTGAAGAGTTGAAGCGACATGCATTCTTTGGCGACATCGACTGGGATCTATTGACCAAGAAACTCATTACTCCTCCTTTCAAGCCCAAGCTGAAGTCGGAAACGGATGTGTCGTACTTTGACCCCGAGTTCACCACAGCCTTGGACCAGAACGGTTCCCTCAATGAGCGAGCTGCGGCTCTGGCACGTGGCTATGCTACCTCTACGCCGCTGTCTCCTTCTGTCCAAGCCAATTTCCAGGGCTTCACCTTTGTGGACGAGAGTGCTTTGGATGATCACATGAGAGATCGATTCAGAAATGATGACGAAGACATGGATGACGCTCACACAAACAATGACGAAGATGATTGGGATAATATTGCCGACATTGATCCACGGAAAGCAAATCGCATGAGTGGCGTTGTCAAAACGTCTAGCGCAGACGAACACATGGTGGGTGGTGCTCATTTTGATGTTTGATCGATGTTTGAACAGGGCTATTTTTCATAGCCACTACATGCCAAAGAAAGATGGCAAATCTCAGCGCATGTCACCAAGTTTCATACCACGTAATATCCTTTCCGTACCCCCATTTTACTATTCTAAACAGTTTCTCTTCCAGCATAAAACGGTTACTTGGTCATACTGCATTTGGGGAGGCCTGGCTGTTTGATTTTTTTCTTTTTTTCAATCACCGGCTACCGTATTGCCGTTTGATGCCGTGTGTTTTTGCTTCCGGTTTACTTGCTACCCAATTTTTTTTGTGGTTTTTTTTTTTCGTGTCTGTGCGTGTGCGTGTGTATGTGTGTGTGTGTGTGTGTGTGTCGTTGATATTCATACTTTTTATTGTTGGTTCAATTGGCATTGCTTGACAGGAAAACTAGCTGGAGGCTGCTTGGCGTTTTCGTTGCCTTTTTTCCTGTTGTCACTGGTGTCGAAGGAGATACCGTCGCTAACAACGATTGACTCATTGTACATACGGGGGTTATTTTCGCCCGGCTTTTACTGAAAGTCAGTAAACTGGACACCAGAAAGAAACACTTTGGGAAGTAACAAGAGGGTGCAACTGCTGCTCGCTGCTCTGTCATGTCACTCTGAGGTTAGCGGCATCAAGAGAGGGAGGCATGGTCTTATGTATGTATGTGAACAATGATATTTTGCGGGTTGGTGATTTTTGGAACACCCAAGAGCATAACCCCTCGTTATGGCAACAAAGAACGTTTTGATAAATGCCTGATTGTTAGCACCCGGCCTTCTCCAAGACGAGAAAAGGAAAGCAAATCAAAAGTTTACAAGTTCAGTTCCTGCGAATAATCAAGAGCGAGATGACGCTCGACTAATGATGGTATTTTGTCTTGGACTCACGGCCGGCCATGCAACTTACGGCATGCCGTATATTTTGGCATTCCTCTGGCCCGTCAGCAAATTAAGCTCATGTCCGTTAATGGCATGAAGATGTCTATTATATTACAAAAAAAACACCACTGCCCTATCGTGGCTTACGTTAAGAATAAAATCCCGGTCTGCACGCTACGGTCACGCTGACATGACGTGAAGAACCACGTTCCTATGTAAGCTGTCTTGCCATCTCCAGACGTGAACACTTGGGGGTATCAAAAACGCTGATTTATCAGTGCAGCAGGATCATTATGACTTGCAGGTATCATGATGATGGGGCTAGGTTTTGAAACAAAGGGGTACGGAAACACGGGAGTCACCCGATGATATGTCGGGCACTATCTTGTCATGGTGCTTGGAATAGTAGAAATGCTAGCACGTCATCATGCAAAACATGGGTGCCAATTGTTCCCGAGCATCACATCAATCGCGAGACGTGATGATAATCTTGGCCACACAAAGGTAACTCGGGGTTTGAAATTGCCTTGTCTGTTTCGCATTCGCAATGATGAAGTCCTGCGCCTAGTTGAGGCTTGTAAAGAGGTAAATGTACAATAGGATTATCGACCGACCACATCCACCTTGACCACCCCTTACTCTGTCTTTCTCCTGCCTTTTTTTGAGCCGGCACACGTCTCTCGACGAGTTATGAGCCGCCCATTGTATGTGGGAGAGGGAAAAATAACAAAAAAAGAAACCCCCTCCCCCCCCCCCCCACTTCGTTGCGCTGGTCTTTTGCGTCGGTTCAGCCCCAGACACTTCATCCAGGCCTACTTGTTTCCTCATCTCTCCACAACTTTATTGGAAGTAAATGGTCTATATCAGTTTTTTTCGCAGATCCGATGCCACTTTAGTGGCTGGCTGCGTCGTCATCCTCGGTCTCGAGCCAATCGGGAAGAATGGCAGCGCCGCCCTGGCTTTGGGTGGCATCCTGTCCCTCAATCTCGACAGCCATGCTCTCGTACTCCTTCAGGTTGCTGGCAATATCGGACTCTTCGGGAGAGGCAGGCGTCTTGGGCATGACGAAAGTCTGGACGTGGCCATCGGCATCGGACTCCTTCACAGTAGGCGTCTTGTAGGCCTTGAGCTCCTTTAGGTAGAGCTCCTGAACGAAGTCGGCTAGAAAGACGAACGTTTGTCAGCAAAACATTGGCATCCATACGACAAGGTTCTATTCTTGACGACATGTTTCAGTGACGGCCAGGCCACCCTTTTTTTCGACTCGTGTCACCCGTCTTCAATCATAGTGTAGACAAGACAAGCGTCTCTATAAAAGCGAATGTATCATTCGTTTTGGAGTCAAGCTGCCTTTAGGAGAGGATGTGCTGTGTTGAACGAAAGCGGAGATGCGTAACCCGTGACGCGGATGATCTGACACGGATGACCACATCATTCCACCGAGGGCCGCAGTAACGTGTCGAAAAGGGTCGATATGGGCGAAGCCGAGAGCAGGAGAACAGAATGACATCGACCTTCATTCTTACCTTTTCGGGAAATGGTCGGAGCAATGAAGCCACGGACCTGAATGACATTGCCTCTGGCAACTCGAGCGACGGCGGCAACGGCCGAGGTGGTGCGCTTTTGAATCGGTCAGTTGGAGCTTCCATCGAGTGCCGTGGCTGGCTTGCGGCCACCATGGCAGCGATCGAAAATGCTAGAGAGGAATAATTGTGCACTCACCGTGGCCCTGGACAGTTGGCTGAGCATTTTGAATGGCTGAGAGTTGCTCAATGGGGAACCCTGAGATGGGGGCGGGGAGTATGGGCTGAGTGTTTTGTGAAAATCGTGATGTCGATTTCCCGGGGCTGCTGGGTCGCGGCACTGTAATTGCTGCCTCAGGCGTGACTGGCTGGCTGGCTGGCTGGCTGGCTGCAGACTACGGATCAAACATCCAGCAATGCAGCTTGCATCACGTGACCTGCTCTCCAGGCAATATTGGCAGCAACGCGGAGTGGTGATGTAATTTTGTCGCGACGACTGCGTTTTGATTGGCAAGCGACTTCAGCTACAACGGGGCAATCTTCCTCTTGGAAGCCTCGATCGGCACAGACATGAGCTATTAACGTCCGTATGTAGTGACAAACGGCGAGGATGAATCTGAGGCAAGGTCGCAGGCTCTTCTCGGACGCTTTCCTACGGTAGTGGTCTTGGTTTGTTTTTTGTTTTTTTTCACCATTTATTTCTTCCTCGTCTCCAAAGGGTTCGTCGTTCTTCAGTTCGTGCGCTATACTACTACACAAAAGGCCCAACGGCTAAAGCATTTTTTACACAGCATTTTTTACACAGCCCGGCCCGACACATACTGTGAAGATTGTTGCCTGCCACCGTCTGACACGGAGGGTGAGTCCGCACCTTTCTCAGCAGACTGCTTCCGTCTCTTGGAAATGCCGACAGCGATGGAGGCAGTGTATATGATCGAAGTAATCACTGCAAACACCGAGTACGTAACGATGAACCGAGTAGATGGGTTGGCAGCTTGCAGTCCGAGCCCGCCATTGATAATGCCGAGAATCATCAACCCGCGTCCGAACCATATGTGAGCGTAACTGAAGGCGCCACGACTCTGGGTCTTGACGTATTGCAGATGGTGAAGCCAGCCCAGAACGGGCTGTACTGCCATCAATGCACAGACAATAACTCCAAGCCTCGTATGTTTGTCCGCATATAACTGTAGGAAATAGATGTTAGAGACGTACAGAGAAACACACAAAAGCCACACAAAAAAACTTTGAGGGCAAAGCAATCGCAACTTACGACGCCTTTTCGAGAGGCAACAGTGTATCCGATACCAAATCCGGCCCACATCCCGAGGAAGGCAAGAAACTGCCACCTAGCGTGAAGCATCCAGTTTCCAATCAGTGGCAAAAGAGACGATCCGATCGGATAGCCCACAATAAAAACAATAGCCATCACTACACCGTGCGCGGTCAGTAGATCTTGGTTTGGGTCATCACTTGGCCCAGCCACAACTCCAGTATTGCCGCTGGATCCTGCGGATTCTCCAGTATTGCCGCTGGATCCTGTGGACGCTCCAGTATTGCCGCTGGATTCTGCGGATACTCCAGTCTCGGATTTGGAGAGAAAAGGGTTCGAATCCGAGGCGATGCTTGCTTGTTTAAGATTGACGGAGAACTGACTGTGGCCATCGTGAAACTCGATGGCCGCGGAAGGGTTGGACGAGTCGAGGGAAGAGCCCTTCTTCCACGCAGAAATCCACTTTGAGGAGCTGCTGATGTCCATGTCAGAGCATCTAGTGCATCGGACATTGGCCACCATGTTTCCATCGACAATTCCCGAGCCCTCGAGCAACTCGACATCGGAACGCGCTGTATGCTCAGGCATGACATGGCCCTGGCCGCGCCTTGTGCTGAGAGTCACGTTGTTGTTTCCGTCGTTATACACCACGAACATGCTGGCACCCCGCATAGAAGATCCGGTCCCTAACGCGAACCATGTATAGGAAGTTGGTGCTCGAAGCTGGAAATACACGTTGCCGGACCCTGAGCTCTTGGCTGCTTGTGAAGCTCCCCATTGGAAGCAAACATCGTTGCCATCCGCACAGACTGATGCCAGGCCCGCCTCGGCGGTCGAAGCAACTATACAAGGCGTCAATCCGTTAGCTTCTTGCAGGATACATGATTGCTGAGCGGGCGTGGTATGGATACGGAGACGGATAGCTGCAGGCGAACGCATCGAGAGCACACTTACACGCAGCGAATGCAGCGCCGGCGATGGCTTTTGGGATTCTCATAATGGGCTCGACACGAGAACCGGCCGATCCTCAAGAAATAAACAATTCGAGATAGAGTGGATGTCTTGTTGAGTAAATAAGTGACAAGAGTCAAGTGGCAAGTTTTGATTAGACCCTGTGTGTCACCAGAAACAACCAAGCCAGAACAATTCCCTTGAATTGGCGACAAGAGACAAGATATACTACTCCAGCAGTCATGATTACGAATACAACCCCCTGGGCTGGAGCGATGTAATACTTACTCCGCCATATTAATAATGTGCCCAAGGCTATGGGCGTATCATGTTATGTACGTACACCCCCCTCCTCCGATGAGAACAAGGTTTCTACATAATACTTGGGAGAAGATGATGGTTCTTTGGGGACGAATCAGAGCTGGCGTATAACCAAGACATCCGGTCAATATGAGTCTGTGCAGTCATTTGTTCATAGAAACCATGAGCACGATCAATCAGCTCTCACTGAATTTTCAGTACCGCATCGATGGTTGGCAGATCAGCCACGGACAACTCGTGGCAAACATACATAATACAGAGTACTCGGTACATAAATATCATGAATTCGCATTGCTTTCTGGCCTGTTTCCATTCGCAGCGGTCGTTTCCAGGGATGACTAAAGGTTGTGTAAGACGCATGCCAGGGCAAGGCCCCTGCAGTCACAGACTGCGCCTCAATGTGATGCCGCCGAGCAATCCGATGCGACACCACCACAAGAATATTATCGGGTGGGCGGGTTCAATTCCTGCTTCATCTCAAAGGATGCGGCACATGGGAAGCGAGTGCCATGGCCATGGCCCATGAGAAACTGCCGCACCTCAGCTGCCATCTGCCAAACAGCACGACGTCGTTTCCACCCATGTTCTTCGCGACCACGGCATCCGTCTCATTCCGCGTATTACTGTCCAGCTAGTCCGTACTCCGTATGCACGTACTCCGTAATACTCCACAGCCTTGATTATCATCGTGATATATTAGCCTGAAATCCTCGTTGCGCCCACAACACGTGGTTTTGAACCGCCGCACCCCCCCCCCCCTCCCCCTCTTCCTCCCGCTTCTTCTCTCTGCACATCAATACGGAGGGAAAGGGGAAAACAGCCAGCGCGCCGTGAGGGCAATGACGCAAGCTTTCCTCTTCTCGTTATGTAGTCCGTAGTCGCAACCACGATTATCCGGCGCAAAGCCAGAAAGGCCAAGACGAAGGATTTCACCAAACCTGCGTGATGTTTTCATGTTACTTCTCCCATCGTGGTGAATGCATACGTACATTTTTGTAGCTTACTTCCGATCCTTTATATACTCGGGACGTGAGAGCGAGAGGCGGAAAGGGGCGCAATGGACAAGACGCAATGAAACGAGTTGCATGATCTCCGGTATCCCGCGGCAGATGGCACGAGGTGTGAGGTGTGCGTCCGTATCGGCCTGGAGACAAAACAGAAGCTGTATCGTATTCGAAGTGGTTGTGTCTCTGTGTGCTGTGTTGAAACACTTTCACAACGAATTCTCGTACCGAGTACTCCGTACCATCATGCCTTGATTGCTCCAGGCAAGGCGACCAACCTGCCTGCACGCACATGCGGATTTGTTTCACGAAGCACTCTCGGCAAGGAAGAAGGACTCCGTCACACTTGTTCCAGCGGCACGGGTGTTGCATCGCGCACCCTTCATGTTGAAGGCAAAGACACCTTGGCGGCAGCACTACGGAGTATTCCCCCCTCAGAAAAGACCGATATCTATTATCACTGCTGGATTTTCTATCCTTTATAGCTCTCCGTCGTCCGTTTCCCGTTTCCCGTTTCCGGTCAACCTTGTCTCTGATTGCCCCGTCTATCCAGGTAAGTCGAGGGTTTGTCTGGGTATAGTTTCTTAGGTTGCTGTTTGGTGAAAAGGGGGGCTTGTACGTATGTATGACATCAATGCAATTAATTGCTGGCTTTTCATGACGTATGCATACAAGGCGCAGGAATCATCTGGCACATCCATGTCTCCCGGCCGTCCATTCGCTCGAGGATGGGATTGGGAACCAGACACACAAGAACGTCTAACAAAACATGGGAAAAAATGAAAAAAAAATGAAATAAAGGGTCAAGAGATAGAGAAGCAATGAATCATTTCTCGGGGAAACTGCCTTTTTCGGCTCATTCAACTCCTCAAATCTAGGCCAGACTGGTTGTTGTAGGGCAAATGGCATGTCGAAGCGCAGACGATTTATGCCCCATTGGCCACAGGAAGCATACTGCTTTCAAGCAGGCTCGTGGATGCCACAAAGCTGAAGCCACCAAAGACGTCGTCCTTGCTCGACCCGGGAGGCATGGGCCATGCATCCTTGCTGTTCAGCACGGGGCTGAGGGCCAGCTCAGTGAATTCCGGAGCAAAGTTCTCCGCAAGCTCGGGATCGGTAATCATGGGCTGAATGGGAGGCTCCAGCTCACGGGCTTCCAGCTTCTTCCAGTCTATCTTGCGGAAGAATCTGTGCTTTCTGAGAGTCTGTAGATCCTTGGGCATGCAGGAGCCCAGTCTCTTGTTGGGTTCTTTCCGGAGCAGGCGTGTGAGCAAATCTTTGGCATCGGGGCTCAAGAAATAGGGCAACACAAGTTTCTGCTTGACAATGTTTTCCTGTATCTTGGCGTGGCTCTGGCCGCGGAATGGAGGATTGCCTGTCATGAGGTCGTATCCTAGAGCTCCGAAGGACCACCAGTCAACAGCTCGGCCGTACTTCTTGCCCAGAATCACTTCAGGTGCCATGTACTCGACGGTCCCGAGTATCGAGTTGCAGCTGTCCTCAGATGTTTCAGCAGACACTTTGGACAGACCAAAGTCTGTGAGAAGCAAATGACCATCGGCATCCAAAAGACAGTTCTCTGGCTTGAGATCGCGGTACACGACGCCCAGATCGTTGTGAAGGTGCGAGATGGCGAGCACCATTTCTGCCATGTAAAAGGCTGTTACCGTCTCAGAGAACATCTTTTCTGTGTTGAGATGAGTGAAGAGTTCTCCTCCCTGCCCGTACTCGAGGATCAGATACAGTTTTTCAAGATCCTGAAAGGCGTAGTACAGTTTCACCACGAAAGGGTGTCGGTTCACAGACTCGAGGATTTGACGCTCCGTCTTTGTCTGCTCAATCAGCTTCTTGTGCACCACAAGCGACGCTTTCTTCAGCTGCTTTTGGGCATAGAGTCTTCCCGTTGCTCGCTGTTTGACGAGAAGCACAGTGCCGTATGTTCCTTTCCCGAGACAGCGAAGGGATTCAAACTCCTCAGATGTCATCTTGCGCTTCGGGTTCAGGCCACCCTCGACGGGACCGGATCGCTCCCGGAGGCTCTCGCTTACAAAGTCATTCTCGAGATTGACTTCGTAGCTGGTCGATGCACAATCTGAGCTCTCGCTGCCGGCCTCACTTCGTGCTGCGTCTCGACTGTGCGATCGGCTGTTCATCTCTGTCGTCATTCCAGATCTAAGATCCGGGCGACCTCCGCTGCGGGCTACAGAGCTTGATCGTGAGGACGCGTCCAGGCTGAGATGGTCCATTTGCATTCGTAGTTTCGCAATACCAGAAACGCTGGGTGATGGCACCGCACGCAGAACGGGACTGCAATTGGCACTGACAACATCATCCAGCCGAGTCCGTCCTCGGCGAGGGCCCAGGCTCGGGGTTTCGCGCGCGCCATTATCGGAATCTTCGTCTCCCGAAGTGACGGGCGTGCCCGTGAAGCCTCGCATCACGGAGCGAGCGGCTGGCGCAGGGCTTATCATGATTTCGATGGTGGCTTTTTGGTGTCACTAAGCACTGGTCGTAACCGCGTCAAGGGAAAGGGCCGTGTCGAGATACGATACTTGCGTCGAAGCGAATTGTTCAACGTGAGCCCCGTCGTCGCTCTGGATCCGCGCGCTCCTCCGCAATGAATGGAAGCTGAATTTCGTAGTGGCCCGCAACACGCATCTGGTACTTGAAAAATGAAGTTCGCATGTGGAAGGGCTTTTGAATATGCATTGGATGGTAGATTGGAGGGCGATTGGGGGGCCGTGGATGGAGAGAAATCGTGATCTTCACCAAATGGTGTGAGGGGCAAAGGAGTAGGTAGTAGGAGAAGGAGGAGAAGGAGGAGAAGGGGGCGCCAATGAGCAGCATTTTTTATTGAAAACACGACAACACAAAGTCTCCCGCCATGCTCGAGGCTAAGACGATCTGGGTAATGGTGAGAAAACAACATTGAACCAGTCAGGCTGTCTGTCACCTGTAATACTCTCGCTTTCCCCGCCATGCACTCCGTACTCCGGATTCCTTGACAATTCAGTGGTCAGCTGGATTCTTGGTAATATTCTTGGTCAGATCTGGCCTGCCAAGTCCGAGAACACTGAATGCACCAACAGGGAAGGTGCCGTCCGTCCAGCAGCGACAGGACATTTGGTGTTCCGCACGGATTACGAAAGGTGGCGCAACTAATGCTATATATCCTGCGCTGATTATGGAAAGCGAGTTACGATTTGATCATTTCAGCGCAGTTGACAAATCTTACTTTAATGCTTGCTCTTATCTTCAATATTCGGCTAAACCTCAACACAAGTTGGCAAGCATCACACTTTATTATGGACGTGTCCGTCAGGTCGAAAATTGCCCCACTGCGGCTTGAAGCTTGCCTGTTCTTAATTTCTTACATCATCAGCGTCCCACTGCAAAATCAATTCATCAACTCCGATAATCAAAAAGTTCACAGCAGCTCGCGACGTGATTCTTCGAATTCGTAGGGCCCAAACAAAAGGAGGCAAGTCTACTCGTCCGTAGGCATCCTGAAGGAATACTGCCACCATCTCCGAGGGCGTTTCGTCACTCGCGACAATCTCCATCATGATACACCCATCGCGTCAGGCATACGTGGAAGATGCCGAACCTCCTGCGGGCATTGCTCTGGAGGATCTCAAAGATGACCAGGACTACGATATGACAACAGTTCCAAGCGCTGCAGCTGAAAAAACCTCGGCGATTCTGAATCAGTTCAATCGAAAACGTCTAGCCGCTACGATCGCAGTGCCCACAGACGATGGCCGCGTTCGCACGAAGCTTCGAGAGATTGGGGAGCCCATGACCCTATTTGGAGAAGGCCCCGGCGACCGTCGCGATCGATTACGTGAGTTGATGACGATACAAGCCGAAATGAGCGGCCTCGAGAACGGCGACATCACCATGGAGGACGCTCCGGCGGAGGGGGAGGCAGATGAGCAAGAAGAAGAGGAATTCTATTCCAGAGGAGGTGACACACTTCTGAACGCCCGAATCAATATTGCAGAGTATTCGCTACCCCGAGCCAAACGCAGAGTCGCGTTTCAGAAACAGGAGGCGACAATTTCTCTGCGAGCCCAGGTCAGATTCAGGAAACAAATCAAGGAGAAGCTTCAAGCGTTTGAACTCCAGGGCAGTCAGACTGTCGGAGAAAGGAACATCAGCATGACGAGAATATCCCCGAATGGAGAGCTTGTGGCTGTGGGCAATTGGGGCGGGCAAGTCAAATTAGTCGAAATACCAACCTTGTCTGAGAAGATGAGTCTTCGTGGCCACACAAACAGGATCAGCGGTCTATCTTGGTTTCCTGGAGCTACGTTACCAGAAAGGGAGGTTTCTCCCGACTCAGTCAATTTGGCCTCTGGCGGAGCCGAGGGACTAGTACAACTGTGGTCATTGAATCAGGATACCCCGTTGTCTACGTTGCAGGGACACTCGCAGCGCGTCTGCCGTGTCGAATTCCATCCATCTGGTCGCTATCTGGCCTCGGCCTCTGAAGACACTTCTTGGAGGCTCTGGGATGTAGAGAGCACAGCCGAGGTGCTTCTTCAGGAAGGACACTCGCGCGGTGTGTATGCTGTGAGCTTCAACACAGACGGTTCGCTATTGGCGAGTGCTGGCTTGGACAGCATTGGCCGTATCTGGGACTTGAGATCCGGAAGGACTGTCATGATCCTAGACGGCCACCTCGACGGTCACATCAAACCCATTCATGCACTTGACTGGAGCTCAGACGGCCACAGAGTTTTATCCGGATCTGCAGATGGATGGATCAAATGCTGGGACGTTCGCAAGGTGCAACGTACAGGCGGTATTGGTGCTCACACCAGCGCCGTCTCAGATATGCGGTGGTTCAAAGGACTGGACGACCCTCTGGACGGAACTCCACCAGGTGTGGATGAAAAGGGAGCACAGATTCCAAAGAAATCAGGCACTTTCTTTGTGTCTAGCGGATTTGACAAAAACGTCAAGATTTTCTCAGCCGACGACTGGACCTTGGTGCAGACTTTGAGCGGCCACACGGGGCCAGTGGCAAGTGTAGATTATAGCAGGGATGGGAAATGGATAGTGAGCGGTGGTCATGATCGGACAGTCAAGCTCTGGGGTCGGAATGATGGCGAGGCTCTCTGATGAGCGTGCGGTTCTGCAGGACTTGTCAAACTACACCAGTGTATTATTTTGTAAATGCAAAGAATACTGAACCATTTGATACCCTCTACTTTACTGAGCCGTTTCTCAACTGCGGGAGGTCAAAATCCTTTCTCTTCCCCAAATGGCACAAATGGCCCAAATGGCCCAAATCATTTCGCTCTGCGGAGTTGCTCTGTAGTTGGAAGCCATTGGACGTGGACGTGGTTGTCGTCGTGGTTGTGCTGGTGGGTTTCATCTGCTAGTGGGTGCGCTGGTGGGGCAAGAAGTCAGCTGACTCGCTGATTGGATGTGCATGAACAGCAGAGCAAACCTGTGGCAATGTCCTCCTCCACCGAGTTCACCTCTACAGCATCTTGCATTTTCAAAGTGGTACATCTTGCTCGACCTTTGCTCGACCACAACCGAACTGTTCGCGACCGGTCTCCATGGTTTCCCCACGCTACCTTGCAACCTTGATTGCCAACCTGACATAAAGAGTGCCGGACATGGCCAGTATCGACCGGTACCGGCCTCCGCGCGAAGGCTATCAACCTCCCAATGTTCCGGGAGGCTCTCGCGCCGACGCACCTCAACGCTCTCCTCATCAGCGAGAAGTGCCTCCAGCGGCTCCAACTCCTCCACAACATAGTGCGCGAACCTCTCCTCCTCGACCGCAGGCCACAAACTCCTCTAGTCAGCAGTCATCAGCCACACAGTCTAGCCGCAACGGACAGGCCGCACCAACGAATCAATGGTCTTTCACGTCTGAGGAGGTCCAGAGCACACCGACTTGTGTCGACGGGATCTCACCTTCAGAAGAGAGGCTTCGGCGGGCCAAGGGCGTCAATTTCATCTATCAAGCTGGCGTGATGCTGGACTTGCCTCAGATCACCTTATGGGTCGCTGGAGTCTTCTTCCACAGGTTCTTCATGCGCTTTAGCATGGTGCAGGAGAAGGGTGGCATTCATCACTACGTAAGTAGAATTTTCTGTCGCCTGCCTTCAGAGGACAATGGCAACAAGGCGAGCGCTCGAGGGGATGTCATTATCGCTAGCTAACCGGTCCTGTGGACAGAACATTGCTGCCACTGCCCTTTTCCTTGCGAACAAAGTCGAAGAAAATTGCCGAAAAACGAAAGATATTATCATAGCAGTCGCCAAGGTAGCACAAAAGAACGCAAAGCTCATCATTGATGAGCAGAGCAAAGAGTATTGGCGGTGGCGAGATAGCATTCTGACTTATGAAGAGGTCATGTTGGAGCAGCTTACCTTTGATCTGATGATCGACAATCCCTACCGAAATCTTTTTGAACTCCTCGGCCAACTCGACATTGTCCACAACAAGCACCTGAGGCAGGCTGCTTGGGCATTCTGCAACGATGCCTGCTTGACGGCAATTCCCCTCCTTATTGAGGCTAGGGATGTCGCAATCAGTGCAATCTTCTTTGCCAGCGTGCACGCCAACCAACAGATTGATGATATCAAAGGGGAGCCGTGGTGGAAATACCTGAACGGGGACGAAGAACTGTGCACCAAGGCTATTGAGGTAATGCGCCAGTTCTACACTGAGAATCCGCTTAGAAAGCAGAATCCATCGTTACCCTCACCGGCCTTCGATCTGGAAAACACCAGAAGACGTGCAGATACCCTTTTAAGTCAGCCTGACACACTATCTTCGAACGGCACGCCCATGGAGCTGGACAGGCCAAGTCGGAGCCGCAGTCCCGCGCTACGAACCAATGGCGCAGACGTTGGCGATGCAAATATGCTGAGGTCGCCTACCAAGCGGAAGGATGTCGACACCGAGCTTTCTTTCGATCGCGAGAGGCCGGAAAAGCGAGCCAGGGCTTCAGAAGACGAAGGCGAGCTCTTGGAAGACTGAATTGCCCCCATACTCCTCGAACAAGGGCATTTGTTTTGCTTCACCTTTCTTTTCCTGGAACGGCGTTTCTGGCGAGGGTCGAATACTAGACTTTGTTGGCTCTCACCATGGATGATATCAATAGGTGCTGCAAGGTTTTTTTTTTTCGTCTTTATTCTTGTGTTTCTTGGTTTTCTCATGTATATACTCAGCATAAAGCGGCGTCACGGTTCCTGATGGCGCCACGGACTATTGAAACGATTGGGTAGTCACAACTAGGTCCGTAACGAGACTGACGCAGAACATGATATTGAATTCAATTAAAGCATCTGGCTCACGTTGAGGTGGAACTTGTCAGCGTACGTGTCAAAAAGATTGAATCGATAGAAAAGCCAAACGAGACGGGCCATACAACCAAATTTACGTTATTTTTACAAATGCTAATTTAGAAATGCAGGGTAGTACTCCGTACACCTCCACCATCTCCAGGCTGTCGGCCCATGTCGTCTCCAACCTCGCAACCTGTCAGCCCGTTGCGGCTGCCAGCGCTCGTCCCCCACCACAGACCTGTTCGTCTAAACGAATTCTGCCGTGGCGAGCCACACCGCCCTCCACACAGAGTATATAATTCTCGCCCACCCGCCGCTCGTCTTAGGATTTTCTTTCCCTTTCTCCTTAGCTCTCTTTGCCTTTTGGCTTAGATCAAGTGTAGTATCTGTTCTTTTCAGTTTAATCTCTGAAAGGTCTCTATTGAGACCAATCGTGATTATTCTTATTTTTGGCTCTCGGGTGGTTTCCTCTGTGCTTGCACATGATTCCGCCCACAGTGTCCCTGGTATCACACTGCCTCCAGGTGACGCGAACACTCTTTTCATTGCTTTCGCCGGCTGGTCCGACGGAGTGAAGAAGATGTAGACAGAAACGTATGTTTAGACGAAGGTGGGATGATGTTTGCCAGCCTTTGTGGCCATGTATGCCATCACAGTTCTGCACCATGTTTCTCATCGTATGTGAGACGAAGCAAAGATGTTTCTATCGTGATTGATAGACACTTAGGGCGTACATGGTGGAAACAGAGTTTTGTGCGATAGAATATAGAAATTGGTTCGATCGATTTCGTGCCCTCATTCCAGTGCATCTGGGAATACAGGTTTGTGTTTGTTACGCCGCCGAAGTTGAATTCAGACATTGGGAAACAGGTTTGTGGCTCTGCAATCCGTCTTCTTGAGGACACAAACTCGGTCGATTTGTTCATTCGGTGCGTACGGGAGGACTTTGGAATCCTCGATCAAGTAGACGATACAGATGCGCATTTGTCTACGCTCGTAGCTGCCCTGACGTCAAATTTCGGTGGCCTTTTTCGTGTTGCGCAGTCTTTTTTTTTTTTGGCCTTCGTAGAGAACCTGCTCCAAGCGGGTTCAGCGTGATCTGGTTGGTGGATTTTCGGCTCCAAGCTGCCCCCGAACCAGTTGCCTTCGACCTAGATTTTTGTCCCCCAGCATATCATACGACCACGAGCAAGCAAACAAGAACTCGTCCCCCTTACGAAATGGCGACTCTAGGAGGCTATCTCAACAGTGCGTACACTAAACCTGTTATAACCCGCAAACCTTCTCGCAGCAATTGCTCACACAGCTTCTTTCACTTGCCTGCAGAGAAAGTTCTGGTCGTGACAGCCGACTCGCGAATCTTGGTCGGCACCCTCGCGGCTTGCGATCAGTCGACGAATTTGGTATGCTCCATGGAGGAGACAACCCCCCCCCCCCTCTCTCTCTCTCAGAACCCAACTATCAGAAGTATCCCATGATGATCGGTGCTGACTTTGCTTGTCCTTTTGGGGCCAGGTCTTGAAGGAAACAGAGGAGCGAGTAATACACGAACCCGATGAACACGAACCTTCGGAAATACACGCCCTCGGACTTTATCTCGTACGGGGAGACAATGTGTGCTCTGTCGGCTTGATAGACGAAAAGCTGGACGAGAGTATCAACTGGACAGAAGTGAAGGGGTCGGAGATAGGGGACATCAAACACATTTAGACGGCTCTATTGTTGTTGACTCTCCTCCTTCCTCCCCTTTTTATTCACACACACACTCTTTCTCGCTTTACAAGCCCCCTACATCTCCAGATGGGATATACTTGCGTATGGTAGCTGTAATGGCATAGTGATGGCGTTCAATGGAGTTTACAGGAATTGGGTTGGGGGAAATCACTTGCTGCCCTTACTTTCAATTTGCTTTTATCAGTTGCAGACTTTATGAGGCTGGGGACAAGACTTGGAAAGGAGTCACGAGTGTTGGAAGAGGAAATTTGGGGCTTTGAGCGCTGGGTCTTCTGTGAATATTCTTGACGACGTCAATTTCTATGTGCTTTTTCCCTCTCCTTTTCTACCCAAAAACCCTCTTCATCCACACTACCTTGAGCATGTCCTCACCGGGTGACTCGACGAAACGATTTACCCTGTTGCCCTTGAGAACGCTCAGCCAAGCCATGGTATCGCCGGGAACGCTGTCCTTGGCGATGACGTTAGGATCCTCACAAGGGTCTGTGGAAGCCAGGGCCGCCGCTTCTGCGGGCTTGGTCCGAAGTCTGTGGTCCACGACATGCATACCGCGCGTCCATTGACCAGAGGTCTCAATCCTGATGTCCTCCAGCTTTGCCGGGAACTTCCACTTGGGATCGTCGTGGGTCAACATGTACCAGACTGGGAGAGGGTCGTGCAATGAGAGCCCCGGTTCTTTGCCGTCGCCCCTCCTTCTCTCAATGTGATCGAAGGTAGCCTTAATGAAATACGACGTCCACGTCGCAAGAGGGCTTCCTGCATCGAGGTACGGCTGGATGCCCTCGGCGAAGAAGGTCTTGTTGATGAGATGAGGGTTGGTGATGTCCAAGGGAGCGAGCGTCAGCTTCAGCTGTCGGGACGGCTTGTCCGGGTAAGCAGGCAGAGCCGGCATGCTTTGAGGAAGCGGAGGCATGGTTGAGGCAGGCGTGTACGAAGTCAGCGCATACACGCGAGCAGCGGCAACGGCGTCAGCGTAGCAGTTGAATTCAGCCACGGGCGTGACGTTACCCTTGACGCCCACAGCACCACCCATGACGACAAGCTCCTTGACGCGGAGAAACGTCTCGGGATCCTCAGCAGCTGCCAAGGCGAGATTGGTGAGTGGGCCGACTGCGCAGATGGAGACGGTGTCGATGGGGTTCTCCTTGAGGATGCGTAGAATCTCCTTGTGTGCTGGCACTTTCGACGGCGTGAAGAAAGGGGAGTACGTGCCAGCATCTACTGAAGCATCATCGTCGTCGTCATTCTGGAACAGGGATTTCCAAGTCTCGGGAGGGCTCAAATCCGGAAGCGCCTCGTGGACGTTCTGCAGGCCATCGAGGCCATCTGCAGTACAATTAGTTCATAGTTCTTTTCCAGCAAAGAACACGGCTGTATGTAGATTCATCAAAGGTTCCAAAGCACAGGCTCCTCTCCTGCTCTCGGCACGGGGTCAAAAAAACGCACGAAAGTAATCAGCCACGAGGTGTTCGTTCTCGAGCGAATGCTCTGGACCAGCAGCAACAATGGGCTTGCTTTTTCTCATAACCTCGAAGCCCTGTGGTCTGCCGGTGGATTTTCTCCATTCCATTTCCTTCTCCAGGACGTAGAACATGGCAACTACGTTGCGGAGACAGCTAAAGATTCACACACACAAAAGTCAGCCGTATCAGAAAATAGAATAAAACAAAAAGGGCAAAGCGAAAGACTTACCTCTGCAGGGGAATATTTCCATACGTCACGGACAACATGGCGACATCGACTTCCTCGGGGGAGGCGCTCAGGGCGAGAAGCATGGCCATGACATCGTCGACGCCTGCAGAATAACCAGATCAGATGACGTCGTGCCATGTATGTGTTGGGGCCAGAGCACTGGTCCTACCAGGGTCGGTGTCAATGATGATTTTTCGAGGCGCCATTGTCAAGTATGGCAGAGGTGCTTTTTTAAAAAAAACTAGAATAAGGATAAATATTGGATATTGGATATTGAAATCATAAGAATAACAGTGTGGGAAGTACCCGTCGACACAAAAACGCCTTCTTGAAGCTTGCCAAGCAACTTTGCTACCATGCAAGATGCTGATTGAAGGTTTGTAATGCAGTGATACTGCCTGCAAGCTTGACCCGAAAAGAGGAGGAATTTCTCCTCCCTCACACAGCGTGCGGTCTTGCCCCTCCCCAGTTGAACCTGAGCAGGTGGGGTGGGGAAGGGGAGGTGGCACCAGGCTGCGATGCGATGCTCGAGTCATGGGGTGAAGACGGATTATCCGGAGGAACGGACATTGACACATGGAGATGGAAATGGACATGGACATGGACATGGACATGGACATGGAAATGGAAATGGGGTGTGGAGACTGCTTCACAAAGGTATTACGGTGGGTGAGATTCGCATGTCTGATGTTACAGGAGTGTTGCCGGGGGCTTGATTCAACTGGTAAAGTATCTAGTTTTGGGATCTCGGCGTCTTGACCGAGTTCAACAGGAAGGCAATGTTGACTCCGTGTTCAATCCGGGCTTTTATCGAGACGCCAGTCTTCATTCGCCTGTGACTGGACGGCAAGGTTCCCTTATCGTGTCACCACGATATCAATGCCGCCCGAGCCGATGGTGACGTGACTTGGAAGGGTCCTGTCTCCCATGGACAACTGCATCACTAATAACTACGGAGTAGTCCGTATCCATCATTCTTACTAGCCCGGGGCCCTCGACCGAAATCTATTCGCTCACATGCCCTGCGCGACCTCTAAGTTGAGGCATCACCCAGCGAGTGCTCCAGGTCTTCATACTCTGCTTCGAGCTCCTCCTTGTCACTGCACCAAGAAAGTGTGCTGCTGGAACCGTAAATCGTCTCTTTGGGTAAACAGCCAGCCGCATCACGGATGGTTACCGTGGAAGCCGCTTAGGTTTGTGCGAAGACAGCACGGATTGAGAACCTGTAGTTTGGAGCGTTGGCGTCGTTAGCAGGATATAAAATGTCTGCTCTGTCATCTAAACTAGCAACCTGTTCTGGACCGAGCAGTTCTTTAGTCTTCAGACACGAGCACCTCGACTACATCAAAATATTCCATCCATCGCACAGGTGAGTTGTTAAGAGGAGCGCCTACCAGTGCTTCCAATTTCTAATGTCACCCGGCACTACATCTGACCCAAGCTTCCCAGCCATGTGTAGGAAGTTCTTTCGTATGTACACTTGTGGCTGCAAAAAGGACGAGGAGTGGAAGCAGTGCCCAGAGCGCCGCGGAACCAACGTCAAGTGCAGCCCCATGGCCTGGGAGTCTTTGCCCCCATCCCTTCTCATGTGCAAGAAGCATATGGTGAAACAGGGGAAGGACGAGATGCGGCGCACGCGCCGCTGAAAAAGTCGTGCTCATCCAGCTCTCGAGATAGATGTACGAACATACACAGAGTGGAGGAGTTTTGTGCTACTATTTCATTTGGTAAATTAGTGTTGTAAGCCGTGGCAGGAGGATCAGACAGAACCAGCAGGAGCATCATTCTTGTTCTCTTCACTGTTTGCCACCATGATTGATCCCGTACCGTACCATGTGATCTGCGAAGCCATCTTCTGTGTACTTATTCCTGAAATGCATGGCTGTCTCCTTGCTTTCTATGCATTTGATGCAATAGAAGCCCCAATCAGCCGAGGGGCCTGACGAGGCGAAGTAGGGCGCGGAGGTAATGGACATATACCGTCGAGGTTCTCTCATGGTAAGATCTAGTTGCCAGATACTGTCGTCGAATTTCCGCGTGGAAGTCTGTGATGCCTTATTTCGCAGGAACTGGCGGTCCAACAGCATGATCCTGCCCCGTGCCAGCTTGTTGCGCTCCGTGAAGCGTCCCGGCAGACTGCATATATGAGGCAGAGGCTTGAGCTCTCTCCTTGAGAGACCAGTGTGCTAAGTCGCGAGCTTGGGGGATACAGGAAAGTATAGAATATTTGTAGTGAAGCAAAAGTAGCAGACGCGTTTGCAGGTGATGAGGTAGAGATAACACCCAAAACGGTCGCACGTTGTGCATTTGGTGGTCAAAAGGGTCTTGAACAGGGTTGCGCAATCAAAGTGCTTTGCATTGATGCTGACGATGGCACGAAGGATATTGGGGCAATGTTGAAAAACCAGTAAGTATTGGTGCAACGAATCGACGAGGTTTATAGCCCGGCGATTTATGCGCCGAAAGAAAGTCAGGGATGGAATATCCAACGCTAAGAGAACCTCGGCGATGAGTTCGGCGGGAAGCAGATCCAGCCTGCCCACCTGGTGCTTGGTTTGACCGTGGTGCCGTCCATTGTCAAGGGGACACCTAGATTCGAGGCGGGCATCATCCAAGGTTTGGTCGATAATTATTGACTTACGATAACCGTATTCTTGGGGCCGATTTGGGGTGAGAAGTGTTGGATCCATGACGATGAGCCATCAAACGTGGGTAGAGGGGAGAAGAAAGTAGAAATTTAGCTAAGACAGTGTGTACACAGTGTTTGTACAGTATATGCACGATAAAGTTCTCGGGTTTACATATGGATTGTTAGTCTGATAGCAGTTTATGTGGGCCCTCTGTGTGTGCGGGTAATATCCGGGACACCCCTGAACCCAAGCTGCAGCTGGAGTTGACAGCAAGTAAAATATGTGAAAATATGTACAATTCTTAATGAGCTAATTCATTTGTATGCTTGATATTATTCAGATCCATAGTGCCATCAGATTGAATTATTAGCTGTCATACTTTGGTTAGCGTAGATTTCTCAAAGGATGTTAGTTGGGCTGTAGACCCTTAATACTTGCTAGTTCTCTTGCATGCGCAGTGGCTCCATTTGGCAACCTGGCCAAAACTCCCTGGATGGAACTCATTGCTTGTCCGCTTCAAACCGACCATTCAAAGTTCACATCTGGCCAATCTGTTAGCCGACTGACTTCCACCTCACACACTGCTTTCTTCCTTCCTTCAGGGTTCCTTGCTTCATTGCACCAGGTGACTTCTCTTCACTACTTTTTTCCCCCTTATCTCCCCCTTTCTCTTATTGCAATTCATATCCTTCTCCTTCCCTCCTCTCCTCCGTGCACTTTCGATAACCCCACCACCCCTGATCCCTTTTGAGAGTAGGACCAGATCATCCTCGCACAGCATCGCTCAAGAAGCATTCTGCTGCTATTCAATAACTCTCATCACCACGGCGTGACACCGGGTCATCGTATATACTGCAGGCATTACGAGCGAACCCATTGTCTCCATCACACTTCGCCCGACAGAAGATCGACTACTTGCGACCAGCAACACTCCTTTCGCCACCTGTCCTTGTTCGCTTTCCAGCGCAAGGGGCATCTTTTACATATTTGATTGTCGAACTCTCGAGTCAGAATCGTGCCATCTTTTTGCACCAGTCTCCGACCTCGACCTCGCCCGTTTTCCAGATTCCAACAAGAGAAAATATAGTCCTTCGTTATCCAACCCCAGTACGAAATGACAGACGGCGATATGAGCTACCTTTACACAATCGGCGGTTATGCCGCTGTTTTTGGAATCGGCTATGCTGCCTACCGTATTTCAACTCGCAAAGCGAATAGAAGAGCATCAGCCACTACAACCAAAGCCGTCAAGAGTGCGCCAACTGAAGCTCGGAAGGGGGACAGAAAAAAAAAGCAGCGTCTGGAAAGCTTTGCCTCGGAAGCCCAAGAGGCTTTGAAGGTTAAGGCATCCGCTGCAGACCCTGCCCCTAGGCCAAGACCTGCAGTCAAGGATGCCTCGGATGATGATGGTGTTGACAATCGCGAGTTCGCAAGACAGCTAGCCAAGGCGAAAGAAGGCACCAAGTTTGCGAGCAAGGCTGAGGGTTCAAAACAAAAAGAGAAATCCGTCAAGCAATCCCATGCAAATAAAATCAACCGTGCCGTTTCCGATGAAAAACCCTTGGATGCTGGTGCGGACGCCGATGATGATCAGTCTCCTACTGAGTCCCCAGAGACCCGGCCCGCTGATATCGCCGGGGTGAGTGACATGCTTGAGCCAGCTCCCGCTGGCCCCTCCGTTCTGCGCATCACCGACGCGGACAAGGTCAAGGAAAAGAAGCCCAAGATCACCAAGGTCCCCGAGAAGACGGAAACTAAGAAGCAGCGCCAGAACAGAAAGAAGGCTGAAGCTGCCAAGGACGCCCGGGAGGAGGCAGAGAAGGAGCGCAAGGCTATGGAAGAGAAGCAGCGACGTGCAGCTCGTATTGCTGAGGGTCGAGCAGCCAAAGATGGCTCTCAGTTCTTGGCCACGAATGAAGCCAATTCTTGGACTAAAGGGGCTCCCAACGGAGCCAATGCCATGCCTTTCGGCGATGAAAAGGTTCTCTATCAACCTTTAGACACACAGGAGAAGAGTACCGTCTCCGCTGCTCCCCTGGCCATAAAGCCGGCCGCAACCAAGCCCAAGGATACTTGGATATCTTCTCTACCCTCGGAAGAAGAGCAGATGGAGATGCTCAAGGACGACGCCGACGAATGGAGCACAGTGCCGGCCAAGACCTCAAAGAAGGGCAAGAAGTCCAATGACTCAGAGGACGAGACGAGTAAGCAGTCTACTACTCAGCCTCAGCAGGCTGCTGCCGCGCCCCAGAAGGCTGCCAAAAGTGCCACTTCCCAGAGCTTTGGCTCATTCTCTGCTCTGAACGATGATGCAGCTGCCGAAGAGGAAGAGGAAGAGGAGGAAGAGTGGGATGTCTAATTGCTGAACTCCGTGATCACCATGCCCCCCCCCCCTAAAAAAAAAGAAAAAAAACCATAACGCCATACTCCAACAATGGCAACCTCTCTGCCTCTGGGTCGAAGCATTCATGAGTTGTACTCTGGCCCTTTATCTTTTACGTCCTTGTTTTTTCTTACTTTTATGTTCCTTATCTTTTTGTCATTACAACATTTTCAGTCAGTGATTCAAGTGGCGTGATCACCGACGGGACCGAACCACGAAATGGCGAATCAGGCTTCTAGTATAATATAGGGAAATAAAAATGATATCAGAGCAAGTTACAAGTCTGGAAACGTTCCAAGTCGTATCCTCGTGGCGAGTGGAGGAGATCGGTTGTGCGTATGTAGCAATCAGCGACGCCTGCAATACCTGCTGCCAGGTGGGGGAAACACAGGCATCCGACTCTGTCTGCTTCGTTTAAGCTGCATCCACGACCGGCATCTCGTGGCCCAACAACTATCAGCAAGCGCGAGTCGTCCGTAGATATGCCGTTAGATTGAACCCTGATCGGGGTCAAATGCTGCTACCAGCAAGTGATTGCCGTCACTTTTTGTGCTCTTCGCTTGGCGAATCACAAGCCACGGAGACTGTTTCATGCATGGCGGCTTGGCCTGGAATTTGTGCCGGTCACTCTGCCGGGCTGGTTTCAAGCTTGTTGGAGGCGTCTCAGACTCTCAGACTGAGGACGGTGCTGTTTGCCTGTCATCCTGTCATCCTTTCGAGCCAACACGAGGGGGGGCGTTGCGCAATTACTGGCGCCAGCCAAGCTGCTTGCTTTTTGCTTCCCATCTCGTCTCGTCCTCGTCAGGTGGTCAACTAGGGTTGCTGACACGTTTTTTGCTTCTCCCGGGCTGACTGGGCTGGCTCTGTTGGCCCCAAGCCACCAACCCCCCCTCACCCCCTCCTCCCGTCAGCAAATTCAGATCCGAGCCCAAGCGCTTGGGAGTCGTCATCAGGGTGCAGCACAGGTGTAATCCGTACATACATCAATATCATCTTCGATTGCTCACGGCACAGAGCTGATTGCTGCGGTGACACTGAGCACCGAGCACAATGCTGCATCCTGCCATTGATTCTTCTGCCAACCATCCGGAGATCCGTGAGTCCCTCGTCTGTGAATGCCGGGCTCGCATGTCCACGCCCAATCTGGCAAAAACAGTGGCCTCCGAAACGCAAACTGGTCCCACTCCTCTCCAACCACTGGCAACCACTGGCAACCACTGGCAACCAGCCATATTACGGCCATATTACGGTTGTGCAGGCACTGAAACCTTGGCAACAGTCCCCTCCGTCCTTCCGTCCTTCCGTCCCTCCGCAAACCCCCCTCCCCCCCTGGTCCGGTTCGCCTCTTTCCCGTCGCGGTGATGGGCGGCTGGGCCGGGTTCACAGCCACTGCCAGGGCCCAGCACCGGAGGATTGCACCTGCCTTGCCAGCCAGCCATGTCTCTCGCCTCTTTCCCATTCCTACTCCATCTACCTCGTATCTCCCTTCTGTTATTGCTTCCTTCAAGTTCCCTCGTACCTTTTGAATCCAGCGCCATACTTGATTATTACTATTCTTCATTCTCTTTTGTTTTAAACTTTGACGGCTTTCGCCTGCACCGTTTCCCTTGCGACATCCTCCCACTTATCTAACAAGGTTTGGGCCTCAACGGCCTCTCTTCTCAGCCAGCCCCTTTCCTTATCCAGAGACACTATCCCCGACCTCTCCTTTCCTCGACGAACCAATATTGAATTCCATTCCGGCTGTACCGAGAACCGACCGTGACGCCTGTTCACTTCCCACCGCTCAATCTTTCGACCTTCCTTTCTATTCTTCTCGCTCCCTGAAAACCCCACGCATCAGCCCGCCCGACCATCTTGTATTCCTGCCGCCCCGTCAAATAGACCGAACCGACGACTTGTCGATACGACCTGCTCGGCCTCTCATGTACCCGCCTCGGCGCGTGCTCAGTTGAAAGAAAGACGACATTGATGCAGGCGCCAGCCTGACAAATTAACGTCATGTCCTTACCCGTTGCTTTTCAGTCGGCTGTCTTCTACTTTCTCTCCTGTGCACCATGTGCCAAGGTCCGCCATCGACAAAAAGCCAAGTCACAGGCGAAAAAGGAGAGAGAAGAGAAGTCCAAGATTGATTCAGAGCAGCCTGGCCTGTATCGACACCCATCACCTTTTAACACGAATCCCTATTGGCAAGAAGAAATCAACATGGGCCCCAGTCTGCCCAAGAAGTCTGTCAGCAAGAATTCAAGTCAGCGTGGATTGACCAGTTCGGGCCGAGAAAGTGTTGCAATCAGCATATCGGAACACACCAATATTGGAGATAGTCGAGTCCATTTCAGCGATAGTGTGACGAATGTGCCACACGATGCCGTATCGGAAGATTGGAACCGACGGCATGGATATCAACGCGAAGACGAGGAGCTCTGGGGGCAATGGCCTGGTCTAGGCCCCGGATCGCCCAACAAGCTTATGGATGCCTTTTCAAAAGCGCGCGACTCTGCCGGACGATTGATTGAGTCGACACTCGGAATTGAAAAGGGGGTGACGGACCAGGAACGGCGCGATTTTTACCTATCGCCCAAGAATCCTCCTGTCAATGATTACCATCCTCCCGTCGTTAGCAGCAAACCGTCACATAAGGATGCCCGCCAATGGATGCTGCAACCACCACCTCCGGCCAAGATCATGGAAGGCAAAGTGCCCGTGTCCCGTGCCGTTAGCTCTGGGAGTAAGTCAAGCGGAAGAACATTGGTCAGTGACGATAGCAACCTTGGCCGCAAGGTGCAGGAGAAGATGGCCAGAGAGCGAACGAGAAAAGAAAGCAATCCGACCGAGGTCGAGTTGATTGAATCTCTTTTTGCTACACGCAGCAATCTGTCCGTTGGACACACGCGAAGTCGCAGCCTGTCGTTCAACGAGTCGGATGATTCTATTGACACCAACCTCTTTGAGCGTCGTCGCAGCCGTCGACGAATGCCTGTTTCGGTTCCTCCCGAGATCGAATCAGACGATGATGACGAGCCGAGCCCCTCGCCGCAAATGTCCAAAACGGTCAGCCACACCAGCACAGTGGGACATGCTGCACAAAGACCAAAGTTGGAGACTATTATCAGCATAGATGGTGGCGGTAATACTCGCACCCTGTCCAAGAAGGTCAATAAACGACAGAAATCAATCAGGAGTAGGAACAACGTCTGGGTAGACTCCCCCGTCGGAGACGACACTGACTAGGGCTGGTTTGAGGAGAAACTTGCATTTCGAGCGTCTGAGGACTTTTTGTACTGCATTACCACGGAGTCTTGGTTTTTTTCATCTTTGATGTATGTTGTTGCATTTGGAAGCGTATCGCAAGGAGTTCATGTTCATTTCTTTTCTCGGATTGCATTGGGATATCCATGGACATGGCGATTGCGCACAGCAAGCATTCTCTTCAGAAAGCAAAGGAAAGGAGGTACTGGACGCCCGTACAGTCTAGAGTGCTGAAGAACATACACTGCCGCCCTCTTTTTGGCAGCATAGCTGCAGCCTAGAACTTCACAGCTGGAAAAACAATGCATGATCAGTGAAGCACATTAACAATATACAATTATGGTCAGCGGGTCATTCGTAAACACAAAAAGATGGTTCTTGCTGAATTTCTCAAGACGCCGTCTGGAATCGTATAACAGAGGGTCTGCCTTTCCAACTAACGCCAGTAATGCTATGCTCAATCCTCAATTCACCTCACCCCTCATCCCCTTCATAGGTGCATTCCGCCTTCTTCCTCGTCGTCAACCTCTCCGTCGTTGCCCAAATTTCGCATCCTCTCTTCCATCACCTGCCTCAGCTCCTCGTCATTCAGCCTGCCACCCGATGTCCCTGCGCTCGTTTGCGGCGCCGCCGACCCGCCATCTGTACGAAACTCGCCATTCCGGATCGTCCCCGTCTGGAATGTCCCATCCGTCCAAGCAGAATGCAAGCCCTCCACTGGCTGTTGCCTGTCGCTCGCTTGGCCATTCACCTGCCGGTCCTCTCCTTGTGCTCTTGCCTTTTCCACCGCGGCCTCCACCTCCTCCTTGCTTTGAAATTCCGTCCAACTCATGCCTCGTTCTTCGACCTCTGTGCGAACCAGAGCTATGCGTTCGGCCATGCGGTCTATCACCGCCTCGTTTTCCTTGATGGCGTCTATGCAGTCCTGGTCGGGCTGGGGGGACGTCGCATTGACGCTTGCGTCGCAGAGGGCTGTGGCAGTACCCTCGGCAAAGGGTTTCAGTTGGTCGTTGGAGTACTGGAGGTGCGCTATCGAGTTGCGGATCTCGAGGACTTTGAGGTGTAGCATGGAGATGGAGAGGTCTTTGAGGGCGGCGGCAAAGCGTGCTGAGGATATGGGCCGGGTGTCGGCGGACATTGCGGCTTGTTTTGTGACTGCTACGTTTTTTGAGGAAGCTTTGGGTTGAGCTGTATTGAGGGCTCCACTGGGTTTTGTTTGGCAGTTGTTTGAATAACTGGGAGATGGAAGGGTCGGGAGCTTGTTGCGAGGAGGAAGAGACGCTTTGATGGGGGGTTTTTTTTTTGTACAGCAGCAGCGAGGAGGAGAAAAACGTTGGTTTTGGTGGGGCAGGGACGGGAACCCCCCCCCCTTGTCGAGCTAGCCACGATTGGTAGGATTTCAATTCCGAAGCTCACCTGTTCTTTTTATCTCTCGAGTTTCTAGGACCTTGACTTTGCGACCACCTCATCGGACGAGTCGCTCCTACAACGCCGCTGGTGGTGTTCGTCCGCTGATACACCCCGGCGGGATGAACGGGATGAACGTGCTCTCCATTGGTCCCGCGCCGCGTGCGTTCGTGAGAGCGGTGTCTCGTCGTGTTACGACAGCAAGGACAGCGACACTTGGATTCGAAAGCGAGCTCGGATTCGGGTTGCGATGGCTGTCCAGAAACAGCTTATGGTCGAGGCCAAATAGCTTTCCACGTCAAAAATCAGAACCGACACCACGGGTACGACCTGTGATCAGCCCATTGAATCGTCCATCGTTAGGGCGTCGGATGATCTTCTCTGTATCCAGGCCCAAGATTATCCGCCACTACGAAGATCTTCCGAAGGACTATCGCGACCAGGCCGGCCTGCAGTTCAGTGTCAACGATCTCTCCGACGATGCAATCGCCCAAATATTCGGTCGCGGGCTCGATGCCGCGACCGGAAATCGCCTGCTGCGAATTCTTCACGGACGAAGGGTGGCGGGCACGGTGGACGACCCAGCCTTTGCTATTCACACGGCACAATATCCCGAACAACTCATCACCAAAGGACTCGCCTACCTGCGACAGAATGTCAAGGTCAACGAAGTGCTGAACGCGGGTTTAAGAGCAGAGGATGAACTGAACCAGATGGATCAGGAGATGATGGCAGAGCGAGAGGCGCGGGATAAGTCGAACCGTGGCGAGGAGGGGGGCAAGAGCCAAGACGAGCCTGTCACCGCAAAGGCCGATCCAGTGTACGGGCGAAGTGCGTTTGATCAGATCCGAGCACGAAACATGGCCAAGCAAAAGGCCTTGGATCAGGCAGCGGAGGAGCAACGCCTGGCAAGAGAAGCCGAGGAAGCTGTCGGTGTTTCTGGACCCCTAGCTAGGAGAGAAGACGGCACTCGAGCGATTGTGAACCCCAAGGTAGCGGAGTATTATGAAAAGGCACAGTCTGGGCTGGAGGCACCGCCTGAGATGAAACCATGGGAGCGTATCCTGCCCTCTGCGACGGTCGTCGCCCTCGTGCTGGGTTCCTTGGGTGCCGTGGCCATGGTCTACGACGAACCGATGCCACGATACCGACTCTTCCGCGACATCTCGACCGCCCACGCTACCGTCGGGGCGCTGGTTGCCCTCAACGCACTCGTCTTCCTGGGCTGGCGCATCCCGCCTCTATGGTCCCTCTTCAACAAGTACATGATCTTCGTCGTCGCTACCGTCAAGCCCGTCACGCTCTTCACAGCCATGTTCTCGCACACCAAGCTCAGCCACATGCTCGTCAACATGGTTCCGCTGTGGTTCATCGGCACGGCCCTCCACGAGGAACTCGGCCGCGCCGACTTTCTCACCTTGTATCTCGGCTGCGGGGCGGTAGGTTTCCTCGGCAGCCTGGTCACATACACGCTCCGCGGATGGCTGACCGTCACATCGCTGGGTGCCTCGGGCGCCACGCTGGGCCTCTGCTCCGCCTACTTCTGGGAGCACCGCAACGACGGGTTCAAGATCTTGGGCCTGCCGAAGGACGGGGTGCACGGGATCGTGTTCCTCGCCATGATTACGGCCCTGCAAATGGCGGCGTTTGGGAGGACGGCCAAGTTAAAGGTGGACATTGCGTCGCATCTGAGCGGTATGGTGGCGGGGATTCTGGGCATGGAAATCTTGCAAAGGACGGCGAGGAGGAGAGGTGTTGGTCAGGATGCGAAGGGGATGATTGAGGTTTGGGGTGAGGGAAACAAGAGGCTGTCTCGTGATGGGGGAGATGGAGAGGGTTGAGAGGTGATGGTTGTAAAGAATATATATGTACGATGGAATGGAGACTGAAACTTGGCGTTGTTATGGAATAGACTGGTTTTTTTTTTTTTTTCCATGCCCACGACTCGATATTCATTTTTCTTTTTATTCCCGGGACTTTTGTATCGCTGGGCGTGCAGTATCGTTGGTTCCAGACTTAGCGTCAACAAATCGTGGCAAAGCCACCACATGACGTCCGACGAATCGGAAAACATGCATGTGCGGTTTCCGGAAGGTAGTGGGGCTGCAAATTGCGTGGGTCCAGTCTGCGTCTCCCGGGGAACCAACTTGGAACAGGCATGATGGGATTGAACATTGAACCACGTTGTTCATTGTTTTGTTTGCCTGTCAAAATAATGTGCTCTGTTCGGTGATTGAATCAATCATCATTGTCTCGGAAGATTAATTCGTACTACCATGTTTTTTACTCAAAAGTATATTCCTTGGTCCCTCTGCGTCTGGAAAATATTCATGTGAAATAGCGTGTAACCTGGTTGAGGTACAGGGTAGGGTTGGCACTATTTCCTCCGATTTCACGGAAGGGGGATTCATTTCCATGTTCACTGTTGTGAGCGGTCGGCACTCCCGTGTTTTGGAAAGGGTTTTCGGAAAGGACTTTGCGCATTCGCTCCTTTTGCGCGCGCGAGGTACAATTCCACAATTCCACGTGCGTGTCCTCGACTTCCTCGCGCCGCTTCTGCTTCTGGGATTGGGCATTGACCCGTCACGCCCACATGCGCATGTGCACACCACACCACCCACTGACTCCGCTTCCGCTTGTCTTTGGCGGTCGACGACATTCCCGCTTCCCGCTTCTCACTTCCCACTTCTCACTTCCCCTTGTCTTCTCGCTCCCATAATATCCCCCATACCCTCGACACACTCGTCGACGTCGGGCCGGACAACCCATTGGCTCGGACATTGGGAACCTCGGACGACCATATCTGTGAGTGCGCAGCTTTTTCGTCGCGTGTATAGAACCGAGAACATCAAACCGTCCACTAGGAAAAACACGCACAACTAACTGGCCCACTGGCGCGATGATTTAGCTTTCGGGTCGCTTTTTGTCTCTCCCTCGGCCAATTTTTTCCGCCGCTTAAATTGCTAGTTGCTTGCCTGCTTTCCTCGTCGTTCCTCCCTCCGCCACCTTCGAATCCAACTACTATCACTGCGTAGGTCGCGTCCGCAAGTCAACGGTAAATTCCCATGGAAAATACTTCGAGTCCACTGTCCTCTGTGACGGCCTCGCCAGCGCCATCATCGCCCTCTTCGCCGCTGTCTCATCTTTCACAAACCCCATCCTTGCCGGACCTGCCCATCATGGCACCAGGCACGGCCGACCGCTATCCCTCTCCTTCCTCCACGGCGGCATCAGGGACACAATCCCCCCTGAAATCGGGCGAAGCCGCGGATGACAGCCCACGACCTGCCAAGAAGAGACGAGTCACGCCCCCGCGCGAGCGCACCACCGCATATCTTGACTTGATGAAGCCGCACGAGGAGCTCACCCACCAAGACAATTTCCACATGGAAAGACTGCTTTCCGCCCTGCGGAAGAAGAAGAAGGTTGTGGTCGTGGCTGGTGCCGGCATTTCAGTGTCTGCCGGCATACCCGATTTTCGCTCGGCAAATGGTCTCTTTGCAACGCAGCGAAATCAACAAAAGGTCAAGGCGTCGGGGAAGCATCTTTTTGATGCATCCGTCTACAAACATGAATCCTCCACTTCGTCCTTCCACAACATGGTCAGGGAGATGAGTGAAATGAGCAATAATGCTCAGCCCACTCCCTTTCATCATTTACTTGCTTCGCTGGCCCAAGAAGGACGCTTGCTGCGACTCTACTCACAAAACATCGACTGCATCGACACATCAATGAAACCACTACAAACGCAGATACCGCTGGAGCCCAAAGCTCCCTGGCCGACGGCCATACAACTGCACGGAAGTCTCGACAAAATGGTTTGTACCAAATGTGCCGAGGTTCAGCCATTCAACAGGGAGCTTTTCGATGGACCCGAAGCTCCTCTGTGCGAGTCTTGCAAGAACCTCGATGAGGTGCGCACAGCTTACGCCGGCAAGCGAAGTCATGGAATCGGACGACTCCGACCTCGCTTTGTGTTGTACAACGAATTCAATCCCGACGAAGATGCCATCGGCAACATCATGCGTGCTGATCTGAGGGCACGACCGGATGCAGTTTTGGTGGTAGGCACGACGCTCAAGGTTCCAGGTACGCGCCGACTCGTCAAGGAAATGTGCCAGGTTACCCGGGGCCGCAAGGACGGACTCACCGCTTGGATCAATATCGATCCGGAACCCAAAGTGCCCGATTTCAGAGATTGTTGGGACCTGGTTGTCAAGTCAAAGTGCGATAACATCGCCAGACTGGTAGCCTTGCCACCATGGGATTGCGAAATCGGCGACGACTACCTTGTGTCAAAAGAGCAGGAACGAGAAAGGATGTCGACTCCTCCGTCCAAACTCCAAGTGCTGCTGGATGGCAAGCCCCGGGAGGTGGAAAATGCGCAGGCAATTCCTACTCCTCGCGCAAGCCCTCGTCCTTCGGGCAGGAAGCCACTTCCAGAGGCCAAGCAGACTACGCTCTCTTTCGGGGATCAAAAGCCAAAGCCCGCAAAGTCTGCCAAGGCTGCCGGCCGCCCTGGCAGGAAACCAAAATCACGCGTCAAGGCCCAGCCATCCGCCACGAACACGAACCCACTCGTGCAAACATTCAAAGCATCCAAGAATGTGTCCGATGTAGATTCCGGAAAGAAGAAGCCCTCGGGTCGCTCACCACTTCCAGATCGAAAGCCGCTCAAGCAGGAATCAAACGTGGTTTCGTCCTTGCCGTCCCCATGCCCCGACGGCAAGTTTGTCGAAGAGATGAAAGTGGTGGGTGTCGCCCCCCAGCCGCCAACGACTACTACTATGCCGGAATATGAGTCCCAACACGAAACCATTTCTCCAAAGTCTGTCCCAAACAACATGGGCAATCTAATTACTACCGTGAGCTGAATCCCAAAAGAAAATGGGTCAAGTATTGTTCATCGAACGCGGCGTTTATGAAGGAGTTTTTTCGACCACGGCATCAATATCTCATAGAGGAGTGATAGGCTCTCAAGGTGTTTGGGTGTGTTTGGGCGTCCTGGGAGAGGAATTGGTACTATAGATGCCGGAAACCATGACTGCACTGTGTAAACATTTTCGATGGTCGACCACACTAGCACAAGCTGCTCCTGAAGAAGCATGCTTCATGTGCTGCGAGAGAGATGACATAGTTTTTTTCATTCCTAATGTCTCAATGTTCTTTTTTTAATCATGCCTTCATTTCCGAAAAATCCGTACGAACTCGTAAGATTGGTGACTTATCGAGATGACAGGCAACATGTTCAATACTCTCATCCTTGTCATGCGGCCATTTCATGGTTAGTACTCGAACGGGAAGGACGGAGTGGCCCTGCATCCTGGCCTGATTAGTTAGCAGTGCTGCTCCTACTACTATGGGTATGGTTGGTGGTTACCATCTTCAAAGTAAGAGGGCTTCTCACCATTGCAATTGTCAATAGTTTTTTTTCCATCTAGTTTCTTATGAATTATTTAGTCTAGCCGAGTCTGCCATACTCTTACGTATAATAAACAGGCCACGAACTCGATCTATTAATATAAGCCAAAAAAGAAAAAAGAAACACATACAACACCGGGTATTCGCTGGTCGTCACCGACCCAACTACTAATCCGGCGCTCGCTAGGTTATCCTGGGAGATCGGACGGGATCCTGATCACTACTAGCGGCTATGGTCGTATGTGATCGACCAGCGAACAAAATTGCTTGATAACACGATACCCTCCTAGAGCCAATCCAAGCTGATGAACTCGAAACCTCAGTTGCCTTGGAGAAAATCCCTCGTCGGACTTCACGGATGCTTGTGTGTGTGCGTGGACGTTCTTCAGAGCAGGAGGCACGGAGACGTGAATTGAACATGCTGTTTCCATACATAGGGAAGTCTCGTCTCCGAGGACGCGAGGACAAGGGACGACCGACCGCCGGCAGTCTGCTCAGTCGCAGCAGTCCGTTGCCACCCCGGATTTTGTTCGTGGAGGCATGCGAATCCGAATACTAGCCCATCACGATTCCGGGCCCAACCGCCGCGATTTTCTTCATTTCTGACCACCTCCTTTGGCTACCACGCGGGGAAAATGTGGAAAAAAAGGCGAGGCGTCTAGTCTTGGGGGGTGAGAGCGGACTGCCGGGCTGCAAAAGGAAATGACCCGGTCCCGGCCTCGGTACCTGGCAATGAGAATGAAGCTTGTTTGCGTTGGTTAGTCTTCGTTCTTGGAGGGTCCTCTGGCGCGAGACAGGCCTGGATTGATCATTTCCATGGAGAATCTTACTTGATGCGGGTTTGCCATGTCATGGCCTTGGCCTTTTCCCTGCTTCGTTCGCATTTGTGGTTTGTCCATGTCATGTCAGGTGAGGAAGGGAATGAGCCGCTGTCTTGGTTTGCTCTTTCCGAATGACTGAATCTCTTCCTTCAATATATTTCTTTGGATTACTTTTCGTGTGTGGTTTCCGCATCCGTGATTCAAAGGCGGCGAGGAAGCATCGTGAGTCTTTTCAAGCTGGATTAATATCCACGGAGTGGAACCTTACTCTCCCTTTACACTTGGGATGCTTCCTATTAACAGCTAGGCCAAATAGCCAAAAACGAACCGCGCACCCCTAACAGTAACTGCGATAAATGAGCATTTTATATGCTCAACACTTTCGTGTGGTGAATGTTTCATCTGACATTAAGTATGCTGCTATCATGGCGTCCTGGGACGAAAACAAGGGGAATAAAAAAAACTATAGAAAAAAAAAACTCTCCAACAGCAGAATCTAGACACGTCAGTCTCGATCCACAGATTCATACAGCGCGCGGACACTCCCGTATCCGAATTCCCCTTCGCGTCTGCCCGTTCCACAGCATGCGTGAACGATAGCCTCCTCGGCCCCCAGGTCCTGCCAGACATGCAAAAAGGCCACCCCAGACTCCGACGTGTAAAGAAAGTCGCTCGCGCAATAGGAACAGGTGCCGGTAAGTTGTGGTTCCCAGCCAAAGTGGCCACCGGTCAACGACTCTGCGTTGGCCCACGTCTCTCCGGCCGCCCGCTGGTACGCGCATAAACCCTCTTCCATGGGGTTGACCCCTTGGGCGATCACGTGTCGGCTCCATCGGAATTGCAGGAGAAGTAAGAAACGGCCATTGACGACTCGGGCTCTCATTGTGTAATGCGATGCCGTCCTGCCCGGCTGCATGTTCGGCGGCATCAGGTCCACGATGACGTGGACGGGAGTGAGCAATTTACGAAGATAGAGCCGATGGCCTTCGTCCAAGCGATCTATGATGCGGGTATACTTGAGGGCAAGCTGAACGTGGGCGTGACGAATGTAAAACGCCGGCGTGCCCTGTCTCCGGCATCGACACTCGCGTGCGGGCTCACAGCGTTGACATTGACAGAACCGTGGATACGAGCAGCCGCATCCCTAGTCAGCTAGCTGGCTATCGGGAAGCTGGAGCAGTGGATAGTCGTTGAACCGTACTGCGTGGAACTTGACGCAGTGCTCACAGACCCAACGGTTTGGCATATCTCTCGCATGGCACATGAGATACTGGAGAGCTTGGTAACGATGCTGAAAAAGATTGCTATAATCGAGGCCACAGTGGTCTTTCACAATATTCCAAATGGTATGGCATGTTTGCGCAAACGTGAATAAGCTGTGCAGGGGTAACTTGTCTGCGATTTGAAGTATTTCCAGGACGGGCAACTCGACCAATCTCATCTCATCGTCTTGTGGTGACCACTTCGGGTTCTCTTCCCATGTTTGCAACAGGACGTCAAGTATATCCAAAGAGCTCATATGTACATTTGGCAGTTCAGTACGACGAGCGAAGAGTTTTGTGTGCGAGGAATATATACGCTCTGTCAGAAAGGGGAAATGGCGTCAATTTATGCTGCGAGCAAAACTCGAACGGATTCGAGTTTAACTGCGGTCGCGAACTATGGTATCTCTTTCTGTACTGGCCAATTTGTAACGCAGGCAGGACCTTGTGGAGGAAAGTGGGATTGACTTATCTTTGGTTGGCCTCGGAACCTGAAGGCATAAAGTGGTAAGAGTGTTGCTTCTGCAATCATCACATGACATTTAGAAAGTCAGTCCATTGAAAGACGTCAAAAGTCAACAGAAAGATGAAAGCAACGGGGACTGCTACTCAAAAGCCATCTCAGCTCGCGCTCTTAACAATGTTCTAATCTTGTATTCAATATAAAAAAAAAACTAAAAAAGGGGGGGGGGAGGGGGGATTCAAAAAAGAATTGTCGCCTTTGCGCCGCCGGATCATGAGTCTCGTCGAACCTTTTCCACCATCTTTTCATGTATGCCCCTCCACCCGGACTCGCAAGTGCTTCTAATGACACCAAGAAGGAGCCGCGAGCACTTGATGACGGCGTCTTCCTTCAACTGATGACCACCACCCTCTGGTTTCTCTTCAATGGTCCAGACAGTCTCCATGATGGTGTTCAGAGGGCTCCGTATCCTCACGAATACGCCCTTGTCGAGATTGATAAACTCATAGGTGCTGACGACATCCGAGTCCCATAGCCCAGCCGGAAGAGCGTGGACTTTATCCGTGACTTGATAGCACTTGGGTGGTGCGATGCCAGTGAGGCCGCAATGACTGGGCAGCTGTGGTTCAGACGACCTGGCAGGAGTGTCGATGACTTCATATTTGATCATGTGAGGATTGCATTGTATGAAGAAGACATGTTCATGGAGCATCTCCACGCCCTTGGCCGGGTTCGCGCCTGCAGGGAGGGGACTGACATGCTGGATTGCATCGGTAGTGTTGAATAAGGCTGGAGTGCAGAATCAGTATTGGTGAAGTCGTCAATGTCTTTGTCTTGTTGTCATGGCATTTGAGTGAAGGAGCGAGTGGGCGGGGAATGGACATCTTACAAGACATGTCGTGACGGAGAAAGTGGTGGGTGGTACCGGCGTACACGTACACAAGGAAGAGAAGAACAACGCAGAAAGGAACGGTTTGTTTGAATGAGGCACGGGAGATGAAGGATACGAGGAGTGTCGAGTCGGTAAATGGTAATCAAGTGTTGACTTACAAGTGTCAAGTTGTCGAATGGAACGTCAAGGTCAAGTACCGAGTACAAGTGTCAAGTGTCGGGTACTTTTGGGGTAGGTGGTGCCTGGTGCCTGGTGCCTGGTGCCTGTGCATGATTGATCGGGGCAGGCAGGGCAGGGCAGGCAGAGCACGGCGTGACGGGAATTTGGGTTTCGTTTTGTCTTGTAATAATAGTCCGTACGGACTATGACACATGCGGACAATAAAAGGACAAAATGAGTGCCACCCATGTATGTATCAATACTACCCATGTGACCTCGTGTTGGCCCCTTTGGCGCTACGGAGTACGGACTACTGCTTACATACGGATCACTCCATATGGACTACATGTACATGGTACTTAACTGCTACTGCTATGGGGCTATGCCATGGGGCAAATACCCCACTCACTTGCCTCACTTGCCTCACTTGCCTCACTTGCCTCACTTGCCTCACTTGCCTCCCACGTCCCACGTCCCACCACCCACCTCGTGCGTGAACTTTGTCCTCAACCCAGTCGCAGATTGACCAACAATTGCATTCATTCGCCGCTCATCTCCCCGTAGAATGAATGAACCCTCTCTGACCACTTGCCGCAATGCCCGCCGCGACCAAGTCGAACCGTTCTGTCACCCCACGAAAGCCTACCTCTGCCATCTCTCTAACAAGGAAACCAGCCAAACCGAATGCCAGCATTCTGAGTTTCTTCCAAAAGACGCAGCGCCCAGAGGACTCTCTCTTTGTGGGAGCAACGATCGGGGCCGTTCCCAAGGATGACGACATCTACCATCGAGATGATGAGCACCGCTTCAACGAATCGGCGTCGCCCAACAAGAAGAGAAGACTAAGCGAGGAGAGTTCGACATGGCAAGAGAATGGTGATGCCGTAGTTGTACGAAAAAGCCTCATTGTCCCTGCGGAAGATATCAAACGAGACAAGACAGCCAAGCCGCGACTGAACGTGCCCTTCGTCATAGACTCCGAAAGCGAGGACGAGGACCAAGATGTGGACCAAGGTGAGCGTACGGACAATGGAACCGGCAAATTGAACCAAGTTCCAGCACAGAGTTGCGATCAAGACAGTCCCAATCCTGCCAGCGCCAAACATTCAAAACCTGACGACTCCTCCGTTCTGCATCCGAGTCCAAAGAGAAAGGCGGTGCCGGATTTCAACAACAGAAAGGACTCCGTGTACGACCAATTCTCCGACCTCGAAAACTTGAACGAAACAGACGGCTTGGACTTGGATGCATTTGAAGGCGAGGAAATGCGAGAACGAAGATTCATGCGTGAACAAGCACGACTGGAGGCTGAAGAAGCCGGCACGGCACTGATGGAAGACTTTGGTGATGATCCATTCCAAGATGATTCTGCCGCTGCCGAGTGCTGCCCCATTTGTAATGGTAGCCTGAAGAATATCTCAATGGATGAAGCTACTCGGCATGTCAACTCATGCCTCGACGGCATTCCAATTCCATTGCCGTCCGACGTGGACCACGAAAAGCCCGCGCCGCCGCCCCCTGTTGAAGTCGAAGCTGCTGAGATAAGCAAGCGATTCGCCCGTGCTGCCGTTCCGAGACCAGGTCAAGCCAATCCCTTCGAGCTGAGCAACGACAACGACAACGACAACGACAACAACGAGGGCAAGAGCAAGGAATCCAAGAAGTCGGCCTTTTCAAAGCTCATGTCGAACAAGGCCGAAGATTCTGCTTGGGCAGTTGCAGCTGCCGCCGAGAATGCGTCAAGAGGGCGTCCGGCCTACGAAAGGACATGCCCGTTTTACAAGATCATTCCAGGATTCAATATTTGCGTCGATGCTTTTCGCTACGGTGCTGTCAAAGGATGCGAGGCGTACTTCCTGAGCCATTTCCACAGCGACCATTATATTGGCCTCACGGCAAACTGGATGCATGGCCCAATCTACTGCAGCAAAGTGACGGGCAGTCTGGTCAAGCAGCAGCTTAGAACTGCGGCGAAATGGGTAGTGACACTGGAATTTGAGAAGTCTTATGATATCCCGGGGACGGGAGGCGCCACAGTAACCATGATTCCAGCAAACCACTGTCCTGGCAGCTCACTTTTCCTTTTCCAAAAGCCCGCAGAAAAGGGCACGAGTCGGCGAGGCAAGCGGATTCTTCACTGCGGCGACTTTCGGGCGTGTCCAGCGCATGTTAAGCATCCGCTCCTGAAGCCCGAGATCAAGGATTTGGCCACCGGTAAGTTGAGCCAGCAAGTGATCGATATTTGTTACCTCGACACCACATACCTCAACCCGAAATACTCGTTCCCACCACAAGATGATGTCATCAAAGCTTGTGCCGATTTATGTGCCTCCCTATCGCCCAACCCTGACAGCAAGGATGGTCTCTGGGAGAAGAATGCGAAGGAAGAGGGCACGCAAGCTGTGAGCAAGTATTTTCAAAGCACGAAGCAGAGCGACGACAAGGCGGAAGAAAAGCAGGTTAAGCTCGGACAGCGGCTTCTCGTAATCTGTGGAACATATTCCATTGGGAAAGAACGCATATGTATTGCCATTGCCAAAGCGTTGAAGACCAAAATCTTTGCGAATCCAGGCAAGATGAGGATTTGCAAGCAGCTTGACGATCCAGAGCTTGCTGCACTGCTGACGACCAATCCCGTAGAAGCTCAGGTCCACATGCAGTCACTCATGGAAATCCGTGCAGAGACGCTACAAGAATATCTGAATGGATATAAACCGCATTTCAGCCGTATCGTGGGCTTTCGACCCACCGGATGGACCTTCCGACCAGCAAACGGCAAGCAAATATCCGCAAACACGTCCCCGTCCACCATATCTACCCAGCAATTGTTGCACGGCAAGGTCTGGAGGACGAGGTTTGCGTACAAAGACTTTGTCGCGCAGCGGGGCAGCACCAAAGAAGCCATGTGCTATGGCGTGCCATATTCAGAGCATAGCAGCTTTCGAGAGCTGACCATGTTTATCATGAGTTTGAGGATAGAAAAAGTCATCCCAACCGTAAACATCGGCAGTGAGCAGTCGAGGAAAAGAATGAAGGCGTGGCTTGATCGATGGTCATCGGAGCGAAGGCGAGGAGGTCCTGCTCGGCCTCTGGTAGAGGGAGAGGACGACCCCGATGACGTAAAGATATCATTGTGGGAGGACAAGTCTGGTACAGGAGGAGATGTCTGGTGGTAAGAACAGGACAAGCTGTATCTTGGGAATCCGATTTCGAGCAATTTGTCGCAACTAGGCAGCCCCCGGACGTTTGGTCTAGCGACTTGAAGAAGCATGAGAAAATGCAACAAAAGTAAAACCAGTTCGAATGAACACAATCATTAGCTCGTTATCCATTTTTCTAGACTCAAACGCCGCATAATGGCCCCATGTTGGCATGTCCCGTCCGTCGTTTGCTTTCCCACCCCCCTCCCCCCTTTCCCCGCCAGGCGAATCGAGGCGAGAACGTAGCTTGCACCACTCCCCAAAATACACGTACACCGACATATTACAAACGTTACCTTGCCTTTGCCTGTTGAGCTGCCGCCTCTAGAAACCAGTCAGCTGCTGCACCATCCTCCCCGCCTCCCCCCAAGTTCTCTCAAAAATGACGTTGGGCGCAAAAACTCACCTCTCCTCGTCGCATCCTCCAGCAACTGCGTGTCCACAGATCCAGCAGGCAGATGAACGTAGCGCACTACCGATCCTCGAATAAAGACATTCTTCACAGAGCTCTATCGAGAATCATAAAAATTGTCAGGACAACGCCACGATACCTCTCATTCCGGCATCCGGCACATGATCCCACCACGAGGGGGGGCGCATGAACCTCGCGAGCCCCCCCCCACTGCTCCACTGCTCCAAGTCACATGGGGAGAAACGCACCAGATGAGGATACTTTAGCTCCTCCACGACCGAGATATCATCCAGCTTGATGTTGAGGTACTGATCTACGCTCTTGAGCGTCCCGCGGAGCTGGATGTCGTTTTTGAGCTCCACGGTGACTTCATGGTCAATGAGGGTTTTGAAAAAACTGCGTCGTTTCGGTAAGTTTGTGAGTTGAGTTGGTCGTTTTGTCGTGCGCGTGGGGCGGAGGCCGGGATGGAAGGAGGAGAGAAGGGTCTGGCTGCCCGAGGGATTGACAGGGAGAGTTAAGTACCTGAAGAAGAGCATGGTGATAATATCAGGCCTTGGTCTTGGCTCACTGGCGGGTGGGATTGGAGGACGGTCCTCGAGCGGATGGTGAGAGAATTTGAAAATTTGTGTTTTGAGGGGGGGGAAGGGGGGGGGGTCTTGATGCGGTGAGTCGAGTATTTTCTGTGGTGAGGTGAGAGGTGTTGATAATGACAATGTTCGAATCTTGAATTATCGTCTGGGTTGTATGCCCCCATTCATATGTTGGGGTGCGGTCGCGAGCCATTGGCTCGTCACGTGATTGTGCTTTCGTCAGGAGGCGTCCAGACGGCCACTGATTTGGTTTCGCCTTCAGACATCTTGTACAGTCGGAATAGAGTGCACGTTTTTATCAGCGCATGTTTTTTTTTTTCCCAAGAGAGGAGGGCTGTGTGGGATTCTCGAACTGCGTTATTAAAATCTTTGGAATATGTTGTGCGATTTGTGTCCGAGTCCAAATTTTTATGCTACATGTACAAATCCCCTCTTCTTCGCACCTCTCTCCTTGCTTTCGTCTTCCCACGTCTCATCCACGTAGTCCTTGATGCTCTTGTCACGCAATTGCATGCCCACAACCTTGAGTGCGGCAATGTTGATGCCCATTTCATCCTTTTGTCTCTTTAGCGCTGCGCGCAGATTTGTCCGTATGCCGTCCATCATGGTCTTCATGGTCCGGCTGGCTACGATTTGCTTGTGGTGTGTTTTGATCATGAAGAAGAGAATGCGGCATGTCAGGGGCATGTTCATCGACCGCAAGGCGAATATGTCAAGAAAGGTGAAGAGAACGGGTACAGTGGCGAATGGAAAGACGAGCAGCGCGTCATGGAGAGCAGAGGCCTTGATACGTTGTAGTACTGACATGACGTGTGCTTCGGCCGTGATGTTTCCCAATGCGAGAAAGACTGGGTTGCGTTGAGGGGGAGGGGCGTTGGGATTGGAGAGCTTGGCCTCTTCATATTCCTTCATCAGATTTAGATCAGCCATGCCCAACTCCAAGGCCTCCTGTATTCTTTCGCCTGCCATGAGCGTCTCTGTCGTCTGCTTTGAAGCTGCTGCTACTTCGCCATTCTCATCCTCTGCGTCCACATCCCTCTCCAGAGACGTCGTGAGCGTGCTCTCGTACAACTCTTCAATTTCCCTCTCTCTTTCTTCCTCGAGAAAGATTTGTTCGTCGGTCTCCTCCCACACTCGGATGCTCTTGTCGTGGCCAGCACTGACGAGGAAGTTTCCGGTATGACTAATGGCTATTGTCCAAATCTCTCCGTGGTGGCCGTCTAGTCTTTGGATCTGCTCAAACTTGTCTCCATCCCAGTATCGAATTGTTTTGTCCTTACTGCTGCTGAAGAAGTGATGACCATTGCCGTCGGAATTATGTGGCACGAATGCAACCTGTAAGATACTGTCCTGGTGACCGAATAGCGCCTTGTGGCAATCTCCAAAGTCTAAGCCCCAGACTCGGATGTTCTTATCTGCTGAGCTTGTAACAATGAGTTTGCTGTCGTACGATATGTCCATACTCAGGACGGGCAGCTTGTGTCCATAGAGGTTGAGATACAACTTCAGCGAGTCGACGAAGAAGACCTTAACTGTGTTGTCCAGCAACGCAACTGCAAGCAGTTTGGCGTCTGGGGAGAATTTCAGACTCAAAATGTCATCTGACACTTTGAGCGTCCTGGATTGAACGAGTTTCAGCTTGGGAGTTGTCCGCTTAGTGCCGAGAACTTCCTCTTGAACAATCTTGAAATCCCAGAATTTCGACGACTTGTCTGCGCTGCCAGAGGCAACCGATCGCCCGTCAGGATGAACACTGAGACTCCAGATGGCGCCGTCGTGAGCTTGGACATTATACAGAAGCGACGCTGAGGCGACATCAAAGAGTTGAAGCTCGCCGGCTTTGGTGCCAACGACGACCACCTTGTCGCCCGGCAAGAAAGCACAACAAAGAGCGTATCCGCATTCGAAAGTTCGAATGCAGGTCTGTGTTTTGATATTCCACACTTTCATGGAACCATTGGCCACCGAAGCAAGCATTTTATCGTCTGAGCTGAGCGAGAGAGCTCTGATGTCGGCGCGATGTCCTGGAAGCTCCACAGAGAGAGCTCGAGTGTAGTCTGGGATGTCATCCTTCTTCTTCCGCTCGGCCTTATTTTTGTTGGGAACGCTGTAGTACTCGATCTGGTTGTTGGTCGTGGCCACAAGAAGTTGAAGATCTTTCTGGCTACTGGATGCCGCCCAATCAACAGACCGGGCTTTACCGCCGGTTCGAATAATGACGTACTGAACGAAAACATCGCCGATGTCGGCTTTCGAGACATCTTCATCGGCATCTTCAGCAACCTGGGTCTTATCGAGCTGAGCTTTGCTGTCCTTTTGCTTCTCTCTCCGTCTCCGCCTTTTCCGTGCAAGACCTTTTCGCACCTCGGCCTCAGATCTGATTCTCCAAATGTCGACACTCTTCTCTGTACCATGTACTGCAAAATAATCTCTTCGTGGGTGGAATATTATTTCAGTCGTGCGGTCTTTGCTCTGTCTATGAAGAACTCCGCGGTCCTGTAGATAGTGAGCTGCAGCAGATAGTTCCACATGTCGAGAACTTGCAGCTAAGTCATCGGCCTTCAAGGCCCAAACCTTCATCTCTCCGTCGTTTCCTGCAGTGACACATCCACTCAAATCCGGAGCCACCCCCAAGGCCCAGCACTCTCCATTTGTTTGGGATATGTGTGTTTCAATACAATGTCTTGAAGAGAGATCCCAAAGCTTAAGTAATGAATCTTTGCCTGTCGTCAGCAGAAACCCATCCGACGAGGTTTCATTGTCCAAGACCATTGCTCGCGAGCCATCCTCATCCTGAATGTGCGGCTCCGGTTCGATGAAGCAAAGTCCAGTCACTTGATCCTTGTGACCCCGGAGCTTGAATTGGCCGACTTCGGCCACTAGATCCCAAATGATGATGTCTGTGTCCTTGGAGCCACTGGCGAGTCGAACCCCAGATTTGTCAAACGTGAGGTGCGTAATAGCAGATTTGTGTCCATTGAAGTTGACAATCACGGTTGAGATCTTGCTGTCCCAAAGCCTTATGCTGCCATCCTCGTACCCGACGGCGAAGACATCTTTATCCGTTTGGCTCTGGGCGATCGCAGTGACGGGAACTGTGCATCTTTCGTCTTTCCACCGGCTTAACAATTCTCCCTTCTTGATATCCCAGCACAAGACTTCTTCATTCGCGGCCACAACTGCCCGCCCAGCACCTGTTCCAGCTCGGTCTTTGGAGGTCCAGACAATGTTGGAAGTGTTGGTCGTAACAACACCAAACGACTTGGCGTGTTCGTACTTGCTGCATTGTTTTCAGGTTAGAAAAGATGTCCACCATGTCATCAGATCTTTGGCTATTACTTACAGGTACGATTTCACCATTTCCGCAAAGTCGCTGGGTCAATTGATTTTTTTGGCGCTTTTCAATAAAACCAGACTACCGAAGGAGATAGACTCGCATGTCGCGGAGTGGGATATTTTTCTCTCTCTTATCGATAGGCTCTGCGGACGGACCGCAACGGATCGCAACTCGCTCTTGCCAAATTGCGGTCACGTGCTTCCTCCACTGACGAGAGCTTCACCTGCTCAGCCCCACCATCATCAACAGCTCTGGGAGAGGAGCAGGCAGAACAAGCAACCTGCAACGCACAAGTCACGAAGATGCTTCTCCTTGACTACCAAAATGTTCTGATCCAATCGGTACTGACCGAGAGATTCTCAGGGTATCTTATGTTTAATGTTACTTTTATTCCGCAAGCTTCTGACCGTATACCAGTGCCCCCCCCGCTTCGATTGATCAGACTATCTCAGACTTCGATGGTGTAACCTTCCACATTTCAACTCCCGAATCGAAAACGAAAATCCTTCTCTCTATCCAAATAAGATGTTTTCCAGACCTGGTTCAGTACGGCGCTGAACAGGTTCTCCAGCGAGAATATGGCCAATTTGTCTCACCGGTAGAGCCCGGATACGACTTTTCGGTCTTGATCGACATTGATAATCTGCCTGATGAGAAAGGTGAGGCCTTGAGTTGCTCAGCACGAAACTTTTTCATGTGAACTAAAGTAATGAATGCTCTAAAAAACAAAAGAGGAACGCGATGCGCTAGCATTAAAGCTTGCTCTCTTAAAACGTAACGCCATGGCAGCTCCGTTCGAGCAGGCCTACCAGGAACATTATGAGTTAAGAGAACAGGCTTCAAAGTTCACATCCGAAGAAGCTCCCCAAGGAGTTCGAGAAGGTGGTCAAGTAATGGCAATTCGCTACCGAGAAGAAGAAGCGATATATGTCAAGGCCAGCCACGACCGAGTTACGGTGATTTTTAGCACGGTATTCCGCGAAGAGACCGACCGGGTATTTGGTAGAGTATTCATCCAAGAATTCGTGGATGCTCGAAGGAGAGCTATCCAAAATGCACCTCAAGTTCTTTTTCGAAATGACCCACCACTAGAACTACAAGGAGTTCCCGGTGTACAAAGTACTAGCACAGGCGAGATTGGCTATGTCACATTCGGTATGGCATGATTGATTTTTTTCTGAGTCCTACATTTTGCTGACAACTGCAGTTCTTTTCCCGAGACACTTGACGCCTCAGAGAATGCCCATAGTCATCTCCCATATTCAGACATTCCGAGATTATTTTCATTACCATATTAAGGCCTCTAAAGCATATATCCACTCACGAATGCGCAAGCGCACAGCAGACTTCCTCCAAGGTTCGCTTGGCTCCAGTGCCGTTTTTAGATTCACAGCTAACAAAAGACCTAGTGCTACGACGTGCTCGGCCTGATAGCGAAGAAAAGGAAAGGAAGACAGCCAGCGGCCGATCTTTCAAGGTTCAAGGCAGCTAAATCGCGGTATCAGAAGAGTGAACCCTATGTATTGCTTGTTTAGCGTAGATGCAGTACCCATCTCATCCGTACAAGGCAGGTATATGAGAACAAATCAAAAGTCTAAAACCAGTTTTGCGATAGTGCAACGGCGTAGTTCATTGCATGGAGTCCAGTGGCAGCTCGCCGTGCATGTTGCTGGGGCATGACGTTAAGGTCATTGGCGGGGTTGGAAGCAGAGCTGAACCCAATGGGTGAGACCAGGCACTGCCAGGCACTGACAGGAGGCACTGCCAGGCACTGCTTTACTGGACGAGTCTGGTCGCCCACCAATTTTCCAGTGTGAGTGGTCAACCCGATCAGACACAGCCCTGCTCCGAGCCCTGCTCCGTATAACAGTTCATGGCCAGTTCGGCCTCCGGGTCGCAAACAGAATGGTCTGGCCGTTTGGATCGCGTGTCCCAACAGAGGACGCCGAAAATGAGAACTTGCCAAAAAAACGCGCCGTGTCGTGGTCCGAGATGCTGAGGCGAGCCGAAGCCAATCCTCTGGGAGCTGCCAAAGAATGGGCTCCAGTCGTACTGTTTTCTCTCGTGGGACTCGGTGCGTTGCAGCTCTATGCCAACTACCTCCGCCGAATTCCGGGTGCCGCTTTTGTTCGGCCTTCATTCTTCAGGAGCCGCAGCCTATTTGGCAGGGTTACAAGTGTTGGTGATGGGGACAATTTCCACCTTTTCCATACACCTGGCGGCAAGGCTGTGGGATGGGGCTGGTTGAGAAAGATACCCGAGGTCAGGAAAGAACTCAAGGATCGAACGGTAAGCGACATTCACCAAGTCACAGAGCCATGGAACATAAGCTGACCCTCGGCCCGCACTGGAAACAAAAGATTCCAATCCGTCTTGCAGGTGTCGATGCCCCCGAAGGAGCACATTTCGGCCGTCCAGCTCAACCGTTTGCCGCCGAAGCCCTGACTTGGCTATCTCAGTATATCCTGCACAGAAACGTGCGGGCTTACATCTACAAACGAGATCAGTACAACCGCATTGTTGCGACAGTCTACGTTCGTCGATTCCTTATCCGCCGCAACGTTGGCCTAGAGATGGTCAAGAGAGGCCTGGCAACAACATATGAAGCCAAGTCTGGCGGAGAATACGGAGGATCGAAGTCAGTCTACGAAAAGGCCGAGGCAATAGCCAAAAGGAAGCGGAAGGGCATGTGGTCCGGCAAACCAAGCGAGTTTGAAAGCCCCCGGAAATACAAATCACGATACCAAGGCTCAGAAGAACATCAGTGACTAGAACAAGGCGTAGCAATCAAACGCAGTTGCTCCTTTGCATCTTTGATCCCGAGCAAGTCTCTTCCGGATCAACAATAGGCTTGGCGTACACGACGGGGCGTGGCCGTGCCATGATCGATGCGAGCTGCCTACTTCTTCGTCCTGACCGACCATGTTAAAACATGTTCCTCCGTGACATTTTGGGATCTGGTTTCACTTTTCAAGGATGAGTACTGACGAAATAGCTACGTAAAGATGTGATTCGGGACGGAAGGTCCCAAGCAAGTAATGAGAAGCCACCGAGGACGCTGCATGTAAATGACTCTGAGGGCTTATGCACCATGTTTGAGCCTGTGTCGCAGATTGCACATGACCTGGACGCCGTGCTTTATCGTGATTCTTCTCCTTCAACCCCGTCAAACCCGGAAACAAACAGACACGGTCATGTGCCATACGTCTGAGATTATCTCCATGTGGGATTGTCATACATGTGTTGATGTTGAAAAAAAAAACACATCTGTACAAGGCCATACACTTGGACCTCGAATTGCCCCCCTACTCGAGTGGTGAAGTGTTTCGTGTAATTTGTAATTTGACAGAGCGGCACATGACAGGGCTGAAACGGGGTGACTGATCAGATGCAACGGAGATCGGCTAAGTAGTAGAGAAAGCACGGCCAAGATCTTGCTAGTACCGGCACCTGGGGGATGTAGATCATTTTTAACTCCCCATAAACTTGAACTTTCGTAAACTCGTCCAAGTTAGTCGAAGAGTCTTTTTATATGTCTAAAAACGTTTTGCGTACTCTGTTCCCGTCCTTGATCATTGTTAATGCCGAACCGGTGGGCATCCGCTTGATGAGCTGCAGGCAACGATTCCGTTACACGGATTATTTTCTCTTGTACCTCCTCGCATGCAACACGTCTACCCAAGAAGCTTCAACGAACAAGAACGAGAGAATTTGATGAAAACGAGGCTTTGACTGATGAATTAGATTAAGCTTCCTAACGATATAGCTAGCTAGAAAGTAGGAAAATTTCGTCTTTAGTTAGGAAAGATAAGTCCTGTGTTAGCGCCTTAGGCTATAACAGAGCAGGTGGTGGCAGGTGCTAGGCAGCACCTTCTCCTAATATCTCCACTAGCAATAAGATAGTCACCCTAACCACTAAGTAATATAGCAATAATAGTAATATAAAGCTATTCCTAACATAACTAGATCTATCTAAGGTTTAGGGGAATTAGTCCTAAACCCTAATAGCTACCTCCTTTAATATATCTATTTCCTTAGGGGTCACTAGCCTATCTAGTCTATTAACCTCTAAAAGCAATTCCACATAGACTTCCCTAACTATTATAGAGAGATAATTACTCCTTAGGATATCTCTTAATCCCTTTAAGTTATCCTTTAGCTAGATTAGGCCTTTCACTTGCCCTAATCTAGTTACCTTCTAGATTCTACCCTTAACGCTATATACTACTTTAGCCACTGCCTCTGTGAAGTTAGCATTAGTTAACTAGTTATTTCCTAAGGCATTAGCCTAGAGGCTTAGATAGCCTATTCTCTTATTATTTCTCTTACTTTACTTAGGGCATAGCAAGCTAAAAGCTCCTTTAAATATAGTAATACTTACTTCTCTATTAAGAGCTATGCCTAAGGTTTTGCCTATATTCTTTAGCTTAGTAAGGTTTATTCCCCTAGTCCTAATCTCTTTAATACTATCCTTATAAAGATTAACTAGCTTATTAATCTCTAGTAAGGTAGTGTAAAGTAGTTAGTATATATTTAAGATAGTAGTTAATACCTTAATAGCTTTAACCTCCTTTATTAGGCACTTTTACTAACTATTAATAAGCTATAACTTTAAGGTCTTTATCCTTAGAGACTATAGGATAGGTAACTCCTTAGATTAACTAAAAGGACCTCTCCCTAATAGATACTTTAGCTAACTCTTTATTACTTTAACTCTTAGAGAAGGGGTAAAAGCTAGAGGTAAAGAAGGATATATTTCTTTCTCCCTCCTTAACTTAAAATTACTTACTATGCTATAGTATTCTTTAGTGCTTATTAATTAGACTTTAGAGAGATAGGGTGCTCCCCTTAGCTAGATATTACTATACTTATTAAAATTAAATATATTTAGATAAATAGTGATTTTATAATTAATTACTACCCTTATTAGGTCCCTTAGATCTTAGATTAAGTGACGTTTAGTAGTAATCCCTACTAACTTACTAAGGTAAGTTAGGATTAGCTCTGCGTTCTAATTATTAGCATAGAATATATAGTATAATAGCAAGGGCCTTAAGCTTAATGTAACTATCTCCTTTGCTAGACTATAGATATCTAAGACTAGAAACATATTATAAATATAGCACTAATGTTCTCCCTCCCCTAATCTTTTAGTATAAATAGAGGTAGCTTTAAGTGTTAGTATCCTAGTTACAAAAGGAGATAAAGTAGTTAGCTATAGTGCTAGAGGTAGTGGTAGTAGATATGGTTATAGAGGTTTGTTATTATTAGATGCCCTCTTTTGCTTCTTCCCTTTTTATTTGCTATTATTTATATTAGATAACCTAGGGGGATTATCTATCTTAATATTATTATTAGATTTGTCTTTATCCTTAGCTAGCTTCTTCCTATTTCCTCTAGGTTCTTAATTAGGATTCCTATTTAACTCCTAACCGCTCCCTTTACTATTTAGGGGTTTACCCTTACTATTCTACCCTATTTTATCTAATTCTCTATTACTATTAGTTTAGTCTCTAGGGCTAGTATTACCCCTATTACTATTCGCTCCCCTACCCTTAGGGCGTCTAGCCTTATTATTACCTAGAGGAGTGTTCCTAGGCCTAGTGTTACCTCTATCTTTAGTTACTTCTCTATTCTTAGGGCGTCTACCCTTATAATTTAGAGGAGGGGTTAGGTCTTTATTATTATTATTCCTAGTCTTAGCAGGTCCACTATTATAACTTAGAGAAGGAATTAGATTCCTATTACTGCTATCCCTAGTCTTAGGAGGTGAAGGAGGAATTAGATTCTCCCTATTACTAGTCCTAGTCTTAGTAGGTCTACTATTATAACTTAGAGGAGGAATTAGATTCCTATCACTGCTATCCCTAGTCTTAGGAGGGCCTTTAATATTAGTCTTAATAATTAGGACCTTCCCACTCTTACCTAAGTTATTTAGCATTTCTATCCGTAGAGGCTAAGTTACCTTCTATAGGTAATAAGGCTTGTCTCCCCTATTTAACCTTATCACATCCACCTCTAGGTAGTAGTCCTAATAGCAATCTAGCGTTAGGGTAACTATTAGGGCTCTAGTTAGATAATAGTGCTACATAAACTTCTCTAGCACTGCTATCCTCTATAATAAGCCTAATGTTATAACTAAGGGTAACCCCACTAAATAAAATAACCTAAGTGCTAGCAACCCTTAAATAATTAGGGATAGACTAAGGCAAGCAGTACTATCTAGAATAGTTAGTCTAGTTAGTATCCTATAGAGGGTGTCCTAGAGATATATTAGCGTTATAGGTAAGCAAAAACTAGTGGGTAGGGTGTCTACCCTTAAGGTTACTTGCTTTAGCTTAGCTTACACTACATTATCCTTTTATGCTAAGTCTAGAGGTCTTAGGGCTCTATTTACACTATTTAGCCTAGTGACCTTTGCTAATATTAAAGGTATAATTTAGAATAGATAAGGAAATTAGGATAGCTATAAATTATAGCAAAGCCTTAGCTAATGTTAGAAATATAAATAAAACTCCTTAGCTATTATAGGTAAGATATCTAAAGGTAGTTTCTTTCTAGTAATAGGGTAAAACTACTCTAACTAGCAAGATAGCAAATCTATTAAATCCCCCTAAACTACTAATGCTATAAGTAGTCTAGTTATATAGAAGATATCCTTTAGGTATACCTTTATAAATTTAGCTACTATCTTTAAAAAAGTGCCTAGAAATTTTAAAGTGGCTATAAGCGGAAATATATATATATAGATTCCTAGAGTATTATTATTATGCATAGCAGGCTAAAATATTAGGGGTGTCTCCTTTGCTTAGCTAGGCATACCTTTATTTAAACTCGCTAGATTAATGGTTGGATTTTTGTTAGCGTATAATAGTGTAATAGTCTCCCCCCTTATTAACTAGTGGGATATCTTTATACACTATGTTAATAGCTTATTAAGCGTAAGAGTTCCTTATTCCGTAGGGGACCTCTATTAGAATCCTAATCTCCTTAGCTCTCTAGGGACTTAACTCTTTAATAGCCTATTAGATATTAGAAGAATTAAACCTTTAATGGCTTATATATTTCCTTATACTAGTAGGTCCTAATGTGGTATAACTAGGCTAGGGCTTATATATAACCTATTTACTAAGTTATAAAATATCCCCACTATATAGCTATTATCCCTATTAAATCTAGTACTTTAGTTTTAGTTTAAAACTTACATAGTAACTAGGTGTATAGTGTTAGCGCTATATCCTATAAAGATTCACTTAGGTCCTTTAATTACTATATCCCTTCCCTTACTAGTTATCCTTACTAGTAGGGAGTCCTATATAGTTTCCCTTATAACTATTAATATCCCTCTAATGTTATAAAGCTATAGGCATTAGTTAATTAGGTTAAATATACACCACTTGCTTAGTTAAGGCCTCCCTTCTATAAATAGATCCTTACCCTCTATTTTACTTAGGATTTTAGCTAGCACCTTACCCCTATGCTTAATAATAGGCAGGTTTTTAAGTAACCTTATAGTTATTCCTTACACTTTCTAGTGTCTCTAGGCTCTAACCCTATTCTTCTAGTAAGTATAGGCACTAGTAAATATTACCCCTATACTCTAGAAGCCTAAGCTCTTAAATAAGATAATCTCCTTAAGAGCATTCTCTATTTACCTTATGTCTTATTTAGCAAATAAAGCTACTTACTAAGATATAGAAAGGGAACTCCTACCTATGCTTCTAGTCTTTATACTTATCCTAGAAAGAGGTAAAGATAAATTCTTAAATAAGATAGTAATGCAAAAGTAAAATAGAGAAGACTAAAATTAAGTTTGCGATTACCTTTGCATACTTTTCCGCACCGACCCAAAGGTACGGAATCGCCTCTAAAATACAAACCAAGCTAATATTTGAATTCCTTGTTATTAATTACCCCCTTTTATAATGTTGCATCGCGATAGATCTAGAGGCAGGTATAAGGATAAGGTGCTAATAGTTATTAATAAAGGAGAAAGAGGGCTAGCATAGAGCTACCACTACCCTAACGCTAGTATAGGATAGTTTAATATCTATAAGAGCAATAATAGACCTATAGTGAAATAGATTTAATTTAACTATTTTAAAGAAGAGAAATTCTATAAAGAGATAGCTAGTCTTATCCCTAGTAATAAGGTAGCTAAAGTCTAGCGCATTACTAAGGCTATAACCCTCCTAATAGCAAACTATATCTAAGCTAAACTAGAATAGAAAAACAATAATAATAGTAATATTTATATAACTAAAGAAGCACTCTTATAAGTCCTTAAGGAGGTAATTAAGAAAGTAACTAAGGGTAGCACTACCCTAACCTAGGCAAGCGTTACTATAGGACTTACTTTGCTAAAATAACTTAATACTACTCCTCCCCCCCTATAAATCCTAGGTAAATAGGATAGAGAAGTCCTTATTAAGGGGAATACTATATAGGAATTACTCTAGTCTAGGACTACTAAAGATATAGTAATAGTAGTAAATAAGGCTATAGGCTAAGCTATAGTAGTTATAACTAGAAGACTCCTAAGCAGAGATATAATTATTATATTTAAAGGGACTACTACCTAGTATAGAGATAATTAGAAATAGATTCCTACTACCTTTAGGCTAGAGGTAGCCCTTTACTACTATATCCTTAGTGTTATAGTTAAGGGCTTCCTTATAAAGCATATCTCTATTAAGAACCTAGTAGTAAAGCTAAGTAAAGCAAATAAAGTTAATATAATTAAGGCAATAGTAAGGCATCTCTAATGCAAAGAAGCCTTAAGAACTACCCTTATCCTTAGATTAGCTAAAGTTAAAGATACTAATAAGATCTATAGAGATAGAATAGTCTTTAAAGCAAAGCTATTTTACACTAAACTATATAATAAGACCCTATAGCCTTAATAATGCTATAACTACTTTTAAATAGGATATATTATAAAGTACTATAAGGCAGCCCTAAAGTATAGGAGGTATAGAGCTAGCTATTATAAGGGTAAAGAAATAACTTACCTAACTACTAATAGATAAGTATAGGAGAAATATATCCTATATTCTAGCCCTTACCTAGCCTAGTCTAGGGACTACCTAGTCCTAAAAAAGAAATAGAATATAGTAAAAGTAGGATACTTAGAATAACTAGTATACTTTACTACCTAAAGCCTATCCCTAAGCTAGGAGAGACTTACTATAGCCTAGGCGCTAACTACTATAGCAAGAAAGAAAAGAGGCTACCTAACCCTAGCAGAGTAAAGCGCAAAATAGCCTAGAGCTATAAGAGCGAATAGTATTAGATAATATACAGAGTAAGTAAGGGCTAGTATAAAACTAGCGTAAGATAGAGAAGACCCCTAACCCCCCTAACTAATATAGTAATATTATAAGTCCTCTATTAGAATATAAATAAGAAGGATAATCTTATATATATAGCGCTCTAGTACTACACTAATATAAATATAATAGTAATCTAAGAATAGGAATATATAAAAAACCCTTAGCCCCTAGCTCTAAGCCTTACTTACTTTTAACTTACACACTATAATAGATATAACGCTATATATATTAACAAGAAGCATGCTATAGGGTTATAGGTAGCCTAGGGAGGAACTAACTAGTCCCTAGTAGAAATATATAGCGTAAATATCTACTCTCTTTACTTAGAAAATTATAGTAATAATTAGAACACCCTTATTTACACTATTAACGCAAAAGAGCCTTATAACTAAAGCGTATTTATTAGGGACTTTAACTAGAAGCATTTACTATAGGATAGATTTAATAGGACTAGCAATAGAGCAAAAGAACTACTAGAGTTTACAAGCTAGTAAAGGCTTAGATTAGTAACGCTATAGGGCAAACCTACTAGATAAAATAAAGGCAATAAAGATAGCACTATAGATTTAGCGTAAGTAACTCCTAATATCTAAGTATATTATAATAGAGCTAATAACCTAATAGGGTCTAACTATATACTATAACTAATTTATATCTTTACTAACCCCTAGGAGGCTACCCCCTTAACCCTAAGACACACTTAGAGCGCTATAGATAAAGGAACTATAAAGGCAAAGGTAATTAATTAACTATAACTAGAAAACGCCCTAAACCTATATAATAAGGAAGGCATTAACGCTTATACTATATAGTTAATTACAAATCTCTAGGAAATAGCTAAGATAGTAGCCCCCTAAAAACCTAGGGGCTTACCTAGCTTAGAAGCGTAGTAGTCTAGAAGGGCTAAAGAGTTAGTTACTAAAGCTAACTAAGCTAAGAGATAATAGAGGCGCTAGAGAACTAAAGCAAATTAGTAAGTGTATGCAAATATAGATAAGGACTAGGAAAGAGTTATTAGAGAAAAGAGAAGAAACACGTAAAGGGATATGCTAAGATAAGCTAACACTAAAGGCAAGGATAGAGTAGTATAGAGGCTAGAAAGATAGGCTAGACTTTAAAGTTAGGCTCCCCTAGAGCTCCCTAGGCTACTAGAGCTAGAGAGGTTTAATAATAACCCTAACCTAGCTACTACACATAAAGATAAGGTAAGCATGCTTATATAAAGGTTCTTCCCTAAACCTATAGCAAACCTATCCTATATCCTAGACCTATCTTTCCCTAAGCTTAATAATATACTAGCCCTAGATCTAGACCTATTTGCCCCCTAGGAGATTAGTAATATTCTCTTAGATATAAGTAATTAGAAGGCCCTAGGTAATAATAAACTCCCTATAGGATTTATTAAGGCTTGTAAAGAACTAGCCTGCCTTATAATAACTAGGCTACTAAACATAGCTATTATAGTTAGCTATTTCCTAGCCTACTTTTGCACTACTAGAGTAGTGGTAATTAGGAAACTAGGAAAAATAACTAAAGAAATAAAACACACTAATGCCTAGAGACTAATCTTGCTGCTTAATATAGTAGGAAAGGTTATAGAAGTAGTAATAGCAAGGTAGCTTATAACTTATACTAAGATAAATAGCCTCCTCCCTAAGCTCTAAATAGGAAATAGGGTTAATAGATTAATAAAGACCACGATAAGAGCCCTAATAGAGTGCGTTAGAGAGGCCTAGGGGAGGGGCAAATTAGCCTTACTTATGTAAATAGATATCTTATTAGTATTTAATAGGGTTAGCTACTTATACCTTATAGCTTTCCTTATTAAGATAGGTATTTTATAATAGCTAGTAGTAATAATATATAGCTTCCTTATAGGGAGAATTAGCTAGCTTAGCTTTAATAAAGGGCTCTTAAGACCCTTTAAAATTAGGGCTAGTACCTTATAGGGATCCCCCCTCTCCCCTATTTTCTTTCTCCTATACTTAGCAAAACTCTATGTCTATCTTAGAGCTATACTAGGTATAGTAGTAATAGGCTTTGCTAATAATATAAATATTATAGCTTTTAGAAAGAATATAGCTTAGACCTAGAGAAGACTTAAGGTAGCGTAAAGAATCTATAAGAAATTAGCTAAGGAAGCAGGAGTAAAGTTTAACCTAGCTAAGATAGAACTTATATACTTTAGTAAATCCTATTAACTACCCTAGACTAGAGTCTAGCTTAGAGTAAAGGAGATAGCGCCTATAGAGGCTTACTAATTCCTTAGAATTTAGGTTAATAGAAAACTTACCTAGGGCGCTTATAGGAAGATAGTTAAAGGAAAACTAGCCTAGTAATAACTTACACTTACCTTACTAGTAGCATTAGCATAGGGTTATAGCTTTAGAGATATATGCCTCCTATATATATAGGTAGTTTGCCTTATAATTACCTATAGAGCAAGCGCTTACTATATACTAACTAAGAAAGGAGGAAAACTAAAAGGCATAGTTAAGAGCTTTATAACTAACTAGTTAGCCTATCTCTAGGTTATTATAGGGGTATTTAAGGCTACCCTAATTACATAGCTAGAAGCTAAAACTAAAGTCCTACTACTTAACCTATACCTAAACTACCTAAAAAAGAGGTATAAGGAGAGAACTATTAATAGTAAGATAGTAAAGGTAATTAGGACTATAGCTAGGTTAGTAGTAACTATCCTGCCCTAGAGGAGGCTATAGAGAAAATGTAATAATAAGGAAGATAAACCTAACGTAGAATTATATAATAAATAGAAAAGCTAATAGGAAGCATAGCATAATAGAGAAAGACTAGGTTAGGACTAGCGCATTAGAGAACTAGCTAAGGACTAGCTACTAAGCTACCTAAAAGATATCTAGAGATTCTATAAAAACCTAGATAAGCATATCTCCTTTACACTTATATAATTATAAATAGGCAAGATTAGCCTTAATAAGTTCCTTTTTCTCTAGAATATTCCTAGGGTAACTTTACCTCTATGTAGCTATAGCTAAGCGAAAGAAGACTAGTACTATATAATAGTTAATTGCTATAGATATAGTTATATATAACCCTAATAACATTAGCCTATAAACATATAGGAAGCAAGGCTAGCCCTAAATAATCCCTAGCAGGCGAAAGTTATAGCTAAATGGTTTCTAGCTATAAAGAGACTATAATATTACACACTAGTATATAACCTAGCCACTAAGTTAAGAGCCCTAGAACTAGAACTAAGGCGTGTCTAATAGGAAAGATTAGAACTAAGGACTATAGAAATAATAACTAATAGAGGTAATAGAAATTAGGAACTAATGTAAATAATTTAGGGGCGGAAATAGGCTAGAGGTAAAGTAACTATAATGCATATAAGGAAAGAAATATACTCTAGAACTTATTATTAGATTAATACAAACTAACTACTAAACGCTAGGTATATTAGCCCCCTTTCTAGGCTACTTCTAATCTAATTACGCCCCTATGCTAATATAAAATAATATAAAGAAACTACTCCTCCTTAGGGATAGAAATAGCATCCTCTAGGATTTTAGCCTACCCCTTAATAGGGAGGGAGGCGCCTAGGAGATAGTTTATCTTTACTATTTGTGCGTCTAGTTAACATAGCTAAAAGATAGTCTTATTATATTAGTCCCTAGTAGACCTAGAACTGCCTTAGTTTAGGCCTACTACTAACGCAAACTATTTCTTCTTACTTTAATTTTTAGCATATAACTTCTTTACACACATATTAAAGTCCTTAGGGACCTAGGGAAATAGATAAATTAGCACTAATTTAGAGCTAGAATTAACCTGCTAGAGAAGCTCTTACCTTAGCACTACTAGTAATCTTAGCTAATATTTTAGTTAGCTACTAATGCTTTACCTAACGCCTAGCGATTTTAACCTATTAACTAGATTAGCAGCAGCGCTATACTAGGAGTAGCTATATTAAACCTTCTTACACCTACTATTCCTAACCTAATAATTAAAGCAAGCATTAGTTATAGCCCCTAACTAAACAGATTAGCCTTGCTACTATAGCAAAACTAAAGAGAAAATAAACTAATAATATTATAGCACTAATAGCCTAGAGTCTTTATGGATTATATATAGCAGGAAATACACTAAAATTATTAGGGCTTGCCTAACTAAACTAAATTAGTATTAAAATAAGCCTAGCGCTAGAGCAAAAGAGACTTACCTAAAGCTTGCGTTTAAGAGCTTACTATAGCTACTTTAGGGTAAGTAGCTTCTTTAGATAATATAGCAAAAGCATAGGCTCCTAGGTAAATTAGCACCTAAATCGCATAGAAATAAAGGCAAACCTACTAGCAATAAAGAGTAAGAGGGAGATATTTTTGTAACTATAGCAATAAGCGCATGAAACTATAGTAATTATTAGCTTCTAGACTAGCACTAACCTAGGGTAGGGCTTACGGGTTCTTAAAAGAAAAAGGGAAAAATAACCTATAAGAAAGTATAATATAAAAGGAAGGAAAAAGGTTAGGATTCTAAGGGGGGAAGAACTCTTCTTATAATCCCTAGGGGGGGGGGGGCTATAAGTTATTATTATAAATATAAAGATAATATACTAATATTATAAACAAATAAAAACTTTAATAGTAAAAGAGCGCTAATACTAAGGTAACTATAGGCTAGCCCTGCCCTCCCCCTCTAGAAGTTCTATAAAACTAGGTGCTTTAAGTTTATAAATAACCTAGGTTAGAGAAAAGGTAGATTTAGCTAAAAAGTAAGGCAATAAAAGAGTTAGAGATACTATAAGAGAAAAGTGAATTATTATTATAAACTTAAATTCACTTTATAGGCAGCAATATTAATTAGGCTAGCACTAGCTTAGAGGAGAGCTAGGACCTAGGCAAAGGTAAAGAGTTAGTAGTCCTTCTAACTTAAAAACTTAGATAAAGGGATAAGGCTAGCGTAAGCTAGTAATAAATAACGACGAATAGCTACACTAATAGCGGCGCTAACCTAGTCTAGGGCTAGCGCTAGACTAAACAAAGACGTAAGGGGGTTTTTTATCCTTCTAAAGGTTTTCCTCTTTAACTAATCTATAAGAGTACTAGAAATAGCTAGGGAAGGCTAACTAGCGTATTTAAATAATAATAATAATAATAAGTTTGCGATTATATATAATAATTAAGGTTTAATGTAATATATAAGATAATTTAAGGTTTTAATAATATAGGTTAAAGTAAGCTACGCTTTAAATACTAAAGAAGGTTTGCAAAGCTAATGTTATTAGAGCAAGGAATAAAAACGCGATAATAAATAAAGTTTATAGATGCTAAAGATAATATTATTAGAACAAAGAGGCGGAAAGCAAGACGCAATTAAAGTTTAATATAAGAAATAAGATAATGTGATGTCTTAATAATATAGGTTAAAGCTATGCTTTAAATAATAAAGAAGGTTAAAGATGCTGTAATTAATGCTATTAGAGTGAAGAATAAGAACGCCTAGAGTGTTAGAACCTAATCGAAAGATAAAGAACCTGCGTGATCCTCCTAATTTTTAACCTAACTTCACTTTTCGTTTACTTTCTCCTACTTTTTTTTTATAATTACCTATTAGTCTTATCCCTTCTTTCTCCTCTCTTATTTCTCTCTTTCCCTCCTTTCTTTCCCTTTTCTTTTTTTTTTTTTATAACTCTAATTCCTAATTATATAAATCTTCCCTCCTTATCCTCTCTATTTTAACTTAGCCCTCCCTAGCAGTAGCTAATCCTATAGTGTTTTTAAATAGCCTGTCTAGGGAACGTAGGCTTTTAACGTGTCCTTATAGAAGTCTAATCCATAGCCTTCTCTTAGTCTTAATCCGTCTAAGTTAATAAGCTAATAGGAAGCATAACTAGTTTAATGTTTAACCTAAAATAGCCCTTGCCATTATAGTTATAATTTAGGGGGCTTCCCCTTAGTTACTATTATAACTATCTTACCTAACTTAAAGGGTTTAACCCTTTACTACTTATAGTAACTTCTTTAAGCAGTAGCTTTTAACTTATTATTAACTATAACTAACTCCTAACGTAATTTAATATAACCTATCTAATATACTACTACATCCCCTTCTAAAGACTCCTCTAAAGGCTAGTTTAGACTTCTATAAAACTCCTTAGTCTAATTAAGAGACATTTAGGTTAAAGGGGACCCTATCCCCTTCTTTAAATGTTAGGTTAACCTATATAATACCTTAGTAGGGGAGTAACCTATAAACCTAATATATTAGTGATTTAATACCTTAGAGATAGTTAGAAGTTATAGATCCTAGTTCTTCCTATCTCTTATTATCTTATTTAGCACTCCTTAAAAGATCTAATTTATAACTTCCACTAACCTAACACTCTTATAGGACTATCTTAGGGTATTTATTAAGTTTACCCCCTTTTTCTTTAGAAAAGTTAATAGTTTAGTAAATATAAACGCTAGCCCTAGATTAGTGTAAAATCCTTCTAAAGCTAGCGATAACCCTATTATCTAAGCTCTTAGATAGTTTATAACCTCTATAGCACTAGTTAACCTATAGGGAAAGAGCTATATAAATTAAGAAAAATAATCCACTATAACTAATATATACTTAATCTTTTGTTCTAATTTAGGAAATAGCCTAATATAGTCTATTCCTATAACCTAAAATAGCTTATCCACTATTATAGGCTAATTAGGCGCCTTCTTTTTCCTAGGAGCATACTAAGCATATAGCATGTATTCTAAGATATAGTTTATAATATTAGCTCCTATCCTAGGCTAAAACACTATTTAAGTTAGTTATTAATAAGTTAGGTCTGCCCTAAAATGCCTAGACTTATTATAAGCACTCTAGAGGGCATTAGCTACTTCTTCCTATACTAAATAATATTATTAGCTATATTATCCTTTATACTAGAGAATCCTATCCTCTAGCTTATATTACTATGCTTTTGTTGCTATTCTCTAAATTATATAATAATTATAGACTCTATTACTATATAGCCTAGTGGTTAAGAACTTCACTAGTTTAGCATACTATAGTTTATCTAAATATTTCCTCTATAAAGTCTTAACTCCTAGGGAAACTTTTAACTATCTTACGCTTTAGCTTAGACCCTTAATAAGCTCTAACTTCTTCTAATCCTTAGTAGCTTTTAGGGTCTATAATATCTCCTTATATCCTCTAACTTTATCTTTCTATACTTACTAATTCTAGCTTATATCCTATAATCTAAACTTAGTTAAATTATCTATATAGTTATCTAAGGGGAAGATTATATAGGATAACCTATTAGTAGTAGCATTCTGTTTTCCCTAAATAAACTAGATCTTTATATTTAGTAGTCTTAACTCTATAACCTATCTAGCATAAATGCCCTTATATCTAGTAGTAGTTATAAATATAGTAAGTAGCTTATAATCTATAAAGATAGTTAACTTTAGCCTTAACTTAAAGAAATGCTTATGCTTATAGTAGAATTTAATAATAGCATATAGTTCTTATTTATATATCCTATAGTTTCTCTAAGTCTTAGTAAATAAGAAGGAGTTATATAGAATAGGATAAGGAATTTAGTCTTAGACTTACATTACTATATATCCTCTACTAAATCCACTAGCGTTAGAATATATCTAGGTAAGTAAGTTAAAGATATATCCATGCATGCTCACAGTAGTTATAGCTTTATCCCTTAGCACTAAAAAGGATAAGGCTTCTAAATCCCCCTATTACTAATTTACATCTCTAGTTAGTTAATTAAGTGGTTAAGTAATCTTAGCATAATTCTTAATCTATTGTCTATAGGGTCTAATAGCTCCTAAGAATAAATAGGCATCCCTCTAATCCTAGGGTATAGGCCACTCCCTTAGCTTTATAGCCTAATTAGGTTTAATATATATCTTCCTATTAATTTTATAAACCTAGCTAACTGCGATAATTAAGCTTATCCTAAGCAACACTTTCTTAAAACTTAACTTTAATAGAGTCTATAATAGCCTAGGTAGCAAGTAATCTTTAATAAAAGACTATTACTCCTTAAATAAGGCATGCTTATAAAAGATATTATCTATATACACTACTAATACGCTTAAGTTACCTAGTACCTAAGGCGTGGTTAAGGATAGCTCTAGATAAGGTAATAGTATAAGTCTAAGTGTAATCCTTATTACTTTAGTTATAGTAAACCCTACTAATTAAGACCCTTGCAGCATATAAGATAGTTATAGCTAACTAAATCTAGGAATATTAAAAGCAAACACATGCCTTAGCCTAGTGGCTATAGGTATTAACTAGTATGCGTGTTTAAGGTTAAACACACTATAGGACTTAATCTATAGATCTAAAAGCTAATTATAAACCTTAGCTAGTAGAGGTAACTAACTTCTAGGCATATCCTCCTTAACATAAGAATAGTTAATAGTAAGTTACTGCTTAGCCTATAGGTTAGACTTATCCTTAGGAACTAGGACTAGTTCCGTGCACTAGTTAGACATTTTGCTATTTATAGCTATTATATACTTGTACATTCCTAATTTAATCCCTTTGGTTACTAACTAATTTAGCTAGTACTTTTAAGGTTCTAATTACCTTTTCCTAGGGGATTAAGCCTAAGGTTTTATATTATCCTTTAGCTAAGGTACGTGTATATATAAGTCTATAGTGGGGATATTAGTAATAGATAAAGCATTTAAGTCTTTATAAGTATAAAAAGTCCTTATAACTTCCTTTACTATAGAGCTTAGAACTAAAGGGCCTAAGGTTATGCTATAACCCTTAAACTATACTAACACTATTTTAATAAAGGTCTCCTAATTAACCTCTTTTCTTTACACTCTCTAATTAGTGGGAAAAGGAAAGGCTAGAGGTTCTTAAGTAATTAGTCTAGGCTAATTATCTTTTATCTATTAAACCACATTCTTATTATTATAGGTCCTAACCCCTATAGGGTATCTGTCTTCCTTTAGCAAATTTACTTCTAATAAGTATATATAAAGACTAAGCTAAGTTATAAGTTAATATTCCTCACGCACTAAGACTAGGTAGGTAATCTATAGCGCATAGCTAGCAAACTACACTATAGGTTTAACCTAGAAATAAAAGAATAGAAGCTCTTAGTAACGTTTAATTAGAGATTTATTCTAGGCTATTAGATTTAGTTTTATAACTTAACTAGGTTACTATAGGTAACTTAGTTTTCTAAATTATTAGAGTTATCCTTATTATTAGAACTAGACAAAGTATTATTAGGGGATATATCTATATTATCCTAACCTATATACTTTTTAAGGATTAAAGGCTTAGCTAAGCAAAGCATAACTTTCTATTGCTTAGATAGGGCTACTAGCGGTTCCTTAATAGATATAACCTTATTACTACGCTCCTTTACCCTAATTATTAGATTAGAATTCCAAATGTTAAATTTTGCTCCTATGTCATAGAGCTATAGCAGTCCTAAGATTAAGATAGTTTGGTTTTTAGGTTAATAATTAGGTATAATAACTACCTACACTAAATAGGTAACTCTATAGTATATTACCTTTATTAACACAAAATAAGTAACTATGTTCTCCTAACTATTAGTATTAACTATCTAAAGTCCTTAGAACCCCACGGATCCTAAGTTATACACTAGTATATTCTTATATAAGATAAAGGCTTAAGATATAATATTAATCTTAGCTCCTTAGTTAGCCACTGCCTATCCTAGTTTAAATTTAAAAACCTATTCTTTTTAAAACCCTATTTAAGCCTAAATAGTAACTCTAAATAGCTTTATACCTAACTAATATTTATAAAGTAACTTAGTATTATAGTCTTTAGATACTAGGTTCTCCTTGTTGCTTTCTAAGGTAGCTTAAGCAAAACCTATATTAAGTAAGAATACAACCCTTTTCTTAGATTGCCTTCTAGGGGCTATTACCTAAGATAATAACTTTTAAAACTGCTTTAATATCTCTAGACTAATCTACTATAAGTCTTTTAATAAAATAAGGACTAAAATATAACTAGCTAAGGCTTTCTAGTTAATTAGGCCTAGACCCTTACGTCCCTAGATCTTGCTTAAGGCCCTTGCGTTTCGCTTAACTACCTTTTCTCTTACTAATAGGGTAGCCTTAGGGATAGAGGCCTTACCTCCTAATATCTTACTAAGGGGCATCCCCTTCTATTTCTTTAATAGTAAAGTAGCCTTAGAAACTAATATTATAACCTAGAGGGTACCTTAAGTAATAGATTTAAGTGTTTCCTTATTAGCTTTTTTAAGGCTTTTAAAAAGGGGTTTTAGTAGCTTACCCTTATTAGTAATATCTTTTACTTATGCCCTTAAGTTAGCTTATCTAACTCTAAGTCTCTACACATTAGTAATAGTTACTAGTGGTAAGGGAGTAATTAACGCTTGCTTCCTAAGTTAAATAAGCTAGTAATTATCTATTAGTATAGCCTAATTAAGTATAGGCTTAGGTTTAATTAGAGCATACTAAGCGCTAACTATAGCCCTAGATAACCCTTCTCTATTTACTTATAACATATTAAGGTTATCCTACTTATCTCTATAAAGATAAAGCTAAGCTAATTAGGCGTGTGTTTAACTAGGAACCTAAGAGTTATTATTCCTAGGGGGTAGGGTTATTAATTTTAACTATACTAATTCCTACCTCTATAGTAGCTTATTCCTAGTTATAGTGTAATTTAGAGCATAGTGCCTAGTAACTCTATATTTAAAATAAGCACTACTATAAGGTAAAGGAGTAGTGCTATTTACGTATTAATTCTTTAACTTAGCTATAGGTCTTAACTCTAAAGCATAACCTTAAGGAATAAGACTCTGCGTTCCTAGGGGTAGTATCTATAGGGGCTAAGATAATAGTCCTAGTCTAAAGGTAATATTCTAGTAAGAGGGTATGAAGTTTACCCTATAGGTGTCTAGCCTAGGTTAATTAATACCTTACTAATTAGTTAAGGTCCTATTCCTAGTATTAGGCCTAGTTTATATTTAATATTAAGGCTAAGGGTAAGTGTTTAACACTAGACTTTAACTAACTAGAGGTGTAAGTTATAGATACCTATTAAGCTAATAGGAGTTAGGAGGGCTACACATTCCTAAAAGGCTAAGATATAACATTATTAGTTAAAGTTAAGTAATTAGGGCCTTAACTAGGGTAGACTACTTTCTCTATCCTCCTAAAACTTCTATAAACCCTAGAGGTAGCTTATATACTTAGGCTAATGCCTTATTAGTAAAACACCTGCTCTAGTGCCTAATAAGCTTTTCTATTAAAAAGATCTTTATATCTCTTATAGTTAACTTTATAAGATTTACCTTAGCTTCTAAGATAGTAATAGCCTACTTAATACGCTCTTATACTTCTCTAAGGCTATTAGTAGCTAATATATTCTAGCTAATTACTTCTTATATTAGTAAGTTATTATGTAATTCTTAGATAAACCACTAAATAAAGTTATAAAGGGTATAACTTTTAATTAAGGAAAGGGAGTAATCTAAAGCAATAGGTTTATCTCTTTCTCTTATGTAATAAAGCATGTTTAATACTTAGGAATAATAGGTAGCTAGGGCTTTACCCTTAGCCTAATAAAGTTCTATAGTTATACTAACTTCCACCTCTTTATTAATAATATTTAGGGGGTATTATTCTTAAAGGGACTATTAAAGTGTGGTTAAATTACTAGTAGTTACTAAGCTACTCTTAGCTCTTAAGACTATAAGCCTTAGTTATTCTAAACTATTAATAAAGGTAGTAGCACTATTACCTAAGGCTAAGTTAATAGCCTAGATAAAGGTATTTAGATTAATATCTTTACCCTTATTAATAGTCTTAAAAGTCTAATATAGGTAGCTTAGCCACTAACTTATAGATATAGACCTATTAAAAGTCCTAATATCTTAAGGTAATAGTAGCTTATAAGGCTCTATTATAGGCTAGTAGGAAGGTGCTATAACTAATAGGATCTTAAGTACCTAGGATAAAACTTTAGGTCTAGAAGCAGTAGTAAGCTAGTTAAAGAAATAGGCAAGCTAAAACACTGTTTTATCCTCTGCCCTAGTAAGAGGGAAGTTTTCTTCTCCTACTAGTAGACTTTGTAATAACAATAACTTTAAGGACTTAGTATTATGCTAATACTCTCCTACTGTCTGCGGGTTCTATAGATCTTCCAAACTTTAAGGCTCTAGGATAATAGATATAGTAAAATAGATGCAGGGATTAGAGAGGAGGGGGGGGAAATGTTAATGCACCTAGAAACAATAATAACTGCAGGAATGCCTTAGAAGGCTTTTGCTTTACTAACCTCCTAGCGTGGTCGCTAAGAAGCTTTAACGAATAAGAACGAGAGAATTTGATAAAAACAAGGCTTTAACTAATAAATTAGATTAAGCTTCCTAACAATATAGCTAGCTAGAAAGTAGGAAAATTTCGTCTTTAGTTAGGAAAGATAAGTCCTATGTTAGCGCCTTAGGCTATAACAGAGTAGGTGGTGGCAGGTGCCAGGCAGCACCTTCTCCTAACATCTACATGAGTACCTGTCTCAATTACAGGGTTTTTTTTTTCAACATATGATGTACAATCCGAACGGGTGGGATAAAGTCATGTTCAGAGCGAGTGTGGGGCCAGGTCGAGGCGCCTGCGTGCGTTTCCGCCCAGGGGCGCAGGGCTGACAAAAAGGCACCGTGTTTTTTGTGGTCGTATAATACCCTCCTAAGACAAAAAAAAAAACCGGGTCCTGCTATGCATCTTTTCCACAGGCTGTGTCAGCAAGCTTGTATACATAGAGAGGTGGTGGGCAAAAAAAGCGAAGCTAGTCACAAAAAAGTAGGGTCGAGTTCACGCTCGGATTCGAACCAAGGACTTAAAGATTTGCAATCTTTCACGCTACCACTGCGTCACGTGAACTGCGCGACAGTAGCTTTCGTACTCGACGTTGGTCAGTAAGATGTTGTACTGTGTTATATTACGACAGACAAAGGGCAGTTGTTATATTGCAGATTATTACTGTACGTGTGCTGCACTCACCTCGCAACGCGTGCTTGTCACCATGAAGGAAAGAAACAAGCAAGCCGCGATCTGAACAGTTGTCAAGAAGAAGATGGAAAAAAATTTCTTCTATGCTTTCGATGAAGACGAAGCTGACACAGATACAACGAGTCGTGAGCGAAACCTCTCCAAATATTCAAAACTCACCACGTCCACAGGCTCAGGCCATAGTAATGAGCACGTCACGGCGACCGATCCGACATGTCAGCTCAAACCGGCGACCGGGTTCCCTTGAACAAGTGGGCTACCTTGTGCCTTGGCAAATCGTGCCCTAAAATAAGGTAGCTCTTTGTACATATAGAATGTCTGGCCTTATCCTCATTGGCCTAAATCCTGTGCGTGCTCCGCCTGAGGCCTTTCGCACACACTCAAAGGGAGGTCTGCGACCCGCCTGTGGTCTTCGCACATTCAAAGGGATTGCAGACAAGGGAACCAACCCTCTTGGTCTGAGCCAGACTCGAAGATCGAGTCTGGTCATAATCCGTACAGATTAGTTACTTGATGAGAGCAACATGACACGAATTTGCCGTGTAATACGGGGCACGAGAAGAGAATTGCCTGCTGCTCAAGTGCAAGAAGAGCCCGCTCTGTACTCCTACTAGTAGCTAGTCTCCCACCGACTCAGACCTGTGGTAGGCTGTGGATGGCGATGGCGGCCCGAGACCTCTGCAGTGATATCTGGTGGTCTGCCGCTCAGGCTGGTCAGGTGCTTAGCTAGTAATATAGGTCACACCCCAGACCCATCGCTCCAATCGCTCGATGGGCTTGAGAATCATCAGAGACGGCTTCAGCACTTCATTCTATGCCTGGCTAATTTCCCTCAAAAAGCGTCTGGTTCCACAAAACACTCTGAAGCCGTCGTTGTCGCAGCGCGGCCACACGGCAAAAGCTTGTTGCTGTGCACCACCCAGGCCCCCTCAATTTTTGACAACAAGCACATCGGCCCCATCGGGACTAGCGTCGTAGCAGGTCAGTCTGCCAGTGCTAGGGCCCAGTAACAACAAACCTCTGCAATTTCCCGCATTCTTCGTGCCAACCTGGGCGCCCCCAGCCATCCTTTGTTACTCCGTACAAGGCACTGCCCTGGGACGACTCGCAAACCCATCATCCTCCGTCAAAGGGGGAAACCACGGCGACCTGCGACAGAATACAGAAAGCGTCAATCCGCTGCTTTCGGTTCCTGGCTCCGATCGAGCGTCTCCTTCGCCATCACTACGCTCTTTATTTTTTTTTCCTCATCTCGCATACCACCACAGTCGTTACTCGGGGGGGGGTGTGTTTTTTTTTTCGTGGCGTGGTTTTTTTTCCCAAAGTGCGCCCACCTCCTTGGGCCAATTCACGTCGCGCTCCGCCCGGCAAACAATCCGCACTTCAGGCTCGTCGACGAAACCTGCTATGCCCGTTTCCGCATCACAACTATCGACGAATCGACACGTCGCTCACTCATTCGACTTGTTCTAACTTCTAAATCGACGCCTTCCTGGCCCTTTCCACGATTTCTACGGTCGCTGGTCGCAGCCACGGCGAAACAGTATCGCCATGCGGCTGCCCTTCCGCCAGCGCCGCTCGAGGCGTCCGCCCATGTCCATGCTCGACTCTACTCTCTTGGCACTGGCATCTCTTGCTCCTTCCGTCCGTCGAGCAATCCATTTCAATCCGGCTCCGTCGGCAAACCTCGATTTTTCCAATTTGGGCAGGATAGCAATTGCGGGCGACTTCAACGGCATCTCCTTGTATGAATATGAGGGACAAATAGCAAAACCTCTCCCCACAAACGGCAGCGAGTTTCTTCTTGCACGGCTACCCAACGGTGCTCTGGCTCCGATAGTGTCTACAGATGCGTCAATTCGAGCAATGTGCGTACTTAAAAATGCCGATGGCGGTACGAAGAGGGTGGTTATCGGAGGCAATTTCACAAGTCTAGATGGCACCCAGTCGACAGCAATTGCTCTGTTCAACCCCAATACAGCCGAAATTACGCCTCTGAAAGGTCTGGAGGGCGAGATCAACGCGCTGTATTGTGATGACGACAGCGGGAAAACCGTCTATGTGGGTGGGAAATTCAAGGGCTCAAACTCGACAAACGCAATTTCTTGGACAGAAGCGAATGGTTGGGCAAACCTGCCATTTGCCGGTTTCAACGGCCCTGTCAATGCCATATCCAAGACATCAAATGGACACATCATCTTTGGAGGCAGCTTCACTGGACTGGGGAACGCCAGCACTCCTAGCCAACGCGACAGCCAGATTGTCAATCTGTCTGATGCCAACATCACCGCCACAAACGGAGCATCCACGAAAGGCTTCAGGAATCCCAAGAACATCGTCTGCTCGGCAGGAAATGATAATGCAGGCAACACATGGCTGGCAGCTGATCGGGTGCCTGCCACCTGGGAGGCAACGTTCGGGTTCGGTTTCCAGCCTACAAAACTCAGACTATACAACACCAACAAGGATGGCCGCGGCACCAAGACCTTTCGATTTCTCGCCTTCCCCATTAACGGTATCATGAACCTCACATATGTCGACCCCTTCACCGGACAGAATGCAAGTTGCACTAGCGAGTGTCCTCTTGACAACGGCCGCAACACCAAATTCCAGGATTTTCATTTTGTCAACCGTGTAGGAATGAACAGTTTTCAAATCGCAATATCCGAGTGGTATGGTGCTGGAGCTGGTCTTTCCGGTATCGAGCTTTTCCAGGACGACATCTTTGCCCATGCAATCAGCAAGTTCAACGAGCCCAGATGCAAGGGTATCCAATTCCCATCTACCGCTACAACTACTGGACCTTGGAAACAATCGCCGTCTGCTCAGAGCAACTCGGATTATCTCACGGCAAGTTTTGGTGGCGATGTCAACAGCAGTTCCGCTTCGGTCGTGTTCACACCGAACATTGTGGAATCTGGAAACTACACGGTCAACATGTACACACCAGGATGCATGCCGGACCAAACCTGCTCTATGCGAGGCAAAGTCAACGTAACCGGTACAATGTCGACTGGCACAGTCAATGCCGACTTCAGCACGACGCTTTTCCAGACGAATTATTACGACAAGTACGATCAGATCTACTTCGGCTACGTAGAGAAGAGTTCCGACAGCTTCAAGCCCTCTGTCACGCTCACGCCCATGGCCGGTCAAGATGTTCAGTCTCTCATGGTTGTCGCTCAAAGGGTAGGGTTCACTCTCACCAAATCCACTGGTGGGCTCAATGGACTGTTCGATTTTGAACCAACAAAGACCACATTCGATGTCTCGGCTTTTGAAGAATCCGCAATCAACAAGTTGGGCTCCGAGTTTGGTCGAAACTCGGCAGTCAAGTCCCTAGTCACGTCGGGCGATGCATTGTTCGTCGGTGGAAACTTCACGTCCAACAATTTCGTCAATGTCCTTGCCATCACCGGTGGTGACAAGCAAACGGCAACTTCTCTTGACGGGGGCTTGAATGGCCAGGTCCTTGATATGCACCTTGAAGGAACCAAACTCTATGTTGGTGGCAGTTTCAACGGCACCCTTGACAATAAGCAGGAACTGCGTCATGTTGCCGCGTACGACACCAAGTCCAATTCATGGAGCGCACTCGGTGGTGGAGTTGACGGCGTGGTGGACAACGTGGTCCCAATGTCCATCAATCTTACCTCAGAGACGGTCGAAATAGCCATCGCTCTGAGCGGATCTTTCTCGGAATGCAACGCCTTCAACGGCAAGAGCGCTGCACAGGCCGACGGATTTGCTATCTGGGTTCCTTCACAGCAGAATTGGTTACAGAACGTCGACCAGCCCTTGCCGACTTACAACGGAATCCTCACAGCTAGCCTGCAGAATGTGACGGACATTGGCGATCTCTTTGCGGGCGCATTGTCGTCTGCGCAGCTTCGCGCGAACGGCGCAGCAACTCTTAGTTCGACTGGCCTGGGCACTTTCCCTTTCAAGATCGATCCACAGCGCAAACCCTCCTCCTCCTCCAAACTCAAGACTCGTGAAACCATTTCCAACAGCACTCTCCAAGGCGTAATCACGGGAACCTTCTATAGCAATGACAAAGCCAACATGACCGTCCTCGCCGGTCACTTTTCCGCTCGGTCGGCCAACGGTTCTTCCATCAACAATCTGATGCTGATTGACGGCAACAACAATGGAGCCATGAGCGACCTCGGCTCGGGAATCTCGGCTGATTCAACCTTCATGGCTGTGGCTCTGCGCGACAGTGTGCTCTACGCCGGAGGAATGGTCACTGGCACAGTAAACGGTGCACAAGTTCAAGGTCTCGTTTCCTATGACCTTGCAACAAGGTCATTCGGCAGCCAGCCGGCCCCGATCTCCGGCAAAAACGGCACAGTTGCCGCCATCACAGTTCGTCCCGATACCGACGACGTCTATGTCGGCGGATCCTTCGAAAAAGCTGGTGCATTGGGCTGTCAAGGTCTCTGCATCTACAATGCCAATTCTCAGCAGTGGACTCAACCCGGCAACGGCTTGTCGGGAGAGGTACTGGGGTTGCTGTGGTCTAGCAAAACGACTCTCGTTGTGGGCGGCGACATGCTGGCCAACAACACTGAAAAGCGATACCTGGCCTTGTACGATGCCAGCAAGGGGATTTGGTTGGCCTTCCCCGGCGCCGACAGCATTCCTGGACCCGTGCAGGTTATGACCCCGGCATCTGGCGACGGGAGTCAGGTCTGGATCGCTGGAAAGTCGGCCAAAGACGGGTCAGTCTATCTCATGAAGTATGACGGCAGCAAGTGGATGACGGCCAAGGAGACTCTTCCGGCCAACACAATCCTGCGAAGCCTTCAGATTTTTTCTTTGACCAAGACCCACGACAAGACAGACTTGCTAGGAGAGAAGCAGGCCCTCATGATGACTGGCTCCATTGTTATTCCAGATGTTGGTGTCGCATCAGCCGCCATTTTCAACGGGACGCACTACCGGCCGTATGCCCTGACGACCAATTCAGGCAATGCACCAGGAACGATAGCCCGAATTTTCACGCAGAAGGATGATTTCTTCTCATCTGGAGAAAGCCACATGCCCCTCGTCTTCATCGTGCTCATTGGTCTGGCCATCTCATTGGGCTTGATCCTTCTCATAGTTGTGGCAGGAATCGTGCTCGACAGACTGAGAAAGAAGCGAGAAGGATATACGCCCGCGCCGACTTCGATGTACGACAGAGGTAGCGGCATTCGACGTATTCCACCCCATGAGCTACTAGAATCACTTGGTAAAAGCAGGCCGGGTGCTGCGCCTCACGTTTGAGTCCTAATGACTGCGTTGATTTTCATTAGAGAACATTCCCACACGCGCATTGTTTATTCTCACTTTGTTTGGCGTTGAACGGCGTATGGAGAGGGATTCCCCCCTAAACCCTTGGATGCTTCTTGGCATTTGAAAAAAAAAGACACCGATTTCACGTCAAAAGTCCTCGTTGAAATAATAACAGAGTAAGGAAGCAAAAACTGGATTGCTCCTTCTCAATATGTGTGGCAAGAGACGGCTTGGAAGCGAGCAGCATTCTTCTCATACGCCTCGCCTACTACATTTTCTCGTCATTTTCACGAGGTTACGACTGCTGGCTAATGTTGTTGCCATTTCTCACGCCCAGTCACCGGTCCAAACCCGCGAGACAGGCGTCGTCTCTCTGATATTTTTCTGTCTTTTTTTTTTCTTTTTTTTTTCTTCTAAATCTTCAGCTTCTTATCTCTCCTTCTCTCTTCATGATTGTGGCTATTGGCCTCTACGTTGAACTCTTTCTTGCCAAATTTGTTTTCCTACATACCGTTGATCAGTGTACATTACTCAACGTCGTCTCCGTCACACAGACCGACGAGTTATTTATTGTTATTTTGAAAGCAGAAGAAAAGGGGTCGCTTGGCATGGAGGGAAAGTGCGAAATAATAGATAGTGCTGGCACTCGGAGAGGGACGCCGTCATACCGCTCCAGGGCTTTTTGTCGGGCGGTAGAAGGATGTGTTGGCTGATTCCCAATGTAGAGTATGGCAGATCAATCTGAATGCGAACTGTCATGACCCTATTCTGTCGCACTGGGCTATTTCCGTCGGCTTTTTTACTACACGCGATCTTTTCCATGATGGACGAGACCATGACATTGTTGTGGCCCCTCGACGACTGACTCTTTTGCTCTATAGAGTTGCGTCCGTGTCAGGGACGGACGGAGGGGATTGTCCAGACTGGGCAAGCGTCGCGATAATTTCTCTCCAATGCCCTCATTGTCCGAGGTAGATTGGTGCCGGGGTGGGGTGGGGTGTCTTTGTCTCTCGCCCGAGAACGGGAGGGGGGGGGGTGTGTGTGGCAAGGAGAGCCGTGCTTTCCAACCAAGCAACGAAGATGGCGTCGCGGGAACCCTGGTTGAAAAAGCCCGCCACCGACGTCAAGAACGTGCCGACAAGTTCAGCGGACTAACGTTGCGACCTTGGGGGGCGCGAACTAACACATTGTACGGATTCACAGTTCTTTGGCTGTTTATGCGCGAGGCAAGGTCTGCGGGTTTCCCTTGCCTGTGATGAGAACTGGATCACAATCCCCTGTTCGTGCGACGATGCCTGCCTTGCCGGCACCAAAGATGGGAGTTGACACGCCCATATTACGGGACGTAAGTGTGGTTTATCAAGGCCAAGCTTTTCAGGATACGCGCCCCCGCAATGGGCACCGCAATGGGCACCGCAATGGGCTGGCATCTTGCTTCACATCTACGCAGTCACATGTACGTACATAAGTTTTGATCGATCCGGCCCTCCGACCACACCGCACCTTTGAATCTCCCCCGCCAATAACCCAGTCGAGTCGAGTCGGTCACGGGACGCAAAAACTCGATTAGGACGGACAAGACCAGAGGCGGTTACTGCACCTGTGGATGACCCGAGCTGGACAAGTCGCCTTTCTCTGCCTCGATATCAGCCACAACGGCTTTGTGCCGTACCGACGAAGAAAAAAAAAAGAAAAAGAAAAAGCCACGAGGCCCCTTACAACAATGCGCCACCATCCCCCAAAACAGGCAGGGCTGGTTCCCCGCGATACTTGAAAATGCCATGCATGCCCCCAGCACGTGCAAGCTCATCCGTTGCAAAGAGGGCTTTGTTCGTTACTCGAGTGAATGTGTGTTGGAAAAAGGTTTCATCATAAAAGCCCCACGGTGGCGTCACTTCGGCGGCTTCATAGGCATTGCATCATTGACTATAGCTACTGGTGTTTCCAAGTATTGACCGAAAACCGGGTACATCATCGCCGTCAACTAGAAGCTGATTGATATGTAGTGCAGATTGCTCGCTCTTGAGCTGGACCACCCAGCCAATTTCCATTTCCGTTCCCGGAGACGTTCATCGCCCCCATCCCATAAAAGAATCGAGTGTGCTTGCTCCACTGTCGAGATTGCCGACTGAAATGGTAGTGAGATGGAAGGAATACCACCAACCTGGCAGCGTGTCTGCAATTTGCGCATAACATCGTCTCAATCTTCTCTCCACAAATCCATCAAAGACGAGAGAGCCACCGCACGCCTGTAGTCAAATAACCGCGTCGTCGATCCAAGAAGAGGGAAAAAAAAGAAAAACCCCTCAACGCCGTGGGAAGCACGATATCATGGAGCTAGTCAATTCTCGTTTGATCGCTCTTCGTGCTCCCAATCCTGCGCCCAGTCTTCTCGCCACGGTCTGGAAGACCAGGAAAAAAAAATGCAAAAGAAAAAAGTGGAAATAACGTATATCATGTATGCAGCGAAAGGCCAGTGCGTATCGTCTTTTCCACCATCCGCGGAAAAGACGCCATCATGATTCTAAAACCCGATGCAACCTCCTGCTCAACAAGGCAGCCAATATCTTGATTTGCAAACCGATAATCATGTACAATGTCGCTTGCAAGATTCACCTCGTCTCATCTGTCGGAATAATGTTCGCCCGATGTTTGGTTTTGTTCGCCTGCTCTATTGGTGTCGTGGCTGCGTTCATGCATAAATCTCCCCAGTGGCACAAAAGTATGATAAGAATGGAATCAACGTGAGAGCAAGTCGACATCTGGCCCGGCCGTGCTTACAAGGCTTCTATGCTTTGGTTCGGCATGGACATGGGGACAAATGTGTATGCTCCAAAAAAAAAAAAAAAAAAAAAGGGGGTGAGAGAAGTGGAGGAACGGCTTAATCCGACTGATGATCTTCAGATCCGGCTTCTGATCGCGCGTCGCCGCGGTGGACTTTTCGGTGTCTGCGCAGATTAGACACGACGGAAAAGTGTCGTCCACAGCCTTCTACCTCGCAGGCAAATGCTGCTGGCTTGTCAGCACAAAGGGAAGGCAATTTTGAAAAAAAAAAAAAGGCAGGCAGGCAGGCACAAAGCAGTCATGATACTTACGCTTCTCTCCGGTGTGGCTATACATGTGGGTTTGCAACGAGCTGGGTCGAGTGAAGCGCTTATCACAAACCTTGCACTTGTGCTTCTTCTGAGTGCTCGACGAAACTTTGGAGCTGAACTGACCCATCATTGACTGGGGTGCCGGGGGGAGTTGAGAGCTCATCAAGCCCTGGGGCCTGGGCAATGTTCTGGAGTTGACGGATTCGATGTCTGACCCGGCCGCAGATGAATAATCCGAGACCGAATCGCCGTAGTATGAGCTCAGGTTGCCGCTGGACGAAATGGAAGAGCTGGTCGAGTGGGTAGAAGGAAACCCGTATGAGTCAACGGATGAGCGATCGTGACGAGTACCATAGATGTTGCGTGGCGTCTCTTGGCTCATGGCCAACATGCCGTGACTGGCATCAAGTGCATCTGCGAAACTTCTCCGTTCATCTGCTTGCGAAGACGTTCTGCGCGCGGCAAATTAGCGTTGCTTGTTTGCAAGTATGAGAGGAAGAAGCCCTTTATCCGCAGTGGCCAGAGAGACGACGCGGAAGGGGTAAGAAAGAAGACCACCTACGGTTGAGGAAAGCCTCGTCTGGCAGAGTCTGCTTCGGAGCTGATGCCAAAGGGCGAGTGTCGCACAGGTGCCGCTGCGTAACCGATTGTGTCGTAATGAGGAGCCGATCCGGGCGCGAAATGGCCATTGACGGGGGAGGCGGATGTGGCGTATGTGGGATTGCCATAGGCCGCAGATGTAGTCATGCGACTCATGCCGAGAACGTCTGTCCAATGCCAAGTCAGCCACAAAAGATTTCTCCGTGGCATTAACAAGAGTGGCGGGTGGTGAATAACGTACCTGCTCCAGCAGGCAGTGAGCCATATGATGCCATAGATGATGCGCTGCCGGTGCTGGCTCGGCCGGCGGGACCTTTGACAGCCATCATACTGTGGCTCATACTAGGCTGGTGCTGGCTACCGACGAACAAAGGAGTGCCAGCTGTTGAAGCTGTTTGTGGAGGAGAAGCAGACGATGACCAAGGGTTTGAGAAGGCTGGTGGTTGGCCATGGGGAGGATAATCGAAGTTGAGGGGAGGCGCGAAACGCTGTTGCTGAGATGCGTCCAACGTCATGGTCATGATGATGATGATGATGATGATGATGATAGCAGAACCCAGGAATGTAGACGACGAGGATTTCTGGAGCGTGGGATGTGAGAGCAAGATGGCGTTATCGTGGTCCAACGAGGTCGGCTAAGATGGCGTCGACAAGGAAACACGCGAGAGATATCTCTGCATTCGACTCGACGACAGGCGGCGGCGCATGGAATTGGTGCTGAGCGGAGATGTATGAAGTTGGAGAGAAGGTTCGATGATCAGATGCAGGATCCCGACTAGACAAAAGCCAAGTCTGTAACACAAAATCAGAGACAACAAGATCCCGCGCCGTGGGATGGGGCACGTTTGTTGGAAAGTCAAATGTGGGATCGGCGAAGTCTTAAGTGCCCACGGCTCTGAATTGGCGTACGCAGTCCAGTCTACATGTAAAGCAACAACACTGGCGGGAGCACCAGTGGAGTTCCCCGTGTGTTTAGAGGCGAGCAGGGTGTGTGATGTGTGATGTGTGACGACTTTTGGTAGAAGTGATCGACAGCCCTGGTGTCCCTTTTTGAAAAGGCCGAGGTGGCAGGGTTGAGACGATGGAGGGAGGGTGGAGGGAGGGTGGCAGCAGCAAGAAGCGATCAGGGGGGGGTGTGTGCTTTGAGACAGCTGGCGCAAGGCGAAGTATGTAAGCTTGTGTGTCGGTTTGGGCGGGAGGGGGGGTGGGGGTGGGGGGGGTGCTGTGGAAGTGGATGCCGAATGGGTCACCGCGAGGGAAGGGGGAAAGAGAGAGAGAGAGGTTCAGGTTCACAGGAATCTGGCTAACGGTCATGCCATGTGCGGTGTACCATGTGCTGCACTGTGCTCGCCGTGCTGACTGTGCTCGTCGTACGGAGGAGAGCAAATGTGCTCCGTACGGATCCGTAGTTCCACGGCACAGTCGTGGAAGACGGGCGTCTTCTGGGGCCATGCACTGTATGTGTATGCAGTGTGTAGTGGGCCACGCACTGGGCATGGCAGGATGAACTGGGAGCACGCGGCAGCCAGTGGCACCGCGGTGAGCCTGCAGGACTTCAGACGGAGACGACGCAGAGTCAGCAGCCTAGTACGGACTTATGTACATACATACATACAGAATCCGTAGATGGAATTGATCGGTACGAGGCGGGGGTTGGCTAATGGGCATGGGCCCCCGCAGCTGAGACATACGTGTACATGTGTGGTGCTGTAAGGAAAGGATTTCGAACCGGTTAGTTAGGACCATGGAGGGCGGCCACCTCCCTGTAGCTCTGACATCTGACATCACTCATCACTGGGCGATGGGGGTGCTGTCAGTGGGCACCACCACTGGCAGTGCCCACTGACAGCACTTCAGCACTTCCTGGCCCACGGTATGGCGTCGACGGCGACGGCGGTTGTCATCCAGACACCGCCTCCAGATGTCCAGAACGGATGGACGGGACGGGAAACCCACCGTGCAGGATTCGGCCGGTCATGACTGGGCTGGGCGCGGCGATGCGACTCCATCCATCTGGACCCCCATAACGCCAACAACCAACAGCCACCCACCACTCAAGCGTACATGCTGCATGTAGTTATGTATTAGTTCAATGCCAAACAAAACCCCACGGTTCTGGGCCGGTGGGTTGTGGTTTTCCCACGTCCTGCGCGCAGATACCATGGTGACGAAAAGGCACACACAAATATCTTTTTTTTTTTTTTCCTATTTCCAAAACTTCTCGTCCATCAAGAATGACCCATCATCTGTTTATATCCAAAGCAAAAGGCTCCTGCTACGTAACACATCCCAGTCCCCATCACTCCGCTACGTGACATCATGGCGACGGACCATGCCTAATAAGTACTTCTGAAACGCGCTAATCCGGGATCAAAGCCCCGCTCTGGGACACCAAGCTCATGCGTGGCCGAATTTGTGCGTGGCCGCCACATTCCTTGGGAGGACGTGGGCACTTTCCCAGGGATGGATAAATTGAGCGCGGCGTGTGAATCTTCCTCTCCTCTGGTCGAGTCTGTCTTGTCCCCTTCAGAGCTCGTTTTTACGGGTAACTGGCAACTGGTAACAGGTAACAGGTAACAGGCAAACTTCCATGGAACGATGCGCCATTGTTCATGTCACGTGTCACGCGAAGCACGTCCGAACTTGACGACGACCTACATAGCTACATGTAATATCCCCGACCCAGCAACCTTGTGCGCCAGGTGGCTTTTGCCTACTAGAGATGGCGTTCAATTGCAGATGAAATAATTTACCATTTCTGCCAAAAGTCGCTGGGGGTGTGGGTGGACATCTCATCTGCGGTGGGGCAGGCGCTCTCCTTCCCCCCTGCCCCTTTCGACGTTCGCCCCACCCCTCTATTATGTACGTTGTATGTACATAATATGCAAGGTGCCCTTAAGCAAGCATAGGGTAAGTCACGGGCAAGAACTGCTCGGCTCGGGCTGACCAAGGCCCCGACGGAATGGACACATATTCTGGGGCCCCAGAAAGGATCTTACGGATCTCATCGAGGTTCGCACCGTGGCATGCCCATTCGCCCACGGATTTTACATCTAGCAGCAATCTAGAACAGGTCCCTATTTTCGTCAGCATCGTCACCGGTTTGATCTGGTTTCGTTGTGACATGTTGCGCATCTCCCGACGGGACAACAAGTACAAAGTCTTGGCGGTACATGTGTGTAGAAACGAGACGAACCGGCCGTCCATAATGAATGAGCCAACATGATTGAACTCTGCCCTGATATTAGTCTGCTGGCAGCTCTTGTTGGACGGCCAAGTCTCACACACAGAGTTTTCCTACATCAAACGAATGCCTCCAAGGACCTTTTTGCTGTCTACATGATCCGTCTTCGAGTTCGACACAAATCCTGTGAGGAGCACTCACGTGATGTGATACACATGGTCCACGCGTGCAGAGAAATTTATAAGTGCAACGAAATCCGGAGGACGGACCGCACGAATCACCATGCTGGATTCAGGAACAAAAGCTTCTTTCCGTTCTTTTCGCTCAATAACAACCAAGCCGCAGAATGAATCGCCGAGACAATGGCGGCGCCTCACGCCTCTAGTGGAAAATCGTGCAGTTACTCGGTACATGTACGAGCCGAGGGAATGGATAACGCATGCGCCCGCAACTGCGCGGTGCATTCATTCCCGACCCCCCCAGGCCTTTTTCCGATGATGTGTTGTTTCATGGATGAGTGTCCATTGACACGAATGCGACATGCTACATCGTTGATTGCTGCACCAGCTGCACCAGACTTCCGACGTCGTGGAAATACACAATACATGGTGACGAAACTCGTTCGAGGTCTGTTTGTGCGCCGGCGTTGTTCCTCCCTCGCCCTTGACACTAGCGCAAGACATGGCTTTGATGTTGTTTCGGGATGCCACTTCTTGTATTTTCCCGTTCTCGAAAAAAAAGATGGCGCCATGCAGCCGGAATGTGAGCCAGGTCATGGGTTTCCCCAAGCCGAAGCGATCTCGAGAACAAGTCCAAAAGTGGGTTGGCGTCTGTTCAACGTCCTCTGACTCCTCTCTGCAGATGAAGCAGAGCATAAAACAATAACTTCTTGCCGTGCCTCACTCAACATCCTCCGGGGGAAGGCTTTCAGAAACAAGATACCAGACAGATATTACCCGGGGTCCCCTCCCTCATGCGCCGGTCTCCTGGGAATCAACAACGCGACCCAGCTGGAGTGCAAAACAAGTTCAAGGGGGGGCAAGGACATTCACTCGAACGCTAAGAAAGGCCTGAACAGGGTCCAACTTGTTCACAGCGAGACTTTGTTCCCCCCCCCCTTCTACACCGACGCAATTACCCGCATTACCAGCAACACGCCAAGGCAGTAAATTACAGAAACCGCACTGCGTGGTGACGGGAGAAGAAAAAAAATAAGGATAAAGATAAAGCTCTTGGGCTTCTGTTTCGCCCCGAAGAGAATAATCAAGACACATGTCAAGGAAGGACGTGCATAAGAATAGGGGCGTGTGAGACATTCTACCAGCGAGGAAGAAGAGGAACAGAACACAAGTGACATCTCGAGTCTGACACAGCTGAGACAGCAAGGAAGAATAGGAAAGAAAAGGGGTGGGGGCCGACCATACACGCCCCCCCCCACCTCCGGCTCACTAATCACTTGCCGGCATGACAAGGAGAGAAACAAAACTTTTGTTCTTGTGGGGGAAATGGACCAGCGAGGCGCACTGTTTCCCTCTCGGCAGATCAATCAATCCGTGGCATCTCTTGAAAAGCCATGGCATTCCCTTGCGACGGAACAATACACACGTCTGCGTGAGAATCAGAAGCATGTGGCCCGTGCCGTGGGCAAGGTGAGGAGATTTGAACGTGAAAAGTTGCTTCGTCCTTTCCTGGTTGCGCTGACGACGGAATGACCGTGAACAAGACACGCTGATGTGCAAAAATGACCAATCTTCAAAACCTGATATTCGTGCGCAAAAAAAAAAAAAGCCCCATCATCAAGGGAACCTTGCTTCGGCAGTCCTGACAAGTACGATGGATGGGATGCTATTTTGAACAAAGTGATACAGTGATACAGTTCTTGCCATGTAGCAAGAAACGCCTCTTGCCCAACGCTCTTGCAACCCAAGACTCTTTCTCTCTCTCTCTCTCTCTCTATCTGGAACCCCTTCTCTACAATCCACTACAAGTATAAATCTCAATGAAGCAACCAAGTAAACATGGTAGGGCTGGTTTGAAATGAGAGCCACAACGCAAGAGAGAACCCTTTTACCCGCCTAATCAACCGCTTATAAACAACAAGAGAGTTGACCCGTTGATTTCCAATCCACAACTCGTCCTGCCGTCGCGCCGGCCTGGACTTTCGTTCTTGTTCTTACAACATGATGGCTAATTCTGGCCGATCAATCTTCTCGTCATCTAGGTTGGGATAATATGGAACCATGGCATCTGCGCATTGGACATATGCGTCGTTGTAGAGGCGCCAGTAGGGTATCCGAACTTTGCGAGCAGGGTGGAAGAGACCTGCCCACACGTAGTTGAGGACGACGCCCGGTCCGACGGCCATTCTGATGGCCTCGATGGCTTCGACTATGCGGTCAATGACGTGGGGACTCGTCTCGAACAGATTCGGGAAGAGGAGGTTGAGAAGATGGACCATGGCGTCCTCGCAACCGAGACCAATCACGCCGAGCGCAATGTGTTTGACGACCGAGGCGGCTGTCTGACGATGGACTTGGTCACGGTCGATGAGGGCGTCTTCGAGAAGAGGCGTGACTGCGTAGACGTAGTCTTTGGCCATTTCGCCAATGTATTCGAACAGAAACGAGAGGGATTTGAGCACACCGTTTTGAACATTGAGTTCCGGAACGCGATACTCGTTCATCAGGGCCGGCAGTACGGTGAAGGGCGCGCACGTCTCGGCGACGATGCCAATCGCGACTGCCGTGTTGACTCGCGACTGACGTTCTTGGACACGAAGATTGTTCAGCAACGTGGCCAAGACGTCCTGGGGACCAATGGCTTTGGCGATGAAACCAAACGTGTTGTTGGCTGCTCGTCGGATTCCCTTCTTGTGCGCCTTGAGCATGTCCAGCAGTTCAAAGCAGATTCGCATCCATTCTCGAGCGTTGACGCTTTCCGGCCCGCGATCTGCGATGCGTCCCACGAGGTCAATGGTGTTTTCCTGCACCTTCTCGTGCCTATTGCGCAGAATCGGGGTCAACCGAGGCAACAGGTCTTTGATGGGCGGCTGCATCTGGCTGATGCCCACAACTGTCACGATGGAGCGCAGGGCTCCCAGGATAGATCCAAGGACTTCGGGGTATTCTTCGCCGAGGTATTCGTAGAGAATGATTCCAAGCTCTCCCATCAACGCGTCCTCGCCGCACTGCTGCATGACCATGGCAATTCGTGAAATGAGATCGGCGGCTTGCTGTCGTACAGTTGCCGACTTGTTGTTGAGTCTCCAACGAATAGTGCCGACAATCTGAGGTAGATAAGGCTTGCATCGTGTGCCCAGAGCATTGACCACAGAGCCGAAGCCGTTGAGCATAACAACGTCCTCCACGCTCTGCTCCTGAAATGCATGCAGGATACCATCCACCAACCTTTCCTCCAGGCGCTCTCCAATGTCTGCCGTGCCCAGGCTGGCCACGATCTTCTCCGTCGTCTCCACCGTCATCTTGCGGTACGTCTCGCTTTCGTCCTTGAGGTTGTTCACGATCCTTTCCAGGATCTCACTGACACCGACCTTTTGGCCGATATCAAAGGTCGTTTCCACAACCTGCTTGTAGTTGCGCTTGTCCAGAGCCATTCGCCTGACCCAGAAGCTCTTGAAAAACTCATCCAAAACGTGCTCTTTGAGGTACCCTGCTGTGACACCTTCTGTGCCAGCGCACTGGGAGACTACTTTGAGAACAACCTTCTTCATCTCCTCGTCGGGCGAAGAAAATTCTCGCAGGAGAATTTCCATGATTTGACTGGTATAGTAGTTGGCATATTCTTCGTCCATTAGGGGAATGATGTATCCTACAGCCTTGAGGAAACCGGCAAGGCCCTTGCCACGCTGCTTACGGGCCCCGGTCCACAATGGGTTCAGGATGTCGTCAAAACTCTCGATACCGTACGGGTTTGACGCCTCAGCCAATGCCGCAATGGCCAAGCTAGTCACCGTTCTGACCTTGGTTTGTTCATCGTTGAGGTTCGGCGCGATACACTCGACAAGACCTTTGAGGTGTGGGAGGACAGCACATCCCATCAAAATGGCAATCTGTTGAACAATCTTGACACCAGTGTGTCTCGCGTGCCAAGATTTCTTACTGCGGCAGACAGCCCGCAGGAAGGGCAGCAAAGCGGGAATTGTGAGAGCCGAGGCAACGACAGCAAAGGCCCTGGCTGTGGTGTTTCGGACATATTCGTCCGGATGATCGATGTCTGGTCGCATCACGCTGATCATCGTCGCCAGGCCAGCAGCTTTGGCAACGTTGGAAATGATCTCGCGACCTTCAACTCGGGCGTAGTAGTCTTGGTCGATGAGCAAAGGTTCGATGACGACCAGGATTCTATGCACGTAGGGCCGCACCAAGTCATCCAACTTGTACAGAATTCGGTCAATCACCTTGACTAACAGATGGCGCTCCTGATCTTCGAGAGACTTCTCCATGAGTAGAGGCAGAATCTGAGCAAAGAGAGCACCCGCGCCGAAATTTCGGGCATTGTCGGTGATTTGTCGAAGAGCCGTTTTTCGCATGGGCGGTGTTCCGTTCTTGATCTTGAGCAAGAGTCTCATGATCTTCCGCTCCTTCAGCTCCTCGACCGACATGGCGTTCTCGTCTGCGCCATCATTGAGCTTGCCAAAGTAAGCCATATCCTCAGGCTTGAGAAATTGCAGATCACCAACACCGGAAAGCTCGGCCGGGATTGGTTTGCCTCCCAGCCGAACTTGGTCAGGGTCCTGCATCATGAATCCTGTCGCAGGAGCTGGCGTCGCCATCAGTTTGTGAGCCGCAGCGCGCACAGGCTCATACCCAGGAGGCGGCTCCAAAATCTTGTAGCCTTCGTTCTCGCCCGGTAGCAGCATATCAAGCTCTTCATCGCTAAGGGGAACATTGCGAGCGTTCATGTCGTTTCCGAATGCTGGGAGCATTGCCGTAGGGGCCTGCGAGGGATGCATCGGGGTCGCAAGCCCTTGGTTGCCCATCGGAGTCGCAGAGGGGGCTTGGTCCCACCGAGACCGTTTCTTGGTAGGTTCTTCAACACCAACGGATGGTGCCTGGTCCCATCTTGATCGCTTAGGCTGGACCTCTTCTACGTTGCCAGCTTGGGGTTGGTCTTCTGTCGGAGCAGACGACACATCCCATCTCTTCTTGCGCTTGCGCCCTGCTGCGACGGCCTCGGTAGACCCAGCCTCGGTGTTCTCCTTGTCCACGTCTTTCAGGGTCGGTTGCGCTTCAGCGTTGGCATCGTCTCCATTCAGCTTCGCCTGAATGGCTTTTCGGATGCGTTCCTCTTCCTGGTCCAACTCGCGAGCCTCCATGATCTCCCGGTAAGTGGTGCCATTCTCGGCTGCTCCAGCTTGTCGGTTCTCCGCGAAGGGATCGGCCCTTGTAGGGGTCAAGATTCGATTAAATCGGCGTTTCTGGTAATCGGTTTCGCGGTCGGTGATACGCCCACTCTTTTCGCCCTTGCCTGCTAGAATATCATCCTCTTCTACGCCGGTTCCTCGAGCAAACTCATCGATCATGTCGCGAGACGCCGTGTACTGGCCAACGAGACGCCTTGTTTTGTCCTCATCCATGTCCTCATCTTCCTCACCCATGGGTAGGGATGTATGGTACCCAGCAAACTTATCACCTCCATCGCGCTCGTACAGGTCACTGTCTGCATTATCGGTGAGCATTTGCCTTTGATCATCAGTGCGTTGGGTTGAGGCATCCAGCGCGCGCGAGCTTTTCTTGGCCGCCGCGGCGTCATTTCGCTCGCGCTGGAGCTTCGCGATCGTGTTTGAATCCGCGTCCGACATTTTGGCTTCAGCAGAGATTTCACCTCATCCCGGTTCCAAATCGCACGACGGAATCCCAGCGTTCTCGTTGCACATGGATAGACAGCCTCGATGGGGTTGGAGTTGATACGGACAGGTCTTGACTCCGGGGGCAGCCCGAGCTTGAGGCGGCGAAAAGTCGCATCGCAGGAAGTCGCCTGCCGACTTTTACCCGATGGCCCCTTGCCAGCCCATTTTGCATGCCGCTGATCCGTAACTTATACTCCGTAGGAAACCCTCAACTACCAGAGCTGGGAAACCACCTTCGCCAGCCATTGGTGACCCGTGGCATTTCATCAAAAGTCAATCTCTTAGTCAATCTCAGCCTTCAGATCTCAAGACGTTTCTTGTTCGTGTCTTGCGCTTTGTATACTAATCCATTCCCGAACGCCACGGCGTCTTACTTTCCAAGCAATGTCTAAACAACTTCTCGAGTTGACTGTCTAGTCCGTCGTCTTTTGTGTGATGTTGTTTTCTCCACGATTCTTGAGTCTCCGGTATCTTCCACCTTAGTCTCAACTTTTACCATTGCCTGCACCGCGGACTTCCTTTTTCTCGGCCCTTCTATGACCAAATCTTCCTTCTTTATCTCGGACTTGACTTTGACTGGCGTAACGGCTTGGGTTCTCGTTTTGCGATCTGAGAACTCCCGGAGGTCAGCGGTGAAGAGGACAGAATGAGCCCAACCTGCATAGTCGCCCCAAATCTTTCTGAAATGATCACCAACTGCGTCGTACATGACCTTGTTGAATGTCTTTGCTTTGGTTTTTCCAAATTTGTAATCTCTCTGTGCAATTTGCCATACGTGAGTGTCCACAGGAACAGATTCACCCCACCCTAACCCCATGAGACATACACAGTCCGCAACCTTGGGCCCGACGCCTGACAATGACAACAACGCTTCGTGAGCTCCTTTATAGGTTGGGTTACTGGTAACAGAATCTGTGAGCAGTATATTCGGTCCCAAGTGGCGCGGGTTTCGGAGAGACTCTAGCCAGTTGGCGGGCTTCACCAAAGCGACCGCGCGGGCAGTATCAGCAATGTACTTGGCGCGGTAACCGAATCCCAACCCTCGAAGATGTGACTCCACGTTTGGACCGACAAGAGCCTGAGGGGTTGGGAAGTCATGCATTGGCTCGTCCCCAACATACCCGATCAGTGGACCATAGTGGTTGCACAATTTGTGAACCTGCAAATGTAAGAGACCGCACGAGAAGACAAATGAATACCTGAGAGACTGACCATTTGTGATATTCTGCTGATATTGTTGTTACTACTGCATATGAAACAGATCAGAGCCTCCCAGGCGTCCTGGCTGAGAATGCGAACGCCAATGAATTCGGGTGCCTTTTTCTGGAAGTTGGGGTCTGCTTCTGACCACTGATCGTAGAGAGCACTTAGATTGAGATTTAAGCTGAAGTACCGACGCAGGAGTTCTTCTGTGCCATCATCATCACTGTCCCTCTCCACATGTGTGGATGACGGCCGAGTTGGAAGCGTGTCACGACATTCTGGCCAGGTCACTCTATAATGCAGATGAGCAGGGTCTTGCCTCAAGGACAATATGCGGCCGTGAAGAGTACAGATCCTGGGCTCATAATCAGCGACTAAAGCTATTGTTTCTCGAGCATCAAAAATCTCACCACTCGTCGCTGACTTTTCTCCACCTGAAGGACTGGCCGCATCTCAACGATGTGTCAATGCACAGTTCTGAAAGGCTGATGGGAAACTTGCGCCACTCTGACAACAGCCCTAAAGACATTGCATGGGCCAGTCAGTATATATTATTTGATTAGATACAGCCCACAGTTGCAGAGCAGCCAGTACCCAGTTTCGATGATAGAGAGCGCGGCACATGCATGGAGGACGCAAAGATGTATAGAAACTTGAAGAACTTGCACGGGCATTTGGTTGATTGGAACCTCAACAGCTTGCCAGGGTTGTCACGGTTGTCACCCGGCAGGCCAACGGTCTTGGTCGAGGGGGGTTGAGACTTGTTGAGCAGCCAGTAGCAGCCAGCCAGCGCCCAGCGTCCGCTGAACAAGTGCCGTGGATCAACCGTGGATCAACCGTGAATCACTACTGCGCATTATTATGAGGTGCCTCCCACCAGTGACCTAGGAAGGCTAGTCCCGAACACGTTTAGCGCACGGCGACAAAAAAGCTCCAGCCTCGCCAGAGACGGCGAGCATTGGAACAAGACCACCAAGCCCAGTTCAGATCTTCATCTTTGCTGACGAGATACACCCAACGAATCAATCTCATAGCGACCTATTGATCGCGCAAGGCTGGACCCAAGTGTCGCAAATCATGAACGGCGATACTTTTTCCTCTCGAGGTTGGTTTCAATCCTGAAAAACATTCAAGCATCATATCAGAAGCCATGCTGACCAGTTTTCTTCGGCTTTCAGAGGGACGACGGGGTCGAGATTATCCTGTATGCAACCCAATTCATGTTGCCTTGCTTGGCTAATTATGTTGCAGTCTTCGAGAGGTGACCGAGACGACCGCCGCGACCGCCACAGAGACAGGGACGGCCACCGAGACAGAGACCGAGATCGTGAGCGTGAGCGTGACCGCGACCGCGAGCGTAGACGATCAAGATCTCCCGATCACCGTGGTGGTCGTCGCCAAGGGGAAGGGGATGTGGACGCCTATTCCTCCAGCCGTAATCATCGTGACCGGGAGCGAGAGGATAGATACTCTGGGCGTGACCGTCGAGGAGAACGTGAATGGGACCGTGATCGCGGCTCTTCACGCCGAGATGCTCGTCGTGATGACGATGACCGACCCAGTAGACGAGACCGAGATGGCTACGATGATCGTCGACGAGGCGGCCGAGATCGACGAGATGACGGTGGTGCTGCCAAACAGGAAGCTCGCAGAAGTCCTACCCCCCCACGGCCAAGAGAACCAACCCCAGATTTGACAGACATCGTATCAGTTCTGGAGCGCAAGAGAAGAATGACTCAGTGGGATATCAAGCCACCGGGATACGAAGTGGTCACGGCCGAGCAGGCAAAGTTGTCAGGCATGTTCTCTCTACCTGGAGCCCCACGACAGCAGCCAATAGATCCCACCAAGTTGCAGGCTTTTATGAAAGAACCGAACGGTGGTGTTTCAAGCGCTGGCCTGAAGGCAAGCAATTCTCGGCAATCAAAGCGACTGATTGTGTCGGGGTTCCCGAGCGGAAGCAGCGAAGAGGGCATCATGTCCTTTTTCAACCTACAGCTCAATGGCTTGAATGTTATAGAGAGCTCAGACCCATGCATTCTCTGCCAATTTTCCACCGATCGATCCTTTGCCGTCCTGGAATTCAGAAACTCCAATGACGCGACGGTAGCTCTTGCCTTGGACGGCATATCTATGGAGGCAGATGATGCTATGAATGGCACTGACGAGGACCAAAAGGGCTTAGCCATTCGACGTCCCAAGGATTACGTTATGCCAGCCATTCCTGAGGGCATGGCATTTGATCCCGATGTCGTTTCCAACGTCGTTCCAGATACCGTGCACAAGCTGTCTATTACCAACATCCCCCCATTCCTTACAGAGGACCAGATCATCGAGCTGCTCGCCGCCTTTGGTAAGCCCAAGGCGTTCGTGCTCGTCAAGGATCGAAGCACGGAAGAGTCACGGGTGAGTCATTTTCCATCCATGCCTAGAACGTCGGAAATCCTCATGTACTGATAAACGCAGGGAATTGCTTTTGCCGAATATCTGGAGCCTGGTTCCGCCAACGAGCCCGCATTAAACGCGCTGAACGGCATGGATGTCGGTGGAAAGAAGCTTACGGTGAAGAAAGCCAGCATTGGCTCTACACAGGTTGCTAATTTTGATGTTGGCATAACTGCTATCAGTGGCCTCGCGTCTCAAGCATCCACCGATGCCGAGAAGGGACGTGTGTTGCAACTCCTCAACATCGTCACTCCAGAAGAGCTGTTGGACAATGAAGAATATGAAGGTATGAAAACGCTAATGGAGTGTTCACTAGAGATGGTGGCTAATTTGGTGTATAGAAATTTGCGATGACGTGCGGGATGAATGTTCCAAATACGGCACTATTTTGGAGCTGAAAATTCCTCGTCCGATTAGCGGCAGCAGACAAGCCGCGGGAGTTGGCAAAATTTTCGTCAAATTCGACACCTCAGAATCCTGTCATAAGGCCCTGACTGCCCTGGCAGGACGGAAATTCGCAGATCGGACTGTCGTTACGACAAATTTCCCCGAAGTAAGTCACTAATTATGCCTCGTCACATCTTGTGCAGCGATTTAACCAGCCGTGCAGGAGAATTTTGACGTGAGCGCTTGGTAAACCCTCGGACACGAGCTCGAAGGGTCACTCTACGGGGAGACGGGGAGGAAATTTGGCTATATAGGCGAGAGCAAGCAACATTGCAAAAGTTGTTCGATGTATTCATTCATATGTAACAGTAAAATCGAAGGGTGACATGCAAAAGGTTGGCCCAAGAGTACGGACAAAGCTTAGCTGATATGGAGTTGAGGATGCAACTTTAAGTCACACGGCGGCGCTTCTACGAATCGTCACCAGGCTCCTACGTGTTAGGGAGGATGGAGTGGAACTAAAACAAATCACTTTTTTCCATGTTAGCTGGATGCCGTTAAAAGTCGTAGAGTGAAGATGAGATTGCAAGTGTGAAAAGTCGGGCAAAAATCAGAAGTCCAGTTCATTCATCGAGTCCGAAGACTCTAACATAAGAGGTACCAGAAATAAGTAAACAATTGTGTTCTATCATCATATGGATGCACGGTGGAGTCAGTGTGAGAGAGGAATGATCAACTTACTTACGATAGGTTCTTTGTGTGTTTATTTAAGTCAACAGCGCAGTACCTCTGTATAACGTAGCACATGTTGAGAAGATGCACTCGAAGGTGAAAAGACAGACTTCATGCAAGAAAGAGAAAGGGGAGGAAGAAGAGATGCAGCACGTGGAGATGAACAACTAGCGCGTGGAATCGCCCCACATGCGCAAAGAATGAAATGTGACTCATCACGTGACTAGACGGCAACCCTCGTTCGCGAGTATTATGAGGCTACCCTACCCGCCCACGGCCCTAACTAAGCGAAAATTTGCAGCTCCACACAATACTTGGAGACTTGCGAGTTCACCACTGCCAACCGCATCGCCTTCATCCTCATCCACCGCGACAACACACAGCCAAGATGGGTAGACTTCACAGCAAGGGCAAGGGCATTTCTGCCTCCGCTATCCCATACTCCCGCTCCCCTCCAAGCTGGTTGAAGACCACTCCCGAGCAGGTCGTCGAGCAGATCTGCAAGCTCGCCAGAAAGGGTGCTACCCCTTCTCAGATCGGTGTCATTCTCCGTGACTCCCACGGTGTTGCCCAGGTCAAGATCATCACCGGTATGTTTGGAAACGAACCATTCCTCCAATTGACTCTTGGAGTTTATTTGCTGACCTGACTCTCCTCCTAGGTAACCGAATTCTGCGAATCCTCAAATCGAGCGGTATGGAGCCCTGAACAACACGCATATAAAGACATGGCGAAGGAAATATATTATGAAAAAAAAAAAACCAAGAGAAATCTTGTTTCTACTGCCTCTGTACGGTTGACGCTGACAGAGTGATTTTACACAGGCCTTGCCCCCGAGCTTCCTGAGGATCTCTACATGTTGATCAAGAAGGTACGTTACCAACCCGAGAACATGTCGAAAGAAAGATCACAACCTCGACGAGAGCACCGCTGACATGAAATCTTCCAGGCTGTTGCTGTCCGCAAGCACCTTGAGCGCAACCGCAAGGACAAGGACTCCAAGTTCCGTCTTATTCTCATCGAGTCCCGAATCCACCGTCTGGCCCGTTACTACAGAACCGTTGGTGTCTTGCCTCCTACGTGGAAGTACGAGTCTGCTACTGCCTCCACCATTGTCGCATAAATCGGAAAAACGATGAGTTAGTCGCAGTTTGCAAATGGAGGGTTCGCATTGGTCCTGGAGTTGGGGGGGGGGGGGAGGAAATTACGGCAAAACCCTGCATTCAGAAGCCCTGATGTTTGGTCCTTGGTCTGGATGACCCTAACGAATTAGTCGAAGAAGCTAAAAAATGAAAGCGATTTGACTAAGCACTCTCTATTGTGAACTAGTTTGTACATATGTGGTATCATTACGGTCGTGATTTAATAGGGTATGGTTTCCTCGAACGCCTGTCCATGCATTTTTATTGTCGCCTGCCTTTGTTCCCGTCCGCCTTAAACACCCGAGTGCGCGTTACTTTCCAGTTCTTTAGACTTTTTGATGAGATATTCTCCCAGAGAACGCAGAGGGTCCTGAGGTCTATGGCGCAAAAGTAAGCAAGCAATTCATGCCTCGATTGGTTAGTGGTAGACTCACTGATCCTTGGCTATTTGCTTCATGCCTTCGAGCAATACGCCAGTCACTTTGGTGTTCAAGTATCTTCTTGTGGGATCGCCGTGTGCAGGCGCCTCGGAAGGCATGGCAAACCCTGGGTCCGGGTGCAATGATGCAGCCCTCGAACCTTGGGCAGGCGTTCCAGTTCGAGCTGGTGCTGGGCTCGGGGCCAGGTTGGCAGGCGCAGGGGACTAATGGAAGTTTACTTAGTCACGGATGTGGGGAAAAAAAAATTAAAATTGGGCAAGCTACTGAGAACTCGGGAGAATGCTACGGCGTACCGCTGTTTGCTCAATTGGCGCATCGGACATGACGATATCCTTCTGAGGTGTCCCCGTTGACAATGCTTGCTGCGTAGTTGCCGTGGGGTTAGCTTCCGGGGCTATGTCTGCACCCGGTGAGGCGCGAGTTGCCTCTGGCATCGCATCTGCCTTGGGGAGTTCGTCTGCCATGTCTGTTCGGATGAGGGCTTGTCTCGCAAATTGTGGATTGGAGTGTACTTCGAACAGAGTACTCGATAAACTTGAATGGTACATGTACACATATGAAACGAACTGCGGGTTGGCGACGGGTGAATATCGGTAGCGGTCAGCTGACTTCGTGTTCACACCCAACACCACGGTCGCGTCTCCCAGCTCTGCAACGTGAATTTTAGCGCTCGAGTCTCTGACGCAAGTATTCTGAAAAATGATGCGTCGTGCTGGCAACGATGGACAATTTTGTGAGGAAATTGTCAAAAAAGAGTATAGACTTCGTTCACGACAGCGCCAGTGAGCGGCCAACGAAGCGAAGAAAGCAAGATGAGATAGGAGATTCCGAAGCAGAGACAGCAGACTCGCAGTCATCACCAGAGAGTGAGGACCGCGCGCAAAGAGAAACACGCCGAAATGCGTATAGCAGGGCTGATGGCAAAGCACCGGCATCTCATGAAGTGACTGCTGTTGAGAATGTGCTGCCACCAACTCAGATCGACGATGAGGCCATTGAAGAGTATGAGCACATGAAGGCATCACAGTTGGGGGCAGAGATTGGCGAAACTGCAGAGAAGACGAAGCCATTATGGGTCAAGGGTAGAAGCTCCATATACGTGGATGCGTTCAATGTAGCGCTCGACACAGTTCTGGATGAAGAGTCACAATTGTTCGACGAGAAAGAGATGGAAGTGTTTCGGGAATGGAAACAGCTGGACTATGAGGCTCAATACCTGTCAGTGTCTTGTGTTGTCCCTCAACGATTTTCGTGTTTCCAACTAACACTGGGCTAGTTATGTGCGATTGTTTCTGAGAAAAACAGCGGTCTGGCACCGAAGTAGCCGCCTGGGATATTATGCTGATGTTTCAGAGCCAGAAGTGGCCATCAAGACCCTGCAAACTATACGAAAGTTGCCGAGAAAAGGCGATGAAGATGCCGATGAAATGATCCCCGGGCTTGGTCTCGAAAAGTACAGCCTAGGCAGAACGTTTACTTTTGCCGACTCATCTGGGGACTATATAGACAGCGTGGAGGACGCCGCACCTCTTTTGCTTTTGGATGAGATCAAATCTCTGGCAAAAGAAGCCAAGATCCCGGGAAAGAACAAAGCAGAGCTGATCAAAGGACTATGTCGCGTGAGCCAGCAACAGGTCGGGCTGATGGCGCTTGGCTTGAGCCGACAGAACAGTCGCGATTCCGATGCCTCTGCATCTGATCAAGACTCTGTCAAGACGGGTGACAAGGTTCAGCTGAAGCGACAGAGCTCAAACCGGAAAGAGCATTTCTTGGGCAAGATGCTTGCGGTTCTGGGACCCTGCATCCGATTGTCGCCGCTGGCCTGTAAACTCTTCGAGCGAGTACACCTAGTATTCTATCGGTCCACTGAATGGACCGAGAAGTCTCTCACGACGATTATATTGGCCAAGATTGCCCGGCGAAATTTCCCCGAGTACATAGTCTGCCGAACATGCACAATCTTTGCGTCTCGCTTACATTTGTTGGAATTCGAAGCGGGCATTCGCCTCGAAGCGGAGGTGGATGCCATTCTCGAGTCGCCCGGCGTGCCCAGCGAGGATGATCTAGATAGAATCATGGACATTTTCAACATGGTTCATCCGCGGTGGAAGCAGTACATCGAGGAGGAAAAGGAAAAGGAGCGTGTGTTGTATGAGATGGGTGAAGGGGCATACTTGAGAAGGTTCAACCCGGCGCATTCCTATACAAGGCTTATCGCCAAGGCCTTGTGGGTTCTCGCCAGGCGAAAAGAGCATGGCAGGGAACATGGTCTTCTCGAGGAACTCCTCAGCCAAAAGCTCTTTCACCTCGCCCGTCGAGGGTCATGGTATCAACGCAAAGCACTTTTGGAAGAGCACTACATGCCGAACACGGAAGATGGCAGGGCGAGCGGTGACTTGGAACAGCGCAAAAAGCAGTGGAAGAAGATAGCAGCTACGACTTGCGAGACCGGGCTCCAAGATCCAAACTGCCATCTCATCCATCACTACGATCTCCAAAAGCGGTTGACCAAACTGGAGAAGAAGCTGAGGATCCCCAGACGACTACAGCATGAATTTGGCCATGTTCGGCTTGCAGAACCAGTGAAGATCAATGTCGAGGGTATACAGCTGAAGCGAATGTCAACACCAAGACCAGGTGCGCAGGCAGCCTCGACAAAAACAATATGGTTGGATGAACTCGATAGCGGAGGTGAATGCAGCGTGGAAGAAATGTGCCTAAGCTACTTTCGATCCGAGGGTTGGAAAGGGTATCACGCCGAGGGCGGCGCGATACGAACCGTCTTTGCGTATCTCTTCTACGATATCCTGTTTCTGTATATCCCAAACGTCTTCCAGACGGCATACCAGACTTGCCCACTGGATCTGCACACAGATGCCTTCTTCCCTGCTCGCGCGTCCGAAATCAACCACCGCCTGGTTGAGATTGCCAACGGCCAAGGGGAGCGTCTGCTGCGCCAAGTGTGGGAAAGAGAACATGAGCGCAGAACTAGCGTGGTGGGATTGAAATGGGACTTTGACGTGGAAGACTTGGCTGAACTGGTCCGATGTTTTGAAGGCAGTGCTCTGGCAGCGGTATGCAAGGTCATGGCGCAAGAGTACAGACATCGAGGGGGAGGGGTGCCGGATCTCATTCTTTGGCGGGCGGCAGATGACGTGTCAGCCGAAGCCCCCAACAAGGCTGCGGGAGCACCGAGAGGCGAAGTCATGTTCGCAGAGGTGAAGAGCGTAAACGACCGGCTGAGTGACACGCAGCGGCTGTGGATCCATGTGCTAACCGGCGCTGGCGTGAAGGTGGCTCTGGTAAATGCGATTGCCAGGGAGGTGAGAGAAGTGGACTGACTGACTGACTGACTGACTGACTGACTGACAAAGGTCAAGACTTGTCTGTCATGCCGGTTACTCCGTACGGGTGCAAATGTATTCACGCTCACTTCATGCGAGGTATTCGACTTTCGCTGAGGCTATGCCCAATGAAATGCAACCGCATATTGGATAGCACGGAACAGGAACAGCGGAAACGGCCACATGGAGGTGGAGGTTTTTGTGCTGCTGCTGCTGGCTGGCTGGCTGGCTAGAGCAGTATATCAGCGCCAAGGAGATTACATGTGCATCGGCGATGCCGACATGTTGTACAACAGCCGGTCGCGCTTCTATGCATACATCAATCATGCTGTATGCATACTACCGAGTATTCTGTACGGAGCTCGCGGAAACACGACGAGACGAAGACTGCGCGCGCAATATCACGATAATGAGCGGCGTGCCAGGTATTACGGCTACCACAGTAAGCTTCTCCAGAAAAGAAGAAGATGCTAGCTAGCAACAGGCAAGAAAAGGAAGGCAGTACGGAGGAGTATGGGTTCGTTTCATCATCACGTCAGTTTCATTTCGCTCAGGAAAAATGGAATGAGATACGCGTCTCAGAATGTTCCGTTGTTTCTACGGAGTACTCCGTACATGGCTGTTTCTTACCCCGGGAGGCTCTGATTCTTTGACCTCTAGCTCAAGAACCGGGGGGGGGTGTGGAATTTACAGGACCTTGGGAGGAAGGGAAGGGGGGAGGGGGGTTTCCTGACAAGGCCGAGGGAAAATTCCCATAATTATCGACTTCCAAGGTCACAACCCTTGCGAACATTCAGAAGGGGGGGGGGGGGGGCCTGCAAAAAGAGGAGCCAAAACCCACGCGAGATTCAAGAAATTGAACTTGTCGTGTAATCCGCGATCGAAGCACAGGACAAAGAGAGAATAGAGTCAAAGAGTCAATTACATGGCGTGACGGGACTTGGGAGACGATGATGCACACGGGCACGAGTCAGCGTGACTGCAACACATGCCGCCACGATTAGCTTTGTTCAAGGACGTCTCGTGTGAGTAGAAAGGGTTTCATCTTATGCTTTCATCCATTTCTTGAGCCATGGCAGAGAGGAAGAATGATTGCGGTACGGATTACATGAAACAACACATGACGCGGACAGAACCATTCCCCTGGGTCACAATCTCTCGAGACGGGCAAGCTCCCACGCCCGAGAAAGCAGAGGAGGTTGTCTCACAACATGAAAACGAATTACCCAGGCGAGCGGTTCACCAAGCAGAGATGCCGTGCTCAAGAGGCTAAAGCAAGTTGTCCTTGTCTGATGCCGTCGCAACGCGCGCGACCCCAAGGGCTTCTTCTCTATCCGGGGGGGGGGGGGGGGGGGAAGAACCCAATTAGAAAAATATACAACACACGCCCCTTGTTGCAGTAACTTGAATGCATGGATGAAAACAGAGCCAGCTCGAACTTTGGAACCAGCGTGATCCGTAGATCCGTCCCATTCATCCATCCCACTTTTGACGCGAACACGTCTTACCATGCAGAGAAAACAGCCAAGACAGAGAGAACAGTACCAACACTCACTGCCCATGATGAAAAAAATCCTCGTCTCCTTTCTCTTATTTTTTTTTTATAAAGCGTCCTCAACCTGCATCTACCTGGGGGAAAAAAAAAAAAATCTCGTACGGAGTAGAAACATACACCAAAATCCACTTTCAACTTGGCGCCCGGCAGGACGCACGGCACCCGCCCACCACGGCGCTTAAAGCCCAGCCAATCACGCCGAGCCCCGCGCAGGGGGGCCAGCGTGACAAGGGCCCGCGAGGCGCAGCACCCCATCCGCTCGTTCCTCGGCGCTTAGACATAAACGACACCCCCCCGTTGCCGTTCGCTCCCAGATTCCTTTTTACTTCTTCCTCCTCCTCAGCTGCTCCATCCGTTCTTGGGCCGAGCAAAGGGAGAGAGAGGCCCCGAAAATCTAGCATCACCTTTCACGGACGGGGGCGCAAGAGGGGTTTCCTTTCGCGAGAAGGATGGGGGCGTGTAGAGCCCTCGGCAAGCGAAAGGGGGTGGGGGGTGAGACGAGTAGAATATTTCTGGCGTCCGAACGAACTCCCCCGTTTTAATACGCTTCTCCCAAAAAAAAAAGAAAAAGATGAAAATGAAAATAAAGTCGTCAACAAAATGGGTACCAGACGCATGCACGAGGAGGGGTGATGGCGCCGCTAACAAAGCGCTTATCGATCAGGTTGCCAGCCAGGACTAGCACTCTCTTTGGATGAAGAGGAAGAAGGGTATCCATCTCCTTATCCTTGTCTCCTTGTCCTAGGCATGATGATGCCTTCTCTCCCTCTCCTTCTCCCTCAACCGCCGGACTCTTATCTACTCGCACGTAGCTGTCGTCGTCGCTGTCGTCGTAGCTGTCGTCGTACAGACAGACGGGCATGGCCGTTCCAGATGCGGCCGGCCCTCCCGCAAATAAGTCCGTCGCTCGCTTTCCCGCTGGCCCGTTCTCGCGGCCCAGTGGATTCGATCCCGTGTAATAAACAAACATTCATCACCTCGCATCGCATCGCATCGCGCGTCATATGAGGTGTGACATTGCAACTCTGCCAATGTATTTGTACCGACACCGCCATCGGCTTTCTGGTAATAGACCGTCCCATGCTGATCTGCTTGCGCCACCATGTCACCATATGCGCGCGCACTCACTTGTCTGCTTCGCGCCCCCCCCCCCCAATGCTCCTCCGCCTATTCCAACCTCCCACTACAGAGTAGATGCTATCGCACATATCCCAGCGCAGTACGGCTCGAGTGTGCCGTGAAGCCTCACTGGAAACTCAACAATAGAAAAAGAAAAAAAAATCGACGCCACAAGACTCCCCCAAGCCTAGATTTCCAAGGCTATGCTATGCCAATTGCAGCAGCCATGCCTCCCATCCTCCCCATCGGCTTCCCTTCAACCTCGAGAACCAAGAAAGAAAAAGATTTTCTTTCATCTTGCAAGCGAGGGTCGACCTCTGTAAATGGGTGCCCACCTGTGCCGCACACACCTTGCCATGTCTTGTCCTCGTGTGGGCGTACAGCTTACTTGGCGCATGAGTGCTGCCTGCGAAGCTGAAGCTCTCTTGCATGTCTGCCTCGGTCATGAATCATGAAAGACGGCTGGCGGGAGGGCACGTAAGAATGAAATAGCCTTTCCGGGGCAATCGATAATAAGAGTAGTAATGATAGTAATAGAAAGAGGAAAAATGAGACAACGATCAGGGCAATGTTTTGTGAGAATCGGGCAGCCAGTGTCCGGTCTGATTATATATCACCATCAGGTCCTCAAAATTCCTTGGCCAGGGAGTCATCATGGACGTAATCGTAGGAAACCAAGTATTCCGTCATCTTCGTACTCATCGCGTATGTTATTCTTTTGGTGGTCCTTTTTTTTTTTTCTTCCGTCTTCACTCCACCCTTTGTCTCTTGCCTCGTGGGGCAGGATCCATGCGAGGAGTATATGTAACCGTCCTGGTTACGACTTCTCGGATATGCCGAACGCTCGTGCGTGAAGCCTTCTGCTTTTTCTCTGAAAACCGAGCCTTGAGGGCCGCATCCCAGTCAAAGACAGAATGAACAGATCTGGCACTGAATGGGGAGTCGATGTTGGACATGGCGGGACTGGGGGGCAGTTTGAGACTTGGGAATGATGCGGCACTGGTCGGAGGCGCAGACATTGGTGCTGAAGTTGGAAAGGGACTGGGAGGCACGGCTGGTGCTGTCAGGGGAGATGTTGACTTGCTGCTTGCTGTCGAGGTAGGCGATGGTGCTTCGCTCTTGGGCAAACCGTGGTCAGCCCGTTCAGTCTCGGGAACAGTCTCGGGAACACTCTTGGCAGAATCAGGGCTCGAGTCGCCCGATGGCAGAGACGGCGAGTTCAATGCCATTGCCTTGGATAAAAAGTCCGTGTAGGCGGATGGCGGACTGATGGGCGTCTTGATGAAGTCTGGGTCCATCTTACTAGGGAACGTCACGGCTGAGAGAGGAGTGGCCGTAGTTGCAGATGCGATCTCTGACGGGAAGGTAGCCGTGGCGGGCGTGGAGAGCTTCTCCAGCTTGGGCTTTGTGGTAGGCATATCGAGGTGAGAGATTGTGTAGATGCTGTCTGGTGGCGAGATCGGAAACAAGAGAGCCCCAAGAACTGGCTGGTCGTCTGGCAACAAGGTCGCTGCCGAAGAGAAGAGGGTGCGGGATGCAACCCGAAAGCGAAGTCGTCGATGATGGTTGATGATGGTTGATGATGGTTGATGATGGTTGATGAGGAGCTTGGGAAAGGAAAGAAAGAAACGGTTAGGGTGGGCAATTGTCGCGAGGAGCCGTTTGATTATAAGGCGAGCGACGGGGTGAAGCAAGTAAGAGACTGAGGATGTGACCAAGAAAGACTCTAGTGGAATATTATTATTATGCGCGCGACCAAGGGAAGGGGGGGTGGGGTGCAGGTATCGGCGGCAAGGGGTGGGCGCGCGTCGATGGGGTGTAACCAACCAACCGGACGTCTTGAACCCGAGTCTTGCTTCTTGATTGGACAGTCGCGTCTGACCAGGGCAAGCCTTTCTCAGCGGCGGCAACTTAGCTGGTCTTTGCTATTTTATTGACAAAGCTTGTTGGGCTGCTTGTTCCGGGTCAAGATGCATTCAAGAGCTCTGGTTGGTCAGGCCGGTCTTGGATCAGACCGATTGAGGTTGTTTCGATTGATGGCAAGGAGCCGGTCGCCGGGATCCGGATAGGGATGGATCGAGGAGATGAAGTGGCAGAGGGTCAAACATCAAGCAAAAATATGGCGGCCAGCCTTCTTTCATCATTTCACAGTTGTTGTGCTCTTTCTTGCTGTGCTGTGTGCCATGGATGGATGGCCCATGAATATCATCCATGGATATCATTGATCCATCGCGCCTTGCTCGAGTGCCAGCAGCCGGCCAGCCATTCGTTGCCGCTTTGCTTGCGCCAGTTGACGCCTCGCCAGGTCTCATTTTCTCATTTCCACGGACTGCTCACTGCATCTCACACGACTCGTTCACACTCGTTCACCACTCGTTGCTCGACTTGCAGAGTCTCATGGATCGTGCCGCTCTGCTGGCCGCGTGCGCGACGGGTGGTTGCAGAAACATCTGCAGGTCCGCCTCGTGACCGCGCGGTAACACGTGAAGCACGCTGTTCTCCCCAGCCTGCTATTCTCCTGCTGCAAGGATCCTGCTGCAAGGATTGGATGTGGACAGCTGGAGAGGTGCTGAGCGCGCGGCTGGTGAGACCATGTTTCCAGACGATGCCTTCACATTTCCCGAATCGACAGCGGAGAAAAGTGCATACCTGATCCAGGACTAGAAACAGCGACCAGTATAATGAAAAGCTATCATGCTGCATGCCACAGCTCTGGCATGATGGCGGTTCTGGGATGCAGAGTCCGACTGATGAGTCCGACAAGCCAACGAGCCCTTGATGGCCTGATATCTTCCGAGTTGAGAGGGCTTCTTCTGATATCCGATGCCCAGCCACTTGACAACATGTTTTCTCTCGCATCAAGTATAGCGAACATAATCCACCTTGATTAGTTGGCACGAACCGCTCAAGGCAGTAGTCAATTGACAATCAATGTGCCTCGTCGTGCGCAACATCCCGGAGACACCCTGGGGCCCAATACTTATACGGGGGAGAGCCTGTTTCGAGACCACGGCCGTCGATTGCTAGATTGCCAGATTCTCACTGCCACGGCGAGGGGATCAAATGAAGAATCTCGGTGAAAAGTGAGCGCCCATGATAGCCCAGCTACCCCGATACGAGGGCATTCGCTCGGCACAAACCTGACATCCCGTCAAGTACACACAAGATGGAGGAGCACAGGAATGGATTCGACCACGATGGGGGTTCATTACGTCTCGAGGTCATGCCGAACAAGCCCATATTTGCATCATCCATCCGCAAATTCCTACCAATTTTTGCAAACTTGCCAAACCTACGATTCGGGCGACGAATGAGAGGCCTCGGGCCTCGCCCTGCCGCCCACCGAGGACGGGGCCTTCCAACAACCACAACCCAGATGGGTGCGAAGACGGTTCGTCATTCGCCCCGTTCTCGTTCACGTGCAGGCTAGGGCTGTGAATTTTGGGTTGGAACCAACGTTTTATTGACATTGTTATGCGTTTATGCATCAAGTGAGAATAGAACATGCCCTCTTGCAGCTTGCAGACATGAGCGTGACTTCCAGGGTAGCCGCAAAAACTTGTGGACAACAAAATCATCGTTTTGATGATGCGGATTTTTGCTCGACCAACGCAACGCAGTACATAGGGACGCGGTAGGGACCTCGACCATTCCAACTTTTTATCCTTTATTTCGCCTGCGTAGGGTTAAGACACTGTTTCGCACAAAATTGTAGCAGCTGATGCGGATTTTTGCTCGACCAACGCAGTACGTAGGGACGCAGTAGGGACCTCGACCATTCCAACTTTTTATCCTTCATTTCGCCTGCGTAGGGTTAAGACACTGTTTCGCACAAAATCGTAGCAGCTGATCGTCCAAGGGCCAGTATTCACATTGCTTGTCGTCTCCCCTTCCCCAGAGGGGCAAGCATGCCGCCATCTACCGCTCCGCATACCAACGATGCGTCAGCGATCTAATCCGTAGGCTTAAGATGAGGGGGGCAGATGGCTGGCTACTCACGCATCTAAGCTCCTCCTCCCGTCGAAACGAACTCGCAGGAAACTCCCCATTTGTTGTTTTACGCATGGCCTCTTTGACATGTGCATTCACCTCTGCTGCCGAGACAGTATCTCCATCTCTGTTTACCAAGGGGCTTGCTAGACACAAGGAGCAAGTGAGGGTCAGTCCGACGAGCGCAACAAGTCTCATGTTGAATCGAAACGATGGTGGAAAAATGAAATGGTAAGTAAGTGATGAGAGTCGGGACGGCTGGGCTCGGGGCCTGATTTATATGTACATAGTATGGAGATTCCATGGATTCGGGTCTAGAATAGTTTGCCCCCCCCTCTTCTACTGATTTTTCATATATCACGGCTAGCTATTGCGGTCGCTTAGCTGCAATTCCGGATCCTGACCCCACGTCCCCCTGGGTCGGTCTAGAAGCCGAGACTTTATGAGAACTTGTACGTACGCCGTGATGTTGGCTCCTTATGTACAATAGTTCTTGGAACTATAGACAGGTTCTATGGTATAGATTAAGCGAGGACGCTATGGATCTTTTTGATCCTGCTCTTTCATTGGATAATTGCCCCGTCGGTAACGCCATCGTAGCCTCCGTAAGAGCAAGGCCTAATAACAGAATAAAAAACTTTCTTTGTAGGGACTATGTGTACAACAGAGTAGCCGCTACTCTGTACCGGACCTGGACTGGACCTTGTTGTCACTGGCAAAGTTCGTTACGTTCGTGGGACAACACCCCGAGCCAGCGATAATAACTTGAGCATCCACCGTTTACATGTCCATGACCCGTGAGCGTGCTCCATGTATGTACGTCCGTAAATCAACAGTAATGGCCAATCGGATCAACAGAATGGGGCATTGATGGATGGGTGGTTTGCGGGCTTTGTCGTTGTCATGCTGACCCAATGAATGACGGTTAGGCAACAGATGTACGGATACGGAAGAGCGTTATCGAAGTCGGGGCCATTTCCTACATAAGTGCACATTTTCTTCTTAAAAACTTCACCGGCTCTTCTAACTTATGACGCAAGTATTATGGACAGGTTTGTTCGCGGGTGCCTTTACCTTTGGCCGTCGAGCTGAAATGTACTCGAAGCTGCAAACGCCAGGCTGCCTCGTGTCGACGTCCACCCCGTACGGACTGACTCCCGAGCACATCACATATATGATGATTCCGTCAACTTGTTGGTCCTTGCCGTAATAGCTGGTAGACCATCATGCACTGTCTAGGTTGCGGGACACATTTTTTTTTTTCTCATTCTTTAGAAAAGGAAGGTCTTTCTACAGGGCATCACCCGAAATCCAGAGCAGTCATAACAACGCGTCAACTGGTGGTTCCACGAAAATCCACGACTGGCTTCGATAACAGTTGTTCCGTCTTGTCTCAGCTAGAGCGAGCTGTTTTGCCAAACTCGACGGGCATGGACCTTGAGTCCTGCAAGGAAGAGACTGACGCTTCTCGTAATAATAGTCCCTTGCCTCGGTGGGAACGAGTGCGTTGAGTCGAAAGTCGGCCTGGCGGGTGGGAAGACAGACATTACGTTCGGGTTTCAACGTTTTTTTTTTTTGGTTCAGTTTGGAGCGTTGGTGTAACAAGTTGTTGGGGGCCGGCTCAGAGGAACGTCAAAGATGGTGGTGGGCCAGGTCAGAGGTATCATCATGGCCACCGAACTGTCAAGCGTCAGAGACATGCTTGGAAGTTTGTGAGACAACTGGCGAGCATGTCGTCGGCCAGCAACAACGCAACGAGACGGATACTCCCCCCCTCCCTCTCTTTCCGCGGGCGGTGAGGTAATTATGATTTCGCCCTTCTTTCGACGTCTTGTCGCCGGATTCACTTTTACCTCGTATCGGGGAAGAATGACGAAAAACTGGAACTTGAACCGGAAGCATTCGAGTTTTCTCACACACGCAGTACGGATCCGTACGGATTACTCCACACCACCATGCCCACTCTGCCGTGCCGCTGCGCATCACCTCGGAATCGGATTATCACCCCGAAATGTCAACGTGACGAGAGTGCGCTTTCTGATGGTGCACGTGGAGTGGCGGTGGTAGTCCGTTATTATTAGCAAGCTGGGTCATTAGCAAAGCTGGCTCGTGCCACCCGCCCACTTTCCACTTTGTTGCTCTCTCACCGGTGTGAAAGAGTGAGTGAGCATGGGACGAGAGCGTGGAAGCGTGGGATAATGTGGACAACGAGCAATACGGAGTGCGGAGTGCGGAGTGCGGAGTGATTGAGTCTGACCTCCAGTGACTGCGCTGTTCTTTTTGTCTTGCACTTGCAGCGCAGAGTGAAGTGAGTGCTCCGTATTCCGTCCGTACGGAGTAGTCTCTCATCCATCATTTTTTAGAGTGAGGTCAAAGTGTGGTGTGGGAGACATCCGGGAGAGAGGAGAGAGGAGAGAGGAGAGGGAGGGGGAGGGAGGGGGAGGGGGAGGGGGACGCACCGCCGCGCCGCCGCACCGCACGCACGTTACGAGTCTGCCCCATGAACCCCCATGAACCTCGCGACATGGGCTGGTAGCACCACATCGAACTATTATCAAATGCCTATCTATGTACGGATTACGGGGTAGTAAATCCCCAGAAACCTCATCAGGTCGATTCGCACACGGCCTCTTGTTTTTATTCTGTTCTCGGTGTTTCCCTCCGCCCCGAGAAATAGCATGCTGGTCCAGTGGTCCGTGCATCCCATCGTGAGCCCATCCTACGCCCACCTTGAGCTAGCAAATCAATAAGCAAAGCCACGCAACATGCACGCCAAGTGGGGAAGGTGTGCTGTCTCCACGCCAGAGTGAGCCAGCCAGTCACAGGTGTTAAAAGAAGTCCAGCCCCCCCCCGCCCTCGAAATCGAATCAAATCACATCCTCGCATTTTTTTTTCTCGTCCTTCCTCACAGCCAGCCATTCATTTCCTCTCATGCAACGGCCAATCAATCCTACTCAACTACATACGGATTCCTCTTCCGCTCCCTCCACTCATCAACCACTCAACGGTGTGCGCAGACGACGGGGTAAAACACGACACAGCACAAACCCGGCGGCACAAGGGAAAAAAAAAAAAAAAAAAAAAAGGGCCCGACTCAAGCGTCGGCTTTCCTGGCGCGCGCAGTCGAGTCTCAAAACAACCGGCTCGTCGGCTCTGGCCATTCACACAGCTTGCAGAGCATCCACGCACAGATCCGCCTCCCCGTTGCCTTGCGCGCGTCCCGACGTCCAGTCAGAACGAGCGTGACCGAGACAAAAGGGAAAAGCTTTCGGAAAGCTTGAGCCAGCAGTCAAATCGGCGGCCAAGCAGCCAGTTGATGCTCGCGCAGCCTTGCAAGCTCAGACCAACCCGGCGCCTGCGTGAGCAAGACGACGGACGACGCGACGACGTCTGTCTCTTCATCACCAAGGCCGGTGCGTTTCCACCTTTCCACCAGCCAGCAGCTTGACGGCTGGCAGGTCTGATTGTGTCTCATTGGTCCTTGCTCTCAGCTCGCCCATTCCAGCAGCCTCAGCCTCGACGGCTCAGTGCTCACCGATCAATTCACCGATCAATTCACCAGGCCAGGCGAGTCCCGCAACGCAACAGCACATTTTATCGTTTCCTGGTTCCCACATCCCTCCCCGCCTCGGACATCGGCAGCTGTAATAGTGCCTGTAGTGCCTAGTGCCTAGTGCCTAGTGCCTAGTGCCGGAAACCGGGCTGCCTGCAACCTTGCTGAGCAACTCGACCTGACCAGTTGAGGTCTTGGGCTTTGCCCCCAAAACCGCCCACTTCCCCCTCTTCAGCAAATCAGCTCCCGATTTTCGCGCGTCGCCGATTCGACCTCCATCGCAACTTTCTTGATCGCAGAGGCCTATCATCGTGGCCAGCGTCAGCGTCCATTTCCCCTCTCCATTGGCCAGATCTACCATCAGGTGACTGCGCATCGCTGCGCGTTTCGACTATCGTCATCTGCCTCGGTATCAGTCAGAGCGCAGAGAGCTTTGTCGCGTCTGGAGAAGCTCCGTCATTGAGAGCTGCGTGGCTACGTCGCTACGTCGCTACGTCGCTTCGTCGCGCCGCTACTTTGAAGAACACCAAATCGTCAATCGTGTCGCACTCGACCCCGAGGGTATGTATGTAATTCTCGTCATGGTTCTTTATATGCCCCCTATGCTGCCACTGTTTGGCGCCGGCATGGCACGGCCTTTCCCATAACTTTTTCTTCTTCCACGTCTCTTGCCATTGCGGCGCTTCCGGTCTCCGGTCTCCGGTCTCCGTCGTCCTCCTGCCTGCCATTTGTTTATTCCTGCGTCGTTTCTTTTGCGCCCGCGCCTCCCGGCCTTCGCATCCGGTCACGAGCCCGAATATCTTGCGTTGACGGGCGGCCTCGTTATTATGCGCTTCCATCGATCGCTCTTGTATATGCAACGCGTGTTTGCGAACGCGCCAAACAGCCAGCCTCAGACGCCACCACCATTGATTGCACCATTGATTGCACCATTGATTGCACCATACGACTGACTGGTATCCCGCGAGCAAGTGCAAGTGGTCCTTCACCTGGCCTGCGTGGCCTGCGGCGCAGCGCAACCCTTACAGATCATATTCGCTTCATGGTGCCCTGCGACGTCAGTATCTTTGGATACTACTGTTCTTTGCGCAAGGTACCTACCCGGTACCTACTCAATACGAACATCTGTTCTACCTCGCACCACCCCGATATCATCACTTCCCTTGACCAAGTTTTGCGACGTGCCAGTGGCCGACGCATCATGAACCGGAGCACGAAGCACGAAGCACGAAGCACGAGCACCACTGCTACTGCAGCTGCGGCTGCGGCAGCACCCGCAGTCGTTCGCATCGCCTGGCAAGACTCGGTCACATTGCCTCTGCTCATGATTCCGCACTCCCCTCCCGCAAAGCAAAACAGTGAAATTTGCCCTTGTCGATGGGGTCTCGCTTCCGGGGCACCCGCAGAGCGAGTCGCAGGGCGTGTCCAATTCTCTGTTTTCAGGCCCAGATGGCCCCGGAGCTGCTGAAATCATGGGTATCCATCATGGGTATCCAGGATATACGACGAGAAGTCGAGCCCGACAGCCGACAGGGGGCGACGGGCTGATCCCCTGCTGTGCCATCACCGCCCGTCAGGATGACTTCATTGGCGTCCGGCCGTTGGCGCAGTTGGGCTCGCTGGTCCCGAATCGTGCTGTTCCCCGTTCAGATGCATGAGGGGGACTGACTGCCAACGCATCACAAGTAGTAGTAGTGTGGCCCACCACCCCCAGGCTTGCCGGCTTCGTCCCGCTCTACTCTTCCCCAGTCCTTTTGTCAGATGGAACCTGTCCCACCTGCTCGCTGGATTCTACTCCTGCCCTATATCCCTATATCCCTATATACATATACAGCATTGCTAACAACTACTCCGGTTGGACAGATTCGGTCTTGTTTGGTACCAGGCCTTTGCAGCTCATTTACGGACTAGACCCAGACAAATCTGTGCAGCGTATCACGGCCTCTCCCGTCCCCGAAGAGGTGCAACTAAGCACGATCGTGTACTGCCAATTCCTGTGACTTTCTGACTCCAGGCCTCTCACTCAACACGACTTGCTACGTCGATCTGCACGGCGCCCTGAATTAGCTTTGGACGCCACCACCGTTGCCCTGAATTCCTCCCGCCGCGGCGTCCTGCCAGCTCATACATACACCCACCCACTCACTCACTCACTCACTCACTCACTCACCACCCACTCACCACCCACTCAATAACTCATAGCTTTGGGTTCCTGTACAGCCAGCATCTGCTGCGACTGCCCTGCCTAATCAGTGACGACGACCAGTCATTACCAGCCGGGCCACCTGCGCCCAACCAAAACCCAAGCCGGCCGTGCATTTTAACACCAGCTTTTCGCCGAGTAGGTTGTTGCCTCGCTGCGAAGAAGTTCGTTATCTGACTCTCGAACCCTCATTTGCTCGGGTGTTGTTGAGCATTGCTCTACGCTCGCAATTTTATTCGCTCCCCCAGCTCCCCCAGCTCCCCCAAAAACAAACGCGCGCGCGCACCGCCGCCGTCGTCGTCGCGGAAGCTATCACGACTGACTCGGTTGTCATCACGACGGAATCGGCTAGGACCAGCATCATCCTCATACACACAGAACATCCTTCTTAAATTCCAGCAACATGTATCAACCACAATATGGCGTGCCCCAACAGGGCATGCAGCAAGTTCCCTATGGCATGCCCGGCATCCAAGCTGCCGCAATGGCTGCTACCGCCGCCGCCTCTGGCTCCAATTACCCTTATATGCACTCGGATCCAAGCCTGCCTCAAACCTCGCCGCGCATGGGGGACGGTTCAAAGAAGGACAACCGGCAATCGCCACGTATGAATAGCATGTCCCAAATGCCCCGGAGGATGAGCCAAGTTACAAGTCCCGGCATGCCCAATGCGCAAGGCATGATGAATCATGGTGCAGGCCGACCAGGCATCGCGCCTCCCCAAATGGCTCCAGGACAAGCGATGCAACACCCTCAATCTCCCGAGATGCCGGCCGGCGGTGCCGAAGAGTCCCCGCTCTATGTCAACGCCAAGCAATTCCACCGGATTCTCAAGCGTCGAGTTGCTCGGCAACGTTTGGAGGAGCAACTACGGCTGACCTCCAAAGGCCGCAAGCCATATCTTCACGAGTCACGCCACAACCATGCCATGCGAAGACCTCGTGGCCCTGGTGGGCGCTTTCTGACTGCCGAAGAAGTCGCGGCCATGGAGAGAGAGGCCAAAGGAGAGAACGGCGGAAAGCTCGACGGCGGAGACAATGCTTCGCACAAGAGCATCGATCCCAGTGGAGGTAAACGCAAGTCTGAGCCCGAGTCCGGGTCCCCCAACAAGAGGTCAAAAATAGAGGCGGCAAGCTCCGAAGGCGAAGGAGATGAGAGCTGAGGCGCCACCGCACGGCGAGTCAACAAGTTCGGAGGATTGGCATGATTTGCTTGTCAACCTGTATATTCACGATGTCATGATGGCAGAAGTATCTGTCGGATTTTGTTGAGCAGCTTTTTGCGTGGGAACAATGGTGTTTGGCTTGGCAGGGCGGCAGAAAGCGATGATGGCCGTGGAGAGGATGGATGCTTTGGTTTGGGAAGTATCTGCGTGAGGTTTGTGTGCCTCCAAAAGCCGGATGCACATGTCCGGGGGGATGTCCGCGGGGGGGGGGGGTTTATTCAATTCGCCCTTTGCAAAGGCTGGCTCTGCTTTTTTCTTCCTTTTTTCTAATACACAACCGGACTGGCAACAGCATACCGTCGTCGCCCCATCATGGAAGGTGGGCGCAGCCGTAAGATTACTGGATGGACAGAATGCATGGACGATTCGACACGATGTATACCCTTGTTACCCGATTCCCCCTCTTCCCTGTCTTCAATCGGTCTGTCTCTTATTCGTCTCTCTGCCCCCCTCCTCTCCTTACATTCCTTCAGTCCGCGCACTCTCTCTTTTCTCTCCCTCTCTCTCTCTTTTCTCTTCTTTCTCTCCCTCTCTCTCTCTTTTCCCTTCTTTCTCTCTCTCTCTCTTTCTCTCTCTGTTTTTTTTTCTTCTTCTCTCACCGCGTTGACCCTGATTTTCTTTTTCTTTTTTCACTCTGGTGTCTTGAGAAGATGAACGTTTTGTTTCATGATTTGGTCTCTCTCCTGGTCTAGCACCCCGTCTAGCTATAACTGCCACTGGACTGGCAGTATCAAATGCATTCAGGAGACCGCCAGCAGATGACCAGGTCGTATCCCTCATGGTTGTCGGATTCTGGCCACACGGTGATTGCCAGAATGAGAGGAAAGTCACAAAACGACGTCTGTCAAGTTACGACCATCAACATGACTCCACCATCAAAGGGGAGGGGGAAGGAAAGGACCACAAGAAGAGGCACAAAGCATGGTCATGAAACAACAGTAAACATATCGAAACGACCTGGGAAGAGAATATAATGTCAGGACACTGTATCGGGGGCCAGACCACCACGGGCGATGGGATGGATATAGATTCAACTAGGGTAGTCCGTCACCGGATAGAACCAGTGATGTCATGTGCTGCAAATTGATTCTCGGCTTTTACATTCATTTCTCAAGTCTATCATGGAATGTTTCCCCGTGGGAGTTGCACTGTTGTTTCACCAGTTTGTTTGCGCGGAGGGGGTTTAAATTAAATGTAGTGCGACAAGACAATGTGCGACCATGAGACACGAAGAAGCAGGACGGGGTTTTTCCAATGGGTTATATTAATCCATACTGTCTTATTATTTATACACCAAATGAGACGCTGTCCAATTCCGATGGATCTGCTCGGCGAGGTCGGGGGCGGGACGACGATGTCGATTTCCGGACCCCTGGTAAAATCCAATGCGCCAGGGCCCAAGGACCTCGGCTTGACTTGGCCGGCACCGGGCTGCGCCAACTGAGAACTCTGTGGACAAGTTCCTCTTTCCGTTTAACCGTCCGCCGCCAACCACAGGGAAAACTCATTCTTTTCACACGCACCCTGGTTGGTCACATCAACGCTGCCAAATTCTGTTCTGTTCCTTGGAGCATCAGGCCACGAGCAGCTTCCTCACAAGTCTTAAGAAAGATGGCCGGGCGGATTCGCCAGCCGATCGATGAGGCGGCATTCAGCAACTTCATTGAGAGGAATGTGCCCGAGATCAAGCTGCCGATTGATGTGAAGCAGGTATGTCGTTCAGCCCGCAAGGCGACGGACCCTCCTCCTCCAGCAAGCTTGGGAGTAATTTTACAAGAACAAAGAAAAAAAACAAAAGCTGATCAGCGCGCGAAAATTCGCCCGCTCGCCCGCTCGCCCACAGTTTGGATTTGGGCAATCCAACCCAACGTATCAAATCACGGCCGCCGACTCGCAAAAGTTCGTCATGCGCAAGAAGCCCCCCGGCAAACTCGTCTCCAAGACGGCCCACAAGGTCGAGCGAGAATACCGGGTGCTGCACGCGCTCGAAAACACCGACGTGCCGGTCCCCAAGACGTACTGCCTCTGCGAGGATGCCTCCGTCATCGGCACGCCCTTCTACATCATGGACTTCCTGGACGGGCGCATCATCGAGGACTTCACCCTGCCGGACGTGACGCCCGAGCAGAGGACGGCCATGTGGCGGGCCGCGACTGAGACGCTGGCGCGCTTCCACGCCGTGGACTACAAAAAGGTTGGCCTGGAGCGGTTCGGGAAGCCGAGCGGGTTCTACAACAGGCAGATCCAGACGTGGAGCGCCATTTGCTTGGCGCAGGAGGCGATTGAGGATGTCGAGACGGGCGAGAAGGTGGGCAGGCTGCCGCACTTTGAGGCCACGGTTGACTTGTTCGCCAACGAGAAGGGCCAGCCGAGGGACAGGACGACCTTGGTGCACGGCGATTACAAGATTGACAACCTGGTTTTTCACAAGACGGAACCACGAGTGATTGGCATACTCGAGTGAGTTTTTTTTTTCTTTTTTTCTTTTTTTTTTCCCCTTGTCTCTTTCTTCCCCCCCCGGCCACTCCCCCCATCCACATCCACATCCACATCCAAATTCCCTGGCCATGGGGGATCAAACACGCTGAAAATTTTTCTGTGTAGCTGGGAAATGTCTACGGTCGGACACCCCCTCTCCGACGTGTGCAACCTCCTCATGCAATACTACATGGGCAGGCACGCCGATGCTGAAGGAGTGCAGTCGGCCGCGGGTTTCCTGCCCGGCAGGACACCGGGACTGCCTACGGAGGAGCAGCTGCTGGGCTGGTATGTCGACATGTCGGGATACGATCCGCGGCCCGACATGAGCTGGGGCATGGCCTTCAGCATGTTCAAGCTGGCGGGTGTGTGCCAGGGGATTGCGGCGAGATATGCGCGCAGGCAGGCGAGCAGTGAGAAGGCGAAGCAGTATGCTGCTAGGAGGGGGCCGCTGGCGCAGTTTGCGTGGGATTTGGCGCAGGAGGCGCAGGAGGCGCAGGAGGCGCAGGAGGCGGATAGGAAGGTGGCGAAGCTGTAGTTTCTGTCTCGTCGGCTGTCTCGTCGGCTGTCTCGTCGGCTTTCTTGTCGTCTGTGTCGTGTCGAAGAAGGCTGCATTGTTTGGATTTATAAAAAGAAAACAACTGGCCTTGACATTCAAGGAGCCAGCCAGGCAGGCAGGCCAACGCCGACGTCCCCTCATTGGGCAACGTCCGCGTCCCCAGGAACCTGGAACCCCCCCCCCGCCCCTGTGCCGACAGCTGCACGGGCTGGGAACACGGAGCATTGGCACTGAGCAGTGAAGATTGATTGGCTGGGAACCCCGTGGAACCCCCCGAACCCCCACATGTACATACATACACCTGTCACTGTACTGGGCTGCTGCTTCCAAGAATGGACCAACTCCGGACCAGCTTTTCTGCATCTTTTGAAAAGGCAAATTGATTGAAACACATCTTCACTCCGTAATCCGTACGTATCCTTGCTTGGAGCGTGCATCCCACAGGCATCGCTTCCCAGACATCTCTCACTCATCTTTGGCTCATCTTTGGCGCAGCAGAACACGTCCGAGTCGCGAGTCGGATGGCCGCCAGAACCAGGCGGCGCATCACATTGCCACCCTCGACCGAGGAGCGCCGCCCTCTTCTCAGCAGGAGGCTGTGTTCGCATCACCATGGCACAGCCGAAGAAGAGACGGGCCACCAGGAGGACCACGAGGAGCACCACGAGGAGCACCACGAGGAGCACCACGAGGAGCACCACGACGAGGATCAGGTCTACTACAGCTGCATGACGAGCCCGCACAGCCATCTGCCCGTCTACACCAACATTCATCGCATACGTCGCGACATCATCAGCGTGGTGGAGGATTACCTGAGCCTGGAGCAGCTGCGCGACGTCAGGATCAATGTGACCGTCATCCGGCCCCTGGTAGACAAGTTCTACGAGCTGGATGATATTTCCATAAGTGGGTGTCGGCACTTTTCACTTGACGCGCGAGGAAGATGAGAGCCAAGGTCCTAACTGACATTCCCAGTCTACTGCTTGCTCGTCAACCGCGCTCAGTTCCTGCTGGAGGAGTCGTACTCGAGCACCAGGCACAATGTCAACTGGACGCGCGCCACGCTCTGCGAGCTCATTGCCACCCGCATCCTGCGCCGCTTCGGCGAGGATCACGAAGGCACGGACGGCCTGCTTCTGCTCGCGCACATCCTCGTGGCCGGCTTCGAGCCGTTCCAGAACGCCCCGGATCATATTCGAGAAGAGGCCGAGGCCAAGACGTCGTGGACTTTCCACCGCACTTTGCCGTCGCTCGAGGTGGCCATCTTGACCGAGAGCAAGCACTTTCTCAGCTCGAGCACCTGCCATCATGTGGTTTCTGCCATTTACGACGGCCGCATTATTTACACGCCGTCCACGTTTTGGGACATCATCCCGGATCATTACAAGCTGAAACCCATTTCGTTGTATGAACCAAGAGAATCGCCCTTGCTGAATCAATACCGTTTGATCGTGCCGCGAAATCGAAACATACTGGAACAGATCCAGTTTGCCATTCTGCTGACCCTGTACATAGCTGTCATGCTCGTGAGAGAGGAGGGCAAGCTCACAGTGTTGGAGGCGGCTTTTGCCATATACGCGTTTGGGTGGGGTCTTGACCAGTTTGCGACGATTCTGGCTCACGGGTGGTGAGTTTGCGCACACAAATTCTCCGAATTGATTTGCTGGACGGGGGGCAATGCCTCTCTTCTCGGTGGTCTTTGTTCAGGTGGTTTGTTTGTGTGTTTTCTGTGTGTTATGGGGTCAGGCACTAACTTTTCTTCTTCTTCTTCTTCTTCCTCGCAACAAGGGGCGTGTATACGCAAAACCTGTGGTCATTTCTCGACGTCACGTTCGTGTGCATCTACTCGATATACGTCGCTTTGCGGATACATGGTTTCCGGCTCGGCATCGCCCGGCCTGGGCAGCAGGCCTTTGATGTGCTGGCTCTGGCGGCTCCTGTGCTGATACCCCGGGTGGCATTCACGCTGCTCTCGGACAACCTGGTCTTGTTGTGCTTGAGATCCATGATGGTCGATTTCTTCTTCTTGACAGCCCTCTCGGCATGGTGCTTTTTGGGATTCCTGCTGGCCCTCCTGTGGTTGGGCGAGGGGGCGCATCCGGTTCTGTATGTTTTTTTCCGGAAAAGAGGCGCGGCCTATGGGCGAGAAGTGAAGTCTGACAGTGTACAGGACGATATCGAAATGGATGATATACATCTGGTTTGGGCTGGATGGCACGGGCATCCAGCGTTCGGTAAGCCAAAGTTTTCTCTACTTCTACCCTGCTCTCCGCCTTCCGCCTTCCGCCTTCCGCTCTCTTCTCTCTGACATCTGACAATCAATTGCGCAGACTGAGTTCCACTGGCTCCTTGGACCAAGCTTGATGGTGGCCTTTGCATTTCTGGGCAACACTCTGTTCTTGACCATACTCGTGTCCATGCTTTCCAACACATTCAGCAACATTTCGGCCAATGCCACGGCGGAAATCCAGTACCGAAGAGCGGTGCTGACGCTCGAGGGGGTGAAGGCGGACGCGGTGTTTGCCTACCAACCCCCCTTCAATCTCCTCGCCGTCTTCTTTCTTTTACCACTCAAGTTCGTCGTGAGCCCGCGGTGGTTCCACAAGATTCACGTAGCCACGGTCCGCCTCGTCAACCTCCCACTACTGCTGGTCATAGCCGTGGCCGAGCGTCGCCTTCTCTGGCCGTCCCAATCCGCCAGCCAGACCATCTACCCGCGGGCCAAGAAATGGTTCTGGCAAAAGTGGCAGCTGTCTGCTCATCGCTACCTCCGCGCCGTATTCCAAGTGCCGCCCCCCGAAGACGTGCATCGCGACATCGCCGTGGACGACCACCTGACGCACCACCTTATCCGACGCCAGTTCACGAGGCAGCCCACAGTCGAGGGCCAACTGCCGCAGCCACGAAAGGCATCGCGTAGGGACTCGATGTTTCCGCACAAACGGAGGGGTTCCCGCACAGAAGACGCCAGCACCCCAGAGAGCATGGCCGCCAGGATGCAGGTCATGGAAAAGTCGATGCGGAGGATGGAGCTCCTGCTGTCGAAACTCGTGTCTGTAGAGGATGAGGTGATTGATGACGGGTCGGAAGGCGGAGGATTGACGGAGGGGGATATCACGGCCGAGTCGACGTTTGTAGAGCAGCAGGGGAACGGGAACTAGATGGGTTGATTGATTCACTTTGTTTTTGCTGTGCACAGGCAGCCGACTTTTTTTTTTTTTTTTTTTTTTCGCCCATTGTCACCTTGTTGTTGTTGTCCTCACGCAACACCAACTTGAACTCGACAAGCTCACCCACTCTTTTTGTAACCTGAAACCAAGCGCGCAAATCCTCCAATGTGCCAGGTCACCTACTTCCACCACAAGACATGCCACCACGAATGGGCCGTCATTTCGCGCCCCTGCGCACCCGCCCTCGGCTTCTCCAACTGCCCTACTTTTCTGCCCTGCGACACGGGCCCCATCAAGGCCGCGCCGAGAATGTACCGCACCGCCGGGAGGGCGTGTCCGCGGTGCGCCGAGGAGCAATTGCGCGTCGGGCACGACAGGAACGTGGTTCGCGTGGTGGAGAGGACGGGGCGGGGGTTTAGGATCGGGGAGGAGGATCGGGGGGTTGACGTGAGGATTTTGGGACGCTCTGCGTGCTGCGCTGTGCTGTGATTTTTTCTCACCTTTGGGTTTTGAAGAATGGATGGATTGGGGAGGAGGGGAGGGGAGGGGTTGGTGTGAGAAGTGGAGACATGGCCTGAGGGTTTCTCAAAAACAAAGTCACTTTGCGAAGTACGAAGTACGAAGTACATGAAGTGAGTGAGTGAGTGAGTGAGTGATGACCTCGTCGGCCTCGAAACAACGAAAAAAAAATCGTCATCTCTTCAGCCACCCTTCCCCCCCCCCCCCCCCCCCCCCGAAAATATCAAATCAGCAGCAACACACGTCCAGCAGAAACCAGGCGGCTCGTCGGGGACAAAAAAGACAAGTTTTGAAAAAGAAATGCTCCCGACACCAGATACATCGCACGTCTCCTACGACCGAGTCTACGAGCCCGCAGAGGATTCCTTCCTCCTCCTCGACACGCTCTCGTCCGCCTCGGAGACGACCTTCCTGCGATCCCGGTTCCCGGCTCCTCCGTGCTCGCCCCCCGCGCTGGTCGTCGAGGTCGGCACGGGATCCGGCGTCGTCCTCGCCTTCGCGACCGCCCACGCCCTCGCCATCTTCGGGACGCGCCACGTCCTCACCGCCGGCGTGGACGTGAGCTCGTTTGCGTGCCGCGCCACGGTCGCCACGGTACGCGGGGCGGCCGGGGCCAGCAGCCCCGGCTCGCGCGGCGTGTTCCTCGGCTCGCTCACGGGGGACCTGGCGACGCCGTGGAGGGACGGCGCCGTCGACGTGCTGGTGTTCAACCCGCCGTATGTTCCTACGCCCGAGATGCCCGTGCGGCCGGCGTCGTTTGGCGACGGCGAGCACGGCGGGTGGGGGACCACGAGCCGGGACCACGATTCGTACCTGCTGAGCTTGTCGTATGCGGGGGGCAGGGACGGCATGGAGACGACGGAGAGGCTGGTGGCCGTGTTGCCCCGGATCCTGGCCCAGAGAGGATGCGCCTACCTGTTGCTGTGTGCGCAGAACAAGCCTGAGCGCGTCAAGGCGAGGATCCGGGGATTCGGCGCCGGATGGAGAGCTGAAACGGTGGCCTCGAGTGGGAAGACGGCTGGGTGGGAGAAGCTGCAGGTTTTGAGGATATGGAGGGACCACGAGGGTGGGAATGGAAGTGGGAGTTGATGCGGAGGAGATGCTTCTGTACATGTACATGCGTCATATCAGGTTCCTGCGTCTACGTTCTGTTTAGAAATTTGCACGACGCACGCCCACTTGCGTTGAATTCATCTATTGATTTGGGGGCGGTTGTTTTTGGGGAGTAAACTGGTGGCCAAACATTCCGAACGCCAAGTATCATCGCATTGTGCGACCAATTCCCCCCCCCCCCCCCCCCCCCCCCAACCCAAAATGATAAAGAGCACTTCCCACCCTTTGATGCCCATCGTCCAAGCAGCACGAGAGTCTCCTCTTTCTTCTTGACATGGCCATGAAATCATCTGCCAATAAAAACACGGCCACTAGCACCGTCGGTGTTTTCAATTCAGCCATGCCGTTTCAATCCCCGCGCAAGATGAATATCCCCCTCCTTGGCTGGTCTGATAGTGGCGGGGAGGTGGCGTTGATGACAACAGGACAACGGCGTTTTCATGCTCAGCCAACGTTGTTTCTATCTTTGCAAACCCCATTGAATGTCTTCCCGGAGACGCTTTTAACCCCGTCCACGACCGAACCCGCGACCTCGTCCACGGCCTCTGCCGCCACCACCTCTGCCGCCGCGGCCGCGACCGGCACCGGCACCGGCACCCCGATCGGCTTCCTTGCGAGCCTTGTTCTTGGGCTTTGGCGCGTCGTCGATTAATAGCGTGTCGAGGGGCAGAGAGTCGGGAAGGATGAAGTATCGGATCGTGGATCCTCGGATGTTCATGGTGTCAAGGGAGATGGGGTCCTGGCCCTTGGCCGTCATTTTGACGGTTCGAAGAGCAGTATTCATTTGCGGCGAGACGGACGATATGGTGCCGTGGACAATGGTGCCTAGAGATGGGAATGTTTGTTAACAATTGTGTTTCGGCGCGGGCGTTTTTGTGCATCGAGTCTCGGGATTTGTTTTTTTTTTATACAGAGACGCCAAGAGACCACATGTCTGGGAGTCGTTGGCGGCAAAGTGAGCATGGGAAGAGGGAGATGCGCACCATTTTTCAATTCAATGGTCACCGTCTCGTTGGCGCATTTCATCAGGAATCTAGCGTCGCGAGAATGATCAGTTCCTGTTCTTGCATGGTAAAATGACGACCCAGCCGACGCGGAGCCCATGTATTGAGGTGCGAGCCGTGTGCTCGGGACTGCGGAGCGGAAATATCGCACTTACCTCACGAGCTTCATGTTGGGCGATGGAGGAGATACGTTGGTGCTATTGCCGGGGACAAAAAGTCGTCATGGCAGGTGTGAGCTTCCTCTGGATGCTTGCTTCCGGATCACGAGGCGGGAGCCGGAAAAAGGTGACCCCGCGCGGGTGGGTGTGGGACAGCTGAAAAGGGGAAAAAAAGGAAAAGAAAAGAAGAAAAAAATGGCTCCCCTTATCGATAGACAGCAAAGCCGGCGTGGCGTCCATGTGCCCGGGCGTGCAGTCATGGGCGAACCGTGACCTGTATTCAACCATCCATTCATTCATTCCTGTATGCTTGGTCAATGCTTGGGCTGAGGACGGCGCTTCACCATGTTGTTTGCTCTCTAGTTGCTCTCTCGTTCCACAAGAACCAGAGGGACTGGAAGGGACCAAGGCCTCATGAGCTCCGCGCAGGGTTTGCTGAATATGGGCTTCGTGTCTTCGTCATCTGAACACATGACAAGGTCCTTATTCGGCTTCGACTTGTTACCCCACCACTTTACCACATCATCCACACCAGAGCCACCAGAGTCACCAGAGTCACCAGAGTCCAGGCAGACGTCTTGTCTTGTATGCCTCGGCTTGAGCGAACCTGAGCCGTCCGCCTCTTCCATCGTGTATCGGAGCCGACATAGACATAGGTTGCGCACTCGCAAACAAAAGGTGTATCCATCATGATCTCGGGACGAGGTGGTGCGGGCGCTCGGGCTGGACGCATCCGCCCGCCTCGTCGAATTGTTCGTGTAAGTTTGTCACCTCCTCACCTTGATTGATGACTTCACAACTCTGCGCTGTTCCGCCCCACCACCCTTGCAAACAAACAAACAACCCTCACATTTCCCGCAAAAGGTGCTTCACCCTGCTTTGGGGACTCATTCATGGTTCCAGTTCCAACCGTGGCAAGACTTCTTCACAGCCGCTCAGAGCCGCTCAGAGCCGCTCAGAGCATGCGAGTGCTCTTCAGGCTGGCTGCCTGCCATAAAAGATAGCTCACTCCATCCTGCAACCGTCAGACTTGCCGAGCCTTTGGGCACAGCGCAGCCAAGCGCAAGAATATCCTGGCTAACATGTTTTGTTCGCAGCCGAATGGCGCTGGAGAAGGAGCCGATTTTGAAGACTGTTGGAACATGCTCAAGGAAGCTCTGCGTGACATCCACAACAAGAGCTGTGGCCGACTATCCTTTGAAGAGCTGTACAGAGCCGCTTACAAGATTGTGCTCAAAAAGAAGGGTGAAGTCCTGTACGAGCGGGTCAAGCAGTTCGAGGAACAATGGTTTGCCGAGCACGTCATTCCCAAGATCGAGGTCTTGGTCACCAAGAGCCTGATCAGCATCGGGGTCGACAAGAACCTGACGAGCTCCGTGAACGAGAGACGTCAAACGGGCGAAAAGTTTCTCAAGGGCCTACGAGACACTTGGGAAGACCACAACATGTCGATGAACATGACTGCGGATATTCTCATGTATCTGGATAGAGGCTACACCCAGCAAGAGCCCAACCGGGTTCCCATATTCGCAACCACAATCGCACTTTTTCGCGACCATATTCTGCGATCCTGCCTCAACGCCAATTCCAGCAACGCGGTCATTGACATTCTCATCTCCGTCATGCTGGACCAGATTGACATGGAGCGCGAGGGGGACGTTATTGATAGGAATTTAATACGCAGCTGCAGCCGCATGCTGAGCTGCCTATACGAGACCGAAGATGAGACCGAGAGCAACAAATTATACCTGACAGTTTTCGAACCCCGCTTCCTGAGCAACAGCGAGTCCTTCTACAGCGCGGAATGCCAGCGATTGCTCCGGGAGGCCGACGCCAGCACTTGGCTGCGACATACACAGAGGCGGTTGAACGAGGAGGTTGACCGGTGCGGGACAACAATAGAATCGGATTCGCTTCCAAAGGTCTCCTCGGTGATTGACCAGCAGCTCATTGTAGAGCATCTGTCAGAGTTCTTGGGCATGGAAGGGAGTGGTCCGAGATGGATGATTGACAATGACAAGCTCGACGACTTGTCGATATTGTACAAGCTCATTTCGAGGGTCGAGGAGGAAAAGACGTCTCTGCGAGACATTTTGCAGAAGCGGGTCATGGAGCTGGGACTCGAAATCGAGACTGTTTCGCGAAACACCGACTTCTCAACCGCGCAAGCAGACGGAGACGAGCCTGGCGAAGGAGAAAAAGCCAAGAATCTGAATCCCGCGGCTCAACAGACCGCGGCCGCCATCAAATGGGTCGACGACGTGTTGCGGCTCAAGGACAAGTTTGACAATCTGCTGACGCGATGCTTCCAGGATGACCTTGTGATCCAGACATCGCTGACCAAGAGCTTTTCCGACTTCATCAACATGTTTTCGCGAAGCTCAGAATACGTGTCTCTATTTATTGACGACAACTTGAAGAGAGGCATCAGAGGCAAAACCGAGGCCGAGGTGGACGCAGTCTTGGAAAAGGCAATCATTCTCATTCGCTATCTGCTGGACCGCGATTTGTTCCAAACATACTACCAGAGGCACCTGGCCAGAAGACTGCTGCACGGCAAATCAGAAAGCCACGACGTGGAGAAGCAAATCATTTCACGGATGAAGCAGGAACTGGGACAACAATTTACCAGCAAGTTTGAGGGCATGTTCCGTGATCTGGTGACGTCGTCAGAGCTCACCTCGACATACCGCGACCATGTCCGCAATGTCAACGAAGGCGCGAGGGTCATTGACCTCAACGTCAGCGTGCTGACCACCAACTACTGGCCGCAGGAAGTCATGGGCCGGCAGACAGCCATGGGCGATGGCTCCCGTGTCACCTGCAACTACCCGCCCGATATTCAACGCCTCCAGACCAGCTTTGAGCAGTTCTACCTCACAAACAGAAACGGTCGCAAACTCACATGGATCGGCACTACAGGAAGCGCAGACATCAAATGCGTCTTCCCTGCCCTTCCGGGCAAGTCGGGTGCGTTGGCCAAGGAGAGGCGATATGAGATCAACGTGCCGACCTTTGCCATGGTCATCATGCTGTTGTTCAACGATGTTGACGACGGCCAAAGTCTATCCTTTGAGGAAATCCAAGCCAAGACCAACATCTCTACTTCGGACCTCATGAGAGCGTTGACAGCTATCGCAGTCGCCCCGAAATCCCGCGTGCTGGCCAAAGACCCGCCCACCAAATCTGTCAAGGCCGGCGACAAGTTTACCTTTAACTCAAGTTTCCAGAGCAAGACGGTAAGAATCAAGGCGCCCATCATCAATGCCGTTTCAAAGGTCGAAGATACGCAGGAGAGGAAGACTACGGAAGAGAAAAATAATCAGACAAGAGCTCACATTGTGGATGCCGCCATTGTGAGAATCATGAAGTAAGCCAGCCCACGTCATGGTTTTTTTTTTTTTATTTGTGCCCCCTCCACACACACACACACACACACACACACACCACCACCACCACCGGTGCACCGCCCTTTGCTAACATGATGGTCCAGATCTCGAAAGGAGCTCAGTCACTCGCAACTCGTGATCGAGGTTCTCTCCCAGCTCGCAGGGCGATTCAAGCCCGAAGTTTCGCTGATCAAGAAACGGATCGAGGATCTGATTGTGCGAGAATATCTAGAACGGCCGGATGAGGAAGACGCACCGTCCATGTACCGATATGTAGCCTAGACAGAAGCCTAGACAGAAGAAGCCAACGCGCAGACCTTGTGAGGGTATATTATTGCATTGGGGAGAAGAGGGTCGGGAATTGCATTGCCAGGCGACAGCATTACTCGATTGTTGAGCGTGGGAGAGAAAAACGGCATGAAGATGTACAAGATGGCGTGTACGGAGTATGTATCCAATGGGTACGATGATCAAGTCCGTCCACTCGCTCTTTTGCACGTCACGCACCCCCCCCCTACACTGTGTACTTGCACGTTGCCCCGTCCAGCCTGGTCCGAGGCAGGTGGGTGGGAGCTCGCTCACCACCTCCGAGAGCCGGCTCTCATCTCATACCTCCCTCACCTCCCTCACCTCCCTCACCTCATCATACTCTTCCTCATTCATGCCAAACTCACACCAACTCACTCGTCCCTTGTTGACAACGACCGGTCCTCCAGCCCGCCCGCCCGCCCGCCCGCCAATCACATCGTGCAACATCGTGCTTGACCATTTCCGAAAACCCCGGCAATGTTCGCCCTCGGCCGAACAATGGCCACGACGGCCGCCGCGCCATCAGCCGCCTCTGCGCTCAAGCAAGCTGGCAAGGTGGTCTGCATTGGGCGCAACTACGCGTACGTTGGCGCCCCCCCCCCCCCCCAATCACCTCTGATTCCATGCACAGGTGTCTTTGTCTCATTGCACACGAGGCGAGGTTTGTGCCAACAACGCCTTCACACATAGGGACCACATCGCCGAGCTGCAAAACATGAAGCCCAAGCAGCCCTTCTTCTTCCTCAAGCCGCCTTCATCCATTGTCCTGCCGGGCGAGGGACCGTGCCTGCGGCCCGGGGGCGTCAAGATGCATTTCGAGGTGGAACTGGCGCTGATTATGGGCAAGAGGGTGCGGGACCTGGAGGCGGACGATGCGATGGGGGCGCTGGAAGCCATCCGGGGTGCGTTTCGTCTCTCATCATTTCTTGTTTTGGGGGTTTTTTTTTTTTTTTTGAAGAAAGAAGAAGAACCCCATGAAAGCTGAACTAACGCCTTTTGTCGAAAAACCCCCCCAGCCTACGCCGTCGCAATCGACATGACGGCGCGAAACGTGCAGGACGAGGCCAAGAGGAAGGGCCTCCCGTGGGACATTGCCAAGGGGTTCGACACGTTCCTCCCCATGAGCGAGGTGATTCCCAAGAAGGCGATTGCGGACCCGCACGACGTGGAGCTCTTCCTGGACGTGAATGGCGAGTCGAGGCAGAGGGGGTCCACGGGGCTGATGATCTACCGGATCCCGAGAATCGTGAGCGACATCTCAAAGGTCATGACGCTGCATCCGGGGGACATTGTGCTGACGGGCACGCCGGCTGGTGTCGGGCCCGTGGCGCCGGGGGATGTGATGCGGGCGGGAGTGAGGGTCGACGGGGAGGAGCTGGAGGAGGGAAGGATGGAGGTTAGGGTTGAGCAGTCGCCTTGGTCGTATCAGTTTTCGGAGACGTGAAAGAGGAATGAAAAGTTGTTGTTGCTACAAGTTGGTGGTGGTGGTGGTGGTGGTGGTTTCTTCGTAGAAAAAGGCGTATAGAATAATATATATATATATATATATTCTTGATACACATCACTACATGTCATTTTCCCATTCCTCATTATACACATATACACGACAACAAACTTTCCCAATCCAATCCCACAATCACTCTTCTGGCACCCCTTCTCCGAGTGCACTCGACGACGTGAGATTGGGATCCGATATGGAACCCGGCCTGTGCGCCCAGTCAGCCAGCTCCCCGCACGCGCCACACCGTCGCTTCTCCTCGTCGCTCTTGAAGTCGTTGACGGCGGCCTCGACCTGCGCGCCCAGGTCGGTGCAGCCAAAGGCGGCCTCGTGGACGACGACGCCGCCGGGACACGTGGCGCAGTACCAGCGCATGCGGTCGACCGAGCCGGCGGGACGGCGCTGCTCCAGGACGACGCCGACCGTGTTGGCGAAGCGGACGGGGTTGTGGGGAGTGTCGGGCGGGAGGAGGAACATGTCGCCCTCGCGGATCGTCACGTCGCGGAAGACGCCGTCGTGGTCCAGGACCTTGAGCATCATGGCGCCGCGGTACTGGTAGAACCACTCGGGCGTCGGGTTGATGTGGTAGTCTGACCGGGCGTTGGGGCCGCCGACGATCTGGGGGGGGGGAAACAAGGGTTCGTGTGAGAAGTGACAGGACAAGGGACCCCGGGTGCCCGGGGGGGGGGAAGGGGGAAGGTCTCATCTCACCATGACGGTGAAGTCCTCATTGTAGACGCAGTAGTTGTTGATGGGGGGCCGCAGCAGGTGCGCGTTCTCGTCGAGCCTGGGGACGGGAGCACATGTGAGAGAGAGCGAGGCTGAGGCGAGGCCGGGGGTTGGGGGGGGAAGCGGTCGTGGTGGAAGGAGACGGACTGACCATTTAGGCAGGTTGACTGGGGGGGCGAGCATGTTGAGGGCTTGTCGATGAGAAGAGAAGAGTATCACGGCTCGCTGCTGGTGCTGGTGCTGGTGGTTGTCGTTGCTTTTTTTTTTTATTGTCTTGTTCCGTCTTGTTGAGTTGGGTTGTTAAGGTTGATTTCAAATCAGGGCAAACTAAACGCGTTATCCGTCCAAAAATTAAACGCGCATCCGTAAAAAATTGAATGTGCATCGGGCCGTTAGTCCTAATCCGTCAGAACGACCCACCCATACATTTTCAGTGTGGCCAATGTGTATGATTCATTATGGATGCGCGTTGAATTGCCCTTTGATTTCGGGTCGAGTTATGACGCAATGACGCACGTAATTGCCTTGCCTGCCAGCCGCGCCGACCATCTCCGCTACTTGGATAGATCGGGAGGCTCGTGCGTTGTTTGAATAAGCGCGAACCCCCCCCCCCTCCCAAAAAAACACGTGTCCGGCCACACGTGCTCCAACAAGTAATCCGTACTCCGTTCTCCGTCCTCCACAAACAACTCAACATCACAAGCTCGCCACCGCAACCAGAAAGAACCCCCCAACTCACTCAACCATGAACCACGCAGGCCATGATCACGCCGCCATGGACCACGGCGGCCGCGGTGGCATGGCCGACATGTGCAGCATGAGCGTGCGCATCCCATTCCCTCCGTTCCACCCGCCAAAAAAAAAAAAAAAAAAAAAAAAAACACGCCGCTGACAAACAAAACCCCCCGCGCGCAGATGCTCTTCACCTGGGACACCAACAACCTCTGCATCGTCTTCCGCCAATGGCACGTCCGCTCAACACCAGGCCTCATCTTGTCCCTCGCCGCCGTCGTCCTCCTGGCCATGGGCTACGAAGCACTGCGCGCTCTCTCCCGCACGTACGAGGACGGCATCAACCAAAGGCTGTCCGTCATGCCCCGTGAGTTTCACGCAATCCCCCCCCCCTTTCCACCATGGGATCTTTCGTGCCCCAATGCTGAGAATCTTCCTTCTTCTCCTCTCTTCTTCTCTCTTTCCAACCATGGAGACGATGAAGCTCACACTGAGACCACGTCGTTCCTCGCGCCAGGACGAAACCAGGAGAATGCCAGCAAACGCGGGCACGTCATCAAGGCCGTCTTGTACGGCGTCCAGAACTTTTACGCCTTCATGCTCATGTGAGTTGGAGTTTTTTGCTTTGCCCTGCCCCGGGCACCGGTACTACGTCTCTTGACCATTGATTTTTTCGGGGGCGTCTTTTTCTTTTTTTGCCCTTTCCGCAGGCTGATCTTCATGACTTACAACGGCTGGGTCATGATTGCCGTCTCTCTCGGAGCTTTTCTCGGCTATCTCGTTTTCGGCCACGGCACTTCTGCCACCAAGGATAATGCCTGTCACTGATTTGGGGGTGGGGGGGGGGAGGGGGACGGAACCCTGTGTATACCATGGGGGATGCGTGGAATTTCATGAATCGCAGTTGGTTTGATAGCACTGTAGCTCTATTGAATTTCATTAAAAAAAAACCAGAAAATTTGCTCCTCGGTTTGTGGCCGATGCCATCTGATTTTGGAAAAAAGAGACATCGTCGGGATTGCTGGCGATACCCACCCAGCCAAGTTGTCACAATCAACATGCGACGCCAGTCTTCATACCCGTCATGACCTCATGAATAAGAGAGGGGAGAAAATATGTACATGGCACACGGAGCTTCCGAAATGACGGATCCCAACCTCCCTCTCCCCCTTTTTTTTTCCCCGAGCAATCGCACCCCCGCCATCAATCACATCTTGGCCTCCCCCGCCTCGTTGAACGCGCCCTCCTCTCCAGCCCTCAGGATGATGTCGTAATCACCGTAGGCCTCGTTGTGCTCCATCTCGGGCTCCTCCCCGTACGCGATTCGAGCCGCGTCCACCAAAATGCGGGCCGTCAAGCCCCAGACCTTGAACCGACCCTCCTGCTCCTGCTCCAGCTCCAGCTCCAGCTTCTGCTCCTGCTGCTGCTGCTGCTGCTGCTCTTCCTCCGGCGTCTCGCCCAAGTTCCCCTGCGCGCTGGCCCGCCGCGGCCTCACCACCCGCTGATTGTTGACGGGGACGTAGAACTTGTGCACCCGCCACGGCGCGTCCTTCCACGACACCCACTCGCCCTCGTACCACGGGCCGGGCGGCAGTTCCACGCCCGGCCGGGGCGGCAGGTCCTCCGCCCTGAGCAAGTTGTACAGGGGGGCGCTGAACACGGCCGCCACCTCTCTCGCGTCCAGCCTCGGCATCAGCGATTCCTCCACCAGCGGGCTCGGCGAGTCGGCGGGCCTGTCGGCGTGGAGAAAGGCCGCGCAGGGCCTGACGACGAGATGATTCCTCGCCAGGGACGGCGGCAGCAAGCATAGCGGCTCTATGCGAAATGGCTTGGGGAGACGCGCGTCGTCCATTGGTAGGCCGATTTCCTCAAAGGCCTCCCTGCGGGCGATTTGGTCTGCATTGGGGGGGGTTTGGTTCAGTTACGAGTACAACTCGGGGGAGGGTTCCTCATCTATGGTTCCCATGGATTGATTTTCTTTTTTTATTTTCGGAAAGGGGAGGAAAAACTTACACGGCGTCTCATCCACACCATCGGCCTTGCCCCCCGGCAGCGCCGCATGCCCCGAGAAGCTCCTCAGCGACGCGGCGCGCATGGTGATGACGACGCGCAAGTCGCCCCAGCGGTCCGCGTACAGGAGGACCAGGACGGCGGCGCGCTTCCGAGCAGGCAGAGTGTCCCAGAGGGGAAAGGGGGGGGGCTTGTAGGCCCGGAGCCGGTTGAGGGCTGCCTGGAAAGAGGGGGGGCGAGATGATGGGTGAGCGAGGAAGCGGGCGCTTGGGTACCCAGGGTGATTGATGGGAGCAACGGGGGGGGGGGGGACGTACCAGCGAGACGGGATTCAGTCCTGCCATTGTGGAAGCATCGTAGTAGAGGGACTCTTGTAAGGGATCTCGGGTTGGCAGGCCGAGGAGGTCTGCGATTTCGCGTTCGTGTTCTTGGTCGTCGCTGTCGCTGGGATGTCGTCCAAGGTGGTGGAGGCGGGCGTCGTCGGGGTTGGTGAGGTTGGTGAGAGGTGATGCCAATGTCGGCATGGTGATGAGGGGGAGAACCCAAGAGGGGGAGGAGGCCGTGACCGGGTGAGCGGAACGGGACGAGAGCGCAGTTGAGTTACTCCGTAGTCCGTGGGTAGTGTTTGAGAGACGAAAAAGTTGGTATTGGCCGTACTCAACTGCGTGTCACGAACTGTGTGTCGCGCAAGTATGTACATGTGGAGTTGCCCGTGTTGCCCATTTCACAACAAGTTGGTGGGGCTTCTCCATGGCATGGTGCGGAGAATGAACGCTACATAATAACACACGGATTAATCCGTAACGGATTACATCGTTGTTGCATGGACAGCAGGACAGACAGCACTAACCACACCGCACTGAGTTGACTAGCTCGGTACGTACCTACCGCAGACATTCACACAAGTCTTGCACGAGACGAGCCAAAGTTGGAATCGGCGCGTTTGTGTCTTGGCCGTACTTCATGGCTGCATCTGTCTATCTGAATCACCTAGACCTATGAGACGAGAGACAAAAAAAAAAAAAAAAAAAGGGCTTTGTCTGCTTCATGGCAGCTCCAGCTGTGTGCAATAGGAAAAGCGGCCACAAGACGCACAGAGAGAGGGAGAGTCAGTCCTTGGCCTTGCTGTGGGGGAATAATAGTAAAATGATCATCGGCTTGATATATCCTGATTCGCCTGTCCATGCCATATTGTTCGTTCCTTTGCAAGATTGACACATGATACCGGGAAAAAAGTAACGAGGGAAAAAAAAAAAAAAAAGTAGCTCCTCGATGGAGATATGTATTCGTCGTGACTTATAAAAATCTCGGGGGAGAAAAGACAAACTCTTCTGGAATCTTGGCAAAACTCTTCTTAAAGTCCTCCTTTCGCTCTTGTCGCCGCTTTGCTGCCTTTTCCCGTTTGATTTGTTGCTCTCTTTGCTGCAGACGAGTAAGTAGCTCTCGCCGGTCGCCTGGCCTCGGCCCTGTGGCTTGTCGATCGTGGCTCATGCCGGACACACTCGACATCCGCCCGTGACCCTTGTTCTCTTCGCTGGCTCTTTGTGCAAACCAATCTTTCAAGCTGGACATGGCAGGCATCTCATCACTTTCCGAGTCGCTGTCCCATGCACTCCTCAAAGGTGGTGCGGGGGGAAGGCCGAGGCGGGGCCACATCGATTGCAAGTCTGGGCGTGGCAGGTGCCGGTGAGGATGAATATGCTGGACCTGCCACAAAGTCCGCGGGGGACTGTCGTGGTGGCTTGGGCGAGTCTTGATGTGTGCCTGCGGACCAGGTGGACCAGGTGGACGAGGTGGACGATGATGACGTGTCGAGGGAGTCGGGTCGCTCACGACGTCGAGAAAATCGCGTGGCCGCGGAGAGGGCCAAGCTCAAGGACGACCGCTTCTTCCTGGACGATGTAGTTGATGGGGCGGCATCGTCGACGGCACTGAGTTGGCGAAAGTGGCGAGTGGCGAGATTGGCCGTGAAGCGGTGATACTCTCCTGCGGCTGCAATATCGCTGAACTGACCATGTGCTGGCCCTCCCCAACAAGGGCGCACCACGTCGTCATCCAGAGTCATCTGTGTCATCTGTGGGAAAGATTCGCCCAGACCATTCATCCTCTTGTCGTTTCCATCAGCAATTGGTCTATGAATAATGTTCAATGGTGCTGGCATCGCATCCGTCTCTGGTGACACTGGGCCCCATGAGCTTCCTCTGCTAGAGGATTCGTCGTCATCGGCCTCTAACACAGGTACGAGGTGATAGTCCGGAACTCCATAGTCGTCCATCCTTGTGTCGGATCTGGTGGAGGACGAATCCGAGCTCACACTTGCCGGGGACATCAGCTGGTTGTCCATGACATCCACCTGCAGACCGGTAAGCTGATGAACCTTTTGCGATGATGTCCGCAATGATCGTGCCAGTGGGTTGTAGTTGCAGATGCTCCTTGGCGTTGGGCTGGCTATCGGGGAAGCGGCCGTATTGGCATGAATGTGGTGGTGGTGGTGGTGATGGTAGTGCTGTTCTGCGGCATCTGAACGCGCTGGCGACCGCCCTTCCCGGTCAGCGAACCGCTCGGTGAACCGCTCAGTGAATGCCGGCGAGCCTTCCGAGAGGGTAACCCTTCTTCGCCTCCGAGGTTGAGGTCTCATGGCTCCTGATGGTGTTGAAGACAAAGAAGGAGGAGAAGGAGGAGAAGAAGAAGAAGAAGAAGAAGAAGGAGGAGGAGGAGGAGGAGGAGGAGGAGGCGATGGCGATGGTGGTAGCGAGGGTAGAGGACGGTTTGCGTAAGCTTGCATTAAAACGGGAGACGAGGCACTGTATTTGTGGCCAGGTCGGAATGCGCTGCGTGGAGGCACTTCTGGTGGCGGATCTGATGTCGAGGTTGATGTAGTGAATCCATCCAAGTCTGCAGCAGAGAAATCCGGTGGAGGACCGGACTCAATACCTTTTGCTTCCATTTCAGCCCATCAATGGTGACGCGACCACGGGTATCGATACCGTCGACAATGGGAGCGCAAGAAGAATGCAATAGCCGCTCGATGATACACGCACGCGCTCGGGAGGAACAATAGCCCTGTTTGGTGTTTGAGGCCAAGTGTGAGTCAGTGAACCCGCAAAAGGATACACAACAATGGCAACGTCGAGAGGTCAACTTTCGTTCCGTGGTCAGTCAATCAGTCAATCGGTCAGTCAGTCAGTCAGTCTCTTTGTTGCAGACCCGGACCCGAGACCCGAGCACCTGCTGCTCTGCCAGCGTGTGCGCCAGCCAAGTCACTCACCAGGGGAGTCGAAAAGATGGCAAACGACAGACTTAAAGGAGGGGGGGGGGGCGGAATCGAGGACAAGGGCCAACTTCGTATTTGAGAAAAGCAGGCGGCGCATGCGCGAGTAAATATGGCCGCGACGCTCGCTTGTTGCTTGTGATTCCATCAGTTCCTCGGAAGTGTGCTGAGAGTACGGATTACCGACTATAATATTAGGTTGCTTTGATGGCCGACCTGATGGCCGACCACCATGGTCCGGGCAAACCCATGTCCACGCCATCGCATCGAGGTTGCATGAGAGAGTTTGGCCCTATGTACGGACTACGGTGGAGGATCGATCCTCTGCAACTCCCTGCATGTTGGACGGTCCGTGTCGGGTGTGCACCGGCTGAACGAACCCTCCTTGGCTCCTTCCCCCAGAAACGTTCCAGCTTGCGCCCACGGTACCCACATTGCCCACGGCTGTTCTAGTTCTGTTGCTACCTTCCCAGATCCGTCTGACATGAGACCTTTTCTCGCCCCATTGCTGACCGCTTACCCGCCTGCCCCACCCCACCCAGCAGTTGGCAGCCAGTTGGCAGCTAGCACGCGGCGCATGTGAGACGGTGATCCACGTCCATCCACGTCCATCCACGTCCATCCACGTCCACCCCACTTTCATCCACCTTTATCCGTCCATCCCTCCTACCATTTCTTCCAGAACGATGACCGAGCCGCCGCGGTAGTAGATGTGGGGTGGGGGGATCTGCCGCATCGCACAGATAACAAGATAACAGCAGTCAGTGCTCATGGGACGAACCTGGCTCGGCTCCGCTTAATAGTTGCACACACAATCCGTACATACACATGGAGTCATTCCTGTCCGAGTACTCCGTACTCCGTGCTCCGTGGTGCGCCAACGAAACAGGTCAAGAGGCAAAATTCACATCAATGTCAATAACGACCACTACAGGTCCGCCGCCAGCTTCTCTTCTGCCGCACCTGCCGCGAACCGAACATCCTTGCCAAGTCGCGCTGCTCTCGTGGCATGGCATGGCATGGCATGGCATGCATGGCCTAGTCGTCGTCGTCGTCGTCGTCGTCGTCGTCACCATCTATCCCCCCCTGATAGTCCCCCAGTAGAAAGTCATCAATGCCCAGCCCAGTAGACGAATTCCTAATCCACTCTGTTTCGATGCGGAAAAATATCCACACCCATCGGCGGAAGACCTCCAAAAACTCAATGAGGAAAATGCCGCTCTCGAAATCGCTAAACTTGTCCAGGTGAGGGCTCAGCTTCATGGACCATGTGCATCTCAGAAAAAGATCCAGCACCATGACTGCGTAGTAGATGGTCACAGGGCGAAATATGAGTCTATCGCGGAGACCCCACGGGTGATGGGGAGACGTGCGCTCCCTTCTCGACGCAAATAACGTCATGTCCCAATCCTTGGCTATATCCCAGTAGAACGAGTAGAGAGAGTTGACGAGAGCGGCCACCAACCAAGCTTTGTTGAGCGACGCTTTGGCTGCGGCATTGTCCGTATTCCTCTGCAGAGTACTGGTAATCAAAACGGGGAACGCGGTCGAATACTTGAGTGCGTTGGCAAGATTCTGTCCTCCCCACCCTACCGATTCCTTGTACGGCGCTCGTCGAACACGAAGATACTCAATGATGCACTGTCTGAATCGGATCATGCTGGGCACTGCCATCAGCAAGGGCACAATCACGGTACCGCCGCAATTCCTATCTGGTCTTTTGGTCGACGATCCACCAGACGTGAAGAACATGCACAGTGTCACGAAGATGTCGCCGCAGACTTTAGCATACGATGTCAATACATCAGCAAGAAGTATATCACCAAACTTGCCATCCTGCGCTTCTGCGATGCCCCCGATGCTGACGCGCTTCAGAGTCGTGAGAAAGCGCCGACGGCCACCGCTGGGCAAGTTGCGGAGGGGCACGAAGAAGACTGCCATGATGGAGACGAGATATGTCATGGGTATCCAGTCATAGTCGATCACGCGCGACGCTACGCCCCATGTGAGAAGCCAGAAGAGAACCATGAACACGCCAAACAGAGCCGAGAGAACGGTCGCAAGGCGATATGTCGAGAAGTGATGCGGTATGTGGTGCGGTGATGAACGGCCGGGGTATCGTATCAACAAAGGAACGTCAACCTTGAGGAGATGAAGGTAGTGAAGATTGAGGCCCCAGCCCCAAACCGCTGTAGAGGGCAATTGTCAGTTCGTCGTGTTTTTTTTTTTTTTTTTTTTTCAGGGGCGAGCGAGGGCGGAAACGCTGCCCAGATGATGGATGATTGAAGCTCGTACGAACCCAGTGTGAAAATGAAGCCCACGCGATAGGGCAGAGGGAAGATCAAGCTGAAGCCATCGAGCACCGATTCGACAGCTGGATCACCGTCCATGGCTGCTTCGCGTCGTCATCGGACGGGCCGCACAGGTGGAGGGAGGAAAGGAGCGACGGCGCGGCGCGAGCGAGACCAATTCGTCGGACAAGGCGCCAGGCGCAGGGAGCCAGTTGCTGCGTAGTTGTCGATGAGGGGGGTAAGAAGCAGTCAAAGGAGCGTGTCGTGCAATGGTTTTTTTTTTCTTCAAAGGGGGCCATCTGGGCAGGAGCCACGTTGGAGGTTGTGTGCTCGGTACGGATCAGCTACTAGCTACAACGTAATTAAGCTCCGTCTGTCAACTGGTGGTGGGCTGTTGGCCAGACCCACCGCGAACTGCCATCTTCAAAAACTACATGTACAATGTTATTACATGTATGGACAGCTTGTCGCGGACCTGTTCCTATTGCTCAAAGATGCCATAGCTTTTCAGCGAGCTAATGACCCTTTATCTGCATGCATTATTGTATGAGCAAGCAAACATGCAGGCGCGATTTTTTCCATCACGCAGTTGAAATTTTTACCTTGTTCATACATTTTCCCATATGTATAAGAAGCCAAGGATGTACCTTTTGTAAAGGGAATGTGATAATGCCGCAACACAACCGCCTGCCGCTTTCGGCACAGCCCCCCCCCCCCCTTCTCCCTCGCAGAGCGCCAGCCGAGGGAAAAAAAAATCCGGGGTTCCGCCCGCGGCTTTCGCCAGCTGCCAACCGGAGCTGGAGTTTCCTCCTCCATCCAACATCACCTCCCAATTCGAAGAAGAAGAAGAAAAGATCACAACAGCCTACACAGCTCTTCCGGCGACAGCGCCCCCTGAGCTGCCTTCTGATCGTCCGCGCAATCGCAATACATCAACCGGGCCGCCTCCCCCCCTTTCTTACCGAACCTCACCATGTTCTCACAACTTCCACAACCACCATCAACATCAACAAAAGCCTCGCCATACCCGTTCGCCGCCGCGCCAGACATTGTGCGCGCCCACCAAAAGGACGCCTACTTCACCGGCCACCTCACCAATGCCATGACCGACCTATACCGCCGCGTGTTCGGCGCGCGCTCGACCCACGCCCTCGCGCCGGAGCTGCGCTCCCTCGCCACCCTCCTCTACTTCTGCCTCACCACCCTCCCCGGGAACCGGACGCTCGGCGAAGAATACTGCGACCTCGTCCAGGTGGAATCCCCGCGCGGCCGCCTGCCCGCCGTGTCCAAGAGGGCGGCCTACATCGGCGGCACCATTCTCCTCCCCTACCTGATGGGCAGGACGCTGCCCCGCCTGCGCAACCGCCTGCGCGCCATCATCCACCGACGGCTGGACGCGCTCCGGAAGCGAGGAGGAGGAGGCGGGCAGAAATCCCGCCAGGCCCGCGCCTGGGAATACGTCTCCGACCACCTCCCGTCGCTGACGTCGGCCGCGCCCATCCAGGCCGTTACCCTGGCGCTCTTCTACTTCAACGGCACCTACTACGAGCTCGCCAAGAGGCTTCTCTCGCTGCGCTACGTCCTCACCCGCGCGGTGCCCGACTCCCCCGACAGAGGAGGCTACGAAGTCCTCGGCGTCCTCCTCGTCATCCAGCTCGCCGTCCAAGCCTACCTGCACATCCGCTCGACGCTGTCGTCGTCGTCGTCGTCGTCGTCGTCCGCCGTCGACGTCTCTCTCGACCGCGCAAACTCGTACTCCACCACCACCACCACCAACAACAACCATCTCCTCCTCACGGAACCGGGGACGCGGCGGGGGCCACAGCAGAGCAGGGTCGACTTGGCCTTGGCCACGCATACCCCCGTCAGCACACAGCCCAGGTTTGACCTCGGCGATGCCAAGCTCATGCGCTACATCAGGGGCCGCCAACAGCGCAAATGTACGCTGTGTCTCGAAGAGCTCAAGGACCCCTCCGCCACCCAGTGCGGTCACGTCTTCTGCTGGGAGTGTATAGGCGATTGGGTGAGGGAGAAGCCCGAGTGTCCCCTGTGCAGGAGAGAGGCCATGGTGCAGCACATTTTGCCCTTGAGGGTCATGTAAATGACTACATCTATTTCTCCAGTTCGTCAAAACAACACGGATAATACTGTGTGCTCTCATACATGTCCCGCTTGTCCAGCAACTGGCCGCATGACGCAGAATACATCGTACACCGACCGCCCTTGAATCGTGCAACCAACCCGACCAACAGACCGGCGGGTCGACCTTGAGTTCGGACAAGGAAAGAGAAATACGAGCGTCTTAAACAATGTGATATTGAAAGGAAAAAAAAGATCAACAATGACTTCCCCTCATCTTGCCCCATTCTCAGAACAGGAAACATGATTGATAGAAAATACATCACTTCAAGTGCTCTCTCAATCGATGGATTGACATATATCTCCCATGGTATCATTAACTGCTGAAATTATTACATCCAGGGCCAACGTAAACCCTCCCTCCTCCGCGCAACTGCCCAGAAAAAAATTCAGGTCCCAGGACCGTTTTAGCGACCATCCTGTGCTTTTGTTTTCGCAGACATGGTTGTTTTATATCCCCACCCCCCCTGAATTTTTTTTCTTTTTTGGAATGTCGTATATGCATATAAGCTGTTCATTGTTGTTTTTAGGCCCTCTCCCTATATTGTGGCTCATGTCCTTATCTGGAAAGGAACAAGAGAAAAATATTCAAGGGGATGAAACCCAGCTGACAAAACTTGTGTGTATATCCAGTCCCGCCGACCTGGCGTATGAAATAAGATAAAACCCTTGAGGGAAAATCGCAATGCAGTCTATGACTAACTCAATGCAGGTATCGTGAAATGTCCAGGTGTGCCCAATTATAAACTCCGAAAACTCCGCTGTAATAATACTGTCGTCTCGGCCCTGCCTATACCTGACATGCCATGGGCATGCATGGTAGCCAAAGTCTAATCCTCGTCTTCAATGGTGAAAAGAACAATTTCACCACGCTCATTTCGTCGCATGCGCAGGGTTCGCCAGAGCTCCTTCTCCTCTTTCGCCTTGGCCATGCTGGAGCCGGAAGCCTGACGCTCCCGGTGGAATCGCTTCAGAGTCTTGTTCATGCTACATCCCTTCTCGCTCTCGGGTCCTTTGTTCACAAAAGAAAGGAAGGCGTCCGCGCGCGGCTTAAATACAACCATCTGGCCGCCGGCGCCACCGGCCTTGCTATCCTTGGATTGTGGTCTGAACTCGATGAGCTCCGGGTCCTTCTTGTCACCATGGCGATGAGAGTGCTTCTTCGACTTCTTCTTTGAGGACTTCTTGACGCCGCCGGTGATCATGTCAAACAGGCTGTTGCTGATTTGGCCGCCTTTGGAGTGCTTGGAGTGCTTAGTCTTTTTCAATGGGCTCGCAGGGGAATTTTCGTTGGCGTCGCCTCCGGAGTAATCGGGGGAGGGTGGGTAGACGGGTCGCATTAATCCCTTTAAGCCTCCGGTGAGTCCTGAATGGAGAACAGGAGGGGCATCAGTCATGACTTGATCGCCAGGAACATCGACGTGGAGGCGCTTGCGCTTCTTGTCCTTCTTAAGCTCTCTGTCCTTGCTCCGTCGTCGTTCGGTCTTTGGGGCGGGTGTTACAAAGGCGCCATCCGCAGGGACGGGACCAGCACCATATTGAATTAAAGGTTCATCATCTTCCATGACGTACTTATCAGCTTCGTACTCATAACGAACCAATGACGTGCTTTCGCCAACATCTGCGCCGTGCTGCTCCATCGCGAGATTCATATTAGATGCATTCGGGGTCTGGCCGGTGGCGACTAGGAAGTCGAAGACGTTGACATGATCTTCTGTGGCAGCAGCCGGTGGCGTAGGTGCTTCGGGAGGGGCTTCGGCAGGAGATCGTTCATCATCGGTTTGCCCCAAGGAATCGTTCCAAGGTTCGTACGCCCGATCGTCCCCGATGTCTTCAACGTAGGCCTGCTGCGACATGTTCTTGGATCGTCCGTTTTGTTGGCCTTCGGTAGGTTTGTCAAAGTTATTGTTGCTGTTATTCTTTTGCTTCTTCGTCTTCTCTTTATACAATGCACCTTGATACTTCTGATCTTCGCTTATGCAAGACTATTGCTTCCCATATTAGACTTTGCCACCTCTTGAGGTTCCAAGTGCATGATGCGCGGCGCGAGATGCAGGTGGGAGCGGCACATACAGTATGGGACCGATATTGGACTCCTTGAAAGTGAACCATGCAGTCGATGCACGTAAATGTAGCTCCTTGACAGCGATTGCGGTGAGGATCGAGTTTCTTCTTGGTCAAGACGTCACCACACGCCTGTTGATTCGGACGCAAGTTGAATTAGCTGTGATTCAAAAAAGCACACATGAGGCGAGCATACGAGTGAATAGAACGAATGTATGGGGTGTATGCTTGGTATTTGAGCAGGAAACAGAAAGGGGGAGGGTGTGATCAGAGACAATCAAGTGGGCCAGGGGATCAGCCGAACATGAAAAGGGAACCTCTCGACAGGGAAAACTAGTGGTGCTTGAACAGGGACAAAGGAGAATACTGGCAAGTTCAGTGCATGTGGGTGAATGTCTTTGATACTGCGGCGGTAGTGATGTCAAGGTGCGATGGCGTGTTGGTGTCATGGGCTTCTGAGTGGGGATTGGGGGGGGGGGTGGGATAGGCACTCGGAGGTAGGGGTGGAAGAGGTGGAATGAGCCCAAATCTCAACTTGGGTGTGGACAGGAATGGCAACAAGAAAACAGAATGGGGCATCGACTGACCTCGCACGAAAAGGAGACCATTTTTTTTGGCAGCAATACCGGGGTATGTTGCTGCTTGGGCGAATGGCGTGTTTGAGTTGGGCAGTACCAGATTATGAGTGGCCACTCTTGCTTACAGACTGGCCCAAGGGCAAAAAGTAGCAGTCGAAGGCTAAGGGCCAGTGAGCAGCAGCGATGCTGGTGCTGTCTGAAGGGACGATGCGAGGATGCCAGTCAGTGGCGGCAAGCGATCTGGACTCCAGGTGTTATGCGCAGAGGGCGGGTGGGAGCGCCAGCGACTTGGAAGACAAGGAAGGCCTTCTTTGTTCCTGGTCGAAGCTTGTCAAAGTATCGATACCCTCGCGGACCATCAATCCAAATGTGCGAGACAGGCTAACAGAAAGTGTCTATGCTCACGGTGCCTGCTTGTGGCAGATGACAAGCGAGCGAGCCGTCTGAGTAATAAGAGGTGGTTGTGTCGAGGAATGCGTCTCACGTCGGGAGGCACAGTACTCGTGGAATTTGCAATACGGCCCCTCGTTGATGACGCAGGGAATTGCAAAGAACTGGAATGGGAGGTGGGAAATAGGCGGGGAGACGGGGTTCAGAGATGGCGCAAGATGCGATCAGGTGCGCCGACAAGATTATGTCGCGTCGAGAAACCAGAGGCACAGGTGGACGGGAAAATTTTGGTGTGAGCCGGTAGTCCGGTTTCCCCCACCCCCAAATAATAATGGTGAGAGGCGCAAGTAGGCCGGTGCCAAGGTCCAAGGGAGAAAAGCTCGATTTGCGGGCCGTGGATCGTTAAATCACCAGAGTTGCAACGAACAAAAAAAGGGATGTTGTGCCTGCAAAAAATAATTTATTATGGGCCCCAGGTGAAGAAATTGCGTTACTGAGTAATCCGCAGTCGTCGTGCGAGGGCTGAGGCGTATTGATTGGTTGATTGGGTGTCAGAACGGAGCAAAAGAAGCCAGGGAAGTATTAGTATCATTGTTTGTTGGCGTGGACGAGAACATGAAGGAGAGAGAATGGAAAACTCGCGAATCTCGGAGCATAGATTGCCACTTGTTGTGCTGCTGTCGCTGTTGCCGTGCTGTGCGTCTCCGGCCATCGTAGCCCCGTTGCCGGCTGCAGCAACTGACTCCAGTGGTCTATTACAGCTGTCTCCAGATGTCTTCTGTTGGCACCAATCGGCAGACCGTGAGGCAGCATCTAAAAACATCTGGACCACATCACTGGCTGCTCGTTGCTGATCAACATGGGCAATTCCGGCCCAGTGGGTTCGATTGGACAGCGATCAGGCATCGTATGTAAATAAAGGTGACCCGAACCATCTTGCTAAATCACATTTGCATTCTCCTTCGGTTTTGCTTGTCATCCAATTCCTCGTCGTCATTATCTATCATCGCAGACCAGCAACCAGCATCAAAATCTTCTCTCTGGCCAGGCCACGCCACCAACACGCGCCCCGCCGTGCCCATCTCACCACCCCCTCCAAAAAATGCCAGCCAGGGTCTCCTTCCTTCTCAAAACTCGCCTGACGCAGGTCTCTGATTGGCTGTCCAGAGAGGGATGAAAGGGCGTCCCGGTCATGTGGAAAGCCAGGGTCACCGACGGAGTAGATCAACCTACCTCGATAACTCATCTACATACGGACTACTCCGCATCAGATCTCGTATCAGATCAACTTGCCCTTGCTTGGCGTGACGCCGAACAAATAAATGCATTTTCTGGTTGTATCGGATGCGTGTCAAGAATACATGTATCCAGTGGCACATCACATTTACGGTTCCTGTTCCTGTTCGGTGTGCACTTTGTACACCCAAGCACAACAACTCCCTCGCCTAATATCAGTTCGTTCAACTGAACATCATTGCCACGGAGGCCAACACTCTAGGTGCGCGATACGTCTGAAACGATAGTTTGATGCGAAAATAGCAGTTTCCCACCACTCCGCGTTCTCACGTCTTGTCGCAAGAAATGGCGTAAAATTCTAATGGCCAATGTTGTTTGGGCCGGTTAAATGCGCCTACATCTATCTAATGGCTCAGCCAACGGCCCTGATCCGTCTCCAAGTGAGACGTGGGTTTGCGCTGCTGCAGGGGCAGTCCAATACAATACCAGCGCGCCGACGGTGACGCGCGTTTACGAATTACGGGTTAAGGGCTTGCAGCTTGCAGAAGGAATCCGTTGCTGGCGCCGAAATCCATAAGTAAGCGCTTCCAACTTGTCGCACTCATTCATGCCCATGGCTGACATTTGTATGCATGCCCCTGCACTTCAGTGGCAAGTCATCATCGCGTCAGAAAGGCACGCAACACAACGGTCTCGCTCACATCCTCCTGATGACATGCGACGGAGGTTTGCAGCCATGTTTCAGAACACCCCTTCTCATCCCATGAGTTTCCAAGTCATCATTTCCTTTCCAGGACTGAGCTGAGTGGTTCAAATGCCACGCAAAGGAGGAAGAAGGCATCTGCCGGTGATCTCCTGTCTCTGTTTCACTCATAGTAATCCGTACATACACTGGAAATATGTGATGCATGCATGCTGTACTTTACAGATGATAGGGTGGTAGACCTCAGTTTAGCCTCGACTCACGAGCCGATTAGTTGCAGTCTCTTCAGCACCTTCCAGACTGGGCCATGATTGTCCACCATGTAAGACATTACTACGGATTATAGCAGTCAGCATTTCAGCTGTGAGAAATGACTAGATATTAAGCGGCCTGCAAGATGACGCGGTACCCCAAGTTTTGGTCGTCCTCGAGTGGCACTGGCACCGCCAGGGGTTTGAGATGCAAATATTGAATATTGGCCATTTCCTACTTGTTCGCCAGACCTGGTCGGCTTGGATGTTTTGCTATGTCTTGCAGCGGCTCAGGCCGGAAGTGCTTTTGAGAGGTGTTCGGGATCCAGATCCAGATGGCAATTAGACATGTCCCCCGTCCCCCGTTGGTGGCGGTCCGAGACCTCTGGAAAGCAGGTACGGGTGGGACCGTGGGACGCACCTGCTCTGCTTTTGGAGAACAGCATCACTACCGGGCTCCACTCTTGAACCGCTCTCTCCCTCCTCTCCCCTCCCCTAACCTGGCCGTGCCGTGGCCTTGCTGCCCGCACACGCACACGCACACGCAAGAAAAAAAACCGCACATTCACAATATTGACCCCGACCCTTTCCTCTGGGCGGGCATCGTGACACATGCATGCACCGCATATTACACTTTGACTTGTCTGTTCTTGACCTCGTCGCCCCCTGTCCTAACCATATACGTGGCTATTCATTGCCACATATGATTTGTCTCCAATGAGCCTACATCTCGTGTCCTGATCCAGGCAGCAGGCACGCTTGGGCATATTTACGACGACAACCGCACTTTCTACCCACCCCCTGATTTTGTCGTACATTCAATAGATAATACTGTTGGGTGTTGGTTCTCGGTGAAGGGCTGGTTCCTCGCCGAGACAGAGCGCATGTACACTTCTGTTCAATTGCCCTGCCTTCCCTCACTGCAAATCACTTGATTGTCTTGTCTGTCTCTTTGGATTTTGCACCCGACGAGGTCAGCCCAACAAGGGAACGAAGTCGGAAGAATACGAAGTCGGAAGAATACCGACAGATCGACTAGGTACCCCTACAAGCAGCGCAGCCCTCGATGCCTGACCGCTCAGAAATGTCGAGTTCCAACTCCGCTTCCGCATCTACGCTCAGTAGCTATTTGGAGCAGACTGCCTCTGCCCTTAGCTCAGTAGCATCCTATATGCGTCTTCCCGCATTGGCGTCCACAGTAAGTGACATGAACACGATGCACTGGATTCTCCCAGTGTTACCCAAAATCGGATGCTGATCTTGTCTGCAGGGCATTGCTGCTGCTTTGACGTCTCTACTGTACTTCAAACAAAAGTGCGCCATATGTCCTCCTGGCTTGTTCCTCCGCGCTGGTGTGGTGTGGGTGCTGACAGCTGTCTAACTTTTCAGGGCTCTTATATATCCGTCGCACATGCCCCCGAACTCGCGAACAGAGGTACCCAGACCAACCCAATTTGGTATCCGAGACTTCGAGGAGCTCGTGATTCCGACTGACGATGGAGAAAAACTCTCCGCCTTTTACATTCGCGGTCCCCGTGGCGGCAAGAATTCCGATGTCACCATGATGATGTTCCACGGAAACGCCGGAAACATAGGCCATCGGCTTCCCATAGCTAGGATGCTCATCAACTACATCGGCTGCAACGTTTTTATGCTAGAGTACAGAGGATATGGCACTTCAACGGGCGAACCCGATGAGAGTGGCCTCAACCTCGATGCACATACGGGGTTGAAGTATCTTCGCGAACGGGCTGAGACCAGCGGCCACCGCCTGATCATCTATGGTCAAAGTCTTGGTGGCGCGGTTAGTATCCGACTGGCAGCCAAGAATCAAGACGCAGGTGACATTATTGGCTTGGTTTTGGAGAACACATTTTTATCAATGCGGAAGCTGATTCCATCCGTCATCCCACCCGCCAAGTACTTGACATTACTCTGTCATCAAGTGTGGCCAAGTGATTCCACGTTGCCTCTTGTCACCAAGGTTCCTGTCTTGTTCATCAGTGGTTTGCAGGACGAAATTGTACCGTAAGTCGCTTCCCCCTTGTTTTTTTCTTTTTTTTTTTAACTTGAACAATCTCCGAGCCGAATCCACCCCTCTCATCTCATACGAAAATTCCCTTGGATCAAATGATGATCAAATTGCATCACCCACAAAATATGAACCGCTTGCGGTCCTGATTTGAAACCATAATCACGAGTCTGACAAGATCCATTCCAATCAATCCCGTTTTGTCCGATAATCACACGCACCAACATCAGTAGAAATAGTCAGACCTAACATGATGATACACCCCGAGATAGACCTAGTCACATGCGCCAATTATATGAACTTTGCAACGCCCCGAGCAAACGGTGGAAGCCGCTGCCGGGTGGCGACCACAACTCGAGCGTTCTCGAAGAGGGTTACTTTGAGGCCATTGCCGATTTTGTAACCGAAGTCGCAAGCGAGGAAAAGACAAGGTTATAGGATCATCAGCAGATAGCGCCTGAGAAGGTCCTTGCATGCTGTCTTTTTTCACGATAGATACCCAGCTCTGACGTCACGAACATGTTTGAAACATGCACATAATTGTTGTTTCTTTGGGCTCATGTACAATACTGTTAGCGAACCAGCCAATATCTTTTTAATTGCCATTTCCCCATCTTTCTTCCTCCTCGGAAGCAGGTTGCAAGTGTCGATCAAGAAAAGAATCACGTGCGGTCTGACACACCAGACAACCCACGCCACAACAGACCTAATGCACCGGCCCGCCTTGCGTCATTTACGCAGCATGTGCATGTGTCGAGTAGCGGTGGTGATGATCCCACCGGCCCTTGGCGGTCCACGGTCCTTGAAATGGGGTGTGGTGGCGCGGCAGACTAGCTCATGTGACGCCGGTTCAAGATGATCGGGTCGCGTGATGGCAGTGGGCATGGCTGGGCCACCACTTCCGTTCGTCCTCCCGAAAGGCGGTCTTGGCGAAAAGGGTGTTGATGTATGAATGCCTGGGGTTGGGATGGGGGATGGGGGATGAGGGATGGGGTTCCATCATCGTTGAGATGGCAGATGGTTGTGATGGTTGTGTGGGAGAGGGGAGGGGCATTTGCGGACGGGTTCGTGTACGCTGCGCTATGGACAGTATACTGTGTTTCTGTACGGGGGCATGCAGAGGGAAAAGAGGAACGAGTCATGCATAACAAGTGTGGCCTTCCCCGGAGGATTTTCATGAGAAACAACAAGAAAACGCTTGACTCTTATGGTTGTGCTGCTCTACATCATGTCGGGTGAATCGTGACTCGTAGTAGTTACAGGCCGTCCAATTTAGCACTCGACATCTCCGTCGAGCCGTTCAGTCCAGGACTTTTCCCGCTCAACCTTCTTCTTTCTGAGTCCTATAAATCTTCTTCCTGTTCCGCGGGCAAGCTCTTCGACGGGCGGAGCATAGTCCAGCTTGGCGGCGGCTCGTCCGGCAACGGCACTCCACCCCGAGGCATCCGTCTTGCTGAAGTCATCTCGCCGGGAGATTTGGTTGGTGCAGGAATCGACGTGGCAGAGAAGAAGTTTACCAGCTAGACCTGTGGCCTCGATGGTTTTGGCGAGACGGTTCTTCATGCTGACGAGTGCTTGCTCGAGGGCTGTGGGCGATAAGAACGCTGAGTAGGACGTGGTTGCGCGGAGGAGAATCTCTTCGGAAGGGAGGAAGCTGGTTTCGAAATGGATGGAACGCTGGACGGTGATGTCGGACTGCAGAGCCGAGGTGACTTCGTCGATGGTAAGGCCAAAACGAGGCTTTATTAGGAGGAAGCCGTTGAAATGGTCGGCTTGTGGTAGCGGAGGAGGAGACGATGCTCGCGATGCGGAAGCGCTGGCGGAAGCTGCTTCGGCGGCCTGCGTGGCTCTGATTTTGACGCACTGGGCGAGAGTCTTGCTTGGCGCGGAGACGAAGCGCGCGCCCTTGAAGACTACTACGTACCGGTAGGGCTCAATATCTTCGCTCCTGCTTTCCAGCCCGTAGTCCTCTGCCAAAAGGTGCAAAAGCTGGCGGTACGTGGATGTCATGGGCTTGTATCGCAGACGGACCTCGTTGGGACTCTTGGCGAAGACTCGGAACTCGCGTTCTTGGGATTCGGCCCATGTTGTGTTCTCTTTGAAAAGCTTGAGTGTAGCATCCGAGTAGGGAACATGGTCGTTCTGGTGGGAGGCTGGGTCGATGTTCAGCGCCGCTGCAAGACGGCGGTTGCGTTCGAGTCGGAGACACTCGTCGTCACATTTCAGTTCTGGCCTGGACGGCGTAGGATTCGAGCTGCTGGCAAGACACTTTACTTCTTGATGACGAGCACCACAGGGGCAGGAGACAACTGCCTTGGCAGTGCAAGCAGATGATTCGTTGCATGCTAAGAGTTGTTTGTTAGCTTGCGTATTTCGTTTCTCTGACTTTGTAGTTCACGGGGAGAGGGGGGGGGAAAGGGGGGGGAATGGAAACATACGAGTCTGTCCGTGGCAAGTCTTTTGACACGGGTGCCCACAAAATAACTTGATCTTTCCACATGGCTGTTCGCAATGCTTGCCAGGTGAAGTAATGTCCTCGCACTCTCCTGCTCGATGGCACAACTTCTTGCAAGTGTGCAGCCCGCACTTCAACTTCTTGCCGCAGACCTTCCCGCAACGTGCCTCCTGAAGGTGGCAGGGCTGACTGTGCAGCTTCTCCTTGCCACAAGCACACCACTTTTCAACGAGGAACGGGCACTTGGGGCAAGATATGTCGCCAGAGTGGCAGTTGTGTTCAACCGCAGGATGTCCACAACTCGGCCGTCGTTGACAGTTGAAGCGACAGTCCGGAGGTCTGGTTCCGCACGGCTGCGGAGGCTGAAGAACGGTCCGGCCACAGTCGCAGCTTATCTCGGTGAAGATGGCTTCGGGGCAGCTCGCGCAAGGGCCACGATGGCACATCCGCTGGCAATCGTGGGTGCCGCATTTGAGTTCCCTTCCGCATGTCCTGACGCAGATATGCTCTGCTTCGATTGATGTCGCTTCACCTGCCAGCCTGTGCTTTCTTCTGGCAGCCTGTCTCTCAGCGGCCTTCTTTTCGCCAGGACAGCAGTGTTCGCCGCATTTGTGGCGACCACAGCTCAAATTTGCCTGGCACAGTCTCATACACATTGGTCGTTCAATGTGACCTTGGTGGCAGACAGACTTGCTACTGGTTCTTCCGCAGGTGCAAGAAATATCAATAGTCTCGTTGCAGAACCCGCAAAGTCCAGTGTGGCATTTTGATGCGCAGAGATGACCGCACGGTAGCTTCTTGTGACAAGGTTTCTCGCAATGAGGAACGGCATCCTCACATGACGATCGTGGTTCATCGAGTAGTTCTCCGAGAGGGGTTTTGCCACAGGGGCAGTGAGATACTGAATCTGCCGAATATGGACAATGCGCTGGCAGTTCTTCCTGGGGGTGGCATGTCTCGGAACATTTATGGATGCCACAATCGAAGCTCCGCTGACAGAGTTGATCGCACGTAAAGACACCTTCAAACCAGCTCTTGTCCATTTCGCTGTAAGACTGTTGAGGCTCTTCCCGTTCGTAGCAGGGCATGGTCTTCTCGACACGACCACAATAGCACTTGGCTTCGACAGTCATGTCACATTCTCCGCACAGTCCAGTATGGCAAGGCTTCGGGCAAAAGTGCTCCCCGCATGGAAGAAGATCTCCACATAATTCTTGACAGCTCCAGCCGTTTTCATAGTCGGTCTCTCTGCAGAGCCTGCGAGATTCGTTTTTCCCGCAGAAGCAAGACTGAGTTGGTCCCACCAAGCCACATGGAGGACATGGCCCGGCGTGGCATTGAAGGGAGCACGGATGCGGACAGGTCGGCCGCGGCTTCGAGCACGTCTGGCCACAGGAATGTGGGGGAAGAGAAGATGGTGCCGGTTGAGGGCTAATGTCCTTGCCACACCAACAGTGGTATGACCCAGGATCATCAGATAATTTGGAATTACATCCAGGGCATCTCCAGGAAAATTCCATCTGAGGCTCTGCGGACTGCAAGTCTTGCTGCTTCTTTTGGTTGCCATACCATCTCTTGACACACTTGAGATGAACAACCGTCCAACAAAGGGTACATGACCAAATGTGTGAGGTCCTCGAAACATCGTCTGTGCAGATGGCACATTCATAGTTGAGGTTGGCGACGTCTTCATGGATCCTGGTTCCCAAATCGTCTGCCATGGATTTTGCAGGCTTCGCTTTTGGCTGCCTCGGAGCTCTGGGCCTTGATGATTTCCAATTTCTATGTCAGAAGCAACATCGCAAAAAGTGACTGGCCCAGACAGGGTTGACTACATACTTCCTTGGGACTACAGGCTGCCCTGGCACAAATTCGGGAGCATCGCCACTCAGTGAAGGGCCGACGATGCTCGACCCATAATCGGAATCACTTTCGGCAACTGGGCTTGTTAAATGACCGCCGAACGCCCTGTGAGCTTGCGGTCTAGGTGCATCACGGCTGGCTAATTCACCTCGCTCAGATTGCCGCTGGCCTCGAGATGGTCGATTTCTTCCTCTTCCTCTAGAGCCGGGGTTGGAGCTTTCTGTTCTTGGAGAATCGGATACACGGGCTTGAGGCGGCGTCTGTGTAGCTACTGAGCCAGGCTGCGTTCGTGGAGCATCGCTCTGAGAGGAGGCGGAATCGGCCCCAGGGCAAGAGCCGTTCACTTGTGGTCTGTTTCCACCACGGCGACCTCTGCGGTGACCATGATTTCTTCCCCGATTTTGACGCTGCGACTCAGTTCGAGCCTGAGAGAACTCTGGATCTGGCATGCCCGAGACGGGAGAGAGCGGGAGCGAGAGCGAGAGCGAAAGAGAGTCTCCTCAGTCCTGCAAATCCACCGTGACGGCAGTAAGTAGAAGTTTCTCGTTTCGGGATCGCAAGAACGCTATCAACGCGTGGATATTAGTCGCTGAGACAAGCGGCGGCGGATATTATCAGGTTTCGACAAGGTGGAAAGAATAGAATGAGAAGCAGGTGGCGATTGTCATAGTTTTCATGTTTGGATCGTCGTCTGTCATCAGAGAAGGCACATAACCTGGAGTGGAGCCTTGAAGTTGACACTACGGATTAATAGATGCTGCATCATCCACTTCGGCCGATTTGAGTGGTTCGGCAGGGCTTGTGGCGGCCCATGAGTGGCTGGGGAAAATTTTCTCTGGGTTGACAACTTGACAGCAAGACATTAGACACCTGCAAACACTGCAGAACCCACCAGCCGCCAGCTGCCGTGAGTACAAATGAGTCATCGACGAATCGAGTCAAATGTGCAGTCACTGCCTCCTGCGCCGCCTCAGAGGAGGAGTCATGATCACAAATCAACGAGTAAGTAAACATGCAGCAGCGATTCCTCGATCATGCAGTTGTCATCTTACCTCTTTATCTATTCTTCTATCTAAGAAGGTGAGCCTCTTATATCCAATAATTAGTTCTGATCTGTCGAACAGTACGTCTATCTACTTTCAGTGACTTCGAAGTCTGACTCATTGTGACACTGTCATCAGAAAAGACGAGCATCTATTTCGGGCAGTTTCGCTTCCCAACACGCGTCATCAAATAGCCCGGACTTTTCGAATGAAGAGAGTCACCTGCATGAGAAGAGACCATCATTGGTTACAAGAGACGTCATCATCAGGAGATGACTTGTGGACAATCTCAATTAAATCAACCCAGAGTACTTTGCTCACTAACAAAATGCGTCCGGCTTGTTGGTCGAAAATGTGAGGCAAGTGTAACAATAACATGTCACCGCACCACTCCGTGGCATCGCATCGCATTCCTATATGCTGTGTTATCCAGAGACTTGCACCACAGGTCGTAAAATATCATGCATGAGGTTGGAACACTGGCAGTGACTGGCCAAGATAAAATCTATGCATGCAAAGAACAACCGAATCGAATACCATCAGCCCATGTAGGGTAGGACTTTCAGCATGCTCTTGCCTTTGGGGATGAATGCAAAGGCGACATCAACGCTAGGGCTGTGTTCATCTGAACAACTCATCGAGCAGGAGTGGCCATAGGTGAATAGTTAGGAAGGGGATATGGTCGCGCCAAACAACAATCATAGTTGAACCGAAAACGAGAATATCGGGACGGCTGTGTGTCCCTAATATTCGTAGACAAGTCCAAGTAATCTTCCGCGGTCGACGTGGTTGAGTACGACTGGCAGGGGGGGGGTTTTCGTGGTTTCGTCGGATACGAGATGCAGGCCTGGGCATTATGCAACTTGCAGCAGCTCGGTTTTGAAAATGCTTTTTCGGGATCAAAACCAGGCGTTGCTAGATGGAGGATATGTACTATTATGCACGTGCCACTAATGAGTGGACCGATGAATAATTAAATCCGTACGACGCGATGCAATCGGGAAATGAGAAATGAGATCTATCATTCGAAAGAGCACATGCCATGCAGTGGGGGTTGCCCCTGCCGTTTGTTTTCTGGCCGGAGAAGAAGGGTGGGAGGTATTAGCCAGCCACCAGACAAGCCTGCGGATTACGATTACAGCACGAAGGACGGTTCGAAGCTAGCAATGCCGTCACTCCATCTGCTCATGCTGTATTCACCACCTGCGGAATCTTTCCGACGAGAGACTTGCTGACCGTGACAAGAACACAGCCTAAGATTCGTATGAAGCAGAAACTCGTGCCGTCAGCGTCAGACCCGCGCATGAAGTCTTGCGGACGTACCAAATCACGGCAAGACGGGCCCTGCCCAGGACAGCAACAGCTCTTCCGAATCATGGAGCGTGCATAACACCTGATATGGAGGGTCCGACGGATTTGCCGGGCTCAACCCCGTCAATCCCGTCAATCCCGTCAATCCCGTCAATCCCGTCAGCTCCCCTTCTTCTTGTTAGACCTTTCGAAAATGCACAAGAACCCCTCCAACGGCGCGGGGCCTTTCTCGCTTAGGCCTGGGCGCTGTGATATTGGATGCGGGCAGGGGTTGCTCGGACAGTTGACTTACATTAAGCTTGACAGGCAAAACGGGGTGGGGCTCGGGGCTGGATTGAGATTTCATCAGACGACTCGGACGTGCAACACTCCGTACGCCCCTTGAATTATTGTACAATACACCCCCTGAATTAATCTATATGACAGGGGTAATCAAGCCAATTAGATATCAGGTAGGAAATTAATAAGCTAATAGCTAGGAGATAAGTGTTGGTTCCGCAGGGGTTGATAGCGCGTACGCGAAGCCTTAAGAATAGTATTATTATTAATAATCTATTCTAGGCTTATTATTCTATATAATCTATAAAGAGAAAAGGGAAGCAAAAGAGAGGGCTTTCGCGAGGGATAATGGCTGCCCGTTATGAGTTACGTGACCCCACGTAACGCTAGCCCTACCCTATTACAAGGCTTGCTTACAGGGCGGAAGTAAGGCCCACGCGCAGGCGCGCGGGCTAACCCTCTTCTAGTCGTAATTACAGCTGCCTAAGCGTGATTAATATTGTGTTTATTCTAACACTAAGAACTCTCTCTTTAATATAACTATTAACGTATAATATTAATTAAAAGAAGAAAAAGAAAACAATAATAATATAGCTTATGTATTAATATAAAAGAGAAAAGGAAAAATAAGGGCTATATATACCTATAGTAGTGAGAAAAGAAAGGAAAAGACTAGTCTACCTCTAATAACCTTTTAATAAGATAAGCGGGCCTCTCCTAAATCCTCTTACCTCTTAACATTATTAATAACATCTGCGTAGCTACCCTCTAAATTCCTCCCCTTTATATAGCTACCTTCTAGCTCTCCCCTCCTCCCCTTATTATTTACTATTACTATCTTAGTACCTCTATGCTCTAATAACTTCCTCTCCCCTACTAGTTATCTACTATAACTATTTTCCGCCCCCTATAATTCTTCTAGCTCTCTATTACCCCCCCTATAATTTATCTAGCTCTCTATTGCCCTCCTAGTTATTCACTATAATAGTTTACACCTCTATACTCCGTATAGATAACATAGAGGTAATAACTACTACATAGAGGCAAATAATTACTTCTAGGGGCCTTAAGGGCGTTATATAACGTTAGAAATAATCTCTGGATAACTAGGAGGTTCCTAGTAACTCCTATAAGGCTAAGAGCTATAACAAGGGTAGCTCTTATAGGAACTACCCTATAGGAGTCGCTATTCTTCCTCCTTCTTCTGCCTCTTCTTATTACCTAGGGAGATATCCTCCCCTTCCTCCTCCTAGTGGACTTTTATCCTAGTTAGTTAGGGCCAAGGCCCTAACCCTATCACCCGCGGTGATTATCCCCGTTACCTACGGTAACTATTCCCATTACCTATAGTGACTATCCCTATCACCTATGGTAACTATCCCTGTCACCTATAGTAACTATCCCTATCACTTATGGTAACTATCCCTATTACCTAGGCGGGTTACCTACCCCTCTATCTAGATTATTATTCTATTACTAAAGATAAATTACTCTAGGGCCTTATTTAGTAATGCCTTTATAAAGGCATTAGCTAGGTTATTAGCTCTATTAATCTATTAGATCTCGCAAAGCTTGCGGCGCTTATATAATTATTATAGGGCTATAATATTAATTATTAGGCACTTCTCTTTAGTTATACTAAGCTTAATAAGGCATTTATATAAGGAGTATAAGTCTATATAGACTATAACTAGGGTTAGAGAGGTATTTAATTAGTTTATGATTAATCCTAGCGTTATAGTAATTGCATAAGCTATGTTAACGCTAGTAACTATGCTATAGACTTTAGAGGCTAGTATACTTTATATAACTCTCTTACTCTTTATTAAGCTAAAGTGCATAATATTACCTATAATTATAAACTTACTATCCTTATAGTCTTTATTAGCTAGGATTAGTACGTAACTAAGCTATAAAGTAAGGTCTTAGTTATTTATAAAGGACCTATTTATAAAGGCATAGAGTTTTGCTTTAGTAAAGTTAATTAGAATAAACGTAAGGCCTCTCTCTAGGTAGTCTATCTGCCACTAAATCTAATAATTAAGGGCTTTAATATTCTTAACTATTAGTTCTTAGTGTTATATAGTAATAGATAGGTTATAGTAGGCTTCTAGTTAGCAGATTAAGGCAATATAGGCGCCTTAAGCTTATTGCTTAATGTACTTCTGCTTTAAGTCTATAAGCAGAATCACTTTAAGTTTGCTACTCTGCCCCTTCTACCAAAGGGTAATAGCCGCGTTAGCGGCTATTGTAATAATTCCCCCGTTAAAGGTAAGGGGACCGCTCTTGAGAAGGAATTGCTTTAGCTTTGCTGTAAAGGCCGCGGTGGCTAGCTCTTTGTAAGAACAATGGTAGCTAGGCAAGAGGTATAGGGGCTTTCGTATATTAACTAAAGCTTGCTAGGTCTAAGTGTGTTATATGTGTAAGCTAGGAGCTTATAGCTAGTGGCTTGCTAGTGTTACGTGGACTTAGCCCTAAGGCCTAACTTACTACGTAGTGCGTGTTAGCATTCTAGGTGTTATTATTATAAGTAAGGCCTTATAATTATCCCCCTACTTTTAGCTAGGCTTCTAAATAGCTTTTACTAGCTATCCTATAGCTATTTGCTAAGTAGTAAATATATTAAAATAATAATAAATAATAAGTAGCGTTTAGGTATAAATTTATCTATAACTCTCCTTTTTATTATAGCCTTTTCCTCCCCTTAATACTAGTAATTATTTTTCTAAATACTATTATACCTTCTATTACCTTAACTTTTACCTTATTACTTACTACTCTCTTACTATAGATAAGGAGACTATTCCTTTTAAGCGCTACTCCTATATACACTATTTACACACTAAGTGCGCTAACTTTAAGAAACACTTACTAGCTAAGCTATAATTACTATAGATAAACTATTAATTCCCCTAGTATTTATTTACTATTACTTTATAAATAAAGCATTTTAAGCGCTATATCTAATACTATAAATATAGCAATACTTATAACACTATAACTATACTACTTTTCCTTAGTTTCTTAGTAGCTTATTACTAATATTAGATATAGGCTATGCCTACTATATAGGGAGATTTTCGTAATCTCCTAGCTTATTTTAACTAGGTCTAGGCGCTTATAGATACCTATAGTAATAAGGATCTAGAAAATCCTAATAATCCTATGTTTTTAGAGGTAACTTATTACTATTTTAGCACTTACTACCTCTATCTAATAATAGGTTTTAACTGTACTAATATAGCTTACTATATTATATTTAGTTTAATAGAGGCTATAAAGGTCTATTAAGTTTATATTTTTATTACCTATTTACTAGCTTCTTGCTTATATTTCTAAGTAGGATGCTTTTATCTTATACTAGTAGTATATAGTTTCTTGCTAATAATTATTAGTATCTATATTCCTAGCTCTAGTTCCTAGGGTAGTAAGTTACGTTCTAGTTTAGTTTTACTATTTATTTGCTAACGTTTTAGTAGCTAAACTACTTATAGCTTATATTTACGTAAAACATAAAGATAGTTTTATATTTGCGTTTAACTAATCTAGGTTTTATGCCTTAGGCTATAGTAGTCTATTGCTTTTACCTAGCAATAGAGATAGTAGTTATAGAGGATAAGAGTAAGGCTAAGTACCTTATTTTAAATAGTAAGATCTTAACTTATAATAGGGCTATAATAGAGGGGTTTCCCCTAACTCTCCCTTAGTTATAGGCGTGTTTTCCTTTATTATTTAGTAAATAGTCTAAGTTACTTTTTTTATAGAGTGTAATAGTAGCTAATAAGGCTAGGCCTTTTCTATAGGAACCTTATGTCTCTTTGCTTATAACTTACTTATATCTTACTACCTTTTTTCCTTAATTTACTTTAGTGAAATTTTTAAATTATATATTAAGCGCCTTCTATATCTTCTGCTAGAATCCACTAGTTATATTTGCTAGGCTAACCCTTCTATTTCACTAGGTATTTATTACCTTTATAGGTTTTCCTATAGTCCTTAACTTCCTTAACTTTATACTTATTATCTTTATCCTTAAGGTCTAGTATTAGTATATCTTTATCTATAGTCTCTTTATAACTATTCTATAGCTCTAGTAAGCTAATGTGAAATATATTTATTGAAAATGGGAAGGGAATCTAGCTAGAGGGATAGGAAGACCTCCCTACTAGATTCTAATGCGGCGGCTTCTAGATTCACTAGATTATAGCGTATTCTGCAAGATAGAGAGCTTTAATAGTTAAATATAGTTAATTCCTAGCTAACGGATGGTCTGACAAGTAATAAGAGGATTTCTAGTCCCCTTATAGACCTACTAACTGTATTAGAGGATCTAGGTCGCTAGAGAGGTCTTAGGAGCTACTTTTTATTTTCCGCAAAACTCATTTGTATAGGAAAAATAAAAAATCAACTCATGGCTATACAAACTAGCTGCCTAGGTGGTCTAACCAAGCATTTTTAATAGACAACCCTATTAATAAAATATACCATTAAATCCAGAAAAATTCAAGGATTTAAATAGTATACATTAGCCTTTTATACAACTACTAGTTGCCTAGTTACAGTCGATTTTAGCTTCCCTATAGGGTAACCTAGTTGGCTTAGTTATACAAGCCCGCGGGTTGGTTGTGGGAATAACGCGGGTTACAATAGAACGCTGCAAGCAACGCCTGTAACCAACGTTATAATAACGCAACAAGGCAACTAGTGGGCCTATAAAATAGTGCTATAAATAGCATTATTTTAACACTCCCTCTAGAAAAGTATAAGGTAACTAATTCGATACCTAGACTTAGCTCTTTAATAGATATCTAAGTTAACTATAAATTTAACAATAAATCCAATAACTTTTAACTAAAAATAGTAACCTTTTTAAAATCGATAACTTTTAGGCGTAATTCCAATGTTTTTGTTGATTTTTCGGGTTTTTCGACTTTTTAGTTAGTTTTAAACTAGGCCTTTGTATTTGTAAGACCTAATAGTTAGATAAATTATTGAAATTTATTATGGGGCAGGGGCTTAGTTAAACCATTTACAGGTATCTCTTTAGTGTTAATGTAGATAACCTTAGCTATACCCTTCTGTACCTTTTCTCTAGTATAGTTAAATTTTAGCAGGGTATGCTTTGTTTTGCTATAAAGAGCAGGGTTATTAGCGGTTATAATAGCGCCTTGGTTATCACTAAAAATTAGTACTAGAGGTGCTATAGGTAGCTTTATCTCTTTAAAGAGACTGTAAAGCCACTCTAGCTCCCTAATAGCTTTATATAAGGCATTAGATTTAGCCTCTAATATTAATAAAGCTATTGTAGTTGCTTTCTTTAATTTCTAGCTAATAGGTCCTTTAGCTAGCTTATAGAGATAAGCATAGGTTAATTTAGAGGACTTATTACCTGCGAAGTTGCTATCATAGAAGCTAATAAGGGTTGCAGAAGCTATAATAGTAGATTTAGACCTTCTATAAGTTATAGAATAACCTATAGAGCCTAAAAGGTACCTAAGCAAATGTTTAGAAGCATTAAGATGCTCTATAAATAGCTTAGCTAGCGCTATAAAAAGCCACTAAACCAGAAAGGCAATATTAGGTCTTGTAAGGAGCATTAGGTATATAATAGTCCCTATAATACTCTGATATAGCTTGTGATTAGGGGGGGAAAGAGGTTTAGTTAGGTAGTCTACCTGTTTTATAATTCTAGGTTATAGAGGAATTTTAATAGGTCTAGTATCTTTTATGTTAAATCTTTCTAGGGCTTTAGAAATGTACTAGGACTAGTGGATAGTTAGGGTCCCTTTCTTTTGATTTCTAGTGATTTAAACGCCTAGGAAAAATTCTGCTAGCCTACGATCTTCTATAGGATAAGCTTTATAAAGTAGCTTCTTTAGCCTATTAATATAAGCTAGATCCGGTCCTATTAGAAGATAGTTATCCACATAAGTCGCTATATATGTAGATGTAGTTAGGTTAAAGAAGATAGCTAGGTTGGATATAAGGGGTTAAAAGCCTAGCTTCTGAAGAAGGTTCTTTAAAACCTGTTGCCACTCTCTAGAGCTTTGTTTTAATCTATATAAAGCTTTTTGTAGGAAAATAACCTGCTTTTAAGAGGGTTTATAGCTATACTTCTTAAGTAACTTAGCTACTTTAGGTGTAGAAGACTTAGCAAACTTAGTAAATCTATTAGGTATTTGCATATAGATAGATTCCTTTAGTGGACTGTTTAGAAAGGCCCCTATAAAATCAACCTGTTTAACTTCCTAGTTATTACAAGCCGCTAAGGCTAGTAAAATTCGCTAACTAGGGGGAATGCTAGTTGTAGCGTAGGTTTCGATATAATCTTGACCTTCTATCTGCATAAACCCTTTAGCAACGAGTCAGGCCTTGTACTTTAGAGGATTATTTTCTTTATCCTTTTTAAGCTTGTAAACAAGCCTATTCTTTAGAACCCTCTAGCCCTTAGGAATTTGGTCTATCCCTATAAATTTAAAGGTTCTAGCAGCTAGAAGCTGTTTAAATTTGTTAAATGTTGCATCCATCCATTTTTGACTATCCTTACTTTTTAAAGCTTGTTTCTAGGTCTTAGGGGTATCCGAATCGTTGTTAGTGGATGATTTAGCCCTTTGTTGTGCCTTGAAGCATATCTCCTTGACGTATGAAGATATATTGAAATCATCGATATCCATAGAATCAGAATTGATTAAAGAATCCAAATCTGAAAACGGTTTTTCGATAGCACTCTTATTAGGGGCGCTAGAGCTAGGGCTCTCTAGGGGTAGCGCTGGAGGCGTTGCAGGCGTTGTAGGCGCTAAGCTTTTAGGAGGCTTTGGGTAACTATCCTGAATTTCTAGATTATCTCGTGAGATATCGGCTTCTCCCTCTGAAGGATTGGTCCCTAAAGGCTTAGGGGACCCTATAGAGCCTATATCCTCTATAATTTTAACAAAGCTAGTCTTTATAACTAACCTTTTAGAGGGAATATAAATAAGATAGACAGTAGAACCTAGAGTAGCTAGCAACTGACTAGGAATAGTCCTAGGGGCTAGCTTTTAAAGCTTAGATCTTTGCTCCGGAGGTATTAGGACCTTACAATAAGACCCTATAGCCCTAATTTTCGAGAAGTTAGGCTTATAGGAAGTCTTAGGCTCTAAATTAGCTAGAAATAGCTGCTTAGGGGTTAAAGGTTTAGTTGTATTAGCTGTGATATTAACTAATTCCACTATGGCTAGAAGGATATAAGACTATAGATATAATGGCAGCTTAGACCACTGAAGTGTAGCTCTAAGCTAGTCTAGGATAACCCTAATAGCCCTCTTAACTAGCCTATTCTGTTTGTGAATATAAGGGCAAGAGGTGCTAAAGCAAATTCCCTTAGAAGATAACTATAACTAAAGTTCGTTGTTGATTTCAGTACCTCCGTTGAAGTGAAGGTGCCTAGGATACGCGTTATATTGGTTTTTTAGGGCCCTAAAGAAGCCCTTAATAGCTAGAGAAAGGGTTAAACCTTCTTTATTAGCTAATGAAAAGCACTATTTATACCAGGATTTTCGATTAATAAGTATAAGGACTGTAGCCTTCTTATTATACGGTATAGGTTTGATTTTAACTGTATCTCCCTCTAGAATATCTAGAACTCTAGGGGGGTCCTGAATAGGTCGTTTAGTCGGTCTTCTAACAGCTTTAGATTGCATACAGGCTATGTAGTTAAAATCCTTTTCTTTGATAGCGGAAAAATCAGGGATCCCTTTAGCTAATTTTGATGATTTCTTTAGTAAAGGGAGGCCTATATAGCCTAATCGGATGTGCCAAAGAAGGGCTAGATCTAGTAACTTCTTATAACTAGGATCTAGGTTAGATTTAGGGCTATTATCCCCTAGCTCCCTCTGTTGCTAGGCCTCTTAAGAATCACAGGCCTCTGGGGGTAGTAGACGGCCACTATCGTCACCTAAGTCATTAGGGTATGGACCTTCTAAACCCCCTATAGAAGATGCCTAACTAGGAGGAGCTTCGGTGGGACATAGGGCTAAATCTTCTAAATCATCGTCTTCTAGCTCTTCGATTTGTTAATATTCCTTGGGATTAAAAGCTAGTTACGGAATTTGAACCTCTATAGGGTAGGAGAACCCTAATTTAGTCTTATGAGCTCTTGGTTGTTGTTGTTAGTTGCAATACTAAGAGCCTATAAAGGAGAGGTAGGTTAAATGCTTACAGATTGTAGGAGTAGGTTGCCCCTTAATCTGTAAAAAGAAGCTATGTTTAGTAGGTTCTAATAACCCACAGGGGCTTTTATTGGCTAGGAATAGCTAGTCTTTAGCTAGATAACCTCCCTTTAGATAATAGGATAACCCACTAACTAGGTTAGTATCTATACCTAGGAAATATAGGGCATCTAGCAAAGCTAAAGGCCTATATTCTAGTGGATTTTTCTTAACTAGAACGTTAAAAACAGCTATGCCTCTTCCTTTAGGAAAAATAGGTCCTCCTGCTATAATTATAGCGCTAGTTTCACCTTTCTTTAGAGGTTTGAAGTCCCTAAAAGAAGCCCTATTATTACAAATGTGATAGGAAGAACCTGTATCATACAAAAGGGAGTTTTTAACCATATCGTTAGAGTAACTAAAAGTAGGCTTGCTAGTAGTATTACTAGTGGTAGAGGCACTAGAACTATCTAAATCAGAATCAGAATCACTACTATCATTACTGCTAGATTTATTAGAATCTAATTCTTTAACATATCCCATAGCTAGGGTATAGCCTAAAGCAAAAGCAGCTTCTTTTCCTTTCTATTTTTCCCTATTGCTACTCTTTTTCTTCTTCTGCTTCTTTTTAGAGGCCTTAGAAGGGTTTAAATCCTTCTTATCCTACTCTTTAGTAGCATTAGAGTCCTTCTTAGGGTTAGGATTAGAAGACTTCTTTTCCTAGTCCTTAGAATTTCCCTTGTTATTATTAGAAGCCTTATAACTAAGGGCTTTAGCTATAGGGGAGGTTTTATCCCTCTGTTCTTCTAATAAGTCCGCTATAAGGAACTATAAATTTAGGGTATTTACAGGCAGTCTTTATGCCCTAGAAGCTCTAATAGTAAATCTTTATCTCTTAGCCTAACTAGGAAAGGTCTGCTTTAATGCATTAATATAATGATTTACTTGATTAATAGGGGCAATCTCTACACTACAAAGCTATAGTCTAGCTAGTAAATTATTAAAATTAGCATTAAAAGCCTCTAAAGATCCCTTATAACTTAAAAAGTTTAGGGAGTGGTAGCTAGCGTATAGTGTACCACGCTAGATTTTAGCACTTTGCGAATACTACCTAATAAGGACTTTATAGGCTTCTTTAGGGGATTTTTGCTAATATATAGCAGCCTATAGTCTAGGTTAGCAGCTATCTCTTAATATCATTAAAAGAATAGCTAAATTACAGTTAGCTAGATAGCTTACTAGGCTTAGATTATCTATAAATTCAGGTAATCCTAGGGCTCTAAATTATATGCTTAGGGCTTGCTTCCACTAATTATAATTTTCAGGGCCTTTTAGCTTAGCTCCCTCTAGAATAGAGTGAACCTTCTTATTTAGTTCCTTTATAGCACCTATGTTAAAGGTAGCTTATAAGTTACTAGAAGGTACGCTTGCAGAAGTAGTAGCTAGGTCTTCTTCTAGAACCTTAGTATTTTCTTCCTTAGGTCTATTAGAAGCCTAAAGACCTTACATAACAGTCATAGTTTGCGTTAATTTCTCTAGAAGATTATTAATGCTAGCCTTGTTTTTAATACGATTTTCCTCGCTATGCCTAATAAAATTAGATAAGGTCTTACCTTGTTATTTAATTTAGCTCTGCATTTGTAGCTATAGAGCACTGGCCTAAACAGCTAGTTAACCTTTTATATCCATCCTACTAGGGTCCCTAGGGGGGCTAGAAGACCCTATAGCAAGGGCCTTACCCTTATAACTAGGTGGTGCTATCTTCTAAAAGTCCCTGTGTTAAATCTCTAAATTTATTCCTATTACAAATAACGCGCGCTAGAAATTAATTGTGTTACAATCTAGTCGCGTACGTAATTTGTGTGGCGGGGCTGTTTAAAAGGGTAGCCCTTAGGTCTAAAAAGTGGGTCTTTGGTATGCGCGGGCAGAAAAATAGCGAAGAAGAATCTTCGCGAGGAAAATTTTCTTAACACTAACACTAAGTAATAGGAATCGTAGATAATAGGTATTATAGAAGCTATAACGCAACGCAACGTAATGTATAGTGCGTGCAACGTAATGTAATAGGTTAAAAAGCCTAGTATAGATATACTAGATGTCTAATGATTTTAAAGGATATAGCGTATCTACTATTGTAGATAATATCAAATATAACGGTTACAGTAGTGAATAGAATCACAAGAGGTTGTGGTTGTAACTAGATAGTTATAGGGTTGCAATGTGGTGGTTACGGGTGCGGCTATAGTTGATTTTTAACACTAAAGGTCTAATATTACGATGCGTGGCGCTAGTAAATAAAGAGCTTTAAATTCTAGTGGTTTCCTTCGTAATCTTAAGAGCCCACAGGTATAGTAGGTAGTAATAGTACCTAAAATCAAGCAGTAATCGCAGTAGAATAACGCAGTAATGTAGTAATCTATAGGCCTTCCAGGCTTATAACCTATTGAAAATAGGAAGGGAATCTAGCTAGAGGGATAGGAAGACCTCCCTACTAGATTCTAATGCGGCGGCTTCTAGATTCACTAGATTATAGCGTATTCTGCAAGATAGAGAGCTTTAATAGTTAAATATAGTTAATTCCTAGCTAACGGACAGTCTAACAAGCAATAAGAGGATTTCTAGTCCCCTCATAGACTTACTAACCGTATCAGAGGATCTAGGTCGCTAGAGAGGTCTTAGGAGCTACTTTTTATTTTCTATAAAACTCATTTGTATGGGAAAAATAAAAAATCGACTCACGGCTATACAAACTAGCTGCCTAGGTAGTCTAACTAAGCATTTTTAATAGACAACCCTATTAACAAAATATACTATTAAATCCAGAAAAATTCAAGGATTCGAACAGTATATATTAGCCTTTTATACGACTACTAGTTGCCTAGTTACAGTCGATTTTAGCTTCCCTATAGGGTAACCTAGTTGGCTTAGTTATATAAGCCCGCGGGTTGGTTGTGGGAATAACGCGGGTTACAATAGAACGCTGCAAGCAACGCCCGTAACCAACGTTATAACAACGCAACAAGGCAACTAGTGGGCCTATAAAATAGTGCTATAAATAGCATTATTTTAACAATATTATATAATTAACTATACTTTTTAGGTAACGCAAGTTAATACGCTTATTTGCCTATAGTGTTAAGTATTTAAAATAGCCTAATAAACCTAGGGGTTAGCTTCTATTTTACCTCCTTAAGCCTAATGTTTTTTGTTAATAGTAGTACTAGGTTACCCCTTTATAGGGTTAGTAGCTAGTGATGTTTATTATAGTACTTTGCTTGTGTTTTAGTGGCTTTTACCTAGTTTTACTTTAGTTACTCCCTAACTTTATATAGCTTTATAATACAAGCATAGGCCTCTAGTACCTCCCTTTCTATAATCTTATCCCTAAGAGTAAGGTAAAACTTAGGGGAATAGCCTATAAGAGAGTAGTTTAGAGAGTAGCCTATAGTTCTATTTACTATATTATTATAGGCAAATTACGCTATAGGGAGTAACTTAGGCTATATTTACTAATTTTCTATAATAAAGCATTGTAAATAATGCTTAAGCACCTAGTTTATCCTCTCTGTTTACCTATTAGTTTAGGGGTAAAACACTATAGAAAGCCTGCGTTTTATGTAAGATAGGTAGCATAAGTCTAACTAGAATTAGCTTATAAAGACAAATCCCCTATTAGATATAATGCCTATTAGTGCCCTAAATTATAGTTTAATTTCTTTATAGAAAAGCTTTGCTAACTTAGCTATGTTAATTATAGTAGTTACTAGCAGGAAGACAGAGTACTTAGTAAATTAGTCTATAATCACTAGGATTGCGTTAGCTTCTTGCTTGCCTATCCGCGTAATAGGTAGCCTTATAATAAAATCTATTAAGATTTTCGCCTATAGTTACCCTAGTATTAGTAGGGATTTAAGGCTTTTATATAGGTAATGCCTTCTAGCTACTACTTATTAGTAAGTTACATAGCTTATAATATAGTCTAATATAGACTTACTTATAGCTAGCCACTAAAAGTAGCGCTTTAATAGCTTAAGAGTGCGCTTAGTCCTAAAGTAACCTACTAGCGGATTATTATAGTATAGCTATAAAAGCTCCTATTATAAAATAGGCTCTTAGGGAATAACTACTTAGTCTTAGTATATTAGGAGACCCCTTACGCTACGTAACTATAGACTAGCTTTTCCTTTCCCTTTTACTAGGGAGTTAATCTTACTACTTTATCTCTATAGATCTAGGTCTTAATCCTATGCCTTTTATAGTAGTTATACTAATAGTTTATTTAGCCTAGATTAGTAGGGATCTAGTAACATAATAGCCCCCTAGATCTCTTATACTATGCTAGCGTCCTAGATATACACTACCTTCTCCTAGAAATTACCTTTATTTAGCTAACCTTTCACTAGATCTATAGTGGCTATCTAGCCTTCTAACTAGGCTACGTAAGCCTTTACTATAGGGGCTAGAATATTTTCCTTCCCTAAAGGCATCTTGCTATGCCTTTTTACTAAGACTAGGGCATTTTCCTCCTCTAAAGGCATCTTACTATATCTTCTTTAATATATTAGTATCTTTACTTCTACTAGTTCTTTAGTAGCTACTATCTTTTTCTTAAGTTCTAGTAGTAATACCTTATTTATTAGGGGTTTGCTCTTATAATTAGACCTTCTTAATAGCGTATCTGTAGGGTTACTCTTCCCTAGTCTATGCTTAATTATAAAGTAAAAGGGGCAAAGGAATATACACTATCTAGCCTACCTTTTATTTAACTTTTGCTACCTTATAAAGGTTTGCAAATTATAGTGGTCTAATAGGACCTCCACTAGGGTTACCACGCCTTTAATATAATGTCACTAGTGTTTAAATAACTTTACTATAGCAAGTAACTCTTAATTAGCTATGCTATAGTTATATTTAGTGTCTGTAAACTTCCTTAACTAAAAGGCTATAGAATACTAGCGACCCTTATTATCCTATTAAGACAAGATTCCTACTATTATAAAGACTAAAGTATCTATCTTAATACACACTAGCTAACTTAGGTTATAATAACAAAGGAGAGGTGCTTACTAAAAGGCGTCTTTTAGCTAGCAAAACGCTAGCTATTTCTTTGCTTTAAATATAAACTTCCTAGTCTAGATACTATTTTAACTACCTTTTATTAACACGTATAGGGGTGCTATAATCCTAGAGTATCTATAAATAAATTATTAGTAAAAGTTATAGAACCCTAGGAAGGATTATATATCCTTAAAGCTAGTTAGCTCCTTCTAGTCCTAGATTATAGTAACCCTCTATGTATCTATTAAAATCCTATTAACTAATAGGATAAACCCTAGGAATTCCACTAATTCCTAGTAAAATAAACACTTTAAGGGCTTTACGTATAACTTTGCTAACCTTATATATTCTAGGACTTCTTTAATATATATAGTGTGCTCCTCCTATGTTTTAGAAAAGATAAGGATATTATCTAGATACACTACGTAAATAGTGTTAACTAGCCTATAAAGCGCTTTATAGATATAGTTCTAGAAAGTAGCTAGGGCATTAGTTAACCTAAAAGGTATTATAAGGTATTTATAGTGTCTATAATATATGCAAAAAGCAGTTTTTTACTTATTACCCCCTTTAATTTAAATTTAATAGTAAGCATCCTTAATATTAATCTTTAAGAAAAAAGCAAGCCCCTTAGCACTAGTCTAGAATCTCTAAAATTAGGGGGAGGGCGTAGTAATTCTTCTACATTACCTTATTGTCAGGGTCGTGGAGGCTACGGAGCGACACAGGCAATAGAGGCAATAGCATTATGTATAGTAGGACCCACTTAGGTCTTATAGCGCCCTAGCTATAAGGTTACTATAAGCTAGTTATGTAAGCGTAAAGGGGGTATTTAGGTAAAGATTATATATAGAGAATATAGGAGGCTAGAGATTAAAACCCTTAAGTATTACTACCTAGCTTTAGCTATCTAGCTACTACTTATCTATACTATTACCCTATTCTATTTATATCTAGCCTAAAAGCCTTAATAAGTTAATCTCTCTTTTCTATTAGGGTAATAGGCTATTAGTAAGGTAAGAATATTAGTACTATAAAGAATAAACACTTACTTAAGGGGTACTAATAACTCTAGAGTAAATACACTATATAAAGGTATACCTATAGATTAGAACTTACTTCTAAAATATAAGTCTTCTTATCTAACTACACTAGAGAATTCCTATATATTAGAGCCTATTATTAATAGTAAGGAAGCTATATTAAACTATAGCCTTATATAAGTAAAGATATAGCTATAAATTACTTAAAAAAGGTAAAAACTTAAATAGCTATAGAAAAATTTATAGGAAGTAAATACCCCTCCCTAATTAGTTAATGCTAATAAAGGCCTTACTCCTACCTTATAAATACCTTTTGCCTAAGACACTACCCCTATTCCCTAGGAAGCATTACCCTTATTAGGACTTTATAAATATAGTATAGTAAAGATATAGCTAAAAGCTCCTATATATAAGGGGAATACCTATAAGAACCTATAGATATTCTTAGTAGATTTAAATATAACCTTTACTATAGATTAAAATATATTTACTAATAATATAATAAAGGTTATATACACTAGTAACTACCTAGTAAATAAGGTAAAGTAATAGTAAATACGCTTTATTACTATAGATAGTTATATAAATTACTAGAGCTACACTTAAGTAAAGTTTATCTAATAGCTAAAAACTAAAGGAATAGATAAAGATAGTTACTACCTAGAAGCTATAGAAATACTACTAACCCTTTACTAAGGTAAGGATTAGTTATTCTAGACTTTTATTAAAGGCTAGGGGAAGGCAAAGGTAAAATTACCTAAGCTTATACCTAAACCTCTAAGAATTACTTAGTTTATATAATACTTAAATAGCACTATAAAGAAGTAGGTATTTAGCTAAGAGTACCCTATAAGTTAGAACTACCTTATTAGCTAAGGAAAGAAAGTAAAAGTAATAACTAGGGAAAAGAAAGGGATCCCCTATAAAGGCTACTAAGAAGGTAACTAAGGAGGTAACTAATAAAAGAGAAGGAATTACTTAGTATCTCTAGAAAAAAAGCTATAGAAAGGATACTATATAAGAGTAAGGGGCTTACTAGTCTATTATAAGTATAGGAAACTAGGCTACTTATTAACTAGGTATACTAAATTAAACTATAGTATTTACTAAAAAAATACCTATATTACTAAAATATACTAAGCTAGCACTAAGCAGGCTAGGAGTTACTTAAATATAAATAAGACCCTAATTAGCATAGTAAAACCCTAGGAAAACGCTTTTAATATAACTTAACTTAATAAGAATAGTCTTCTAGACCTATAAATTTATATAGATACTAAGTTATATTAAGATAACCACTAGGTAGTAATGCTAATGCTATTTAACCCTAACGCTATATATTCCTTAATCTACCCTAATATACTAATAAACCTTAATTAGTTAAAAGTGTAACCTTATAATAATACACTTAAGAGTATATTAGGTAATATTATACTATATTAAGGGATTTTAAAGAAAATAGTGTTAGTTAGGGATAGTATAGGCTATATAAAGATATGCTAACTTAGCTACTATATTACTAATAGTAGTAAAAAATTAGTTTTAGGAGTTAATTAGGTAAGAGAGTATAAGCCTATAATAATATCTTAGAAAGATAGACTTTAAAGATACCCTATAATAAAGGGATATATCTTATTAGCAATAGGGTTATAAGATAGTTAAAAAGTAGCGAAATATATATTTATTATAGTAATACTTAACCTATAGGCAATATATATAATTAGATATATAGCTACTATTAGACCTATAGCAAATAAAGATAAAGGAAGTAGTAATAGTATAATAATAAAACTAGCTAATAAACCTAAGAAAGTAAAACTTCTAGAAGCTTATAAGGAGTTTAAAGATATGTTTTTAAATAAAGAGGCTAGCACCCTTCCTAGCTTAGGTAGCTATATATATGCTATTAAATTAGAAAAAGGAAAAGCATTACTATAGGGTCTAATATATAACCTAGTAAAGAAAGAGTTATAGGTGCTTTATAAGTACCTAGTAACTACATAGGAACGTAAGTAAATCTAAAGATTTATTAGCCTAGCAAGCGCCCTAATTATTTTTATGCTAAAAAAAGGGGGAAAGCTATAACTATATATAGATTATAGGGGCCTTAATAAGATTATAGTTAAAGATAAGGCCCCTTTGCCCCTAATATTAGAAATCTTAGACTAACTAGGGGGTGTAAAGATTTTTATAAAGTTAGACCTTAAAGATACGTACTATTAGCTATATATTTATAAGGGTAATAAGTAAAAAATAGCCTTTTAGTGTAAATATAGTTACTTTAAGTATCTTATAATACTATTTAGGCTTATTAACACGCTAGTATCCTTCTAAGAGTATATTAACAAAGCTTTAGAAAGCCTTAATAACCTTATTTATATTGTTTACCTTAATAACACCCTAATATTTAGCTATAAGATCTTAGAGTATAAGGGTAATATTAAAAAGATCCTTAAGAGATTTTAGAAGGCTAACCTTTTTATTAATTTAGATAAGTGCTAATTCTCTATTAAGGAGGTTAAATTCCTTAGTTATATAATCTTACTAAAAGGAATCTTAATAAACCTAAGCAAGATAAAGGTAATTATAATATAGCTAATACCTATCTATATGTTTAATATCTAATCTTTCCTTAGCTTTACTAGGTTCTATAGGTGTTTTATTAAGTTATATAGCAAAATAGTTATCCTATTAATAAACTACCTATAAGGGAACTAACTAGCAAATTTTAAGCTAGATAATAGTAAGCTAGTAGTGTTTAGGGAACTATAAAAGCTATTCTAGGAGGCTTTAATTTTAGTTTACTTTAACCTAATATTACTATTATAAGTAAAGACTAATGCCTCTAGATACGTGATTAGAGCTATCCTTATAATATTAGTGCTAGGTTGCTAGCACCCTATAGCGTTTATATTAAGGAAGTTAAAGGACGCTAAATTACACTATATAACACTAGATATAAAGCTACTAGCGATTTAGGAGGCCTTTTAGACTTAGAGGCACTACCTTACTTACTTAGTGTACCTAGTTACTATAATTATAGATTACCTAAACTATAAGTACCTTATAATAAAGCCTAAGCTAACTAGTTACTAGGTTGCTATGTTAGATAAGCTATGCCTATTTAATTTTACTATTAAATACTAGGTAGGGAAGCTAAATCCTACTAATTCTTTATTATAAAGGTTAGACTATATTAGTAAGGAAAGGAAGGCTAAGGCTTTTATGTCTTAGTTACTAACCTTCCTTACTAAGTTTACTACTATTAGGCTATAGGGGCACTATATTAGTAATAGCTTAACTACTAGTTAGGCATGTTTATAGCGTGTTAGGTTTATAGTTAAGGAGTAGTATAAGAGTAATAGTAACTTAGTAAGTACCCTATATCTATGCTTACTACCCCTTAATAGTAAAGTAATAACCCTAATAGTAAGTAAGAGAACCTTTTCTATATTAATCTCTACTAGGCTAGGTAAAAGGCTAGAGCATATAGTAATAGAGCTATAGGATTATAGTAATTAAACCTTACTAGCTAGTTTAAAAACCTTTTCTATATTAATCTCTACTAGGCTAGGTAAAAGGCTAGAGCATATAGTAATAGAGCTATAGGATTATAGTAATTAAACCTTACTAGCTAGTTTAAAAACCTTTTCTATATTAATCTCCGCTAGGCCTATAGAAGCAATATGTCAAGGCTTCTAGGCCGGAATGGATAGAATAGGGTGATGGTATGGATAAGTAGCAGCTAGATAGCTAAAGGTAGGTGGTAATGCTTAAGGGTTTTAATCTCTAGCCTCCTATATTCTCTATGTGTAACCTTTGCCTAAATACCCCCTCTGCGCTTATATAACTAGCTTATAGTAACCTTATAGCTAGGGCGCTATAAGTCCTAAGTGGGTCCTACTATATATAATACTATTGCCTCTATTGCCTATGTTACTCTATAGCCTCTATAACCCTAATATAGTACCCCCTTTACTTTATAATTACCCTTAATTATACTTACTGCCTAGTTAGTGTAAACTTGCTATTTTAAATTTCCTATATAATTCTTACCTTACATATCCTAACGCAAGATATAGGGAGATAATAGCCCTATTAATAATAGGTCTAGCTATTATTCCCTACCTTACCTATAAGCTCCTAGTTATAATATAGTTATAGCTATAGAGTTACTTTATAAATACTTATATTCTTATTCTTACTAGTCTTATAAAAGTAAATACCTTATATTATATTTCCTTATTAGCTAAAAAGGATAGGGTATTAGACACTATATATTAGGGTATATTTAATTATAAGTTCTAGTAAAGTTACTATAAGCTTACTAGGTATATATAGTTAGCTATGACTTTAGCTATTAATAGCTATAACACTAGCTTTTTAACCTATAGCTTACTTTTACTGCCTACATAAATTACTTAAGGGGTCTATAGTTAATATAAAAAAGACTAAATTTCCCCTCCTTTTTCTTTTCCTTTTCTCCTTATCCCTCTTACTTTTTAATATTAAATTTATAAGTTAGCCTTACTAGCCCTATAGTAGCATTCTTGCTACTACTGCCTAGTAGTTACTAATATTATCTAGAGTCTTTCTTCTTATTATCTTATTATCTCTTTGCTTCTTATAGTTAGTATTATAGTTAGTATCTTATTACTTTACTTCCTACTTGCTTACTACTAACTTATAGATAGATTATAATATCTTCTATCTACCTAATAACTCTAGGACCCTTAGCGCCTACCCTAGAAAAATCCCCTTATAAGAGGGCTTTATATACTTTAAAAACATTTATATAAGTTTACCTCTTATTTATAGTATTATAGCTACTAACTTACTAAGTAGTATAATTAAAATTCCTTACCTTTACTATAGTTAGTAAGTAGTAATCTAGTAAATTACCCCTAAAGATAATAAAGCTAAGCCTTAGTATATTATAGATAGGAAGCTAATTCCTAATAAGTGTTATTATTCCCCTAGTATAACTAAGCTACTTCTCTCTTGCTCTTAAGCTACTAACTTAGAATAGGTAATTCCTTAAAGTGCGCTTACTATATAAAAAATAATAAAATATATACTAGTATAAGTGCCCCTTTAAGGCTACTACTCTTAGCTAGCTAACCTATTATTAGTGTTCTATAAGAATTATAATACTTTATTATAAGTTCTTTAAAGTTATAAAGAAGGTTCCTAATAGCACCTATTACTATCTATCCTTAGTAAGATTATTAATTTTAGTAACTTAGTTAGAGCTAACTTATTACTAGGCTTTAGTGTGCGTAAAATGTAAATTATATAATACTCTCCTTACTATAAAGAATACTAATTACTATAGGAGAGTTTATTAGGCCTATCTAACTATAGAAGCTACTTATAAGGTAAACACTAATAAGTGTGTAGTAATATTATAGCTATTTAATACTACTAACCTTAAGGTCTAGATTAATATTGCTAATAGCCTACGCTTTATAGCTTAAAATACTCCTATAGTAAGTCCTATTATCTCTAGTGTAGCTTTTACTTTGCTAACTTATAGCTAGTTTATAGCCTATGCTTTATAGCTCCTTACTTATATTAGCCTCTCTAAGCTCCCTAAAGAGCTTTATTCCTTTATTTATAGGGATAAGAAGGGGTCCTTTAATAATAAAGCTCCTATAGCTACTATAGAGGAAAATATAGTAGTAAATATAATAATAGAGTAATAGGTACTTAGTAGCTATATAGTAGTTTACTTTAAGAGAATATAACTTTTTATACTATAAAATTTCATGTGTTAAATTACTAAAGTAATAATATCTCTATAAACTAGCTACTTAATTATTACTTATAATTATTTATAATATCCCTTATAATAAAATCTCTTTTTAATACCTATAAATTCTCTAAGCTATTATAGCCTTTTTATTTTACTAAGAATTTCCGCTATTTTCTATTATACTAATATAAGATAATTCTCTTAACCTTAAACTTTTCTTTATTATTCTTAATATTATCTTATAGCAAGAATATATTTATATAGCTAGTGGGATCCCCTCTAAATAGTTTAAGGCTTATAATATTAAACACATTATAAAGTCTTAAGCTAGCTAGTAATTACAATTAATAGGCTAAGCTATAATTACTAACTACCTTCTTAATTTTATAGGGCCTTAGGTACTTAGCTATAAGCTTTTAGCTTAGTTATCTTAGGTTAATATTCTTAGTAAATAGTAAAATATAGTCCCTAACCTTAAACTCTATTAGTATTCTTTTATAATTATAATATTTCTTTTACTATGCTTATATATTATAAAGTAGCTACTTAATCTCTAAGTATCTTTATCTTAATTCTAAGACTCTATTTTCTACCTAGTTATTTACTAAGTTAGGCATTAGGATAGCCTAATATAGTTCCCTTAGGTTATACCCTTATAGTGCCTTCGCTAGCGTTAGGCTATAACTACTATGCTTGCTTATATTATAAGCAAACTATACTATTAGCAAATATTCTACCTAATTATCCTATTTAGTGTATATATAGGCTCTTAGATAATGCTTAAGAACCTAGTTTAATTACTCTATTTACCTATTTATTTAGGGGTAAAATATAGTGCTTAGTTATTGCTTTATTACAATAAGGTAGTAGAAAGTCCTCTAGAATCCACTAGTAAATATTAACCTATAGTCTATAATAATACCTTCTAGGGCGCTATAGTCTTTAAAAATATTCTTAAGGAACACTATAGTAAGGCTATTACTAGTTAGTTATGTAAATACTAGTATATAAATACTATACTTTAAGAATTAGTTTATAATAACTAAAATCATATTATATATAACTAAAACTTCTAATCCTTTATTAGTAGTAAGCCTATAATAAAGTCTATTAATAATTCTTAGAAAGGGTAATTAGGCACTAGTAATATAGCTAACTTGCTATAAGGTTTATGTAACCTTAGCTTTAAAACTTAATAATTAATATAAGACTAGATATATGCCTTAATATCTTTCTTTATTAATAGCTAGTAATATTAGCCTATAATATAATAGAGGGTCTTGCTAACCCCCTAATAACTTACTATAGGATTATTATAAGTTAATAGTAAAATTTCTTTCTATAATCCTAGCGAAATAAAAATATGATTTTTATATATTAGTAACTTAGAGGATCTTATAGTCTATATCTATAGCTCTCTAGCCTCTAGCTTAAAGGGACTAATTAACTATAGTCCTAACGCACTAGAGTCACTACTTATTAGTAATAACTTCCGCTACGTAATAAAGGCATCCCCTTACTATACTTCTAATAATAAGACTTAAATTAGGGCTTCTAATTTCGCTGCCTTACTCCTAATGTTAGAGTTAAACTTAGAAAAGGTTCTCTAAACCACTAAGATTCTTATTATAATACTGCTATAGCCTAGTGGCTCTCTAGTAGCGCTCTTAGATAAATTAACTAACTTAGTAAAGATTAATATAGTAAAGGTTTTCTTACTTACTATTACTTTTATAAATATAGTAAAGATTAATATAAAAGAGATTCTCCTACTTACTATTAGGTAATTTACCTTAATACTACTGTAAGCATATAGCTTTCTTAGTAGCGCTCTTAGACTTTTTAACTAGCGTAGTAAAGGTTAATATAGTAAAGGTTAACTTACCTGCTATTGCTTCTATAGGCCTAGTAAAGATTAATATAGAAGAGGTTCTTAAACTAGCTAGTAAGGTTTAATTGCTATAATTCTATAGCTCTATTACTATACGCTTAGGCCTTTTACCTAGCCTAGTAAAGATTAATATAGAAAAGGTTCTCTTACTTACTATTAGGGTTATTACTTTACTATTAAGGGGTAGTAAGTAATATAGGTACTTACTAAGTTACTATTACTTTTATACTACTCCTTAACTATAAACCTAATATACTATAGATATACCTAACTAGTAGTTAAGCTATTACTAATATAGCGCCCCTATAGCCTAATAGTAGTAAACTTAGTAAGGAAGGTTAGTAACTAAGACATAAAAGCCTTAGCCTTCCTTTCCTTACTAATATAGTCTAACCTTTATAATAAAGGATTAGTAAGATTTAGCTTCCTTACCTAGTGTTTAATAGTAAAGTTAAATAGGCATAGCTTATCTAATATAGTAACCTAGTAATTAGTTAGCTTAGGCTTTATTATAAGGTACTTATAGTTTAAGTAATCTATAATTATAGTAACTAGGTGCACTAAGTAAGTAAGGTAGTGTCTCTAAGTCTAAAAAGCCTTCTAAATTACTAGTAGCTCTATGTCTAGTGTTATATAGCGTAATTTAGTATCCTTTAACTTTCTTAATATAAACGCTATAGGGTGCTAGTAACCTAGCACTAATATTATAAGGATAGCTCTAATTGCGTATCTAGAGGCATTAGTCTTTACTTATAGTGGTAATATTAGGTTAAAGTAGACTAAAATTAAAGCCTTCTAAAATAGCTTTTATAGTTCCCTAAATACTACTAGCTTACTATTATTTAGCTTAAACTTTACTAGTTAGTTCCCTTATAGGTGGTTTATTAATAGGATAACTATTTTACTATATAACTTAATAAAACGCCTATAAAATCTAGTAAACCTAAGGAAAGATTAGATATTAAATATATAGATAGGTATTAGCTATATTATAATTACCTTTACCTTGCTTAGGTCTATTAAGATTCCTTTTAGTAAGATTATATAACTAAGGAATTTAACCTCCTTAATAGAGAATTAGCACTTATCTAAATTAATAAAAAGGTTAGCCTTCTAAAATCTCTTAAGGATCTTTTTAATATTACCCTTATGCTCTAAGATCTTATAGCTAAATATTAGGGTGTTATTAAGGTAATAATAAATAAGATTATTAAGGCCTTCTAAAGCTTTATTAATATACTCTTAGAAGGATACTAGCGTGTTAATAAGCCTAAATAGCATTATAAAATACTTAAAGTAACTATATTTACACTAGAAGGCTATTTTTCACTTATTACCCTTACGGATATATAGCTAATAGTATATATCTTTAAGGTCTAACTTTATAAAAATCTTTATACCCCCTAGTTAATCTAAGATTTCTAATATTAGGGGCAAAGGGGCCTTGTCTTTAACTATAATCTTATTAAGGCCCTTATAATCTACATATAGTTATAGCTTTCCTCCTTTTTTTAGTATAAAAAGAATTAGGGCGCTTACTAGGCTAACTAATCTTTAGATCTATCTATATTTCTATATAGTTACTAGGTACTTATAAAGTACCTATAACTCTTTCTTAGCTAGGTTATATATTAGACCCTATAGTAATGCTTTTCCTTCTTCTAATTTAATAGTATATATATAGCTACCTAAGCTAGGAAGGGTGCTAGCCTCTTTATTTAAAAATATATCTTTAAACTCCTTATAAGCTTCTAGAAGTTTTACTTTCTTAGGTTTATTAGCTAGTTTTATTATTACACTATTACTACTTCCTTCCTCTTTATTTACTATAGGTCTAATAGTAGCTATATCTAATTATATATATTACCTATAGGTTAAGTACTACTATAATAGATATATATTTTACTACTTTTAACTATCCTATAACCCTATTACTAATAAGATATTTCCTTTATTATAGGTATCTCTAAAGTCTATCTTTCTAAGATATTATTATAGGCTTATACTCTCTTACCTAATTAACTCCTAAAACTAATTTTTTGCTACTATTAGTAATATAGTAGCTAAGTTAGTATATCTTTATATAGCCTATACTATCCCTAACTAATACTATTTTCTTTAAAATCCCTTAATATAGCATAATATTACTTAATATACTCTTAAGCATATTATTATAAGGTTATACTTTTAACTAATTAAGGTTTATTAGTATATTAGGGTAAATTAAGGAATATATAGTGCTAGGGTTAAATAGCGTTAGCACTGCTACCTAGTAGTTATCTTAATATAACTTAATATCTATATAAATTTATAGGTCTAGAAGACTATTCTTATTAGGTTAAGTTATATTAAGAGCGTCTTCCTAGGGTTTTACTATACTAATTAGGGTCTTATTTATATTTAAGTAACTCCTAGCTTACTTAGTGCTAGCTTAGTGTGTCTTAGTAGTATAGGTAGTTTTTTAGTAAATACTATAGTCTAGCTTAGTATACCTAGTTAATAGATAGCCTAGTTTCCATACTTATAATAGACTAGTAAGCCCCTTACTCCTATATAGTTCCTTCCTATAGCTTTTTCTAGGGATACTAAGTAATTCCTTCTCTTCTATTAGTTACCTCCTTAGTTACCTCCTTAGTAGCCTTTATAAGGGATCCCTTTCTTTCCCTAGTTACTACTTTTACCTTCTTTCCTTAGCTAATAAGGTAGTTCTAACTTATAGGGTACTCTTAGCTAAATACTTACTTCTTTATAGTGCTATTTAGGCACTATATAAACTAAGTAATTCTTAGAGGTTTAGGCATAGGCTTAGGTAATTTACCTTTACCTTCCCCTAGACTTTAATAAAAGTCTAGAATAACTAATCCTTACCTTAATAAAGGGTTAGTAGTTTCCTATAGCTTCTAGGTAGTAACTATCTTTATCTATTTCTCTAGTTTTTAGCTATTAGATAAACTTACCTAAGTATAGCTCTAGTAATTATATAACTATCTATAGTAGTAAAGCGTATTTACTATTACTTTACCTTATTTACTAGGTAGCTACTAGTATATATAACTTTTATTATATTATTAGTAAATATATTTTAATCTATAGTAAAGGTTATATTTAAATCACTAAGAATATCTATAGGTTCTTATAGGTATCCCCCTTATATATAGAGCTTTTAGCTATATCTTTACTATACTATATTTATAAAGTCTAAGTAAGGGTAGTGCTTCCTAGGGAATAGGGGTAGTGTCTTAGGAAAGGTATTTATAGGTAGGAGTAAGGCCTTTATTAGTATTAACTAATTAGGGAGGGTATTTACTTCCTATAAATTTTTCTATAGCTATTTAAGTTTTTACCTCTTTTAAGTAATTTATAGCTATATCTTTACTTATATAAAGCTATAGTTTAATATAGCTTTCTTACTATTAATAATAAGCTCTAATATATAGGAATTCTCTAGTATAGTTAGATAAGAAAACTTATATTCTAGAAGCAAGTTTTAATCTATAGGTATACCTTTATATAGTATATTTACTCTAGAGTTATTAGTACCCCTTAAGTAAGTATTTATTCTTTATAGTGCTAATATTCTTACCTTACTAATAGCCTATTACCTTAATAGGAAAAAGAGATTAACTTATTAAGGCTTTTAGGCTAGAATAGATAGAATAGGGTAATAGTATAAATAAGTAGTAGCTAGATAGCTAAAGGTAGGTAGTAATACTTAAGGGTTTTAATCTCTAGCCTTCTATATTCTCTATATATAACCTTTGCCTAAATACCCCCTCTATGCTTATATAACTAGCTTATAGTAACCTTATAGCTAGGGCGCTATAAGTCCTAAGTGAGTCCTACTATATATAATACTATCGCCTTTATCGCCCGTGTCGCTCCGTAGCCTCCACAACCCTAACACAATAGCAAGTAAGTTAACCTTTGCTATATTAACCTCTACTATATTAGTTAAAAAGTCTAAGAGCGCTGCTAGGGAGCTATATGCTTACAGTGGCATTAAGGCAAACTACCTAATAGTAGGTAAGAGAACCTTTTCTATATTAATCTTTACTATATCTATAAAAGTAATAGTAAGTAAAAGAACCTTTACTATATTAATCTCTACTAGGTTAGTTAATTTATCTAAGAGCGTTACTAAAGAGCTACTAGGCTATAGTAGTGTTATAATAAGAATCTTAGTGGTTTAGAAAACCTCTTCTAAGTTTAACTCTAATATTAGGAGTAAGGCAGTGGAATTAGAAGCCCTAATTTAAGTCTTATTATTAGAAGCGTAGTAAGGGGATGCCTTTATTATATAGTAAAAGTTATTACTAATAAGTAGTAACTCTAGTGTGTTAGGACTATAGTTAATTAGTCTCTCTAAGCTAGAGGCTAGAGAGCTATAGATATAGACTATAAGATTCTCTAAGTTACTAATATATAAAAATTATGTTTTTATCCTACTAGGATTACAAAAAGAAATTTTACTATTAACTTATAATAACCCTATAGTAAGCTATTAGGGGGTTAGCAAGACTCTCTATTATATTATAGGCTAGTATTACTAGCTATTAATAAAGAAAGATATTAAGGTATATATCTAGTCTTATATTAATTATTAAGTTTTAAAGCTAAGGTTATATAAACCTTATAGTAAGTTAGCTATATTACTAGTGCCTAATTACCCCTTCTAAGAATTATTAATAGACTTTATTATAGGCTTATTACTAGTAAAGGATTAGAAGTTTTAGTTATATAACACGATTTTAGTTATTATAGACTAATTCTTAAAGTATAGTATTTATATACTAGTGTTTACACGCCTAACTAGCAATAGCCTTACTATAGTATTCCTTAAGAATATTTTTAAAGACTATAGTGCCCTAGAAGGTATTATTATAAACTATAGGTTAATATTTACTAGTGGATTTTAGAGAACCTTTTGCTACCTTATTGCAATAAAGTAGTAACTAAGCACTATATTTTATCCCTAAATAAATAGGTAAATAAAGCAATTAAACTAGGTTTTTAAGCATTATCTAAGAGCCTATGCGTGTGCTAAATAGGATAACTAGGTAGAATATTTGCTAATAGCATAGTTTACCTATAATATAAGCAAGTATAGTAATTATAGCCTAACGCTAGTAAAGGCGCTATAAGGGTATAACCTAAGGGGACTATATTAGGCTATCCTAATACCTAGCTTAGTAAATAACTAGGTAGAAAATAAAGTCTTAGAATTAAGATAAAGATACTTAGAGATTAAGTAACTACTCTATAATATATAAGTATAGTAAAAGAAGTATTATAATTATAAGAGAATGCTAATAGAGTTTAAGGTTAGGGACTATGTTTTGCTATTTACTAAGAATATTAACCTAAGATAACTAAGCTAAAAGCTTATAGCTAAGTACCTAGGTCCCTATAAAATTAAGAAGGTAGTTAGAAATTATAGCTTAGCCTATTAATTACAATTACTAGCTAGCTTAAGGCTTTATAATATGTTTAATATTATAAGCCTTAAACTATTTAAAGGGGATTCTACTAGCTATATAAATGCGTTCTTACTATAAGATAATATTAAAGGAAATAAAGAAGAGTTTAAGGTTAAGAGAATTATCTTATATTAGTATAATAGAAAATAGCGGAAATTCTTAGTAAAATAGAAAGGCTATAATAGCTTAGAGAATTTATAAGTATTAAAAAGAGATTTTGTTATAAGGGATATTATAAATAATTATAAGTAGTAATTAAGTAGCTAGTTTATAAAGATATTATTACTTTAGTAATTTAATATATAAAATTTTATAATATAAAAAAGTTATATTCTCTTAAAGCAAACTACTATATAGCTACTAAGTACCTATTACTCTATTATTATATCCGCCCCTATATTTTCCTCTATAGTAGCTATAGAAGCTTTATTATTAGAGAACCCCTCTTTATCCCTATAAATAAAGGAATAGAGCTCTTTAGGGAGCTTAGAGAGGCTAATATATATAAGGAGCTATAAAGCATATACTATAAACTAGCTATAAGTTAGTAAAGTAAATACTATACTAGAGATAATAGGACTTACTATAAGGGTATTTTAAGCTATAAAGCGTAAGCTATTAGTAATATTAATTTAGACCTTAAGGTTAGTAGTATTAAATAGCTATAACATTACTGCTTACTTATTAGTATTTATCTTATAAGTAGCCTTTATAGTTAGATAGGCCTAATAAACTCTCCTATAGTAATTAGCATTCTTTATAGTAAGAAGAGTATTATATAATTTATATTTTACACACACTAAAGCCTAGTAATAAGTTAGCTCTAACTAAGTTACTAGAATTAATAATCTTACTAGGGATAAATAGTAATAGGTACTATTAGGAACCTTCTTTATAACTTTAAAGAACTTATAATAGAGTATTATAATTCTTATAGGATACTAATAATAGGTTAGCTAGCTAAGAGTAGTAGCCTTAAAGAGGCACTTATACTAGTATATATTTTATTATTTTTTATATAATAAGCATACTTTAAGGAATTACCTATCCTAAGTTAGTATTATAAGAGTAAGAGGGGAGTAGCTTAGTTATACTAGGGGAATAATAATACTTATTAGGAATTAGCTTCTTATCTATAATATACTAAGGTTTAGCTTTGTTATCTTTAGGGGTAATTTACTAGATTACTACCTACTAACTATAGTAAAGGTAAGGAATTTTAATTATACTACTTAGTAAGTTAGTAGCTATAACACTATAAATAAGAGGTAAACTTATATAAATATTTTTAAAGCGCATAAAGCCCTCTTATAAGGGGATTTTTCTAGGGTAAGCGCTAAGGGTCCTAGAGTTATTAGGTAGATAAAAGATATTATAACCTATCTATAAGTTAGTAGTAAGTAAGTAAGAAGTAAAGCAATAAGATACTAACTATAATACTAACTATAAGAAGCAAAGAGATAATAAGATAATAAGGAGGAAGACTCTAGATAATATTAGTAACTACTAGGTAGTAGTAGTAAGAATGCTACTATAGGGCTAGTAAGGCTAACTTATAAATTTAATATTAAAAAGTAAGAGGGATAAGGAGAAAAGGAAGAGAATAAGGAGGGGAAATTTAGTCTTTTTATATTAACTATAGACCCCTTAAGTAATCTATATAAGTAGCAAAAGTAAGCTATAGGTTAAAAAGCTAGCGTTATAGCTATTAATAGCTAAAGTTATAGCTAACTACGCATACCTAGTAAGCTTGCAGTAACTTTACTAAAACTTATAATTAAATATACCCTAATATATAGTGTCTAATACCCTATCCTTTTTAGCTAATAAGGAAATATAACATAGAGTATTTACTTTTATAAGGCTAGTAGGAATAAGGATATAAGTATTTATAAAGTAACTCTATAGCTATAACTACACTATAACTAGGAGCTTATAGGTAAGGTAAGGAATAATAGCTAGACCTATTATTAATAAGGCTATTATCTCCCTATGTCTTACGTTAGGATGCATAAGGTAAGAATTATATAGGAAGTTTAAAATAGTAAGCTTATACTAACTAGGTAGTAAGTATAATTAAGGGTAATTATAAAGTAAAGGGGGTATTATATTAGGGTTATAAAGGCTATAGAGTAATATAGGTAATAGAGGTAATAGTATTATATATAGTAGGACCCACTTAGGTCTTATAGCGCCCTAGCTATAAGGTTACTATAAGCTAGTTATATAAGCGCAAAGGGGGTATTTAGGCAAAGGTTACACATAGAGAATGTAGGAGGCTAGAGATTAAAACCCTTAAGCATTACCACCTAGCTTTAGCTATCTAGCTGCTACTTATCTATACCATCACCCTATTCTATTTATATCTGGCCTAGAAGCCTTAACACTTATTAAGTCCCCTATAATTTACATATAGCTAGAGTGTCCTATCCTTCTTTAGCATAAATAGGATAGGCATGCCTATAGGGCTCTTAGAGGGTCTTATCTAGCCTTTCTATAGGTTTTTGTTAATATATTTATAGAGCTCCTTTAGCTTACCCTAGGAGAGGGGGTAAATTAGCCTATACAGAGGCGTAGCCCCTAGTATTAGGTTAATTACATGGTTAGTTATTTTTCTAGAGAGTAAGCTCCCTGCCTTATCTAATATAAACATATCTTTAAACTTATATAGTTCCTTAGGGATATTTTTAATAGTTTTATATACTTTTGCTTTCTCTTTATCTTTAAGGGTAATAAACTTATCTTCTATAACCCTTATAATAGCGTATATAATAGTCTTATTATATATTACCCTTACAAACTTATAGGGAGTTATAAGTAAAAAAGCTATTTTCTATTTCTTAAACCACTACTCTCTAGAGTATAAATAAAGATATATATGCTCTTCTATAAGTGTATATATTCTAATTAATATAGGGCTTCCCCTAGGTCTTAGGTCCCTATCTATAGCTATATATAGTAGCTTAAGGTCCTTTTCTTCTCCTCTAGAGTCTTTAATAGTAATAAGTACCTTATAGACACTATATTAAGGGACTATAAGCGCCCTTACTGCCTTAATAATAGGCATTATAGCCTTAGCCTAATTAAGCTTATAGGTCTAGGTAAACTTAGCGCTAATAATATTAATCTTAGCGTAACTATTAAGATTTACTACTATTTTAATGTCTTTATACCTATAAATAGTAACTAGTGTATAGAATTAATACCCTATTAGTACCTTAGTATTAGAGGTAGAGGTAAGGGCATTTACTTTTGCCTTAGGAAGTTTTCCTAGCCTCTTTAGTATTCTTTCTTTAGCTTATTATATTTATTTATAAGGTACTCTATACTATTATAATTAAAATATTACCTTTTATACCTAGGTTTACTATTATTTAGGTAAGTAGCTAGTGTCTTTTCCTAGTCTTTATTTCTCTAATCTTTATAAGGTCTATAGCCTTATAGGGAGTTATATCTTTAGTGCTAGGGAGCCTTATATAGCCCTTTATTTTCTAAGTACTTAGGCCTTTGCTTACTCTTTAGTATTACCTCCTAAAATCGCTAGGTAAGTTATATAACCTCTTCTTAAGTCTTTCTAGTAATAGAGGTATATAGGTTAATATAGTCCTATAATTTAGGGAGTAGTTTTATAAAGAATATAAGAGTATATAACCTTTTAGTAGCTTTTTCTAGGTGTTTCTTAAGTAAATCTAGGAAGATACTAAATTTAATAGGACTCTAGCCTTTGCATTGTTTTATGTTTTCTAGCTACGTAGCTATTTAAGTGTTATAGTTAGTAGTATCTTAGAGTAGTGTAAGTGTCTAGGTCTTAAATTTATCCTAGTTATCTTTAAGGTTATCCTAGCTATTAGCCTATTATTCCTTAAGGTATTAGTCCTATCTTACCTTATAGTTACTATGTATATAGTTAAGTGTAAATAGGATCTTTTAGTAGTTATGCTAATACTTTTGCTTTGCCCTATTAAAGGCATAGTTTAGGTTATTAATCTAGATCTTATGCTTCTATAGGTTTATAAGGTATTAGAGGTTAGTAATATTCTAGACTTTTACCTCTTAGCTACTATAGCTTAAGGAGGTGCTAGCTCTTTACTACCTTTTTATCTTATCTTCCCCTATATTTAGTTATAGTAAGCTAATAAGCTCTTATTCCCTTTCCTATCGCTTCTAGAGTTTCTTAAGCTAAGTAATTCGCTTATTTATTACTATAGTTTTAGCCCTAAGGTTAGAGGGTATTAGTTTAGTTCTAGTCTTAGTAAAATATAGTGTGTTATTAGGTGTAATGCTACCCTTATTTAATTATATCTAGTTATTATCTAACATTACTCTAGTGGATTAGGTAGTTCTCCCCCCTATATTACTCTTAGGTAGCTAGTAGGAGAAGCTTTAGAATTATAAGAATAATAGTAGCTAGGTAAGAGGTATAGGGGCTTTTATATATTAACTAAAGCTTGCTAGGTCTAAGTGTGTTATATATGCGAGCTAGGAGCTTATAGCTAGTGGCTTGCTAGTGTTACGTGGACCTAGCCCTAGGGCCTAACCCGCCGCGTGGTGCGCGTTAGCGTTCTGGGTGTTGTTGTTGTGAGTGGGGCCTCACACTCTTTTTCCTCCTTCTCAGAGAACTCCTTGTCTAATAGCCCTAGCGTGTTATCAGTCTACATGCCTACACATGCAAATTAAGGGCTCTTTTCTATTATTATAAGCAAGCAGGGATTATACGTAAAGGTCTCTATCTAAAGCTTCTCTCTGTGATACTTATAATACGTTACCTACTAGTGCATTCTAGCCTCCGCAATGCTATAGAGAGGCTTAATAACCCTTATAATTATTCCTTTAGGGTATTAGTTATAGATCTAAACTAGAAGTCTAGCTAGGATAACTCTATTTAATAGCATTCTTAATTAAATATAGGCTTATGTAATATTGCAAATCCATAGGATAAAGTCTTTCTTTATTAGTAAGGGAGTGATTGTAAGGATAAGGCATTAACTAGCCTATTAGATTATTAGGGCTTATGTTAAGATATCTTATTTTGCCTTATTACTAAAGCCTTAGACTATAAGCTATGATTTCTTATATAGCTAGCTTATCTTCCCTTTAACCTTATTAATAATATAGGAGTTAAAGATCCTTATATTACTATACTCCCTTTTATTAAAGACTATAAATTTAAACACGCCTTAGTTAATTAAGGCATTAATTTTAGCCTTAGTAAAGAGCTTAAAGGGCTCTCCTAGGGTTATAATTACGCCTTCCTTGCGTAGTCTAATTATAAGGGTAAGGTTAGCTTCCTCCTTAGCTAAGATAAACATATTAGTCTTATTAATAATTACTAGAGGGTTCTTATATAGTTTGCCTAGCTATCTCTTTAGGGGGACCTCTAGGGGTCTAGCCACTAGCCCTTCTTAGGCCTCTCTCTCTTCTTTAGCTAGCTAAGGTAGGAGGGCCTTTGCGTTTAGGTTCTCCTAGTAAGGCCTAATAGAGGTTAACTAAAAGGCCTTTAGGCCTCTTAGAAGGTTAAGCATATAGGTCTCTTTATTAATTAAAAGGAAGTTATATAGGCCTTACTAACTATTACCTTTTTACTATACTTATACTAGTAATCTAAGTAGTAAGCTAAGGGTTAATACTATATCTAGGCTATTCCTTATTATAAGGGCTTTATTAATCTTCTAGATAGTATAGAGGTATTTAACTTCTTTTATTACCTTTTATATAGCAATCACACACTATAATATCTTTAGTAAAGGAGGGGATTTGCTTATTATATGTAAATATACCCTAAAGATAAGAAGGGTTAGAATAAGGCTATTTAGTCCTGCTATGTTATTAAGAGCTTTTATAGCTATCTATAGGGCTATAGGCTTAGGGGTTATTAGGCATTCTTATTATATAATATTATAGGCTCTATAGAGTGGCCTATAATATCTCTTAACCTTTCTAATACTATAATATGCTTTAATTAAGACCTCCTTAATAGAAATTAACATTAATACTATAAATTAATAGAATTCTTTGCCACGAAAGTTAGTGCTAGTATTAGTAATAACCTAATCTAGGGGTCTAAGGTATGCATTAATCTAGCATACTCTTAGAGCTTCCTATGTTATTTTAGCTAAGATATCCTTAAGGAATCTTACTATATTAAAAGCTATAGCTATATTTATAGCATAAAGCGTGGGTTAATTTCTATTAAGATATATAATATTCACTATTACTTTAAAGTTAAAGGTATAATTATCCTTAAGGGTAAACTTAAAGCAATAGGGGCTATTAGCGTTTATTTAACACTAGTGGCATACCTTTATTATCTCTTTAATAGCCTTAATATTAATCTTATACCCTAAATTATATAATAGGTTATAAAGCCTTTAGACTAATAGGTAGCTAAATTAATAATGTAATTATTATAGTTTTACCTCTATTAGGTGGTTACTTATAATTAACGCCTTATTTTATAGTAATAGCATTTATATATACCCCTATTTATATGCTAGGGGGACCTTAATATTACCTTACTAAAGGATATTCTTAGTAGTAATAAAGTTAATCTTTAATATAGCTATATTCTTAAGGTATAGCAAGAAGGGAGTGTTTATAGGTATTATATAGAAGGTAATATTACTAAAGGGGGTAGGGATATTAACTATTCTAAGGGAGGTAATTTCTATGCTGCCTCTAAACCTAATTATTACCTTACTTACTCTTACCTTATTAAGTTAAATTTAAGGTATCTTACCTTATAGCGTAAGGAATTATAAGTAACCTACTATTAAGTACTTAGCTACTTTAGTGTTAGGCATAATACCTTAGAAAACCTTAGCTAAGTAATAGTCTTTAAGCATAAATATATATAAAGCCTTATTAGAAGCTTTATTACTAAAGAGGCTTTTCTTACTTAGCCTATACTATATTGCTTAGTTAGTAAGGATTTTAACTATTTTCTTGCTATTAAGCATTACTCCTTATATAAAGAAGCTTATAGGCACTAGGCTATCTTTCCTACTAGTTTTATTATTAAACCCTATGCTTACTATATATTAGGTAATATTATTATCTTTAGAAGGCTAGGAGGAAGGGTCTTAACTAGGGGTTCCTTTATACTAGGTAAGGAATAACTTATATAAAGCTTTAGGGGATAGGGAAAAGTTAACTAAGTAGTAGCTTTTATAATATTAGTATGCTTTCTTTTACTTCTCTTTAGGATGCTTTATTAACTAGTATCCTTCCTTACTATATATATAGTATTTCTTTAAGTAAGGAGCTCCCTTAGTACCTTTATACCTCTAGGGAGGGTATTATAACTCTTTGCCCTTACTATTATACCTTCTATTAGTCTAGAACTACTCTTAGGGTTTAGCGTTAGTAAGAAATTAGCTTTAATCACTAGATTCTTTTATAATTAGGTAGATAGTTATCTAAACTTACTTATAGAATTATTAAAGACTATTAGGGGGGTTAGTAAGGTAGCTCCTATACTTAGGGATTTTATTATAGGTAGTTATAATTTAATTTTAAAGGGCTTGCTTTAATTAACCTATATTAGGGATAGCTCTTTATAATATATAAAGCCTCTCTATAATCTTATTAAAGCATTTTACTTTTAACTTATTAGGGTTATTATAGATTATCTTCTAGAGGGATGCGTTATACTACTTAAGGAGGTATTTTTACCTTATATTCTCTATCTTAAATCTTTACTTTATCTTAGCTACTAAGGTTATAAGGTTCTAGGGATTCCCTAGCTATAAGAGGTAGTCTAAGTAATACCTAAAGGCTTTCCCTTTTAGTATTACTTTTAATATATAACCTAATTACTCTTATTTAATATCTAAAAGCTTACACTTCCTCCTAAATACTAGGAGCTTTAATTTAAAGATATTATAGTCCTTAGCGCTATATTGCTTTTCTAGCATAGATATCTTTATAAGATCTATAATTTACTTTACTATAGGTTATAAGGGGGTAAGTGTGTTATTAATAGGCATTATCCTTTCTTAAGGAGGGGGAAACTAGTGCTATTAAGCTAGTCCTAGCTCTTAAGGCAAGGGAGGGGGCTATAGAAAAGGTAATTACTACTAAATTACTAGTGTAATAGCTAGGGAAGGTTAATATAAGGCTTAATAAAGAGGGAAGGTAGTCCTTATAGTTTAGGGTTACTAGAAGCTACCTTTATTAAAAAGGTTATTAAGGAAGTCTTTACTTACTATAATTTTCCTTTAAAAGTCTATATATTTCTTATAGGTATTATTTACTTTTTCTTATAACTAGAAGTAAAATTCCTCTTACTTAAGGACTTCTTAAAGGTTTATAATAATAGTTATAGTCTAGTTAATTATTATATACACCCTATTAGTTATAAGGTAGTTATAAAGGTGCTTTACTACTAAGGCTAGTGCTCTTTAAAGTATTTAGGGTATTTACTTATAAAAGTCTTTAATAAACTCTATAAAGAGGGTTTTTCTAGTTACCTTTCTTACTTTATAATCCTTTACTTTAGTAAGGATATAGGCTATAAGGGTCTCTAGCGTGTTATCCTTATTAATATTAAATCCTTTAATCTTATAGAGTAATTCCTTTATAATATAATAGTATAAGGTCTAAGGGATATAAAGGAAGGGAATTATACTAGGTTTTCTCTTTAGTTACCCTTTATAAGCTTCTAAGAAGGTATCTCCTACTTATAAGCTATTATAACTTACTAGGACTTATATTTACTCTTTCTTATTAACTATTATAACTTATAGGCTTTAGAGAAGATAAAATAAGAAAGAGGGATAATAATTTTTAGGGAAGGAGATATATAAAGGATTATAAGCTTAGTAATTAGCTTTATTATATAATAAAACGCACTAAGAAAAAGAATAATAGGATAGGATAAGCTACTAGAGTTAAACTTTTCTTTAAGGTTTAGGCTTCTATCTATTATATTAAGAAGAATAATAGGATAGGTAAGCTACTAGAGTTAAACTCTTCTTTAAAATAATAGGCTTTTTCCTTAGCACTCTTAGGGATTTTATAGTAATATATATATTACTTTTGTAAGAATCTCTTCTATAAAGACCTTACTAATCTATAGTTAGTATAATCTATAAGAGAGTGGTTAGCACTTGTAAGTTAGATTATAGTTATTATAATTTGTAAGAGAGTGGTTAGCACTTATAAATTAAAAGTGGTTACCTAGGGGTAAACCACTAATTAGTGTTAGTTCTATAGGGGTTAATAGCGCGTACGTAAAGCCTTAAGAATAGTATTATTATTAATAATCTATTCTAGGCTTATTATTCTATATAATCTATAAAGAGAAAAGGGAAGCAAAAGAGAGGGCTTTCGCGAGGGATAATAGCTGCCCGTTGTGGGTCACGTGACCCTACGTAACGCTAGCCCTGCCCTATTACAGGGCCTGCTTGCGGGGCGGAAGTGGGGCCCACGCGCGGGCGCGCGGGCTAACCCTCTTCCGGTCGCAATTGCGGCTGCCTAAGCGCGATTGATATCGTGTTTGTTCCAACAATAAGGGCTAGTAAATTTTAGTACTAGTAACCTATATAGAAATAGATATACTCTTGAGGAACGAATAACTGGGGCATGTAGATTTGTAAAATGTTTCAGGGGGGGGGGCATTGTACACAGGCGTTACCAGAGCAAGGAGCGCAGAAGATCCGGTGGCATTCGTTCAGTCTACGTGTCGTCAAGACTTTCTTTTCTCCCCTCTTCTTTTATTTTTACTTTTGCTGACGAACAGAATGATCAAGGAGCTATGCCGTGCCGGTGGCTCCAACAACGTACGTCTTCGCGGTTGCGGTACGGAGTATGTACTCCGTTGTTGCACGGCGGGTTAACATTAATGCGCATACCATTATGGAATGGGCTGCGCCCCTTTTCCACAGGCGCACCGGTTTTTCCCCTCTTCAGTCAATCATACGATTCACCGAATATCATCAATACCTGTATCACCCCTTTACGTGCTAGATCCGTACTCTCATGTACACTCCTCTCCACCAAAAACACGACCGGGATCAGAAATGACAGCTTCGACGGTGACACGCTACTAATGCAGTGGCACAGCCGGACAGTCCCCCATCCGCCTCAAAAAGCATGGAGCTTATTTATTATTAGCCTCTGCATCTCGACACCACTATTCTCAGCCTCAGAAGTACTCCGTATTCCCAGGATCTATGCGAGATTTCGAGCAGCATAAAACGGGCCCTTCACATCTACAAAACACCAGAATCTCAGCCTCGTCGCCGCCACCCGCAGGGATCAAACCATTCGGGGGTAGCTGGCGCAAGATTGATGAATGTTCGGATGAGCCTACAATCGAATACAGTTCCAAATTCGTCTCCTTCAAATTCGCCTCCCTCCTGATAATATTAGTATTAGTGCGTCTCCGTCTAGGCGTCTAACCGGTTTGCAACATGCCACATCTGGGTTGTCCCCCCCGCGCGGTATGCTCTCCCACCATGGCCATGGCAAGCTCTCCACTCGCCAGGCCCGTCCATGGTGGTCCGTACTCCGTAGTTCTCATCAGGCTTGTTGGCCCGTCCGAGGGAGTCCGTCCGCTGGTGACCCGCCTAGGGCGTAGCTCGTCGTCAGGTCGGCGGCCATGCGCAGGTGGGAGGGTCTAGGCCGCCGATATGAACGGGTTGTGCATCTCGTGATATGGTATTGACTGTCGGCGGCGAAATTTTTCTATTAATGATGAAGATCACCTCATGGGTTTTCTTTTCTGCGTTGCAACCATTTTTCACTCGCTGATTTGTCTCTTCTTGCCTTTTGCTGTGCCTCGGGGCAGCATCGTCGCCATGATGAAGGCATCGCCACTGACCCCTTTGTTGTCATTGTTCTTCGTATCCTTAATAGCTCCAAGCAACGCAGCATCCGTCGAGAAACGTGATCTCGTCCCACCAAACGATATTGAGCTTGGCAATGGATGGGAATATCAAGGTTGTTACGTGTAAGTGAAGCCATGGGCTTATGCGACTTTCTTTTTGTCCAAACTCTAGATGAAACACACAGCATGCTCACAGGCACGAATAGCGATATCGGTCGGACGATCAATGCGGCCGATACGGCTGATGCACGAATGACGACACAGAAGTGTACACAATTTTGCTTCACAAAGGGATTCCCATATGCCGGGACTGAATACACGAGCGAGTGTTATTGCGGAAGCCAGTTGGCAACTGGCGGAGTCAAGGCTCCGGCCACAGACTGCTCCATGGCCTGTGGTGGAAATGCAACTCAGCCTTGCGGTGGTGGCAGCAGACTTACCTTGTGGAGGACGAGCAAGATCACTGCTCCTTCGGTTAATCCTGGGGTGGACGGCTGGGTGTCAATGGGATGTTATTCGTAAGTTATGAGGCGTTGGCATTCTTTTCTGGGAGAAAAAGAAAAAAAAAAAACCATGCGTTGATCTCCCCGATAAATCATTCGACCGTCATCACTAACACGAGACAACTCAAACAGCGAGGGAACAGCAGGGCGTGCCTTGACGCAGCAGGTTGTGGGCGCCGTCCCTGGTGCTGAAATGACGGTGGCCAAATGCGCGGCAGCATGCAAGTCGTCGGATGCTGGAAATGTTCTGGCTGGAGTGGAATACGGAGGCGAATGCTGTGAGTTTTGACGAGGGACCCCAGAGAAATCATCGGTTTCAGGAGCGCGGGCGAACGAACATGCGTAGAAGTTTCTAACCCATCGCGCGTGCCCGTGTACCTGGCCATACATATAGACTGCGGCAAGACGTTGTCCAACGGAGCCAAGAAAGCACCCGACAACAGCGGGTGCAACATGGTCTGTAATGGCAACAGCACGGAATATTGCGGCGGCCCAGGCGCCTTGAACGTCTACAACTACGGCGGGCAGTTGTTGCCCACCAGGTACGTTTTTTGTGACCCGCTGCAACCTGCCAAAAACTGTTGCCCGCATCATGAAATAAAGTGGAAAGCTGATGGCGGATCATGACAATCATGACAATCATGACCCACCTCCAGCACGGCATCGGCAGGATCGGACCCAATGACGAGGTCATCATCTGCCTGCCCCGTCCAGCCAACAGCCGTTGGGGGATTTTCCTGGTACGGCTGCTACACCGAGGCGACGGACAAGCGGGCTCTCGCCAGCAAGGCGTTTGCTGCTGACAGCATGAGCTTGGCGGCATGCGCGCAGTTCTGTGCAGGTTCCACGTATTTCGGCGTCGAGTATTCGCGCGAGTGCTACTGCGGAGATGAGTTGAATACGGGCTCGATCAAGGCGCCCGCGGCTGACTGCAGCATGGCGTGCGCTGGGTCGAGCTGTGACCTTTGTGGGGCCGGCAGCCGCCTCTCCGTCTATACCCACACCCCGGGGGGTGGGGGTGGGGGCGATGCCGCATCTTCAACCTCGACTGCTTCTTCTGCTTCTTCTGCTTCCTCTGCTTCCGCTGCCGCTTCCTCTACGGGGGTCCCCGACGTCATGGGGCTGCCAGCCGGCTGGTCCAGTTATGGCTGCTGGGTTGATGGCGTTTCTGGCCGTATTCTTAACCAGCAGCTCCCCGATGACCCTGGCTTGACCCTCGAGTCTTGTGCAAAGGCCTGCAGTGATGCCAAGTACACCATTGCCGGTGCCGAATACTCAACTCAGTGCTTCTGCGGCAACTTGATCGTCAACGGTGGTGTCAAGGCCCAGTCTGGCACCGAGTGCAATACTGCCTGCGGCGGAAACCCTCGAGTAAACTGCGGTGGAGGAGGCCGAATGACAGTCATGTCTCTCGGCGAACCTCGAGTCGCGGCGCCTCCGGCTGTCATTCCCACTGTTGGAAGTTGGCAATATGAGGGCTGCTACCAGGACAATGTCAAGCAGCAAAGAACCTTCTTCTGGCAAAACTTCATGGAGAAGGACATGACTCCCAAGAAGTGCCTCGACCTCTGCGCCTCTTTTGGATACCACGCCGCTGGCCTGGAATATGGCAAAGAGTGTTACTGTGGTGATCCTGCCAACATCCAGGCTCGAGCTTCTCAAAAGGTTGACGACAAGCAATGCAACGTTCCTTGCAGTGGAAACCCCTCCGCCCTCTGTGGTGGCGGCAATCTTTTGACCACGTACTTTTGGAAGGGTGACCCCTTCTATACCTGGAATTTTCCAGCTCCTGGTTCTCCAGATGCTGGTTCGTATGAGTTTCTCATCGGAGGTGTCTGTGTTCCGCTCATGACTTCGCAGGCCATCACCGGCAAGGTGACTTTCCTCGAGAAATGGGGCACCGGACCACCCAATTCCACTGGCGCTTATGAATTGGATCTCTCCTTGGTGGACGACTTCAAATCAGCATGGCGAACAATGCATGTCAAGACTGACATTTTCTGTGCCGGTGGTCTTACTCTTCCCGATAAAGCCGGTCGACAGATCAACGTCGGTGGTTGGTCTGGCTCCTCTCTGTACGGCGTTCGGCTGTATACCCCCGACGGATCTGCTGGAAAGCCCGGCAAGAACGATTGGGAAGAAAACGCGGCCGTACTCAAGCTGCAGCAGGGTCGATGGTACCCTACCGCCATGAACATGGCCAATGGATCCATTCTCGTCATTGGTGGTGAAATTGGATCGAACGACAAGCCGGTGCCGACTCTCGAAATACTTCCCCCGACGGGCACGAAACCTCTTTACATGGAATGGCTGGAGCGAACTGATCCCAACAACCTGTACCCCTTTACCTGCGTTCTGCCCTCCGGGGGCATCTTCGTCGCCTACTACAACGAAGCCCGAATTCTGGATGAGAACAATTTCGGTACCAAAAAGACACTTCCCAACATCCCTGGCGCTGTCAACGACCCAATGGGCGGCCGCACGTATCCTCTCGAAGGCACTGCCGTTCTCCTACCCCAGCATGCCCCTTATACTGATCCGCTCGGAGTTCTGATTTGCGGCGGCTCGACCACTGGTGTTGCCAACGCCCTGGACAACTGTGTCAGCATCTACCCTGACTCTGAGAATCCCAAATGGGCGCTTGAGCGTATGCCGTCCCAGCGTGTCATGACGTGCATGGCTCCTCTTCCAGATGGCACCTACCTGATCCTCAACGGCGCTCAGCACGGTGTTGCTGGCTTCGGCTTGGCCAAAGACCCCAACCTGAATGCTCTGTTGTACGACCCAAGAAAGCCGCTTGGATCGCGCATCACCGTCATGGCCAACACGACCGTTGCTCGTCTCTATCATTCCGAGGCCATCACACTTCTGGACGGCCGCGTTCTTGTCTCTGGATCCGATCCCCAAGACGGCGTCAACCCGGAGGAGTATCGTGTGGAGACATTTACTCCCCCCTATCTGAAGAGAGGCAAGCCACGGCCGACGTTCACAGTCACCAACAAGGACTGGAATTACGGCCAGCAAGTCAACTTTAACCTGGGCTCGGCTGCCAAGAATGGGGCCATCTCTGCATCTCTGCTAGGATCTGTTTCGAGTACGCATGGAAACTCGATGGGTGCTCGTACTTTGTTCCCCGCCGTCTCCTGCTCAGGAACGTCTTGCACAGTCAAAACTCCCCCCGGAAAATACATTGCTCCCCCAGGCTGGTACCAGTTCTTTGTCCTCGATGGTGGTATCCCAGCCGTCGGGATCTTTGTTCGCATTGGCGGAGACCCTGCAAGGCTGGGCGAGTGGCCGAAGGGTGATGGGTTCAACCCCCCCGGCGTTTGAGTAGTTTCGTTGGGGGGGGGGGGGGGTTCTCTTGACCTGCAAGAAGAGGATGTTGCAATTTATGGAGGGAGAAGATACGGATCAGACACGATTACGACTTGCATGACCCTCACATATGATATGTCGGGAAAAAATTTCATTTTTTTTGGTGATATTTTCTTTTTGTGAAGGTGACAACACACCTGACGCGATATATTTGAAAATGGTCTTGAGAATGAGGTCATGGCAGATTGATCGACCGACCATCCATGACATTCACAAGCCTTCTCTTCTTGTTGTTACAATTTTTTTCTTCCCTACAAATGATTCATAATGATGCATGGCCTCTATATGACACTTGACTTGCTCTATTCTCGACCATGGTTCCTCCACTCAGTGACAAACTACGTAGCTGTCTGCGCAGATCCGATGCACAACACCCCTCACGAGACTGCAACTCGTCTATTTCTCAGTCGTGACACATGTTCATAGCCTACGCAGGAAGAACGAAGACTGCTCTCAGTGGGCGTAAAGCCCCTTTGTCACGCAGCAAGCTGCTAGGCCAAATGGTGAAAGACGGAGTGCGCACCCCTAACCTAATGTAGCTGCGACCACATGAGCGTATATGCTCAACACCCTTGAATTACGGGATATGAGAATAACTATGCCCCGGATCCCCGGATTCCCGGATATGACGCCCAGCCCGCCCGATAATACGGGGACGGGACCCTGTTGAGAGCCACGTGACGTGAGCTCTGCCGAGAGAAAAAAAACCAGCACCCAGCAGGCAAGCAGGCAAGCAGGCAAGGCAAGGCAAGCGGACAATCAACAGTCATCGCAGAATACCGCGATCCGTTTCCTATTGCATCGCCAAGTCGACGGCTCGACAGACTCATACAATGGCAGCTTTTATCAAGGCGGCAAATGCAAAGATCAGGTCCAACCCTGTGTTGGACTATGTTTGCTCGACACGTACGTACATTTCGCACCCAAGACTTTTTATTTAGGGACAGCCGCTCTAGGGGGCTGCACGACCCCCTGGGGCAAAGCGAGCGATAGGTTTTCTCAACGGCAATTTTACGTCGGTGAACCAAGGGACGCCGTTGGGAGGAATTGAATCCATCGCTTGGACTGCGTCGCCTTTGCGCTTTCACCTTGGTGTCAGGAGCTTCGCTTCGGCGTTTGCACTTCAACAGCTTGCGGCCGGACATCGGAGCTGGCGAGGGGGGGGGGGAGGGGGGGCAGGAAACCCCATTCTTCTTCTCAAGAAGTACAACTAGCTGACGAGGATAAATCTATGGCAGATTTCTGGGGACCCGTATCCAACTTTGGCATTCCCGTCGCCGCGGTCCTCGACACACAAAAGAGTCCTGATCTGTGAGTCTGGGTTGAAGCTGGATCGCTTTCGCGACGAAAAAAAAAAAAATCCCTTTTCTAGACGTGAGCGTCCCCGATTGGTCTTGCTGACTTGTCTTGGGGGTTTCAGGATCTCGGGACAGATGACTGGTGCTCTGTGCATTTACTCGGCCACCTTTATGCGATACTCTCTTGCCGTACAGCCCAAGAACTACCTCCTCTTTGCGTGTCACTTTGTCAACGAGTGCGCTCAGCTGACGCAGGGATACCGATACCTGTCCTACCACAACTGGGGGGGGAAGGAGAAGGCGCAACTCGAGAGGGGTGTCGAAGCTGCCAAGGACAAGATGGACAAGGTCGAGGACAAGGTCAAGAAGGCAGTCGGCAGATAAAAGAACAAGGCGTCTGTTTTATTAGGCGGGGACTTGTAAAGGGCGTGTGAGCAGGCAAGCCAAGAGGACGCTTGCACTTTGGAAGGCCGTGATGACGGATATTGACACAGACGCAAAACGTGCTCGAGGACTTGGAGCTCGAGACTCGTGGCCACTTTGTCGGAGACCGGGGACAGCGCTCTCCAGCGTTGATGGGACCTATCTTGTGTAGGCATGCTGCTTTTCCTCTGCAGGGGAGAATTGACTTCATGTGTACCATGATACCTACATTTGCTGAACGCGCACTAGGCTCCGATAGATTGGTCGTGTTGCCGAAGTAGTTTTGAGGCACGAAACCGCTGTGAAAGTCTCTGGACGCCGCCAGCGCTGCATCAAGCTAGCGACCATTATTATCATCATCATTATTATGTACTCCGTAGTTGGTAAACAGTTCCCCGATCGATTTAGGCCGGTCCACCCACAATAACGCGTGGACGGGAACAGCATACGGATCCGTAGAATGCGCTCATCTGCACTGATTAACTCCGTACCCGTACGACGGCGCGGCCAAAAGAAGCAGCCGGGGGCTGACAGTGACGTGATTGCCTCCAACGAAGCCTTTCTTCCGGTAAATTGTATATGGGTCGGAAGGAATTGAAGCAAGTGGGGGTGAAGGAATGCGTGTCACGGGCTGAGATATCAGATGAGAGGGAACCGTATTACGTAGCACAGGGACCAAAAGAAAGAGGAAGAGGATTCCATGATAAAACTCATGCCTGTCATGTAACGAGTTGGTTCCGTGCCCGCTGTTCAGTAGTGTAGCTTAGCAGAAGGTGGCCAAAAGGCTGCGTGGTTGGAATCTGTTGTTGGTCAATGCAGCAGCGTCAATGCATACGATGGAGTCCAACCACTGAGGAAGCCGAGCACGAAAACGGGGTAATACATAATAATAGTTGTTGAGGAATGAAAGCTAAAGTTGATGGCAGAGAAATATGCCGGCGGGTCTGGGCGTCCGCGTCCTGCCCCCTCATCCCTCATCCGTCCATCCACCTTAGCTGCGACTGCCATTTGATTGGCTTTGTTGTCATGTCTGACGATGAGGAAAAAAAAAAAAAGTGTGATAACCGCCGCAGCGCTGTCCCTATCATGGGAATGGGAATCGGACTTGGCAGGCTCTTGTCATTACATAGGCAAGTCGCAAAAAGCTTGTTATCTCGACTCTTTGATTGGCCAGGACCCCCAGCCAAAGAGAGTGCTATGTCGTATGTAGTAAATTTTTTTTTTTTTCATCTCACAGATCTCCCTTGCACAGCACACCTTTGTCTCGGAAAGATGGGATGTAACAGTAGTTCATTTTCGGCAGGGGCCAAGGTGATGTGGACGCATTGAAAAGTTGTTGAATCGATATCCATCATGCTGGGCGGCTGGTTCCATGCTTGGCGGCTCGTACTGACTGGCTGCATACTGACTAGACTACATCTTTGTCCGTGCAACTTGGGGCCAAGGGACATTGAAACGTGAAATGTAGAAGACGGAGAACTGTTCTCATAGTGACAAACGGAGCTTTGTGGTAGGAACGAACGCCCTGTTGTACTTGGTCCTCCGCGCTCCGTGACTGCCATCTTGGAAAAGTGAAAGGAGCTAAAACACGTCTGCCATTCTTCGGCCCACTCGCTGAGAGCAACTGAGTGACCAAACAGCCTCCAGGCTCCAGGGTTGTGTGTTTTGTGTGTTTTGTGCGTTTGGGATACGCAGCACCAGACCAGATTTGTGCTCAGACATTTGACACCAAACACCAAGACCCAAGACAAAACTTGTTGGCACTGGCTGACACCTCCAGACACCTCCAGACACCTCCAGACACCCCCACCCACCCCCACTACCCCACTATAAAGCACCCAGGGCACCAGGCTAGGCCAGAGACCCAGAGACCCCTCGCTCGCTCGCTCGATATCTCGATATCCGGCTTTGCCCTGTTCTGCTTTGCACCGTGTCGTAGCTTTAAAACCACGTCGGAGCTTCCCTCGACCCGCGCGCGCTCTTCTTCTTTTATCTCTTCAGACCCCTCCCCTCCCCTCCCCTCCCCTTCCCTCTATCCAAGACCTAGCTGCTGCTCATTGCTTTGTTGCTTTGTTGCTTTGTCCATCATGGCAGCCCCTCAGCAGCCTCTTACCTTCAACGATGTCTTCGAAGACGAGGATGTTGACGAGCCCAAGGCCGCCAACACGGTTCACCACATCCGAGCCAACTCGAGCATCATGCAGATGAAGAAGATTCTCGGTAAGTCATCTGCAGTCCTTGTCTCGGTCCTGTGGTGGTGGTTCTACCCTCGCTAGACTGAGCAATGGCCCCAACGGCCCCAATGGCCCCAATGGCCCCAATGGCCTGGCGTCGAAAGCCGAGAAGCTCGTGCTGACTTGATGTGTTTTTCTTTCTTCTGCTCGGCAGTCGCCAACCGTGGTGAAATCCGTAAGTGCTGCCCCCATTATCCGATGCCAATGGCCAGTGCCTCTCTGGTCCAGACGCGGCAATGCATGCTCGCAGCATCATCAATCATGCTGACTTGACATGTGCCAGCCATCCGGGTACGATCCGATCCGACCCCACCAGTTCTCACAGCCGACCTGAATTACATCTACCGAGAGTAACTGCTTACTGACTCTTCTTTCTATCGCTACACAGATTTTTAGAACTGTGAGTCGCACTCGACTCGGCTCATGAAATTGCGCATTCCGGACGGCGCAAGCCTGAGTCGCATGTCACTGACTCCTTCGTCAGGCCCACGAGCTTTCACTGCACACCATTGCCGTCTTTAGGTTCGCTCAGACCTTTCCCTCCCCTTTTGCTAAAAGATAAAAGATAGCTTCGGAGCTGCCTTCTGACCCCGCGATAGCTATGAGGACCGTCTCAGCATGCACAGGCAGAGTAGGGACACCCAGATTGAAATTTACCGTCCTCGGGAAAATTTACATTGCGGTTACTGACGGCTATCTCAGAGGCCGATGAAGCCTATGTCATTGGCAAGCGTGGCCAATACACTCCGGTCGGAGCCTACCTAGCCGGAGATGAGATTATCAAGATTGCTGTTGAGCATGGCGCTCAATTGATTCATCCGGGTCAGTATAGCTATCGGGAGCCTCTCCACAGAGCATCATCATTGCTGACCATGAAACAGGTTACGGTTTCCTGTCAGAAAATGCCGAGTTCGCCCGAAACGTCGAGAAGGCTGGCCTTATCGTAAGACCATTAAAAACACACCAGTCCATACAAGTTTTTTGGCACTGGTCGACAAATGTTTGCTGACAAGAGCCCCGTTTTCTTTCTATGCACAGTTCGTCGGTCCTCAGCCCGATGTCATCGATGCCCTTGGTGACAAGGTTTCCGCCCGTACTCTGGCCATCGCTGCTGGCGTCCCTGTCGTCCCCGGTACCGACGGTGCCGTTGCCAAGTACGAAGAAGTCAAGGCTTTCACCGATGAATATGGATTCCCCATCATCATCAAGGCTGCTTATGGCGGTGGCGGCCGAGGTATGCGAGTCGTTCGCGAACCTGGGTCACTCAAGGAGAACTTTGAGCGTGCTACCTCTGAAGCAAAGTCGGCTTTCGGAAACGGAACCGTCTTCGTTGAGCGATTCCTCGACAAGCCCAAGCACATTGAGGTCCAGTTACTGGGTGATAACCATGGTAACATTGTCCACCTGTATGAGCGTGACTGCTCTGTTCAGCGAAGACATCAGAAAGTTGTCGAGATTGCCCCTGCCAAGGACCTTCCTGCTGAGACCAGAGATGCGATTCTGGCTGATGCTGTCAAGCTGGCCAAGTCGGTCAACTATCGCAATGCAGGCACTGCCGAGTTCTTGGTCGACCAGCAGAATCGATACTATTTCATCGAGATCAACCCTCGTATTCAGGTCGAGCATACAATCACCGAAGAAATCACTGGCATTGATATCGTCGCAGCCCAGATTCAGATTGCTGCTGGTGCCACTCTTGCCCAGCTTGGTCTAACGCAGGACCGCATCTCCACTCGTGGTTTTGCTATCCAGTGCCGTATCACTACCGAAGACCCTTCTGAGCAATTTCGACCCGACACCGGCAAGATCGAGGTGTACAGATCTGCCGGTGGTAACGGTGTTCGTCTGGACGGTGGCAATGGTTTTGCCGGCGCTGTCATTACTCCTTACTACGACTCCATGCTGGTCAAGTGCACTTGCCACGGCTCAACCTACGAAATCGCCCGCAGAAAGGTTCTCCGTGCCTTGATTGAGTTCCGTGTCCGAGGCGTCAAGACAAACATTCCTTTTCTTGCTTCTCTGCTCACCCACCCCGTCTTCATTGATGGCAACTGCTGGACTACCTTTATCGATGATACCCCTGAGCTCTTTGAACTCGTCGGTAGCCAAAACCGTGCCCAGAAGCTCCTGGCTTATCTTGGAGACATGGCCGTCAACGGCAGTTCCATCAAGGGACAGATTGGCGAGCCCAAGCTCAAGACCGATATCATTGTTCCCGAAATCATCGCCTCCAACGGCCAAAAGATCGATGTCAGCCAGCCCAGCCAGAAGGGTTGGAGAAACATTCTCTTGGAGCAGGGCCCCAAGGCCTTCGCCAAGGCTGTTCGCGACTACAAGGGCTGCCTCCTCATGGACACCACTTGGAGAGATGCTCATCAGTCTCTACTTGCCACCCGTGTTCGAACCGTGGACCTCTTGAACATTGCCAAAGAGACCAGCCATGCCCTGGGCAATCTCTATAGTTTGGAATGCTGGGGTGGTGCCACCTTCGATGTCGCCATGCGTTTCCTTTATGAGGATCCCTGGGACCGTCTCCGCAAGATGCGAAAGCTTGTTCCCAACATTCCTTTCCAGATGCTTCTCCGTGGTGCCAACGGTGTTGCCTATTCATCTCTTCCTGACAACGCCATCGACCAATTTGTCGAGCAGGCCAAGAAGAATGGTGTAGATATCTTCCGTGTCTTTGACGCCTTGAACGACATCAACCAGCTCGAGGTTGGTATCAAGGCCGTTCACAAGGCTGGCGGTGTTGCTGAGGGTACCGTGTGCTACAGCGGTGACAGTCCGTACTTTCCCCCCTGCCATTTCTCAAAGACACATTTCATGCTGACCACCATGCTGCAGTGCTGGTAAGCTCTATTCTATGCCCTTATTCCCATGCAGTCCTCCGTGAAGCGTCCAGGTTAGTATAGGAGTTACGGTAAGTGTATCAAAAAAAAAAAAAGTGTAGGCACGACACAGGACCGCCCCTCGCTGATCCTGCCGCATGGCAATATCACTACTCCGGTGGCAACGATTATACGACCAAAAAACCGAAACTCAATGGTTCACAAGAGGCCCCACAACCTTCCGAAGGGTTAAGAGCCATCTTGTATAGCTGGATTGTTTCGCTTACGCCCTGGGAATGTGCTGTGCTAATGCCAGACGATTCTATGCGCTCACTTGCACGCTCATATGCCACTATACACTTTGATGCACTCCTATACGCCCCTGGATCTCGTATTGCCGTATTTGATGCTACATGACAGCTTATCAATTTTCTAACTTTTTCCTCAACTAGAACCCTAGCAAGAAATACAACTTGGAGTACTACTTGGACCTGGTTGACAAGCTGGTCGCCCTGGACATTCATGTTCTAGGCATCAAGGATATGGCTGGTGTGTTGAAGCCACATGCTGCCACCCTTTTAATCGGATCTATCCGCAAGAAGTATCCCGATCTACCCATTCATGTGCACACCCACGACTCTGCCGGTACTGGTGTGGCTTCCATGGTTGCTTGTGCCAAGGCTGGCGCTGACGCTGTCGATGCTGCCACTGACAGCCTGTCTGGCATGACTTCTCAACCGAGCATTAACGCCATTCTAGCTTCCCTCGAGGGCACTGGACTTGAGCCCGGCCTCGATCCTCGTCAGGTCCGCGCTCTCGACACCTACTGGTCGCAGCTGCGTCTGCTGTACTCTCCCTTCGAGGCCCACCTTGCCGGCCCCGACCCTGAGGTCTACGAACACGAAATCCCTGGTGGTCAGCTTACCAACATGATGTTCCAGGCCTCTCAGCTTGGCCTGGGCTCACAATGGCTCGAGACCAAGAAGGCCTACGAACACGCCAACGACTTGCTCGGCGACATCGTCAAGGTCACTCCTACCTCCAAGGTCGTTGGCGATCTGGCTCAGTTTATGGTCTCCAACAAACTCTCTGCTGAGGACGTCAAGGCTCGTGCCGGCGAACTCGACTTCCCCGGATCTGTTCTGGAATTCTTGGAAGGCATGATGGGCCAGCCCTACGGCGGGTTCCCCGAGCCTCTGCGCTCTGACGCTCTGCGCGGTCGTCGCAAGCTGGAACAGCGACCTGGTCTTTTCCTCGAACCTGTGGACTTTGCCAAGGTCAAGAAGGAGCTCGGCAAGAAGTACGGAGCCGGTGTCACGGAGTGCGACATTGCATCCTACGTCATGTACCCCAAGGTCTTTGAGGATTACAAGAAGTTTGTTCAGCAGTATGGTGACTTGTCCGTCCTGCCAACCCGATTCTTCCTCTCCAGGCCCGAGATTGGTGAGGAATTCAACGTCGAACTCGAGAAGGGCAAGGTTCTTATTCTGAAGCTTCTTGCTGTCGGACCCCTCAGCGAGAACACTGGCCAGCGTGAAGTGTTCTTTGAGATGAATGGCGAAGTCCGACAAGTCGCCGTCCTCGACAACAAGGCTGCTGTTGAGAACATCAGCCGGCCCAAGGCCGACATCAGCGACTCCAGCCAAGTCGGCGCACCCATGTCTGGTGTTCTGGTTGAACTCCGCGTGCACGAGGGTACTGAAGTCAAGAAGGGAGACCCATTGGCTGTTTTGTCCGCCATGAAGATGGTAAGTGCTACAGCTTGATTCACGTTGATGATCGACCATGATGGTGGTCTAGTCGTAGGAAACATTGACTAATATGCGGTAAACAGGAAATGGTCATATCGGCACCTCACAGCGGAAAGGTTGCCAGCCTTCAGGTCAAGGAGGGCGATTCCGTCGATGGCTCCGATCTCGTTTGCAGAATTACAAAAGCCTAGACTCGTACCTAATTTAACGAAACCACGAGGAAAGTTTGGCATATCGGAGTGGGAGGTTGGATTGAACTGATAAGAGACGGGCATGAGGGAGAACACAATCAGCGCTGGACTCTTGTGGGCATGAGTAAGTACAAGCTGGCTGGCTATAGTGCGAATATGGTGTGGAGTTATGTATTTGCTTCCTTTTGCCCTAAGCAACGTCCTCGTATGTTTTTCCAGTATTGGCTGTGAGTATGAGTATGATTATAAATATGGAGAACTTCTGATTGTTGAGTGGTCGATCTCCCCTGGGGATGTGGTCTGAGGCAAAGTCTATTTGGTGTTTGATGGAAAGTTCTCGTCCTGATTCCTGCACGGACATGCATTGCCCATCTCGTCTTGTTGGCCCTTGCTCCTTGATGGTTCTTTTTCTCGGATTGTGGAAAGTAAATGTGGGAAATTCCGGATCATGAATCGATGGAGCTGCGTGTCCGAAGAAGCGGGTAATGACGACTGATTGTCGGAGGGCATCCATCTAGACGGATAGCAAGCAGTAAGGTGAAATATCGAAGATCTCGCTGTGCGGCTTCACCTATTTGTCTAGTCAAAAATTGATGGCCAGATGCTCTCTCTCCCCCTCCCCGACGTCAACATTGATTGCAATTCCATGTGCGACAATGGCGATTCCAGCCGCAATAGAAGAAAGCGGTTAAGCGTATGCAAAAGCATGTAGAACTTGGCACGTCACATTACGTCATAGTATGCGCATCAATGCTAACATGCGGGAAGGGGAAGCGGGAAGCGGGACTTGTTGGTCTCTGGTTCTGGTCTGGTGGGTCTGATGCTGATGCTGCCCCCCCCCCCCCCAGGGCCCTTTGCAAGCAAGATTTGAGATCCACACCACTCACACCCCACCTCTTGTATCGATTACGTGCAAGCCCCGAGAACCTCTCTGCCCTCTGCCCTCTGCCCTCTGCCTTTTAGCCTTTGCTTCTGCATGCCGCCACCACACCTTGTTTTCTGTCTTGCCGTCCAAGACAACACGGTCGCTCCTCGCAGCAGAAGACGACTCTCTACACTCTTCCAACTCGAGAGAAGGAGCCCTCGTTGCAAATCAAATTCCCAAACCGACCCCCTTTACTCCGTCCAACATAGCGTCGGCACGCTCCGCGGTTTGCTCGTGCGTGTCCCCCCCGTCCGCGCCATCCGCATGCGAACCATCCTCTACGGAGAAACCCTGGACTCGAATATTTGAAACTGCGTGTAGCCAGCGAACAACACGGCATTATTCCCCGGTCCCGAACCTTATCACCCTCACTATCGACGCCAGAAACTGGAGACCCTTCCGACATACAGACTGTCATGGAGAGCCTCCAGCTTTCACAGGTGCTCGCTGACTTGAGCAACCTTGGTGCTGCGGTTGGTTTTGAACCACATGAACACAGTCCTTAAATATCAAGATCGCCTCTAACTGTCACCGAAAGCAGGAACCCGAGGCCGCCGCCGCCATCGTCAGCGCCAATGTCCCTACAATCAAGATTGACCCTCAATCCTCGGTCACATCGAAACCTCAGTCTCTCCCTCAGCGCCCCTCGACCATGAAGCGATCCTGGTCGTCAGAGCCTGGCGTCACTCCCAAGTTCGACAAGCTTGGCCGACGTATCCTCGCCAGCTCGTCGGGATCACGACCTGGGTCCGCAGTCAATTCTACCCCTGGAACACCCCGTCCTAGTGACGCAAATGTATGATTATTATCACCCTTACCCTGCGCCTTCCGACTCCCGCTTTGGCCTTTGCTTCTATGCGTGCTTAATCGGAAAAAAAGAGCAGAGGCTCGGGTGTCCAAGACGAATGAACCCCAGCGCTAACTTTATTGACCAGTTTGACGATGACTGGGAACGAGCATCAACATTGATGGCCCTGTATGATATCCGGGCCAAAATCAAGCAACAAGATAACAGCAGTTTATTGAGAGCCCGAGAGAAGATCAACGCCTTAGCCGCCAAGCAGCAAGCTGCTGAGCGCAACGTGAAAGCTTCCGAGGAGCTACGGCGCCATCGATATTCGTTCCCCAAGCCCGGTCTTTGAGAGACAGCATCTTGGAATCTTGAATTTGTTCTCACGCATAGACGATAGACGGGCTTAGGCCGACATGACTTATTCACATGGCGCTTTTTCACTGTCCCGTCACCGCGCTGTGCAAGTACACCAAAAAGGTGATCTAACGTGCAACTACTTTTGGCAATGACCTACGACCTAAACACTTCACAAAGATACCAAATGAGCGTTCAGGCAAGGCGCAGCACATGGGCAGGATGTATGGCGTGAAACGGAAGGAATTAGGCGATGGCATGGAGTGCTCATGGGTTTTACACTGCGTAATGAAATGAAATCCAGTACGAAACACATTCGCTATGCTATCGCAATTCTGGGGTCGGAATTGGGGCTTGTATTTCATGGCAAGAACAGAGGGTTTTCAGTTTGGTTCTTCCTTTTTTTTTCTTTTTTTTTCCGCTTTCTTCTTCTCCGCCTGGTGTGTGTGGCAAGTTTTCTTGCACAAAAGGATACATTCTCCGACCTTCTGCAGCAGCGTGTGTCGCCTGCCTTGCAAGCTTTTCCCTGGTGGGGAGATTGAATTCTCTGTGTATGACATAGATTTCGCATGCCTAATAATTCGTAATATTTTAAAGTTGAGATTAATTCAAATTTCACAGCGTGGCCAACGAGATGTACTGTACCAAGAAAAATGCGACATGAAACCGCAATGGTATGTCATCCATCCGTACGGCGTCCCATGAATTCGTAATGTGGGGGCGGTATTTTTTTTTTTTTTTTTTTTTTTTTCTGTTTCGGCAGCTCTTTGCGGGATCTCTCCAAGGTGCCACCGTAGGCATGGCGTGTCTCCACTTTGATGTCATAGGGCGCTACATACCGGAGTCCGTAGTTTGTACTCCGTAGGTGCATCGCATCCAAGTTTTTCTTCAGAATTTCGTCAGCAAAAGCACGTGGCCCTCACATTCTCGTTCGAGAATAAGATCAGAGCAAGCTCCCGGTAGTGATGCATCTTTGAATGAGACGGTAGAGAACAACGTACGATGTTGTCGTTTTGTTGATGAGGAAACGAGTGAGGCCGTCTCTGGAAATGTCATTTGTCATTTCGACAGACATAATATCGAATGGATGAGGCGAAGCACTGCCAAGACTCGATACCTAGCTAAGCCAACAACGCCCCACCAATGTGCCCAGAAGTTGTTGGAGTTTGTGGCGTGGCTGTGGCGTGGCTCAGCCCGGCTTGAAGCCTGCTCGAAACATACTTAAGTAAGCAGCGCCGTCTGCGTCATCATCCTCGTCACATCCTGCTCACTCCATCTCGTTCTATCGCATCTCGCCCCTCTCACTAGCATTCTACCACCAACAACTTCATTAGTCTTAAATACGATCAATACGATACTCGAAATCTCTCACACGATGGCGCCTACCGATGGCGCTCTCAATGTCCTCGCGTCGAGGGCTACATGCTACCGTGCCGGCTACGGCTACTACCGCTGCGATAGTAGATGGTTCTCATTTGGTCGATGGATCGTCCTTGCCGGCGTCATTGTAGTAGTCCTCCTCGTTCTCATGTCTTGCGCGTAAGTAGTTCACCCGGTCACCAACAAGTTTGTTGTTCCCGTGCTGACCAAACAACCAGCTGGACTGCTCGTCGCCGTCGCCGTCGCGGCAATCAGCCCATGTACGGAACCGGTTGGATGGCCCCCGGCGGTAAACAATACGACCAGCAACAGATGAACAGCTACCAGCAGGGAAATTACGATCCGACATACGGCCAGGGCTACAATGTACAGCAGGGAGGATACAGCGCTCCTCCTGCCTACGGCCAGCAGCCCCAGAACACCGGCACCACGTTCAACCCCAACGACGGCTACTATGGCCAGCAGCAATCTGGTGTTCAGCCGCCCCAGAACACGTATCAGCGCGAGCCCAACTACGCTCCTCCGGCTGGCCCCCCACCTGGCAAGTAAGTCGCGGGAGGGAGCGGAGTAACTCGGGGCGAAGGAAGCCAGTGAGCCTTGGTCATGTGCTGCTCGTGCATTTTGAACACGACGTGACGTGTGTTTTTTATTCATCTTGTCATCAACTTATCGAGACGGTCAGAATGGATGGGAGGGGTACCGATGACTTGCCTACACACATGGTGCTCTACTTTGGTTGGCGTTAGGAGGACTTTTGTACTTGGGCCATGCTTCAACAGGCTGATGTCTATGTATGCATATACATATATCTATGCAACGATGATACCCCATAATTGTGTGCACAATGTACTCCGTAGACAGTTTACATTGCCTCGGCCAGCAATCTCACCTACTCGTGAATGACGTAAGAATTTGTCGCATGTGCATGAGACCAACAGCATCAACAACCTCTTGAAACTCTTGCCGGAACGTAATCCCTGGCGACAATACGAGACAAAGGTTATCAGATAATCCGTAGGCGATTTTCTGCAACCACGCGGAGGAAGTACCAGCAAACGTGCCAACACCAACTTGCAAACTTGACAGGAACTGGACTTGAACGGCTCCAGTTTTCCAGGGGCAAGAGGCAAGCAACGGGGCGGCGGGGTGGTGCAGGGCAGGGCAGGGCAGGGCATGCAGGTTGAACAAGGAGGCAATTCCCTCGACTTCACTGATCTCACTGATCTCACTGATCTCACTGTGCCCCATGCCATGCACAAGTCCGAATGCGGGATAATTACTTGGCAGGCAGTGGAAAAAAGAAATTCTGTCACCCAGAGGCGTTCGTTCCCCATCTCATCTCTCATCTCCTTTCCTCCCTTCCTGCCGCCTCCCGCCTCCCGCCTCCCGCCTCCCCTGTTTCCCTTTTCCTCTCCCCTCCTCGACTGGTCCAGGGGGAGGCAGGAGGGAACCCGACGTCGACATCGCTTCTTTTGTCCTTGCCCATCCTCCTTCTACCCATCGTAATCATCCCCCGGGGCGAATGGCCCGCAACTGATGCCTTTGCCTGCCATTCTTTTCCACAGACATCGCCTTGAAAGCCGACAGCTTCTTAAAAAAAAAATTTTTTTGGTTTTTTTTTTTTGCCCATCACCAACTAGGATAAGCTGGCACTGTCCTGTCCGTCTGCTTGACAGCAGTTTCCATTCTATTACGACCAATTCCTCATTGCGAGCTGGGGTAGGCATCGCTCATATCTGAACCTGAACCGACGATCTGAACCTGAACCGACGATCTGAACCATTTTTTCCTCACATTTGATCGAAATTTGCCCTTTTACCACCTCGCCTTTCCTGCGTTCCGCTTCATTGGGGCGGTACCACTGATGTCGAACGAAGCTACCTCTTGTCCTTTTCTCGAATCATAATTCTTCGCCTTTGTCGAATGGCGCCTGTTAGCTGGTACAACACACCATTGCTCGTCAGTCCTCTATTCGTCGAAAAATTGTTGCCTGCAGCGCGAAACCACTGCCGACATGCCTTCAGTCGATGTTGCCATGGCAAGGTCACTGCGACCCCCAGCCTGGGAATTGGTCAGAGATGCCCTTGTTCGAGGCGTTGCGCAAGACTTGTCTAGACGAGACATCGTACAAGACACAGAAAACAAAATCACCAATGTGAAAACTGCCTTCTCAAGCTGGGACAATTGCATGAAGGCCACGTTTTGCAAGTATGATCAGCCTCATCCAGCCTTCCCGTCCTGTGTCGTCGGGTTGCTTGCTACCTCGTTCACCACTGACCAACCTATTAGATGGCCTGTAATTGCTGTCATCATTGTCGGCAGCCTCATCATCTTCAGCATTCTGTGGTGCATCATTCGATGCTGTTGCTGTGGTGTGTCCTGCTGCTGCACTTGTTTCAACTGCTTAAAGTGTTGTGGCAACTGCTGTGGATGTTGCGATCCCCCCGGGGGGGGCCGCAAAACCAAATATCTTGATGAACCATACATACCACCCCATCATGGGCAAGGCTACCACGCACAGGCGCCAATGCAACCTTGTTTCGCAACTCCAGCACCAGCACCAGCACCAACAAGATATGCACCTCCTCAGTATGCCGAATTCGATGTGCCGAAGAAGGCCGGCGATGATGCTCTACCGCAGATGCCCACCTGGGAGCAAGCTGGATCCAAAAAGGTCATGCTGGAGGAAGAAGTTGAGCTGTCAAATCTGGACAAGTCTCCCACACTGGACCAAAACAGGCAACGGATGAATGCCCCTTCCCCGGGTCCAGTGAGCCCCATGAGCCCCATGAGCCCCATGAGCCCCATGAGCCCCATGAGCCCCATGAGCACGAGTCACGGTGGTCAACCCTATGGCGGTCTTCCTGGAGGCTCAAGTGGACAAATGTTCAACCACAGTCAGCAAGGCTTGGTTCCCAATCAACAAGCCGCGGGCCATGGTCAACTTCGACAGGGGCCTGGACAGAGCCCCTACGGTGCCGGTGCCAGAAATCATGGATATAACCAGAACCACGATGCGAACCGCCAATCCGACGGGTTTGGACTAGACGAACCATATGACGACCCCAGCGCCTCGTCTAGGGCCGCTATGCACGGCCGCCCGGGTCAGCAAAACCTACTATTATACGGCGCTCCCGCACAGCAGCCGTATGACAGCCTGGCGAATCAGCCCTATGGTGGTGCTCTTGCAGCTGGGGGAGCAGGGGCACACATGGAAATGCGAAACCAAACAGTCAGCCCCCAGAATCTTGAACCATTTGGCGCCCCGCCCATGGACGCCGCGGCTGTAGGAGCCACGGGAGTCCGAAACCATTCCACCAGCCCAAACAACCATCATGCCCATGGCCAGAGTCCGTATAATCAAGACCAGGTTCACGGGCAACTCGCCGAAATGCCGGCCATGCCGCACGACCGCAGCAGCGTGCATACCCCAGCCCATCTCCAACAAGCTCAAACATGGCCTACCGAACACGCCGCGCCGATGGAGCTGCCTGGCAGTGCACCCCCGGAGATTCATGTTGCGAGACGGCCAGGTCCCGCGGACAATGCACTACCAGGTCACGCCAGGCCGCCCTACGGCATGGACCCTCGCATGAGGAACTCGCCAGGTCCTAATAGGCAGACACCTGGACCCAGAGGCGAAAGCCCGTATGGTCGTCCGCCGAGAGGTTCGCCCGGTCCTCGCAACGATGAGGGCTACGGCAGACCGCCACCTCAGTCCCCGCGGGAGAACATGAACAGGAGCTACTCACCCGCTCCCCCACGACAGTTCACACCCGGCCCCGAGCGTCGTTTCTCCCCAGGACCAGAGCGTCGTTTCTCTCCAGGACCAGAGCGCCAGCGCACACCCGGCCCCCTTGCCCTCTCCAAGCCTGTGCCGCCGCCGAGCAATTCATTCGGACAATCGTCACCACCCCGATCCCCCATCACCAATAATGCCGGCTTTGACTTCACATCAGGTTATTCCAGACCACCAGGCGACCAGTCTCCCCCAGCTCAGTCTCCCACAACTGCGGCCTATCCCGGCCAAAGGACATACAAGCCCGGCCGATAGCTGTCTCGAACATACATGACCTGGTCTATCCTACAGCGTCCAGTGTATGCCGAAACGAAACAAGTGCTGGACTCATTCTCGTTCAAAACCCACTTACTTTTACTAACTTTCCCGCAAAGGTACTGGATCTTTGGCGTTTTCATCCATCATAGAGAAATACCTGTATATAGTATTCAGCCACGCATTTTGCCGCTACATCGGCCACCCGAGGCTCTTCACTCATCTTTAGCCATCTGATCGTCCTTGTCGATGACGCCTCACATTTTGTTTATCCTGTTTGCCATATATATCTGTGGCAGGGCGCCTCTTGACGAATCTGCCTCTCGTTCCAATTCAACGTTTTCATTCTTGGACATGAAGACATTTCTTCGGGTCAATCAGCGAGACCAGGGTCTGTGCAATGGCAGTTGGGGCAATCTAGTGGACAGGGAAGAATGATAACCCATCATGACATGAGACCGGGTGTTAGCATGCATCTCGCACGTAGGCGGGGGGAGCATGGCATCGACAATAGAAGTCATTCGTATACTTTGAACAAGTACCCAAAAAGAAATCATGTTCAATTGTGATGCCCCTCTTATGTATGGCAAGTAATCAAGTAAAGCAGTCGCGTGATTGTCCACAACTCCAACGCTCAACTAGTAGAATTCTACCCACGTTGGTATATACACAGCTTCCGATTGGGGTAGAAGATTGGAATGGAAAATTTATGCCCAGTCGATGGCGTGAAAATAATTATTTCCCAGAGGATGAAGATTGAATGGAGAATTGAAAATGGAAAATGGAACCGCAATTGTGCCAAAGTCTAACAAAAGAAAAGAAAGAAAAGAAAGAAAAGAAAAGAAAAAATGGTCAGAAACGCGCATCCTTTTACTCCTTGGGATACAAGTCCAGCGGAACCTTTGTCCGCCCTGCTTTACCACGGCTGGAGCCACTGCCAACAACGGTGGGGGCACGTCCGTCCACGTCGGGGTTGTATTCCTCGTCTACATGCACAACTGTGCCAGGAATCTTGGAGCGCGCGGGACGGCTGTGGCCATCGAGGTCGCTATCACTGTCGTCGGCATCGCCGTCGTCTTCATGGTGGGTTCCGAGACGACGAGCACGACGGCGGTGCGGGTGCGGGTGCGGGTCCGGGTCCGGGTCCTCGGAGGGGAGACGCTCGTGGTCAATGGTTTCCCTGTCCTTGATGAAGGAGTCGATGATGTAGTACTGCAGGCCGTTCATGATGAGGGGGAAGATCATCATGACAAAGGCAATCTGGAGCTTCTCGTTGCCCTCGGTCCAGCTGAGGGCCCAGTCGCCGACCTTGGAGATCCAGGGGACGAGGAGGAAGATGACGAGGACGCAGATCTTCATGCCGAACAGGCCGCAGAAGTAAATGACGGATTGCTTGAGCCACCACCAGACGTTGGGGGGGTGGCCGTAGTGGCCGGACTGGATGGACTCGCGCGGTTTCCCGAGCGGTGTGAAGGCGACGATGCCGGTTAGGACTTTGAGGAGGAGGATGAGAATGGGAATGCCGAGAGTGGTCTTGGGGGGTTTTGGCGCAAGTTAGTATACACGGGCTGACTGACGGGAAAACTTGTCTTGTAGTCGAGCGAGCAGAAGAAGGAGGAAACAGGGCGAAAGAAAAGTTGACGAAAACTCACGTCGATGCCCAAGTTGAGGAGGTAGAGGGAGCAAGGGTTGGGGACATAGGAGGAGGAGGAGGAGGAGGAGGAGGAGGAGGAGTCGCTCGGCGCCCGCACCGCAGCCGTGGTGACGACGGCGCCGGGGTCCAGCTTTATCGAGAACCTGCCGCTGGTGAGCATGGACATGAAGATGTTGGCCATGTGGACCAGGACGGAGCCAAAGACTTGCTTCGACACGTCGAAGAACCAGATCCTGAGAGGGCGCTGCGGGCGCTCCCTGTATCTCTTGTACACCAGTGACGACAGCGCCAGCGCTCCGAGGGCGCCCTGGACGAACAGTGCAAAGGACCCCAGGAGCTGGCATTCGCCCTCGGAGCCGTGATCATGCTGTGGTGGGTTGCCGGGCGAGGACGTCGCGGAGGAGGCGGCGGCGGCGGCGGCGGCGATGGTGGACGACGATGCGGCGGCGGCAAATATGGTTGCCATGCCCTCACCGGCTGGCACGTTGATCGTCTGAGAAGGCAGGTCGATGCCTATTGCTCCGGCAGGCTGCATCGGGCTGTGTGATTTTCGCCGTCGAGAACCGTGTTGCGGACCGGGACAGGGATACGGAGTATTATCGGACTGGACGGGACGGGACGGGACGGGTCGGGTCTTGTTGTTGAAACGAGAGCGGGTGAAGGAACGGATGTTGTTGGATGTTGTTGGATGTTGTTGGAGATATCATAACCAGCCAGGTCTGGCCAGCTGTTGAGTGAGACCCGTGTGGTAGGTGTAGTGGGTGTGTCAGCGGTGTGTCAGCGTCATCAGGGTCACGGGGGGGGCGAACCAAAGTACGGACTGACGGATTAATACGGAGCAACTTGATGCCAAGAAACCTTCTGCTCCCCAGCCACATGCAACCAACCCCACTCGGGGTGAATTATTCTTTCATGAACCAACCAACCCCTTGGCAGACCCTTGGCAGAAGAGTTTCATGCTTGGGTTACTCACTTATTCTCTCATCGTCTTCATCAACGTCTCCCTTGCTGCTTCGAATCTGAGTCCCGCTGGTAAAAGGCCCCACCAGCAAGCATGGCTGGTAATGCCACAGAACCGAGACAGAAATGCTTCACTTGAAAGCTGCTCAGAGATTGCTTCTAAAAAAAAAAGAAGAAAAAAAAAGAAGAAAAAAAAAAGAAAAGAAAAGAAAAGAAAAAGACTAAAAAGTGGGTTAGGCGACTAGGTGAAAGTTTTATGGTCCTAGATGTGATAAAGACGCAAATGAGCACGGGAGGTGCGCGACAAGTGCATAGATCCAACCAGCCAATTCAACTCAACGTTGGGTATCTCAAATTTGCATCTAGAACACGTGGACAATGCGCTGGACGACGAACAAGACACAAATTCATCCCTGGCCATTGTCAAGCCTGAATCTTCTCTTTAACCCACTGTTCCAGACCGGCCTTCGCAATCTCCTGGACATTAGGTGGCACCTCGCCAACTTTTTGTTCCCATATCGATCCATCCTTCTTGGTAACAGCCACCTTGGAGCGACGGACGTCCCAGAGGAGCTTCCAGCCAGTGCGGCGAGTCAGGGGCTTGCTAGAATCATCCTTGAAAGTTTCACGAAGATGCCGCACTAAATCAGGCATCTCAATACTCATCAGAGCATTGTTGATGCTGTTCCGGCTGAAAATGTTGCTGAAGCTGCCGGCAATAACAAGAGGGATCTGCTTGGCTAAGATGGCAGTCGCCGCTTGCTCACGGGAGCTGCCACAGCCAAAGTTGAAGCCACTCACCAAAATATCGCCCGTCTTGGCAGTTGTTTGAAACTTGACATCGTAGTTCTCCATACATATCTCAGCCATCTTCTCCCTGGTAATATCATCCTGGTAGGTATACTTGCCTTTGTACTTGTCAATCGGAGTTATCAAGAAAGATGCTTAAGAGAATACTCACCAGGATAGATACCGTCGGTATTGATGTTATCATGATCGCAGAAAATGATCTCCCCCTCAACCCTGTCAGGGAAGCCGGGAAGGATTTCAGTCAAGGTTTCCTCGTTGAGGGCAGTAGGCTGAGACTGCTGCCCAGCAGCATATTCAGCATATTCAGCGCCCTCGGCGCCTTCAGCAGCAGCAATCACGCCCTCGACATCATTGATAAGCTTGTCAAAGGCATTCTCAATGGAGCGGGTCTGATCAACTATATGATCGCCACTCCCCTCGCCAATGATCACTTTTTCAACGCCTTCAGGCTTCTGGTACCAGCCCGGACCCGCGATCTTGCCCCTGATAGCACTGGCAGCAACAACTTCGGGGCTGGCAAGGTAGGCTAACGCCGCTGTTGATCCCATGCGGCCTTGGAAGTTGCGGTTTGAGCTGCTGATGCAAGTTTCACCGTCCTCAAGAATTCCAGGGCCGAGTCCGATGCAAGGGCCACACCCTGAGACCAGAGGCTGCGCCCCGGCGTCGAGTAGAATCTGCCAGTCGCCAGCCTCCTCGGCGAACCGTTGTTCAGCGAGGGAAGCTGCAGCGAGATAAAACTTGACACCTGGGGCAAGCTTGGCAGGCTTACCGTCCACTCCAGCTTCAAGGAACACCATGGCGGCTCTGCCAATGTCTGAAGCTCGGGCGTTGGTGCAGCTAATCAGAAAACATTTGTCTATAGCAATGCCCTCAGCCTCGAGCTTTGTAACTGGTGTAATAATCCTGACCGAATTAGGACCAGCAACCATTGGTGATAAAGTGGATAGGTTAAGGTAGAGTTCCTTGGCATATACCGCACCGGAATCAGCAGTGAGCCGATTTTCTAGAAGTTGGTCGATTCGCTCATGGTTGATGCGCTCTTTGGTGGAACTATTGAGCATAGCAGCAATGGAAGCCTTGGCACGATACCAGGAGATGAGCACATCATCGACAGGAAAAAGCCCTATGAGACAGGTAAGAATTCGTACTCCAGGTTGATCAGTTGTATTTCGTACCACTTAGGGCTCCCCACTCCGTCGTCATGTTGCTTACGCAAAGGCGGTCGTCCACTGGTATGCTCGCCAAGGTCTGTTCGGAGCCGGCAAACTCGATACAGTGGTTGAGAGCCTCATCTTTGTTGAAAAGGCCGCAGAGAGCAACTAATCGCAGTCAGTATGTATACGGTACTTCTTCACCTCAACAAATCAGATCAAAAACCCACCAATTATATCTTTGCCAGAAACGCCAGGAGGAAGGACACCAGTGAGATTCACCTTGATGACGGGCGGGACCTGCCACCACGTCGTTCTGAGATGGAAGTATTAGCATCACTATCCGCTGCTGGGTCATGTAGAAACTTGTCCAACCCACCCAGTAGCCCAGATGGAGGCCGCGTCCGTCCTTACGACAGGAGTTCCCTAAGGGTGTTAGCATTTGCTTAGTCGAAAGCCGTACACGCTTCAGCCTATATAACTGAACCTGCATCGGCGAGAACAAGGGGTACGAACGAGACTTCCTACGCCGCCGTACATATTCGAATGACTGTCACTCGCGACAGTAACGGCTCCCGGCCACGCAAATCCCTCCTCAATAACTCGCTGGTGACCAATTCCTTGTCCTTTTCCAGAAAAGAAGCAGCCATGTTTGTGGGCAAACTCTTCAAGCAGACGATATTTAGTAAGGTTCGACTCGGATTCGTTGCTAACATCATGATCCAAGGTCATAACAACCTGCCGACTATCATGGATCTTGGAGGCTCCAATTTCCATAAACTTCTTAGCAACTGGCCAACCGTTATCGTGTGTCATGACGCACGCGGGGCGTAGCGTGACGAAATCTCCTTGCTTGACTTTCTTGCCAGGGGCAAGGCCGACGGCGTACCGCTGAACAATCTTCTCGGTGATGGTCTGAGGGTTGGCCACGGGCTTCTCGGAGGACATAAAAGATACATGAGAGGCATTTTCGAGTTGCGAGGGGAAAGCGTCGGACAGTTGTCGCCGAGAGGAGGTGGTGTTGTAGGCGCGGAGCTGCGACAGAGCCGAGTACAGTGATCGGGAGCGGCCGACGACGGACTGAGAGGACTGAGAGTAACAGAGCAGGGCATTACGAGCAACGGCTCTCCGCCGGAACTGAGGCACAATTCGTAGTGTCATGTCAGTAAGGCGTCTCTGTGATCTGGCTGAAGGATTAGAAGGGGCAAATCGCCAGCAGAGGAACAAGGAAGGGAAGCAAGGGAAATTTATTACATGGCTGCGAATTGACGACAAGTTCATATGTAAGCTGACCACGGCCCCACGTCCGCCCACCAGTAAGCTGACCATGGCCCCACGTCCGCCAACCAGCCACACCAGCCACACCAGCCGGTCCGAGCCTTCACGTGCGAAGTCGCTGCTATTTCCTATTCCCATCCTCACTCACTCTGTGGCTGCAAGCTGGCCAACGCTTTCCCAAAAAAAAAAAAAAAAAAAGTACATAGTGCTGCTGACTGACTGCATTTCGAGCATCACGACGGATTCGCCCACGACCTGGCCCGGCCCTCACCCTTTCTCCTCCGCACGCGCACTCGCTCTGGAGTGTTCTCTCCCTTTCAAGAGCCGATCCGAAACACACATACACACATCATGTTCCGCTCAAGGTTGTTGCCACGTGCCGGCAAGAGCCTGGGACTTGGTCTGCGAACCACCACCGTCAATGCCAGAAGAGGCCTGCATCAGGTCCCTACGCTGCCTCACGACTACTCGCAGGGTGTGCCCAATCTCATGAGCCCCGGCGGCTTTGCAATCGCCTGGTCAGACTACATGTCGCTGATGCTGGAGAAGCTCAATGCCCTGACTGCCGGTATGTCTGTCCACGTCGCATTTTGTTTATTCGGAGGAAGAAGGGCACTTGGCCTCGTAGTCGATAGCTGCCTCTCTCACTTTGTTTGAATTTCGCTCTGCATCCCATGGAAAGCATAACTGACTTCTTCCCCCCCCCCCCCTCCCCCCTTTCAGGTACCGAGCTCGAGGACAAAGACGCCAAAACCATCAGTCTCTTGACTGCGCGCGAGCCCAGCCAAGCGCCCATCTTCAACTACGCCTCCATGGCCCACAACAACCACTTCTTCTTCCAGGGCATCTCCCCCAAGGGCACCGCAATGCCTGATGCCCTTCGCGCCGAGCTCGAGGCCTCCTTCTCCTCCATTGAGACACTCCGCCGCGAGCTCATCCTCACCGCGTCCGCCATGTTCGGCCCCGGCTTCGTCTGGCTCGTCAAGGCCGGGCCCGGCGACTACCGCGTCCTCCCGACCTACCTTGCCGGTTCGCCCTACCCCGACGCCCACTGGCGCGCTCAGCCTACCGACATGAACACTGTCGGCAACGACGGCTCCGCCACGTCCTATTTCATGAACCAAGCATTCGGGAGCAAGAAGCGAAGCGGTGACCTACCCCCTGGTGGTATCGAGCTGGAACCCTTGCTGTGTCTAAATACCTGGGAGCACGCCTGGCTGCTGGACTGGGGTGTCGGTGCTGGCGGGAATGGGGGAAAGATGGCCTTCGCTGAGTCATGGTGGGACCTCATTGACTGGGAAAAGGTTGCTCAGAACTCTGGCTCCATTCGTCCAGAGTTCAAGACAGCCATCTGAGCGGGGAGGGGGGAGTCGGGCATTTTCAGCTGGAAAGCAGCATTGTAAGACTACATGTACTCTATTACACAGAATAGGCGGAAACGTGAACCCACAGGCGGTTTTTGAAGGCGTAGCAACAAGCACACCGGAATCAACGGGGCCTGGAACGACCAGCGTTCCAACCAACGGGCATGAAGTCACTCACTGCACACCAAAGGTTCCATTATACCACAAGAGGAACACAGCCTTGTTTAAAAGAAGGTCAAATTGACTCTGTCAACTACATCGAGCAGCGCTATGGACAGAACAGTCAACTAAGGACTGACAAGAACTAAGGAAAACAAAATCAACATGGTATCCTGCTCGTCCAATTTGCGAAAAAAGGAGAGTATGCACAGAAAAGTCGTGAAATGTAAGTTGATGTCGTTCAGTTAGGAAATAGCCGAGTGCAAAATCAAGTACAAAGAGAGAGAGAGACAAAGGCGGAAAACCAATAGAGGAAGATTGAGATTCAACCAACACCCAATTTACCGGGGGCCAAGCCAGACCATCTGGGATGCCCCGTTCAACGGTTCATGATTTTCAAAGAAGCGAAAGCATGTATCCAGAGGGATGAAGAGATCTGGACCGAAAAGAAGTGGACGGGATAATGCGAACAGGGAGCAGCGTAACGAAAAGTATTTCTTTTATGGAGGCGTCATCAGTGGAATTGGGTGTACAGTGTAGATGTGAGAGGAAGAAGCGAGAATTGAGGGACAGTGGAAGGTGGGAAATGCCATCTTAAATCATGTTGCCATTGACACTGATTTCGAAACCTTCTCCCTTCTGTTTCATGGCCTTTGCGAGCATAAGCTCACGCATCCAGTCAATGCGCTCATCGCGGTTCTTGACAGCAAAGTGGTGAGTTTTGCCGGTGCCATTCACACCTTCTGATGGGCCGGTACCACTCATGCCACTCATAGAGCTGTCTCGCTTGCGCAGGCGGGCCCCGGCGTTCTTGTCTTGAGGAATCAGCTGGAAGCTGAAGGCTCCGACGAGGTCGCTTTTCTTTCGCTCGTGAGAGATGTGGACAGCCTTGAAGGCAGCACTGAGCTTGGATGTCGACGCAAGGCTTGAGCATGCTATGGCATAGTCATCAATGTCGATGTACTCGAGAGTACGGTCCATCTCCTGAGCGTCCTTGTGCATGTTCAGCCTGGTGCCCTTGAGGGTGAAGTATCCGTCGTGCCACTCGTTGCGAAGCAAGCGAGTCTTGCGCTTCCTCATTAGGCCTTGGTATGTAACCCCATTTGCAGCTTCCGGAGTGTCAGCAGCGTGGCCAGGACGGAAGGTTGACAAGGGCGGGATGGCTTGCTCGAATTTCGTACGCCCTGCCGGAGACCAGGGATAGTTGAATCGAGGAGGGGCTTGTAGTGGCTGCTGCTGCCGCACACGATGAACGGGTGATGAGCTCTTCGGGGAATGTGTCTTGGACAGCAGACGAACAGAGATATTTTCATCGACGGCTGGAAGCACGGGGAGGGATGGTCGACGAGCTGACGCTCGCGACTGCGAGCGAGGCTGAGATACAGGATTGCTTCCTGGCGCAGCTCGATAATTCATGTCGGGAGGAACGGACTGGGACGCATCACGGGCCACAGGGCCGACATGAACTGCTGTCACGGGAACATCCATCTCAGAGAACGGAGTACCGAATCGATAAGGATTTCGGTGTGTTTCCAAATCAGGCAACATCGGTGCTGCTTTGTCCATGCGGTATGGGACCAAGTCGTTGTGCTGCGCCGGCTGTCTCGTAACCTGTGGTGGAGTTTGTCTTGGTGCTTGTTGCTGTGCTTGGCCATCGGTAGTCTGAGGAACTGTGGATGTCCTCAGAGGAGCAGAACGATGTTGCTGAGGATGACCGGGGATGGAGAGCTTCGGGAGGCGGCGCAAGCCTTGATGCGCTGGCTTGCACGACGGCGTCAACTCAAACGGGGGTGTGGGAGGCACCTGATCCGAGTTGACAGACTGTTGCTGAAATTTCAAGAATTGCCGAACGTTGTCTTGTGGATCTCGTGCCTGGAAGTTTCTCAATGTAGCTTCTTGAAGATATTGTAGAGGTGGTAATCCGCCAGGCCCCAAGACGTCTGAAGATGCCACCACGGACGGAACTGTATCGGACATTGGCCGCGTGGGATCAATCGCCCTTGCCGTCTCAGGGTTGCCTGCATCACCATAGATCATGACGGCACCTCCGTTCTTCATATCAATTGTTGGATTCAGTTTCTTGAATTGCTCAATGACTTTCTGTTGCTTTTTCCATTTTGTGCAATTCTCCCCCTTTGAACATTGGTGGGGTTTCGGGATCACCTGTTCGATGCCGATGATTGATACCGATTCCATAGGATGTATTGTGTCCTCTTCTGCTGAGGCCGTGCGGCGGGGGCGCCGCCTACTGCTTTGGCGTCCGCCGAGTTCTTGGTCACCCTTCTTTCTCGTCTCCTTGCGAGCCTCTCGGCTTGGGGCGTCCTCGATTGGGGTAGCTGGACGAGGAGAAGAAGGTCGACTATCGCGGAGGATTTGGATTTGATGCCATACTTTGGTGCGAATACCGAAGGATTGGATATCAAGTTCCCGCAAATCTTCAAACTTCAAGGTGATTAGAATGGCGCCATTGATGTCATTCTCGATGAAACGATCTGCCATGGACAGCTCGATGCCTGCATCGAGCATCGACTGAGCAACCATCTCCGGCGTCCATGAAGCGAGGTTGGAAGAATCAAGCTCCGCATCCGTGTATTCGAAGGGGCTACTCTTTCGTGGAAGTGGAGGCCTGTCCAGCAGGTCACCAATGCCACGATGAGTTTTCGGGGTGATTGGTGACAGAGTCAAGACGAACTCCTCATCCGCCAGGAATGGATCTGTCGAGCTTCGGAAAAGGTGAGGGCCGCTTGGGCCCTGTACTTGCTTCAGCACGTTTTCGGGATATGCCTCGCGGCCTCTACTTGATCGTGGCGTGGGTGCTTCATCATACGACGAGACAGTAGTAAAACTTGGCTGCCCAGACTGATGAGGTGAAGCACGTCAGTAAACGTCCGCAGTTCTTGATAGCAAAAAAAATTAAAAAATTGGCGCAATACCTACCGACTGTAGACTAACGCGGGGAGAGTTGTCCTCGGCTTCGCTCATGATCTCTCCATCCCAGTCTGTGTCTACGAACTCAGTGGCTACCGACATGGGCCGCTGAGCTTGAGACTCGTTCCTCAGGCTGAAGAAGGCATCTCTGGTGTTCTTTTGACGCATTTCCTTATTGACCCGGCCATCGTCAGGCTGAAAGTGTGCGAAGTCCTGAACAATTGCTCCGTTAGTACATTGTGGTTAGGACGAAGTCGCCTGACTGATATACCATGTGTGCGACTTGCCGGCCTGTTGCCGACCCTTCGACTGGCGTGGCAATTCCTGATGTTGGGACGAAAGCTAGAGGGTAGGATTTGCCGATTTGATTCTTTTAATCGCCTGTTCGGGCAAACCATGTGGCCGTCGCCGGTAATGTAGATCTTTTAGATCTGACGTCTTGCTATAAAATCGCGATAAGATGTATTTACTGCCGCCGTGAGACCGTAAATGGATTCGACAGCAAAACCAGGAACAGATAAGGAAACCCTCGCGATAACAACCAAACAGCACCGAAATCGCAAAACTCGGTGAGAAGAGGAGTGTAGCTTCAGTGGGCGGTCAGTGATTGATATTATGTATGCTGGGGATGGGCACAGGTTATGGCGGCCATAACTGGCTGGACTGCGATCTAAAACGCTACGACTCTGACGAGGGCACGGTGTGTGTGTACTCCATGCAAGGCATCTATGCGCATGTAAAGGCGGTTGCGGAGAGGAGATGGCTGGTCAAGAGACAAGAATAGCCGTCTGGTGCGCAACAAACCCATGGAAAAAGACCAGAACTGGTTCGAGACGCATCAAGCGGCATCCATCACAGCCCATCATCACGCTGCAGACGGCGAGGGTAATGGTTTCCCAGGCCTTGTAGCGTCGTCAATGGGCCTTCTGTACGGACGTAAACCCTTGCACAATGGGCCTCTCTCTTGGTCTCTTCGCTTCGCCTCGCCACAATTTACTCAACAACCCTGAAAACTGTCGGCGCGAAGACGGAGAGTACAATTGGATAGTCGAACTGCAAGCCGCCGCCAGCGCTGCTGCATGCCGTCCGCGGATGAAGGTGATAGGCTGGCCATGGTGGTGTGCCGATCCGTGACTAGAGCCGACAGGGGCCGGGATGGAAGGAGGACGAAGATGAGGAGTAAAAGGTGAAGTCGAGTCGAACCGTCGATGGTTGCCCGATGGGTACGGACGTAAAGGTGTCTGATTACTGATTACTCGTCGTCTCTTGGCTGCGCGAAGAAGCTAGCTACTGTGGCCCCCCTAGCTTGGGCGGGGAAGCAGCCTGGCAGGCCATGGCGAATCACTCTCCAATTATCTCCAAATAGCCATCCAGTATCCAGTATCCCGTATTCTCCCTATTCTCCCGCTTTCTACACCACTGTACGGATGTACATACAGTAATATACACTCCTAATAACTCCCGCCAGACGCGGCAGCACCCTAAGCCTTGGTGGGCGCTCATAGGCGGATGCTCAAGTTCTTTCCCCTCCAGCGCTCCTGCCTCATACATGTCATCACTCATTCCAATCTCGTCTTTGTACTTTTTGGGAAGGAAACCACCCCCTTGGCGAACCTGAAGGGCAGGTGCTTCGTGCTCTGTACTCCGTACATGTACCATGTAGTCTATGTCGTACGGATTACTGCAGGCCCACGGACGTACACCGCTGTTCCCACGCTGCACCACGCTGCACAATGCAAACTCTAAAACATATCACCAGCTAGGTGGAATATGCAGTCGGGCCACCCTGGACGTCTTCCTCCGCCCTATCGTACGCATTAGCGCCCAGGATGCACCTTCCCAACTCTCCTTCGCCCAGCCAGGGCTCAGAGGGCACGTGCCAGGATAGGGTGGCACTAATAAGTACTTGGACTGCGACCCACTTCCGCTACCTCCTCCCCCCTCTACGGACGCGTATTATTGATTGGAGTACGGACGCAACGGATTAATCGTCACCTTAATCTGGTTTTTATATCCCCTCCCCTCAGCGTCGATGGGGTTGGTCTGCCGCAAAGGAACGAACTGATGTCACGCTTGCACAAGCTACTATTATGCAGGAAAGGAAAAGAAGAGAAAAGAAGACAGTGAGGCAGTAAGATTCATCCGCGTGATGATGGATGCATACCAGCTTGCCAACTTCATCGATCCCATCCATACACATAAAGCCACTAGAACCTACTCTCATCCGAACTTAAGAATATGGAGCAGTAGTTGTCCAGCTTCAAATGACGGACGGATTCTGTTGCGCCACATTGCACTACCTCAATGCCCTGGATGAACCAGCTCAACAACAGCATTTGAGTGGCTTCGAGCTATTGGTATACTAGGTTACCACTTCATTTCTTCTTGTCCTATCGTCATTCAATCTGAAATTGACACCATCGCTCGCTCCCGCAGCAATGATGTTCTGCAGCTTCTCATGATACCGCCCTCGATCAAGAAATCCTTGCGACTTTGCCGATAAACAAGGGCTAGCTATCACTAGCAAAATGAGAGACATTCCCGTGATCCCAGCCGCACCTTTCCGTTTCGGGAGGCTACATCCCATGGATTTGTCGTCACACGTCTCAACAATACAATCTGCGGCCCGCCTCTGAAGACGGCAATTGCGTTTGACGCCGATAGAAGAGCTCCAGTGGAACACGTGAACACCTAACTGTAGGTCTCGGCCGACGGCAGCTGGTCACGAGGTCAATGTGACAATCAAATTGTCAGGTGTGCGACGCACAAAGAAGAATACATGGTTCAATTTGCCACTTTTTAGACCAAGGCCACTCAGCGGTCGATGCCATCAACCGACTATGTCGTGGATCAATGACTTGATAGACAAACGGGTGAATGGGAAGCTCGTCCCGAAGCCGTGGTAGCTAAGCTGATGAGTCAGTGAGAGGAGATCAATTACGGATTACTCACTGAACCAAATCAGCTCATCAACCACACTTGAAATGTGATAGTGCCATCATCCATCATCCCACCAGAGAACAACATTTTGGGTCGCATTCAGTTGTTCAGAGTGCTGACCACGAGTGCAGGGTTGCAGGGTTCAACGTGAACTGAATTGACAAGGACAGCGACTGAACCGCAGGGGAGGGCAGGGGAAGGCGACATGTATTAGCACTGGTTGGTTTGCCTGACGCAACCTCCATCCGCATGGATGGTAATTGTTTTCCCTGAGAAATTGGCATTCTGCTTGGTGCCGCTTGAGCTCGTCTTGTCTGGACCCCTGTTCGCACGCGTGCGCGCACAGTGTCAAGGTAGTACGGAGCAGTCCGTATCGACATGCCAATCCTTGACCGAAAGCCGCCCTTACTTCAACGACCGATGTTTCTTACATACTGCAGGATTCCGTTCTCGGACTTGTCGTTGGTTCCCTTTTCGCACGATACGCGGACGACCAGTCGATGGAGGAGCCAGACTTCTTCTGTCCTTTGAAGGCCGTTACGTGCATGTGTCTTTCGACGGCTCTTGGAACAGCGCAGCTTTCAAAGCCAAGGACAAGGTGACTATCCCAAGAGACAATCATCTCAGCATGTTCAAATTGCGAGAAGGGTCGACTGAGTTGAGTCCGACAACTCCGTTCGGTCTGTACTCGGTACATTTTTCGTAGTTGAACTGCGTAAGCGGATTGTGGAACCTGTCACGCAGCTAGGCCAAACGGCCAAAAACGGAGTGCGCACCCCTAATAGTAGCTGCGATAAACGAGCAGATGCTCAGCAGAACCCAGATCTTGTCAACTGGCCCCCTGGGCCCTGGCCCAAGCAGTGGTGGTGGTGCGTCATTTCCCGTTGGTGCCTGTGCCCAGCCACTCTGAGAATGTTTATCGAATGATGTTTACTCCGTACTCCGAATGGAGTAGTGAGGCCATGAGTTATTTCGTCCAGGTCTTTACTTCGTACGGAGTACGATTATTCCGTACTCTGTACTCGTCATGTTTGATATGCGATCGTCATTTGCTTCACCAGAAGATCGGCCGTGGCGTTTTTGGCGGAATCTCGTCGTTGGGTTCAGACAGAGGATGCTATGCCCGGCTAGGCACGGCGCCGTTCTCCTCATGAAGGAGCATGGAGTGCGCCCGCTTTGATGATGAACCAACCATCGCCACCCACCATGTAACAAATTGAGTTCTTGAGACATTGACAGCTTCTACGGATTACGGATTAATCCGTACTCCGCACCGAAACCGACTCCCAATCGAGTGCTTGGCTATGTCTGGCGCCCCATTTTGCCTTTTCGTGGTCGATATGCCCGCAATATACGATTGGGTTTGCTTGCTCAACCGTTGCAGCTCTACGGACTACCGTTGCCCTACTAGGGCTAGCTCTTGCATGAAGTGCATGATGTGAGGCTGTCAACTACTTGCGTGGCTGTGCGGGACAGAATCGCGAGGTCTACGGTGTACTGTGATAACATCTGGGAATGAACACCGGGTCTGATCTAACGACAAGCCACGCACCCGCCAACTTTTCTTGACATGGGGTTTTGTTCAATGGAGAAAAAAAGAGGCAAATGGAGAGGAAATGGAGAGGTGTAATCGGCTGAGAGACGCTGTGCGAGGAGGGTTTCGCCCGCCCTAGCAGAGAGGTGAGGTGCACACCATTCATTCAGAAACGGAAAAATTCCCCTCTTCGACCCGAGCGACCTGAATGGGCAACTGGAAACGACAACTCGAGATAAGTATCACTGCCGCATCTGGATCGTACATCAGAATATCCCATTTGGTCTGGCCGGTTTCCGCCACAGCGCGTCGATTCGCCAAAGGTATCTAGCCGCCGAGCTTACGACCACCGAAGTTGACGAATCTCTGATGTCTGTCTGCCAGCGAGCAGGACAAAAAAATAGGGGAAAGAAAGAAAGACGCAGGCTTACCAACTGTTTTCGAAGAGCACTGTGAATGCTGTGCGGAGTACGGAGTAGACATGGTTTAAGTCGACCGATTCATAGTGGCAGAGCCCTATTTATGTGAGGAAAGCAGACTGGGCCACTTCAGCAAATGAAGAAAACTCCGACCTATGCTAGGGGGAAACTTGTTATCAATGTCCAAGGATCACTCCGCTTTGGAAATGTATATTAAACTGAGGAAGGCGACACTATAGCTGGCAGTTGGGAAAGGTTTGAACGTCCACTACCACCAAAGACGCTGAGGCAAACGAGTCAATTTAAACCCGTCCGCGTGCTCGCCTATCATCAACACAGCACCGAAAGAATCCACTGTGAACGCGTAACGATCCACGGTCTAATATGTGAGGAACTGTGGGTTAATTACCTCACTGGTCACAAATAAGCGCCTCGACTTGATACCTCTGCGAGGCGACGCACAAATTCTACATCCAGAATCAAAACACTTGGACAGCTTGGGCTAAATCAAGAATAGAAGCGCAAGGTCGAGCCGTTAGTGTCCGCACTGTCGTCACTTGACATCACAAACAGTTGTGGTACTTGCTAGGCGCCGAGCAAGGGGCCAAAGATCTTTAGCCTGCTTCCAAAATTAGCCCAGATTTAGGACTGGCAACTGGGCTAATTTGGTAACGGATCTACATACATAACTTGGGCCCTGCGGGCGACCTTGCGATTCGATGAGCGCACGGGCGTCCCAGTTCCACATTGTGGAGAGCCTGGCGAAGAAAAAAGTTATCGATGCGAGCGAACAGAAGTCCCATGTTTACGCATGGATGGTTGGATCATTGAGCCCAGATGGATACATGTAGGGAAAAAGTCCCGCTCTCTCTCTCTCTTCAGCAGGCAGGTGCGCAAACCCCCGCAACCCCCGCAATGCCGCAATGGCTGGGAGTGGATATGTGTGGGGCCGTGGAAACAAAACGTCCCCTGTCTAGCCTCATGCAGGCAATAGCCAATCTTGATCGTCAAGAGCCTTCTCGGCTAAGCAGGGACCCCTGCGCCGTCATCGGTTGGTCCCGCGGCCCCTGCCGCCTTCTGCACAAGCGCACGCCGCCCCTTCTCGTCACATCCAGCTGGCGAATCAATGGGCGAGGACGCATCTCGACGGAAGAGCGCCAATGCACACTATGTCCTGGAATCAGCAAACTATGCTGCCACGAATGCGACCATGTCTTCATGGGACACACACACACACACACACACACAATGGCTTTCCCTCGGCGGACTGTTACACGGCAACGTGCAGGCACTTTGACTTTCCTCAACCACCATGCTTCGTGGCTTGATGCTTGGCCTTTTGTTCCTCTGTTGTGTGACTCTCGAACACCGATCATCTTTACCACGGCTTAACGTGACCTTTTTTTTTTGCTACTGATAAGATCATGCTGCAGGCCGTCAAGTTTACATGTATGTTTGTTGAGGAAGGAGATGTGGTGACACTTCACATCGTTGCCCGAGACACTGGCACCTACTCCGTACTCCGTACTATTACCATGGCGAAGCTCAGAAGACTGACTCCCTGTGTTCTTATTTGTCCAGCGGACCACCACTCACCGCTGGCTTTTAGAGTGAGCTGGTCAACTGGTTCCTCCTTGGTCACATGTCCTTTCTCGAGAGAAAAAAAAAAGAGAATGACGATGCTGAGTGGCTCAGGCTACTCTTGGTTCATTTCGCGGACCACTTCAGCTCTCCGGCAATGATCCACACTTCACAAGCCCGGCGCCGTCACGTTGCTGGCCGGGAGGCTCACTGCCCTTTTTGATGTCGTTGTCATACTTTCTCACGTTTTTCTCGCGCATCGGAAATTGTCATCGCCACGGACCTCCGTCATTGAAAAAAAAAAAAGAGCAAGCCATACAGATTCTGACCCGAGCGTATCGGCAGCCACCCTGGTCTGGAACCCGAGACATGTTGCCAATTATGAAGAGCGCTCAGCGGGAAAGCGAAAGATGTAATACGGACTCCGTCGTCAGGCTTCCTTCCCCTCCATTCGCGTGAAAGATTGCATTCTGGTGTTGCTCTGTGGGTCGATGCGGAGGCATTCGTTGTCAACATCCGAAGCCTTCTTGGACGCAATTCCAGTCACCTGCCATGTGTTATTCCGTATATGACCATGACCCTACATGTAGTAGTAGTACAAAAGGAGGGGATCAACACAAAAGTTCCTGTTCATCACGGCTGTCGCAAGCAAGCAAGCAAGCGTGATGGCGGCCCGCTTGAAGTAGACTCCAGACGTTGGACAGCTTGACACACTTTCCAACGACATGCTGGATGGAGTGCTTGCCAGTGGACTTTTCCTTGTGCTCTCGTTGTGCGCCATATTATCATCACGAATTGAAAAAAAAAAAAGAAGGGCCCTGAACCTGGGTGTACGCAGCACAATGGATGGTTGGCACACCAAACTCTGCGTCGTACGGCAGGTTATGGATTTGGCTTGCGGCCGGGAAGCAGAAGCAAGAATCGGTGATGGATGACGAAGTGTGGGTGACATTGTGACCAGCATCAGACAAGCCCTCGGCCTGCATCCTGGTCCATATTGAGCATTTGCTTTGCTTGCGAGCACATCCCCATGTCGGCGAGTTGCTCCAAGGCGGGCCGCTCGGAGGGCCGCATTCTCATTGGCCCCTGTAAGCGCAGGTTGGTTCAAAAATAGAAAACAAGAATAGAAAGATGCACGAATGCACTCATACATCGATCCAGCACGACGCATTTCGGCCAACATCTGGTGCCGGCCACGAGAATGCCGGCCATGATATAAGTCTTTGCCCATTCTTCCCAGATCTTGAATTTAACCCTCTTTTCTCTCCCGTGTTGTTAGACGGCGAGAAGAAGTTTCCAAGTGTTTTGGCAGAAGGGCCTTTTTTTTTTACCCTTTCCCCTTTCCCTTTTCATTTTCCTTTTCCATTTATTTTAATTTTTAACACTCATTGCTTTCCCACCCCTGGTCGGGCTCGGGCTCATATCACGATTCAATCGGCAAAATACAAAACACAAGCAAGCTGGACTTGCTCTTTTGGGAACCAGTCATTCATTCCTTGCATCTTGGACGGACAAAGTGCCAGGAGAAAGATCAACAAGAAAGAATAATATTAAATTTTCAAACAAAAAATCACGACAAAGAAATCAAGAAGTTGCGGATAAGGCGCATCTCTGGGAAACAGACGGAGACAAGACAAGGGGCAAAAGAATAAACCGCGCAAAGCTCGCTCGCTCGATTTATCGGACCCCTGGACCCCTGGACCTGGACCTGAACCTGAACCTGGCTGGACCTGGCTGGACCTGTGTGTGTCCGTGTGCTGTGACTCTGCGCACTGGGTAGCACCTTGCCCCGCTTCGCTCCACTCGCCGGGTAGTATCTCTAAAGCCACCCCACATCCTGCACTCCCACCCCACCTCCACCCCCCCCCCTCGCAAGTTACAACATCGCATTCGCAACTGTTGATAGCAGCTACCCATCGGTACAAATGCCATCCTCGTCCTCGCTCCCCGATCATCGCATCTGCTCAAAAGGAGCGCCCGAAAGTAAAAGCGCTGCGAGAATGGCCGTCGCGCAGACTCCCAAGGCCAGATTGGCATCGAAAGCTGGCAACGGCAACGGCAACGGCAATGGCAATGGCAATGGCAGTGGCAGTGGCAGTGGAAACTCGAAATCGAAATCAAAGTCACAGATGCACCGCAGGTCAAGAACAGGTAATTGAAATGCCGTCCCGACTGATTGACTTACAATGTTGCCCTTTTGGTCCGTCTCTCTAAATTCATCGCGTTTGCTAATGAATGGCTGCAGGCTGCTACACGTGCAGATTAAGACGAAAGAAGTGCGACGAGGGGACGCCCATGTGCACGGCGTGCAACCACCTCGGACTGCAATGCGAATACAAGCGACCCATGTGGTGGAGCAACAATGACGCGCGGAGAAAGCACAAGGAAGACATCAAGAACATCATCAAGCGCAAGAAGCTGGCGGAGAAGACGTCGTCGTCGAGCTCGATGCACCCGTCGGCCAGTCCTCCTCCTCCTCCTCCTCCTCCTTCTCTTCTTCCTCCTGCTCTCCTCCCTCCCCCGGGCCTGTCGCACTCGCTGCCCACGTCGTCGGCCACGAGCTACTCGGACGCGGCGTCCATGGATCATGATGATCGCACGAGGTCGGCCTCGATCGACTCGCATTACTCGGGCGGCTTCAACTTCAACAGCCTGCCCAATGCGAGCGACTTTGGCATCTACAACGCGCACGCGCACATGCACACGCACATGCACCCGGAACTGCACCCGGCGGACCTGACGTTTGCGGGATACTCGCCGTACGACGTCGACGTCAAGACGGAGCGCCAGATGTTCGTCAACGATGTGCCCACGCTGCGGGAGTCGCACGTTGCCACCTTCAGCAGCACGTACCAGACTTCTCCTCCTCCTCCTCCTCCCGGTACCGTCTTCCTGCCCGCGACGGGTCATCTGTGGGCGTGGGACAAGTTCGACCATCTCGGGCAGGAGGAGGGTGAGGGTGAGGAGGAAGAGGCCCTCGACGTCAACTTGTTCGACTTTGCCCACGGCCCGCGCAACATGCACAGCATGCATAACCACAACAGCTCGCGCCACGTGCAGATGGACCTCGACGACAACGACCAGCGGCTGCTGGACCACTTTGTCCGCTTTGTCCTGCCCATCATCTTCCCCATCCTCGAGTCCAACCAGCACGGCTGCGTCGGCTCCGATCTGATCCTCCCGGCCCTGCAGTCCAACCGCGTCTACCTCCACTGCTGCCTGAGCATCGCCGCCCAGCATCTCAAGACGCACGCCGACCTGCCCGCCGACGATGTCGACGGCGACATCATGAAGCACCGCTACGCCACCATCCTGTCGCTCTGCGAGTCCCTCAAGCGCGACGAGAACCACCAGCAGATCCTCGAGGCCACGCTCGGCCTCATCTTCTTCCAGTGCGTCGTCGGCCGCTTCGACGACGGCCTGCTTGACATCGCCTGGCACCAGCACTTCCAGGCTGCCATCAGCCTCGTCCAGAAACTCGGCCTGCCGCGTCTCGTGTCGGATCCTGCCGGCCAGGTTGAGGTTGGCCAGGCTGGCCCGAGCCCGAGCCCGATCCCGATCCCGACCCCGATCCCCTTCAACATGACGCTGACGGGCTGGATCGACATCCTCGGCGCCACCATGCAGGGCACCTCGCCCACCTTTGCCCACACGTACCGCGAGAAGCACCTGTCTCCCGCCAACTCGCGCCTGGGCCTGCGCGAGCTCATGGGCTGCGAGGACGGCGTCATGTACCTCATCTCCGAGGTGGCCTGCCTGGACTCGCTCAAGGCCGGCGGCATGGACGACTTCACCCTGTGCCAGCACGTCGCCGCCCTCGGGGAGCAGTTCACCCTGACCGAGGTTGGCGAGCCGGAGCCCAGGATGCCCTACAAGGCCGACGGCAGCTTCTCGCCCCGGCAGCTCTGCAGGAACGTGACGTCGGCCTTCCGCATCGCCGCCCGCATCCACCTCTGCAGCCTGATCCCCGGCTTCAGCCCGAGCCAGCCCTCGCCGCAGGGCCTGATTCGCAAGCTGACCGAGGTGCTGCGGTTGATCCCCTCGGGGCCTCACGGCTACGACCGGAGCCTCGTCTGGGTCTACCTCATCGCCGCGTCCGTCGCCCTGCCGGACAGCGCCTTCCGCGCCTTCTTCGACGACCGCGTCGCCCAGCTCGGCCGTGCCGCGGCCTGTGGCGCCTTCGGCCGCATGACGACGCTTGTCCGCGAAGTCTGGAGGCGATCCGACAGCCTCGCCCGCGCCGCCACGCCGCCGCCGCCGTCGTCGTCGTCGACTGTTGTTTCCGACATGACCATGACGCATCCCCATGTCAACTGGCGAGACGTCATGCGATCCAAGGGCTGGGACTTTTTGCTCATCTAGCCTTGTTCTCGACCGGCGCCCCACTTTGCTCCCCCCTCTCTGGCTGGCTGGCTGGCCAGCGCATGGATTTGCCACGGACCATTTTTTTTCCATCTTTTCAGCTTTTCATTTTCTCACCTTCCTTTTTTTTTTTTTTAAATTTTTTCTGTCCATTTCTTCTACAACTTCCTAATTCCATCTCATTTTGGTTTCTGGCAACCCAAAAACATGCTTTTTCTACATTATACCCTACTGGCATGGGAATTTCCAGATAGAGGGAGCCGCGAGGCTTGTCGGGGTCTTTCATTCACAAACACACAACATACAGGGGGAGAAATGGCATTGGAAGGGGAAAATCCCTTGTTGGGACACTTGCATCTGTAGACGTAGACGGGCAGGTCAATGGAGATGTCTCATCCTGATTGATGACCTTTTTGTTGAGCATCTTGTGCTTGTGCTTGTGCGTGTGCGTGTGCGTGTGCGTGTGCGTGTGCGTGTGCCTCCAACTTTATTTCCCACACACCTCCCCTCAAAGCCCAAGCGGAACTTTGATCTACGGAGTACGGAGCAGCACTATTCCTACTGTGGGGAATTTGCAGGGAAAGGAATAGTTGCCGTGGTGGTGGCTTCTGGTGCTCTGATGGTACGTATAGGTATGTAGGTAGATTGTGCACGGAGATGTTGTTGGCGATTGGGAACTAGACTTGGGTTTGTCTTGATCGAGTGAGCTGCTCTCAAGGCGACTGGTGCATTTACGAAGGCACAGATTTTCACTCGATGCAACCGTCGTTCTTGACTACGCCAACGCACCTGAGCGAATGGCACCGTCACGTCATCATTCTTCACATTCAGCCATCAGCAAAGTCGAGACAGTGCCCAAGAACTGTATGCAAAACAGGCCTCTCGCAATTAATCAAACGGAAGGGCCGCTGCGGAGCAGTAACGGCTGAGGAACAGCCAAGTCAACCCACTGACTGACTAGTTTGCTTCGAGTAGCCCCGGCCCGTTAGTGGCGGTGCAGATCGACCGAGACCAAACCCGACCTGACCAAGACGAAAAGTATGTAGTAGGCTTTCCTATTAGGCCGCCGCTACTGGACCAGCATTATCATCGCGTGACGCGGGTGCTGTCTGTCGATCTGCCCTGTGCATAGGACGCCAATCAAGGGACATTTAGAGGCCTCGTGATGATGGCGGGATCGAGGCAGCTGGGCAGCTGGGCAGCAAAGGCCTCGGAAAAGTCGTTTATGACAAGACAAAGCTGATAGACTTGAACACGACAGACAGCCTGGAGGCACCGGAGGCGCTGCAGAGGCGAGGCGCTGTTTCGGGGCCGAGTTGCACAAGTTGCACTGCCGAGTTCACCGGCTGCCCCCTGCTGGCTCCGGCATGAGCAGAGCGACGCAGAGCGACAAATGGAGGCAACACGCGGGTGTGTCATTCAGTTGACGCTGGGTGACGAGGGGAGAAGAGAGAGGAACTGCTCTGCCTTTTCAACGTGTGTGAACTGTCCTTGCTGCAACAATAAATCAGCGGAGCCAAGGAAAAAAAAGCCTTGGTGTAATTTCATCATCGGACGGCGTCATCGGCCCCAACTTGCAAGATATATATGTGCTCCGTAGTCGACTATCCCAAGGTACATATGATCCCGGAGACGTTGCCTGTGCTTCGACCTAGGTGGAAGAGAACGAAGAGAACCTGAGGATGGAAGATGGGAAGTCAGTCTGAGATAAGGGGCCACGAGTCCGCGTCAGACAGAGCCTTGGCAGGTTGAGCCTTGGCAGGTTGAGCCTTGGCAGGTTGAGCCTTGGCAGGTTCACAGTGTTCACAGTGTTCACAGTGCAAGTGTCGGCAAGCGCCACCAGCGAATCGCGCCCAGCGCCCCTTCCACAACCCGCTGGATTTGAACATTGGACGAGCCCTCAGCCAATCAACTCACACGCTCCTCCTAAGCGCGTCTGCTCTGACACAGAGGCGGCTGTCCTTGTCCTTGTCCTTGTCCATTGTTCCTTTCTTCCAAGCGCTCTCCTTTCTCTCCTTTCTGTCCTTTCTCTCCTTTCTCTCCATCCTCTCCATCCTCTCATCCAGTCAGTCATCGTGTTTCTGCATGTTCGAATGGTTGTCGCAGCATGCAACGGGGCCGGCAGATTGCACCGCGTCCATTCGTAGCGGCGCAGTCCGTCCTTCTGAACCAGCATGGGCTTGAAGTCGTCGTATTCCTGCCGACGGCGGCAAGAGAGAGAAAGACTCGGGAAGAGATGTTCAGTGTAGACCAGGATTTCGCGTCTGCCGTCTGCCGTCTTCCGTCTTCCGTCTTCCGTCCGGCCGATTCCTTTCTTCTCGTGAAAATGTCCGTCTTCATTGCCTTCTCCTTTGTAAATTTTTCGTGTTGCTCTTTCACCTGGCCGGCCCGTGTTATCGTGAACAGGAATCCTCTCTGAACCAACTTATCTCGCCACGCGGATACTGAACAATCACGTCTCTCACTCGAGAAGTCAAGACCTTGTTCACATTATATACCAAGCCTCACGCCGCATCAGTTCAATTCAGTTAGGCACACGGAAGAATGAATTGTACAAGCTGCTGACTCTATTTCGTATTTCGTATTTTCTCCCTTTCCTCGTTCGCAGGGGTCATCCAATCCAGGTCAATATTTCACATCACAAATCACTGCCATAACAACCAAAAACTCTATCCTTCAGTTCTCGGCGGTTGGATCGCCCCTCGGTGGCATAATACCCCCCCATACTCGAAGTTCTGGCCCGAAATCATGGCCCGGTTGCCCGTTTCTCTCCGGCTGCTCTTCTTCACAGCCATGGCATCATCTTCGCCAATCATCTTTGCTCGCAATGAGAGATGCGCCGCCGAGGGGCTGCAGTCCTGCGCTTCCCAAGGATTGTCGGACGCCTTTTGCTGCCAGTCGGGCAGGACGTGCATGGCCTTGGCCGGTAACTCTACCGTCATGTGTTGTCCCAACAATAGCTCATGCGAGGCGATCCGGCCGATTACATGCGACGTCGGGGCACAGAATCCCGATACAAATCTCAGGGCCCCCATCAAGACATTGGCCAGTAAATCAAAGCTGCCGAAATGCGCCAACAGCGATTCCTGTTGTCCGTTTGGGTTCACCTGCGCAGACGACGGGAAGCTGTGTGTCAAAGACAAGGATCAATCACAGGCACCAGAAGGCTATACAGCAATACCGAGCCCTATAAAAACATCAGTCGCCGCCTCGAAAGGTACGCCATCCTCGTCTGCTACTGCGTCTGCCTCTGCGACTGCTTCTGCGAATGCGCCTGCGCCTACCGAGCCGAGCCAAGCACCGAGTCCGGAGTCAACGGGCCCAGAGAAGACATCCATCATAGTCGGCGCTGTAGGAGGCGCCCTTGCCCTGCTTCTCTTGGCCGTCATCATATTCCTGTGTGTTCGCAGCCGCAAGGGAGATGCAGGCTCGGACAAGTCAATTCCTCGCAGCCAGTCAAGCGGCTCGGGGCTGCGCGGGAACATGATCTCTGGTCCCATCATGAACCCCGAGTCATCTTACCGAACAGACTTTATCCGAAAGTCGTCCCCCGCGAGGCCATCAGTGTCCCGCTCGCTGGCGAGCGGAGTCTCCCGGCCGCCTCGTCTTGAACACGCGCCACCGCCGAACTCAAGGATATCGATACCGAATCCCTTCAATTCACCTCACCCGTCTGGTGTCTCTCCCGCCGTCTCAACCTACTCCAGCGTATCGGATCATGAAGACAGGGTCCGTAGAGGTGAAGTAGGGGCCAGACTGAAGCCCATTCGGACACTGGCCCCGTCAACATGGCTTGAGTCACGACGGATTTCGAGACGGAATCTTCAGAGAGACACGAGTAGTAGTAGTGAGAGCATCAGCGTGTTCGCAGATGCCGACACCGTGAACGGGGACACGGGTCGTCAAAGCCACAACCGGCAAACGTCCTTCAGTGCCATGATGGAGGAAGCCAAGATGGGACATGTTCACAGGGGCCAGGCGTACGTGCCAGGTGGCAATAAGAGGCACGTTCCTGACACAACGACATGGATATGAAGGCAGAGGGAGGACCAAGGTGGCGCCATTGAAATTTTCTTTGAACACAAACATACACACGTTTGAATTGGGCACGTGCACTCCGGTTACGGCGAATGGTTTTTTTTTTTTTCCCAGCTGCTCTGGCCATCTCTTTCTCTTTGTCTCTTAGATTACATTGGGGCTTGTTTCTTGTCGTCGTCGACAATATCTCAGGCAGGCCCTTGTTACCACATAATGAGTAAAATTTGCTGCGTTTCAGCACACTGATATCCAACAGTTGAACAAAGGGCATTTTTTGTTGCATGTACATGTACTGCATCTGTGATGAACACGCGGTGAATGGCACTTATATCTCGCTTGACGACGCAACCAACTGATTATTGAATGTTCATAGCGGACAGTAAGAAAGAGAATCAATCGACCAACCCCCGTTCAGCCAGCGACTGAACACCTCTTGTACGTCCCTGCCATGAGCAAAATGTCGTCAAATGAGCAACGACATGTCTCGTTCACAATGTATCTAGAAAATCCACACAAGGTGCAAGTCGGCGTTGAAAAGGCACACAGCACGCGTCTTTCATGGCCGATGCCCCCCCCCCCAGTAGATCGGTGCATCATCTCGAAAAGAGTAAAAGTCTGCGCGTCATCGCGCGGGCCGACGTCCTTGCTTTAGGGGTCAACGTGGCGACGTCTCAAGCTGGCATAGGCAAGCGACAAGATCGTGTCTTGAGATGTTGATGTATCAAGTTTCATTGCTCATGCAGTGGTGCTCATAACGACACTTCACGTCGAGCACCTGAGCCCATCAAAGCACCTTTGTAATGAATGAAACGAAGCCATCTTGAGACTCGCGTACCGCTCTCCAAGAATTGCATATTTTGCCCAAGCATCTCTCAATTCGAGCCTGCACTCACTCCATCTGCATGCCTCTACCTTCTTCTTCCTTGTTAGATTAAAGAGGGAAAACACTCGCATGCATGACGCTGATGCCAGCTCGAGTCCAGTATATATCCATTTCACAAATCAAATTCGTTTACAAGACGCCAACTTCACATGACAGCGCACTTGCTGGCCTTAGGCTGCGACGGCGTCGGAACATCAACCCAGCCAGAGCCATCACTAGCAACGTGCTCATTCTTCTTCTTCTTCTTCTTCTTCTTCTTCTTCTTCTTCTTCTTCTTCATTTTCCAACCCTTCAGCCGTGCGTCTTTGATGTTCTTTGCAGCACTTCGTTCCGCCCGGCTACGGTGTCTATGGACCCCGTTTGGTGTCCGCCTCGACGAGTTTGACGGCGTCCTCATCCACATGGGCAACGTGTTAGGGCGCATATGGGGAAGCAGCGATGTCTGGGCGTGATGGTGGCCGTAAGTATCTTCGAGCTGCTGCGCCGTTCCTCTTGGACCCGAGAGATTGGCTCGAGGACGTCGCGGAATCGGCGCAAAAATAGGGGTTTCTGCTTGGGCAACAGAGATTTGTCGAGGGGCGTCGTGTGAGCCACTGACTCCAGTCGGTGTGCTGATAATCAGAGGACGGTCAGAGTCCGATACTTGAGCCTCCGACGACGGCCATCGAGACGCAGGATCCTGGGAGGATGACAGCTGAGACGATTCAGCAATCGACGCTCTCCGTCCGTTGTCCGTCCATAGACGCGGGTTGAGCATGTTGCCCGAGAGTCTGCGAGGGTTACCCTGGCTGATTCTCTTGTTCAGGCTTGCAATTTGATTCGAACTTGGAGCTGGGGGCAAGGCAGTTGCCGCTGCATCGTTCGCGGCCATGTTGAACGGGGGTGCCGTAAACGGATGATAGCCATCGAATCGCTGCCTTGGGGCGTCGGCTGCCGTCGGCGCAGCAGCCTGCGGTTGTCGTGGCCATGTCTGAGCGTTCAAGGGCCTTCTTACGACTGGTTCAGCCACTGCCGACGTAAAACCCACGCTCAACGACGAAGACGTGGGGATTTGCAACTCCAACACTGGCGCTGCTGGACGAGCTCCGGGTCCCGCACTGGAGCCAGGGCTCAACGGAGCAGAAGCCGAGGCGGTGGGAGAGAAGATAGAAGCGGGACTGTCGGTATAGACGTTGTCCCGGGAAGATGGGGGGGACACTGGCTGAGCATGGGACGTGTTTCTGTCAACGGGCCGAGAAAGGGGCATTCGCGGTGAAACACGCGGTGATGCATCATACATGTCGTCCATCTGGACCGCGTGTACTGATGGCGTAGATCCTGGACGCGGTATATCTGAGCTCCTCAGCCTGTTCACGTCGGTCGACTCGCCTGTTGTGTGCTGTGCCCGTCTATACTGGGTCGTGATGCCATCGGCTTGAGCTGACCCTTCAGATGCCAGGGCAAGCGCATCATCCAGAGCCTCGCTGCCCGGTATAGGAGGTGGAAAGTCGGTCGCTGACAGAGGAGCCACAGAGGAGCCGCGCAAGAAGGCTGGCATATCTCCCGGGTCCTCCTTCTGATACGGGGGAGGAGGGGGCACCCAGTTATCCGCATCGCTTTCGTGGGGATGCTCTGCGCGCCCATCGGCACGTCGGTATTCGATTGGGCGCCCATCGGCTGTCCGAGGGTTCAGTCGTCGATTAACGGCAGCGGCTGTAGCAGCCCGGCGAAGCGTTGTTTGAGAGCGAGGGCTAGAGTGGGTATAAGGGGCGTCCATGGCTTCCTGCTCTTCGGCAGATGCAAACTCCTCACCGTCAGCTTGGGGACTGGTAGAGCCATCTGAGCGATTGACGGGATGCTGTCCGACAATCCTGGGAACAAAAGAGTCACTGTCATCCTGATTTCCTGGAAGCGGAGAGAGAGGAGCTCTTGCAGCCGCTGTAGTCGCTGCCCGGAGCAGTGCATTACCGCCGCCGCCGCCGCCGCCGCCGCCGCCGCCGCCACCACCACCAAGCTTCTGTGCATCCGTTCTTCGTCGAACAATGGCCACTTCTGTTTCCAAGTCCCGTCGCTCCTCCGTGAGAGGTTCGGCGTCGTCTGTTCCCACCTCGATCGTAATGTCCACTGCCTGTCCGTTGACAAGCCCGTAATCAAAGTCAAGCAAGACGATTCGGCCACCATCCGCGAAGTCCATGTCTTCCTCGTCTGTAACCAGCCTGGACCCCGTGACACCAGCGGCTGTTACGACCAGTCGTTCCTGACACGGCGAGTCGCCAGACTGCCCGACCCAGCGAACACTGCTCACGCCATCAATTTCGGCAACCTTGGAACCAGCAACCAAATTGTTTCGCAGTTTGTCGCACAAAATCTGCCACTGTGGAACCCTCTCACTCTCGCCGTCGTTTCCTCTGGTGGAAGCATGACGAGATGAACTGCTCTGAGTGCTGTTGTGCCTTCCGAGGCCGGAAGTGTTGGATGAGGAGTCACGACTTGACGGTGGTGGTGGCTCAGGAACTGCGTCCAGATCTTCCGGAACGCCATAAACCCAGATATCCTTGCCTTGGAATCCAGCTGAGACGAGCCCCCCCTGTTGCGTTGTAGCAGGCAAAGTGCAAGGCAACAATTTTGTCTGCGATGCAGCTTCCGGAATGGGACCAGTAAAGTACGTCGTTCCATTGCGAAGATCGTCGAGCCGGACAGCACGGAAGGTTTCAAAGCTGCGATCGTACGTGAAGGTCCATTCAGGTTCACCACTGTCGCTGGTCGGTAGCCAGATGGCATGACTGCAGTCGCGACTCGTGTTGGGGAAGAGAATCGACGTGGTCCACATCGCACTCAAGTTATCGTCCATCATCTGGCTGACGGGATCGTAGTAAGGTGCGGTCAAGACGACAGTGCTGGGAGGAGACGAGTGCACAGTACTGCCCAAGATTTGCGTTCCATCTTGTGAAAAGGCCAGGGCGTCCACGGCGTCGCACTTGACGGCCCTCTTCTCTGTCGGTAGGGCTGAGGCACTAAGTGAATAAACCTCAATGCCTCCGTCATACGCAGCAGCAAGAACAGTGCCACAAGATGATATGGCAATGGTTTGGGAGCTGTTGTCCAGTATGAGAGATTGTTTCCGCCTGGGCGGAGAGCTCTGGAGGTCGTAAATGTCGACCTGCAATTCAGTGGAGAGGACAGCCAGAGTATTGGCGTCGTCTGTGATGCAGGCAGAGACGGGCCGACGCTGAATCTTGAATTCTCGTTCAATACTGACCGAGTGGTTGCGAACGTCAATGACATATATTCGCGATGAATTGGATGCCAAGACGTGATGCCCCCTCGGCGAGGAGCCAAATTGCATGCCCTCCCCTCCCGGGCATGATGATGAGCTGATGGAATTCGAGACGAGCTTTATCAGGGTTTTCCGGGGGCGAAGATAGGCCTCGAACAGGCTTCGCTTGACCTCGCGGACGAAGAGGCGGCGTAGCAAAGGCAGGTGCTCGTCGTCGGCGGGAGGGACATCAGCGTGAGACGTGGCGTATGGCGGGCATCGGGCTAGATGATGGGCGTAAAGATGAGATTTTTGAGATGTGGCCCGCCACTTGGAGTTGAGAAGAATCAATGAAGCGAATCCGCTCGGATCGGCTGCAAGCAGGATCCTGGCCCGACGAATGTCAGTATTAGTTGCTTGCGTGCCATACGAGCGAGCCTTGAGGCAAGAGAAAGTTTGCTCATCAGAGTCAAGTTCAAACCTACTGTTCTATAATCTCGTCGGGCAGTCGATGGAAAGCGTCGGGGACGGGGTCGGGGACGGGGTCGGGGACGGGGTCGTTCGGGGCGGGGTCGGGGTTGACGTCGGAAGCGATTGTGATGAGCATTTTTGCCATGTCAGACTGTCGCTCCTCTATGACGTCGTCCATGGTTCAGCAGGACGCTGAAAAGCGGCAGTCGTGCCAATGGCGACAATCATGTGGGCATGCGGCCATATCAGTATTTCAAAGGACACTCGTTCGCAGGGGAGCGTCATGGAGGAGAGTGGTCGCGGTAGTGAAATTATCGATGGGGCTGTGATGTCGAGTCGAGGCGTCGTCATCATGGGCAAGCATCACTGAGATTATCAGCCCATCAGCACTGGGATGAACTAATATGTGGGGCCTTGCACTCACTTGACAGCTGGGCCGGGTGCCACCGTAGGGCCGACATCCGCCAAGTGGGCAAGTCGACGCGCGACAGTGGACGGGCCACACGGAAACACGGAAATGCTTTGTCTGGGATACCTCAGAGGATGTGCTTGATGCGGTCACGATCTGGGAGAGTAAGAAACGGGGAAATTGAAAATCATAGCCTCTGTGGTGAGAGCAGCTCATTAAGTCATAGAAAGCTGTAAAGCCCGAGTAAGCTATGCATAAGTCATACTTTGCTGAAGCCACCAAAAAAAAAAAAAGAAAAAAAAAAGAACCTCATCCGTTGTAGTAGTCCATATCAAACATTTGTCCTAGACTCAACGTAAGGACCAATATCATTCCATGCCAAAGTCCAAGATGATCTTCCCAAGAGTCAATCAAAAATAGGAAGGACGAGCCCCTTTTTATTGCTCACTGCCCCGGGGTGTTCGATCCAAAGTTCGTCTCACATATAGTCGCACGGCTCTTCTGGCATCCATTGCCCATCGCTTGACGCGTGTTGCCATCCAATCCGATCTCAGTTTGTTAGATCTGCCCGCGTGGCTGGAAAGAACTTTAAAGTTTGTCTCGGAGTCTTTCGACGTCATGTTGACCGAAAGATGGCTCTCGCTGCGCTGCAACTCTTCTGCCTTCTCGCCTTTCTTTGCCGCATTCGCGGTCAAGGACTCAACGATGCGTAAGCGAAACATGGACATCTTTTTACGCAGGCCATGTTCATGATGCAGAACTGTGTCTGAGCTACAACTTGGCCGTGGGACAAGCGTGTCCTTGTTAGACGATGATGATATCGAGCGGTTGTTTCTTGCATTGTCGTCCGGGGATGAAGGGTATGGTATGTTGAATGGGTCGGAAGGCTGGGGCGATATGCTAGTGCTTTCGACAGGCAAATCTTGGGCACCATCAAATGATTGATGAAGCTTTTCACGACAAGAGTCTTGCCTGTTCTTGTCGGCGGCGACATCGAGGCCGTCAGCCATCTTACGGGGCTTCGATGAATATAGGGCCAGGTCAGCGAGTGAGTTGCAATCTTTCATGCGGTTGACTCTGGGGTTTGCGCCATCTGTAGTGCAGCGACCTTGACCAAGTTGACTGCGAGAGATTTTGATCTTCAGCTTCGGTTTTGGCTGAGAAGCTGAAGCCCGAGGAACTTCTCCCAAAGGTGCCGGATCCTTTGAATAGCTGGCACCGCTAGGTGGCGTAAGCATTTGAGAGGTGGTGGATTTTACACGAACCTTGAATTTAGACGGACTGCTTCGCTTCGCTGACACTAGACTCTCCTTCGACGGCTGCGTGTCAAGGGTCACTGACCTCGTTTGCACTTCCTGAGGTCCCTCTTGCATCACGTCTTCATCACGGCAAGCGCCATCAACCGGCTGCCCATCATCTTTTAGGATAGTCGCATCAACCGCATTCTGGACATATTGCGACAACTTGGAAGGCAAAGGTGGCAAAGCCTTCATTAACTGCGGTATGCTGTTTTTCACCTTCAATCCCCGAAGAGGAGATATCGGTTCCGGAGACAATATGTCCAACTCTTGATCTTGAGCAGAACGGCTGAGCGAAAGTCCTGACTCATCACCGAGGTCTGCAGCCATGATTCCCATTGCTGAAACTTTATGACGGTGGCTTACATGATCCGCCGAGTGAGTGCTGTCAGTGTCACGCGCCGCATCCAGCGCTTTACTGAGACTTGCTGTTGACTTGAAGTATGGTGACCTATCCAGCAGATCAAATGCACCAAAGATAGACGCGAAGTCGGGAAGGGTCTGCTCCGGGGAGCATGCTGCATCATCTTCGATCCGACGAGTCTCGGCCTCGTCGGACAGTTGATTCACAGCCGGCTTGTCACCCAGAGTTTTCGACAATCTGAGTAGCTTTGATCTCGGAGTATCGCCGATACTGGCCAGCTCGTTTTGCTTCTCCCTGTTCTCTTGTGATGCTACCCGTTTCGGATGCTGGCCATCTGGTGGTGCAGACCGAGATAATTTGCGAAGTGCTAGGGCTCCACCAAGCTGGGAGACATCCTGACTGCAATCGCTTCGCTCTTTTTCCGCCATCAACGCGGAAATCTCGCCTTCTTTGTGGGCCTCTTCCGCGGAATTATCGTCTGGTGCTGTACCGTCCATGTCTGTCATTTCACCTGCATCAGGGTTACAGTTTTCCTCGCCACCGGCACCGAGATATCGTACAGCATGCGTGGCAGATTGTTCTTGTTCAATGTCAATCTCCCTGACAGTTGGTTTGTCGAAGTCCTCGCTATAGTCGTAATAAAATTGGCATGCCGTTGGGGTTTGAGGGTTGCACCTCTTTGCCGAGCTGGGCCGCCGATACATACCTACAATCGAGGACAAACTTGGGGATCTTTCTCCATGGTCCGTAGGTTTTCTTGGGTGCCGTTCAAAACGACCGTAGCGGCTGGCACTAGATTGCGAAGAACTCGGAGTCCTGGATCTATGGGATCCAGGTGCTGCATGATAAGTATTTGGTGATGCCCTCAAAGGCAACGAAGCTGCGGAGCGGCTGTAGTCCGGGCGAATGGATAAGGGTGGTGGTCGGCGAGCCCACTTCAGAGAGTTTGCCTTGTAAGAATTGTGCACAGTTCTCTAGTTTTGACTCAGATTAACACTTGAGCTCTGTTCACTTGTCTGAGCACTAAATCTTACTTGTGAAACACGATCCAGCTCAACCATCCGGCTGTAATCGACACATCCGTTACCAGCTACCGCAGGAGATGCCGGACGGACCCCTGGCCTCTTGAGCCGTGTTGGGTAGGGGAATGGAGAGCGTGGCCTCTGGACTTCACCTCCGCTGGAATGACTCTGCATGATAGCTGACGATTTTTGTGAGGGCAGGTGACGAGAGCTGTTTGTTGTAATGGAATAAGACCTGTGGCAAGAATCATCCAACATTGGAGAACCAGATCCAAAGTAAAATGGCTGATTGTCATATGCATATAGAGAGATGATCTCAGAAGTGGTGTCCCTATAGGAACGGAAGGGTTTGTGATCGTCAGCGTAGTAGAGGTTGTCGCTCCTTTTGGGTGTGTACCTTGGAGGAGGAGTGGCAGCAACAAGTTCCGGCCGCGATCTGGGAAGCTGATGATAAGCTGTTGGTGTGACTGGTCGCTGACGTATAGGAAAGGCCCCAACGTCACCCATCTCGGTCGTGGTCTTCAGCATGCTGAGTAGTGGCCCTGGAGACGGGGGCAAGGTCGAATTCTGGCTGATACTTCGAAGCGGTCGACGTTGAGCAGGGACTTGTCCTCTAGAACCAACTGAAGCTGATGGCAAATGTGATCCATATGCGGTGTAAGTGCTGTGCAACGAGCCATTGCTCGTGGTCTTCAGTCGACACTTGGCCATGTCCATGTTGACCTTATTCAAATCCGTAGCCCGGGAAAAAGGATATCTTCCAAGAACAATAAGTATAGATGGGAAATAATACGGCAATGACACAAACTAGAACAAAAAAAAGGCCGTCGAAGCCGCGACAGTGAGGCTTGCTGTAGTTCCGAAACCAAATACACACTGGCTCACAGCGAGACGTCACAGTTGGATGCTGGTAGAGATGGCCGACCAAAAAAAAGGGTGACGACGGGGGAACGAGAGAAGACGAAGATGTTACCACGAGAAGATTCAAAAAGCAAGGAACGAGGACGACCCAGGGAGGTTCCTGGGAAACGCAAGCGATGCAAAGATAATGACGAAGCGAGCAACCGCCACTTAGGTACGTGGCCGACGGCATCGTCGGGACGGCAGCGGCAAGCACGTTGTTGGCTTCTTGAGAAGGTTGATGGGCTGTTCACATTTCGCCATCTCTTTCCATGCGTATCATGGCGTTGCTGTACCGACACTACAGCAGCAGAGTAGAGCGGATGGAGCTTCACCTTTCGCCCTTTCGAATGGTTGCTTAGGGGATGCGCGGTTCCGATGTGATTTTTTTTTGCTCCTGGTTCATGGTTCACGGTTCATGGCTCATGACTCATGACTCATGGCTGATGGCTCATACAACTGCCAGCGTGCACAAGAGCGCCAAAGAGGTGTCCTGGGAAGGAGCTTCACAGAGTCCAGCTGCCGCGCTTATTCAGTTACGCGATGCCAAACAACGGCATGAACTGGGCAGGAGCGTTTGGTGGCCATTTCGGCCGAGAGTGTCATGTCTGGTCTTCTCTCCGCGCACCATTCTGGCCGACCTATTCCGTAGAGACCAGGTACTGGGACAACTTGGGCGGGGAGAGCCAATTTCTGTTCATTTCTGTTCATTTCTGTTCATTTTACTTACAGCACAAACTTGCCAGGACGTTGCGAACCACAAAGACAGCGCTTGGTCGTGGATGTTGCATGTTGTGTTCAGATGCTGTCCCACAATGTCTGGTCCCGGCTGCGACACTGATCACCTGACATCGGCAATGCATGACAAGGAAGAGAGAATGAACAATGAACATGGACTCTGTTAACATACTTAAACGCTCTGTACTCCGTATGTACTCCGTAGTCATGCCTTTTGTGAAATGACGCAAAAAGAAGGGAAAGGAAGCTCTCTACATAGACTTCTAGATCTAATAAAGAAGGCTATAATTAAAAAGCAAGCCGAACCTCTCTAATCCGCAAGAGGTGCGACTGTCTGGCAGTGTCTGGCAGTGTCTGGCAGTGTCTGCGTGTTTGAGTTTCGCAGAGCAGAGATGCCGCCCCGTCTGAGACAAGGGGTTGTCGAAGCTCCAAGCTTGCGGCGGCCCCAAGCCTAGCTGCAAGGGCGGGGATCCAATCAATCGCATCTTTCCGTGGCCTGGTGTGGCACTAAGTGGGGTAAGAAGTATCTTATCACGTGTGTTTTGCCAGGACTACATGTACGTACATTATACGAATCCGTATACTCCGCAATACTCCGTAGTGTCTCCTACTAGCATCAATACCCCTATAGCATCCCTAACAGTTTTACTCACTATAGCCACAGAGAGCTGATAGTAGCTGCCCCGCGTGGGGCTTTGTATGTAGTTGTTGTAAAATCATTCAGGGGTTAGTCCGTAGACTGTACTCCCACATGCTGCAGAAGCTCCCAGTCTCGCAGGGGTATTCATGTACAATTATGCGGATAGTGGCGTCGCTATTTCGGCTGGCAAAAGCTTCTGCTTGACCTAGCTCCATCCCGCTATTCCTAATCCAAGCTGATTTGTTGTGTGCGTCCGTCAAGTCACTTCTTGTCGTCTGGCGCATCTGGGTCTCAACAAGCTTTACCTTTGTTATTATGACTATGTCTTCCCACATCCTCCAACCGTATGGCTATCCTTCTTTCGTGCTTGTTATCGTGGCTCGATCTTGTCTCGATCAAATCCTACATCTCGACACCTTGCTCTCACTCTTCCTGACTACCTGCACAAGGCACAATACGCTGGTCCTCTCGTCTTCACCCCCGAAAAGCGCCAGCTTGGCGTCCGCAAACCCGAAGAAGAACAGAAAAATTTCTAGCCACTCACTACCAGACTCTTTTTTTGTGTCTTTCGTGTCACGATGCCCCCTGGGTCAGACTTACAACTCTCCACGGCGGAAACACGACCTTGTGACGTGCGCCGCCCGCGCTTCCACGAAGACTTTGATGCGCCATTCTCAGAAGCACTCTTGAACGCCTCCACAGTGACTCTCGCGTCAGGTGCATCCGCGAGTTCGCCGTCATCAGAGCACCCCAGCGACATGTCCCTGAGCCGCGCACAACATCCTCAGCGCCCCGTCCAGTCACGCGAAGATAGCTGGTCGTCAACAGACTCGAGTCGCAACACGGGCAGCACTGGCGTCAATGACAGAATAAAGAGTTGGGCTAGAAGGTCTTTTCTGCCGAGCAGGCATCCCGAGGACGGACAAACCCCACGCTCATCATAACTCACAAACCCCGAGGCCATGGGAAACAAGACATGCCCCGTCTTTCGCCCGAAAGGGGGGGGGGAGGAATTAAAAAAAACGACTGACGAAATGAGAGTCAGACTACTTCACGACTTGGCATGAGAGCCAATGCGCCAATACGACTATATGCTTCCAGATTCTGATGGTGCGGCTAGATCCGCAGCGAATCTGGGTGCCCGGGATAGGCTGCATCCCTTTGTTCTTTAATCTAAAACATGGCGTTCAATGGGGAGGGGAAAATGACGCACGCATATATGTGTTTTACGTTGCGCGCTTTCTGGATCTCCCTTTTAAGTATATCCTACGGCTATATACATGCTGCCATTTGATTAATAAACGTACATGATTTTTCGACCCACCTTCTCTGCGCCTGATGCTCTTCAAAAGACGCCACCGCCAATGATGAACAACCGCTGCTCCTCCTTTTTCGCCCACTGAATGATCTTGTTGGCCCCTTGTGTCATGGCTGACCTGGACATGTTGGGTCCTCCAACGCAGTAGAATTCAAAGACAGGCGTGATCCAGGCCAGAGACGTCGCTTCTTCGCTCGAACAGTGCAATACCCTAAGGTGCGCGTGCTTAGTGTGAACCGAAGCATGCAGTTCGTGATAGAGTGACAATAGTTTGCGTCGCTCCACAACGTTGGTGAACGATGGCTCAAGAGACGACATGCAGAACTGAACATTCGCTCTGGACTTGTATAAGAAATGACTGACTTGGCTACCTGGTGCGACTTGCGATATGACCGGTCGGCCGGAGCTCGCGGCTTTCTGAATAATTGCAAGGCTGCCGCTTTTCGTCAAGGCTCGCGCAACATCATCACGCATTTGTTTGAGTTCGAAAAAACTCTCCTTGTCGGCACTGAACAAGATCATGGCGATCTCTTCATTCGACTGCTGCGCATCACCCGAGTCCTCGTTTACGGTTTGTCCTTCCATCTGGTCCTCAAAAAAGCTGACATACATGTACAGGTAGCCTTTGTTGTTAAAGGCTGGCAGGCAGATCGGTACCCAGTTTTCGCCGCCACCTCCCTTGATGCCGTCCGACTGAAACAACATGTTGAAAATCAGCTGTAGGTCGCTGGGGTGCAACGAGTGTCGCCGTGGCCGAATCACGCTCACAAGCTTGCCTCCAGCAACAATGAGGCCGTACAGAAGTTTGTCTGTCCTCAGCTTCAAAAAGGCATTATTTATGGCATGTCGTTCAGATTTGCGCAGCTTGAGGCATTCAAGCGAGCCCAGAAGAGTAGATGGAGAGCCCAGAGTGAATGTATCCGCCAAGGATGAGAGCAGCGACTCTGTGCCTTGGAGGGGCTTGCGTAAATCGGAGGACGGACGGTGGACAAAGATGCTCTTCAGAGTTGGTAGTGTCAATGTGGACAAGATTTGCATGTACAATGCGTCAAGTTGCGATCTGAGCTGCGACTCACTCTCATTGAGTTTGCTTATGGCCACAAGATGAAGAGGGCCTTGCGTCAAGACGGTGAACCGGGTGTTGCCCGCAGTAAAACCTTGTAAAGAGTTCTTAGAGCCCTCATAGAAGGCGATGATTGTTTGAATGACCCCAATGGATGAGTTGATAAGGTCAAGGTCTCCATGTCGACTCCATATAGGCTTTCCGGCAGAAGATAGGATCATGTAATGCTTGCGCTTAGACTTCCACATGGATAGTCTGTCCTCGTCTCCGAAGCTGTCATCTTCTTGTGACGGTATGTCTTGAAACTCTTGTTCGAAGTCTGTAAGTTCGTCAAGGATACCAGCGCGGAGCCGCTCAAAAGGTTGGATGGTTGCAGACTGCGATTGAAGCAGATTCCAGGCTGGGCTGCGCTTGTGGGTATCAGCTACCATCAAGCTCGCAATATCAGCTGCTGGCCTCATCGTCGGCGCGAAGCTCATAATGCTTGCAGAATCGTCAGCAGCCCCCCCGCCAAGATGACTGGCTTTGTACCCAAGAGATTCATGATCGCTGCCAACAGGAGTAGACAAGGATCTGTTTCCGGGTGTGGAGAAGGTTCCTCTGGATCCATCGGGGAATGACAGCGTTTGGATTTCCACGGGGGTCACCGCAGTCGTAGCTTGGGCCTGCAGACCTCTTGTCTCTGCTGTAGCGCTCGCATTCCGTCGTGGAGGTAGTGGAGGGCGTGGTTCCTCCTCTTCGGCGGAAGACTTAATCGTGTGGTTCATGGTAATGAGGCCGGATGCTGTGCCGCATTCGTCGCATTTCGAACGCGGATGAGGCTGTGTGATCGAAATGGGTGTCGTCTCGCAGACGACAGAGCGGGCCGAGGCCAGACGTTGTTAGAAAATGATTTGGCTAGATGAACAAACCATGGTTCCGGGGCCTCTCTACCCAGCCACACTTGCCGCAGCGGCGATTGTGATGGCGAGTTGGAGCAAGCGATGATGGCGCCGCTGGGAGGGGCTGTGACGTCGACTCCTCAACTTGCAAATGTGAGTTGCATACATAAATAATAATACGGACGGACGTACATGGATTACTGGACGTACAATGTACATAGGGACATAGGGCTGCGCTGGAGGGACGCTGGGATGTGCAGCCAATCAACAAGCTTGGCCTGTGATTGGAAACGTAGCCTGAAGTTTGAACCCGCGTGGCAGGCAGGCGCGACTGGAGCTTGATGCGAGCAGGCGAACAAAAAACAAAAAACCAGTTCACCCACCACCCCACGTCACCATGCGACTCCCGATAACTTATGATTCGACAGCTACTTGATCAATCATGGCGCTTGATCCGGGATCTGGCGCCATTGCAGGTTCTCCCGAAAGCTCTGGTCGAGATTCCCCCATCCCTCGACAATGGAGGAACCAGCTCGGAGGAGGTTCGCCTGATGCGCGCAAAGCTACGGACCTGGCGACATGCTAACTTTTTGGCACAGAGGAAACTCCGATCAAAGACAAGGCATACCGTAGATACGCTTCAGGGGTTGAGAAAACCCTAACGCTCTTTGAGACCGCTTTGGAAGAATGGGCAGACTACATTGCCTTCCTCAATAAGCTGCTGAAGGTAGGTACCTACCTCTCCGCGAGCTTCATAGAGCTGCTACATGGCCTGGCAGTTCGCTAAATTTGTACGAAAATAGGCATTGCAAGCTCGACCAACGTCCTTCAACACGATACCAGCCAAAGCGCTTGTTGCGAAGCGTCTCTCGCAGTGTTTGAATCCCGCCCTACCGTCCGGCGTGCATCAAAAGGCACTCGAAATTTACAGCTACGTCTTCATCACCATAGGCAAAGATGGTCTCTCTCGGGATCTTCCACTCTATCTTCCGGGTCTTGCGCCCACGCTTTCTTTCGCCTCGCTCTCCGTCAGGTCACCTTATTTGGATCTTCTGGAAACCCATTTTCTTGACCTAGACCCTCGCTCGCTTCGTCCGGCCATGAAGTCCATCATCCTTGCCTTGCTTCCTGGTCTAGAAGATGAGACAAGCGAAGACTTTGAGAGGACGTTGAATCTTGTCTCTCGATTCAAAGAAGCGATACGGCCACGTGAGAGCGAGGATTTGGGAAGCTTTCATGCCTCTGGAGATTACTTCTTCTGGCAATGTTTCTTCTTGGCGTCCATCACCAGCCATAGCCGCAGATCCGGCGCCCTGGCTTATCTTGTACGCTATCTTCCTTCCCTTGGGCCCGCCTCCGCCTCTTCGGTGGATAGTGGCGTTCTGCCGGAAAAGGTGCATGCTATTGTAACGTCCCCCGAACCGGGGTTGCTGGTGCGATGTTTCGCAAGCGGACTTACGGATGAACAATTGCTTATTCAACGCGGATTCCTCGACTTACTCGTCTCTCATTTACCTCTGAATGCAAATGTTCTTCAAACTCGAGTTAAGGCCGCCGACCTTGAGCTCCTTGTGAAAGCTGCTGTGGGTGTGGTTACAAGAAGAGACATGAGTCTAAATCGCCGTCTCTGGGCTTGGCTACTAGGACCAGAGGCTGGCCATGGCGAACACGGCCCCGCGTATCTCTCTTCTCGAACCACGTACTTCGAAGAGAACGGGCTTCAGCCTCTCACAAGAGCTCTCCTCGAAATGATCAGGGGCGCAAGTCGTGGAAGTGGTGCCGAGAGAGCTCGGCCATACCGAATATGCCTGTCTCTCATGGACAGGTGGGAGATCGGAGGGCTGGTAGTGCCGGAAATTTTCTTGCCTGTGGTTGATAGTGTGCGACAGTTTCAAGCTCAAGCCTCTGGCAAGGCCGAGTTCATGGAAGTCCTTCGAAGCGCAAGCGTTTTCTTTGATGGCATTGAGAGCGGTCTGATCTACAGTGAGATTGTTGGACTCTTGGCCCAAGCAATAGGACCTGGTAGCCTGAGTGTCGAGGACCGTAAGGACAAGCTTGCCTTGGTCAATTTCATCATTGCCTACTTTAATGTCCGGGAGGAGGAGATGATAACAGTGCATGCGCCAATGACGTGTATGGCTGCATTGCTCATGTTGGAAGACGGCAGAGACCGCCAAGGCAATTCGGCCTTGGCGTTTAACGAGTTCACGGAACTGGGAGAACATGTTCTCGGCGTCGTCGTATCTTTGCTGGAATTGATACCAGACAGGGCCTTCCCTCCACAACCAGAGGCAGATGGTGGCCAGGACCGGAAAGACGCAGCCGCCAGCCCGAAGCTCTCCAACATGGAGCTTCTCAAAAAGATTCGGACTTTCTATGTCCATGAACAAGGAAACTTGGATTCATCTGCGCCACCGTTTACAGCCATGCAATGTGGAGAACTGCTGCTGGGAAAAGCCGTTCAATATATCTGTGACAACTCGCAAGACTCAAAATTTGCAGACGATATCTCTACTCGGGTTCGAGTTCTCGGCTTGGTCTTATCAAAGACACCTCGGAGCTATTGCTTTGGCGCTGAGCATATCATAACCTATCTCAATGAGAAAACGACCACAACCACTCCAGTGCACTTTTCTCAATTTTTTGCCCTTGTACAACTGTCGACACAGCTGCATGCAGCAAACAGAATCGACGACGCCCATCTGGCGGAGCTAACAATACCGCTGGTTCGCCACGCCTGGACCTACCTATCACCTTCAGAGCCCAAGTACCACGTCGAAACTGTTCGATGCTTGTGGCAGCTTCAGACAGCGCTCACAACGTCAGGCCGCGATGTCGAAGCTGCCCTTTCCGGGATCATTACGCAGCCACCTGCAGGTCTTCAACGGTCTTCATGTTCTGCGAACAACGGAAGGACGTTCGGCGTCTTATGGTCACATACCCTTCAAGATGCAGCCTCTGAGCGAAGAGGATCCAAGGGTCAGCAACTGGATCAGCGGTCTGCTCGGCGACTTTCCGGGGTGGAGCACTACCAAGTTATGTTAACTCAACCCACATTCCTGGTTTTAGATGAACTATTAGATGACAGAACCCGGTCGTACATGGTCGTTAAAACTTGGCTCAACAGTATGATTGGAATTGACAGGTAACAATCCCGGCCCTAATTCCATTGCCTGTGTTTTAACATTGTTAGGCTCTTCCTCATCTTCATAGTCAAGATGGCCGAATTGCCGTTTCTCCAAGAGGTAACTACCCATCGAGCAAGCGAGAAGGTTGACTCTCAAATTCTGGAGTTTACGGAGGACGATGATCTGGACTTGTGTCTTTACTATTTGAGGACATTGCACAACGTTTTTGGCTGCTCTGGCGACACATCACGAACAGTTTTGGCCTCAAAATACGTGGCATTTATTGACAAGGCGGTGCACATTCGAGGTAAGTTGCTATACTACGTGTTTTATTTGATCTCTCACTGACGGACTCAAGCCGGCGCAGAAGAAGACGAAATGACGTTGCAAGACTTTTTCGTCCGAGTGTGCATGAAATGTGTTATGGGACAGCTTTCTTCATCCGCTAGCACAGACCTGCGTGAACGAGTCTCTCAGCTGCAACGATATGCCTTGACCATTCTCCATCAGTTTCTATCGAGTCGACATGCTGCGGCTTTATCTGGCCTCGGATTGGAGAACATTCTTATTGAAAAACTGTCCAAAACCATCAACACCTCTGATCCATTTGTACAAGTGCTGCTGCTTGATACAGTTTATGACACTCTCAAGTTACGGGACACAGGTTTCCACGAAATGCAGGATTCGCATCCATCAGACAGGCGACCAACAAGTGCAGACAACTCGAGAAAGGGCCGCTCATCGCTGACACTCAGCGAACGGTCAATACCCCAGCTGATGCCTGCATCTCTACTGAAATGCATGCAAGCTGGCTTGAGCTCGCCCAATAGCCAAGCGGTTCTTGACAAATGGGTGACGTTCTTGAGCGATATTATCGCCCTCTACTCACATGGCATATTTCAGATCGTCATTCCTCTGGTTGAGACACTCTGCAACCAAATTGGATTTACATTTGCAGCCTTACGCGATACCTTTACTTGTCATGCATCCACAGACGTGCTTCCTGGAAATACACCCGAATCAACCCTGATCTACCTTCTAAATGGCTTGGAGCAGGTCCTAGCACTAGCGCACGATCAGTTGATGGCCGAGGAAAGCCAAGCTCAACTGATGAAAGGACCGGAGCAACCGCAGTCTCTTTTCGGCAGCATGGTATCAGGAGTGTTTCAATCAGAGGGGCCTCAGTCTCGGAGCGCCACTGCAAACGATCGACTGACGGTACACTTAGCATTCCAAGACGCAATGCGAATTTGTTACACAATCTGGTCTTGGGGTCAAGGAGATGAGTCCAGAAAACAAGATGCGGCCTCGTCAGCGTCCTTTAGCTATACGTCTCTGCGCATGAGAAATCGTGCTCGAAGGCTGATGGAACACCTGTTCACCGCAGAGATTCTTGAATGTTTGGAGACAATCATTGACATATGGCGATCGTCTGAAACCGAGTCCGACCGTACTCTAGTATTCAACTTTCTATCATCAGTCGACGCTTGTCGCCCACGGCATTCCGTTCCAGCATTGTTCAACTCGATTTATAGTCGAACAAACCCCGGTGCTTTAGACCCCTCACGCAAGTCTACACTGACAATCTCACTTCAAGATTCCGACCTCGTCGTGTTCCTTGTCGAGTATAGTCGTTCGTTGGATGACGATGCCATGGATGAGATATGGCCTGACTGTATGATCTTTCTGAAAGATTTGCTCGGCAACCCCTTTCCCCATCGTCAAATATTACCAAGCCTTCTTGAATTCGCAGGTATTTTGGGTGAAAAGGTTGACAACACAAGATTTGGTGAACAGAGGCGCATGCGCCGAGAGTTGGGGGTAAGGCTTTTTTTTTTTCTATTTCCCCCCCCCCTTTTTCCCCCCCTTTTTCCCCCCCAATTCTTCCATCAAGCGAATAATTCATTACGTGAGCATTTGAAGCTGACTTGGGTCCAGGATTTATTTCTGCGGTTGCTAGCTGCACTTTTCACTACACGACCTCTGACATTTACAGAGTCTAGCAGCAGCATGAACAACACGTCTGAGAAGTCAAGCAAGACGGAGAGCGCCCGCCCACATCAGCCAACGATAGACGGCCCTGGTGATGTTGTTTCGATCATGGCCTCAGTCGTTCCAAATCTGCCCAAAATTCTGATTGAGCCAGATCGTGTACTCTCCGCCGCTGGAACAATGTCAACAAATATCATTGGCCCAACTCTGCGGTCCAAGTCGTTCCCATCCACTGTTTCGGCAAGTACATTGAGACTAATGCTTGAATTGTCCAAGTTGCCAAATAATCAGAAAACGTGGAAGAAGGATGTCGGAGATGCTTTCAACGACAATCGCTTCTTTAGCATGAACTTGACCCTTGTAAGCGATGGATGGCTGCCCTTGCTGAGACAGTGGATTCTCGCGGACAAGGAACGCATGCCCGAAATGATTGCACGCACCACTGCACCGACGACAGCAGGTATTGTGTTTGGTGTTGGCGCCACGTCGGCAAGACTCGAGGCAGATAGAAAGACACAGTTGAATCTGCGCCGAATAGCAATGCTGGTCCTCGCCGCAGCCGACGATGCATTCGTGGGCGAGCTTCCAGCCATATTTGACAAGCTGGTCGAATTGCTGGCTGCAACATTGACATCGTCCCCATCATCCACAACCAGAGCCGATGTCTACATGGTCATTCGTGCTCTGGTACTGAAGAACAGCCCCATTCATCTTGCCATGTCCTGGCCAGTGGTCAACGCCGAAATCCACGCCGCCATCTCATCCGTCGTTGCACCCGACCACAGCGCCGCGTCAGACATGTATCTCAACCCAGGCATAATACAGGCCTGTAAGCTTCTCGATCTCCTCATTTGCGTTGCCCCAGACGACTTCCAGCTCCATGAGTGGCTCTTCATCACAGACACTATCGAGGCAGTCCACCGATCATCCACGTACCAACCTGTTGCGCTGGTGGACGAAATCTCGGAGGAACTCGGCAGCTTCGGGGGTGCTCTACCACAGACCGACACAGAAGCTCACGTAGCAGCTAGCGGACCTCAAAGACGGCCTCTCCTAGGAGCAGGTGGGATCAATGATGACGTGAGTTTGGAAAGAAAGGACGAGTTAGTTGCCAAGATGCTGCGGCCATTTTTTGGGCAGTTGAGTATATTTGCATTTGAGTCTACGTATGCTATGGGTACCCTGGATCGCAACGCGTGCACCGAGGCATTGCTCAAAGATTTGTTTGATGAGAGGACAATGGTAAAGGCGCTTTGAGCGGCTTGGTAGAATCGAACGACAGCTCTACAGACTTTGTACAATATGAACAGGCCATGCTTGATGATGGGTATGCAGAGCAGAGAGCACAGTAACAACAGCCGTGGTCGTGAGTCTACAAGATGTAGGATTGTTTCAAGCTGATTTGCTTCCAAGTTCAGGTTATAATTACAACAAGGTCAGGTTGTTCTGTATGCAGTACAGGAATCAATGACGAGGTTGAATGAACAACAGAAGCATCACATCCATGTAGCTGTCTTGTGTTTTACACGAACCGTTCAATTTCGTCTGGCCACAAGCGCATTCATCCATTCCATGTTCGCCATCTCGAAAACGACCATTTCTGTCTCACCACCAGCTCCTGTTGCAGCCGGCCCAGAACATTGCCGCCCATGGGACAGCTCGAACCAGGCGTGGACGAAGGTGGCCTCCAAGTCGCCCGGGTTGAGGGACGCGGCGAGACCGTGGAGCGAGTCGAGAGTGAAGCCGGGGAGCTCCCCGTGACAAGGGTGCTGGCATCGCAATGGCTTCGCCTCGGACTTTCCCAAGGATTGGAAGACGGCGCCATCGGCGTAGAGCTCGTCCGGGAGGGGGGGGGGGGGCAGAGGCCATGCAGTAGGCATGCGGAGTATCGGCAGCACCGGCCTTTGGTCTTCTCCAACGCATCCGACGTTTGCATTTCCACGCATCATCAGTCAAGGCGGGCGAATGCTGCTTCGGAAAAAAATCATCGTTTTTTTCAGCCTCTACACCTATGTACACTTGACACCTAAGCAGCAACATGTTTTGGAAAATGTATTTCCCTAAAACTCCTCGCTATGCCAAAAAAAAAAAAAAAAAGGAAAAGGAAAAGCCAGACGACATCGCAGAAATATTCTTGCCTAAATGATACACGAGACAGCCCAGGCCACATGCAAACGCTACATGTCATGCCCAGAAACAAAAAGGAGTAATTCCACAGACATCCCACAAGTCCAAACAATCGACTCAAATCAGCCTCGCGTGTTACTCAAAGTCATCATATCATCGTCACTGTCTGTCACGGTCGCCTCCTCTAATCCCTCCTTGTGCTCGTCCTCATCACTGTCGTCCTCGTCCTCGTCCTCGTCGTTAAGACCCGGCATCGACTTCCAGTGCACGTAGTCCCCAATGAGCCATCGCTTACTGACCGGTAGCTGGTAGGGGTCAAAGGGGAAGTACGAGTCCAGTTGGTGATAGCTCTCGCTGTGATCCTCATAACCAGCATCTCGCAGCGCGCCGCCCGTTGCATATGTCGAGAGAAACTGCGTCAATCGAACACGCTTGTTGCTCTCCACCAAAGGATAGACATACATGAAGTTGAGCCGATGCGCCAGTTTCGTGAACTCTTCCACAATCACCGGGGCGCACACCCTCAACGGATTGAGCTTCCCTACAATCTGCACCCACAAGTCTTGCTTGGACGTTCCGATCCATTCTAAATCTTGTCCAACATAGGAGACAGGATCGTCTGGATCCGCTGTCTCGGGAGCCGACACGACCAAATCTTGCCACCGAAAACAAAAGATATAAAGCGTCGCCTGGACAAGTGAATAGTACGGGTGGAATCTCTTCAGATCGGGTCCACGGCACAGAGGCTCATACTTCCTTCTGTACTGCTCTAGATGATGCAGAAGTAGCATGAAAATGGTGCGCACCAAGCTGGGTGGTACGTGGGCTCCTCGAGCCACAAAGCTCGCCAGATAGGCTGCCGCGGCTTGTTTCAGAACGTTTGGCGTATTGGACTGGAACGCCGTGGCAATGAGCTGGCCGCAGAAGGCATCGATGAGGCGTTCGTGTTGCTGTGCAAAGTGGAATATCAGGAATTGTGTGTGCCTGGACTTGTAGGTCGGCAGAACCATATGGTCGAACTCGCGGAGGATCGTCGTGAACATGCCAAACGCCTTGTCTGATCCTGGGTTCACAAAGTGTGGGCTGTAGACGGCAAAGAGCGTGTCGAGAACCGCATCCATCTTCTCCACACTTTCTTTCACAGTCTTGATTCTGACGGCCCCCTGGTCGTAGTCCATGTCCTCGCTGTCAAGAGACTCATCATCGCTCCCATCTGAATCGTCGTCCTCCCATGCGGCCGGCTGTCGCTGATTCTCGCGCAGCGCGTGCATGACAGCTGCGGCGACGTCATCATCCAAGTCTTCCAAGTCCACTTGCATTTGAGAGTCTATTTTGACAACTCGGTTCAAAATCAGGTCCAATATTTCATCCTGCAGATCCGGGGCGTATGTCTTGACCAGTAACAAGTTGTGAATGTAGGCCATGTGCACCCTAGTGGACTCATCGGGGAACGGAAACCTGGAGCCGAGTAGGGTCTCGAGAACGGTTACGGCAGACGGAAACATCTGGAGAAGGTATTGGATGGCGGAGTGTAACCTATTGCGCATTGTATCGCGACTGAGTTCTGGGAAGTCGGGAACGGACCAGTCAGACGAGCGAGTATCGCGAAATTTCTCCACCATCATTGATAGAACCGGTACCAGATAGGACCCTTGTGCGCTGACAAGGGCTGCTAAAAAATGTGTGTAGACCTTCAAGAAAGTTGCATCCCTTCCAAGCCAGGAGCAGTTCAATATCGTCTTGACCAAGCCATTGCAATCCTTCCCCTTCAGGATAGGGACGCAGCTCGTCAAAGCCATGACATAAACCTGGAGCTCATGTGGCTTCAAAGTGTCATCCTCGTCGCCTACCACAGGAGGCAGGTATCTTTGCTTGTCGTTGGCGAAAAGCTCTTTCAACATGTCGTATTGGCCATCGTTACCCCGGAGATGATTCTCCAAGGCAGCTCGAACTTCTAGCTTGACGTCTTCCATTGTTCTGCGACCAACTTCATATGTTACATTTTGAATATCGTCAAAGAAAACTTTTCGTCGTTGCTTGGTCGGGCTCTCCGGTGCAGTCGGGGACGACTCCCGCACGTCGTGCAAGTCCTTTCGTCTTCCCAACACGGAGGCAGGCTTCAGGATTGACTTCATTGGCGTAGCGCTTCCAGGCAAAGGCCCAGGTAAAGCCCTGGCGTTTGGAGTGAACGGTCGCATCAAGGCAGTGGTGAGTCAACGAGATCAGCCCCGTCCGTTGACTACCTGGTTTCTGTGGCAACTCTGGGGATGCTGGCTCGAGGTATGATCATAGCAAGGGGTACATGAAGCGTGACGATACATGCGGAACTCTCGCTGTCAATTTTCAGAACATGACATAACACATAGCACGATGCCAGATCAGGACGCGGCGCTAGGTTAAAAGTGATTGATGTATGTAATAATGCGAATGCGGAGAAGGTGGAAGGGCTGTGATGATGTCGGGGTCTGGGCTTTTTTTTTTTTTTTGGACAAGCGGACGGTGGAAATTTTTCGACTGAAAAAATGGGGCTCACACGTGCCTCTGAACCGTTTTTTGAAACGAAACTTCCAACCCGCGCGAAGAAGACTCTCAGCTCCCTGTGTGATTAAGCGCAAATTGAGCTTGGTTTCGTCTCTGGACGAATTCTCGTCTTGAACTCACAGCATTTAACAAGCCCTGCAGCTCTAGTGATTCACGATTGCCGGCTGTTCAGGACTAAATCCACGATTAATAGCAACTTTCACCCCGATGCTGGCATGTTCAGATTTCAAAATGTTTTCGTGCGTCTATTGAAACCAGACCCACAATTCGGTCCGACGTCCGCCTAATCTTTGAAACCAGACAAACATAACATAATATCCAGTAAAGGCTTGCGCTTTATGGATCAAGAGGTTCAGCGGTTTAAAAAAAGGTTTCCAAAACATTGAAGCGAGCGATTCTGCTCTCGTGTGGTATCTAGATCGAGGTCCCATCTGCGCCTGTCTATCGCACCTGTTCTGTTGAAAGACTTCTTCTGTTATTGGCCCTTTGCTTTGATGCAATTCGCAAGACGAAAAAAAATGACATTTCGCCGATGAACCGGGTATCCAGCAGTAATTGGATATATGAAACGCTTACAGTCAGCTCCTGGCTGTTAAGTCAAATCCTAAGCAGCTGAGCAAGAGTCGCGTGGTTCAAACTCAAATCATCCACGCTACCAGGCTCTACCCCAAAAACTGTACATTTGCCAATCAGTATAATAAGGACAAGATTGCAGAAACGCCAAGACTCAATCTTGGGTAGACCAGGAGCCACCGTCTTCGATAATCTTGGAGTCTATGGTGGAAAGCCACCAAGGTTCTCGATTTTTTTTGGTTTTTCCTAATTTTGGTTTTTCTTTTTCGTCGCATGCATTATCGCAAAGACAGTTCCAGTCAAGGTGAACATCTGGTAGGTTAATAGCCATCCCCAGTAGAGGCACCATTATGATTAGTGTGCTGTCCATACATGTAGTTGGGGTCAGTACCGCCTTCGGCAGCATTCGAAACTTCACCAGTGGCAAAGTCGGCAGCGCCAGCTCCTTCGCCTTTTTCGCCAGGCATCATAGGGCCACCCCAGGTGTTGTCCATGACGCGCTCTCGGTTGGACTGGTTTTGTTGCTGCGAGGAGATTAGTATGCCTTCTTTCATTGTCAAAAAAATGGTCTTGGCAAAGCGGAACGTTGTACCTCTCGATATTTCGAAAGATAGACTTTCAAAGCCTCGGCATAGTTCTCGAATCCAAGTGAGGTCATTGCAAAGAGAATATCTTCACCGTTGACGGTCTTTCTCTTCTCTTGCTGGCATTTTTCAGAGGCTTGTGAAACAAGAGAAACATTTGGTCAGCGCGAGGTCTCCAGTATGAGACAAGCAATGTTCCACTCGACAACTTGGACGCCGTCCAACTTACCCTCACTGGTGATGAAAGAAATGAATTCACTGACACACTCCTGCATACACTCCTTGGCCTCTTTTGCAATCTTGGCATTGTCTGGTAACGCGTTCTTCATGATTCTTGCAACTGGAGCAAAGTTTCGAATGTTAGCATCTACCTCCTCAGCAGGATCTAGTTTTGCCGGACGTCTTGTTCCAGACGCAGTCTCGGGTAAGTCATGAGACATGAGTGGCCAACGTAGCGTGAGAGAGGTGTGATGCCGATTTGGAAGAGGATTGTATTCCCGACCTCAACCAGCAGCGAGAAGAGACCAGTCATCAGAGTTTGCGAAGCAAGAGGGCAGAACTCACCATTGGCTATAGGTAACCATCTATCTTGCTCTTTAACTTCAAACTCATAACCAGCGGCGCCGCCAGCCGAGTGTGGGTCTTGATTGTCATTCATTCCGTCGTCTGGTGACTGTGCACCATGGTCGACATCCTTTGGAGGAGATTGGGGGGAGTCCGACATATTTGGCTACCTGCAGCGGCTGCTAGCGTCCGTGTCAAAGGTGTTCGGGCTGGTACAGATGGGGTCTGGAGGGCGATGTATCCCCCTTGACCAGGTCGTCGAGGTAGGGCAGAGAGCCGCTCGGGTAGTCTGGGGCTGATGGTTGCTTGGCTACCTGCAAGAGATGCGTCAGTGACGTTCGAGGGACAAGGCTTTTGTCGTAGGGTGTGAGGGGAGGGATGATGGGCTATGACAATTGTGCTTGGGAGTGTTTATTTTCTTGTGGGTTGGGAGACGATGGCACAGCAAGGAAGGGGGGAGGGGGGGGAGGGGGGGGTGCGCATGCGAGGGTGAAGGCGTGAAGGCGTGAAGGCAGGCAAATGTGGTACCGAGACAGAACGATCAGCAACAAAATGACAAGCTCCCGATACCAGCAACCGATTAGGAGGGTGTGTACGGAACAGCGCGAAGCAAGCATCTCTACTGTAAGTAAAGCCGGCCAGGAGTGATGCCACAGAGACTGGGAGAAGAGACTGGGAGAATGGCGGCTTAGATTGGATGCGCTCGACGACGACGCTGGTTGCGACCGCGATGTGGTGATGTTACACGAGGCGCAACGTCTGTCTAGCACAACGACGCCGCCCCTGCAGGGTGTATGTCCCAAGCGGCATGTGAAAGAAGAAGGCAAGACAGAGACAGAAGGAGGAACAATAGGAGGGTGTTGCTCACCTAGCAGGTCGCCACTTAACGACACGGGCACAATGGGGATTTCAGTCGAAGCAATCGGCGTTATTCCGTGATGGTCGCGGCAGCAATTGCATTGGTGGGCCACGGGCGGGTGGTAATTAGTAAGGCGTGGGGTTACTGGTTATTTGTTATTTGCAAGAAGGGAGAGAGCCCTCTAAGGCTAACGACTCAGACTTCAGACTTCAGACTTCAGTACGACTCAGTTACTCAGTGACGAGTACTGTACGTAGACGAGGCGGCTAGTAGTAGGAAAGCGAGGTGATAAGTTGAAGCAAGGTGCGGTCAGAAAACGCTCAGCAAGACTGGACGAACAAGAGTGGGTCGGTCAGGCCAAGTCTGCTTAGAGTGATAACACTATCGAGTTGAGTTGGTTTGAGAGTTTGAGATGGAGTTCGTCACCCTTCGTCACCCTTCGTCACCCAACTCTACTACTCTACTCCGTGCTTTCCGCGTCAACAAACCTTTCGAGTATAGATGTACACCTCGTGTTTCGCGTGGCACCATCGGGATGCCCTTCCTTCTTCCTTCCTTCTTCCTTCCCAACGCTCGTTTCCCAAGCAAGATCAACGTCACAACCTTGGCAAACCGGCCGGCTCTCGTGTTCGACATATCACCTCCTCACGTTCGCGTCCCGACGACGTAGCTCCATAATTCTTTGCTTCTCGGCCATTCTTGCTACGAACCTTTGACTGACGAGGCGTGCAAGGACGTGGCGGTGTGCATTAGACCATGCACCAGGCACCAAACCCAACAAGGATTCCAGGCTCTAGCACTCTAGCACTCTAGCTCCGTGGGAAACGATGTTTGCGAAAACAAAACGGTCAGGGAGAGCGAGCGAACGGTTGAAGTCGGGTCGGTCGTTGCCCAGCTAGTCTGACACCTCCAGCCTCCTAGACAGGACACCCATTCTATCATGAGCCTCGCCCGGGAAGCATGGAGAATTATGCTATGCCCTTGCTGGATCGCCACTGAGGGTGATTTGAACGCAGAAAACTTCGCAACAACAGAAGGATGACTCAAACAGTTCGACTTGGTCTATCAGGCTGCTGACCTGCGTTTGTTGGTGAAAAGAGATAATGGTCTGCCAATCAGTAATTGTCCAGCTCTTCGGGCCCGTCCAGGAACCGCAGCCTGAATGCAGGCCCAGAGGCCCATTCTGCGACCATCTTACGATGCAAATTGCCAACAAGACACCCATTGATTGGGCAGCATTTTATAGCTATACCATCCGTCTGGGTGAGGTGTACGGCCATTTATGCGCTCCGTGTTCCTGTATTATACGTACACGCGCTGCACTGTGGCTCCATGGCTGTAAACTTCTTGTTAGGGTCTGTTGCTGCAGTAGAGCTGCATCGTACAAGTTAGCCTTGGTGCTGGCGTGCATGAGACTTCAGCAATCCGGCTTGCACCGCGTTCTATAACCTTCAAGCTGAGCATCTATGACCCTGGTCTCTTTTGGGAAGTACCAGCAGTCAGTCAGTCAGTCAGGCCATGGTCACTAACAAAAGCCAGTAAGGCGCCCAAGCATGCTGCCTTCGTAGCATGACAGCAGGCGAGCATTCCAAGAATATCGGACGTCAATGTCCCACACCATGGGATCCGTTGCGTGTGTAGATCGTCCGAAGTATGACGGCATTCATCCCGAAGGCTCCTCCTACATGCATTTCATGCTCCCACGGGGTGCTGCCCCCAACCTGGCCTTGAGTAGTTCATATGTCGATCATGCTTTTGTCTGCGACGCAAATTTTCCTACCTATGGCCAAGCCTCGAGACAACTTCATTGGACATCTCGTTGAGTCTTTAAATAAGACAGAAAGTATCGATGATGATCAACAATGACTAGCCACTTCCCCGAGTCAGCGGAACCATATACCGCTTCGAGAACTACCAGTGTGGCTGGCCACCATGCACATGCACAAAGTACACCGAGTACGGAGAGATTGGTGCGTCCCGACAGTCGTGGCATACACTTTGTGCCGTGCCTTGTCGCAATCATCGGCAAAAGCTTTGCTGAACACGGGAGGGTTTCAGCGTATGATCTTCCGAGTGCACTCGGCATGTAATGGCATTACGCGGCAGGCATGGAGGTGTTCTCACGGTCTCCCCGAGGACTCCTGGGTACCTGCCCAATGTGGATATGCTGTGCAGCACCATATACGATAGAATGTGAGAAAGACGGGCCCATCGGTCCAGAACAAAGGAGAAAACTAACAAGGAAGAATGTCAAAAAGCATCCTGACTGCGAAGGTCTTGGCGTCATCGTGCTGAGCAGTAGATGTGATGATCCTTTTCTCTCCGAATCTTCCCCCTTCTCTTCTGTGTCCATCCTGTAGACACAAAAGAGATACTCCAGCACAAACGGGATTTTCATGCGCCACATACACGCACGTTAGTAGTCGAATAACAGAGATGGGGAGAGTCTGGTCGTTGGGCATCCAACACCACACACTCTCAGCTTTAGGCCAACTCACACAGCTGAGTGCGGAGTTGGTAGCACACCATCTCGGGTATATTTCCCGCGGATACCGGTCATGCTTTGAGCATGGAATGTAACTACAACGTGTTCCTTCAATCGATGCAAGGGGTTTTGGCGTTGTGTGTGGCTATCGTCTTACGATGAGATGCTGCCCATGATTTGGGCCAGAAAAGGAAGGAACTTTTTTTGTTTGCCAGTAAAGAGTGGTTGGTTGGTTAGTTGGTTGGTTGTCTCCATGCCATGCGAGCGAGATACTGTTCAAGACGTCCACAATGGGCCTAGTAAAATCTCATATGCGGCATCATCACACCGAAGCTTGGCATCTTCTACTTCTCAAAGAAGCTCAACGTATCGCATCAGGCAACTCTCTCTCTTTTTCTATTGCTGCACTACTTGAACGTTGTTCTTCTTCTATAATAGCACAGACTTGTTAGCCAATGCGGCATGGCGAGAAAGAATTCGAGGCAAACGCAGAAGTCAGCTCGCCGCTGGGGCCATGACTTACCTTCCACTTATCCAGCTCATCCTGCTTCGTTTTGTACTGCTTCACGAGATCATCTAAAACCTTTTTCAATCCATCCTGGTTCGTCTTCAACGCAGGCACCACATCCTTGACCGTTCTCTCTACCAAAACTCCATTGATCAGTCGGAAACACTTGCGCTCTCCGGAAAGAGGCTCCAGAGTTTCCAAAACCAGCCTGTTTTGTATTTGTAAATTAGTAACCATGATCCGTACAAGCGGTGAGATCGAGTGCTAGAATGGATTCATTCGACGAGAGCAATGACCAGGGTGTAAGACTTGAGTCCGGAACACTACGGACAAAGCTACCTCCTCTGCAGGGTGAGCGAGATTGAAAAAGTCGATGGGGAAAGTGGCTCACTTGTGCTCTTCCGCCTCCTGCTCAATGTCTCCAATTTTCTGGGCTATTTGCTGCAGCGTATTCTTGTAGTTTGAGTATGTGCTCTGGAGGTCTGCCGTTTATGAGAGCTGAATCAGCATCGAGCGAGGCCCGAGGGCGGTATGGCGGGATTTGGGATGCGAGGAGCACAAAGCTGAGAGTGAGTGAGTGAGTGAGTGAGGCTTTGTTACCTTGCTGCTTCTTGCCGGGCGCCGCCTGCGCGGCTGTCTGAGCCGACATTTTCGATCCAAGGTGATGATAGTCCTTGGACGGTACCAATCGTTCTCTCTGACGTCCTGGGTGAATAAGCCTTGACATGCAAGGGCGGTGCTTGTGACGAGATGGCGAGTTTGAGGTTTCGATGACTTGGGAAGAGCCCAGCCCACCCTAGACTCGACATGGTTGGCTGCTCAGGACCCTCCAAAAAGTTCTCCATTTCCCGGATCTTCTTCCAGTCGCCAGCCTCGCCACGGGGACAGACCAGACCAGACCAGACCAGACCTGCTTTGCACAAGGAATCGACAAGAATGGTCTTATAGTCTGGGATTCCCGCCAGCCCGGTCCGAACACCACAATGCACCCTCATTTACATACCAAGAATGCGCTAGGTGTGTACTTAATTTCGTTGGCAAGCTAGCCATGCGTGGGTGTGTCCGCAGGCGAAACAGAATCATCGCGCAAGCTGACCTAGAACAAACACCCCGACCGACAGCGTGCGAAGAAATCATCGCCGCCCTCGAGGACTGCCACAGCAGGGGCTTCATGCACAAGGCAACAGGAGGCTGCAACGACATCAAGGAGAAGGTCAACAAGTGCCTACGAGAGGAGCGAAGCAAGTTGCAAGCGGAGAATCGTCAGGCGGCGAGGGCGAAGCGCGATAAGATCAAGGAGGAGCAGAAGGCGTTGGGTTTGTGATTTGCAACAAGACATTGCGTCTTTTCCACAAGGTCTTTGGCAACTGCGGTTGACATATTCCCCATTGGCGATCGATCTGGTCAATGCGAAATTGTCGTTGTATAACCACCGTGCTCGTGAAGAGGCAATTGATAGTTGGCGCAAGCTGGGACATCGAACATGGGGAACATACGCAGAGGACTAGGATGAGGGCATACTTGTACAATATAATATGCAATGCGATCATGGCATTAGGATAATGGTTTTAAAAACAAATCTTTTATTCCAAAATTCACGTCTCCCTTGCTATATGCAAAGTATAGCCCCCCCCCCCTTCCTTTTCCCTTTGTGGCGAATTACAACTTCTGCTGGTAGGCCTTGCCAAAGGTGAACAGGCCGAAGGCGGACAAGACACTGAGAAGAACGGGGACAGGCTTTCTCAAGCGGATGGCTCGGGGGATCGCCGATCCTCCGAGGACAACTGAGGCCAACAGACTCAGTTCAACACCGTAGGGCTGACGGTTCTGGATACGGTAGCCGCCAAGTCCATCTATCGTTTCGTTTCAAGTCAGTCCCGGATTCCTGTCAAGGTCCAGATGCGAAAAGGCAGGCGACTTACAGAGAAGGCCGACGGCAGTCCCGGCAATGATGGAGGGCATCGATCCCGTCTTTGCGTAGCCCATGATGCCGCCGCCGGCGGTGAGCGCGGCGAGCGCGTACGAGGAGGTATCTAGTCGAGGCTAGATGATGACGTGCTTGTCAGTTTCGCCGGGGGGGGGAAGCAATCCCGACGCTGCGGCAAGCAAGGAACTGTGTACGCACCATTGCTAGTGAAGATGTTTCGAGCTTTCGAGGCTACGACTTGATCTATAGCTGTGCAGCACGGTCGATCTTGGGTCAAGCGGACGATTCGAGGTTGTGACGAACAACGAAAATGTGTTGATTACGAAAGGAAACGTTCTACATAATACTCCCGAACCACTTCGGCCTCGGACAAGCTCATCAAGCTGATGACATACATCGGTGGGGTGGGGTCGACCGCCAACCAAGCAAATCGCACCTCCCAAGCTGCGCGAGCCAATCAGAGTAACTCCACTTCTTGAAGCTGTCGTGTCCAATCTGCAAAAAAAAAAAAAAGCGTCCCAAAACTATTATTCTATTCCCGCCCCCCATCAAGCAGGACAACCCGCCAAAAGGTCCCTTCCAACGCCATCCTCGCCGCCTTCCATCCCACGCCGACCGACCATTGATACCCGGTGTCATCCTCCAGCCATGGCTCCCAAGAAGAATGCCCGCGACCGCGCTACCACGCCGACTCCCGCCCTCGTAGCTCAGGAGGCCGCTCCTCCTGCGCCCCCAAAACCAGCCAAGGCGTCGACCTCCAAGGGAAGCCGCGCAAACTGGAACGAGGTCCTCCTGAATATTCACCAGCACTACACAAAGGAGACTCCCCAGCGGACCAAGCTAATCGACGTCTTCCTCTTCTTCCTCGTCGTGGTAGGCGGATTGCAATTCCTGTATTGCGTCCTAGCTGGCAACTATGTACGTTGTTTTTTCCTCCTTGTACTTCTGCGCCAAATATATATATATACCACCGGTGACACGCTCGAACTAACAGCGATGTCTTTCTTTTCTAGCCATTCAATGCTTTTCTTTCCGGATTCTGCGCTACGGTCGGCCAATTCGTCTTGACGGGTTCGTTGACACCCTTGATTTGGGTTTCCGACTTGTCGTGGAGCTTCTTGGTTAACATGTGGTTCTAGTGTCGCTGCGGATACAGACTACTGCTGCGAATAAGAGCGACTTCCCTGCCGTTTCGCCCGAAAGGTAGTGTTTTCTATTGCTTTTTTTGCTTTCTCAAGAAAACTATCTGGTGTCTGTTTTTTTTGTATATTCCAGAAGGACACTTTACTAATGGGATACGTGTTGCAGAGCCTTTGCCGATTTCGTCGTGTGCAGCCTCATTCTACATTTCTTCTGCGTCAACTTTATCAACTGAGTGGTGGTGACGGGCCCAAAGCAGTTAGGAAGGAAACTGGGGCTTTACTGGGAGGGAGAATATCACGGAATAGAAAAAAAAAAAAAAAAGATGGCACGTATGTATCTTACGGAATCAGCAAGGTTCATGATACAGTTGGCACCAGTTGGCACAGGAAGTGATCTGGCAACGGCAGACCCCAATCCAATTTTACAAAAAAAAAAAAAAAACCAATGGGCCCAAAGGGGAGTTCAAATCGTGTAGCATGTTAAAATTCATGAATGTGGCCCGGCACTCACTCGCCCTCCTTGTTCTCCGGACTCGACCCAGCTTTGGGAGGCCCTCCGGCCTTTGGTGGCGGCGGTATCCCAGATGCCCTGCTTGAAGGGGCATTGTCCGCATCCCTGCTCTTCTTCTCTTGCTCTTTGAAGTAGTCATCCATGAAGTCGTTCTTCCCGCCGTGCTGCCTGTCCCTCTTCTTGACGGCAGCAGATCGGGCCGGCGGAGGGGTATTCGAATCAGAGGGGACCATCTGCGCCGGTACCAGATAGTCACCCGCCGTGGCTGGCGCAGAAGCTGCTGAAGCATCTGCAGGCACGGATGCAGCTTGCTCCATCTTCTCCTTCCCTACTCCGTCAAACATGGTCTCGCCGGGGCCATTGACGGGCTCGCTCAACGGGGCGGGCAAGCGGTGCAGCGCGCCGTAGCCCAAAACGCATCCCAAAGCTCCCTCGCCGCCCCAGCCTCGACTGGGGTGTATCGTCACCTCCCTCGTCACGTTGTACTCGTTGTTGTACACGTACAGCCGCAACGGGCGACCGATGTGGTCCTCGACCAGTTCACCCAACGCGCCCTCGCCTTGCAGTGAGCCCTCGGGGCTACCTAGGATGTAGTCGCTGTATGGCAGGAGGCCGCCTTGATCGGCCGGAGACTTGGCGGCAACGTCTAGAACGTGCCAGATATTTGCAGCGAGCGCAATCGGGGAATACTGGAGGGTGAGGCCGAGGGAGGCCGTGTCTGGGGGCACCGAAGCGTGCAGTTCTCTCGTCCGTTGGCCCTGTAGGTTACCGTGTTGTCAGCTTTTGTCGGGACCTGGAGGCAGAGCTGTTCGGTTCAACTTGTGGTCGGGTGATCTTGCGGGGGTGTACGTACCTTTGCGTTCCAGAGACCGAGGGATACAGTGCCGCCGGCACAGTTGCGAACCTCTTGGGCAAAGAGTGAGGGATTGGCATCTTCCTAGTTGAAAGGCGGTCCGCCGAGCATGGGCATCGACATTAGACTTGAAAGAAGAAGAAGAAGAAGAAGAAGTAAGCTCTTGCGAAAGGGGAGTGGGAGAGTAATCGTACAATTGGGCGCCCGTTGATGCCGACGATGAAGTCGAACCACGGCTCAGCCGCCAGCTCGAGGTTCGTGTTCCGCAGGACTTGGAAGCCATACGAACCCTGCTCGTTTCGTCGCTGGGGCTGGTCGCCGTCCAGACGGGACATGAAGCGGTTGAGCGCGTTGAACATGGCTGCCGCGCTTCCAGTCACGTCATCTGAGTAGGTAGGGTTCCGGGGAGCTCAGTTGGAATTGCGGATTCTCTTTGGCTTCAAGGGCAGGGAAATCTGCGTGCGCGGTCGGGGGGGTTGGCGGGCGAGAGAACACAGTGCAGTGCGTCCGTCGTGTTGAAGCTGTCGCAAGCTGTCCAGTCCAAGCCCAGTCCAGCCGCCCAGCCCGCCCCGCGGCAAGTGCGCTTAACTAGCGCGGGGGATCCGTTGGGGTGCAGAATATCTTAGGTAATCAAAAAGTAGTATTATTATGGAGAACTTACCACTTCAGCCGAAAAGTCAATGTCAGTGTGAGAAAATGGCATAACTTTGAAGAATCCAGATTCAGGCCAGCAGCATGAGGAGCATCCATGAGCCGCATGTTCCCACCATATCAGCCAGTTACTCCCTAAAGCCAGCAGACAAGTTTCCGCTTACAGACGAATGCAAACACTACGAGGGCAAACACCAAGTCCCGTGGGATATCCAGAAGTGAGTTCTGCCCAGCCAGCAACTGCATGCGGATCTTGGTCTGACCGTCTCGATAGATACTTTTCCCAGAGATACTCCATATTCTCATTGTACGATGAGGGCGTGTACATGACCGACGATGCGTGGTTCGGCGTCACTCCCGAACCAGTCGCAAGGTATGTTCTTTTCAAATCCCCCTGCGCTCAGGAATCACTCTACAGCCTCTACCGTGCTGACTACATGTCCAGCCAGATTGCCCGTGAGATGAGCACCATTGACTCCTCAAAGGACACCGTCGTTGATGTCTTCGCCGGCGCAGGGGGCAACACCGTCGCCTTCGCCCTCAGCCAACGCTGGAAACGCATCATCGCCATTGAGCGCGACCCGTCAACATTGGCCTGCGCACAAAACAACGCAGAGGTGTACGGGGTGGACCCCTCTTTGATCACCTGGGTTCACGCAGATAGCTTCGACTACCTAGAGCTGTTACACAACCGGCCAGAGGAGCTCCATCCCGACTTGCGAATCGACATGTCCAAGACGGTATTGTTCGCAAGCCCGCCGTGGGGAGGGCCGGGATACCGCACCGACGAGGTGTTTGACCTGAGAAATATGCAGCCGTATAATTTGGAAAAGCTGCATGCGGCCTACCGGAAAATGGACCACGTCTTGTTCTTACCGAGGACAAGTGATGTTCGGCATATCGCGAAGCTGGCGCCGGGTGATGACAGGAAAATCGACGTTGTGCAGTATTGCATGGAAGGGGCAAGTAAGGCTATGGCTGCGTATATCCCGGGGTCTTGTCCAGAGTTATGATGTGGTTGGATGGAGACATTGACGGAAACAGCAGGTAATATCAATGTGTCGTTTAGTTCCACATGAAGTGGAGGAGGGGGGGGGGGGGGGCGTTTGGAAAGCGAGCTTTTTTCTATATTTTACAATCAAGATTCCACAGAAAGAAGCAGAAAGCTTCTTATTGTTTCGTGTATGTATGGTTTTGTTCTGTTCTTCGTCAATGACTATTGGCAGAGCGTTGACTCCCCAGAAAGGTCTCCATTGTCACCGGCCGTACCCAGATGGAGGGACGTTGACAATCATGAAGTGTGACTGCAGCTTTAATCTTTATTCATGGCATGGTTTTACAAGCCGTCAAGACCTATCTTACAAAAAGGCCGAATTGAGAAGCCAACAACCAAATTATGCCTTGCCGACAACATCCCTTAACTCTGTCCGAGGCTCTATGTACGGATGGATCTCTTGGCGAGCCATGGTCCTTTGCTCGAACGCATAGGCAATCTCGATCAACGTCTCCTCGCCCCAAACTGGGCCGAGGAAGCTAAGGCCAAAGGGAGCGTTGGGCGCAGTTGCATTCAGGACGCCATGCGCGTCTGGTTTCACTGGCGTGTCATGAGGCAGCTTGCCCAGGGGAACCGAGATGAATGGGCTGCCGTATACGGCCGGGGTGCGAGGCATCATGGCTGTAGGTACAGCGATGGCGTCAAGGGTGAAATTACGCAGGGCGCCGATGACTCCGCCGCGGCCACCATGATTAGACAGACGGTCATGGGAGCCCAAAATCTCGGCGGAGTTGTCGACGGATGCCAGAGCGTCGTCCCATAACATGGTGTCTCTTGTGGGATATTCCTCCTTTGGATGAGAGTGTGTGAACCGCACTATATCTTCTAGACCCTTCACGTTGGCAGGGTTGGTTTGTAACAGATCCAAATAGTACCTGCCTAAATTCCCCCTTAAGTCAGCGTTCAAGCTTATCGGATATGCCTTGTCGTTGTCCAGCAAGGCTTCACCGGGCATGTCGATGTCCCAGACGATGACTGCGCCAGCAGACGCCAATGTCTCCAATGCGCCAAAAAATTCCCGATATATGACTTTGTTTTCTGCGGAATTCTGAGCCAACGTCCTGAACGGGCGTCGAAGAACGCCGATCCTCTTGCCATGCAGACCATCCTTCTTGCAAGCAGCAACATAATTTGGGAGCTTGCCGTCCTCGAAAGGAAAGTCGGAGGTAAACCTTTCCCTTGTATCCTTTGCGTCCCGTCCCGCAATGGCTGTGAGCAAATAGGCAGCGTCCTTGACGGTTCTGGCCATGGGTCCCACGCTATCCTGACGCTCGAAGACAGGAATGACCATGTATCGGGAGGTGAGACCAACAGTTGGCTTGATGGCAACGACGTTGTTGGCGTTGGCTGTCGACGAAAGCGATCCATCGGATTCGGTGCCAAGGGAAGCCCATGCCAATCCAATGGACGCGGCCACGGCACTTCCTGAGGAAGATCCCCAGGGATCCTGCCCCGGAAAGTACGCACCTTTGGTCTGGCCACCATACGCCGACCAGCCGCTGGACGTGTTGAAGCTCCTCGTGCCTCCCCACTCCGACATGTTGGTTTTTCCAAGGATAATGGCACCCGCCTTGCGCAGTTTGGCAACAACGGTACTTTCTTCCTTGGGCACGGCGCCAACGAGTGCATAGGACCCCGCTGTCGTGTTCATTTTGTCAAGAGTTGCCATGTTGTCCTCGATTAGCACCGGGATACCGTGGAGGCCTCCCACTATTTGCTTCTCCTCACGCTCAGCGTCCATCTTGGCGGCAATGGACAAGGCATCGGGATTTATCTCAGTGACGGGCCTCAAGTCGTTGGTCACCTCTTTGATCCGCTTGATGAAGGCTGTTGTCAAGTCCACGCTGGTGAATAGGCCGAAGTCGAGTCCATAACGGAGTTCATCCAGCGTAGCATTTAGAAGAGATGGGAAGTTGTTGAGATTGAGGGGACCAGCAGCTTCGACGCCAAGGGCCGACAATGAGCATGCCACTGCCAAGGCGAATTTGAGGGCGGTGGAGATGATCATAATGAACGAGCAATAATAATGATTAGTAATACCTGTATTCGAAAAGTCGTCACTGCTGCGGTAGGAAGCGAGACCAACGAGTCAAGATTGCGATGACGGCAGGCTCATTTTATGTACCTTTTTTTATCAATGCCTCTCTCTCTCTCTCTCAACAAAAAAAAAAAAAAAAAACCGAACAAGACTCTAGAAAGTTTCGATCTCCATGCGGGCATAATTGACACCGGCAGTGCGGCCCCATCGACGGATCTCGTGGTCATCGGCCCAAAAACACCTTTGTTCAGCTCGGGATTCTCGTGACATGGAGCCGGCACACAGGAAATCTCGGCTCCAAGAAGGTTCGTCTCGTATCCAGGGGGGAGCCCTGAGTCGTAATGAGGTGGCCAGTGTTTGCACTATATGTGATAGTGGTATAATATAATGGTATCATGGTATAAAATCTAGCATGCCAACCATATCCAAACCACATGCCTGGAACACTTTTAGAGCCGAGATTTATTCCTGTAACCCCACATGGAGCATGCATGAATCGCATTCATTGAGTGAAAATTACATACAGGCGACCCGCTATAGGCCTAAAATGGAATAGCAGAGCAGAGCGGAGCAGTCTTGGACAAGCGTTGAAATAATGATTTTGAAAAATCATAAAATCCATGCACTAATCGCATTCATTGAGTGAAGTTACATGCACTAAGGCCTGCAGGGTGGCACTTACTTTCGATCCCACCACCATCATGTCTTGCTGAGCATCTCAAATCACATACTCAAAATCAGAAGCCTCTTGCAGCTTCGGCTTGCCAAGGCTATGGCAAAAGACAAGAAGAAGAGCTCCGAAGCCAAAAAGGCCAAAAAGGTATCTGCTAATCCTCACCTTGTCCCAGATTCCATGCTTGCATCTCCAAGTCGCAGCCACTGTCCCACTGACTTGGGAAGATAGGCCGAAAAGGCAAGCAGGCAAGCAAGCAAGGGGGAGAAAAAGGCCAAGAACAAGGCTGCCCGGGTCGAAGGCAGTGATGCCGAGGATGTTGACCTGGACGAGCTTCTCGAGGAGTACCGCCGGCAGCAGGAGCAGTTCCTCAAGATTACAGAAACTGTCTGTGACGTTCCACCGAGACCTAGAGCTGCTTCCACCTTGATGGCTTCGCCCACAGACACCAACAATCTGCTCTTGTTCGGTGGAGAATACTTCAACGGCTCCTTAGCGCATTTCTACAATGACTTGCACATCTACAACATTACTCGTGACGAGTGGCGCTGCGTCACGTCTCCCAATGCTCCTTTGCCTCGATCTGGACACGCCTGGACCCGTGCCTCGAACCCGAACTACCTGTATCTCTTTGGCGGCGAATTCTCTTCCCCGAAACAGGGCACTTTTCATCATTACTCGGATTTCTGGCGACTTGAGCCCGCGACGAGAGAATGGACCAAGATTGAAGCCAAGGGCAAGGATAAGGGTCCCCCGGCGAGGAGTGGTCACCGCATGACATACTGGAAGCAGTACATCATCTTGTTTGGTGGATTCCAAGACACGTCGAACCAGACCAAGTACTTGGCCGACTTGTGGATTTTTGACACTGTCAACTTTGCATGGCACTGCCCGACCTTGCCGCAGGCCCAGCTCAAGCCAGATGCCCGGTCCTCTTTCACGCTACTGCCTTGTGATCAAGGCGCCGTACTCTACGGAGGCTACTCCAGAGTCAAGGCCACTGTTGCCCTGAAGAAGAAGGCAGCAAAGGGATCCGCCGGCCAGGGGCAAAAGAACGTCCTGATGCCCAAAGTCCACGATGACTGCTTTTTCTTGAGAATGGCTCTACCAGCCGCTGATGCTGGGCCCAACACGACCCCGACAGTCCGGTGGGAGAGGCGCAAGAAGCCTGCCAACGCGCCGAACCCCTCTCGTGCCGGCGCAACCATGACCTGGCACAAGGGCCGGGGCATCCTTTTTGGCGGTGTGCATGACGTTGAACAGGACGAGGAAGGCATGGACAGCGAGTTCTTCAACCAGCTTTTCGCCTGGAACATTGAACGCAATAGATTCATGCCCCTGGGTCTGCGAAAACCGCGTCAGCAGAAGAAAGCGACCCCTGACCAACAACGTCTTGGGCGCCGTGCTCGAGCACAGGCGAATGAAGACGAGCTTCTCCGACAGCTGGCCGCCCTGGAGACAGGTGCGTCCCTGGATGACGCTGATGGAATGGAGATTGAGAAGAAGGCACAAGAGCCGGAAGAAGATGGTGGCAAGCCAACCCGCGATATGCCCGTAAACATGGAACCTCCTCACGTCCGGTTCAACGCTCAATTGGCAGTTCAGGACGACGTTCTCTACATCTACGGAGGAACCTTTGAGAAGGGAGACAGGGAATTCACATTTGATGATCTGTACGCCATTGATCTGGACAAGTTGAACGGGTGCAAGGAGATATTCAACCGGCCAGTGGAGGATTGGATTGTAAGTTTTTGTTGGCTCTTTTTTTGTGTGTCCCAGCCCACATCGTGACCTACTAACTGGTGACCAGGAGTCCGAGGATGAAGAAGAGGACGATGACGACGACGATGACGATGAGGACGGGGACTACCAAGAGGATGAAGAGGATGAAGACCAGGAGGATGGGGCTGAACAGCTCCAGACGCCAAGCAAGCGCAAGAAGCAGCGGCAGGAGGAATCATTGGAAGCCTCGTCGGAAGCATCATCCACATCGATTGAGGATGATGACACCTCAACGACAGCCACGTCTGTGGATGATGGTCTTCCGCACCCAAGGGTACGTCTGTTTTCCTCTTTCTGTTTTCTGTCTCCTTGCGTCACTGAGCGGCTTGCATTCCTTTGTCCCCTCCCCCGTGTCCCAAAACGCAGATGCCACACCCACCCATAAATCTCGTCTCCTCTCAGAGCCCACTAACAGGCCGACACAGCCATTCGAGTCGCGTCGCGAGTTCTTCGTTCGCACATCAACCGAATGGCAAGAGATGCTCATGACCAGTCTCCGCTGGAAGAACATCCAGCCCGAGACGCTGGCCGTCAAAGAGATCAAAGCCAAGGCCTTTGAGCTCAGCGAGGAGAAGTGGTGGGATAGCAGGGAGGAGGTCACGGCGCTGGAAGAGGAGCAGGAGGCGGCTGGCATCCAGGAAGTGTTCAGTCTTGCCGAGAGGGGAGACGCCGGGGCCGCGGGTGGTGCGAGGAGGAGATGAGACTCGCATTTGTCGTTGGGCTTCACAGAAGCTTCCTGTCCTGATTTCTACTACTAAAAAGAAGGCGCATATTTGAATCGGCTGCCCATCGGCACCAAGTCCAAGTCCAAGTCCAGCATCCTCCAACAATCCATTTCATTCCACAACTCCTGCCAGCGCCCGTGTCAACCCTCTTTTAACTCCTGACCTCCCTCCTCAATAAGTTGCAACAAGAAGACTCGAGTCGCCGACTTCGACAAGGTCGTCGAATTCGCAACAACCATGTAATTTTGTCCCAATCTCCCCCTTCCCACCACCTCGTTCCAACCCCCAGCACCACCGCAGCATACCTGCGGTCAAGCAGGCTGCTTCGCCATGGGAGGATACATCTTGCCCTCCCTCTCGACCCGAGGCTCACACGTGCATCTGTCGTCGGCGGCGATGCCGTCCATGACCACGGCGATGTGGCTGCCGCAGCCCCACCACGTTGCCTTTTCTGATCGAGGTATCAGTCCAGTCCAGTCCAGTCCAGTCTGGCCGATCGGAATGGTTGTAGACCGGGGTTTTTCAACGTACTGCACTTGTCGCAGGATGCTTTTCTACACATGTTGGGTATGTGGATGCAGAGGGATTCGACTATTGAGGCTTTTGAGAAGTCGAGTTGGGGTGGGGGCGGTGCTGTGCTGGCGATGTGGATTTCATCCACTTTATTTGTCTGCCTGTGCCTTTGCCACGTTGGCTGTGGCGGTGGAAATGCTCATGGTGAATTTTGGGGGTCTTCCAGATCACCACGTATGGTTTGATCAGAGGGCTTTTTTTTTATTCTTTTCATGAATTGCTACAATTTCTTCTTACCAAGGAGACACGTGTGCAGTCAGGGAGTACAATATACTCGACTAGTCACCAATTTCACGGCCGCCCCTAATATGCCAAATACCCAAAAAGAGCCATGATGCTAACATACCCTGCCCATGTCATTCATTATCCACGGAGCAAAGTTCCGCGGCACACACACACACGTGAGACGGAACCCCCCTCCTGAGTCATTCGGCGACGCCATTGCTCTCGGGCTCCTTCTGCTTGCCAGACATCTCACTCTCGGCAATGGCCCGAACCAAGTTGATGGCGAGCTCACGGCCCTGCAGGACCGATTCGTCTGATGCGTCGCAGGGGACGTGGAAGAAGCAGGCTTTCTTGGGGCGATTTGATCGCAGCAAGTGCGATAGGCTGCAGTAATAGATCCAGTCACATAGGAAGCGGCCGGGGTCTTCTGAGATGCGCAAGTCCATGTCTTTCTGTTCGGACAGAGGTGGAAAAGGAGTAAAAAAACCACATATCAAAACATGTGTCAGTAACGTTTCAACCGCACCGAGTTCTGGTCCACAGGCGGACGGAACCTTCAAGGAAAGGCGGCTTCGTTCTTACAGAGCTGTACGCCTGCCACCGCTTATGCACGTCATCAATGTCCAGGTCCGATATAATCTCATCCGGCAGGTCATGCCAGATCCAATCCGGATCATCAGGTCTCCCGTCTGTGCCTTCCTCGGGCAGTTCCGAGTCGACGTCTACATTTCTGTAGCCTCGACGATGGGCCCGGCGCTCAATCTGGTAATACGTTCGGGGACCCGTCATGCCAATGTGGATGACGACATCGACCTTGTACCCTTGATATGTGTCCCAGAAAGAGGGAGCAGCTTCACGAACGAGCTTGTAGTTTACTCGCAGGGGCTCGGGATGCACGAGAATGCGGACAGGCGGCGGATGGACCTTTTCTCGGGCGTCGGGGTCCTTTGCCCGGAGCGGCGGTAAATGCGACGGTAGGCCTTTGGCGATTTCCCACGATGGGTTGACGGGCCATTGGGGCCGAAAGGGCTTGTTATGCAGTCAGCAACATGGATGCTGGATTCGGACATGAACTTGGTCGGACGGACACGCACTTGGCGATGTTGCGCAGGGAAAGGGGGGGGGGGGGAGAGCCTCAATGACGACATACCATGAAGCCAGTCACGAGCACCACAAACTCTTGCGAGTCGTTGATCTGGGAGCGCATGATTGCGGTACTCAACAAGCTGGTTGATAGGAGCGGTCAATATAACAGTTGCATGAACCTTATCTCGGCGCTTTGTCGGTACTTGGTCGCCGAGAACAAGGGCTAACCAACCGTTGTGTTGGGTTGTGTTGGGTTGGGTTGGGTGGGTTGGGTTGGGTGGTTGGGTGGTTGGGACGGGTCCGGTCCGGTGTGTCGGGTTCTTGGATGGAGGGGGGCTCAAGAACCGCACTCGTGAAATTTTTGCTGTGGCGCTCTCATCATCTCAAGATTAAGAACACGATCGGGAAGATAAAGGGACTAGAAACAGGACTTTTATTAAAAATTATTAAGCTTCCTACTAAGCTTTGTGATAATAATTAGAGAGAAAAGGAAAACTCTACATGTCAGGGCGAGGGGAACTATTTCTATGCGGTGGGGCTAGGCTTGAGGCAGGTGCGAAGCACCTGCCCTAACAATTTCCGCTCTACGTTACTGTCGGAACAAACATGATATCAATCGCGCTTGGGCAGCCGCAATTGCAACCGGAAGAACATGACAGGCCCGACGCAGTACAGGGTAAGTAAGACATGACACGCCTCAAAAAGAAAAAGCTAACCCCAAAAGGAAGTCCCGCCTCATCCTCGCGACTCGTGACAAAAGTTACGAAAACCTTCGCGGGGCTACCACGCGGAGACACCGTCACCGAACAACGCAAGCGCCGCCGATGCAGTGAGAATGAATGGAGTACTTCGCCATGGCCGGCTTCACTCTGAGCAGCTGACAATCTCACCGAAACAATAACACGTCCGTTCCCTGATAAAACATCGCGATTCCAACTTCCAAAGAATGCGTTCACAACCAGACTACTCTCAGCCACCGCAGCAGGCTTCCTTTTCCGGATTCCTGTTTGACATGGACGGCACAATTATTGATTCAACGACGGCCATTGTGAAGCACTGGCACACGTGAGTTTCTTATGCTATACTTTATCAAACAGTTTGGGGTGGTGCTGCCTAGGAAAATGGGGAGGGGGGGAGCTGGTTAACAAGGAATGAGCAATGGCAGAACAGGCAAAGAACTCGGCCTTGATCCCGAGGAGATTCTGAAAACGTCCCATGGGAGAAGGAGCATTGACGTTTTCAAGATGATCGCTCCTCACAAGGCGAATTGGGAATGTATGTCCTCCAGCCACTTTGCTCTACATGCTCGAGAAGATTGAGCACGTTCTGCACCACGGCGAGTGTTTTAACACTAGTCACAGATGTCCGGCAAGCCGAGGGACAGCTGCCCATCCTCTACGGCGACGACGCCGTCGAGATTCCCGGCGCAAGAAACCTCATCGACGCGCTGATTGCGCGCTCTGCGCCCTGGGCCATCGTCACGTCCGGCACCGAGCCGCTCGTCTCGGGATGGCTGAAGCGCCTCTCGCTGGCCATCCCAGAGCACCTCGTGACGGCTGAGTCCGTCGAGAACGGCAAGCCGGACCCGTCTTGCTACCGGGTGGGATTGGGCAAACTCGGCCTGCAAGATCGCGCAGGGCAGGTGCTGGTGCTGGAGGACGCGCCGGCGGGCATCGAGGCCGGCAAAGCCGCCGGCTGCAAGGTCATTGGGCTGGTCACCAGCCATACCATGGAGCAGGTGGTTGCCGCAGGCCCGGACTGGGTCGTCAGGGACTTGGAGTCTGTCCGGGTCGTCGGCGGACAAGACGGGAAAGTAACGATTGAGATATCCAACGCGTTGCAGCTGTAGGTAGGCAGCAAGATGTGGCTATCTAAAAAGAAGGAGAAAGGGGGCGCTCGTCCAAAAGACGCATCATGAGGTGAAGTCATCTAGAGAGAAGGGGGGGAAATGATACAAATCTCCCCAAGGGCACGTGTAATTTCGAAGCATATAGAGGGAGAAACACCATTGATGAAAAAAAAAAAAAGAAGGGAAGCGAGCATTGCTCGGAGATTTTCACCAACCAAGAACCAAAGCCCATGGATACACCTCTCCTTCCAACTAGTCAGGAACCGCATTCCACGCACGACAGATAATCTTACACAAAGGTTCCCTTAGTCAGGGGCGAGGAGGGCGGTTCACAATCCCCCATTGTTCCCGGTAAAGTGTGAGGTGTGAGGGGGCATCATCACATTGACAAAATGACAAGCAAATTCCCACAAAAAGGTCTCAGATGCCAGATGCCCAGTCAAACAAAAGCCATCACACCAATCGGCACGGAACGTCATGTTTCTCCTTTTCCACATGCATCCCTTGTTCCTTGTTCCTGACTCAGATTTCAGATCGATCGCTTCGGATGCAAAAATCCGTCTTTTGCTCCCGTGTCACGAGCCCAAAGTCGTTTGGAAATCCGAGAGAAAAAAAATCATTTCCATCAGGTGTGCGCGTAGGATTCAAAAAAAAAGAAAAAAAATACCATATCGTCCATTATAGGCGAGATTTAATTCGTACAAAGATCCACAGGGCGAGCAAAAATGATGAGCCTTCACCATGTCCCGTTGTCTTACCCCCCCTCTACCGTGTTCGTACGACGTCGCCCTCGGTTGTGATGCGAGAAAAACACGCGTTTGATTCAATGAGACAAAAATCTTTTCCGTTGCCCAAGTCTTCGGCTCGTCTGAGCTCTGACTCGGAGCCCACATGACGAAATTCTCATTTGCTTTTTTTTTTTCGGCTCCTTTGATCTTTTGACCCGGCCAACTGAACCCCATCTACGCCAGCCGAACCCGCGTCTTATCCCGGCGGCCATCCCATCTCCCATCTTCAACAGGGAGCCCGCCCCCTTTGAATGCTGCAACGTCATTTTGTCGCGCGCTGCTCGCTTCACGTACGTGTGAGTACGGGCGTTTGGCCCTGGCCCGGTCGACGCGTTGGGCCAGAAGCCTGGAATCGCGAGATGGATAATTCTTGGGGGGGTTTTGACGATTTTCTGTCCGTTACGGACGCGTCTGCCCCATCTCTGGATGTGTTTGTCAAAGTCTGTTTTTTTGCCTGTTCTTTGGTCCTGACGCCGGCTGTCCCTCTCATGCACGCTGTGCCGATGCTACGCATATTCTGCAAGGCTACAAGGATTACTGTTCCTCCGTAGCCGTGGAGCGCTCGCACAAAAAAACATCTTGGCTCGATCGAACATGTCTCGGTTCGGACAAAGGTCGGTCCATCAACGGCGTTGTTGGTGCCGGTGTGATGGATGTGATTCCCCAGACAAGAAAGATGGTCAGGGCGCCAGATGACGCAACCAGCCAAGTTTTTTTTTTTTTTAGTTTTTTTTTTTTTTTCTTAACAGAAAATTCGGTCCAGCAATGAGAATTCCAATTCGCTGCGCGGGTACTCCGCTTGCTTACATACGTGTTGTGCGCGTGTGTGCCAAACAAAAAAAGTCTGGCTTCCCTCGTTGGTCATTCTCCCGAAGCAAAAGTCATCTACATACATGACCGAGTCTCTTGCATGATGATTGGAGGATTCGACGAACCAAGCGAAGACCCAGAAGAGCGTTGGGGAAAAGGGCCGCCAATTATGGGTTTGATTTTTTTGATTTTTTTTCGTCTTTCTTTCTTCTTCTTGGTTTACATATGAATTCATCGCATGATGATATGTGCCTTGCCTCCCACACGCGCACCACACCCCCCCCTCTTGCACATCATCGGACATTGGACGAATCAGACCGAGTAAGCGGAGCAGCAAATTAGCTAGCTGCATGTGTCTGTGAAGCTTTGGCTCTCTGCCACTTGTTGGGAAGATGATAACCGGCAAGGACCGGGCACTGCACCGGGGAATCATAACAAAGCAAGACTCATCACGAGATTCACGACGCCTTCTCCGGATTCTGCGGCACAGGAACCCCACCGAGTAGAATCATGCCGCATGCTGCTGCATGATGCACGTTGCATGGTAAGCATTAATCATCAAGGGGCTCTCCACAAACCGAGGCTAGTTTCCATATCACACGTGGCTGCCCGGGCCCAGCCCGCATCGGTGCAAGCCCCTGCATGCCCCCCCCAGTGCCCCCAGTGCGAGCGCCAGCAGCAGGTTCGAGGCCCTCACCTCGGGGCCTCGGGGCCTCAGGCCTGGGCCACCCCCACAGTGAGTTCTCCCCAGAGCTATAACGGGACCATAACTATGCATATCAGCTTCTTTCTGATTGTGATTAGTCAGGCAGGCTGCACCATGCAGAGTACATACTGTACATACTCCGTACATACATATCCAATAATGTACGGATCCGTACTCCGTACATCCATCTCAAATCACCTCGCAGTGTTGTTGCACATCTCTGGCACATCTCTGGCACATCTCTGGCGAGGCACTATGGAGCCCTGCAGTTAATCACAGCGCGTTCCGGCATTGTGGTAACCTACGGACAACTAGCTTGGCTGCCTGGCCACATTTGCCACCCATCAGGGCCATCATCCATCGCATCCATCGTGGTCACTGATGACAGAGCATTCCCCCTTCGTGGACGCATTGCACCAGTGCCGCCTACTCTTGCAAGTTAGCACAAGACACAGATAGGTCGCCGTCTTCTTTCTGATTAGCCGCCTGGAGCAAGCGCCCTTATTACAATGCTACCCTGCTTTCGGCGCTGTTCCTGCCACACTTTTGCTCAGTCCGTGTTGTTATGAGCAGCCGGGAAATCATGCATGTGTATGTCAGAAAACCACACAAGGCTGTGATGACGCAGGCAATGAGGGACCCCTCTGCCATGGCTTGCGGTGGCGGCGAAAATCGTCGGCCCCTCTCGCTGCCAGCAAATTTCACCAGATTCACCCGTCGCAATGAGAGGCAAAGCGTCACAACAAAACGCACACCTCTTCTCACATCACCGCGCGTCACCGGTCAGTTATGGCTGCTGCGTTGAGTTGACACTTTTGGTCATCTCGAGCCCGCCGTGTATGTACATATGTGCATGTACATCACGCACGGACGCCCGCCCGCCCACTTTCCGTGCTGTGCGGTTCCCACTAACAAGACGACCGCGCATCCCGGAAGTGACCTGGGCAGTTGGGTCGTAATATGTAATGCAAACAAGAGCCCTGGTTTTCCGACCCCCATGTCCCAGAAACTCAATCTAGCAAAGATCTGATAGGAGCGCTTCATGCAACAATTGTGGCTGTGGCTGATTTCGGGACCCTGTTGAAATGACACTTTTTTGGTCCATTCTGCTTGCGCCGTCGTGCGCGCTCTGGTTTCCTGACCACAGGGGAGGGGAGCACGTAGTTCCGACGGCACCCGCCCTCTGGGCAAGAAAATTAAAAATAAAAAATAAATGAAATTGAAATTGAAAATGAAAATGAAAATGAAAATGAAAATGAAAATGAAATCGTCAACACCCTCACTCAGGCTCGCATCATGCTGCCACAAGACAATGGCAGAAGAAGAGAACATCACCGTCCTGTGCTGTCTCAACGTCGCAGTATAGCGCGAATTTAGCCAGTTGCAAAAGGCGACCCACCCTGTGCCTGTTCATTCAAAGTCGTACCAACAAGAATAATAGCACGTGTGAAATGTATATGACAGCGTCGTGGATCGACAACTTGTTAGTAAAATGCAAGTCCTGGCTGTGCATTGCACTCGGCATCATCCGTAGAGGAGCCAGACATCTGAGACAGCCAGAGGAGGGCCATGCTCAAGGCAGGCTGTTGAAGTCGGAGAGATGGCGTTGTGACATCCCAGAATGCTGGATTGATCGACGTCGGGAAAGCCTCAACGGGCTGGACATGAGCTAGCTGCCGAGATGGAGCGGTGCACTTTATTCACCCCCTCCCTTCCGCGCTAGGCCAGGTCCATCACAATTGCCCTATCCTGCTGCTTCCTCTATTATCATGTTGTCATCTTCTTTGCGTCGCAGATCGAGGTATCCATCAACTCAGCATCGAACCCACTTGAGCGAGAAGCGTCCGTTGGAGCGGTTGGGTTGCTGGTCTGTACCAACAAAACATGGCTGGTGTAATAATAGCCTCCCATGTGTGTGATAACTCGTTTGAACGAATCTGCCCTATAAAACAGGCTTAGTCGATTTTCGTAGTCTTATGTGTGCTACATCTGGTGGAATTCAGCCCGCCTCGTCTTCACCAAACGAGACGTTACTCAATGGGATATTACGGGACCGTCGAGAAGGAGTCTCACCTCAGCCGTGGCCTGATGCGATTTCATCTCTCGAAATTTACTACCTTCTCTGGCTCGATGGCGAGTGGTCCAATGCCCAAAAGGCGGCCGCGCGTGCAATCAAGCACTCGTTCAGCGAGCAGGGATGAAGGCCAGGTGCTTGTGTCGGGAACGGGGCTGCTGAAGCGTGTGGTGTGGTGTGGCAGCGCAGGGTGGTGTGGTGTGTGGTGTGTGTGGTGTCGAGTTGTCCTCCTGACGATGATGGATGTCAGATGCAGACAAGGAGGCATATGTACATATGTATGTATTCATGTATTCTGTATTCCGTAACGGGGTGATACAGGCTGCATCCTCCTTCTGGAGCGTTGCACCGAGTGTCAGCCAATTAAACGCCATCATTAGCGAAAGCTGTCAAAGGGGGTTGCTTTTCCGCCTCGAGATGACCGGGGTGCCGGACGCCATGACTCTCTCGAGATTCCAAAAGGCGTTTGGCCGTCCCGATGTCTGGACCCAGTCATAGGCAACTCTATCCGCCCGTTCATCAAGATGTGTTTGTGTGGTGGCTTGGTGGTGGCTGCCTCGACAAGCAGGACCAGGACCAGGACCAGGACCAGGACCAGAAATTAGGACCAGAGCACGCCTGCGCTCGCGCTTGCGACAACAGGGTTAGACTCACATGCGTTTTTCGTGTCCCCAGCGTGTCCCCAGCGTGTCCCCAGCGTGTCCCCAGCTCCGGCGACCGAACCGAATGAGGAAGTCGCCCGCTGCATTGGGCAAAAGCTTCGGGACAATTAGCCGGTTGGACTCGACGCAGGTGGAAGAGGTAATAATTTTAACCAAAATCTTGCTAGAAAAAGGTTTGTCTCAGTTGTCCTGGAAGTTGGTTGGGCGGCACGGGCTGGCTCGCTTAGTGGGGCACACCAATTCATATGTATTATATGCCCGCCCCATCGAAGTTGGGTGGGTTTCTTGTGCTTCTGAAAATAAATTTGTCATCGTCGCCGTCATAAACTGAACCTCAGAGGCTCATTGCGATGGCCCGCCCACCGTTTACTTGCTTTATCAGTCTACTCGGTCCTCCGTGCTTGACCCAACATGCTTGAAGACTCCATCTGTGCCGAGCTCCACCAACGGGCCGAGTACATAATAATAGCACCACCGACGTCCCGATCGCCGCCGCATTGAACTTGGGCCAGCGTGATTGGGCGAGGAACTTCCCGAGGTAAAACGCGTGCATGGCACCAATGTATTTGGCTTTGTGGAGAAAACAGAAAAGCGTTCAGACAGTTTCAGTGACACAAGACACTGGGCAGGCACTGGCAGCGTTGCGTACAAGTTTTGAAGCAACATCTTTCGCTGCTGTTCAAGACGGGCGGCATGTTGACCACGAAGGTTTGAAATGCGGCAAGACGTTAGAGGGCTGGTTGGTACTCTGTAAACAGCCAAGTTAGACGTCAGGAGGCGTTATTGTGATTTAGCTCGAGGCAGAGAGATGATGAAATTCAGCAACATGACCTCTCATTGAGCAAATTGATTGCAATCGGTACATAATTCCATGCCAACTTTGGTATGGGGGGAGGGGGGCTTGCATTGACTCCTCCAAAGGCAAAGCTCCAGATGTCGCCCTCTTACCCTGCTTGCTTGCTCCTGGGATCGTTGGAAAGCAGCCTGACTGGGGTCATCACCGTTCGCCAAGGACACTAGATCAAAAGCGGGAAAGAAAAAACCCACGCCAGACTAATACGGAGAAAAGTAACTTTTCAGTGAAAAGGACTGGTACAGGAGCAGAGCGACTAAAAGAGGTGAAGAAGAATAGAAGAGAGATGGAACCAGTGAGTGTGGGCCCATGTACAGTTTCTCTTTTCTTTTCTTTTCTTTTGCTTTTGGCGAAGCCCCAGTGCAGATAGAATACAAGCAGCACACGGCTAGGTGGCTGGGCTGACGATGCCTTTGCTGGATAGTAAAAAGAGCCAACAGCAACATCCAAGCTAACAGCAGGCGATACTGATACTGTAGGTAAACCGTGCACGGAGTCGAGGGCCAGTCAAGCTCTTCAAGGTTCACACCACGTCCGCTGACCTACACATGTATGAAAGTATGTACATGTACGGATCACGGTGGGAGGTGCGCCGTGCTGAATGTGATACTGCACCATCAGTACCACGCGAGCTGCAGGGAAGCGGACTTTTAGCCAAGAATCGCAAAGTGTTCGAATGCTGTCTCGACAGCCAAGAACCCACCGAAAAGTGTAGTGCCTTTTCTTCCAACCAGGTCCGCGTTCTGTACGGATTATCAGCAGCTCATTGATTGAGCATTCGTGCTTTGTTGGGTGTACTCCGTATTGGCACATTGAAAAGTGCGTCTTGACTCTTTATGCTCCACTCCGTCGCATCCAAACGTTGCCCTTGGCTGCTGTGCTCCATTCACGAGGACTGCAGAAGAAACCGCCGACATTCTGGGAAGCACTGCTTCATCAACGCAGTCAGAATCCGCTGCAGCAATGGTCGCAACAGGCAACTGACACCAGTCACCTGGCCGTCGAGAGGGTGAGTGACAGAATCTGACAGCCTTGCGGTGGAGGCAAGCATGTTATCGCGACATCCATCCTCAGCCCGCCTTGGTAGTGCTTGGCGTCAGTGACACCCCTCTAGCAACTTCCCTTTGCGCATCTCACCTTGGGGCTCGACGGATCGGTGCCTCCCTGGGTTGCCCTTCTGATGTGACTGATGTGAGTGCGAGCCGGCGTGCGCAGGTAGGCCCGTAATAAAGGTACGCTCGTAAAGGTAAGCAAGCAAATGGTAAATGAAAAGGCAGGGAAAAAAAGTCAACATGGCATGCGTAAACACCATGGTACGACGACGACATGGTGCTCGAGTGCGCCGTGTAATAAGAAGAGATTCTTGTCAGGAGAGTCAAAACTTGTCGCTTGCGCGGCCAGGCGACAAGCTCACGCCACTATTCTCAGCCCTGTGTTGAAACCAGGAAGTTGAAAATAGGACAAACCAGCTACTACTCCGTAGTTGAAGCTGATCCATGCACGGTTGAAGAACCACCAATCTGCTCAACGTGAATATCGCTCCATACTTGGGAGTATCTGGCAGGCGGGATGCAGGTTCTCGCGTCCGCGCTGGACCGTGACGACCATGCGATCCCTACAGACAACGCTGACCGCCCGCCCCACGTCGATGGCAAGGGGGCCTAGTCCGTATGTACACGTATTATGTATTATGTACGGATTACATGTAGACTCACCATCTGCCATCTGCCATCTGCCATCCGCCAACTTGCTTGCTGTCAGGTTTTGATTTGAAGCTTGTTCAACGCGCGCCCCCAGGTCCAAGACGTCCAAGACGTCCAAGACGTCCAAGACCCCGCCCCAGTCCTCCTTGACGAGGGAGTTTGCCAGGGATGCCTTCTCAGTGGACAGAGGCTCACAGAGCTGACGCCGCCGCCGTGCTCCGCCATGCCGCTGCTACCCATACAACCTTGGCCCACCGGGTCATGAACTTTCACACCCTCCACCCCGCGGCTCTGGCACTCGACACGAACGCACGTCTGGTCTGGTGTGGTGTTGTCCTGTCCTGTCTGGTCTGGTGTCTGTCTGGGCTGATCTCTGAGGTGAAGCCCCTAACTCCGACTACGAGGCGCACCAAGGCAAGGCCAGAAGCGCACCACCACCGAGCACTCACGCGACAGCGGCGGGAAGGAGACGGAGACAAGGAAGGAGGAAGGGGTGTCGCAGTGTCGCGGTGTCGCGGTGTCGCGGAGTGTCGCGGAGTCGGTGTCTCGGTGTCTTAGCGAGGGGCCATTGTCTGGTCTGCACCTTCCCCACCCCTGTCCTGCGCAAGAGGCCTGCTCGCTCGCCCGCTCCTCAGTCCGCAACCAAACAAGGCTGCCCTCTCCAACAAAGGCAGAGACAACGACATCTACCCTGCCGACCTGACCTGGCATGGCTTTACCGAGCACGCCGCCAGTGCATGTATGTACAATGTACGGATGATGTATGCACAATGCCCTCCGGAGGTGCCGCAACAAGCTGTCGCTCTGGGCTCTCGATGCCATGTCTCAGTGCCCTCGATGATGCCCGTCAACCGTTGCAGGGATCGAAGCTCGTCTCCCGTCACCCTGGCCGGTTGCGCATTGCTCTCCACACACGCCTTCTCACTGTCCACGATGGCAAGGGCCTGCCCGGGCCAGCGCCGGGACAGACAGACGTGCTCTCAGACGCCAATATACAGACTCGTCCTGCCCTTCCTTCATCTACCCTCCATGCCCCTCGTCAGGTTCCCACTCCCTCGTGAACGCTTCTTCCTCGTCAAGAATCTTCTACTCCCTTGGTCAACATCGTCACTGAAGAGGGGATCATAGACAACTCACTGCTCATTGTCTCATACGTCGGCACCCTTTTCGATAGTCTACCTCTCCATTCTCAATCTTCGCCTACCCTTGGGATATTCCACTACTTGTGAACAAGGACGACATCAACGCTCTCACCTTTCTGTAACATATATCTTTGGAACCTAGTGCCAGCATATATACTCACTCTTTCCTCCAACAAGGTCCTGGATAGTCAAAGCAAACTTATAAGGCGCTCTCTTTCGTCTCTTCACACTAGTCGCCGGCTCACCTCACCACCGGCCTTCACTTGCCGTATTTTGGACACAACCTGCTTGCTGCCTGCTTGCTTGCTTGTCCACTTACAAGCCAATCCCATACATCATGGGGCCTTTCAGCCAATCTCAATGGCCCTCTTGGGCTTTCTCGAGCATGTCGGATCAGTTCTCAAATTACTCTCAGGCCTCCAATTACCCCGGATATCTTGCCGATTCTCTGGAAGCATACCAAACCCACCACAACCGTCTCGTCCAACACCAACATATGTCGAGAACTACCGAATCGAAACCCCGACTTTCAAAAGAGGAGGTGGAAATCTTGGAAGCAGAGTTTCAAAAGAACTACAAGCCCAGTAGTACTACCAAGAAGGCCCTTGCTGAATCAATGAGGGTAGACAATGCTCGAATCAATGTACGTGACTTATCCGTATTTCTACATGCACCCGTCTTCTACCATGCTAATCCGTCGTTACTAGAACTGGTTTCAGAACAGGCGGGCTCGTGAGAAGAAGGAAAACAATATCAAAGAATATGAGGCCAAGCAGCGACTGGAGAAAGAGCGAGCCGACTCTGGTGATGTCAACCAACCAGAGAAGAGTCGCCAACGCGATCTTGTCGCCTCGAGTGCTCCATTCCCCCAACCTGCTGCCATCTCAAAGCAATATTCGGAGGCATCTGAGTCGCCATCCGAGCAGTCTCTTCCTGACCAAATCAGTGACGCTGGCCAGAGTAGCTACTCGGAGTCAGATTCCCCTTTCCCCCTCCCCATCCAACAGGAGGATGATCTCATCGCCAAAGCCGAAGACGGAAACTCTTGCGCTCTTTCTGATGAAATGGACGACTATCTCTCCATGCAGGAAAGCTCAATACTGATTGACAATAGCAATACAGCCAATCGTCAGTTCTTTGCCGAATTTTCCGAGTTTACTGGACCAGAGAGTATCCAGCAGAGTGTGAAAAACTACGACAATGACATTGATGTGAACATTAGCACCAGCTCTTCACCTTTGGCTGATGAATACGACGTTCCATCGCCTGATTGCATCGATATTGCCGCTCGTCGAAATCGGCGTCCTGCTCCACTATCAATTGGCGGTGGTCGTAGCAACTCCTACACTGCTCGAGCTAATGACAATGCCAGGAAAGGGGATCAGGCGACTTCCATGCGCAGGGTCTCCTCCAGTACAAGCTCCGGGCGTGTAACGAAGTCTGTTGCAACTCCTCGAAGCCCTTTCTTCGATAAGAATGCGGCCAGCCTTCTTCTACGGCGTCCTTCGCCTCGTGCAACTGGTCACCATGGATCCGCAGCGCCCCCTACCCCCGACACACCCATCGCTTTACAACCGCAAGAGCCTATGGGTGCTCCGGCTCTCTACACGCTCAATGGAAAATATACATCTCCCGATGTTATCATCTCGGACCCCACATTGCGCACCCCTCCCACCACCCCCGGGTTATCCGACGGCTTGTTCCATCTCGGATCTGGGTATGAGATGTCCATCTCGGAGGAGGCATTGATTGCTCCTGGCTTGGGCAGACTGCATGCAGGCATGGGCATGGTTAATAATGCTGCTGCATTTGCCAACTTCAACCAATGCTCATCTCAACATGTCGTGCCAATGTATCCAGATCAATTGAGCCAGTCCTATTTTGGTTTCGTTGGCAGCGACGGCAACTCGGACTATAGCTGGTCAGATCTGTCGCCGTCCACTGCGTCAACATCGTCAAACACTCAACACCAATATATGAGCTTCAATTGACACAGATGTCTAATGTCGACACCAGACCACGACGATGTTGTACTCATATTCACTTCCAACTTTTTGATGTCTCATAGGGAGGCTTTTCCATGTATAAAATTCGCCCAAAGAGCACGCAAACACACACGGATGCCACAGTCTGGACCTCTGTGCGGTCTTGTCTATGTCCAACGGCGCTCTAAATAAGGTTGCATTGGGTCCCCGCAGCAGCAAGCGCCAGTGATGCAAAGTACATCACGGGGAAAACTTGGTTTTGGCGGTTTTGATGATTTTTACGCGAGCGAGGACGAAGAATCCAAAAAAAATCACTGTAAATGATTGGCGCTTTGGTATATTAATGGGACAAGACTAATACCCATGGGAAGAGCACATATCATGCTTATATATGTTGGGGCTTTTGTGGAGGTTTTTCTATTTTCCTTTCCATTCAAATTAGCAAGCATTATTCAATGTAAATTCTGGAGCATTGTGGGAAGCCCACTTGAAGTCAAAGAACAGGTGCTTCTTGTCATTTCGCCTTCATTCTTGCATAAACCATGAGCCTGTACGGAGTAACACTGGACCCCTCTTGCGTTCCCTTGAATGAGGACGCGGAATGACGGGGCCTGAGACGGGGTGGGGAGGCATGATACCAAATCTAGACGAGTGCAGAAGTAGAAGACTTCAGTGACTGACTACGCGGACAATTGGTAGAGGCGGTTCGGAATTCGTGCCGGTCAAATGACCTAAATGGCACTCTATCATGCAGAATAACAGACCGGGACAGGATCGGCATGAATCTCCCTCGGTGGGCTTTGGACGGGGTGGGGTAATTATCGGGGCCTTTACGGATATATTTTTGAGTAATATCATTTCCTGTGTGTTTGGCAGTCGATGTCACGGGTTGCTGGTGACTGTTTTGGTTGCACGCCATCTTGAATATGAGAAAGTCGAGCCCGTTGAGAGAGTGAAGGTGGTGTTCTCGTTGGGTTCTCGTTGGCGATGGTGGGTGGGGCGGCGATGGATGTCTTGCATCAGGTAATACAAATAAAGTTTGCAGAGTTTTTGTTTGCATTCATGATGGTATGACTGAAGGGTAGCATTCGGCTGAGATATTTCAAAAAACTATGTACGAGGGGTAGGGAGGGCTCGGATGCAGCCGAGATGGACGGAGGAATGAGTTTCTGGTACGGATTAGGGTGGTGCATTATAAGTTACCGGACAGGATTCGATTCCATGGTAAAAATCCGTAGTCTTGCGATGGTGTGCGTGTCTGGGGTGGACTTGGCATCCAGTTTGGTTGATGCATGAGAGATGTTCGAATCGGGTATGCAACAACGCTCATGACAAAGTTTGGTGGCTTTCGGCGGCTTTCATGAATTAATGAAACCGTGATGCGGGCGATTTTTTTGATTTTTTTTTTTGATTTTTTTTTTTTTTTTTGGAGGAAATCGAAAGTCGGACCCACAATCCCCCCCCCCCCCCCACCCCTCCCTCCTAAGGGCCGGCCCGACGTCATCAGCGTGCCTGGTCAATCGACGCGTCGCTCGCTGGGCCCCAGGGCAAGTGAGCCGTCGGAAGGGCGTCGGCCCACCCAGCGAGGAAATACAAACGACACTTTGTATTTTTCTGCATCGACTTGTCTATAGCACACACGGCTCGCCGGTCGTTGGCTTTCTCTACTCGAGTCTCCTTTTCCTACAAGCTGCCCTTTTTGATTGCGATGCCGCTCAACGAATGAGTCTTCATACCCACCAATGTCCTCTCCCACTGCACTCGGCGCCGACGCGTCGCGTCCACGGTCTGGCATCTTGACGCCAAGTTCGGATGGCAGCTTGAACCGTCGGAGAGGCAGTGTTTCGCCGGGCCAACACACCAGGAAAAGAGCAGATGCGGCTGCCATGGATTACTTGCTCAATGCATCCATCACTGTCAAGGTTTGGGACTGTCCCGGTAGTCTGTGCTCGCGCGCGTGGCGGCCGACTGGAAATAAGCCCAGTTTACTAATAAATCGTGATAGCCTCATCCTCCCAACATCCAGGCACAGCCTCGCTCTCTGTCGCCGCTCATGCTCCTTCCGAGAGAGCATCTTTCCCTTTCCAGTCTCGACTTCTCCTCTCCGACCAGTGGCTTCCCCCAGACCCGTTTCGTGGAGTCTCATATCAAAATACTGGACCTCGAATCGCGGCTCGGTTCAGCTCCCACGGTGGTTATAGCGAGGAGTGACTTCAAAGGTACCACATTTGCTCTCGAACGGCAAGAAAATGGCCTCTACGTCATGTGTAGACTGGGCTCCTGGGTTGATTTGGGGGATTTGGCGAGGTATGCAACAGCTCTTTGTCGTTGTCGCCTTGCCCCGCGAAGGCAAGATCAACTAGAACCGGACGCGGGGACGTCATTGCCGACACCGCACCTACATGGGGAGCAAAAGAAGAAACGGGCGGCTATCGAAGCTATTCAAAACCTCGTGAGAAAGAAGTCCAAGTCTCAGCCAACGCTGGAGGTGGATATCAACAGACGAGAAAGCGATGGGCCAGCTGCAGATTCCCAACCGTCACAGCTTCCGACGCCAGATATCACGTCGGACGAAGTCACTGCTGCTGAGCGCCAGGCAAATGTTGAGACTGTGTCAGCCACAAGTAATTTGGAGAATGCGCCACCTGCCGAATCCCAACAAACAGCAGAGACGATATTCAATACTATACGAACTCACTACTTCGAGGCTTTGTATAGGTCCATGGTAGGCAATCTCCAGCATAATAGGCAACCGTCTGTTACACAGAACTAATCTTGTTCTATCAGGGCTCATTGGCATATTTCGCCAAGGGACCGCTGTCTCGGGCGCGATCAGCATTTCACTTGGATCTCGAGTCTAACCTCGAAATGGAAGATTTGGTCGACTTTCTGAAAAGTCTCATCCTGACCACTGTGCAGATTGACAAGAAATATCGCGAGACTATCCCTGAGGTCATTAGTAAGATGAAACTTTTTGTCGATTCCTCTGACGAAGGCGGTAAGAAAAATCGCAAGCCCAGAAAAATAAAGCTAGGCAAAGACTCCTTATATCCTCTGGAGGATGAAAGCATTCGTAAATGGTGGAACACAAACAAGCCAGAACCTACTGGCCATGATATGAACATTTCCCCGTCCCAACTCAAGTCTCACGTTTCCATGCTTCGTACGAGGGAGACACAGTTGCAGATGATCTTGATCCTTGAGATTCTGGCGCTGGAGCCTCTCAGCGATGTACGCGAGGCAGCGGAATCGAACCTGCCGACTTTGCCAGGCGCAGAGTCTCAGCTCCCTGAGCCAAGTATGGCACCTCCTGCGAAGAAGCGGAACAAGCACAATTTGCCAGTGTTGGTGGACGTGCATGCTGATCGTCTCACCATTTGGCAGTCTACAGCTTCTGACGAGCAGCTCATGATGAGTGATTCGCAGCCCGCTCAAGCTTCTGCTGACAGCCAAGTTCAGCAAAAGGCCTCGTCTGAGCCACTGAAGGACTTCTGCGTTGACGTTATTGTTCCCTTGTATGTGCAATTAGCCCACAATCTGGAGCACACCTGTCAGGGGGCCGAGTCTCGACTAACTTTTCGCCAGCTTCTCTGCACGCTTGCCCGGGCTATGCGATGCCATCAACAGAAAACTTGGTGGCCCTGTGATCGTCTCACCCGTTCAGTCAAGGTCGTTGAGGCGGTCGTCTAGCAAGCGAGAACAGAAACCTGGTGCTGCCACGAAGCGACCTGCCCCGCCTAGCAACAGACGGACGCTGCAGCGTGCGTTGTCGACGGAGCAAATGCACCGCCGCAGCGTCTCCCGAGGGCCTAGTAATGCAATCGCTCTCATGAGATCTGCGACATCAACCACCTTGTCAGGAGTAAAGCGGGAAGGCAGCGAACCTCTATCCTTGAAGGACCTTCCCAGAGGAGAATCGCTCTTGGCCCGTTCACGGCAATCATCTTTATCACGTAGCAACAGTACAAGCAACTTGGAGGACATGAAGGCGAACAAGAAGGCACTTGTCAAGGCCGAGTTGAAAGACGCCATTTCGGCACTCCGAAAGCCAAATCGCGAAGTGGTTGGCAAAGCCATGGCAGAAGCAGACGAACGCCGGGCGACAGCAGGCCATTCAGCCAAGAGTAAGTTTCTCAAACTACCTGTTCAACACAGTTTCCCATTTGAGTGACGTGTACTGACGCATGGAACAGGAGGGAGGAGGATGGCTAGAAGCTCACTAGCTTCTTCGATACAGGTCCAGGCCACGCCGGCGAATAAACGCTTTCAAGACGTTCTAGCAATCCAGCCTGAGTCAGATGCGGGAAAGCCCCTGCACAGCACTGAGGAATTGATCCCTCCTTCAAGCGTAGGGCACATGGTCCCGTCCACGGGACACAGACGTGGCCACCGAGACGCCTTGGCAGATGGCGTCTCGCCAGCCATGGATTTGGTTGGCGGGACGCCGGCCAGACCGTCCACGCAGCACAGTTTCATCAGACGCATGGCTCATGACGAGCCTGCCATGCCACCTTCGTCTCCGCTTGTCGGCAACAAGGCGGCTAGTATCGACGACTTTGCACCATCTCGAAGCACAGCTACTGCATCAATGGGTGCCCGACCTACTTGTTCTGATGGAGCTCAAGGGGTCATGGCGACACCTGTCAAGAGAACTGTATCAAGACTGGAATTGATCCAGACTCCTGTGTCGGCTCACGATCCCAATCAGTTGAACAAGGTGTCAATTTATGATAAACTGGGGTGGGACGATGATTTTGATGATATTTGATGATGAATTCGTTGCAGCGTCGCATTGTTGTGGCGTTTTTTTTTTCCTTTTTTTTTCTTTTTGATGATTTCAGCCATGGTTACGGATTGGACACAACAAAACTCGGGTTATCATGGAGCGGAACAAGGCACGTTGCATTGCATCATCCGGAGTTGACCGGGCTTGTATTCTGCAGTGAGCACACGGGCTTGCGTGGCTATCAGGCCGCTTCATGAGAGGGAATTAGATAACACGGACAATGGCGAAACCACTTACTTCCATGTATGTATGCATAAGCACAGCATTAGCCATTATGGTATTGAAATGGGTGTTTTTTTTGTTTTTTTTTTTTTGAAAAAAAAGGAATTCTTCCAAAATTGGAAAAAATTGCCGCGTCATGATTCACGCAGCAGCAGGTTCCACTATTGTAGTAGGCAAGTCGCGTATGTCGACGTGTTCCTTAGAACCTAGATCGACGACGCGGACAGCCTCGACGCCGACGATGCCCTCTCGCAAGGCTAGGAACTGCAGCTCGACGACGTGACATGCCCCTGGGGCGAGGGGCCCAACGCGTGTGTCGGCACTGAGACAGACGACCTCTGTGACATCGGTCACGGAGCTCTTCTGCAGAGCGTGCAAGACGTTCGTGTCGGCGACTGCATCGGCCAGCTCCTTCTCACCGCGGCGCCGCGAAGCCGTGGATGGTGGCCGGACGGGTCTCGCGTCGTTGCGACGTCGCTTGGGTACCGCCACGAGGGCGAGCTTTCGGGGCGGACGTGCCGTTTGCTCGGGGGAGCGGTTGACGACGCACACGGTCCATGAGAATACGTCGCCGGGATGGACGGGCCCCGATGGGCCGATAAAGGACATGGTGATGCCGAGATCAGGAACGGCGGCGGCCTCGGCGCGTGCGGCGGATGACTCTAGGCTGGGGAGCGCATCGGGTCGTAGGACAGAAGGTGATTTGAGTGGCGTGACGGCAGTGTTGCTGCCGCCGATGGAAAGCTGCGAGGGCTTGTGAGCTCGTTGCATGCCCGTCGCCTCGGCCATGTTGTTGAAACTTGGGTTCACGGGGGTTGAGAAGTCGAGGGCGGTTTCCCAGCTCATTGTGAGGCGGGGCGTGCACACTCCGGGGAAGACTTGGGCGGTTGCGGCGATGGACACGTCGAGTCTGCCCGTGAAGCTCCTTGGCGACTTTTCATGCTGATGGGGCTTGATGTGGTAGAGGAAGGTGATGTGGTCGTGGGATACACAACTCATGGGCAGCTTCATCCGGGCATCCGGGCCCTCGTCGTCGTTCAGACTCTGCACGGTGCCGTCGCCGGTGGAGAGCGTGATGTCGTCGAGGAAGATCTCGCATTCCGCGTGGGGGGTGAAGTCCACTTCCAGCCTGGCAATCAGCGTGGCCTGGGGGGGAACAGACTGCGGACGAGAGAGTCGCACGCGTGTGTGAATGACGGGGTACACTGGGATTCTGAGTTGCGGCAGCGCGCGAAGATGCGCCACCAGGTCTTGCTGCCTGCTGACGGGGGCGACTCTTGACACGCGCAGCGCAGATAGTCTTGGCTTGACGCCGTTGAGGGCGAGATCCGAGGAGAAGGTTTCCAGGAGATTGAAGCTGGACGGCACGCCGCTCTGGAGATAGCCCGTGCCGCCGGCGCTGATTTCGACCATGACTTGCGGCTTGAGGCTGGCCGAGGCTGAGACGACCACGGCCGGGTGCTGGAGTCTCATCCGTGGCCGACAGAGGAACACGGGTACTTTCCAAATGGCGTATACGTTTTGAGAGGAGGAGCCGTCATCCGAGTCGCCCTCCTCTTCTTGGTCCACGATGACGAAGGGGTCAGCCACGTCCTCGACATGGCCTTGGAAGATGGTCTCGAAGGCTGGCTGTGAATCCCGATCTGCAGATTTGGTGTTGACGATCTGGCCCTCCACGGAAATGACCAATCGTTTCATTTGTCCTTGAAGGGTGCTCTCTTCTGACCGGGGCATCCTCAGAATGAGGAGCACCTGGACTGTCTCATCTAGTAGTACGTACCGGGTCAGCAGTGAAGCACATGGCAAATGCGACGTGAGATATTGAGAAATATAGGGGCGTGATGATGAATGTAAAGCCAAGCCAAGCCAAGCCTACCAAAGAAGAGGGAATCCCGCTGTTGTATCGATTCCAGTATGGACTTGCCAGCTTCCACATCTCTGAAAGCTTGTTCGAGATCGATATTTGTAGCTGCAGGTATGGCGTAAGTGAGGTACGACTGCTTGACGAAATCGTCGCTGCGGTCATGGGCCGCGTCCGCCCCTTCGAGTGCGCAATCTGTCTCTGCCATGTTGGTGAGAGGGGTGAGAGGGTGAGAGAAGATGAAATGAGACGAGATGATGTTTATGTCTTCCTAGTCAATCATCATTGTGTGCATCTGTAGTTGCTTGTCTTGGCTCATCTCTTCACTCCAACAAGGTTTGTCAGACTCACTCACTCCTGCGGGAACACAAGGAGCCCCACCTCTCTGCACAGGCTCCATCCCATTGGCCTGTGCTTCAGATAATTCGCGATTTGCATTCGGCATTTCCTCGACCCCCAAACCTCTCTCTGCCCAACCTCGTCGACTTTTCTTCAGCCAACTTCTGGCCTCGTCAACGACATTTCATCAGAACTGCGCTACTCAGGCGGCTGAAAAGAAACATCTTCATTCTGGCTGCATGGTCTCCTTATAATTCCTACTTGAGCTCATCACATTTGCGACCGACTGCATGATGAACGGATATGGCGGCGGCCAAGCCGCTTCGGCGTGGCAGGAGCACCACACTCCTGATGGCCGGGCCTACTACTATAATAGCGCGACCAAAGCGACGCAGTGGACAAAGCCGGAGGAACTCATGTCTGGCGCAGAAGTAAGCATTTGTTTTCGCGGCGATATCCGTGAATTGGAAGCTCAAAGCTGATTGACATGGTTAAGCGTGCTCTGTCCGATCAACCGTGGAAGGAGTATACTGCCGAGGGAGGGCGAAAGTATTGGTACAATACCGAGACGAAGCAGAGCTCATGGGAGATGCCAGATGTCTACAGGAAGGCTCTTGGACAAGGAAGTGGCCAAGGTGGCCAAGGACATGGCCACGCGCAAACTGGTGGCCATTCCCACAACTCCTACGACCATCCTCGAGAATATCGTGACTCGCGTCACGACTCTCGTCGAGGAGGGTATGAAACCGAAGACAAATCTCAGGTCTTCATTCCTGCCACGAACGACGAACCGGAATTCGCTTCTCCCGAAGAAGCCGAGGCTGCCTTCATGAAGCTGCTCAAGCGCAGTGGAGTGCAGCCCGACTGGACTTGGGAGCAGGCTATGCGAGCGACGGTCAGAGATGCCCAGTATCGATCGATTCGAGACCCCAAAGGCAGAAGAGATGCCTTCGAGAAATACTGTCAGGATGTCATCGTGCAGGACAAGGAGCGCGCCGAAGAACGCATGAGCAAGCTTCGCGCTGACTTTGAAACCATGCTCAAGCGTCATCCTGAGATTGTTCATTACACACGATGGAAGACTGCTCGACCGATGATTGAAGGCGAAACCATCTTTCGATACACGAACGATGAAGACGAACGACGGCAGCTCTTTGAGGAGTACGTCGTGGGGCTAAAGAAGGCCCATAAGGAACATCAAATCAGGTCGCGCCGCAATGCGCTTGATGCCCTCAAGGAGTTACTGCCAAAACTCAGCATCAAAGCCTACACGCGATGGAGCGAGGCCCAGCATATCATCTCTTCGGCTTTCCAGAACGACGAAACATACCAGGCCCTCACCAAATACGACACCCTAATCACCTTCCAGGATCATATCAAGGCCCTCGAGCGCGCACTCAATGAGCAAAAGCAGCACGAGAAGAGGATGAAGTATCGTCGAGAACGCAAAGCGCGAGACGCATTCAAGTCACTCCTGTCCGAGCTTCGCAAAGATGGCAAGATCAAGCCAGGTGTGACATGGAGCACCATTCATCCACTAATAGAGCAAGACGAGCGGTATACGAATATGCTAGGTCACGATGGTTCCACGCCTCAGGAACTCTTCTGGGATGTGGTGGAGGAGGAGGAGCGTTCTCTCCGAGTGCCGAGAAACGACGTCTTGGATGTTCTTGAAGTGAGTCTTTTTCTCCGCATAGCATTTCGGGTCAGAAGGAGAGTAACTAACCGAATAACTCAACGCGTAAAGGATAAACGGTTTGAGCTTACGCCAACGAGCGATCTCCAAGAATTCCTCGCTGTTATGAAGGATGATCGACGCACTGCTAACATTGATATTGACATTCTACAACTGATCTTCGAGAGGGTAAGCCTCATCTGTCTCTTTTAGACGATTAAACGTGGACTTTCAGAAGAGCCAAGCTAACTCCTGCTTTCCAAAGCTTCGTGAAAAGCGGGCTGCGAAGCGAGACGATGGCAAGCAGACCGATCGTCAACAACGGCGCGCCGTTGAGGATCTCCGAGCATATCTCAAACGTGCCGAACCTCCCCTTGTGTCGGGAGACACTTATGAAAAGGTACGACCTCGCCTCCTGAAATCAGAAGAATTCCAGGCAGTCAGCTCTGAAGACATGCGACGAGGCGCTTTTGATAAGCACATGAGACGACTTCGCGACAAGGAAGAGGATGATGCCGATCGCAGCCACAAACGAGGAAGTCGGCTCTCTGTTGAGCGTGACGCCTCCCGTCGTGAGGGAGACCGATTTAGAGGTGAGAAATCTCAACGTAGTGGACGTCCTGCTAGGCGCAGTCGCAGCCCCGAACAGGATCCGTACGAAGCCGACCGGCGCAAAGCCATTGCCGAAAGGGAGCGAAACCACCGCAAGTCGACCATGGCAGAGAACTTGCTCTCCAGTGACCGAGGCGGTCGATTGTCTCCACCGCCGCCTCGACGTGAGAGGGACCGTGACCGTGAGCGCGAAAGAGAGCGCGAACGTGATCGTGACCGTGACACTGTGAGAGACCGGGAGCGAGACCGGGAGCACCATCGGCCACCACGCCCACGACGGGACGATGATAGCCACTACGACCGTGAGCGCAGGGACCGGGAGGATGAACGGGAGCGGCTGTACCGCCGCCGGATCGATCGAGGTTCGTATGATGAGCTCCCCTATGGAGATGAGCGACCATCAGGTTCACGACGTCGGCGACAAGATGACGAAGATGAGACATCTCGAAGAGATTCAAGAGACTCCAAGGTAAGATACAATTCTCCCCTCTTCTACTCGTCTTTTGCCGAACCCTCGCTAATACACCTACACAGAGAGTCAAGAGAGAGCGATCTCGCGAACGGTCACCTCTGCGTGAAGCACGCCCTCGTGTCAAAACCCCGCCAGTCTCGTCCAAGGAAGCCATCAGAAGTGGAAGTGAGGAGGGAGAAATCGAAGAATAAGCCCCACCATCTGCAAATTAACCCCCTGGTCACTCTAGTTCTTACTTACCAGCAGTTCTAGCCTCCATGGGAGATGTACATCCCCCCCCCCCTTTTTTTTTTACCCTTGCCTCTATCCTTCCAATGTTATTTCGCTCTCAAAAGGTGTGTTGGGTTCTTCTTCTTCGAGAGTTCTGACTTTGCTAGTGGACGTGAAGAGGAGTTGTAGTACGTGTTAATCTTGTACCATGTTGTTGTAGCACATACCAAGAACTTCAAGTTAGGAGAATATGTAGTGCTATTACGTCTGATTTGACTAATATCTTGACGCATGCCTGTGTGAGACATGATTCGCGTACTTAATTTGAGAGTGTTTGATGAATGGAATTTTGTATTCAAAAATAAATAACGTGCAAGATATATAAGTGAGTTCCGGAAGTGCTTCCCGCGAGGAGTAGGAAGTTGACGACAGTCATCCTGCTTGTTCCGTTGTCCCTCAATCTGCGGGAATGATGTTGGCCCGTGAGACAAACACAATCAATTCATGGCAGCCCTCCTCGCCAAAGTCAAAGAAATTGGCAAGTGATAAGTTGGCATTCATTGAGACATGATCAAACACTCTTGCAACAAACACACAAGGCAGCTATTCATAAACTAATGACAAATGCTGCACGGACTGTTCATTTCGCAGGACCAGACAACGGGGGATAGACCGTCATCACCTAGGTTAATCATCCGGTTCATCGTCCTCGCTGGCGCTGCTCTCTTGCAGCGGTGCATCTACGCCACGCCCGTGACTACGCTTCCTCTTAGGAGCAGTCTTTTTCTTAACGCCTTCAACGCCTTCAGATGCTGTGTGGTGAGGATGAAACTTTTTCTTGTTGTAACTGCCCTTTTCAGGAGCTCTTTTCGGGAGTCTCTTCCAAGAAGAACTAGAAAGTGTTGTGTTAGCCTCGTACTATTCAATATTGTGATATTGCAGAGCAAATGTGGGTCAAAGGACTTGGGCGGCCAAAGCTAGGTAGAAGCTAAACTTACGTAGTTGCCTCCCAATTTTTGTTCTTGATCGAGCTGAGATCCCTGCTTGTTGATACGGGGGCGGTAGTTGCTGGGATCACGACGGAAAGTGACATCCAAGTTCTTCAAAAAGGCGTTGCAACCGGTGAGAAGAGACTCGGGTCGGTTAGCGTGGGCATCGATGCCGGGCTTGCCGTCAAAAACAATAACACGATCGGCAAGGTAGGTAGCCATGATGAAGTCGTGCTCGACGATAAAGGCCGTCTTCTTGGAGTGCATGATGAAACGCTTGATGACACGAGAAGCAATGATACGCTGCTCTGAGTCGAGGTACGCAGACGGCTCGTCGATCAGATAGATATCGGCGGGCATGCCGAGAGCGAGAACAATGGCAACACGCTGCAATTCACCACCGGACAGGTTCTTGACTTCCTGGTCAATAAAGTCGTCGAGCTTGAGAGGCTTGACGACATCAGTCTGGAACTGAGGATTGAGGAATGCCTGCTTGATCTTCTTGAAAAAGAGCTGACGAACGGTACCGTCGAACTTGGGGGTGATGGTCTGGGGCTTCATGCTGATGCGCATATCGGGGACGGATGCCTTGCTGTCGGGCTTGAGAGCACCAGCCAAGAGGCGACAGAAGGTAGTCTTTCCGGTACCGTTCTCTCCCATCATAACAATGATCTCGGAGTCTGTGAATTCTCCGGCGTCGATACGGAGCCTGAAGTTACCCAACTCTTTCTCCATCTTGGGGTATTGGAAAGCGCGAGACTTGTCGATGGTGTAGTCATCAGTAGTCTCAGCAATGCGGAATGTGAGAGACTCTTCACGGAAACGTAAGTTCTCGGTGGGGATGTGACCGTCGAGAAAGATGTTGATACCTTCTCGAACAGAGTATGGTAGGGTGACGACGCCATAGACGGCGGGCTTTCCGTAAAGAACGCAAACATAGTCAGAAAGATAGTCAAGGACGGACAGATCGTGTTCGACGACAATGACGTAGTCGTCATCACGAAGGAGAGATCGAATGATCTGAGCAGCACTCAGACGCTGTTTGACATCAAGATAGGACGAGGGCTCGTCGAACATGTACACATCGGCGTTCTGAACGCAGACGGTACCAATGGCAAATCGCTGGAGTTCACCACCAGACAAGAGGGTGATGTCACGATCCATGATGTGATTGAGCTCGAGAACATCGGCTACTTCCTTCATGTTGTTGTTGAGAGATGCTCTGCTAGAAATGAGAGCCTTGACGCTTTTCTCGGGGCCACGAACGGCCTTGGGAATCTGGTCGACATACTGGGGTTTGACGACAGCTTTGAGGTCATCTTCCAAAAGCTTGGTAAAGTAATCTACGAGTATACCGTTAGCTTTCGATATGCGTGGCATCAACGGCTTGTGGGAGGGACGACGGCACTCACTCTGCAGCTCAGATCCACGGAAGTGCTTGATAACATCCTCCCAGTCGGGGGGGTTGTCGTGACGGCCCAAGTTGGGCTTCAATTTGCCGCTGAGAATCTTCAAGGCAGTACTCTTTCCAATACCGTTGGTTCCGACAAGACCAAGAACCTGACCAGGTCGGGGCATGGGGAGACGATGAAGCTTGAAGCTGTTCGGGCCATAACGATGGGTGACCTGGTTTTCGAGATTTGTGGGCAAGTTGATGATGGTGATGGCATCAAACGGGCACTTCTTCGGGCAGATACCACAACCTATGCAAAGACCTTCTGAGATGAAAGCAAGACGGGAATCGGGGGCGACTTCAATGCAAAGCTTTCCACTGCGCACAACAGGGCATGACTTCTTGCATTCTTGTCGACACTTGCGAGGACGACACTGGATGGAGGGGCGATCTGTCAGTATGGCGGGGTACGCGGGGGTAAGAGAAGAAAATTTGACTGGGTTGGACCAACTTTGTCGCTGTTAACAATGGCAATACTGTGAAAAGTAGGAGTTAGTTGAAATTCGCTGGGGACATGAATCGTCAGGAATTCCTAGAGTTCGCGCATACCGAGTGAGCTTGTCAGACATGATGAAGGCCGTGTAAAATGACGGTTGGTGGAGGAGTCTAGGGTAATCGTAGTGAATCGAAGGCGTGAGAAAAAACTTGTGGAGGGGTAGTGATGGACGTGGACTGAAAACTCATGGACACTAAGCAGGCGAAGGTGTGAATATTCGAGAAATCGCCTCACGCGTGCGAACAAACCAGGCACGCAGTGCTGAGTTACGACAGTGCTGAGAGAAAGCGGAGGAGAAAACAGGACGGAGATTGGAATAGTAAGAAGTTAAACCGTAGGCGGTGCTGCACACGAGTTGGTGTGTGGTCATCAATTTTTCTCGTCCTGTGAATCGTCCGTCTGGCGGGGCAGGGCCTGGCATGGCGGGGATGAGCTGGCCACGGCCTAGGGAGCGTCGTGACTGACTGGTACTCTGTCTGGTCAAAACAGTGGAAGAGTACTTGTGGGTACAAATGTTCCATCAATAATACATGGCCTTTTTTCTTCTCTTTTTTTCTGGTCTTTCTCTTTCTTCCCTCCGAACTCTGAAGAACTATGAAAAACAATCCCAATACCAACATTCATTATACAAGCACCGAGAAACATAACCGGGTTGCGAACATGCAAGGGTATCCTCTAAATAATACAACTGCTCTCTGCCCCTGTGAACCTCTATGTGACTTTGAGCTCGTCATCAGCGGCACGCTGTGCACGCTGTACTCCAAAAACTAAACCAGGGAATGGCGTATCCCTTCTCAAAGCCTCAAGCTGTTCGCATGCTAGTTTGCAGACCAGTTGTCGTCTATCAAGCGTGGAAATGTTTCCCTTGCACGGCATCTGCACGGATGCACCTTCCGACTTGAGTCACGTACTCCGTGTACATGCCTATCATACAGTGGGTCTTGGCATGGCGGTGGGGTGGGTGCTGTTAGCCGCCCGACGTCACGTGAATGTCTGCACTTGCGCGGGCTGAGGCCCCCGGCACCTTCCCTCATAGGCGGCCCGACTGGGTTTGGCTTGTGGGGTACAAACTCGCCCATTCTTTCCTGCCTCTGAAGTCTATTCTCCACTGGTGCTTTTCTTTGTAACCGCCTACGACTGCCACTACGATTCCTCCACACCGTCCGTCCGTCCGTCCCCTTCCAACGCAGCAACCCCAACCTACTTTCTGCTGCTCGGCGCGACCCGGAGTTGCTCATTATCTAACGGAGCCCATTTTGGATCATTTTGGTCATCTGGATGCCGTTCATGAATGATTTGTAAGTTCTCCCTTCTCGCCATCCAGCCACCGCTGTCTGGTCCTGTTTTCCTGCTGTCCGTATCTTGCCGAGTCGCTCTCACCACCTTGGACCTCGCTACATGGTTGTCGCTGCTCTCCAATGTCAAATAAAGCCTGTTCAATGCTTCCCAGTGATGGAAGTGATGAAATTCGATGGTTTTGGATGCAACTGCTGCCTGCTTGCTGTCACCAAACAAGTCTTGTTTTCGAATGACTGTCTATGCCCATCCTTCACCATCGCCATCACCCTACCACGTGTGAATGCGATTACATCCATTGCTCCATCATCATCAGTCATAAATGGCTCTGAAGAAGGCGTTTTCGCGTCGCAAGTCTCTTCATACCAGCGCGATTGTCGCTCAATGCGCACACGATGACCAAAACCCCTGCTGACACTGTTTTTGCTCCCTCTGTAGCAAGCCATAAGTGCGAAAGCTGCTATCATGAGCTCACCGGTGGTGACGGGCCTCACCAACGGGCACTTGTCGCCGGATGATGCCATGAAATCCACTGTCGTCGTCGAAGCCGGCCCGAGCGATACGGACCTCCCCGATGTTCACGACAGCCCAATGGCTCACTCATCACCTCCAGACTCCGAAATACCTTCCCGCGAGACACCAGAACATGCGGACCGAGATCAAGGATATATGGATAGTGATAATTCTAGTGGAGTCAATGCCTCCGAGGATGCCGATTTCGATATGCAGGAGAGCGTGGTGTCGCAGCAAGATGATGACGGTGAACAAGATCGGGAGTCTTCACCCGATTCAAGTCGGGCCTCCAAAAGGAAGGCAGCCGTGTCAGAAAACGATTTTATTAAAGCAAACCCTGAGCTCTATGGTCTTCGAAGAAGTGTATGTTGTGCTCTGTCATTACCATGGGGCATTAATCCCTCTGCTAACCATGTACCAGACACGCGCAAGAGAAACAAGAAAAATGGTACGGTGCTGCTTATGCGGACTACGGTCTTGTCGCATCGAGCTAACGAACCAGTAGATCGACTCTGATGATTTAGATTCGGACGACGATGAACCGACGAATCGTCGGCAGGCTAAGCGACGCCGTGTCGTCGCATCCCAACCTTGTAAGTAGGCATTCATACTGACTGGCTTTTCCCTCAACTTAACAACCACCTGCTAGTATCCAAAAGAGCCACACCTATTTTGCAGCCGTCAACGAACGAATCTGATTCGGACTCCGATACATACGGCGGAGCACGAGCAAAGAGCCAACAGAAAAAGGCAAGACTACAGAGAGAGTCGCAACCAGCCCTCGCACTTGCCGAAAAAAGGTGGTCCAGCCGGCGAGCCGCACAACAGGTACAGCAAGGCATGTACGAAGAGAGCGATGTCGATAACGATGAAGACGAAGCAGACTTGGCCTCAGCTTACTATGTGGCCGACTATGTTGACGACTCACCTTATGTTGAGAAAGTGGTCCGACATCGCCTTAAAGATGGGCTCGAACTCCAGTACGATGCAAGCCGTCACGACTTTGAATACTTTATCAAGTGGCAAGGCAAATCCCATTTGCATGACTCCTGGGAGACGATTGACTCCTTGCGCAACATGCGTGGGTTTCGCAAGGTCGAGAATTACTTCAGAAAGGTCGTCGAGCAAGAACTTGACATCCGCTTCGGCGATGACATTCCGCCCGAGGCCAAAGAGCAATTCTTCCTTGACAGGGAGCGTGATGAAGAAGCCTTTGCAGATTTCACTCAAGTGGAGAGAGTGGTCAACGTCCGCGATGGTGATGAGGACACCGAGTATTTTGTCAAATGGAAAGGCCTCACCTATGAAGAATGTACCTGGGAGCTGGCGTCAGATATCAGCCCCAATTTTCAAGACAAGATCGACCAGTATTTAGACCGATCGTCTCGGTCTTGGCAATCAGAAAAACGAGAGACCAACCTCGACACACGGAGTAGGATGGTCAAACTCGAAAAACAGCCCGAGTACATTCAAGGCGGAGAGCTGCGATCATTTCAATTGAAGGGTCTCAACTTTCTGTGTCTGAACTGGACGAGAGGAAACAACGTCATTCTGGCCGATGAAATGGGCCTCGGAAAAACTGTTCAAACTGTTTCGTTCCTGAGTTGGCTTCGAAACGAACGTCATCAAGAAGGCCCTTCACTTGTTGTAGCGCCGCTCAGTGTTATTCCAGCTTGGTGTGACACATTTAACCACTGGTCCCCCGACATCAACTACGTTGTATATCTAGGGCCCGAGGATGCCCGCAACATTATTCGCGAAAACGAGCTGATGGTTGATGGCAACCCCAAGAAGCCCAAGTTCAACGTTCTCGTAACCTCGTATGAGTTCATCTTGCAAGACTGGCAATTCCTACAAACAATCAAGTGGCAGACGCTTGCCGTTGATGAGGCTCATCGTTTGAAGAATCGAGAGTCGCAGTTGTACGCAAGACTTGTAGCGTTTGGCGTCCCTTGCAAGGTTTTGATTACTGGCACGCCCATTCAAAACAATCTTGCAGAGCTATCCGCATTGCTGGATTTCTTGAACCCTGGAAAAGTAGTTATCGACGAGGATTTGGACTCATTGTCTGCGGTCGATGCCCAGGAGAAGTTGCAAGAACTCCACAAGTCAATTGCACCATACATCTTGAGACGCACAAAGGAAACGGTCGAGTCTGACCTGCCACCGAAGACGGAAAAGATTATTCGTGTCGAGTTGTCAGATGTTCAATTGGACTACTATAAGAACATCTTGACGAGGAACTACTCGGCCTTGTGTGACGCTTCAGGCGGCCACAAGAACTCCTTGTTGAATATCATGATGGAATTGAAGAAGATCAGCAACCACCCATACATGTTCCCTGGCGCCGAAGAGCGTGTTTTGGCTGGTAGCATTCGCCGTGAAGATCAGATCAAGGGACTAATCACAAGTAGCGGCAAGATGATGCTCTTGGATCAACTACTCTCCAAGTTGAGGAAGGATGGTCATCGCGTTCTCATTTTCAGTCAGATGGTCAAGATGCTCGACATTCTTGGAGACTATATGTCATTGCGAGGTTACAAATTCCAGCGCCTCGATGGTACCATTGCCGCCGGTCCTCGTCGCATGGCCATCAACCATTTCAACGCCGATGAAAGTGATGACTTCTGCTTCTTGCTCTCAACTCGAGCTGGCGGTCTGGGCATCAACCTGATGACTGCCGACACCGTCGTCATCTTTGATTCTGACTGGAATCCTCAGGCTGATCTGCAGGCCATGGCTCGTGCACATCGTATTGGTCAAAAACGACCGGTCAACATTTATCGTCTCGTGTCCAAAGAAACGGTCGAAGAAGAGGTTTTAGAGCGAGCCAGGAACAAGCTCCTCTTGGAGTACTTGACCATTCAGGCAGGTGTCACAGATGATGGCAAGGCAGCGTTCAAGGAGAAGTTGAGCAGCAAGGGCCTGAAAACGGATGGCCCTTCATCGTCTGAAGATATCCAAATGGTTCTGAAGATGCGATCTTCCAAGATGTTCGAACAAAGCGGAAATCAAGAGCGACTCGAACAGCTTGACATTGATTCCATCCTCGAGAATGCTGAGGTCACGAAGACCAAGGTTGATGACAAGATGAATCTCAGCAGTGGTGGCATTGATTGGGATAACTTTATGCAAATCACGGACGTCAAAGTTGACGAGATCAACCTTGACTGGGACCAAATTATCCCGGCCGAAAGGTTGGCGGAGATCAAGGCAGACGAAGAGAAGCGACAAAACGACGATTACGTTGCCAAACTTGCGGCCGAGAATGCACCTCGACGAGCTACCATCAAGAGTCGCAACAAGGAGAATGATCGTGCTGACCGCTTGAAGAAGCGTCAGCGAGAACAAGAACAAGAAGAAGAGGAACAAAGGGCCCTATTAGCCGACCCCAAGCGGCCACTGAATGACAAGGAGCAACGAAATCTCATCAAGGCCTACTTCCGATTCGGATCCATGGATGACCGCAAAGACGACATTATCCAGGAAGCGAAACTTGCTGAGAGGGATCATGAATTTGTCAAGTCCGTCTTGGACGACTTCATCAAGGCCGCGCAGGAAGCTGTTGAGGAAAACAGCTTGAAACTTGCAGAGGAGGAGAAGAAGACTGGCAAAAGTCTTACCAAGAAGGACAGGAAAGCTGTGCTTATCGACTTTGGCGAGCTCAAGAAGGTAAACGCCGAAACAGCAATCGAACGACCCAAGCAGCTCCAGCTTTTACGCAACGCTATTCAGAGCCAAAGTGATTGGAAAACCTTCCGCCTTCCCGACGCCACGAAAGCTGCCAACTATACGTGCTCTTGGGGGGCCAAGGAAGACGCGATGCTCCTAGTAGGCATCGACAAGCATGGCTTTGGTGCTTGGGTGCAGATTCGTGATGATACAGACCTCGACATGCAAGAGAAGCTATTCCTGGAGGAGCACAGAGTTGGCAAGAAGGAAGAGCGAAACAAAGCCAACGACAAACTCAAAGCACCAGGTGCTGTACACCTTGTCAGGCGCTCCGAGTACTTGCTCTCTGTACTCCAATCCAAATATTCCACTGACCGAACAGCGCAGCGAGTCGTGGACAACCATCATCGGAACAACAAGAAGCACAACGTCGCCAATGGGCATCGTGGGAGTGGAACTGCGTCACCTGCTCCCCATACCGTCAAGAAGCATCGTGATAGGGACCATGATGACTATCGTGGCCGCAGCAATGCTGATGAACGAGGGACGTCCAAACCTGACTTCAAACGGAAGCATGCTTCGTACGAAGATGATCGAAGTCCAAAGCACCGTCGTATAGAAGACAGTCGTCGCTCAAACAAACATGGTATAGATCGAGATCGGGATCGGGATCGTGATCGGGATCGGGAGCGTGACCGGGCCGATGTTCGTCGCCGTGATGATCGCCGACGTGATGACGACAGATATCGCGATAGAGACCGAGATCGAGACCGCGAGAGGGACAGGGATAGGGACCGAGACCGAGACCGTGATCGTGATCGCGAACGGGACCGCGATAGAGATTTTCGTCGTGAGCGAGATCGTGACTATGGCCGTGATCATGGTCGTGACCGAGACCGAGAGTATGACCGAGACTCGCACCCTCAAGACGAGCGCAGAGCGAAGGCGCTCCGCCGGCTAGATGAACTCCGCCGCATCGGCGACAACAAGGATCAACGAGACAGGGACAATGAGGCCATGATTTGGTACCTTCTCAAGCCTGTGCGTGAGAATTTCGAGCGGATATTGTCCACCACCAAAGACAATGTCAAATCAAGCAAAGAGCGTGCGGCGATTTTCGGAACAGAGTTGGTTGCTATCGGCACTTTCCTGGATGAGCGGCTCGCAGTTACGGCAGCGGATGAGGGTCTCAAAAACAACTTTTGGTACGCATACACACGTGTGGCTTACATGTATCTACGACTGCAGGAGACAATTACTCACATTATTTACAGGGATTTCTTGGCTGCTTTGTGGCCGGTTGACGATACTAGCAAGAGCGTCACAGGCAAAAGATTGAGCAACATGTACCGAACGCTTCACGCGCGCAACAAGGAGACGGGGTCAAGCTCTGCACGGACCAACGGAGCCTAAGGAACTTGTTTTGAGTAGTGAGCATCCCTGGAATTGCTTGAGGGGGTTGTCGACAGCTGTGGTGTTTGAACGGATGTTTGATTGATTTGTGGCTGTACGCACAAGGCATTATTCTGCATGAACTGGCGTTTTTGGCACAATGGGTAGCATTGGAAGGTTGTGGCGTGGAACAAAAAAAAAACAGACTTTTGAAAGAGACAACATACCCGGATTTGCATGGTGGATGATTTCTGAGGAGGATATCATAATGGATTGGGGGGAAAGGGGAGGTTGGTGGAATGAAATGTGCGGACGATTATGGATTGGTGAAAGGTTTCGTTGGACAGGGCAGTTGTTCGGTATTCTGTATTCTGGCAAGGCACAGGAAGCGGCTTGTCACTTGACACACTGTCCGAGATTCTCATGTTGCAAGCAGAGGCGGGTAATGTGTACACATACGCGCGTGGGCAAAGCAAGTGTTCCAACAATAGTCACGACGATAGAATCGTTTGAAGCCGCAGGCCGAACTGAGGACGGATGGATGAGACGGGGGGCACTCGCCATGGAAATAAATCCGTGACGTTGTCAACTCTTCGATGGTGACTTGCCGGGCGTATTCGAGAGCGAGGCGAACCAGAACCACTGTCATGTCGTGGCTTGGACTAGCAGCTCTCCCCGACCATTGAGTACTTGTGTAGGAGGAATAGGAGGGGGGGGGGAGGGGGTTGTGTTTGTGGGGATGGACACGTCTCGTAGATTTTAAAATTCTTTTTTTTTTTCTCAAATTCTTTTCGGTTTAATTTTAAACATGGATTGCTAATGCTAGTTGGTACAAAATATCATGCACAAGAATGAAGAAGCTACATCAGACTGCTCCGTCCGCCAATCTCCATGCTTGCCTGCCCGTCCTTCATCTGTCCGCTTCTGCCGACCACGAACTCGTGATAGATGGTTTGCAGACGAGCCCTCTCCTCGTTGCTGATACTGGCGCGCGTGTTGGCCAGCGCCTTGACCAGGTGATGCCACGCAATGACGACTTCTCTCTGCTCGGCGGCGGCAGAAGTGCCCTTGTTGGTCTCGGACTCGGACCCGGGCGGCCCATACCCTTTCCTGGCTTGCTTGGTCTTTTTACGGGCGAGCCTGATCTGCTCCAGCTTGGACACGATGGCTGCGTTTTCGACGAGAGCCGCGGATTTGCTCTGCGGGACGGTGTCGTCGGAGTGAACCGGGTCGGTGCCGTAACGGAACTGGACGAAGCTGGGCGTTGAGTCTTGAGCTGCCGCGTTCGCGTTCCTCGCGTTCGCGTTCGCGTTCGCGTCCTTGCTGCTGCTTGCGCCGTGGCGGGAGTTGCCGACAGGGGCGTTGACGTCGAGAACATCGTGGATGGCCTCGAGCTGCGCGTTGGAGACGAGCGCCTGCAGATCGGCGCCGGAGAGGCCTTCGGTTCGGCGGGCAATCTCTGTCAGGCCGTCGTCCGAGTCTGTGAGTTGGCTGGACAGACGGACCTTTTGGAAAAGCGCCTTGATGATGTCCAGGCGATCTTCTAGTGAGGGGAGGTCACAGAGAAGGGACTTGTCGAGGCGACCCGGTCGGAGGAGAGCAGGGTCTATGAGGTCGGGCCGAGAGGTGGCTGCCAGGACGTACACTCCCGACAGTCCCTCTGCTCCGTCCATCTGCGTGAGAAGCTGGTTCACGACACGATCCGTCACGCCAGTAGAGTCGTGCCCTCTCTTGGGCGCGATGGAGTCGAACTCGTCAAAGAACAACACACACGGCCTGGCAGCCTGAGCTCGGTCGAACAGGTCGCGCACGCTCTTTTCCGAGGCACCAATGTACTTGTTGAGGATCTCGGGACCCTTGACGCTGATGAAGTTGAGGCCGCATTCACCGGCCACGGCGCTCGCCAGCAGCGTTTTGCCACATCCGGGGTATCCGTACAGCAAGAGACCGGATCGGAGGCGCAGGGGACATTGCGCGAAGATGGGAGCGTACTTGGTGGGATACTCGAGTGTCTCCAGCAATACTCGCCGCGTCTCTTGCAGTCCTCCAATGGATTTGAATGTCGTCGTGGAGCTTTGGAGTGGCACGTTTCGCAGGGACGCTGGGGTGAAGCCTTTGAGGGCAGTGTCAAAATCAACACGTCCGAGACAGACTGCGCTGTCCGCAGCATCGTTCGGAGAGTCTGCAATGGATCGCATGATGGCCGCGTTCCGGGCTCTCGATACCAGCACGCTTAAATCGCCCGGCATGTAGCCGTCGGTCAGGCCTGCCATGTCGAGGAAGTCCAGATCAGAGTCGATGATGAAACCGGCGGATTTGGATCTTGGCTTCTCGGAGCCTGCGCCGTGCAGCCATGCCTCGCTGTCGTCGGTCATGGCACCGCCGCCGTCGGACGTCGGAGGGCGGCTGAGATTACTGTCCAGGTCGTCGGGGTCCCCGTCTCCTGGGACTCCTGGGACTCCTGGGACTCCTGGGATAGATCCCTGCCGGGCAATGGACTCCATCACCCTCCTTCTTGCCTCCTTGTCCGGGGCCTTGAGCTCGATGATCTCTCTCACAACATGACCGCTGACGACGACGTTGTTGAGCGAACCCTTCCCTTCGGCAGTAGCAAGCAGGACGATGCCACTATCCTGCGTGCAGAACTGCCTGACAGTAGAGCGGACGGTTTCGCTGATTTGCCTGCTTCGGCCGTTGTCATTACCAACTTGGAGCTCCGTCTCCACGGGACACAGCTTATCCAGATCGTCCAGCACAACGACGGACCTTCCACCGAGTCGTGCTCCCCAGCTCGCCGACATGAATATTCGTGTCAGCGTCTCCTTGATCGCAGATATCCTGGTTTCGTCGTTGACAAGCTTGCGGCATGAGAAATACAAGCTGTAAAAGAGCGTCTCCTGTCTCAACCTCTCTGCCATGTGTTTCGCCACAGATGTCTTGCCAGAACCCTTGGCCCCGGTCAACAAGACTGATGACAGATGCGCCAGCTGCTTCTGAAGATTTTCGAGCAAGGAATCGATGCCGACCAGGAGAGAGTCGTTCTTGGGCAGCAACTCGAAAACATCAGAATCGGTGATCCATGGTGGGCGGGTCTGGGGCTGCTGAAACTCGATCTGAGTCTTGTCATCCAGGCCCGCCGCCCAGAGTGTTGCATCCCTACCATGGTCCTGAGACGCATGCTCCGAGCTATATTCAAACTTCAAGATGCCACCCTCCCATCCCTGCGGAGCCTCCAGTTCGCTGTAGACTCCCACCACCATGCCATCCGTGATTGGCCCCTGTAAGAGACCTTCTGTGTTTTTTGCGCCGGAATACATATGACGGAATCGCTTCGCTGATTCCTCCTTCTCGGCCTTGGAGTCGCTACCGAATTTCAAGCCCTCGTTCGGCCTTGAGCCGCTGACAAAGGGGTACACCTTCACACTTTGAACCGCCCCCTTGGGGAGCGGTGGTGACGCCGCCTGAACTTTGACAACACCACCTACAATTCCTGGACAACCTAATACCGCGCACAGGGGCGACGACAAGGCCGCGGTTCGTCCGTCAGGAGGGTCGTCCCAATGTTTTAGGCGCGCCACAACTTTTGATGAGGCCATGGTGTTCGAGGGAGCGGTCCTATCTTCAACCTGTGGTTTCTGCAGCCCGGCTGGCTTGATGATGTCGACGGCGACGTATTTGACGCCTCGGAATGGGGTTGCAAGCAGGCGCTCGCGATCGACCCAGATACTGATATCTGGGTTTAACGGACCATCATCGAACCATTCTCTGCAGGCCGTTCGCTCAATAGCCCGAAGGAACATTGTAGGTTTCGGCTCTTCCCTGGTGCTCTTTCTTCGGACAGTGCTGCCTACACTACGCCTAGATTTTGAGGTGCTGGCAACGCTGCGGTGGTCGCCGCTGCTCTGCGAAGCCTTGGCCCTGGTTTTGGGCGCCACAATGACTTCGGCATTAGGAGATAGCTTGACGAAGGCAAAATGGGGTGCTGGCGCAGGGTCTAGCGACACAATCTTGATACTGGCAGTAGATGTAGGTGAGAGGTGCAAAGTCAGTGGGTGAGGAACCACAGCCGTAGATCCATCGTTGTAGGCCGGGTTGGGAAGCGCGCGAATCTGCGATTGAAGATTCAGTTCAAGAAAAGTGGCATGAAGCTCTATGATTTCCCAATCCTCGGGGGTCAACGGTTCGATGTTGATGGTGTGTGCGACGGGCGGATCGACGTGTACGGTTGCCGTGACCTTTTGGCCTTCTGAGAGCTCCAGGGTACTCGCCAGCGTCGCATCGATTTCCACGACGTGGACCTCCTGGTCTCGAGATCCTCGGCCGCCGCTGATGCCATCGCGGCTCACAAGAGGTGCGGTACGTCGCTTGCTTGGCATTCCAGTCCATCCCACGAAGATGGACCGTGGAGGGACTGAGGGGCCCCCAGAATTGACAGATTTGTAGCTAAGCTCGACGATGACATTTTGAACCGGCTGCAAGACAAGATTGAACAGTCAGAAAGCGCCGAGATTCTGCATCACAAGGAGGAGGGGGAGGAGGAGGAGGAGGAGGAGAAAGAGCCGTACCGTGTTCAGATTGAGAAGCAGCGAGACGAGGGAAGACGGAAGATTGACCAAGCAGTTCTTCAGGTGGACCAGTGAGAGCTCGGCAGCGGCGGACTGCCCATTCTTCCTGGGAACCATCCTGAGCAACGCAGTAGCATGGCCGAGGGACGCACGAAAAGTTGGCAATGGAAGCAGACGTGATCAAAACCCGGGGAGAGACGGGACGACCCGCCGACGCCAGACCGAGGTAAATTCGGATCCGTAATACGCCGTACTCCGTACATGTATGTAGTAAATCCTAAATCCTGAATCCACGTGCCGACTTCGTCCATAGGAGGCCCTGTTCTTGTGGCTGAGCTGGTGGGTGTGGCTTGCTGCGGGCTGCTGCGGGCTGCTGCGGGCTGCTGCGGGTTTAATTGATTTTCCAACGGCACAGACGCGACTTGAGCTTGCGACACGAAAAGTCGCGTCTGATTCGCGATGGCCCGCCAACCCGCATCCCTGCACAAATCTCGATCCCCCCCGGCCTACCCATTCTCCCATCCCCATCCATCCCATTCTCAAAGGTCGCGAGCTGTCGCGATTGCATCTGCGCAGCCATCATCCGTCATCACTGTCGCTGTCACCGTCACCGTCACCGCCACCGCCACCGTCACTAGCAGCAGCAGCAGCAGTCCAGCATGGCGCTCCGTGAATTCAAGGCCCCCGTAGACTACGAGGCCCAGCAAAGTTTGTCTCCCTCGACCTTCCCGACCTCGTGCGCAGATATACAGCCATGTTGTTTGTGGTTGGCGCTAACAATGACCAGAGGGCTTCGAGGAGTTCCTCAAGGACTTCAAGACGTCTCCCGAACACACCATAACAACGGCCATGGGAGACATCACAATCGGTGAAGATGACTTCAGCGACGAAAACGACCTCATGGACGAAGTCGAAGAGTATGACAGCCACCGACGCCAGGATAAACAGCGCCAGAGGACCCCCCAACTCAAGTACATGGATTTATTGCAGAAGCTGGCCGATAGGTCAATCGATCAAGTTGTAATTGATCTGGACGACTTGGCATCTGTAAGCAGCAACCCGTGCCATCACAAATCGCACTCGTTTTGATCATCCATTCTAACCAACATATGCAAAGTGGGAGGGCCAATACGTAGAAGAACAAGAATCATTGCATTTGGTGGATTCGATCGAATTGAATACGAAGCACTATGTTGACATCCTCTCCAAAGCTGTGGACAATGTCATGCCACAACCAAGCATAGATGTCAAGTAAGAAGAGCACGCTGATATGCACAACAGACCACATCCCCACTAACATGCAAGTGAAGCTTCAAAGACGATGTCCTCGACGTCCTCATGGCCCGACGACAAGCTCGCAACCGCGAATTACAAGAAGCCGCAGAGAGAGACCCAACTGTCGAGGATGACAAGTTTCCAGCCGAGCTTGTTCGACGCTACACCCTCGTCTTCAAGCCCAGATCTGGCACCGCAGATGAACCTGCCAAGGCTTTGGCAGTCCGTCAAGTTCGGGGTGAACATCTGGGCAACCTCATCACTGTCAGGGCGATTGCGACCCGAGTCTCAGACGTGAAACCCATTGTTCAAGTCAGCGCTTACACCTGCGATCGCTGTGGATGCGAGATTTTCCAACCCGTCTCCGATAAACAGTACGGCCCCTTGACAATGTGCCCGTCCCAGATTTGCCAACAGAACCAGTCCAAAGGCCAGCTGAACCCTTCGACGAGAGCCTCAAAATTCTTACCGTTCCAAGAAGTCAAGGTTCAAGAAATGGCCGAGCAAGTTCCCATTGGCCAGATTCCTCGTTCTCTGACAGTCCTGTGCCATGGCAGCCTGGTGCGCCAAATCAATCCGGGCGATGTCGTTGATATTTCCGGCATCTTCCTGCCCACACCGTACACGGGGTTCAAGGCCATGAAAGCTGGTCTGTTGACCGACACCTACCTGGAAGCCCACCACGTTCATCAACACAAGAAGGCCTACAGCGAGATGATTATAGACCCGAGACTGGTACGGCGCATCGACAAGTATCGACAGACTGGTCAGGTCTACGAATTGCTTGCCAAGTCGATAGCGCCCGAAATCTACGGTCACTTGGACGTGAAGAAGGCGCTGCTGCTGCTGCTGATTGGTGGCGTCACCAAGGAGATGGGCGACGGTATGAAGATTCGTGGTGATATCAATATTTGCTTGATGGGCGATCCCGGTGTTGCCAAGTCCCAGCTTCTCAAGTACATCTCAAAGGTGGCTCCCCGAGGCGTCTACACCTCTGGACGTGGAAGCAGTGGTGTTGGTCTGACGGCTGCCGTCATGCGAGATCCCGTCACAGATGAAATGGTTCTCGAGGGCGGTGCTCTTGTTCTTGCTGACAATGGCATCTGCTGCATTGACGAATTCGACAAGATGGACGAAACAGACAGAACAGCCATTCACGAGGTCATGGAACAACAAACAATCTCCATATCCAAGGCTGGGATTTCCACGACTCTCAACGCCCGAACCTCCATCCTGGCAGCTGCCAATCCCATCTACGGACGATACAACCCCCGCATCTCGCCCGTCGAGAATATCAATCTCCCCGCCGCTCTCCTGTCACGTTTTGACGTCATGTTCCTTCTCCTCGATACTCCGTCTCGCGACTCGGATGAGCAGCTGGCCAAACACGTTGCCTATGTGCACATGCACAATCGCCACCCGGACATAGGCACCGACAATGTTGTTTTCAGCCCTCACGAGGTACGCTCGTACGTCGCCCAAGCACGAACATACCGCCCTGTTGTCCCAGAGTCCGTCTCAGACTACATGATCAAGACATATGTGCGACTCCGAGATCAGCAGCAGCGCGCCGAGAAGAAGGGCAAGCAGTTCACCCACACGACGCCCAGAACCCTTCTTGGTGTCGTTCGTCTGGCACAGGCCCTTGCTCGCCTTCGCTTCAGCGGCCAGGTGTGCCAGGACGACGTCGACGAGGCCCTGCGTCTGATCGAAGCCAGCAAGGAGAGTCTGAATTCGGAATCCGGCCCTGGCCGCCGCGGATTGAATGCCAGCAGCAGAATATACAATCTCGTCAAGGCTCTCGCCGACTCTGGCGCCTGTCGCGCCGAAGACGCCCAAGACGACGACCTCGGCGTTGAGTTGAGCATGCGCAAGGTCAAGGAGCGTGTGATTGCCAAGGGTTTCACAGAGGACCAGTGGCTGAACGCATTGGAAGAATACACCACACTTGATGTAAGTGGAAAATTTGCGCTCGTGACCCAGCTCCCAATTCAACTCTTTACGTTGTATAAAAAGTAAGAAGAAAAGAAACAAAAACCCCTACTAACAGATGCACACGACAGGTGTGGCAAACCACCGGCAACGGAGCCAGATTAATATTTGTCACGGCTGGCAATGACGACGAGGATGGCATGGATGATTAAAAAAAAGGAAAAACGAGGAGTATTACAGGGCTGTGGCGTACGCGGGGGGGAGTGGGGGGGGGGCTCCACAGGCCATTTTAATTTTATATCTCGATATCTTGCTTTGTTTCTCCGGCGTTTATTGGTAAATGTTTTGTTAGACATGGTCAACGATCAAGGATGTGCAAGGGATGTAAGTTACAGCCGACCATGAACGGGGTCGGGATCAATGTTACGAGAGAGCAAAGAAGACAATGAAATCGCAAGCAGAAGAGGGTATCGATCGATGGATTTCCACGTTCCCATCTCACCGTGTATCTACCTCTCATGGTCAACCCAGCGGGATTAATGTGACGAGGCACTCGCTGTACGGAAGATTGTACATTCTCTGCTCCCCTTTGCAAAACGCAATTTTGGTACATTTTCCTACAAGACGGGGTTTGGGTTGAACGGGTTGAGATGATGTTGTTGCCCCAAGACTGGCTCTACATTCTCATCGTCATCAACGACACTCTTTCCATCTCTCCTACGATACCATGACCCCCTAGAGCCCACTTCTCCGCGACAGTTCTCGAGTTCAGCACGCTGCGTAGCATGCCGCTCGCGCCCCAGTACTCCATTAGCACCCTGCCCTCAACCTTGGAGATGCCGCCGACGCGGAGAACATGACTGTTTTTGAGGGCGTCGTATACGCGCTCGTCGTATTTGCGCTCATAAGGGTCCGGCTTGGGGATTTCGCGACCGGCCTGGCCGGCTTCTAGCTGGGACAGGACGAGTTCCTGCGAAGGGTGGTAGTGGGTGTTGTTGTCTGAGGTGGCGGCGATGACGGCCCCTCCGTTGGGAAGCTTCGTTTTGCCGGACAGGGCGTCGATGAAGAGACGGACGAGGGCGAGCTCGTGCGAGTGGACTTGGTTGAATGATGGGTCGCGGTACTCGCTAATCTTGTTGAGGTGGGCGAGGCCGTCGAGGGCGAGCAGCACGGGCGGTCGGCCGGGTTGTGTGAGTTCGGACCAGAGGGCGCTGAGTGTCGGCCAGGCGTACTCGCTTTCCTTGGCGCTCAGGACGAGGTCGGCGAGGGTGGCGTCCTTCTTCAGCTGAGAGTTGAGGCGGGACCAATCCTGTTCCTGCTGGAGGGACAGCTTTTCGAGAAGGGCCTTGTTGGCCTTGTAGATGTTTTGCAGGAGCTTGAGGCAGTAGACTGGCTGGGCGAACTGCATGGGCTCGGTGCCCTCAATGGGCGAGTATTCCGTGTTTCCATTCGTGAGATCTTGGCCTGAGGTACAGCGCGGACATGATATCGTCAGTACAAGAGGGGGGATCAAAAGGCAAAAGCGTCAAAAAACCATCTTACCCTCGGGAATATGCAAGACAACCCACTCATTCATCAATCCGTACGCCATGGCCTGCAGCAAGGCCAGACTCTTGCCCGACAACTTTGTCCCCGTAAGCACACACTTCAGCGCCTCCTGCTTGTCCACTGACCCGGCCATTCTGCTCATCAACTCGACCGTCTCGTCCCTCACCAGAAAGTGCGGCCGCCTAAAGAGATTCCACGTCTGTGTTGTCTTGAACGCTTCCAGAGCTCTCAATTGGTCGACTACCCTATCAGGGAGGGCCACCATCTTCCCTTTGCTCGCCGGGTCCGCCAACGTCGCGGGACTCAGGTCCTCGATGCCCTCGACGGGCAACGCACTGTTGTTGCTGAGCTGGATGCGTTTGCGGAAGGCCTTGCGCTCCCCCGGATTGGGTTTCTTGACGGCCACGACATTGGTCTTCTTCTTGAACGTTCGCTTGGTCTTTTTTGGCAGATCTCTGCGGGATTTGATTGTGGGGGGAGGCGCGGCCGCAAGAAAACTGGTGGTGGCCGAGAAGGGTGCTGCTCGGGGGATCAGCAGGACAGGATGGATACGAGGCGCGACGGGGACGACGGATGGGCGAACGAGCGTGCGAATAGAGGATGCTGCTGCTGATGAGGCCATGGTGGAAGATGGGCGACGAGAGAATGAAAGAAAATCAGCGATGTCCGTTGGTTGAGTTGGGATTGATGCTGTCCTGGTTCTCCTCCCATCGGAAAAAGCAAGCCCCCCCCGTTGGCCCGCCTAAAGCGCCTACTAGCGCCTTAGCCAGCTTGCAGATGCAGACACAGACGAAGCAATCAAGCAAACTTTCTCACTATCGCTCTTATCGGCCCCCCCCCCCAAAAAAATCTGGGAGGGGGGGTCCAGACGACAAATTTACGCCTCATCCATCTTTCCAAAAGCTCTGTACCCGAGAATCCCAAACAAATAGAAAAGCAATCTATATCCGCCTCAGATCAAACCGCCAGCGAAAATGACCGTCCCCAGCCAACGGGTCAAACTCCCCGTCGCCGTCGAAAAACCCACCCCATACACCTTCGATCTCGGCCTCCTGCTCGGCCAAGACCCCAATGCCATCACCCTCGACCACTCGTCTCTAGAACAGTCGCTCGCCCAGGTCGCCCGCGACGGCGCCCAGTCCATCATCAACCAGCTCCTCACAACCTGCCCCATCTCTTCCACCAAAGAAGGCGTACTCCTATCGCTACCGCAGCCCACAACCGCTCTGCCGCGCGAGAAGCCCGTGCCCCAGGCCAAGGCGCAGACCAAGTGGGAGCGCTTCGCTGAAAAGGCGGGCATCAAGGCCAAGACGAGAGAGCAGCGACGCAACCTGGCCTATGACGAGGTATCGGGTGAATGGAAGAGGAAGTGGGGTTATGGTGGTCTCAACAAGAAGGGGGAGAATGATCCCATCATTGAGGTGGACATGGAGAAGGAGAGAGGGAGAAAAGAGGGGACGAGCATCAGGGGAGATGGGAGGAGAGAGAGAAAGGAGCGAATCAAGAGAAATGAGAGGAAGATGAGGAAGAACCAGAGAGATGGCACTAGTACCTCGGCCAACAAGCGAGCATAGAGGGTGCTGTTGTACAACGTCGGCCAAGTAGAGAGAGATGTGGGATGTATGAATTACTTTCTTCTGGCAGAGGCTGGACGACGGATGCGTCGGTACAACATTTCTTGTTTGTCACATGCTCCTCACGGCGTTTGCGGGACCGCCTTGGTAAACTTGGGGGAGTTGGGAGTCCGAAAACACCAGGTCATATATTCATGAATACTCAAAAAAGTCTCTTGAGATATGTCAGGCCAGGGCATAAACCGTTTGCTCTTGGCCGCAATGTTATACAATTATTATTTCCTTCTTCTCGCCCGGCTCTGCTCTGGCCCTCGTTTTGCTGGTCTTTTTCAACTGCAGTCATTGATGAACAACATTCACACCTTTGACTTTTTGTGAACCCGCCAGAAGTGTGACGCATCCGCCATGATAGACTTCTCGACCCCACCGCTCCAATAATCATACACGAGCTGTCATGGCTCTTTAGAGAAATAAAAATAATCACCTTTCCTGTACAAAGGGAGAACCACCCCCTCCCTCTGCCTTGCACGTAGGCCATCTCAATAGACCGAAAGAAGACAAGGATGACATGTCATCTGCCTGGAAGCCCTCGCGCAAATCTGCGACTCTCTTCCGATTGTCGCAGTTGATTATTTCTCATCAACTTCAACGCTCACCGTTTCGCTTCATCTTGGAGGATTCATCGAAATCAACCGAAACAGAGGATCGCAACCAATTGACGCAAAATACCACAGGAGCAATAAGAGGGATAAAAAGAAGAAAAAGATGCCGCGAATCGTTTGGTGTAAAGTGGGTGAGTTTGTCCCATATTTTCAGGTCTCCATGTAAGTCGATAAGTCAAAGGGTATACCAAAACAACCAATTTGTGTGTAGCTTGGCCGTATGAAAGCGAGAGGGGTATGCATGCGTGCGATTCAGAAACAACCTGTGTCGCTACCACTGGAGAGAAAGTGACATGAAAGCTCGAGGGCCATGGATCAGTGTGATGAACAAGAACCAAATCAACCGGGTCAGATCGATTTTTTTTTCCCCATCATGATCGGCGTTATGCAAGGAAGCAGATGAACAAGAAGAAACACAGATTAGAAATATGAGCCTTCAATGCAAAGGCATGGCGGGCTTGATGAAAGCGTATCGACTAAGTCCAGAATGCCATTTATGTTCCTCAGTCGCCCCATTCCTAGAAGCCGATGGGAGACAATGGTTTGATGGGCGACAAAGGACGCATATCTCTCGCCCTCTCATGGGGTTCACGTTCGCTATTGGTTGTCACATTGGTAGAAATCGACGAGATTTTCGAGCCAATACTAACGTTAGAATCAGAAAGTTCGCGTTGCCTGAACCCCGTGTCGTGACCGGAGTTGGAAGGTTTGCTGCTATCGAGCGACGATTGATGACGCCCGCTCGGATCCTCGTTCTGCGATGGACCATTGGGTTCGGTTATGCCTCGAGGGGGTGGCTGATCGAAGACCCGGTACTCTTCCTCAATGAACTTGGCCTCATTTTTGCAACCCTTCCAACAGTTCCTCCAATCGCAGACAAGAAACTTGAAGCAGAAGGCATCGATCTTCATGCAGGGTTGGAAACAGATGCACAGATTCCTAAAATCCATCTTATTCTTGTCTGAGTGCGCCAGCAAGAGGCTCAGATGGCAAGTGATGGCAAAAAGTAGGTAGTAGTTGAAAGGAGACAAGTTGGACAACTCATCAATGAGCATCTGTGGCACCTCAATGGCTCCGGAGCATTCACGAGCGATTCGGTCTTGCGCCTCTTTCGGAAACAATTCATCGGGAAGTTCTCGAAGCCAGGCCTTCAGCATAGACCCAATGATGTTGATGTCATATAGGCTGTCCTCCTCAAACAAATTGACGTCATGTTCTAAGCCAACGTGTTAGCACACCAAAAAAAAAACGTTTTTTTCTTTCAGGGCGGGAACATCCAATGACCAGAAGGGCTGCCGTACGTTCGTCAAATTTCCTCTGCCACTTTTTGATCTGTGGGCCACTTCCGGGAACACGATATAAGCCTTCCACATCACATCCCTTGTAATTCAGGTAGTCAATCGCCCGCCAAGGAAAAGCGGGCATCCAGAACTCTGTCTTGTCCCTCGAGCTTTCAAGCCTTTTAGAAATGCGAGTCCGTCGCGTTTGTTCCACCAAGGGCAGATTGATGACTTTGAGCACATAGTGTTCATCGTCAATGACGGGCTCTCGCTCGGTCGTGCTTCCACTTCGTGCGCCCTTGCCAAACAGTCCCTTACTGATGATATCAGCAGCCTTGGTAGACGAATGGCGTAGTCCGCTTAAAAAATTCGAGCCGTTGTCTTTTAACGAGGACGGCAAAGTAGCTCGCTCCTTGTCTCGGGACGAGTCCCGGCCAACCACCGCCCGGTCCTCCGATCGATTTCGCGCACTGGAATTCATCATGTCCCTAAAACCCCGATCTTGAGCAATCGGGGCCGTTCTGAGAGGTGCTGAATTATCGGGGTAGTCGTTTCGAACGGGCGTCGGTGGCAGGGGAGTGGGAGCTGCCCGTATGTGTCCGTGATCCTTGTCCTTGTTGGATTTGCTGCGGCTCAGCAACCCAAACGATTTTGATTTGTTTCTTTTACTATTGGCAGGCGAGGCAGAGGTAGGATCGTAGTCTCCGGAAGATGAAAGAGACAGCTCGGAGCGAGAAGGAAACGGGGGGTTGGGTTTCTGCAGGAAATCTTGCTCATACGGCGAATCTAGAAATGGGGTAGATGGTTAGCCATTTTTATTCTCGCGATCTGCGACTCGTCAAAAAGGTCCGAAAGAAAAAGTGGTGGGGTGGTGAGAGCCTGGCAGTTCAGCAGCGCATAAATAATAAATTGCATGCGTGCCCCGTTGGACTCGAGTCACTGCCCTCTGTTCGCCGCGCCGCGTTGCTCGCATTTTGTTTCTTGCACCAGTAGTTTCATACCTCCAGATTTTGGCGCACGGGAGCCGTTGGGGTCCCTTAAAAGTGCAAGTTCTCGAGATTCGGGATAGGGCGACGTGGAATTGTACAGCTGGCTGGAGGCTCTGGAAGCGGATTTATTGAAGTGGAAAAAGCCGCTCTTGGTTGCCGGCCGCCTTCCCCCTTCGGAGGAGGCGTGACGGAATGCCGGAGAGGCAGATCCTGGGAGTTGGTCGTAGTGAGGCGAAGGGACAGGGAGAGGATAGTTGGGCGTGCTGTCGTCGCGGGTTTGCTGTTGATGCGGTTGCACCTGTAGCCGTGATGGGGGATGAGATTGCGGCAGGTCGTTGATGCTCGGCGACTGGGTTGTCTGAGTATTATGCTGGACCCCTTTCCCTGGCTGTGCAGTCTGTGGCCTCTTGCCTATGGCGAACCGGCTCGTCAAGACAGGAGAGGAGTGCTGCGAGGAGTGCTGCGAGGAATGCTGCGAGGGCTGCGAGGGCTGCGAGGGCTGCGAGGGCTGTGAGGGTAGCGAATGCTGTGAGATGGGCGACCTGGTGGAATTGATGACAGGAGATTCACTACGCAAGGCCGTTTCAGCAGTCACGGGGGAGTTGCCCGGCCTCCCTGTGGCACCCGTTATCCCCGTTGTGCCCGCTGTGCCCGCTGTGCCCGCTGTGCCCGTTGTGCCCGCTGTGCCCGCTGTGCCCGTTGTGCCCGTTGTGCCCGTTGCTTCGACGTAGCCAGATACGCTGATGTTTGTGTTGGAACCGGAGTCGTCGCTGAGCGTCAGCGGTTGTGGCGTGGGCTTGCGTCCCATCGCGAGGTCGGCAATCTTCCAGTCAGACGTGTTTCGTCAGACGTGTTTCGTCAGACGTGTTTCGCTGCCTGCGACTCGTCCTCTGCGCTCTTGGCTCTCGGCTCTCGAGCGGCCAGTTGGAGGCGTCCAGCCGTCGTCCTGCGCCGCAACACGGGCTTGAGTCGGACGCAACGTCTCAAGTTTGGGAACGTGGTCGCGCGGCCAAAGCCTGTAGCCCACCGCAGATGAATGGCAAAGCAAACGCGGCGGTCCAGTCCACTCTGTTGAGTGTCCGATTCACACTTCCGGAGTCAGGCAATCTTGTAATCTTGTCCAACAACGGTGGGGTCACGGAGCCAGGCGGCACTGAGTGTACGGATTATGGTCGTGAGAGAACAGACGAAGCAGGCTTGTTGGGGCTCTCTCCCAGGGCTTGTTCCTGGCAAGGCGGGTTGAGCGGGTTGAGCGGGTTGAGCGGGTTGAGCGGGTTGAGCGGGGGATAAAGGAGAAACCGATGAAGTAATGGAAGAGAAACAAACCAGCGTCGCCGGGCGGGAAATGCCAGCAGCAGGAGGAGGTGCGAAATGAAAAGCATTAACTAAACTCTTGATTTTAGTGTTGCAATCTGGTTGCTAGTTCAGCCAGCTGTTCTGTCGGCTTGTCTCATATTAGCATTTTTAGCAAGTCGTCTTGTGCCCGCCCTTTTTGGCACTTGAGCTCGGATACGCTTATTAGGCACGGCCGGATCCAGTGCGGGACATTGACAGGGACATTGACAGACGCAACGTATTGCCTTTTGGCTTGGCTGACCTGACCTGCCGGCGACTTGGCCTGTCGCCCTCGGGCAAGCGTCCGAGCCATGGAACCAAAATAGTACATACATACGTATTGTATGCTTGGGGTCACTTGAATATGAAGCCGTCGCATCGAAAGGTGCGTGGCTCGTCAAGTCGGAGGTGGGGGGGGGGGCCTGACAGAATCCAGCGATCTGAAACACTTCCTTGCACCAAGACACTGTTACGCACAGTGGGTGTGCATGACCGGCTGGCACAGGCCAGAGTGGGCTAGTCCAGGGGGGTGGGTGGTATGAATACCCCGTAAGGTACGGCGTAAGGTACGGCGTGAGGTACGGCGTAAGGTACCGAGTACGGAGTACGGATTACATCAGTCGCCATGCAGGGCAAACTAGCGGTAATATTTGAGGCGATATAGCATCGAATCCTGGACACGAAGCCTGCTTCGGGAGTGCGGCCATGTCATGCGAGAACCACTAATCATCCTGCCCAACCGCGTGCTTGCTCATTAAAGTACAGGTTATGCGGCGTTGAATAAATCAAAGTACCGAGGTCATGATGAGAATTTTTTTTTTCAACTGTCTACCCAAATAGAGCGACAAGCCCATGACTTGGCGAGCGACCTATTACCGGGGTTTGCAGCAGACTTTTCGTTTATGGTGTTGTCTTCATATAAGTGGGGCTTTTTTGTCGACTTGTCAACCTCTCCTCCAATTACCTGAGCAACAGGCGATGCTTCTCCAACCTCAACATTCTTCCATGTTCCGCGACAGTTTGCCAACCTTTCATTCACATCACAAACCTCGATGGCTACACTGAACGCTTTGCATGATGGCTCGAAACTTGCCGTAGACGCACATGTCAAGTATGTGCAAAGCCTGGACACAAAGAAAGATGAGCTGGACTATTGGCTTACCGAACATTTACGGCTAAATGGCGTGTACTGGGGCTTGACTGCCGTCCATTTACTCGCTCGACCAGACGCCCTTCCTCGGCAAGGTACCATCGATTTCGTGCTCTCTTGCCAGCATGATAACGGCGGATTTGGTGCCGCTCCAGGCCATGATGCCCATATGCTGTCCACAGTAAGTGCTGTCCAGATCTTGGCCATGGTTGATGCCTTGGATGAGCTTGATGCTCGGGGGGTCGGCAAAGCCAAGGTCGCAAAGTGTAGGTGATTTGTTGTGAATGCCTCTAATGCCTCGGTATCACTCTAACTCAAGAACAGATATTGCAGACTTGCAGGACCCGAATACGGGCAGCTTTTATGGTGACGAGTGGGGAGAAGAAGATACACGCTTTCTATATGGAGGATTGAACGCTCTGTCACTTCTTGGCTTGTTATCCCTCGTTGATGTGGACAAAGCGGTGAAACACATTCAGACCTGTGTCAATTTTGACGGTGGTTACGGTGTCAAACCTGGTGCCGAGTCGCATTCTGGTCAAATCTTCACCTGTCTCGCCGCTCTCAGTATCGCTGGTAGACTCGACGTTGTGGAGCGCGAAAAATTAAGTCGCTGGTTGAGTGAGAGGCAGACCCCTTGTGGTGGCCTGAATGGCCGTCCTGAAAAAGCCGAGGATGTCTGCTACAGTTGGTGGGTATTGGCAAGTCTGTCCATACTCGGACGCACGCACTGGATCGACCGCGACGCGCTCGTTGCCTTCATTTTGAGCAGTCAGGATCCCGAAAATGGAGGCCTTGCAGATCGCCCTGGCGACATGGTAGATGTTTGGCACACGTGCTTCGGACTTGCTGGCCTTAGCCTTCTGCATTTTCCGAACATGGTGCCTGTTGACCCGGTATATTGCATGCCCAGAGCGATTGTCGAGAAGTTTGTGGGGTGAAGAGTGTGGGCTGGGTGACGATTTCGACATGTTGATACTATGAACAGGTCAATAAGCTTCGCCTTTCTCCATAATACCTCTTGCCATCTGATTAGATGTTTACCATAATACCCCGTGTCAGCCAGGATACAAGGTGAGAAGAGAATGTTATTTATTTGTTGGTATTTTTCACGGGCATCGACTCTTCCACGCGGAGTTTTCCTCGTAAAGTTCTCCAAACATGATTCATGGCGTATACATAATGACAACCACGATTTGCTAGTGCTGACTTAGACTCACAATATCATATCATAGCAAAATTCATGTCCACAACGTGCTCTGGGTGATTCACAATCTCCAAAGTCCTGATATCCGGGCACAGGATGACAGACAGCATGCACAAATATCATGGTCGCTTTAGCAAATCGAACCCACAAGAACTTGGCGCCAGTAACATAGAGGGAAAGGCCAACCGGTCTCGGTCTCGTTAAACAAGGGTTGTGGGCACTTCTCGGCCCAATTGAGTCTATGCCATTGTAAAGAGATATCAAGATGTGGGGAGTAACCAGGTGTCAGCGAAAAAAAATTGAGACAGATGCTCGGTTGCTCTCCGCGCCGACAGTTGCCAGGTGACAAACAGCGTAAGTAGTGCTCAATATAACGAGAACCCAATGTGTACCTACCTATCTAGGTACCTAGATAGGTCTCTTCGTGCTTATCTTGCCAGCTGCCACGGATAACATCTAGCTGGTCAACGGCTGGAATCCCGCCGGCTGAGGAAGGAACCTGAAGGGACCATTTATACTTCCAAGAAGTCATGTCCTGCACTCTGTATTATGTCCCGGAACTCGTTGTATTTTCATGAATCGACCTAGAACAGTTTAGTTCTCGTCTCATCAATCAAGCATCACCAATTGAGCAATGTTTGGAGAGTGACACATCTATAAGGTCTCAAGGCAAAAATTCTCTTCTCCTTCGCCAAGTTTCTTCAAGGCGAACTGTCGAGCGACGATCTTCTCTCTCAGGTCGCTGCTTCCTTTTTTACTGTTCCCGACAATAAATCGCCACCCCGGATCCATCATCACAAAAATGCAGGCGGTAAGAGCGAGCATCCGTGTGTCCTGCCTTGAACACTCTTCCCTCGGCTACAGACTCTTGGTGTTTGGCTCTTCCTCTCTTCTTCCCTGTCTACTCGCGTCAGGCTCTCCCTTGAATTTCATCCTGCTCCAGTTGCCAATTTCTCACTTCCATAACAATCTGTTGCTTCTTTGCTCCTGAACTCTCAGCTGGATGGCATATCTGTATGGTTGCTGCATTTTTGTCTTTGAAAATCTCCTGAAACCACAGCGGTGTTCCTTTCCGCGTCAGGGACGGCATTTGCGCAGAGTTCGTTCTGTGTTTGGTCTTGAGATGTCGTGCATTTCTTACAATCACTCGTTATTTCCAAGGCTAATCCTTCTTTTTAGGACATGGCATCGTCCCTTGGATCCACGAGAGATTGTACTCCGGTTTCAACGAACAAGCTCATCCCGCTGCTTTGCACAGTTTGCCCGGACGCACCACGCTTCTCCGATGTCTCCCATTTACTCACACACATTGCTTCCAAAGGTCACTTACATCATGAAACCCAAACCAAGCTCAAAGCGCATCAAGATATTGCAGCATCGGTCACCCTGCAGCAATATGAGCGATGGTACAAGGACAACGGCATCGAAACACTACTCGTTGAAAGAATGAGGGCCAAACAAAAGAAGGAGGCAGTCAAAAACATTCGCAAGCGGGATTCTACCCCATTTGCGCCATCTAAAGTAAGTCTGTTTCATAAATCTGTACTGCGACCTATGAGTTAGCTTGTTAACAGCCGCTCTAGCTTAGAAGAAAGTCCAAGCGATCCAGCCAAAAAGCAGCTGTGAAAGCAGAAGACGCAGAGTTTCCTCAAGAATTTTCGCTGTTTCCGGGCTTCTTCCCTTCAGAAAATGATGTCGAGCTAGATGAAGAGTCCATTAGTGGTGACATGCTGTCACTCAAAGGCCAAGTCTGGCCAGGCATGGGCAAAATGGATCTTGCTAACGAGGATATGAAACGAACACGCAACCAAAGAAAACCCAATTCCGTGATCGAAAAGATGCGCCGAACATCAGAAAGAATTGAGCCAAATCAAGTCATCATGACTTCGGATTTCGAGGTGGAGCGAATTAAAGGGGTATACGACAGTTCTTCACCAATTCCCGATGAAGAGGCAGAGGTAATCACGACACATCAGGGAAGCCAAACTATTCTTTTCTTCCAAATCTAATGTTTCAAGACTCCGAAAAGGGCTCCTAGACCTAAGCGAAAACGGCCTCAAGCCCTTGCCGAGATTTCAGTCAATGTTCCTCGACGTGGGCGACGACCCTCGAGTCGCCGAAATACAACAGCGAAAAATACGCCTCCGGCACCGAAGGAGATCATGAATGATGTGCTGCTACCGAACGTCTCAAATTCGTCCTCGATTAGACACGGACACGACATCTTCCGCGATGACGAGAACAGCGCTTCGGGTATGGCCCCTCGACGTTTGGCTATCCAATCTACTAATGATGTCAGATATTTACGGCGAACGACTTTTTACGGCAACTGCCTCGCGTCATGACCAAAGGTAATGCAACCCGCAATTAGAATTGACCGAGATGTTTAACATATCTCAAGATTCGATGCTGGAACCCGATTCGGCCTTCACCACTACAGCTGTATATCCCACTCGCCGCTTGTATCACCTTCTCCGCCGTCGAGAGACGGCCCGCCTCGCCTGCTTCCTTTGAGGAGCACACCTCGCATAAGAAACCAAAGCAGCTTTTGCGGCACCTACAGTGGTAATCCTAGTTTTCGTGGGTCATTTCTCTACATCAACTACCACGCCTCTCGGTAATGTGATAAGAAGCTAACTCGCGGCCAGCCCCTGCTAGCCTTTCAGGATCTTCATTTAGTGTCACCGACTCTCCACTGTATAACTATGCATCTCGGTTTCCCTTTCCAGCATGCTCTAGCGTTGGAGTTTCCGGGAGCGACATGTTCCAGTTCAATCCTAATCATCATCTGCAACAACCTAAACAGGACGCTCATCCAAGTCCTGTGCAAAGAGACTTGCTTGACGGAACAAGCAATCACCAGTTTCTTCATTTGTCTCAGTCCCAATCAAATCCTCTTTTCGCTCAGGATCGTGCGATCTTTGGTTCATACCACGTTGCGGAGCATCCACAACCCCTCTCTGGCTTGAACCTCGAACCCTTGAATCAAGCCACAGAGCATAATCAGACCCCGACTAGTGATCAAGAAGCCCGAAGCACTTCAGTTAGCAACATCAAAATCGAGCATTCTGGCGACATGGTCGATAGTGAGATGTCTGGAGAATGCAAACATTCCGGCTTCGCTGAGAATGAGGTTTGGGTCAGCACAGAAACGTTAGATCTTTGAAACACGGTCAACGCCTTCCCTCAGTCGACGGAACTTGTAGCACTGTTTTAGCAAAATTGACATGGAAAGTATCTGCTGAACGAGAAAAAAAAAACAGACTTACAAATGGGTTCAATCCGTCTCCTGTATCTCTCGAGCAGTCAAGGTTGGCGTTCTGGGGCAAGTATGCTTTCAATTCAGCTCCTTCATTCATATTCAGTTGCATCTATACCAGCGTGTTTCTGAGTATATCCTACATTTCTGGGTTACTGCATGGGATTAATTACGGTTTATCAATACACGAATGGCACATGGCTGGGACCGTCATTTCAGCAATCTGAAGAGGTAGAGTTCATCCAAAAAGGTTCTGCGTGGTGTTGCATGGGAATGAGTTAACTGAATTATCAATGTTAATTACAGACCCATTGACTGGAATTGCAACGCCTATGAGACTATTGTGGTGCTCACATGGGTAGGTGGCGCAGATAACTCACAAATGATATACACAAGACAAGACGCATGTACCCCCCTGCTCTCTGACGATATGGCCAGGCTACAGTTGCTCGATTCCCGCAACGAGATGTTCTAGCTGGTCCGGGGTGCCTTGGAGAACATCCTTCAACGTCCGACTAGCCCCCATCAGCCGCCGCGTTCGTAGATCCAACTCCAACTCGCTCGACTTGTGAGCGGCCACATCAATAACCTTTTTAGGAATACGAGCTAAACGCGCGACGTTCAGACCATAGGATCGATGAGCCACTCCTTCTCCTACTTCGTAAAGAAACGTAATCTCCTCTTCTCCATCAGCACCCTTTCCGGCGTTGAATTTCATGTGCAGGTTCGTAACTCCAGGCAGCCCATCCACCACTCTGGCTAGGTTCTGGTAGTGCGTGATGAAGAGTGTAAGGCATCGTGTTTCAGTAACAACGTGCTCCAATACTGCCTGCGCAATGGCAGCACCGTCGTGGGTGCTCGTGCCACGACCGAGCTCATCAAGTATCACCAGGCTGCGTGGTGTAGCGGAGCGCAATATCCTGGCCGTCTCGGACACCTCCACCATGAATGTGGATTCGCCTGCAAACAGATTATCCCTTGCACCAGTACGTGTGTAGATGGCATCACACAAGGTAAGTGAGATGGCGTCTGCGGGCACAAAGGACCCGACCTGGGCGAGGAGGACATTTAGGGCTAGAGCGCGCACATAGGATGATTTCCCGCCCATGTTGGGTCCAGTGATGAGATGAGCCAATGGAGAAGGGTGAGCTAGAGTTGTAGTGAAAGGGATGTAGCCACTCTCGATTGTATGTTCAGCAATGGGATGTCGGCCCTGTGTAATGCAAATGGTGGGCTCTGACGACGAGGGCAGGAAGGAAGGTTTGCTATAGCCCGGCTGGGCGGCAACCTTGGAAAGGGACAGCAAACAATCCAACGATGCCAGGGCCGAAACGGCGTCGCGAAGAGGTTGGTAGCCGGATGATATTTCTGCGAGTAAGTCTTTGAATGCCTCGTCACATGCCGCGGCGAGAGCTTCGCGATGTTGGTCGCGCTCGGTAATCATGCGAACTACTTCCGGCGTATGAAAGCGTGAGACTTTCTTGGTCCCGGATATTTTGCTCCACGAGGCAGGTACATTCTTGATTTCGTTGTTGGGAACTTCGATAAGGTATTCGATTCCAGCTACAGTGACGTACTCGACTTTTTGCTTCTTGATTTTTTGGGCGGCGTCGCCAAGATGTTCATTGAGATCGTGTTCGACGTGTGCAATGCCCATTTGGTAATCCTGGATGTCTTCTGTCTGGTATTTTTCGCGGAAAAAGCCGTACTTGTCGTCTTTTCGGGCGGCTTCAAGGTTGATTCGCTCGAGATAGGATACGATGGTTTTCAGGATTCGAGGTAGGGCGTTGATGGCTGAGGTGAGGAGGGTGGAGGTGAAGGGGAAATCACCAGAGGACTTGACGGAAGAGTAGTGCGTTGCAATCTTTTGTAGAGTCTGGAGCACAGATGCTAGCTCTGGTCGAGTGCACTTTCCATAGTATATTCGTATCAGACTTCGCTCGAGGTCAGCTTTGGTTGTGGCAAGCAGCTTTTCAAGGTCGTCTACTGGGGCTGTGGATTGCTTGTCGAGCAATTCTTGGACGGCAGTAAGTCGCTCTTGTAACATCTCCTGAACGAGAAGAGGGCGACCGACCCATTTTCGGAGAAGACGCTGGCCGAAGCGAGTAAGTGTTTTGTCAAGAGCCCAGAATAGACTTCCCTTCTCCGTATGGTCGGTCGAGTTGCGATATACTTCGAGACTCTCTAGTGTGGTGCCGTTGATGAGCATGTGGGACCTGGTGCTGAAGCCCTGGAAGTATTTAGTGAGATCAAGGATGTGTTCGAGTCCGTATTCCTTGAGGTGGTTTATCATGGCCGACAGGCAAATCGTGACTGCCTCTGGGAGATGCAGAACCTTGTCCAGCAAGGCACTACCCGTCTCAGATGTGTCTTTGACTTTGTCAGCGTAGAATTGAGTAACGTGCGAGTACGCCTCAGCTGCCATGGTCTGTCCTCTTGGAACGCGCTCTACTCTGCTTCGGTCACCAAACACATTGGTGCTACTTCCTGAGAGATGCTGTATGAGCTTGTCCGTTCCCTTTGTTAGGTCACCCACTATGAGAAACTCGCATGGTGAGATGTGTAGCAGCCTGGTTTCTACTTCGCTTCGCATGAAGCCATCTTGGAAATTATCATAGATGATGTCGCCTGTCGCTGGTTGTACAGCCAGAATTCCTACATCAACCTTCTCATCCATCCCACCTCCTTTGGATTTTGCTTCCGTTTCGGTTATGCAAAGTAGATAGCCACCGGCAGGGGCGCCTTCAGCTTGCTGCTCCAACTCGCCTACCTCGTCAATGTAGGTACCTTTTGTGTAGAGGCTTGTTAGTTTTCGAGTAAAGGGGGTGTTGCGATTATCGCCTGCTTTTTTCAGGGCAGCTGTCTCGATCTGGCGGACCACGCCGACCTTGTGACCGGCTGCAACTAGTCGTTTGGCGTGGACTGGGAGTCGATGGACGGGAATGCTGGCTGACGCAAAGCGATCGAGGTGTGCTTCTGACGGGTCTACATGAAGATGTTAGCCAGGTACAGTGATGGGATTGCAAGACATACGCTCATCGTATCGCATCCTTCCTGGCATGCACACGATACTAAGCTCCTTGGCGGCAATCCTAGCATCCTCGCCGAAGAAGCGAAATTTGTAGCCGACTTCTACTATGAGAATTGTATCCATATGTTTCCGCTTAATATCTAGAATCTGGATCTCCATGGGCGTAAGTTTTCCGCTTTTGGCGCCTTTCTTCTTCGATTTGGTCGGAGCTGGTGACTCGTCTTCGCCGTCTTCGCCGTCTTCGCCATCTTCATCTGCTGCAGGTTTCTCTTGCGCTGTCCTGGATCTCCAAGACAAAGCATCTGGATGACCAAGCTTATTGACGAACCGCCGATGCAATGTCGAATTCCTTTTCTGAGTCTCTTCATCATCGTGATCAGCATGCCCATCTGTTGCTTCGGTCGTTGTTCCTGAGTTCGACTCGTCGTACAAGAATCGTCCGGCTCGTGCGACGGATATTGCTTTGGCTTTTGTGCAATCCTTGGCAGCATTGTCCCCAGCAGAAAGATGGCTATTTTCTCTAATCGTAATCGGGCCATTTTCATCGCCCTTGGATTTCTTGGCTGACCTTGCAGTGTCCTTGTTCCCTGAATCAGCGTCCACTGCTAGCGGGCGCTTTCTTGACTGAGATTCGACATCCTTCACGGCGGCGGCAGCAGCTCGAGCCTCACTCTGTTTTTGGAAGGATGCAGCTAGTCCATTGGCCGTTCTTGGGGTGAAGAAGGATGTCAGGGACTGCTGCTTTTTCGCCGAAGATTTGGGCGTGGGAGCCATTGCTCACGGATCCTGCGGTGTTGCTGTCAGTGAGCTTGCTTGGTTGGCAAGTTGACGCAAGTTGGGTTGGTTTGGTTCAATTAATGGACGCCTCCCCCGTGTCCTCCCCCGTGTCACTTTTTGTCGCGTCTTCCACCACGGAGCACTGATAAAGCGCTCACTCACACCAGATTGACGCGTTGAGTGCTTGCACGGCACTGCACGGCACTGCACGGCACTGCACGGAATAGTGGGTCGAAATGGTCTGATATACATATATACATACATATGTACTCGGTACGGAGCACAGCGTACATGCGGATTGCATCTGCTATTGGTCGGTCGGTTCACCTGCCCGGTCGGTGCGCCCACCCCCCCCCCTCCTCCCCCCTCCCCTCCCCTCCCCCTGCCTGCATCTTCTCAACAACCACGTTGCGTGGCTCACGGCTGCATGCATCGTCGCATCCCACTGCTCCGTACGCCTTCTCAAACCACTCACAATGCTTCGCAATCTTGACTCTGAGAAACCGTAGACACTCCGGATAGGCTGTTCGGTCTCTCCATCCCGCCGCCATGGCGGCTCTCCTGCCACAATGGAATTCCGTCTCAGTCACGCGCCAGAAGGCGTTCGAAGACGCCAAAAAGATGCAAAAGGCCGTCGTGGAAGCCTGCTCAAAGTCTGGCAAGGAAATCCCCAGATACCAGCTCTCAGAGCTCATCGGCAAGGGGAGCTTTGGTCGTGTTTACAAAGCGACCTCGCAGACTACCGGGCAGCTCGTGGCTGTCAAGATCATTGACATCGAGGAAAGCGACACTGTCAATCCCAAGCTCGCTGACACCTATAGTGACTTGCTCAAGGAGATCAATGCACTGCAATTGCTCAGCGCGAGCGGCGCCAGGAACATCAATCTTGTCATTGAGGCACTCCCCGTGGGCCAGTCCATGTGGATGATCACCGAATACTGTGCTGGTGGTAGTGTTGCGACTCTGATGAGGCCTACTGCCCCCGGTGGTCTACAGGAGAAATGGATCATTCCCATTCTACGCGAGGTTGCCGAAGCCCTGCGATGGGTTCACGGCCAGGGCATCATCCACCGCGACATTAAATGTGCTAATGTGCTCGTAACCGAGGTCGGCGATGTTCAACTCTGCGACTTCGGCGTTGCCGGAGTCATTGAGACCAAGTTTGACAAACGAACCACATTCATAGGTACACTGCATTGGATGGCTCCGGAGTTGTTTGATCAATCAACATCCTACGGCACGGAAGTCGACATCTGGGCTTTCGGCTCCTTGGTGTATGAAGTCGCCTCAGGTTTGCCTCCCAATGTGACGGAAAACATCGACTTTTCAAGGCTGGGGACGCATCTTAAACAAAACACTCCTCGGCTAGATGGTGATCGGTATTCCAATGGATTAAAGGATCTTGCTGCGTATTGTATGCAGCATGAGGCTTCCAAGCGACCAACAATTGAGCAGATACAAAGGCACAAATATATCTTCAAGACCGAGGAAGCTTTTCCAACAACATCGCTGTCGCACTTGGTTCGAGCATTCAAGCTTTGGGAGGCTCAAGGTGGAGATCGAAGATCTCTCTTCTCGGCAGGAGGTGCACAAGGTCTGTTGGACCTGTCGTCCACCGCAATGGACAATGACGAGTGGAATTTCAGCACGACCGCTGCTTTCGATCAGCAAGTATTTGATAGCGGAGATGCTCAAGACGTGTATGATGTTTATGGCACAAACGTCGATTTCAGTAATCAAGCATACGAGGAGACGTCGAAGCCCCAGAAGGGGAAGTCAAGGCGAAGACCGCCTCCTCAGCTACCCTCAGTCAAGGCGCCACTAGAAAAAATCTTTGATCCCAACACCATTTCTAACTACGAAGATAACTCGAGAGCCTATTACGGGAGGCTATTCCAAGCCCCTGGTTCTGACCTGCCCTTGCGAGATGAATCAGTGGCCCCTGCCGATGTGCGAGAGTCGCTGATTGACCTGGATGCTTCGTTGCATGGAAGTGATCTTTCCCAGTTTGTCGACCTGGGGACCATCCGAGCCGGTGATTCTCGCGCATCCATAGATTACGACGTGGGGGATACACCTTTCGCAAAACCACCCTCTAGCGATCCAGCGGACATGAGCAGCAATAATCGGCGGACACGAGATTGGAAGTTTCCCACCATGCCGCCACCTGCCTCGGCGAATCCAGAAATGTTCAGGTTCCCGCCAACTACTGAGAGTACTACGCCTAGCTCGGCACGGCCGCCTTTGATCCATCATCCCACGGAGCCGTATGAGACATCAATTGGATTCAATGATCTTGCCCCGTCGAGTACAGGAAGCGTGGATAATCGCGCCTCAGTTGGTAGTCTTATCGACCTGGACATGAGTTTTGCGGATTCTGGAGCAGACTACACCCGACCATCGACATCGCATTCGGATGTTGCCTCGATAAGCGGCTCAGAGGTGGGTGGTGCTAATCCATTCGAGCTGGAGAAACACGCCTCTCTCTACGTCATGCCCACCACGATTCGAGAACCGTCCATCTACGTGTCGGACGAGTCAGACTTCTCAAGCGCCCTTGTCGACCTGCCTGACGGGCCATCCGACAGCGAGCAAACCCCACAAGAGGATACAAGCACTCGTAACCACCACCAGGACTACACCACAGCTAGACCATACTCGCTGAGCGAGTTTGCCGACATGGATCCCGAGGATATGGCCCCGCAACAAGCAGCAGGACCGGACAATGCCACATTTCGTTCTACCTATCAAGACCCAGCTCCACAGCCATCCGATTTCAACGAGGCACCGGAGGGGTATCAAGACGCTGTATTGCCATATCTGCCCGATGCGCCTTCACCACATGTCATGCAAGGACAGGCAACGGCAGATGACGTCAAGAAGGAGCTTCGTCGATTGGCGATGAGCTTGGGAGATCATCTCAGCCACGCGAATGCATATCTGGCCAGTCTTCCTATTCGGCGAAGTAGTGTAACCAGATTGGAGGCGGTCGGTGATGGAATTTGAGGGAGACAACACAATCGAAAGCATCGATATCGGAATGAAAGAGTGAGATATCAGAATGAAAGAGTGATGTATGCTGAGAAGTAAGAAACATGGAGGACATGGACTATGGCTTTATGAAAGTGCAGGCACAGTGAAGGCACAGTGAGCTGATTGGAAGGTTAGCGCCGGAATCCAGGGATCCATTTGTACGAAATAGGAATCATTGGTTTGAAGTTGAAATTGCCTCTTTGCTCTAGTATAGAAGGTCAATGGGGCGGGCGTTCAGTTTGGTCAAAATCAGGTCGGGTAGCTCTGGTAGCAACTCGCGGGAAGAAAGAGCATGTAGCATGATGTACATGCATCTTGCAGGTTTTTTTTTTTTCCCCTACTGGTATCTATTTATTATCACTTTTTGCGCAATCATCAGTGCTGTAGCCAACATTTCTCTGGGTCAGCGTCTAGTTGAAACCGATCAAGTCCCCCATCAACAAAGCTTGATACTTCTCAATCACTTCACCCAGTTTGATCAGCACTCCTGCCGCCAACATCTTGACGTCGTTTTCGTCGCCGCCATCTTCCCCTCTTGTGCGTTCCAAAACGGCCGACACCCATTCTCTCGACTCAACGACCTCGCGACTCTGCTCCTCGCATAGTCTTCGCATGTTATCCTCATTCACTTCCAGTAGCACGGACATGGCGACAAGCCACCCCTTCGTGGCGCCCACGTCCCCCATCACATGGACCCTCACTCGAAGGAGCAGGTCCCATAGTTCTGATGTTATTTGCGGGAGAGATAGTGTCGAAGGACCAGCGGCGTTGACAATGATACCCAGTGTCTGGAGATACAATGCCAGTACGGCTGGATTCAAGACAACGGGTTTCGAAGAGCGTAGAGCGAATTGGAAGTGCGCTGTCAGGGGAGAGAAGAAGTATGTGGAGAGAACAGCGGCGGTTGTGTTTGGAATGGCCCGCACGCGAGGCCTAGCTCTAGATTTGGACTTGTACCGCGCTGTAAATGTTTGCATCTTTAATGCGTCAGGCCCGCTGGTGGCATCGGCTGCTTCTGCGGCTAGGGGCCCCAGGAATGAAGACGTCAGGGCTTGGGTGATTGTGTCGAGGGCATTGGGAGGAAGTCCCTTGAGTGAGGAAATTTGGGGCGAATGCAAAGTTCGTGCTTGTTGGGTTGGTTCGAAATAGAACTGCTCCATCTTGTCGGGCAGACGTTTGGACGCAAAACTCGGAGCGGACTGGCACCCGGGGGTTTCTATGTCGGCGAGCTCTCGGGCGGATAAGCCCAGTGTGACAAGGACAGAGGTCCGCTGTGAGAGGGAGTAGTCGCCTTCGAAAAAGGTGCGCGCGAACCAGGGCGCCATGGACTGGGATTGCGCGATGACAAGAGAGATCATGCTTTGAAGGCGTAGGTTCTCAAAGTTGTCGATGTCAAACTTGTCTTGTAGGCCAACCAGAAGACGTGCGAGCTCCTCGGCATGCGAACTGACCTCGGTGCCGTAGTTAGCCTTTCGACGGATAAGTGTCGGTGCCGTCTTCACGCCCAGTTCTTGCTTGTCGTGGGATTCGGAGTCTCGCAGAAACGTGATGAGATCGCGTATGTACACGGGTGGTTTTGGCTTATTTCTCCGGACGAGAGTTGCGTCATCATCAGAGTCTTCGGGGTCTGAGCCTTTATCCAGAATGGGCTGGAGATCGTCGTCTTCATCTTCATCAGAGGAATCGACTTCCTCCACAATAGGTCTCGGCGCCGGCTGGGACACTGGCATTTTGCCTTTGCCTTTGATTCTAGTTCGTGGTTGTGGTTGTGGTTGTGGTTTTGACTTTGACTTCGAAGTCGTCACTCGAGGGCGTTCCGAGTTCACCGGCTGCGACTGCGACTGCGACTGCGACTGCGACTGCGAGATGCTAGAGAGAATTGGCTTGGCTGGTCCAACAGAGTCAGTCGCTCTGGTGAGACCTTTAAGCCATTGCGCTTCCTCAGAATCAGTTTCTTCCATATGGAAATCGAGCTTCTTCGTATTGGAATCTTGCAGCGTCGACAGAGCCTCGCCTACACACATTCCCAAGAAACGAGCCCTTGCGTGTGTAGAAGCGATTCTATTGGAGATCGTCCTCAGATAGGTTCCAGAGCGCAGAAGAATGGTCAATTTTATCGGGGACAGCCTCGCAACATGTCCGGCAGCAAGGAGTAATAGTTCGGCATGTGCTGATGATACCTTGGTGAGCTCGTTGTCAAATTACACACCGACTCCAGCAAACACAGAATGGAGGGACTCACCTTGTTGTTGCATGATTGCAGTATGCTTGATGTAGAGCTGGTCTCCAAACTGGTTCAGACTCTTTTCCAGAACCGAAGTGATTGTCTCTTTATCCTTTGCCAACACGGCCACCACGGCTCGTCTGATGCCGACAGAATCACCCAGACCGGCGCCAGATGTGCTACAGCACCAACTGACAAGCTGTTCCATACGAGTCGGGTCATTCTGAACAACGTCGTTTATGACGCCTGCCACCGCAGACACGTTCGCATTCGGCGCGGCTTGTCCCAATTCCAAGTGGTTCAAAAATTTTCGTGATAGATATCCTAACAGAATGCTCATGACTTTTTTAATTATTTGCGGTTGGTGCAGGCAAACCTTGGAGAATAGTTCGCGCGGTAGATCTTGAGAGAGCAATAGCTCGTCAATGGTGAAAGTCACTATAGTTTCTCCACGGCCCAGTTAGTTCAAAACATAGTCGTCATGTTGCCTCTCCCACAACTTGAGAGGAAGACATACCAGCATATCCTAGCGAAAGAGACCGTTGGAAAAGATCGAACCAGAACTGAGGCTCAAGATCATCGCCAGGGTAAACTTTTGCCCATGCTACAAGGTTCTGCGCTATCCATCTACTGTAGTCGACGCCATCGATGAGCCATCGAGCACTGCGAGGGACCTCATCTTCCCCTATTACGCCCGAGGCCTCAGCAGCAAGTGATAAGATCTTCCCACTTGTGACAAGCGATATGAGGCTATTTGTTTGAACCCTTTTCGAAGCCGCGTCGACCAGATATGATGTTGATGAACGCCATATTTGTCGAATAGCATTGCCCCCTTCCAATAACGCAGCCAGGAGATGCAGAAAGATACCAAGATGAAGTTGAACATCAGATCTCCTGAGATCTTGTTTGCCAGTTTTCGACTCGAGAAGAAGAGCTTTGACATGTCCAACCATGGCATTCACGCCAGTAACGCTTTGTAGGCTTTGGATCAGCCGATCTGCGTCCAGATTCTGGCCCGCAGAAGCCGCAGCCTCTTCGGTCGATGATGCTTCCCGCAACAAAGTCCAATAATTTGTGGCGATTTCAGTGACCAGTACATGAGCAATAGCAGCGCTCTTTGGGCTGGGAACATGGATGTTAAACGTTGACGAGTCCTGTTTGCTGGTGAGGAACCGAAGAGCTGCAGACAACGAATCGTAGTCAGGCTGACTTTTGAGGACGGACAATGCATCATCAGCGGACTCAATGCTAGAAGTCGGTGAGTCCTTGATAGAGGCCGTCGTCTTTCTGGTCGCCGATGACCGGGCTTGGACCAAAAGAGGTTCATCATCAGTCTTGTGTCGCAAGTAGGTTGTGCGGACCGGAGTGAGCAGTTCATCCATGGCTATGGTGGTGCAGAATCCCACCAGCCTGACCGATGTAGGTCGTCCGATATGTTGAACGATGAGGAACCATTCACTTCACTTCACAAGCGGTCCATCCCGCAATCTGATAACCAACCAGACAAACCGACGAGCGGCCCAAGTGAAGTCGGCACTGGGCACTGGGCACTGGGCACTGGGATAAACTGGGCAGGTGCAAACGGTTTCGTGACAGCTCCGCCCCACCTTCACCTGAACTCGCCGAAGCTCACCGAAGGAAGCCCCTCCGCCAGCACAGCGCAACTCTCTCTCTAACATCTACTGACACGACTCCGGAGGACACTCACAAGCACGCAACGAGTTTTCATCTCCCAAGAGAAAGTGATGACTACCGGCACACAGACACCAGGTAGCGGTGCTGTCAGCGAAGAGGAAAGATGGTGCGTCTTGAACCAGAACCATAATGACTGGCTGACGCGCCAAAGAAAGAAAGAATCAAGCTGCATGCATAGATGGACCAGATGAAGTCGATCTGACGAGGCAAACAGGAAGTACCTCGACCACATACGCCGCACTCCAGGGCCATTCACAGATCCCGATGCCACAGCTGAAGAGTACCTGGCGCAGTTCGAGAAGTTCAAGGTTTTGTGAGTTTGCACACTGGCCTAGCAGGACCCTCGTTTCATGCGAGATCTGCCGACTAATTGTGAAATCACAGAGTCATGTACGTCCTGAAATCTTCCACACATTTTCAATCGCTTAAACTTACTCCATTGTTAGCGGCGCCGGTGGTCTGGGATGCGAAATTTTAAAGAACCTTGCTCTTTCCAAATTCAAGGACATCCATGTAATCGATATGGGTTTGTCCATGTGCCTTCCCGCTCTTACTTACATCCGAGGAAGAAAGAGACGAGAAGAAAAACTCATTTTGGGGTTCACGAATTCGTAGCGCGCTAACAATATGAATTAAATATCCAGACACCATCGACGTATCCAACCTGAACAGACAATTCCTCTTCCGCAAGTCCGACGTGGGCAAGTACAAGGCCGAAGTAGCAGCCAAGTTTGTTGAGAACCGCGTCAAGGGCGTCTCCATCACGGCGCACAACAAAAGAATCCAAGACTTTGACGAATCCTTCTACAAGCAATTCCAGCTCGTGGTATGCGGACTCGACTCCATCGAGGCCCGGAGATGGATCAACGCCATGCTCGTCTCCATCGCCGAGGAGTCGGAAGACGATCCAGACGGCGTCAAGCCACTCATCGACGGCGGCACCGAAGGCTTCAAGGGCCAAGCTCGCGTCATCTTGCCTTCCATGACGTCTTGCATCGAATGCCAGCTGGACATGCATGCTCCCAGGGCTGCCGTACCCCTGTGCACCATTGCCTCCATCCCGCGACAGCCCGAACACTGCGTAGAATGGGCGCATATCATCGCCTGGGAAGAGGAGAAGCCGTTCCCAAAACTGGATAAAGATGATCCCGAGCACATCACTTGGCTGTACGAAAAGGCCCTGGCTCGTTCCCAAGAATTCGGCATATCCGGCGTCACGTATTCCCTGACGCAGGGGACCGTCAAGAATATCATACCCGCCATTGCTTCGACTAATGCCATCATCGCAGGCGCCTGCTGCAACGAAGCCTTCAAGATTGCCACGAATTCCGCTCCCTGTCTCGGCTTCGAAAACAACTACATGATGTACTCGGGCAACGACAGCATCTACACCTACACTTTCAAGCATGAAAAGAAGGACGACTGCCCCGTCTGCGGACGACAGGCTCGTCCCCTGGAAATCGATCCTCGCACCACCCTTCAAGAACTCTTGAACTCTCTTTCCATACGTCCCGAGGCTCAGCTGAAGCGACCGTCGATTCGAGCAGAGGGCAAAACCTTGTACATGCAATTTCCGCCCCAATTGGAGGAGCAAACGCGACCGCATCTCGCCATGAGTATTTCTGAGCTGGGTTTAGAGGACAAGCAGCATGTTGTTGTTACTGATCCGGCGTTCCCGCTCGAGTTTAACTATTACCTCAAGTTCAAAAAAGCGTCTCAAGAGTGATATCTGGCGTCAAATTCCCGAGTTCAGGCTCTCTGCTGTGTGTGATATGCTAGAAGAAAAAAAAAGGGGGGGGGATGAGCGTTTTCTGGTGTGTGATGAGACAAACATCATGATGTATAAAGTAAGAAAGACGAGATCCACCATGTACATACACTTCCAACCGACAAATGTTATGATGAATCCACACAAGGTGATCGCAGCAAAGCGCGACGAAGCCATAAATCCTCAACTTTTGCCATGGTATCGTCCCGTCATATCTATCCGAGGAAAAAAAAAAAGTAGCCAAATCAACAAGCAGGACGACAGGTGCCTGACAATAAGAAAAGTGCACAAAGACGCAACATGCAAACTCCAGAGTAAATGCCCACCTTGTTCTCCCATTTAAACCCCCAGGAAGAGCCAGTCAAGTCAGCCACAAGAGCTCACCTTGCCATGTTGATGACCTGCTGCTCCAACTTCTTGCACTTCAGCTTCATATGTTTCACCGACTCCATAAAAAGCTCATCGCTATCCCATTGGCCAGTGCTCTCAATCGAGAAAATAAAGTGGTCCCTTCTCCTGCCCAGTTTCACCTTGCCTTCAAATTCGGCATGTCGCAAGCATTCTCGGCTGACGGTGTCCTTCATGGGATCCTTCACCACGGCCTTCTTCTCGCCGGCGTGGCCCTCGTATCCGCTTCCTGCCTGTTTTGCTTCTTTGGCCGTCACTTCTTCCAAACCAATGACTCCTTCGGGGAAGCATTTGGCAAACTTCTCGGCGTCAGAGCCCAAAATTGGTTTTAGAATCTTGATGGTGGGCATCAAACGGTACGACGCCGTAGCAACGGGCGAGAATTTGGAGTGATCCGCGCCAATTCCCTTGTGCATATGCATCGATAGATTTATGGTTTGTCGGGGTCGCAGCTTGGCAATTAAAATATCCGGGTTCACAGGTGCGATGGCGTCCTCGCCGCTAAAGTACTCAAACTGCTTCCCGGTGGGGACAAAGACGATATCCTTGGCATAGACGTGCGCATTATTGAACGCCTTCCGAGGGTCCTGTTCGTCCGGCGCGGCATTCGGGTTCACCGTGCAGGTAACGTTCAGCTCTAGCCTCACCGTGTTCCAGTCGAAGCAGCCAGCGTACGGATCCTCACCGGGCTCCGGCTTCTTGTGCCATTTCAAAAAATCTTGCAGTCCTTCACGGCCACCGTCAAACGGAATCAGGCCCAATCGGTGGGCTAGGACTTCGTCCTGAATGACTGATGTGTTATTTTCAATGTACACATTCTCAATAGCCAATGTGGGAATTTCGGCGATGAGTATGCGTCGGAAGGCATTCGCAAGCGAGGCATCGATGCCCATCAGCGAAAATGATGCGTTCCTCGCTTCATTTTGGTGGAACTTGACGGAGAGACCGGCGCGGAAACGATCGAGAGAAAAAGTAAGGTCCTCGCCAGGGTAATGGCCCGGGAAATCGACCGAAGTCACGTCGGTAACAGTTTCGAGGTTGATACCGACAGTCTGGAGGTTTCATCATAAGGCATACCAAAGTCAGCATTATGTTTGTGTGTGTGTAGATTTACTCCTCTCTTGAAGCTTGACTGAGCTTCCAGAGCCCAAAATTGGAAAGCAAAGAGCCGAAAGAAAGGGGAACAAAGCGACACAGCTATTGGAAATGATGTATCACAGCAAAACCGCAGCAAGAGAGGACTTACGTTTCGTCGCTCTAGCTCTTCTGCGCTAGGCGCATTTCGCCAATTGGCTGTTTGCGCCGGAGACATAGCAAAATGTGACGTGTCAATGGCAGAGATGGAGATGTTTCGTCGGTGTTCAAGGTTTTGGGGAATTTTTTGGTATGGCCCCTCCGATAAAGTTTGATAAAGTGTCAGAGGTGAGGGACGAATCTGGTTTAGGAAAAAAAAAAAAAAAAAAAAAGGGTGATCGCCTGCTTGCGCTGGAGTGCAGTGCAGGAAGCAGGGACCCACCTAACACCTAACCTTCTCGCACTAGACTAGGTATGCTTTAGCGTCTTCCAAGGAACAACCAGACCAGACGTCAGAACTTTAGAATGTCTGGTAATTACGTTGAAATCTGAGTGAGCCAGGAAGTAGAAGTAATCAGGTATATATATGCCTCGAATCCTCCCCTTCAATGTGAACTGCCGTTATCAAGATATTGGTACAACGAGGCAGTCGTCTCTGTTAAATACACTATCCTTATACCATAGAATACACCAAAAATGTCCTCGATTGTGCCGTGTTTCTCGCTGCAATGACAGCTTGTTGCTGTTTATTCAATGTCCTCCATATTCCACACGTTGACCCCTCGTTTTCCTACGCTCTCCTTCAGCTTGGAGAGTACAGCCTGCCGTCTCATTCTCTTCTCCATCAAATCTCCCTTCTCTTCCTTACTGAAGCCACTGAGCTTCTTGCGTGGCGGCGTGGCTCTCGACGCGCCGCCAAATGACATTACGCTTGATGAAAGGGCGAGGCTGTGTCGGAAGTTGCGAGATGGCGTCGAGTCTGGCGATATCACGATACTCCTTCTAGTCTGTGGTGTCACCATTGGCGAGCCTTCTCGACTAGTTGATCCAAGCTTCATCTTACGAAGCTGAGTCTCCAGTACGTCGATGTCTCCGCTCCGCTTCTCTGCCATCGATGTCATCTTGGATATTGTCCGCATTACCGCTTCCACTGTAGGCACGTTGGCGCCTGGCCTGCCCGAAGAGCTTGACACTGCTGCTATTCTCGTCTTAAGGACAGTCAATGCTTCTTCCGCTTGTGTCAGCAGGTTTGTGAAGTTGGCATATTCACGCCTCAGTTCGTTCTGTTGGGCTGCCTGCTCGGCGCTAAGAGGTAGTGATTGAGCATATTCGGCTTGGTCAGGGTCCATCTTGGCCATGATGACCCTCTTGAGATCTTCCTGCTTAGCGCGCAGCCGCTGCATATCGCGTGACAGATCCTGACAAGCCTCCAGTTTGTCCTCCAAATCCTGTACTCGGCCATTTTCCAAGTTGGCGTGAAGTTCATTGTCGAGCACGTCACCCAGGTCGTCAATCTCACATAAAACCCAGTCATCAGGGATTTCAAGATCATGTTTGCTTCGCCCTCCCTCGGCAGCACTTTCGTTGTGGCCCTTGATGAACGCTTTGACTGCTCGGGCGTTGAGACCTAATGTATCAATCATTGAGTTGATATCGCGGTACACGGCCTCAACCTGAGCGGGGACACTCTCTTTAGCTGGCGGCGCCACATTCGAGTGTGCGATAAACTCATCCAATTCCAAAGTACCCTCGACTTCCGAGGCAAGGACCTTCTGCACCTCGTCATCCTCCTCATCCACGAGAGGTTGTGTCTCCTCGGCCTCCTGTCGTTCCCTCATCCGCCTGTGCTGAAGCATAAAAGGGTCATCTGCGTTTGGCTGCCTTTCTCTACTGCTGATGATCGAGCTCCCCGGATGCATTGGCGATTGCCTTGGTCCCAGAATTTGTGACGCCATTCCTGGGGCACTAACCGATCGAGAGACATCAGATCTCATCACTCTCTGTGGCACAGCACCTCGCAGAGGACTAGGCGATCGAGGACTGGCTTGGTTCGGCTTGGGAAACAGAGGTGCATTGCGATTGATTTCGCCGAATAGACGTGCCCTGTCTTCAGGTCTAGCAGTTGCAGAAGGCGTTCCCCCTGGACCACCAAATGAACTTTGGGGGGTGATTCCGGGTGTAATATTCACGCCACTAGTACTAGGACTGAGATCCTTGGCAACGTCAATTCCACTACCTTCTGAATCCTCGTCTTCGCCCAGGTCACTTCCATCGTCTTCTGCAGTCTCCGGCACTGAGGAGATTTTTGACGGCTCCTTGGATGGCGCTTTCGGGAGCACATGATCCGAAGGCAGAGGAGCATCCTCGACTTCTGAAGGTAAATTCGCCTTTGTAAAGTCAGGTGGCAGCGGGGCGTCATCAGGAGTGGCCGTCTTGGTGAAGTCCGGTGGCAGTGGCGCATCTTCGGCCACCCCTGGTTTCTCAGTGGGTTTGCTGACCTTCACAAAGTCAGGAGGAAGTGGCGCTTCAGCGGGTTGGGCCGTCTTCGTAAATTCTGGGGGCAGGAAAGTATCTGAGGGCGTGAGTAATGGCTTTGGTGTCGTCGAATCAGATGATGATAGCGTCGCGCTGCTTTTGAGTGGTGTGCTTGATGCGGCAAACATATGGCTGCGATTGGAAGCCGCTGAGGATGACGACGAATCACCCAGTGGATAAGCTGCTTTGCTCGTGGTGTCAGGTGGAAGCGGCACGTCCTGCTCTTTACTCTTTATCTTCGGTTCCGGTGCGAGCGAAGGTGAAGTTTTAGAATTGCCCATGGATTCAAACCCTCCTGCCTTTGGTGTATCTTTTGATGTGACAAATAAACTGCTAGATGGTGTCTCTGTTCTAGTCGCTGGCCCGAAAAAAGATGTGCCTGGGGTCGACGATGTTGGGAAGCTAAATCTTGAAGTTGCCGGCGTTGTCGTTGGTGTTGTAGATTCATGGGGCGATTGAGCAGCGAAGAAGGACTGTGGGATGCTTAGAGGTGTCTCCTCGGTTGACTCGGCGGTATCCATATCTTCGTCCTTGGCAGCAGGTGTGGTCTCTCCAGTCTTGTCACTGGCATCACCTAACACAGACCCAAGTGCACTTCCGAGCATGGAGGAGCCAGAAGCTCCAGAACGTTTTTCGTTTGAGTCTTTTTGAAATGGGTCAGGTTTAAACGACGACTCCAGCTTAAATGGTGCTGATCCAAGAACGTCCGTCGACTTCTCTTGTTTGGCAGGGAAACCTATCCCCGAGGAAGATGCAGAAGCATGAGGGGTGCCAAACGAACTGTGACCAAATTTAATGCCACTTCCAAATCCACCAGGATTGTTGGAGTTGGCTCCAAGAGATGAAAACCCTCCTTGAGTAGAGAAGCTGGAAAATGCACTCCCAGAGGCTGCTGGTATGGAGGCTGGGCCCGTCGTTCCTGATATATTATCATTGGGCGCAGCAGAGCTAAAGGAACTCTGATTGTTACTTCCACTGGCAAAAGTGAGAAACCCGGGCTGGCCAAACGCAGGCTTTGATCCTGCGGCGCTTGACGCCCAAGGAGAAGTTCTCATGCCCAGCTGCGAGGATTGGCCGAAACCCAGGGTACTGGTTTTACCGAAAGCCGTGCCCGAACCGGAGCCTGAGGGTGATCTGCCGAACGTACTGGAGCCGAAAGCTGCACCCCCAGTGGCTGTAGGTGTAGTCGTTGATCCTCCCCACGGCGAAGCCTGTTGACCCAGTTGTGATGAGCCTCCGAAGGCGGGAGCGGTAGTGGGAGTGGTTGAAGATCCAAAAGGAGTGTTACTAGAGGCAGCAAACGGGGAGGCTGATTTTGTGGGAGTTGCTTGCGTCGTTGCTGTCGTTGCTGGCGCAGCTGTGTTATCCATCACCGCCAGCCCAGGATAATTTTGTCCCTTCTTGACTGCATCGTCGTAGACGAGCCACCAAGAGCACAAAACACCTTCTTGGGTGAGAACCCAAAGACCAGGCAAAGGTCCAGAAGTCTGATCTAGCTCCTCAACCGATGGGATAGGCTTGTAGACATTTTCTTTGCTGGAGAGGTCCAAGGAAGCGCCAACTGCCACCGGGTCTTCCATGCTTTCTGTCATCGGAAGAGCAGGTCGCCTTGTGTCCTCCCGAAGTTCCGTGGTCGTGAAGATATTTGTTATCAATTCAGCAGGTTTGTCATCGGCCAAAGGCGTCTTCGATCTGGTGAGTATACCAACTTCCGTTGACGCGGTGGATGATACGATGAGAAGATCTTGCAGATCCATAAAATCTCGTAGTCGCAGAATGGAATGATGTGGCGCCTTCTCGGCCCCAAAAGGTTCCACGGGATCCGTCAATTTTCGAAATGTGAAAGATGATGGTGATGGCTGCCGAGTGATTATATTGTATACAGAGCTAGGGGGAAATACGTTTGCAACAGTGTAAATAGCCAGGAAGAGGTTGTTTTCCAACCATGCGAGAGAAGATACTATCAAATCAATATTAGTGAGACAGCACTACAGAATGAGTTTCGATACGTACCATATGAATTTCCCAAGTTTGGGGGCTGGGGAATATCTGCTTTGACTTCCCCTTCGGGAGTCATCTGGCAAATAGTACCATTGCCCATGCCAGCACACAATTGCTTGCCTTTTGTACTCCAGCTCAAGCAGCTCACTTGAGTCTTCAACGGACTGCTCAATCTTCGTTCGTTCAAGTTTGCCATATACAAGTTGCCATTCGTCGTTACGACAGCGCAAAGCTCAGCCTTCTCTGCGGTTGGATTTGGGGCAAGTAATCGAAGGGATTCACTGTTTGTTGGGAGTTCAAACGCAGTATTCAAAGATCCCTGAAGAAGGCTTTGAACATCATACACTGCAAGACCCCCACCAGACTCCGCGGACATGATGAGATACTTTTCGTCGGCTGTAAACGCAAGATGCGAGATTCGCGTGGGAGCGGGAATTTTGAGCTGAGGTTCGAAAGAGCGAGCCTCTGAATCGCCTTCCTTGGCTGAACCAAAAGCCTCTCTGACAGATTGCGTGGTCGCAATGATGATCTGATCGGGGCCAGCAGCAGCGACAAGGCCCTGTCGAGAGGCGACACTAAGAAGAGAAGCCGTATCGGCCGGGCGGGAACTCCATGGCGACGTGAGACGAACTTTTGCTTCACCAGCAATAGGCAAAAAGCCAAGATGCTACAGCAAATCATGTCAGTTCGTTGATTTTCGGACGGCTGGCCAGACGAGCCAAGACCAATAGTGACGCATGTTCCTAATGCCCACCTCTGTCTGTATGGTTTCCAGCTCAGGCCCTTCGGTAGCACCGCCGGCAGCGGTACCTGTATTCCCAAACATGTTTGCGACAATGTTACCAGCCTGCTATGAGGAGGCCCAAGATGATGAATCGAATATGTGCAGGGGCTCTCGATGTGAGAGCATCGGGTATTGTAGTCGAGCGTGATTGGAGTACCCACTTGCAGCAGCAGCAAAGCAGCAAAGTAATAAGCTGTGGTACGAAAAGCTAAAGAGTGGACTTGGTCAACGAAGTCTACGTTACTCGGCAGCCAGAACCCGTGATTCCTAGTCGAGTTTCTCTGGTATTGCGTAGGTACACGAGGCCCCGGATGCAAATGGTGGAGGACGTATGAAAAATAAAAGCTGGATTAATTAATGCAGCAAAACGGTCGCTTGCACGTCGTCGCGACAAAGAGCTGCACGACTCAGCCAACTTCTTTTTTTACAAAAAAAAGGCTGCCTGGTATTATTAGACCACAACATGCAGAGGGAGCAACAGCCACGTGACTGAATGTACAAGGTACATTTCCCATCCATTCGTCCACTCCCTAATAATAGTCCGTACTAATCCGTACCTGCCACCCAGCACTGCCTGTTGGAAGGCAGCTCTCAGCCTCGTCATCCAGCTCTAACCTGCGGCACCTTGTCAAATCTCCCTCCACGCCAACCATACCTCACAGGCGAAAGCTGTTCCTCCCCATCGGCCAATCGATCACAAACGCCAGCAATCAGCTCTTTCCTTCGCTGTCTCCAACATTTGAGCGCCCAATACCTCTGCCTGAGAACAGTCCGAAGAATAGAACAAGACCACAGACCGTCAATTCGGTGCAACGCAGTTGGAAACCCTGCCAACCTGACAACGCCGACAACGCCGACGACGACGAGCCTACCTTCTTCACCATGCCCGGCTTCGATTTTTCAAACTACAACCGCAATGCGGCGCTGCACGCCAAGGGCGTTCCCCTGCCCAGAGCCACCAGCACAGGTACCACCATTGTAGGCTGTATCTTCGACGGTGGTGTCGTCGTACGTATTTGCACTGAGCGTGGTCCCAAGTCCCGCACGAATCATGATACTAACCACATCTGCCTCGGCATGCCTTCAGATCGCAGCTGATACCCGAGCCACATCTGGTCCTATTGTCGCCGACAAGAACTGCGAAAAGCTTCACTACATTTCCCCCCAGATCTGGTGTGCAGGAGCCGGTACCGCCGCTGACACCGAGTTCACCACCGCTCTCATTTCATCACAGCTAGAACTGCACTCCCTATCTACAGGCCGCAAGCCCCGAGTCGTCACCTGCATGACCCTCCTCAAGCAGCACCTTTTCCGGTACCAAGGTCACATTGGCGCCTACCTCGTCGTCGCGGGATGCGATCCCACGGGCACGCATCTCTTCACCGTACACGCCCACGGTAGCACCGACAAGCTGCCCTATGTCACCATGGGCAGCGGTAGCTTGGCCGCCATGAGCGTCTTTGAGACACAGTGGAAACCAAACTTGACGCAGGACGACGCTGTGAAGCTATGTAGCGAGGCCATTCTATCCGGCATCTTCAACGACTTGGGCTCCGGTTCCAACGTCGATGTTGCCGTCATTACCAAGGACAAGACAACCTTGAAGAGAAACTACATCAGGCCCAATGAGAAGAGTGCTAAGCTACAGAGCTACGCCTATCCCAAAGGGACGACTGCTGTGCTCAACGAAAAGATCATCAAGAAGAATGAGATTGGGCGGTACGTGAGTGTCCAGGAGGTACCCATTGAGGCAGAGAAGATGGACGTGGATCCCTGAGTCGGGCTTTGATCAATCCCCAGAAATGATCCAGAAGCGGGGGTCTAAAGTGAAAGAAATAGACGCGTGTACCAATACGAAATCTGACTTGTCTTTATTTCGTACATTAAACTCGGATATGAACGCCAAGCAGGAGGCGTCACAAACCCGCACATGCATGAATAGATCCAGCGCAATGTTGCCGTGACGTTGTAGGCAATACAATGGGGTTTTCTTCTTTAATTGTTGAGCGATGTGCCTCACGACACTGAGAATGGCTAGACGCCATTATACCACTTTTAAACCCGAAACATGGAAAGTCAAGGCACCTGCGACTCTGCAAAGGTAATTCCATATGCTACAAGAGCCGTTTCGTACATGGAAACAAGTAGAACAAAATAGCCGAAATGTAATAGCACCGATCCCTTGTCCCAGACCTGATGATGCGTGGAGAAAGAAGAGGAAAGATGATTAAAAAAAAAAAGGACCTTGTCGAGGGTGAAAGGGGGATTGAAAAATGTTGCCCTTATATGACTTCAATGCATGACATGATGGATCCGCTCGTCTGATAAGTTTTGTCGTCAATGTTGATCAACTTCACCGTAGAGTGAGGACCAAATGTGGCGGTTAAGGGTGCATTCGAGAAGAGATGTGGTGAAAGATGATTATTCCCCCATCATGAGATGTGACGACGCACGATCGGTGTCTTGAATAAGTATGGACAAAACGGTCGATTTAACGACAGATTAAATGGTGGAGAAGGCATTTGAACTCCAAAAGAGGTAGGGATATGATAATGGGAGTCGTCATGGTCATTAAAATGTGGCAAGACTTGCTGAATTACAACGTCGTACTTCGCGGGGGTCGGGCTCTTTCTTAGGACTTCAGGCCGAACATGGTTCTCGTACGGGACTTGCTCCGTGCTTTCTTTTTGCTCTTTTCAGGTGAAGCTTTTTCATCGTCGTTGTATTTAGCTTTGTGAATCCTGAGTGGTGCGCATTAGCTTCACACATTTATCCCAGAAAAGGAACAAGAAAGCCAGAGAAGTAGTCCCGTGTCATCTTCTTGGTCGTGTTTGCGGAAGCGACTTACCAGCTATTTCCGACCATACTCATACCCTTCGCTTCAGCCATACGATAAAACTTGGCGCTCTTCTTTAGATTCTTCTTGCAGCCTACACCTTGGGCGTAGCAGAATCCCGCCTCAGCTAAGGCGTCGACATCTCCCCAATCTAGGAAACAGTGATCAGTTCCAGTCCTACAGCGTATCGCTCGAATAAATGTGATATGACTTACTTCCCGCAATCTCGAAGCACCGCAGTGCAAGAGATTTGTCTTGCTCGATCCCCCATCCGTTCATGTGGGATACACCAAGCTCGTAGATACTCAGAGCAAACTGAGCCTTACGTGTTCTCCTCTCGAGGACATCGGCTGGGGCTGCACGGCCCTCCTTCACCTGGTCCTCATCGTCGGCTATTTCGATGCTGGCATACTCGCCGGCTTTCCTCAACCATTCCACTCCTTCTTTCTGATTTGCCCGCATACCCCAGCCATGCCGGCACGCTAATGCATATAACAGCATGGCCGTCGGGTTGTTCTGTCGCGCAGCTAATCTAAGGTGGTATGTTGACTCCTTCAAAGAGCCGTTCTCGTGGCACTGTATCCCCTTGGCTAAATGTTCTTCTGCGGACATCTCTGATGCCGTTGGGGCGAGCGATCTGGAAGTGAGCGGCGGGCGGATCGTGCTAGCAGAATCACTTGTTGTAGTAGAGGCAGGTGTCCTGCCTCGCGACAATTCGTGCACTGCAGAGGTGCGCGGTCGTCCCCTTTGTACATCTTCGGACTTGCGGGTCATCTCCACAGACGGCCTGTTGGGATATGAAGATGAAAGGCTCGAGGCACCAATTCTCGAGCTGTCTGAGCTCATTTTGCCGCCATCTATTGACGGCCGAGTCATGCTGCTCATCATACTCATCGCATCATCCGGTACGGTTCGAGCTGAGGAACTAGAGGGCCTTGTTGGCGGAGACGGGGGCGCAGCACCGAGAGGATATCGATGGGCATTGCTTAATGGCACCACGGGGCGCTCCGAGTGATGGGATGCTTGCGAAGTGTTGTCGTTGGACTCGGAGCGCTGGAGAGACTTGCCCCTAGGCAGAGAGAACTTGGAATAGATGTAAGACGTTGCGACACCCTTGCCATCATCTGTTTGCTGATCCATGAATGCCTCGCTGTGCATGCTGACTGGCGTATACGCCGTATCATCTGCCAGGATGAACGAAGGTTGGCTGTCAGACGAAGCCTGCCGGGCAGGCATATCAAATTGAGGCGTGCCCGCTCGACTAAGAGGCCGCGAGAAGTTGAAAGAAGGGCGTGGGAAAGCAGAGGAATCCGAGGCAGTAGAAGGTGATCTTTTAAAGGATGAGCTTATGGCGGGTGAAGGCATCGCGTTTGCCAAAGCAGCGCTTCCGGAGGACAGCTTTCGAGGGAGAGATTGAAACGAGCTTCCCATGTTGATTGGATTCTCGTCATCTTCTGGAACAGCAGACGAAAGAGCGCTCGACGAACGTTTGGAAAAGAGCGATGGTGGTGGTGCAAGGCCTAGCTCATCGAAATTTCCCTGCTTCGCGCGCTCTGGTGATCCTGTGGAGGCAGGCCCTGGCCATTGTGAGTCTGTGCGATATCTGTTTACTTTACGAATAGGCGATACTTCGAACGGCCTCTCATATTGAGATTGAGTATCACTTTGAAGTGGAGATGGTGAGCGCTCTTGGCGAGCACCGAACTCGCCCTTGTCATGTGCGACGTCCATCCGTCTTCCTCGCGGCCCATTTGAAATAAAGTCTGGGATGGCAGGTACATCCACATCAGGTGTCTGTGGAATTCGGCTCATGCGAGGGTGCATTGATTTGGGTCGTCGATCGTTGGTGAAAGCATCTTCGATTTCGGTTCTACGGCCCAAGCCTGAAGATATCGCCGGAGACTCGGGATCATCAGTTGGGGATTCCACCGACAAAGACCGGAAGTAATCTGATCGACCCTGCAGAACCAAAGGAGATTCCACGGTCAGCGGAGGGAGTCTGCTCATTCTGTTTCCCTCCTTGTCGCTTGCCTGTAGCTGTTTCGCCAACAGCCGACTCTGCAGAGCAAACGCATCCAGAGGAGATAATTCCGGCGGCGCTTCACCAGCAACGTGCATGCGAGGCGATCGCAGAGCTCTTGATATAGATGATGCGGCGGAAGAGTGCGAGTCGACTCGCAAATCGAGCATGTTCGGCCGTTTCGACATGATCGCTTTGTCAAGCACCGTCACAAGACGCCGCTGAATCGCATACAGATGTTCTGAGAAGTCGGTGATTTCGCAGCAGTTCTAGAAAGAAATCTGACAGTGGCAACGATGGAAATCGAGAGTCTCAAAGGGAGCTGGAATTCTGCTTGGTTGGCTCGACAAGGTGTCTCAGTCGCTAGCTCAAGTGTTTTACGACCATGGGGCGGTTGCGTGTCTTCCGAACTAAATTGGCAGCAGCGACTATTGATTGCGACCTGGCAGCCAAGGGGCCAGGAAAAGAATGGGGTTCGAAAACTGCAGCTTCGTAATCGATCGTTGGTGGGGGAATCAAGTAGTCGTTGTTTCGTCAGGTTGTAGACTGACTGGAGCCCAAAACAGGAGGCAGACGTTGAACTGGGATATGATTGTGTAGGTGATCGGTCGCAGACTCGAAGCGAGAGAGATAACAAGTTGGTTCCCGGCCCAGAAAAAAAAAACCACTGTGCTCGGTATGATTCTCTGTGACGATTGGGTCAGAGGTGCCGGCGTAGGGTGAAGTGAATGGATCGAAGGGCGATGGATGTCCCTGAAGCGCAGTGGTCAAAGTGGTTCAACCGAAGAAAGGTAGGACAAATGAGTGCAGTATGGGTGGGAGCGAGGAGACGATAAAGAAAAGTCGCGGGGATGAATGTCGACGTTGTACTAGAGGGCCTTGATCCCAAACAATGGAGGTTTGGGACCGATCGAGTCGGATTCTTGCTTCCAGAAGGGGAGAAGGGGAGAAGCGGAGAAGCGGAGAGGGAGAGGGAAAGGGAGGGAGGAGAGATTGCAATGCTAGTCAACTGATGTCAACTGATGTCAACTGATGTCAGGGTGGGTGCATGCACTGGCCCTGCCTGGCACCAACTGACTGAATGCACGCCACACTGCCAACCCCCGTAAGTTCGTAACCCTCCCCCCCTGTGGAAGCCCTGACTGGTTGCGCCCACTGGCGCATTGGGGCAAGCTTGATTCATTCAGGACCTGATTCATTCCTAGTAGCAGAGGAGACTCATCAGGAGACTCATCAGGAGGCTCATCAGGAGAGCAACCTGTTCCCGGACGCCCGCCCCGTAGCCATATTACCAGAAAGTGCACATCGAACAATGGACGAAAGTTCCATCCTCTCCCGCTTCGACGACCTGCTCCGCTCTGGTGCAGTGCGGTACGACGAGAACCAAGAAACCATCCGCCACACGGCGGGCGGTCTCACCGTGAGCACCACCTAACCTGCACCACCGACGCAACACGTGAAGCCAATAGTCCGTACTAATAAGAGTGAACGCCACCTCCAGTTTCGTTTCGTTCTTACCTCAGCTCTTGTGGACAAGCCCACGCTCCCATCGCATTCAACGCATTCAACGCATTCAACCCAGGATGATGAGAGATCAGAAGTCGATGGCGAGAGACGAGCAGGAAGCGACATCTCTACCAAGGGCTACGAGATTGGCCCAGTCGACGCCACTCACGTACTCATCGCCAACAAGTTTTGTTACGCCAGACCGCATCTCGTGCTCCTGACCTGCGACGGACACCGCAGACAGCATGAGCCCCTGGACAAAAGCGACCTGGAGGCCGCCTGGGCCGTCCTCACCTCCATGAGCTCAGACTACGTTGCCTTCTACAACTGCGGCAGGGACGGGGGCTGCAGCCGCTTGCACAAGCACATGCAGCTTCTTCCCAAGCCAGACCACAGCTTCGCCGACTTCTTGGACGCAGAAGAGGACGAGGCGCAGCCGGCCGCCGTCCCCTTTCACTGGTTCTACAAGCGCCTGACTGCTGATGATCGCAGCCCAGCGAGTCTCGTGAGGATATACACAGAACTCCTCGCACAGGCTACGGCTGCTGGTCGCGGCCTGGCTGACCATGCCGACACAGCTCCACAGGACGCGGCGTGCCCTCACAACCTCATCCTGACTAGGCGGTGGATGATTGTCATCCCGAGACGTCAAGCCGCCGTAAATGAAGAAGCCGGTGTGAATGCTCTCGGTATGCTTGGTGTCATTGTTGTCGCCACGAAGCCAGAGGTTGACAACTGGGTCCGCCAGGGGCTCACTGAATCTTTAAGGAAGCTGGGTGTGCCCAAGTAGACACTTGTTGAATCCTTTCGGCTCGTATACATTGTAAAACACGGTGCTGGCTTGAAAATTGACATCATACCATTATTATTATTACTAGGTATACACCAGCTGGCTCCAAATAGGCTATTCCTAGTACTCCTGCTGGTTTGTTAACTAGGGAAAACCCTTTGTATAGGAGAAGAAGAAACCCCGTTACTTCGTTTCCAGGTCAGTACTAGCTAGCCCTTGAGCAGGCCTGTACTATACAGCGCGTTTTCTGTCATGATCTAGGCTTTGCCTAGGCCTAGCAATATAGGTGTCAATCACACAAGTCTTAGGGACTTGTACAATGCGTATTCTTTTGCAATGGCGCAATTGGATCGGGCACATCTCCACGGAACACCAGGCAGAATCGATACCTCCCTGGGCAGTAGCATATGTCGCTGTATACTGAACAAGCACATCTCTACTCGTAGCTATTCTCTCAGATTTGACCAATTCTACACGCTCTACTACTTCACCCAGTCTGCGGCACTCTCTAAACATCTTGATATAAGCACAGCTTTCGCAGCACGTCGCAAACCGACATTCCAGAACAATCCAAAAAAGAAGAAGAAGGGGAAACAATACAAAAACGCCATATTCTATGCTTCAGCAAAATGTCCCCGTGCCACACACATGAACCCAACCCCCCCTTTGTTCACAGGTCCTTTGACCGCATCTTCTTGAGCCTCGAGGCGCCCTCAAACAAGCCACGGTCAACAGCAGCAGCAACTGTGAGAGTACCGCCGACGATGGCACAAAGCCCCGCCAGGAATCCAGTGAAGGTCTTGGCTGGCTCCTGGCGATTGATGACCTTCATGGGAGAAATGTCCTGCCCAACATTGTTAGCTGAAGTTGGCTATGCAATCATGTGTGGCTAACACGTGTTCGTGACTTACGTATGAGAAGAAAACGCCGGGAATGCCGCCCTGTGAATGCTGACGCTCCGCGTGACCTTCGGCGGCATCGTTTCCACCCTGAAGACTTCTTCTGTGGCTGGTGACGGAGTACTGGTGTGTCTCGATGCTGCCATCGCCATTTGTATCTACGAAACCGGCGGCATTCTTCGACTTCTTCTCCCAGCCCAGAGGTAGATACGAAGTGGGCACAATCTTGACAAAGTACATGTAGTTGTAACCTGGATCCGTCGTGACTTGCCTGGATCCGTCGAGTGGATTCTGATTCTGGTTGGTCCAGGGCATGATGTTCTTGCCCATGTTCTGGAACAGCGCAGCAGGCAGCTGAGGACCGAAGCGCAGCTGGTGAATGGTGTGGGTAAAGTCGTGCTGTTTGCCACTGGGGGTCTCCCAGTAGTTGGCGAGGTCGTGGACATGCATGTTGCCATTGCTGAAACTGCGGCCAGGGGCGAGGTGGAAGTTTCCGACGACCTTGTTCACCTGCAATCCGCCTTCAATCCGGCAACCTTCCTCGCGCTGTTGGTCCAGTCTCTCGGCGTAATGCTCGCGTGTGCACTGTTCGACGTTCTCGCCTCTGCCAAACGCCCAGCCGTGCGAGGCATAGGCTTCTCGAACTTCATCACAGGTATTGCAGCATCCAGCCTTCTTGGCCTGAGGAGGGGCCGTGGCGCCGTAGCATTCACCACAATAGGAGGGGTCAAGGTGCTCGGCAGTCTCGTCGTGCAGGTTCAGTGATTTGACATCAATAACACCGCCGCCTTGAGCTTCGGGCTGGAGGCGGACTTTATTGACCCCATGTGCAACTCCATGTTGTTGCTCTCCAGAAACATCCATGACATCGAGCGTGAGCAGCTCACAGGGCATCTTGGGGAATGTTATGTTGAGATGGATTTCCATGCGCTCTCCTGTTTGGGGGGGTTCGGTCAGTCGTCTGCTAGGAAATGAATTCGGGTGCCGCAGAATTTCCCATACCTCTGCTCTTGTCTACAACCAGTTCGGGATGTATCACGACACGACGGTAATCGACCCATTCTCCCCATGACAGGAGCAGCACAATGAGCAGTGACACAATGGTCACAATACCACCGCTGGTGGTGCGGATGCGTGCCTCATCCACTGTTTTTGTGAATGCATCTAGCTTCGTGAATCTCGACTTGGCCGGCATTGTGATTATCGTGCTGAGATTCGATTCGGGTTCAAAGTCGAAGTGGCGGAATTGGTGGTAGCAAGCTCCCCACGGAGGAACTGTTGAGCGGACACCTGGCCTGCGGCGACGAGACTGCACTTTTGCACTTTGCTGTGGGAAATAGGAAATCAAAAGCTCGAGGGATATTTGAAAAAGAAAGTCGAGGGGTTGGTCGCAGCCAATTGCACCGTAGAAGCCGGAACGGAGGGGCACGAGATGTTGGCTCAGCGAAGTCGAGAATCTTATCTTACATGGCGGCGTTGAGGCCACAGTCGCAAGTACTTGGCCAGATCGGGGCGAGGCTAACAGACGCTAACAGGAGCCAAGCGCCGATCAGGTCCCCCGGAGCAGCACACGTTCGTTCCACAGCGCAAAATGATCGGCAAATCGCCGGAAAGGCGCGTTTATACGTCCCGCAATATTGCTTATTGCTTGTTGGCCTTGTCAAACGCTGGTCCTCCCAGTGAGCTGCGACGGAAGGTGACGTGACGGCGAGGCTGTAGGAAATTTCATACATCTACATCTATAGCCCCCTACGAAGGCAGCGGCTCTCGCGCAACGCTCCACCATTCATCATTTTCTTGCATCACATCATACCAAAAGAAAGCTTCTGGATTTGAAGAAAAAGGACCAGCAGCGCATTCGCGACGCGCGCCTGCTCGAGACACCCGGGGCCAGCCAAGTGCGACCGACTCGTTTTGCCTAGCCGGTTCATTTTTCTCTCTTCCGACGCAACAGCCGCAGGCCTTTCCCCGATATGTCGACAAGGCCGCCCTCTCGTGTTGTATTCGTGGGAAATATTCCTTACGGTATGGTGTATATCCTGCATCGCGCCCGTCTCTCGTCGTGCTGCTAGGCGTTTTGCTTACTCGAGGCTGCAGGCCTTTCCGAGGAACAGATAACAGAAATCTTCGGCCGCGCCGGCAAAGTCGAGCGATTCCGACTAGTGTACGATTCAGAAACCGGTCGTCCCAAGGGCTTTGGTTTCGCAGACTACCCTGACACTGGTTCGTAACTCTCACCATCAGTTGCTTCCCAAAACAAAACAACGAGACATCGACCCTACGGACGGTGCCCATTTGCTGACTGGCATTGCCTCTCCTTCAAAAGATAGCGCCTCATCTGCAGTACGAAACCTGAACGACTTCGAAGTAATGGGTCGCAAGCTCCGCGTCGATTTTTCTAATGAACAAAAGAGCGGTGATGATGACAACCAGGTAAGGGGCATCAGCCTAGTCGTGAGCCTAAGCATAGCCGTCACCTGGAACGGCCAAAAGCTCACACGGTAGTCCACCTCTAGATGACATCGATTCCTACCAATGGTATGGCTACCAACACATACGGCGTCCAACCAAGCTCGCTACCCCCCCTGCCAGCGGGCAAGGAAATGCCTCCGGGCCTGACCTGTACCGACGCCATTTCACGAACCCTAAACACCTTACCACCATCTCAGCTACTCGACATCCTCACCCAAATGAAGACACTGGCTTCGGCCGAGCCCCAACGAGCCACAGAACTCCTACAACAGGCGCCGCAGCTGTCATACGCCGTGTTTCAAGCAATGCTTCTCATGGGACTTGTCTCCCCGGAAGCTATCCAATCCGTCGTCGACCCCAACGCTCCTCCGCCAGTGCCCCAACCCACATCAGCTTTCGCCGCATCATCCGTCGCGTCAGGCTATCCGGCAGCCATCAACACACCGCCTGTTGCCGGTATGTCATATGCACCTCCGGCAGCAGCTCAACCTGCATATGGAGCGCCGGCGGCACCACCGGCGGCTGCGGCACCACAGGATACAGATGCTCTCATGAGAGCCGTCATGGACTTGTCTCAAGCTCAGATTGACATGCTACCCGAGGCTGATAAGCAGCAAATCCTGGCTTTAAGGGCGACGTTTGCTTCTCAGCGAAGATGAAATCATGCGGAAAGGAGGATCAGACACCGCCCTGGGTTATGGTGTACGAGAACGAAGTCTGGCTGAGTGGGGAATACAAGGAAATGATGTGGTCTCCATGCAAGGATTCCACTTTGTTGCTACAATAGACGAGGTTATATCTGGTAAGAGTCAGGTTTCGTGGGTGCCTCCCCCACCCCCCCCCCCCCCCCGAAAAAAGAAAAGACAAACGACTACAATGCAAATACATATGCTTGTCGGTATGTCTATGAGTTCATGATAACCATGGGCTCGCAAATTAGGAGTAGATTTGCAGGTGAGCTTGCCGCAACTTGCCGCGAAACAGCACAATTCGAAATTCCATATGATTTCAAAATCAAAACGCCGCGAAGTCTAAAACAATGTCGTGTCTTCTCAAGATAGAAAGTCCTGTCGCATAACTCCCTTCTCACTTACTGAACATTCAGTGGCATACTAAGTACCACCAAAACCCTGGTGCAGTGCGACCCAAGTAAAACCCAGACCAAACACGGGACCCCATCCTTCTCTTTATACTTCGGTCTTATAGCCAAGATAATGTGCAGAACGATGCTGCTTCTTTTTTCTCCCTCTGTGCTACCCTTTATCCTCCGGTTCGTGTAGTGGTACGCGGTACATTGACCTTTTTTATGTATATCCGTTTTGGTGTCCAAGCTTGTGTAGATGGCTTTATCCTCCCCTTTCTGGTTCAGACAATATTGTATACTCTCTTCGCAATCATAAAACAGGCTAGGCCGAAGCATAACAAGCCTGCCGTGATCCATGCGAACCACGTCAGATCCCCTTCGTACTCTTGACCGGGCACCCAGACGTTCATGCCCCATAAACCGGTGATGATATTCATGGGTAGGACAATGGTGCCCAGGACGGTGAGCTTGCCGAGAACATCGGCTGTTTGCTCCTGTCGTTCGTTCATGCGGATGTTGATCTGGGCTAAGTAGTTGCCGTGGGAGCGTGCTAGGATCCTGAGCAGTTGGAAAAACGAGGGTTGGGATGTCAGTATGCGTGTACGATCTTATGGCAAGTCTCGCGAGGGAAAGGGGGCAACAAAGAGCGGGGGGGGGGGGAACGTGACTCACTTTTCGTAGTGACCAAGGTTAGATGTCATGGTCACTATGTGATCTTGGATATCGCCGAGATAAAGACCGATTTCTGATCGGGGCGCCACCTCCCACCGCTCGTTGCATCGCTTAGCAAATCCCTTGATGACATCGGCCTTATTGCCGAGAAGACGGTACAGGCTCATGACGCGCTTTCGACAGTCGCCTACTCTTCGGAGCATGTCGCCCGAGTCAAAGAACGACGAGCTGTCGTCACGGAGATGAGCCGTCTTCTCATCCTTTTCGGGCGTGTGCATTCGTAAAATTGCGTCATCGATCTCGTCGACTTCGTCTTCGATATTTTGGATAAGTGGTTGGAAGACGTCGGTGATGTCGTCGATGATGGCGTATGATATCCAATCGGATGACAATATGATATAGTCTCTCAACTGGCGGATGCGTCTGCGTACGTTGGCAGGATGGGGTGTCATGGAGAAGTGGAAGCTGAGAACCCCTTCCCGGAAAACTACCACGTACATGTTGACGGGTTCCAAGTAGTTTTCACTATTGATGTCCTGGTCAAAGGTGCGGTAATTGACAAAGTAGTAATGGCGGAATAGTTCGACTTTTTCGCGTGCCTCTTGCAGCATAATGTCTTCGGCCGTCAGGGGGTGGATGCCAAAGGCCTTGGCAATCACCTTCATCTCTGCTTCGGTTGGGGAGAAAATGTCGAGCCACCAGACAGGGCGGTCTCCATACCGGACTGGTTTCTCGGCGGGCTCCGTAGGCGCGGCTGGATGAACGCTGCCCTCCGGCGACTTGAAACCACTGGGACTGACACGCCTGGACAGACTCGCAGGGTCCTTGGGCGGTGAGATTGTGTCACCTTGTCGCGAATCAGCAATAGATGGCTGTCGTGTGGAGAGTTTGGAGCTGGTATCCAGTCTAGTCAAGGATCGCTGCCGCTTCGTCGCGAGCGAGGCTGTATCCTCGTCCTCGTCGCTGCTCTCATCATCAGACAAGATGCGCGGATCAGGAATGAAGAGCTCTTGGAAATCGCTTCCGGGTTGGACGAGTTCGGAAATGGTCTGGCTGTGGATGGTGCTTTGAAACTCTTCGTTGAAATAAGTGAACCGATAGGGAGCCTCTTCGTCTGTTTGGAACCAGCCCTTTCGCACGGGTCGAAGACGACCATTGATCAATTGTGGCTCCGTGATTCTCTTGACCCGCCGCTCCTGGCTGCGGTCCTCCTTCTCATACGACCTCCATTCTTCCAGCACTGACAAGTCGGGCCATTGACTCCGTCGTCGACGAGTACGTGGTTGGTAAGACTGCGGGTCATGTATCCGCGTATCATCATCACCGAGCTCGGACATGCCAGGCACGGGAAAGCAGACATCCTCCGACGTTGCAGCCGTTGGCCTCCGTATTTGCTCCTGCCTATGATCGTGGCCTCTGCTGCCCTCGGTCTCGGACAAGGCGTCCCCTCGATCCATCGAGCGCCGGGGGCTGACATTGCGCAGTGACATGTCATCACAAATCATGACATCGCCAAAGGTCATATCCGGCCCATCCAGAGGGCCATAATTTGGGGAACCAGGGACAGACGGCGGATGATTCACATCATAAGCGCCTTGAGAGGTTGCCAGACGCTTCGATGACTTGCTGGACCTTCGACTTCGATTTCGGCCGACTTTGGTGTCGCTGGCACCGTAGCTCGAAGGCCCAGTCGCCGAGTTTCTTCTGGCCGATCCCGACAAAAGTGGCACGGTCTCGTCCCAGGGATTTCGATTATCGTGGCTACCAGCACTGTTCGGGGTCTGCACTGCTCGCAGGCGGCTACCTCCTGGTGTCGTAGGGTATGGATTGTGGAAGGGACTCGGCACTGCTATGGTAGAAGGTCGTCTAATACGCATGGGTTTTTGTTCCCTAGACATGAGGTTAGAAAAATGGAAAAGTTGGGATTTTCATGCCAGTCCTACGCCATGAAGAATGGTACTGGGAAAAGCTGACCGATGGTCCAGCAATGCTTCGCTGTCGATGCTGGTGCCGCTGAGACTTGCCCCAGGGAGCTGGTACGTCATGCCTGACCCCGACGGGCCGGGGGCTTCATCGTGACTATCTTCGGCGAGAGCGGCGAAACTCTTGCGCCTCGATCGCTTCTTCTTCCCTCCCCGATGACCCTTTCTCTTCCGCGGCTGCGTGTGCGACTTCTGGTCTTGTGATGACGGGTCTGTCAACGCAGCAGGAGCTGAAGTGACGCCTTGAGGTCCCATGGCCGGCATGGAGAGGGCACCCAGCGACCCGTTCTGGAAACTGGACATGTATCAAGAAGACAGGTACTATCAAGAAAAAGATATCGGAAAGTGTGACAATTTACCCGCCAGTGGTCGGCGTCACCTTCGCCGTCCGAGATCAGCAGGGCGCGAGGATCGTTGCACGACGCTTGTTTCGTTGTCGGACAGCAGCAGCACAGCAGCAGGCAGGTGAGCAGGCAGGTGAGCAGGCAGGTGGACAAGAGGTTGAAAAGATGATTGACTTGACTTCCGGGCTGGATTCGTCGAAAAGAACCAAACGACTTGGATGGGGCGCACATGGCTCGGCACGCTAAGAAAGTGGCACGAGTGTGCACAAGTTGGTTGATTCAGTGATGTCAGTCGACCAATTCGGGGCCCACTGCAGAGATTCTGGCGAACCAAAAGGCACGAACCTTGTCAACGTTGGTGGGTTCCATTCTGCTAGGGCAGGGGTAGCAGTGGGTAACAGTGGGTAACAGCCAGCCAGTGCAAGCAGCCACAAGCCACACACGGCCAGGGAATTGTTCAATGTTTGTTTCGACAGCAAATTTTGAAAACCACAGGCTGCAGCAGACTGCCAGCCAATTGCATCTGTGACGAAAACACATCGTACATGATTCGCTTGCTATGCATAACCAAATCAGCGACACATCATCACCATGTACCTTCTATAGAAATTTGAATGCTTTCCGTTTCCGTTTTTGGACAGCCTCCCCAACTCGATGCCGCTCTTCGATCTCTATGCGGCTTCCCCAAAGTCCCACAACTTGACCAGCAAACTATCAGGGGCTGATGCTGGGTCGTCTTGCGGGAGGAATATCCTCTTGGGAATCTGGAACTCAACCACCGGCGCCTTCCTGACGTCCTTGCCCAGTTCGGCCCCCAAAAGCTTGCATTTCATCGAATTAGCGATAGTCCTCTGCATACAGCCACCTAGTTCCGGACCCCGCTTGACACTTACAGAGGCATAAGAATGATCCAGGAAATCTTCCATGTTGTATGATTGCTTGGTAAATTGACCCGACATGACCTTGGAAATGGTCGCAATGTTGGGGTGATAGTGGGACTGCAACTGCACAAGCTCCCACAGGCAGCTTTCAATGGCTTTGGTTCCCACGGGATCAGTCTCTTCTGGCAGGAAGGGATCTTTGAAACCGTGGTCCTTGATCTGCTGCTTGATCTCAGGGTCCTTGATGACGCGATGAAGCATCAGCGTGCATGTGGGATGACGCTTCAGCATGTTGTAGATCCATGGGATGACAAAAGCAATGGCACTGGGCGGCGCACTCAGCGCAAGTCGAGACAATCGTTTCAAGAAACTGGCCACCAGCGCCGCAGGAAGATGGGTAGACGCCAGGAAGGTATCGAGCAGGCGAAAGAATCGTGATCTGTGCTTCGAATGCAAGATATCTCTGTCGAGCAACGAGTATAGCTTGGCATAAAATGACGGATAATCCAGATTTCTCTCCTGAATCAAGTAAAAGACTCCCGATAGTGCTAGCAAAGACATGGAGCCTCCAGCGTTGTAGCAGTCGGTGAGGAAGTCTGCCAGTAATTCTGGCTTCATGAACCATGGAGCAATAATCGTCGACGCAATCCCCAACAGACGCTTCCTCTCATCCTGGGTGTCAACCACGCCCATCAACGCAAGCCAAGCGTCTTGGCCTTGCCTTTTGTGTTGAGTAACTGATCGCAAGGGATGAGACTTCTTGGACGGTTTTGGGACATAGAAGTCCTCTAGATCATCTGCAGATCCTGGTACGCCGTCCAAGGCGGATATCAAGGCAAACACTCTATCGAAGAGGCCTTGAGATGCGTCCTCCTGTGCTAAGCTGTCGACCAATTTCCTACACCATGCTTCATTAATACAAACAAGACGATTTTCCGGAAAGAGGGGGGGGGGGCGGTGGAAAGGTACTGCATACTTGACAGATTTGAAAGTGAAAAACCGAATATCGTCATACTGCTCCGCAAATTCTTCAATGAAAGCCCGTCGGACATCCTCATTGTCCGAGAAAAGTATCACCCGAACAATACTCTCAATGAAAGCGGTAGGAAATGAGTATTCCTCCTTGTCATACAGGAACTGGCCCTCCGCCTGCAGCAAGCGCATACTCAATGTAAGAGCCGTGACAGCGAGTTCCTTGTCGCCCAGCAGACTCAGCAGCACTACCTTATACTGAGATAGTTGGTCCTTCAACCAACCGACAACGACCAGGTCCTTTTCTGACAATGAATTCTTGGCGATCAGAGACCCTTGCGCGAGCAGCCGCATGAAAACTCTGCAGAGCGCAACGGCTGCCAACATGGGCTCGGGCTCGCCATTCCCATACTGTCCCGCTGTTTTGAGAAGAACAGAAATGTCGTTATAGTTTTTCTTTGACTTCAAAATACCCTGTTCCATGAGAAGAATTTTTGCATTAGGGTCATCGCTCTCGACGCTGGATGAACGTCGCCTCTTTGCTGGCTTCTCACCAGCAGAGGCTCTCTTGCGCTTGGAGCCTTCTACAGTGGTCTTGGCCATGTCAAAAGCCGCTTTTTCCTGATCGATGCCGAGTATGTGACGAGGCAAGTACTGCGGTGAAAATTTTGGACCTGTCGAATGGAAATTTCCTTGAATTTTACCAATGACTCTTTTATAGCAGCAGGACCCTCGACGCGAAATTGGAAGTGTCATGAAATGTCAGTGAAGATCTTGTTCTCTCGACCAAGGCCCACACAACTTTCGCTGGACATTGAAAACTGCAACCAATCAACTGTCCTATCTGTGCAGGGGTATCTTATCGATATCACTCAGGCAGGCTAGCGCCTTGCCTTGCGCAGATGGAAAATGCTCGGGTAAACATGGAATATGTCTGCATGCCTTCTCTTCTCCAAATCATCACGTGACATATACATGTTACCGTACTAGTTGCGATAAAACCTCAACCTCAACCTCCACCTCCGAGCTATCAGAGTAACGTCAAGCCCCCGACACCCCCATCGCAGATCCATAACTCACAATGGCCTCCCGCTTGGCGCGAAGCACTGTTGGTACGTTTTGATCCCACAGGAAGCGGTTCGTCAACCGATTCGAGGCCCCAATTGACGCAATCCTGTAGGCGCTCCCCTTCTCCGACCTGCCCTCGCTCGCCGAGCCGTCCCTGCGCTGTCCGCCGCCGCCGCCGCCGCCGTCCGCCACGCCAGCAACGTCCCGGCCGAGGAGCCCAAGAAGAAGGCTCAGAGCATCATCGACTCCCTTCCCGGAAGCAACCTCCTCAGCAAGACCGCTTTCCTCAGCAGCGCGGCTGGTCTGAGCATCTACGCCATCAGCAATGAGTACTACGTCATGAACGAGGAAACCATCGTGGCCATCTGCCTGTTGGCTGTCTGGGGTGGACTCATCAAGTACGGTGGCCCCGGCTACAAGGAGTGGGCTGAGAGCCAGAACGAGAAGATCAAGAACATCCTCAACAGCGCCCGTGCCGACCACACCGAGGCCGTCAAGGGACGTATCGAGGACGTTCGGCAGATGACTGGTGTTGTTGACATCACCAAGGCGCTCTTCGAGGTTTCCAAGGTAATGGAATAACGAAGGAATCTTTTTTCTTTTGCAAATTCTACGCAAAGGGACAAAGACGTTCCGAGCATCGAAAACAGTTGTACTGATGCAATTGCCTTCGTTCAGGAAACCGCCAAGCTCGAGGCCAAGGCCTACGAGCTCGAGCAACAGACCGCCCTGGCTGCCGAAGCCAAGGCCGTCCTCGACTCCTGGGTCCGCTACGAGGGCCAGGTTAAGCAGCGTCAGCAGAAGGAGCTTGCTGCCTCCATTATTGCCAAGGTTCAGAAGGAGCTGGAGAACCCAAAGGTCCTGCAACAGATCCTGCAGCAGAGCGTTGCTGATGTTGAGAGTACGTTTCGTGATGCCACATTTGGTCACAACTTTGGTGCCCATAATTGTTTATTGGTTCTTGACTTGCTAACAGATACCTACCACAGAAATTGTCTCTTCCAAAGCCCAATAGATGGCCTCTCTGAACGTACTACCGTTTCCTTTTGTTACAACACTCTGTGCATATAGACACACCTGTGCAATAGCCGATTAAATCGAGAGACGAGAGTCTTCAAATGACTTTGACTAAATGTTCCCTTTGCTCTGTTCGTTACTGTCCTCATTTCTCAACGCGTCCTGTGTGAATCTGCCATAATAGATGAATCCAATGGGCTTTACTTATACTACGAAAGGGCAGACACTCAGAATGAACCTGACGGAGCTGCCGCATATATCGTCTGCTCATATTGACATTCTGGTTTTAAAAGAAAACGTGTGCCACTCGATGCCGCACGACCTCATATTTCCAGCTCGACTATGCATCTCGTGTATGTCTGAAGAGTTGTAGTTATGGACCAAACTCCAATTACGGTATAATAGTACAATTCTCATCTCGAATCGGCCTCCAACAACCCAATTCAATATTCAGTAAATGGGCCTCAACTCTTCCCATCTTTTAACCTCAGTCATGCCTTTGGCATCAGGCGTCTCTTCCTTGGTCTCTGGTGCCGAGGAGACTCTACCACTACGGCGTCTCCTGGCTCCTTCACCTTTCGTAGGCCCAATCCACTCCCATGCACGGCCGACTTCTCCACTGCGACCTTCTCTTTGACTTGTTCGGACGTTGCTGTTTTGTTCTACAACAGCTCTGACCCGTTGCCAAATGTGATCCCTCTCAGACAGAGTGTGTATACTGCGGAGAACATCGTCTCTCAGGTTAGGCAAGAAAAGCCATGGGTCGTCGAGATCCTCTTCTCCGAGCTCACGCTGGTTTGCCAGTCGTCCCAGCACCAAATCTACAAGAGCTGGGACCTGTGCAGATGTTTCGACGTGACGACGGTATCGTGAACGAAGGTAAAAAGTGCCAAAAGTCAGTGAAATCAAAAGTCCAATTGCGAGTCGATATCTTGCCAATCTGAGCCAGATCGATCGCTTGACGGCGCAGGCGAGCGGAAGGCGAGCGAGAGAGGTGGACGAGAGCTTTCTGACTGAAAGATCGGCGGAACCGGGCGGTCTGTTGGGTCAATGTCGGATCTGATTAGTTGATGTGTCAGATGATATGTTTGCAGCATAGGGGATGAGCAGCGCGGGGGGAATCACCTGCGCTTGTTTCGCATGTGAAGACTATACTCGTGTAAACTTACTTGGGTGCTTCCACCTGGACCTCAACTTCATCTCTCGTGGTCACCTTGCCAATCGCTTTGTCCCACAGGTCATCAAACTCCTCGTTGCTCAGTCTTTTGTTCCTTCTCTTGCTGACGGCTTCTTTGAGCTCTGCCTCGGCGATCGCGGGAGAATCTTCCTGTTGGCCAGCGTCATCAACCAAGTCACCACATTCGTACTTGGCACGCCGTTCCCGGAGCTCTTCCACAGCTTTGTCAGCGACAGCTTGAACCCGTCGTTCTTGTTCGCTATCCGGCTCACAAGTAGGAGGAACAGGGACAAGTCCTCCAAAGGACAGAGGATGTGGCCTCTGAAGGAAACCGGAAACACATCTGACGGCAAATCCTTCGTAGCAATAGGCATTTTGCGGGCATGGCTCGCACTGCGGCTCAATAAAAGAAACCAGAACGCCAGGAACGGCAATTTCGGGTGGTAAAAGGTGCTTGGCTGGTCTCCCCAGCCCGCAATATCCTACAGCCAGCTTCTCCTGTCGATACCATGCTCCATACGCACCAAGAAGCGCCATGAGAAGAACGAAAATAGGCGTCAAAATGCCAGTTGGGCGTGCTGGTTTGCGATTTTTCCGCGAGGTCACTACGGCTCTACCGCTCTTCTGGGCATCTTCAAGCTCCAGCTGCTCATCGACAGTGAACTCCTCGCCAGGCTCCAAAGCAAACTCCGGGCTTCTCTGGCGCAGCTTTGGGCTAAATATCTCGGATTTTCGCGACTTCTTGAGCTTATCAGAGAAGCCGTCCGTACGCCGCCTCCGAGCAGATTGCGCGTTCTTTGAGACATCTTCATCGAGTGTCTGCCGACGATTCCTTGGGATGGCTGCTGGTGGAGGGGAACTACCGCCACTTTGGAAAGGATTATCATCGGTGAAGACACTTTCATCATGCTCGTCATCATCGTCCTCACCCGGTGCCTCAGCATACTCATTCGAATGGTCTGCATACGCCGGATAGTCCTCTGCCTCTTCCTCCGGCTCCGACTCCGACTTAATTTGCGGTGTCAAAATCCTTCTGCTCGTTCGACGCGTCGATCTGGACGCGACCGAAGCGGTGCCATCATCGTCATCGACATGAGACAGCTGTCGGCTGGCAGATCGCGAGCTTCGCTTTCGTGGGCTGCGTAGAATATTTGCCTCAGTTTCATCATGTTCAGCCTTTATTTTCCCGGAGCTCTTCCTCGGCGACAACGACCTGCGAGAAGAGGATTGCCGCGAGCGCGGCTCTTGCTCGTCCCAAACGTTGGAATCGTCGGCACTACCAGCATTGATGAAACCCAGACTGGATCTCTTCGCTTTGAGTTTTTGTGCTCGAAGCTTGGAGGCTTGTGAAAGAACATGGTCATTGACGAGTTCAACCAGCTGACTTTTCTTTGCTGTAGAGGGATAGTCCACATTGTGCGTGACAAGGATAGATCGCAGCCGTGGCACAGTCACGGTGCGGGGATCGAATCCCTCTTGAAGATAGTCGTCGACATCAGCCATGGTGGGAGAGTGATGCCTTGGCTATTGACAATGATTAGTTTCTGTTTACTGCCAAGAACACCAGGGCACACAGTAGGCGTGAGAGCGCGACGCAGGTCGGAAACCGTTGCGATCAAAGCTGGCTGAATGTGATGGCATGCGCGGCTGAAACAAGGGCAACAAGGCAGCCGAGGGATAAGTCGTACCTTGGGTCGACGTTTTGGATTGGCCTGCAGGAAGGGGGATGCAGGTCGTCGAGGTGGCCGCAGAAAGAGAAGCCCTCGATAATGAGCTTCTACGGAGTAGTTCGTAAGCTGTGTGTGTGTGTCAAACACGATCACTCGTCAACGCTATTGCAAGGATGCCTGAGATGCGGGAAAAACATTGACGCTGTTGTCGAATGTCGTCGAATGTTGTTGATCGGCGGAGGCCAGAGATCCACTGACGCAACATATTATTAGTGCCGTTGTCTGTGGCAACTCACTTGAATGGACAATCCGTGGCTGAGGCTTCTCCAGCCACATGTGGCGTCTTGCTAGTTGGACTGGTACGGATCCGTACGGACTATGTACATGTACTTCTTTTGAAGCTTGCATGAATTATCGTCCCACATCGAAATCCCTGTCCCCCCACGAAAGCCCAGTTCCCAGACTTGCAAACATGACGCCGAACATAATGACAGGAGCGCGGGGTCTTCTAACACCATCACGATTTTCCTGTAAAAGCTGCTCCCAACAAGCTCGCACACAGTGGAGGCGATTCTATTCGACTTCAAAAGACGACATGTACGATGTTGTCTGCGTAGGAGGAGGGCCTGCCGGGCTCAGCCTCCTCGCCGCACTCCGTACGAAGCAACATGTGCTCCTCAACTAAGCATCCCCATAGATTCTCATTCTAACCCTTCAAAATAGGCGCCCATCCAATCACATCTCGTCTTCGCGTTGCGCTCGTCGAGGCGCAGGATCTATCCAAGACGGCCTCATTCTCTCTCCCACCCACCCAGTTCTCCAACCGCTGCAGCTCCCTCACGCCGACATCAGCACAGTACCTCAACGCCATAGGCGCATGGTCGCACATGAAACGCGATCGAATCCAAGACTTTCACGAAATGCAAGTCTGGGACGGAGTCACTGGTGCCCGAATCGAGTTCGACTGGCCAGCGGGCTCGGGTCCAAGCAAGACCATTGCTTACATGGCGGAAAACCTGAACCTGACCTCGGGGTTGTTAAGTCGAATCAGGGAGCTAGGCGGCGTCAGCCTATTCGATAACTCGAAAGTAGAGAAGATTGATCTCGGAGAAGAGACCGAGGATGTGGATCTTCGAGACTGGCCCATTGTCCACTTATCAAGTGGCCACTCTCTGGCTGCGCGGCTTCTCGTCGGCGCGGACGGAGCAAACAGTCCTGTGCGAGCATTTGCCGGTATCCAGAGTCGCGGCTGGGACTACGGCAGACACGGTCTCGTCGCGACGCTCCAGATCGAAGGCGAAGGCTGGGGCGGCCAGTTCAGCAAGGTCGCCTACCAACGCTTCTTGCCATCCGGACCCGTCGCCATGCTGCCCTTGCCGGGGAACTTCGCGACGCTGGTGTGGACCACTACGCCCGAGAATGTAGCTCTGCTGAGACAGCTCTCTCCGCAGGATTTCATCGCCACAGTGAATGCTGCTTTCCGACTTAGTCCCGTCGACCTAGGCTACATGCACTCACAGACCGAGGGCCAAGCGGAGGAGTACGATTGGAGAATCCAGCACACGCCTGTTGATGTGAAATCTATCCCGCAGACCGTCGTGGGCGTACAAGAGGGCACGATCGCCTCTTTCCCACTGAAGCTTCGCCACGCAGATACTTATATTGGCGAGCGGGTTGCCCTGGTCGGTGACGCCGCCCACACCATCCACCCGCTTGCAGGACAGGGCCTCAACCAGGGACAAGGCGATGTCCAAAGCCTGGTCAAGAGCATCCAATATGCCGTTTCTCATGGACAGGATCTCGGCTCCCAACTGTCCCTGGAAAGCTACAACAGCGAGAGATACGCCGCCAATCACGTCATACTCGGCCTGTGTGATAAGCTGCACAAGCTCTACTCTGTTGAGAGTGGACCATTGGTTGGTCTTCGATCTGTTGGTCTGCAGGCCGTCAATGCGCTGTCACCGCTAAAGAAGTTTTTCATGGAGCAGGCTTCTGGCAGTGGTATCAAGATCGTGTAAAAAGACACAAAGCTAGATAATTGTACGATAGAAGTATGTAAAATCACGGCATGAACGGCAACTGTTATAGCGAAGCAGCCTTCAGAAGAGGCTTTGAGCTTGCTCTTTCCGTATGCAGCACAGTAATTCACCCCAAGTGGACACAATACTGCTGGAAAGGCTTGAAAAAAAAAGGACACATCTGCGGAGTATTTACGGGTTCTCCAAGCCAGCTATGACGACAGACAAAAGAAAAAGGTTTAATTGACATTTGCTCCTATCCTCCCAAACACTTTATCGATCGACCTCGCCTGTATTCGAATGTTAGTTTCGTATAGGAAGAGAAAACAGAAGAGAGGATGACAAAGGGGAGGACTTACCAAACACCAAATCCATGGTACCAATCACAGCGACGGCGTCGGCCAACAAGTGGCCCTTGCAAACGTGGTCGAAACCACCCAAGTGAGCGAAACCGGGAGCACGGATGTGGCATCTGTAAGGACGCTCGCTGCCATCAGAGACGACATAGACACCCATCTCTCCCTTGGGAGCCTCGATGACGGAATAAGTCTCGCCAGGAGGAACGGCGTAACCCTTGGTGTACAGAAGAAAATGATGGATCAAAGCCTCCATGTTCTCCTTCATTGCAGTACGAGGAGGAGGTGACACCTTGTAGTCCTCAACGCGAACGGGGCCTGCAGGCATCTGGTTCAGGCACTGGTGAATGATGCGCAGAGACTGGCGGAATTCCTCCATTCTGCAAAGATATCGGTCATAGCAATCGCCATGGGTGCCAACGGGGACGTCGAATTCGACTTTATCGTAGGCGTCGTACGGCTGACTCTTTCGGATATCCCAAGGAACACCAGAGCCTCGCAACATGACACCAGAGAATGAAAGGTTCAGGGCGTCAGCAGCAGACACAACACCAACACCTCTCAATCGCTCGATCCAGATACGGTTATCAGTAAGCATTTCCTCGGTTTCGTCAATACGATCACCGAATTGAGTAGCCCATTGGTAGATGTCGTCCAGCAAACCAGCGGGAATATCCTGGTGAACACCACCGGGGCGAACATAAGCAGCGTGGAGACGAGCACCAGAGACACGTTCATAGAATTCCTGCGATTCGAGTTAGATGATGATTCAAAGTACCCAGGCGTTTTCGAGACGTTTTCATGTCCCTGTTCGCACGCACCATGAGTTTCTCTCGTTCCTCGAAACCCCAGAGGAAAGGCGTCAAAGCACCTACGTCCATGGCGTGAGACAAAACAGACATGAGATGGTTCAGAACTCGGGTGATTTCTCCAAACAGGGTTCGAATGTACTTGGCGCGGTCAGGGATCTCAATGTTGAGAAGCTTCTCGACAGCAAGAGCAAAACATTGCTCATTGGTCATCATGGAAACGTAATCCAATCGGTCGAAGTAAGGAAGAGCCTGGAGGTAGGTTTTGTATTCGATCAACTTCTCAGTGCCACGGTGGAGCAGACCGACGTGAGGGTCAGCACGGATGATCTCTTCGCCATTGAGCTCGAGGATGAGTCGAAGCACACCGTGGGCGGCAGGATGCTGGGGTCCGAAGTTGACAGTGTAGTGTCTGACCTTGCGATCCTCGACTGAGTTCTCGCGCGACTTTCTGGTGGCGCCAGGAACAACCTTGGAGGTGCCATAGGGATCGCTGGGGTGCGCAAAGTCATCGTCGACGGGGATCAGCCTGGTGCCCATGGGCTCGGGTGTGGCGTATTTTCGGAGGCATGTCGAGGAGAACGGGCGAGCGGCAACATGTGAGGTGGTTGCTGGTCGTAGTGGCAATCGCCGGGCTCGACCAGCGAGTCTCTGCAGGGAGGAAGCCATTGGGATAGAGCGGAGGTGGGGGGCGAAAGAAAGCAAGAGGATGAGCTGGAGATTCTCCTGGAGAGCCTCTTGCTCGGGGTCAATGGCTCGAAATGGCTCGAGGCTTGGGGGAAGTCGTCGAGATGGTTATGACCTGACCCGTCCTGTTCATCACTAATACTGGACGTCAGGATTCGGGGCAGCGTTGTGGTGGGTTCACGGAGTGGGACCGGGTCATTATTCTTGCGCCGTGCACGAGCCAATCACGACATGGGTCCTATCAGCCCATCTGAGGCTGTATGTGTGACGTGCTATTACGGATCCGTAGGATTTGACAAGTATCCGTTGACCTTCGACCCGACCGTCATTCTGACAAATTCGTCAATCTCGATCGACGGCCCCCTAGGCGGCTTCCTCACGAACCCAATAAAGCCCGCTATAATGCTTCCCTTACACCAGCTAGATCAGTGCGAGCAACAGCGATTACAGCGGCTTTATAAGCAAGATGAAGCGCTAGCACCTGTGGTATCTCTAGGAAGACCTTGCCTTCAAGAAACCAGGTCTTTTAATATGTCAAGGACCCATGCCTAGCTACTTAGCATTACAGCAGATTTAACAGCAGCTACATTAGCACATCTGGCAGCAATTCCAGTGGCTAAAGGACAGTACCAATACTAGTAGGCATTGATTAACGCATATACACATCTTCGTATCTACATATCTACATGAGTCTGACATGTTTTCCTAGCCAAACAAAATGGGCTCAGCATGTTTACCAAGCAAATCCAAGAAAGCATCATTGAGCACCTTGGGGAGAATCTCCAGGGTATCAATGTCGGCCCAAGACGAAAACACCGATTTCTTGGAGCATCCTTCCTCGGGCCTGTTTCCATCCATGACGCCCTTCAGCCAGCGAAGTGCCTTTGGCGCCCCAAGGAGAGCCTCGCTGCCGTGATCCGAGGCAAAGTCTCGCACGTACTCGACGCTGGCCCCGTTCGCGCAGTACGTGTCTACCACGGCATCCGAGTCCGCGATGGGGCTGACTTGGTCGTTCGCTGATTTATACCAGTACAGGGGGATCGTGGGCGTCTTGCGGCCAAACGCGTTGTCCCGGAGGATGCGCGCGATGATGGGATCCCGGTAGATCAACTGCGGGTCGTCGAACATGCCGACGACGTCCTGGAATGCAAACTCGGCCACGTTGGCGACAAGACATTGCGTCTGGGTCTTGTAAAGTTTGGCCGAGCAGGCCGGCTTGACGTGCTCGGCAACAAGGTTCCTCAGGTGGGGGTACTCAAAAGTGAGACCCAGGATGCCGGTCGGGATCAACCCGGCCGAGAAGCTCTTGTTGACGCTCTTGACGACGCTGGTGATGTTTGGCACGGTGCCGCCGACGGCTGCCCCGGCAATCTCGAGCTCAGGGGCGTATTGCGGCTGCAGTTCCGTAGCCCAGTTTGTGGCTACGCTGCCGCCAGAGTAACCCCACATGGCGATGGTAGGCTTCTCCGAGATGCCGGTCGTGGATGCAGAGTTCAAGGCAGCGCGGATGCCATCGAGGGTGGCGTGTCCGGCCAGGGCGTTGGCCAGATAGGCGGCCTTTGGCCCTTGGAAATCAGGAATGATGACAACCCAGCCCTGCTCGAGGGAGGCTTCGATGAGAAGAAGCTCAGCTTGTGTGACGAGAGTGCCCAGCAGCGGTCCCGTGGCGGACAGCAACTGCACCGCATACGACGGGGCGCAATCCAGCGAGGCTGCGTCCTCGGCCACCTGGTACGACAGCACCTTGGTGTAGTCGGCTTTGTCGGGGACCAAAACGGTCAAGACGGTGGCGGTCGCATTGCCGAAGCTGTCAGTCGTTCGATACAGAATCTGATGGCTGGCGTTGAGTCTGACCGGAGCGAGACCGAATGTCGCAACGGGGTACGGCGTCTTCCTCTGCCTGAGAATGGCGCCTGGCTTGGCCTGGTCGACGTTGTCGGGAACAGCGTAGAACGAGTCCTTGCTGGGCAGCACGGGGCCAGCTCTCTCCACCAACAAAGCGGCAGGAACAGCGCTGGCGACGGCCGCCAAGGTGGCGACAGCCAGACGCAGGGAGGGATGAACCATGCCGCAAGGAGGGGGGGGAAACAGTTCACGCACGAGGACCAAAGAAATGGAGAGACCAAGGAAACGGAGGGACCAAGGAAACGGAGGGACCAAGGAAACAGAGGACCAAAGAAACAAGGGACCAAAGCGACAAGAGAACAAGAGAACAAGAGAACAAGGGGTTCCAAGGCAACATCTTGATGGATTTTGTACATGTTTCCCCATGGTCTGGAGACGTAAATCTCCGATTCTGGCGCCTTCGGTGGCGCGCTAGGGTGGCACGCTAGACAACGTTCAACGTCGACCGAGAACAGGATTCCAAGGTTGTACGTGCCTTGGTCTGCGTCTGTGCGAACCACTGCGTTGACAAGCTCATTCCCATAGGTCTTGTGACGCCACGAGGCGTTTGAATCAGTCTCACCACGCCTTGTATTCACCCACCACTCGCAGAAACGTCCGAATGTTCATGCGACTCTCCACGCCCAATCACATCTGTCCCCTCGTCGCCCCAGATGGGAAAACACTCCTCCGTGCCCTCCAGAATCTCCTCCCATATTTCATCACTGCAATCCAGCACGCACACGTCTTCCACATTAATCACTTGCTCGCTTTCACTCATTGCCCCGAGACCCTGTCCACTGACCGCCGAGGCCGGCAACCCCCGCTCGTGCCGTTCAATAGCTTGCAAAACGGCCTGCAGGCGCTCGTCCTCGTCGTCATCGTCATCCCCCTCAAACAAGGTGAGGATATCTGCCGGCTGGGCAATCATGTCCTTCATTCCACCGAGCATCGCCCATGGCTCTTCGTAGTCGTAGCACTCGGATGGAACCTGGTCCGTGTCGTCGCAGATGTCCATCCTGTCAAACGACGCGTCAGGCGCCCAGCCATCCGGCTCCGTGCGCGGTGAAGAGGGTGTCGGTTTCTGCGGACCATTCTCATCCTGTTGCGAAGTGCTCCTGCACCACGCGAGCTCGTTGTTGGACATCTCGTCTGTTATACTCTGTCGCAATTCTTCGGGCGTGGCCTTTTCATCGTCGTCCATTGGTTCCGAACAAGCGGACATTTCCATCGGATGAGACATTTTGCGCTAATGTGCATCCAGCGCGACTCCAAGTTTCTCTACCGAAAATGCCATGTGGCGGTCCGACTTGCGGAAAGCAGGAAACCTGGTTGCCTTCTGGAAGCAACGCTTCGTTTTATATCAGTAGTTGTGACGGGGAACAGGTGATTCAGGCGCGCGTACGACAATAACACGCTGTTGCTGTGTGTGAATGAATGCATGCGCTTGCAGTGAACAATGAGAGTTTGTCTCGCTGTTCACTATTGCCAGGGACCAATTCACACAAGACCGGCTCTGTGACGAATGATTCACTCACCCACCCGCTGACGAGTGTTCATCCTGAAAACCGAACGGGAGAGCGGCTGGAACCAGAGAGTGCTCGGAACCATAGAACCATTGTTGCCTGTAACATTGATGCAATGATTGTAACAACACGCAAAAGACACCACGCTCACCCATCTAACGCCAGCCTCGGGACATTTAAAAACGCCCTTCTTGAAAGGCCCCCCCCCCTCCCCCGGGGGGAAAGAATGGGGACCCGTCGTAGCCCCAATCTGATTCATATTCGTGCATATCCCGTCAGGTCCAGTCGTCCGATTTAGGACTTTGCCCCGACTAGATTCACACAGAGCACCGCCGCGCCGGCCGCAATGCTGCCCAGAATGAGCATCTGTACGCCCCCCCAGAGGCTTCTCCCCAGGCTCCCCCGCTCGCCACGAAGCACCCAGCTTTTCCCCGCGCCAAACGCCATCAGAGCGACCATACACGTGGCGATGCTCCACCGCAGCGCCCTGCCGACGGTCAAGGCGAGGAAGTACGGCAAGAGGGGGATTATGCCACCGACGACGTACCCCAATGAGATGGAAAGGCCCGAGGCGACCGCCCGCATCCGCACCGGAACCTCTCCGTACGCGGGCGTCTCCGCCGCCGCGGCAGAAGAAGAAGAAGCATCTTGTCGTCGCAGGCGCAGGCGCAGGCGCAGGCGGAGAGCCGCGCGCTCAACCCCGGCCGGCCAATCTCCGAGCGCGGCAAGGATTTCCCGGACGGTCGAGTCCGCCAAGGCGAGGGGCTCGAGGTGAGATCGTATCATCTCCTCGCTTGATTCTCGCTCCTGCTCCTTCTCCTCCGCCGCGTCGCCCCAAGTACTACTGCTGGAGCCCCTCGGGATTCCATCGCGCAGCATCCACCTTGATTCTTCTTCCTCGTCGCCGCCACTGGACAGGTCGTCCCTGTGCGTGCCCGCCGCCGCCGGCGCGGGAACCTCGTCCGAGGCGGACAGATACCCGCCAATGCCCATGCTGATGCTCCCGGCGCATAGTTCGGCAAGACCTGCGTAGATGATGGTGTCTGCCTGTCCGAGGGAGCTCAGTCCTGCTGTGAGGGCAAAGGGAACAGCCAAGCCATCTGAGAAGCCGAGGGTGAAGTCGGATAGAAAGCGGGCGAGGTAGGGACTTGCTGAAGGGGCCATTTTCGTTGGAGCTGCTTGTGCATACAATTTTGTATCTAGTATGGTGGCGGCGAATATGATTTCGTTTGAAAATGCTCGAAGTGGTGGTAATGACAAGGCATTGCAATGTTTGAACAACAACAAGTACGTACAATTCGATGAGGTTGATGAGGCATTGCTCCCGGCCAACAAGGCAATTCATTCGTGCTGCACGTGGGCGTGGGCGTGGGCGTGGGCGTGGGCGTGGCGGGGTGCTCAACTTCACACACCCACACCCAGTCGGATTCCCCAATGCCGTGAGACCAGACAAAAAAAAAACGCTTTGGCCATGACCTCGTGCCCTGCCCTGTGGCAGTCTATACCAAGCCTAATACAGCCCAACACATCTCGGGTACTGTTCGACTTTTCAGCTAGGAGGGGCCCGCTAATTCAAGTGCAAAACAACCCGTTGGGGTCACTCCATGGCAGTCAATGCCCTGTAGCCCCCCAATTCCACCTTCGCGTACAAGTTCGATGTACGTGGGCTGCTGGGACCCGTCATCATCCATTCGAAAAGCGAACGCACCACCCAAGAACCGTGAATATTGTGGTTAATATGTGATACTATATTGCAAGTATTCTGTCTATTTCTCTAGGCTGGCATGAGCCAACACTCGGGCATATTTTATGGCCCTTCTATTTGCACCCTCCCAATCCTGGCTTCTGCAGAGCCGAGACCAGATCGCCAGCAGCAGCAGACCCAACACACCCAATTTTGCGTCTTTTACAAATCAAACAATGACGAGTCAAGCTTCTCCCCCCTGGAGCAAAATTGTCAAATTGTGCAGTGCACCAGACCCTTTTGCCCGGTAACCGAGACGATGAACGTGTTGTGACAGGACAATTATACAATGTCGTTCCAGATAGATCGACGTCAGAATAGCTGACATAGAATGCAGTGTAAATGAAACCAGAACGCCGGGGCTTTTGGGGTAGACAAAGCGAGAAAAGAGAGCACTACAAGATGTATAGCTGTCATTTGATAAAAGAAAACGAGAGAGACGAGAAGAGAAAAGGCTCGCTTTATGAGCCCAACGCCCGATGAAAAAGTCGATGACAAACTTTTGTAAATCCTCGCCATGCTTTCCAAAATGATACTTTGAAACAATGCACTTGTGCACCAGGTAGAGACGCGCTCACTCAACCAAGAAAAAAAGAAGAAGAAGAAGAAGAAGAAGAAACAATGATGAGGATCGTTGGTATGGCGGTATTTTCCTGTCAATCAGCCCGTCCTCCTGAGAACATTGACAGCTGGATTGACAAAGGCTCGGGACGCTATGTCGCTGAATCGACGCACCACATTCGTGGTGCCTCCAGTGACTTGCGCTTCATCCAGAATGAATTTGGATGCGACTGCAAGTCTATTCTTTGGGTCGCTTTCGTCCAGATGCTGGGGTCTGCTTCCATAGCTTGGACCGTAGCGAGGTGCAAGCTCACGTACAACCGCAATTGAATACAAAACATCGCGATTCTCGCGTCCATCCAGCAAATGTCTCATCCTGCTCAATGCATCCTCCCTGGCCTGGACAGCAGGCGGGGAGTCAGGATGATCTCGTCTTCGGATGAACTCAGCCAAGCTATACCAGAAATCAAACTGCCGAGTCCGATGAAGATCTACGTCTGACAACGGCAGAGCCAAAGGGTTAGAAACAAGGTACTCTCCGCAAAGCAATGTTTCCACAACACGAAGACGATTTCGAGCTTCCGCAGCATCGCCATCTGGGGGCATCGCTACTCGCATGGCTTGGTTCGTTCGATCGGGTGTCTGATACGCGGTGCATGCAAGCTCCCAGACGATGCGCGTCTCCAGAACGCCAGAATAAGTCATTTGTGAGTGGTCGTTTGCTTTGACGGCTTCCAAGATTTTGAGAAACGTGGCCATGTGCTCAATCAGGTTTGCATCTTTAGGGAAGGACATTTTGCCATTTTCAACAAAGTAGTACCAAGTTGTTTCCAGGAATGCACTCAATCCACCAGCATACATTTCGTGGTAGACCTTTGTAATTTCGTTGAACGTGTCCTCTGTGTGACTGATTTGCTGTTGTGGGGGCGGCGGCCCGAGCAGGTCGATGATCTCAGTAATCTTCATTTTCTTGGCTAGATAATACCGGTCAGTATATGAGACTTGTCATCGCCCTCGGGTACGGCACGACGATGAGCCGATGCCAACTCACATCCAGGATCGGCTGCAGTAGTCGAAATGTTCTTGTAGTCGAACGTCTTGGCAAACTCTTGACTGTGACTGTTGGGAGCCGGCAAATGTCTGCTGGAGGGATCAATTGGCGCAGAGAAGTCAAATCCAGCTTCTGCTTTAACAGTCGTGGCAGCGTTGGCGGCAGGTGGAAACCCAGGCTCTGTTTTGATAGTCGTGGTAGTGTTGGCGGCGACTGGAGAGTTGTAGTTGGACGAAGCGGTAACCGTGTGCGCCGTGGATGATGACGGCAGCGTAGACGGCGATGGCGTGGTTGAATATGAACTGGGAAGCATTGAAGGCTGACTACCGTATGAATTGGCGGAGGGGTGCCCGAGAGCAACGGACGCATGCGTTGTGGAGGAGGAAGAAGCAGACGAGGAAACAATCAGCTGGGCGGTCGGTGCAGGCTGTATATGAGAGTTATGCTGGGCACTCGGCTGCTGTCTGAAGATGGGATCGTAGCCCAAGCACTCTCGTTTTGATTTTTTGCAGTTGTTGCAGGTCGGGTGTGTCTCGTCGCACTGTAGTGGATGAATTTGGGAGCGCGTCAGCAACAACGCTCGATAAGAATTCAAATCAGGGCCAGATTGGTACGCTTGCAAGCTGAGGAAGGAGGGAGCTTTGATAGCTTTGATGAGTGGGTGACGAGGTGAGGTGAGGTCAGACAGGATATTCGCTATGGGACAGCTTTGGGCTCCACTCCGCACTGCGCGGATAATTGTAACGCTTCTTCCGCGAACCAGCATTGAACAAGACCCAAGCAGCAAGTCCCGTGGCTGCGACGAAGCACAGCTTTGAATTGCGAACACAGTACATTGAAGTTCAATTGCCGACTTTCGGTCTGATTGTTCGGCGGCGTAGCAGGTGATGGGGTCGTGAGGACTTAAAGGTTTCATCTGGACAAGTAAGGATTTGACTGACCTTGATTCTTCGTTTACGACACGTCAGGCACCCCGTCTTCGTTCGCCGTTTAATTTCCTGCAAGTACACCATTGATTAACAATATGTTCCACGATGAAGAGTTCCAGAGTTCGGATGACATCATGTATGTGCACAAATGCCCACGGCCAATGGATCCGAGACCTGATGGAGCATAGGCCCGTGTATACCTTTTTAGGTCCTCTACTCCCGAGGATTCGCGGATCATGAGGTAGAGGATAACGGGCGAGTGAATCCGAGGGCAGCGCATAATTCGAGGGAACCGGCATTGTATGTTGAATTGTGTAATATGATGGGCTGCTGGATACGGGTGTCAATGGGCCATTCATGCTCATTGACACAGGATGATGGTGTGGCCCGTAGGGTGGGCTGACTCTTTGTGACATCGCATCGATCGTTCGCATACTCGGAAGAGACATTGGATTGTTACTCGGCACTGGGGGGCTGACCCTGTAGCCCTCGTTCAGGTGTGAGGCACCTGTATTCGCAGAATACGAAGCGTGTTGGGCGTTGGCGATGCCCGTAGATGGAGTATACGCAGACGTGGCAGGAGGTAGGGATGTAGCCAGATGACCAGATGAGGCCAGTGTAGGAGGTGTCGTCGTAGAATAGCTCACGGCCAGCTCATGATGGGCCGTGAACGCCGGTCTGTAGCTTGTCATCTCGGAGTCCGTCTCTGATGCCTTGCTGTCGCCGTTCTGCTTAGGTTGGGAGGGGGAAGCAGGAGCGGCGACAGTGGCGGGCGACTGGGACGCCGATGTCGAGTTTTGGACTGCAGCTTGAGGGATAGCAGTCGGAGCTGCTGAAGTTTCGGGGACGGTTGATTCGGTCTCGTTCGTTGTACTAGCCGTCGTTGTAGTTGCTGTCGTTTCTGTCGGTTCTATTGGTATTGAAGGGGGTGGAGGGGATGAAGCTCTCGTTGTGATGGTGGAGTTTTGAATAGGACTGGAGCTTGACGGAGCATCAGCGGCACCGGGCGTGGCAATATCAGGGTGAGGATAAGAACCAGGACCAGGACCAGGAACCGGAGTATTGTCAGGAGTAACCGTGCTGTTATTACTTGGAGAAGGACCAACACCAACCGCGGCGTCCTGAGCCGTGTTCAGGTCGTCCGGAGCCATGGCCGTTTCTGAGGGACTGCTTTTTAATTGGAAATTTTTATGGAGCTATGAGTCGACATGGGAAGCTCGACGGCGGGTGGCAGCAGTAGACGAATTTCGGAAGGGGTATGATGATCCAGCGGAAGGATAGCTCAGCAAGCCCGTCCACGCCGTCGTGGTCGTGGTCGTGGTCGCACAGGGGGGCGTCCGGTGGGCAAGATTGGTGGGTGTGAGAAGATACGCAAGTGCGTTTGATGGGATTCCGGATGCAAAGGCGCGAGACACGCCCTGGCTGGGATTGTGAATGGACCCGTGCTTGACCTTGGCTTTTTTCAGAACCCATGCAGCATGGTAGCCTCGTGTACCGCGCGCGCCAGCCTTTTTTTTTTTTTTTTTTTTTTTCCTCCTCCCGGCCGCTGTCTTCCAAGTTGGGGGTATTGTTAGGGTAGTTGCTCAACGTCCAAGGATAAATAGGTAAGTTTAGATTGGGGATAGAAAGCATTAACAAAGAAGAGACAAAAGACAAAAAAAAACTCCAATCGGCAGATCTTACGAGTAATCTGGCGGCGAGCCGGGTGGACCCAATGGAAAGGGTCGAGCAATCATCCCCAACTTGCAATGGGCTGCAGATGTCAAGTTTGGCAGGATGAGATGTCGGAAAAGCTTCCAGCGACGACAAGGCCGGACGTCGGCTGATGCAGGGCGGGTACTGGGCGGGTACTGCAAGCTCCAGCAAGCACTTGTGCTCCCCTCAGCTTGGGTACTCAATGCTCATAGGCTCGTGGGGAGGTATAGCTTGGCCCCTTGGGGCGACTGCCGACGAGACCTGGCTGTGGCTGAGTCTGTGGCGTTCTCGACAATCTCTTCTTATTAATATTACGGATTACTCCACCCACGGTCTCGTCTCCATCGATGGGAACGTTTGGAAGCCTGGAAAGTCCAGAATCAACCCTGGCCGCGGTCTCGATACGCGCGACGCGACGTGACCACCTGAAAGCTGGCTGGGTCGGCCAGAGCAAGAAGATGCAGCGCAAGTACCTGGATGACTCGGAACGCCACGGGAGCACTAGCCTAGCAGGATCCCCGCGTGGCTCCTCAATTATACAGTGTGGTAGCGAAAGTCTGGATAACCACGAAAATTGACCCCATTAGGCGAATTAACCTTGTAATTTAATTGCCCCTGCCACATACGTAATTCTAACTCTAATCTAATGTACATTAAATAATTATACTAGGAATTAATTCCTCTTTTATCTATAAGGCCTAATACTTTATATACCACTCTCTTATGTATTGTGAGGCGCTGTGGGAGGTGCTGTGTGCGCAGCCCCGCGAAGGGCACCACAGGCCTCATAATCAATTGTAAGGTGTGAAACAGTACCAAAATGATTGAGGTAAAGGTGATGGTTAATGTGAGAACAATGGTAGCTAGGCAAGAGGTATAGGGGCTCTCGTATATTTACTAAAGCTTGCTAGGTCTAAGTGTGTTATATATGCAAGCTAGGAGCTTATAGCTAGTGGCTTACTAGTGTCACGTAGACCTAGCCCTAGGGCCTAACCTATTATAAGGTATATATTAGCGTTCTAGGTATTATTATTATAAGTAAGGCCTTATAATTATCCCCTTACTTTTAGCTAGGCTTTTAAATAGCTTTTACTAGCTATTTTATAGCTATTTACTAAGTAGTAAATATATTAAAATAATAATAAATAATAAGTAATGCTTAGGTATAAATTTATCTATAACTTTTCTCTTTATTATAGGCTTTTCCTCCCCTTAATACTAGTAATTATTTTTCTAAATATTATTATGCCTTTTATTACCCTAACTTTTACCTTATTATTTACTATACTTTTACTATAGATAAGGAGACTATTTCCTTTAAGCGCTACTCCTATATACACTATTTATACACTAGGTATACTAACTTTAAGAAACACTTACTAGCTAAGCTATAATTACTATAAATAAACTATTAATTCCCTTACTATCTATTTACTATTACTTTATAAATAAAGTATTCTAAGTGCTATATCTAATACTATAAGTATAGTAATACTTATAATACTATAACTATATTACTTTTCCTTAGTCTTTTAGTAGCTTATTACTAATACTCTTATATAGGCAATACCTATAATATAAGGAGATTTTTATAATCTCCTAGCTTATTTTAACTAGGTTTAGGCACTTATAAATACCTATAGTAATAAGGATTTAGAGAACCCTAAGGATCCTATGTTTTTAGAGGTAACTTACTATTATTTTAGCACTTACTACCTCTATTTAATAATAGGTTTTAACTATACTAATATAGCTTATTATATTATATTTAGTTTAATAGGGGCTATAAAGGTTTATTAAGTTTATATTTTTACTACCTAATTACTAGCTTCTTGCTTATATTTCTAGGTAAGATACCTTTATATTATACTAGTAGTATATAGTTTTCTACTAATAATTATTAGTATTTATATTCCTAGCTTTAGTTTCTAGGGTAGTAAGTTATATTTTAGTCTAGTTTTGCTATTTATTTACTAATATTTTAGTAGCTAAACTACTTATAGCTTATATTTATATAGAATATATATATAGTTTTATATTTACGTTTAACTAACCTAGGTTTTATGCCTTAGGCTATAGTAGTCTATTACTTTTTCCTAGTAATAAAGAGAGTAGTTATAAAGGATAAGAGTGTAGCTAAGTACCTTATTTTAAATAGGGAAATTTTTACTTATAATAGGGCTATAATAAAGGGGTTTCCCCTAACTCTCCTTTAGTTATAGGTATGTTTTCTTTTATTATTTAGTAAATAGTTTAAGTTACTTTTTTTATAGAGTGTAATAGTAGCTAATAAGGCTAGGCCTTTTTTATAAGAACCTTATATCTCTTTACTTATAACTTACTTATATCTTACTATCTTTTTTCCTTAATTTACTTTAGTAAAATTTTTAAATTATATATTAAGCACTTTCTATATCTTTTACTAGGATTTACTAGTTATATTTGCTAGGCTAACTCTTTTATTTTACTAGGTATTTATTATCTTTATAGGTCTTCCTATAGTCCTTAACTTCCTTAACTTTATACTTATTATCTTTATTCTTAAGGTCTAGTATTAGTATATCTTTTTCTATAGTCTCTTTATAATAGTTCTATAGCTTTAGTAAGCTAATATAAAATATATTATATAATTAACTATACTTTTTAGGTAATATAAGTTAATACGCTTATTTGCCTATAGTATTAAGTATTTAAAATAGCCTAATAAACCTAGGGGTTAGCTTTTATTTTACCTCCTTAAGCCTAATGTTTTTTATTAATAGTAGTACTAGGTTATCTCTTTATAAGGTTAGTGGCTAGTAATATTTATTATAGTACTTTACCTATATTTTAGTGGCTTTTACCTAGTTTTACTTTAGTTACTCTCTAACTTTATATAGTTTTATAATATAGGCATAGGCCTCTAGTACTCTCCTTTCTATAGTCTTATCCTTAAGAGCTAGGTAAAACTTAGGGGAATAGCCTATAAGAGAGTAGTTTAGAGAGTAGCCTATAGTTTTATTTACTATATTATTATAGGTAAATTACGCTATTAGGAGTAGCTTAGGCTATATTTGCTAATTTTCTATAATAAAGTATTATAAATAATGCTTAAGTACCTAGTTTATTCTCTTTATTTACCTATTAGTTTAGGGGTAAAACACTATAGAAAGTCTATGTTTTATATAGGATAGGTAGTATAAGTCTAACTAGAATTAGCTTATAAAGATAGATCCCCTATTAGATATAATGCCTATTAGTGCCCTAAATTATAGTTTAATTTCTTTATAGAAAAGCTTTGCTAATTTAGCTACGTTAATTATAGTAGTTACTAGTAGGAAAATAAAGTACTTAGTAAATTAGTCTATAATTACTAGGATTACATTAGCTTCTTGCTTACCTATTTGCATAATAAGTAACCCTATAATAAAATCTATTAAGATTTTTGCCTATAGTTACCCTAGTATTAGTAGGGATTTAAGGCTTTTATATAGGCAATGCCTTCTAGCCACTACCTAATAGTAAGTTATATAGCTTATAACATAGTCTAATATAGACTTACTTATAGCTAGCCACTAAAAGTAGCGCTTTAATAGCTTAAGAGTACGCTTAGTCCTAAAGTAACTTACTAGTAAATTATTATAGTATAGCTATAAAAGCTTTTATTATAAGATAGGCTCTTAGGGAATAACTACCTAGTCTTAGTATATTAGGAGACCCCTTACGCTATATAACTATAGACTAGCTTTTCCCTTCCCTTTTGCTAAGGAGTTAATCTTACTATTTTATCTTTATAGATCTAAGTCTTAATCCTATGCCTTTTATAGTAGTTATGCTAATAGTTTATTTAGCCTAGATTAGTAAGGATCTAGTAATATAATAGCCCCCTAAATCTCTTATACTATACTAGTGTCCTAAATATATATTACTTTCTCCTAGAAATCCCCTTTATTTAGCTAACCTTTTACTAAATTTATAGTAGCTAACTAGCCTTCTAACTAGGCTATATAAGCCTTTACTATAGGGGCTAGGATATTTTCCTTCCCTAAAGGTATCTTACTATACCTCTTTACTAAGACTAAGGCATTTTCCTCCCCTAAAGGCATCTTACTATATTTTCTTTAATATATTAGTATCTTTACTTTTATTAGTTCTTTAGTAACTACTATCTTTTTCTTAAGTTCTAGTAGTAGTGCCTTATTTATTAGGGGTTTACTCTTATAATTAGACCTTCTTAATAGTATATCTATAGGGTTACTCTTTCTTAGTCTATGCTTAATTATAAAGTAAAAGGGGCAAAGGAATATACACTATCTAGCTTACCTTCTATTTAACTTTTACTACCTTATAAAGGTTTATAGGTTATAGTAGTCTAATAGGACCTCCACTAGGGTTACTATACCTTTAATATAATATTACTAGTATTTAAATAACTTTACTATAGTAAGTAACTTTTAATTAGCTATACTATAGTTATATTTAGTATTTATAAACTTCCTTAACTAAAAGGCTATAGGATACTAGTAACCCTTATTATCCTATTAAAATAAGATTCTTACTATTATAAAGACTAAAGCATTTATCTTAATACACACTAGCTAACTTAGGTTATAATAATAGAGAAGAGGTGCTTGCTAAAAGGTATCTTTTAGCTAGTAAAACACTAGCTATTCCTTTACTCTAAATATAAACTTCCTAGTTTAAATGCTATTTTAACTGCCTTTTATTAACGCGTGTAAAGGTACTATAATCCTAGAGTATTTATAAATAAATTATTAGTAAAAGTTATAAAACCCTAGGAAGGATTAGATATCCTTAAAGCTTATTAGCTTCTTTTAGTCTTAGATTATAGTAACCCTTTATATATCTATTAAAATCCTATTAACTAATAGAATAAACCCTAGGAATTTCACTAATTCCTAGTAAAATAAACACTTTAAGGGCTTTATATATAACTTTACTAACCTTATATATTCTAGAACTTCCTTAATATATATAGTATACTTTTCTTATATTTTAGAAAAGATAAGGATATTATCTAAATATACTATATAAATAGTGTTAACTAGCCTATAAAGCACTTTATAAATATAGTTCTAGAAAGTAGCTAGGGTATTAGTTAGCCTAAAAGGCATTATAAGGTATTTATAGTGTTTATAATATATATAAAAAGCAGTCTTTTACTTATTACCCCTTTTAATTTAAATTTAATAGTAAGTATCCTTAATATTAATCTTTAAGAAAAAACAAGCCTCTTAGCACTAGTCTAGGATCTCTAAAATTAAGGGGAGGGCGTAGTAATTCTTTTATATTACCTTATTAAGTCCCTTATAGTTTATATATAGCTAAAGTATCTTATCTTTCTTTAGTATAAATAAGATAGGTATACCTATAGGGCTCTTAAAGAGTCTTATCTAGCCTTTTTATAGGTTTTTATTAATATATTTATAAAGCTCCTTTAGCTTGCCTTAGGAGAGAGGGTAAATTAGCCTATATAAAGGCATAGCCCCTAGTATTAGGTTAATTATATAGTTAGTTATTTTTCTAGAGGGTAAGCTCCTTACCTTATCTAATATAAATATATCTTTAAACTTATATAGTTCCTTAAGGATATCTTTAATAGTTTTATATGCTTTTGCTTTCTCTTTATCTTTAAGGGTAATAAACTTATCTTCTATAACCCTTATAATAGTATATATAATAGTCTTATTATATATTACCCTTATAAACTTATAGGGAGTTATAAGTAAAAAGGCTATTTTCTATTTCTTAAACCACTACTCTTTAGAGTATAAATAAAGATATATATACTCTTTTATAAGTATATATATTCTAATTAATATAAGGCTTCCCCCTAGTCTTAGGTCTTTATTTATAGCTATATATAGTAGCTTAAGGTCCTTTTCTTTTTCTCTAGAGTCTTTAATAGTAATAGGTACCTTATAGACACTATATTAAGGGACTATAAGGGCCCCTACTACCTTAATAATAAGTGCTATAGCCTTAGCCTAATTAAGCTTATAAATCTAGGTAAACTTAGTGCTAATAATATTAATCTTAGCATAACTATTAAGATTTACTACTATTTTAATATCTTTATGCCTATAAATAGTAACTAGTGTATAGAATTAATACCCTATTAGTACCTTAGTGTTAGAGGTAAAGGTAAGGGTATTTACTTTTACCTTAGGAAGTTTTCCTAACCTCTTTAGTATTCTTTCTTTAGCTTATTATATTTATTTATAAGGTACTCTATACTATTATAATTAAAACATTGCCTTTTATACCTAGGTTTACTATTATTTAGGTAAGTAGCTAGTGTTTTTTTCTAGTCTTTATTTCTCTAATCTTTATAAGGTCTATAGTCTTATAAGGAGTTATATCTTTAGTGTTAGGGAGCCTTATATAGGCCTTTATTTTCTAAGTACTTAGGCCTTTACTTACTCTTTAGCATTACCTTCTAAAATCACTAAGTAAGTTATATAACCTTTTCTTAAGTTTTTTTAGTAATAGAGGTATATAAGTTAATATAGTCCTATAATTTAGGGAGTAGTTTTATAAAGAATATAAAAGTATATAACTTTTTAGGGGCTCTTTCTAGGTATTTCTTAAGTAAATCTAGGAAAATACTAAATTTAATAGGACTTTAACCTTTATGTTATTTTGTGTTTTCTAGCTACGTAGCTATTTAAGTATTATAGTTAGCAATATCTTAGAGTAGTGTAAGTGTCTAGGTCTTAAATTTATCCTAGTTATCTTTAAGGTTATCCTAGCTATTAGCCTATTATTCCTTAAGGTATTAGTTTTATCTTGCCTTATAATCACTATATATATAGTTAAGTGTAAATAGGATTTTTTAGTAGTTATGCTAATACTTTTGCTTTGCCTTATTAAAGGCATAGTTTAGGTTATTAATTTAGATCTTATGCTTCTATAGGTTTATAAGGTATTAGAGGTTAGTAATATTCTAGACTTTTACCTCTTAGTTACTATAGCTTAAGGAGGTGCTAGCTTTTTTACTACCTTTTTATCTTATCTTCCCCTATATTTAGTTATAGTAAGCTAATAAGTTCTTATTCTCTCTCCTATAGCTTCTAAAGTTTCTTAAGCTAAGTAATTTACTTATTTATTACTATAGTTTTAGCCCTAAGGTTAGAGAGTACTAGTTTAGTTCTAGTCTTAGTAAAACATAGTGTATTATTAGCTATAGTGCTACCCTTATTTAATTATATCTAGTTATTATCTAATATTACTCTAGTGAATTAGGTAGTTCTCCCCCTTATATTACTCTTAGGTAGCTAGTAAGAGAAGCTTTAGAATTATAAGAATAATAGTAGCTAGGTAAGAGGTATAAGGGCTCTTATATATTTACTAAAGCTTACTAGGTCTAAGTATATTATATATGCAAGCTAGGAGCTTATAGCTAGTGGCTTGCTAGTGTCACGTGGACCTAGCCTTAGGGCCTAACCCGTCGCGGGGTGCGCGTTAGCGTTCTAGGTGTTGTTATTATGAGTGGGGCCTCACAGTTAATTACTATCTACTCTAGCTACAAGTGTTTCACTCTTATTACCACTCTAATTCCCCTTTTTATTACATAAGCTATTTCTCTACCTAATAGGCTAGCCTAATTTCTTAATAGTATTAACCCTAACACTATAATATCCCTTTATTATAATACTTTATCCTTCTCTAAATCTATCTAGTTAGTTATTCCCTATTTCGCTAGGTCCTAAGTATTTAATCTTAATAGCTAGAGTTTCTCTTAGCGTAAGATATATAGTTTTAGGTTATCTAAATGGATTTTCCTTATTATCCTACCTTCTATTAGTTTAATCTTATATATTACTAATAATACCTTCTAAATAACCCTTAATAGTTTTCCCTAGGTCTTATAGAACTTCCCTTTTAACTTATTTTCTTTATCTATTTTTTCCTATATAAGATTTCCTACCTTAAAACTTTATCTAGGCTTTATAGTATTATCCTAGTTTTTTACTTTCTATACCTAAATAGTCTCCCTCCTCTCTTCCTAGGAGTCTAAGTTCCTTAGATTAGTTTCTTAAATTAGTTTTTCTTTATTTACTCTAAGATTCTTAAACTCTATATGTTTAAGTGTTAGGGTCGTGGAGGCTACGGAGCGACATAGGCAATAGAGGCAATAGCATTATATATAGTAGGACTTACTTAGGGCTTATAGCACCCTAGCTATAAAGCTATTATAAGCTAGTTATATATATGTAAAAGGGGTATTTAGGTAAAGGTTATATATATAGAATATAGGAGGCTAGAGATTAAAACCCTTAAGTATTACTACTTACCTTTAGTAATTTAGCTATTACTTATCTATACCTTTACCCTATTTTATTTATTTTAGCCTAAAAGCCTTAATAAGTTAATCTCTCTTTTTTATTAAGGTAATAGGCTATTAGTAAGTTAAGAATTCTAGTACTATAAAGAATAAATACTTACTTAATAGGTACTAATAACTCTAAAGTAAATACACTATATAAAGGTATACTTATAGATTAAAACTTACTTTTAGAGTATAAGTCTTTTTATTTAACTACACTAGAGAATTCCTATATATTTATTAAATATGGCAGGGAATCTAGCTAGAGGGATAGGAAGACCTCCCTACTAGATTCTAATGCGGCGGCTTCTAGATTCACTAGATTATAGCGTATTCTTTAAGATTAGAAGCTTTTAATAGTAAAATATAGTTAATTCCTAACTAACAGACAGTCTAATAAGCAATAAGAGGATTTCTAGTCCCCTTATAGACCTGCCAACTATATTAGAGGATCTAGACTACTAGAGAGGTCTTAGGAGCTACTTTTTATTTTCTATAAAACCTATTTATATAGGAAAAATAAAAAATCAACTTATAGCTATACAAACTAGCTGCCTAGGTGGCCTAACTAAGCACTTTAATATATAACCCTATTAATAAAATAGACTATTAAATCCAGAAAAATTCAAGGATTTAAACAGTATACGTTAGCCTTTTATACAACTACTAGTTACCTAGTTACAGTCGATTTTAGCTTCCCTATAGGGTAACCTAGTTAGCTTAGTTATACAAGCCCGTGGGTTAGTTATAGGAACAACGCAGGTCACAATAGAAAACACTGCAAGCAACGCCTATAACTAACGTTATAACAACGCAACAAGGCAACTAGTGGGCCTATAAAATAGTGCTATAAATAGCATTATTTTAACACTCCCTCTAGAAAAGTATGAGGTAACTAATTTAATACCTAGACTTAGCTCTTTAATAGATATCTAAGTTAACTATAAATTCAATAATAAATCCAATAACTTTTAACTAAAAACAGTAACTTTTAGGCGTAATTCCAGTGTTTTTGTTGATTTTCCAGTTTTTCGACTTTTTAGTTGATTTTGTTGGTTTAGATTAAACCTTTGTATTCGTAAGGCCTAATAGTTAGATAAATTGTTAAAATTTATCATTAGGCAGGGGCTTAGTTAAACTATTTGCAGGCATCTCTTTAGTATTAATGTAAATAACCTTAGCTATACCCTTCTGTACCTTTTCTCTAGTATAGTTAAATTTTAGTAGGGTATGCTTTATTCTGCTATAAAGAGCAGGGTTATTAGCGGTTGTAATAGCGCCTTAGTTATTACTAAAAATTAGTACTAAAGGTGCTATAGGTAGCTTTATCTCTTTAAAGAGACTGTAAAGCTACTCTAGCTCCCTAATAGCTTCACATAAGGCATTAGATTTAGCCTCTAATATGGATAAAGCTATTATAGTTGCTTTCTTTGATTTCTAGCTAATAGGTCCTTTAGCTAGCTTATAGAGATAAGCATAGGTTAATTTAGAGGACTTATCACCCGCGAAGTCGCTATTACAGAAGCTAATAAGGGTTACAGAAGCTATAGCAGCAGATTTAGACCTTCTATAAGTTATAGAATAACCTATAGAGCCTAAAAGGTACCTAAGTAAATATTTAAAAGCATTAAGATGCTTTATAAATAGCTTAGCTAGCGCTGTGGAAAGCCACTAAACTAGAAAGGCAATATTAGGTCTTATAAGGAGCATTAGGTATATAATAGTCCCTATAATACTCTAATATAGCTTGTGATTAGGGGGGGAAAGAGGTTTAGTTAGGTAGTCTACCTATTTTATAATTCCTAGTTGCAGAGGAATCTTAATAGGTCTAGTATCCTTTATGTTAAATCTTTCTAGGGCTTTAGAAATGTACTAGAACTAGTGGATAGTTAGGGTCCCTTTCTTTTAATTTCTAGTGATTTAAACGCCTAGGAAAAATTTAGCTAGCCTATAGTCTTCTATAGGATAAGCTTTATAAAGTAGCTTCTTTAGCCTATTAATATAAGCTAGATCTAGTCCTATTAGAAGGCAGTTATCTACATAAGTCACTATATATATAGATATAGTTAGGTTAAAGAAGACAGCTAGGTTAGATATAAGGGGTTAAAAGCCTAGCTTTTAAAGAAGGTCCTTTAAAACCTACTGCCACTCTCTAGAGCTTTGTTTTAATCTATATAGAGCTTTTTATAGGAAAATGTTATAAACTAGCCTTATGGCTGCTACATATAAGCGTTTAGAGTGTAATCAATATTCTTATAGAAGAAGAAGAAGACTAAGCTTAGGGTTACATAGCATCCCCCTTTATAGGGGTTACACCTAGTCTATGCGCAGGGCGCGCATAGACTAGTGTTTTTTTATATATAGCTTACTTACTTTATAGAGCCTCTTTAGATCCCCCTTACCTTTACTAAAGACCTAAGCTTATAGCTTAAGTCTATAATATACCCCCTTACTTATCCTCTCCTAACCTCTCCTTATTTAGCTAAACTAAATATAAATACATATTATTAACTTATAAGGTATAGCTTTAGTATATATAAAGCTAGCCTTACTATACGTAGGTTTAAGGTAAATCCTAGACTTAACTAAGTAAGGTTAAAAATTTTTTGCTATAAACCTACCCTACTCCTAACTATCTCTATTACGCTACTGCCTTATATATACTAACTTTGCTTATAGAAAACACTAGCCTATCCTTTTTCTAGTCTATTACTAACTACTTTTAATGCTTTATATTATTACCTATTTCTTACCTTTTGCCTATTACTACCTAAATACTAACTTTACTTTAGCCCTCCCCTTAACTCTAACTACTATAACCCTATTATTATAATATATTGCCCTTATCTAATACTAGCTATCCTTTAGCTATGCATTTATTTTAGTCTTTAACTAGAGACTATAAGCATTCTCTAAGGAATATAAATACTCCCTTTCTTTCCCCCTAAAAATCTAATCCTTTCTCTTTATAATATTACTATTCCCCCTTAAAAGTCCTTATTACTTTCTTTCTAAATCCTTTTATCTTTCTATTAGCCTATATTTTACTACTATTATATCTAATATTACTACTACCCTTACTAATACTATATTTATACTACCTTTACCTTTTTCTTCTTCTCCTTCTAGCTTACCTAAGGGTATATACCTTAGTAAGTATATCCTTAAGGGTAACTCTAGTAATAAAGCCCTCTTTAATAAAGAGAAGCATAAGTTCCCTTATATACTATATATTAATAACCTTTACACTAAGGGTATATATACCTATATACTAGGCATAAACTAGGCCTATGCCCCTTACTATACTACCTATTATTTATATATCTAGGAGATATACTTATACTATATAGACTTAAAATTATATTATGCCTTTAAGCACCTTAATACCCTTATAGGTACTAATAAAGCTATTAAGACTTTAGCTATAAAGTAAACTACCTCTAAAAAGGGGTATTATACTATTCTTACTAAAACTTTTATTTACTACTAAAAACATTTTAATAGTATACTTATTACTACCTAAATTAATCCTACTAAAGCTATACCTTTAGCTACTTCCCCTATAGGTATAGCCTATGCCTAAGGTATAACTAAAGTATAAGCCCTTATACTTACTTAAACTATACTTACTTAATAAGGCTCTAACTCTCTTATTACTAAATTTTTTTATAGTATATCTAATATAAATAAGACCCTCTAGTAGTCTATCTAGGCCTAGGAGTAAGCTATAGAGGAATCCTATAACCTAACTATAGCTATTATATAGTTAACTAAAAAGATTACTTAAGACTATTACCCTTACCCTTACTTTTCTCCTTCTCCTTAATTTTATTTTTTTAGTTTTTATCTTTTCCTTTATTATAAAATAGTAGCGCTATATTATATATAAGCTAGAGAATAGCTATATTATTAGTTTTTAGTAGTTAAATTAAATTATACCCTTTATAAACTATTATTTATTTATATATCCCCCTATTATAACTTAAACCTATCTAGTGCCTCTATATCTAAAACGCTTTCTAATAGTTCCTATATTAGCTATATATAACCTTTTTATTTTACTAATATATTATGATTTAACCCCTAACCTTATGTGTTTTTAGCTATAAGAATCTCCTTAACCTAGTACTTAGTAAGGTTATTATTAGTGTTTGTTATAATTAGCTCTAGGGGTAGGCATTTATTAGCTAACTTTTAGCTTAGTAATAGATTATTTACTACCCTTTATATTAAGTTAATATAAAATATAGGGTGTATCCCCCTTAGTATATCTAATTTAACTATTAGTAGTATTAGAACCTTAAGTACCTTATACTTTGCTATTACTTAATCTAGTTTCTTATATAGGTGGTTTATCTTAATATTTTAGAGACTTAGCTATATGTAGTCTCTTACTTAAAACTATTTCGCTAGCCTATGCCTACTATTTATATTCTTTTACTACTATTATTAGATAAAAGCTATAGTAGCCTATATTAGGTCTATGCTATCTTTTAAATATTTTAAGAATACCTAGGCTCTCCCCTTTACTAAAGTTACTAAGGTGCCTATATATAATGCTTCTTAGATAGTTAGTATATTAAATCTATATAGTGCTATATTTACGCTTACTCCTATTACTAATAAGTCCCTATTATTTAAAGCTAGTTAATAAGCTAGTAAATAGTCTAGCTAGTTAAACTAAGAGAAGGATAGTAATACCTATAAAACTATAAGCACCTCCTAGTTAGCTTATTTTATTTTGCTATTAGTTTAGGGATAATATAATATTAATAGGAGTTATTCTATGCTTACCTTCTAGCAGAGCTTTATCTAGAAGCTACTTAACTAGTCTAATCCTTAATCTATAATAATTTAATTTAGGAAACTATAGAAACGCTACTAGTAGTATTTAAACTATTTCGCGTACGCTTTAGCCCCTATTAATATTATAGCTTTAAGCTATATATATTTAGAGAGTTAGTCTATAATAACTATAAGAAACTATAGGTTATCTAGCTTCTTCACTAAAAGGTTAGTTATAAAGTCTATTAAGATTTATAACTAATATCTATTAGGTAGTAGTATTAGTTTTAATAAGCCTTGCCTTAGCTAGTAGCTTTTCCTTCCCCTATAGTAGTAATAATTATAGACTACCTATGCTATATCCTATAATATACTATCCTAATAAAAGTCCCTATAAAGTGCCTTAAAAGTAGTGTTTTACCTTAAATAACTTAGTAAGGGAGAGTTATAGGCCTATTAAATTAGAGTTATAGTTAAAGGCTCTTACTTTAGGACCTATATCTAGCCCTAAAATTAAAGCGCTTCTCTTACGCTAATCTAGTAGTCTGTAATCTATTCTTTTATGCTTACTACTTCTAAGAACTTTTATTCTCCTAACTTTACTATATTTAGCTATGCCTTATATATTTTATCTTAAATTATAGCTTAGTCCTAAAGTAACTATAGGTAAGTATTTATAAACATTACCACGCCCTTAGGTAAGCTTATATTATAACTAGGATCCTCCCCTATCTATATGCTTTTTGCTACCTTAACTAGTTATATACTTACGCTTAATATCCCCTTTTTAAAGGTATAACCTATTAGTATTAAAGCTAAGTATACTATTAATACTATAAGTTTACTTGCTTATAGATCTTCCTAATATTATCTTAATAGTGTATTTAGTTATCCTACTTATATACTAGGTTTATAATATAAATAGAAGTTAAAGAGTGTAAAAGTCTTTACCTATTTAGCCTAGTGTTCTAATATCTCCCTTAGTGTAATAAAGTACTCTAGGTTCTTATAGTCTATTAGGATTATAAATAGTTTACTAACACTCTATAGCTTTACTAACCATGCTTTAAGGTAGGAGATAATTATAAGTAACTCCTTATTATAGATTATATAGTTTCTTTTTGCTAGCTATAAGTAGGCTAAGTAATATGCCACTAGATATAATATACTACTATTACTAGCCTATAAGAGATAACTACCTAATACTATCCTAGAGTAGTTTGCCTTAACTACTATATCTTTCTTAGGATTCTATTATATAAGGATAGGATATAATATAAAAGCTAGCTTTAAAGCTTTAAACGCTTTTTTACACTTCTCTATCTAATAGAATAGTATGCCTTTCTTTATTAAGTCTAATAGGGGTCCTATAACTTCTAAAAATTAGGATATAAAGTTATAATAAAAGTTAGTAAAGCCTAGAAACCTATATACTCCCTATATCCTTATTAGTACCTCCTAGTCCCTAATTACTATAATCTTCTTAGGGTCTAGATAAATCTCTTTTCCTACGTGGATAATAAACCTAAGATATTTAACTTCTTTTATTATAAATATACACTTCTTAATATCTAGGTTTAAGCTAGCCTAGCGTAGCCTAGCTAGCACCCCCTAGACTTTCTTTATATAGTCTTTTTATAAACCCCCTAAGTAAACTAATATATTATTAAGATATACTATTATATAGTCTCTAAGAATCCTACTAAGTGCCTTATTAATATACCTCTAAAAGGTTATAGGGGCGCCTGCTAGACTAAATAGGTAAATAAGCTACTTAAATAATCTAAATTATATATAAAATGCTATCTAGTAGTCCTTACCTTTTGTAATCTATATATAGTAAAACGCTACTCTTATATCTAATTTAGTAAACTATTTTACCTTTAATAATAACTATAATATTTCCTTAACTAGTAGTAAGGGGTAATAGTCCTATTCTATAATCTTATTTAATATGTAATAGTCTACACAAAACCTCTATTCGCCCCCTAGCTTCTTAACTAATAGTACTAGTGCTATTACTAATAATAAGCTTACCTAAATCTAACCCTTATCTATAAGGTTAGTGACTTACTTCCTAATCTTAAGCAAGTGTTAGTAAGGCATGCTATATAATAGTGCCTATAGTAAGTCTAGTGTGTTCCCTTTTATATCCTTCTTAAGATAAATATAGTAATCTAACTTTCCCTAATATAGGGGTAAAATATTTGCCTTACTCTCTAGGAATAGGTCCTTAAAGTCCTATAATATTTCTAGTAAGGAAGCTAAGAGCTCTTATTTTAATGCCTCTAGCGTGGCATTAATCTATAAAATAGACGTTATTTCTTATAGACTTATAGCTAAAAGCTAGATATATTACTTCTATTACTTTACCCTATATACTATCCTTACAAACATTAATCTAAGGACTACTACTATAGGGTATTCTATCTTTTTATCTATAGAAGCCTATATAATTAGGTTATTTGCTAAACTAATGCTTAGTTAATATTATTTTATCTATAGGGTTATATTATAACGCGTTATTTATAGTGTCCCTAGGATTAACTCTTTAGTTAATCCTAGGATTAAGTATACTATAATTAGTGTCTTCTATCTATCTATATCTATCTAAAAGCATATAATATATAATATAAATAAATACTTTTCCTATCTTTTCTTTCCCCCTTTTTTTACACTAATTATAGTGTATACTAACCTCCTAGATAGTAAGGGAATGTATTCTAGTTAAAGCTTTTAGATAAAGCGCTTACTTATAGTAGCGTAGTAGTTATAACCTATATTAATCTAAGTATTTATAAAGGTAGTCTTATTAATTAATACTAGGACTAAAAAGGGTGTTAAATCTATATTATCCTAAATCTATTAAAAGTCCTTATCTATAATAACTATATACTATAATACCTCCTCCTACTCCTTTCTTTTAACCCCTCTTAAATAACTTAATAAAGGGGTTATTCTTTTTCTAACTACTTATTAGAATTACTCCCTAGCTCTTTAGGCTTAGTCTTTGCTAAATTACATATATTAATAGATAATTTTCCCTATAGGGGAATAGTAGTATATAATATATAACCTAAGATAAAGTGCTTAGTAAATCTATAATATAAGTATTTACCCTTCTCTTATTATACTACTAGCATTATTTCTAAGACTTACTTAGCTTACTTCTTTAGCTAAGAAAACTATCCTAGGGATTAGCTAGATTTTTTTTAGGTACTAGCTATACCTATAGATTATATATCTATTATTAGTGTGTCCTTATTATATACCTATTATTTAGCTACGCTAGCTATAGGTAAGGTAAATTTTTAAACCTAATGTTTTTCCTCTAATTAATAGGACTTAATATCTAGCGTAATAGTATAATATTAAGCTATTACTAACGCGTAATCTATATAAGGCATATCCTTACTTATACTATAGTCCCTTATTTACTTATTAAGTGCTATATATAACTTAGCTAGCTTTATAGCATTAGCCTATCCTAACCCTCCTATAAGAGCTAATTTTTATTTAAATTAAATATAGAAGTTATTAAAACGCTTATTTTATTATTATATAAGCTAGTTAAGTTCTATAATAGCTATTTCCTATTAGTAAGGGTTATTAAATATTTCCCTAAGGTAGTTAAGAAACTAGTCTAAATAGTAGTTAAGTAAGTAACTCTTTTTAAAAAAAGGAGCTATATATACCTAGACTTTAGGAGATAGGTTTTAGAAAATATAAAACTACTAGTCCTATATAGTGCTAATAAAGTCCTAGTCTAAAACTAGCTTATATATTATAAGACCTTTTTATACTAAGAATAGTACCTTATCCCTATTAAATAAGGGACCTATAGGGATTAGTTTTTATTTTAGTTAAACTATATATAGTAATACCTCTAGCTACTTAATAAGTTAATTTATTTATATAGTTTACTTAGTAATTACCTTATATAGTCCTAATACTTTATTTATTTCTATTTCTAGGGGTAATAGTATATTTGCTAGTGCCTAAGTGCTTATAGTAAAGAATATTAAATATTATAAACTAGCCTTATAGCTACTATATATAAGCATTTAGAGTGTAATTAATATTCTTATAGAAGAAGAAAAAGACTAAGCTTAGGGTTATATAGTATCTCGCTTTATAGGGGTTATACTTAGTCTATATATAGGGCGCGCATAGACTAGTGTTCTTCCGCGTGTAGCCTGCTTACTTTACGGAGCCTCTTTAGATCCCCCTTACCTCCGCCAAAGACCCGAGCTTGTAGCTCGAGTCTATAACAGAAAATAACCTACTTTTAAGAGGGTTTATAGCCATACTTCTTAAGTAACTTAGCTACTTTAGGTGTCAAATTAGCAAATTTAGTGAATCCATTAGGTATTTGCATATAAATAGATTCCTTTAGTGGACTATTTAAAAAGGCCCCTATAAAATTAACCTGTTTAACTTCCTAGTTATTACAAGCCGCTAGGGCTAGTAAAATCCGCTAACTAAGGGGAATGCTAGTTATAGCGTAGGTTTTAATATAATCTTAACCTTCTATCTGCATAAACCCTTTAGCAACGAGTTAGGCCTTATACTTTAAAGGATTATTTTCTTTATCCTTTTTAAGCTTATAAACAAGCCTATTCTTTAGAACCCTCTAGCCCTTAGGAATTTAGTCTATCCCTATAAATTTAAAGGTTCTAGTAGCTAGAAGGTGCTTAAATTCGTTAAATATTACATCTATCCATTTTTAACTATCCTTGCTTTTTAAAGCTTATTTCTAGGTCTTAGGGGTATCTAAATTGTTGTTATTAGTGGATAATTTAGCCCTTTGTTATGCCTTAAAGCATATCTCCTTAACGTATAAAGATATATTAAAATCATTAATATCTATAGAATTAGAATTAATTAAAGAATTTCAATCTAAAAACGGTTTTTTAATAGCACCCTTATTAGGGGCGCTAGAGCTAGGGCTCTCTAGGGGTAGCGCTAAAGGCGTTGCAGGCGCTGTCGCGGGCGCTGTATTAGTTACCCTAGGGACTGTTAGTATAGGCGCTGCAGGCGCTGCGGGAGCTAGGCTTTTAGGAGGCTTTAGGTAACTATCCTAAACTTCTAGATTATCTTGTAAGATATTAGCTTCTCCCTCTAAAGGATTAGTCCCTAAAGGCTTAGGGGACCTTACAGAGCCTATATCCTCTATAATTTTAATAAAGCTAGTCTTTATAACTAACCTTTTAGAGGGAATATAAATAAGATAAACATTAGAACCTAGAGTAGCTAGTAACTAACTAGGAATAGTCTTAGGGGCTAGCTTTTAAAGCTTAGATCTTTGCTCTAGAGGTATTAGAACCTCACAATAAGACCCTATAGCCCTAATCTTTAAGAAATTAGGCTTATAGGAAGTCTTAGGCTTTAAATTAGCTAGAAATAGCTGCTTAGGGGTTAAAGGTTTAGTTATATTAGCTATAATATTAACTAATTCCACTATAGCTAGAAGGATATAAGACTATAGATATAAGGGTAGCTTAGACCACTAAATTATAGCCCTAAGCTAGTCTAGGATAACCCTAATAGCCCTCTTAACTAGCCTATTCTATTTGTAAATATAGGGGTAAGAGGTGCTAAAGCAAATTCCTTTAGAAGATAACTATAACTAAAGTTTGTTATTAATTTTAGTACCTTTGTTAAAGTGAAGGTGCCTAGGATACGCGTTATATCAATTTTTTAGGGCTCTAAAGAAGCCCTTAATAGCTAAAGAAAGGGTTAAACCTTCTTTATTAGCTAATAAAAAGCACCATTTATACTAGGATTTTTAATTAATAAGGATAAGGACTATTGCCTTCTTATTATGTAGTATAGGTTTAATTTTAACTATATCTCCCTCTAGAATATCTAGAACTCTAGGGGGGTCCTAAATAGGTCATTTAGTTAGTCTTCTAATAGCTTTAGATTACATATAGGCTATGTAGTTAAAATCCTTTTCTTTAACAGCGGAAAAATTAGGGATCCCTTTAGCTAATTTCAATGATTTCTTTAGTAAAGGGAGGCCTATGTAGCCTAGTTAAATATGCTAAAGAAGGGCTAGATCTAGTAATTTCTTATAACTAGAATCTAGGTTAGATTTAGGGCTATTATCCCCTAGCTCCCTTTGTTACTAGGCCTCTTAAGAATCACAGGCCTCTAGGGGCAATAGATAGCCACTATTATCACCTAAGTCATTAGGGTATAGACCTTCTAAACCCCCTATAGAAGGTGCCTAACTAGGAGGAGCTTTAGTGGGACATAGGGCTAAATCATTATCTTCTAGCTCTTTAATTCGTTAATATTCCTTAGGATTAAAAGCTAGTTATAGAATTTAAACCTCTATAGGGTAGGAAAACCCTAATTTAGTTTTATAAGCTCTTGGTTATTGTTGCTATTATTAGTTACAATATTAAGAGCCTATAAAGGAGAGGTAGGTTAAATGCTTATAGATTATAGGAGTAGGTTGCCCCTTAATCTATAGAAAAAAGCTGTGTTTAGCAGGTTCTAGTAACCCACAGGGGCTTTTATCGGCTAGGAATAGCTAGTCTTTAGCTAGATAACCTCCCTTTAGATAGTGAGATAACCCACTAACTAGGTTAGTATCTGTTAAAATAATGCTATTTATAGCACTATTTTATAGGCCCACTAGTTGCCTTGTTGCGTTGTTGCAACGTTAGTTACAGGCGTTGCTTGTAGCGTTCTGTTATGACCTACGTTGTTCCCATAACTAACCCGCGGGCTTGTATGACTAAGCCAACTAGGTTACCCTATAGGGAAGCTAAAATCAACTGTAACTAGGCAACTAGTAGTCATATAAAAGGCTAACGTATACTATTCGAATCCTTAAATTTTGCTGGATTTAATAGTATATTTTATTAATAGGGTTGTATATTAAAGTGCTTAGTTAGGCCACCTAGGTAGCTAGTTTATATAGCCATAAGTCAATTTTTTATTTTTCCTATATAAATAGGTTTTGCGAAAAATAAAAAGTAGCTCCTAAGACCTCTCTAGTGGTCTAGATCCTCTAATACAGTTAGTAGGTCTATAAGAGGACTAGAAATCCTCTTATTGCTTATTAGACTATCCATTAGCTAGGAATTAACTATATTTAACTATTAAAAGCTTCTAATCTTAAAGAATACGCTATAATCTAGTGAATCTAGAAGCTACCGCATTAGAATCTACTAGGGAGGTCTTCCTATCCCTCTAGCTAGATTCCCTTCTATTTTTAATAGGTTATAAGCCTAGAAGGCCTATAGATTACTATATTACTACGTTATTCTACTGCGATTACTACTTAATTTTAGGTACTAGTTATTACTTACTATACCTATAGGCTCTTAAGATTACAAAGGAAACCACTAGAATTTAAAGCTTTTTATTTACTAGCGCCACGCATTGCAATATCAGACCCTTAGTGTTAAAAATTAACTATAGCCGCAACCCATAACCACCACATTGTAACCTATAACTATTTAGTTATAACTATAACCTCTTTTTAGTGATTCTATTCACTATTGCGACTGTTATATTTAATATTATCTACAATAGTAGATACGCTATATCCTTTAAAATCATTAGATATCTAGTATATTAATACTAGGCTTTTTAACCTATTATATTACGTTACACGCACTATACATTACGTTACGTTGCGTTATAACTTCTGTAATACCTATTATTTATAATTCCTATTACTTAGTATTAAGAAAATTTTCTTAGAGACCTCTCTTTGCTATTTTTCTACCTACGCATACTAAAGACCTACTTTTTAGACCTAAGGGCTGCCCTCTTAAACGGCCCTGCCACACAATTTACGTACGCAACTAGATTGTAACATAAGTAATTTCTAGCGCGTGTTATTTGCAATAGGAATAAATTTAGAGCTTTTACATAGGGATTCTTTTCCTTTTTTAAGGGACTTTTAGAAGATAGCACTACTTAGTTATAAGGGTAAGGCCCCTACCACAGGCTCTTCTAGCCCCCCTAGGGACCCTAGTAGGATAGATATAGAAGGTTAACTAGCTATTTAGGCTAGTACTTTACACCTACAAAGTCAAATTAAATAACAAGGCAAGACCTTAGCTAATTTTATTAGGCATAGTGAGGATAATTATATTAAAAACAAGGCTAGCATTAATAATCTTCTAGAGAAATTAACGCAAACTATAACTATTATATAAGGTCTTTAGGCTTTTAATAGACCTAAGGAAGAAAATACTAAGGTTTTAGAAAAAGACCTAGTAGCTACTACTTCTACAAGCGTACCTTCTAGTAACTTATAAGCTGCCTTTAATATAGGTGCTATAAAGGAACTAAATAAGAAGGTTTACTCTATTCTAGAGGGAGCTAAGCTAAAAGGCCCTAAAAACTATAATTAGTGAAAGCAAGCCCTAAGCATATAATTTAGAGCCCTAGGATTACCTAAATTTATAGATAATCTAAGCCTAGCAGGCTATCTAGCTAACTATAACTAAGCTATTCTTTTAATAATATTAAGAGATAGCTGCTAACCTAGACTATAGGCTGCTATATATTAGCAAAAATCCCTTAAAGAAGCCTATAAAGTCCTTATTAGGCAGTATTTATAGAGTGCTAAAATCTAGCGTAGTACACTATATGCTAGCTACTACTCCCTAAACTTTTTAAGTTATAAGGGATCTTTAGAGGCTTTTAATGCTAATTTTAATGATTTACTAGCTAGACTATAACTTTATAGTGTAGAGATCGCTACTATTAATTAAGTAAATTATTATATTAATACATTAAAGCAAACCTTTCCTAGTTAGGCTAAGAGACAAAGATTTACTATTAGAGCTTCTAGGGCATAAGGACTACCTATAAATACCCTAAATTTACAGTTCCTTATAGCGGATTTATTAGAAGAACAGAGGGATAAGACCTCCCCTATAGCTAAAGCCCTTAGCTATAAGGCTTCTAATAATAATAAGGGAAATTCTAAGGACTAGGAAAAGAATTCTTCTAATCCTAACCCTAAGAAGGACTCTAATGCTACTAAAGAGTAGGATAAGAAGGATTTAAACCCTTCTAAAGCCTCTAAAAAGAAGCAGAAGAAGAAAAAGAGTAGTAATAGGGAAAAACAGAAAGGAAAAGAAGCTGCTTTTGCTTTAGGCTATACCCTAGCTATAGGATACGTTAAAGAGTTAGATTCTAATGAATCTAGCAGTGATAATAGTAGTGATTCTAAGTCTAACTTAGATACCTCTAGTACCTCTTCTAGTAACACTACTAGCAAGCCTACTTTTAGCTACTCTAACGATATGGTTAAAAACTCCCTTTTATATAATATAGGTTCTTCCTATTATATTTGTAATAATAGGGCTTCCCTTTAGAGACTTTAAACCTCTAAAGAAAGGTAAAACTAGCGCTATAATTATAGTAGGAGGACCTATTTATCCTAAAGAAAGAGGCATAGCTGTTTTTAACGTTTTAGTTAAGAAAAATCCACTAGAATATAGGCCTTTAGCTCTGCTAGATGCCCTATATTTCCTAGGCATAGATACTAACCTAGTTAGTAGGTTATCTCACTATTTAAAGGGAGGTTATCTAGCTAAAGACTAGCTATTTTCTAGCTAATAAAAGCCCCTGTGAGTTATTAGAACCTGCTAAACACGGCTTCTTTTTACAGATTAAGGGGCAACCTACTCCTACAATCTATAAGCATTTAACCTACCTCTCCTTTATAGGCTCTTAATATTATAACTAATAATAGCAATAATAACTAAGAGCTTATAAGAATAAATTAGGGTTTTCCTACCCTATAGAGGTTTAAATTCTATAACTAGCTTTTAATCCTAAGGAATATTAACGAATTAAAGAGCTAGAAGACAATAATTTAGCCCTATATCCTACTAAAGCTCCTCCTAGTTAGGCATCTTCTATAGGGGGTTTAGAAGGTCTATACCCTAATAACTTAGGTAATAATAGTAGCTATCTACTGCCCCTAGAGGCCTGTGATTCTTAAGAGGCCTAGTAATAGAGGGAGCTAGGGGATAATAGCCCTAAATCTAACCTAGATTCTAGTTACAAGAAGTTACTAGATCTAGCCCTTCTTTAGCATATTTAATTAGGCTATATAGGCCTCCCTTTACTTAAAAAATCATTAAAATTAGCTAAAGGGATCCCTAATTTTTCCGCCGTTAAAGAAAAGGATTTTAACTGCATAGCCTATATGCAATCTAAAGCTATTAGAAGACTAACTAAACAACCTATTTAGGACCCCCCTAGAGTTCTAGATATTCTAGAGGGAGATATAGTTAAAATTAAACCTATACTATATAATAAGAAGGCAGTAGTCCTTATCCTTATTAATTAAAAATCCTAGTATAAATAGTGCTTTTTATTAGCTAATAAAGAAGGCTTAACCCTTTCTTTAGCTATTAAGGGCTTCTTTAGAGCCCTAAAAAATCGATATAACGCGTATCCTAGGCACCTTTACTTTAACAGAGGTACTAAAATTAATAACAAACTTTAGTTATAGTTATCTTCTAAAGGAATTTGCTTTAGCACCTCTTACCCTTATATTTACAAACAGAATAGGCTAGTTAAGAGGGCTATTAGGGTTATCCTAAACTAGCTTAGGGCTACACTTTAGTGGTCTAAGCTGCCCCTATTTCTATAGTCTTACATCCTTCTAGCTATAGTGGAATTAGTTAATATTATAGCTAATATAACTAAACCTTTAACCCCTAAGCAGCTATTTCTAGCTAATTTAGAGCCTAAGACTTCCTATAAGCCTAATTTCTTAAAAATTAGGGCTATAGGGTCTTATTATAAGGTCCTAATACCTCTAGAGCAAAGATCTAAGCTTTAAAAGCTAGCCCCTAGGACTATTCCTAGCTAGTTACTAGCTACTCTAGGTTCTACTATTTATCTTGTTTATATTCCCTCTAAAAGGTTAGTTATAAAGACTAGCTTTATTAAAATTATAGAGAATATAGGCTTTATAAGGTCCCCTAAGCCTTTAGGGACTAATCCTTTAGAGGGAGAAGCTAATATCTCACGAGATAATCTAGAAGTTTAGGATAGTTACCTAAAGCCTCCTAAAAGCCTAGCGCCCGCAGCGCCCGCAGCGCCTATACTAACAGTCCCTGGGACAACTAATATAGCGCCTATAACAGCGCCTGCAATGCCTCTAGCATTACCCCTAGAGAGCCCTAGCTCTAGCGCCCCTAATAAGGGTGCTATTAAAAAACCGTTTTTAGATTTGGATTCTTTAATTAATTCTAATTCTATGGATATTAATGATTTTAATATATTTTTATACGTTAAGGAGATATGCTTTAAGGCATAATAAAGGGCTAAATTATCCACTAACAACGATTCGGATACCCCTAAGACCTGGAAACAAGCTTTAAAAAGCAAGGATAGTTAAAAATGGATAGATGCAACATTAAACGAATTTAAGTAGCTTCTAGCTACTAGAACCTTCAAATTTATAGGGATAGACTAAATTCCTAAGGGCCAGAGGGTTCTAAAGAATAGGCTTATTTACAAGCTTAAAAAGGATAAA